>CM057229.1:53263081-54560581 GCA_029891385.1 Erythroxylum novogranatense
GCGTTGGATTCCTAAGACAATTATCTACATTCTCAAGGGATATTTGTATTTTTATGAGATTAAATTAAGGATGATTAATTTAATCAAAGTGAGTTAGATAATTTTCTGAACATAGTTCAGTATTTTGAAAAATTCAAAATTTGTGATGATCCGATTGAGGTTATTCTTGAGGCAAAATAAAATTAAGGCATGGGGCTACAAGTACTATGAAGGAACTTAATTTCAATTTAGCCCCTAAAACTTACAATTTCTGAATGGAAGTTCGGATTATTGTGCAGTCTTGGATTAGAAAAATCTGAAGGTATTTTGGACATAACTTTTGCTCTAAAAATCCAAATGAAGTGATTCTTGATTTGGATTAAACTAGAGAAATAGGGCTATAATTTTTATGAGACATCGAGTTTCAAATTTGTGTTTAAGAATGTCAATTTTTGGATGGAAATAACGTGCTAGAAAATGATTTAACATAAGACATGTCCGAACTGTTTGGAGCATAACTTTTGGTATAGGGATCCAAATTAAATGATTTTGGTGTTATTATGAAACTAAGACAAGGAGTAACATTTCTCTAGAAGGAAGTTTTGGCAAATTCCTTCAAATTGATGATTAGAAACTTATCCTAAAGTAAGCATGAACAAAAGTAAAGTGCAGGGACAATTTTGGAAGATCACATAATGACTTAAGGTTTTAAGCTTATAAGTGAGGGGCAATTAGGTCTTTATCCATTCATTAATGACATGTCCACCTATAAATAAGGAGGCTGTCATTTTTGGAGGAGAAAAACACGATACCTTGAGGAAAAGAAAGAAACAAAATAAGAAGAGAATGAGAGAAGCTTCGGATGGGCGATGGAGAAGGAGAAAAAGAGAAGAAGCCTAAGGTTTTCGTTTTTTTCAAGCTTCCTAGAAGGTTTTAAGAGATGATTCAAAGGGAAAAAAGATAGAAGAAAGTAAAAGCTTCCTTTCAAGCCCAATAAATCCGAAAATGGTGGAGAAAGGAGGTAAGAGAAAAATTTTGAGCTTTGGATTTTGAATGAAGTTTTGGTTTAGAAACTTTGATAATGGTATAGGTTTGTTAATTCTATGTCTAATTTTGGAGATAGCATGGGTTAATTGGATCAATTTTGAATAATTGTGAATTAGGGTTATGCCCAATTTTAGGATTTGGGGATTTTGAAAATGGGTGATTTAGATATCTTGAAATTAGTATGAGTTTATGAATTATGACATCAATTTGAGAATTATGTCATTTATTATGTTGAATTTGGGTTAATTTGATTTAGGAAAATTTCAATTGAAAGAAAGAAAGAAGTAATGGTCAAATTGAAGCTAGGGACAAGCTTCTAGCATCGATTCGAGGTGGATAACATGTTTATTTTTTGAATTATAAGTTAATTATGATTTTTCAAAAATTAAAGAAGTGAAATTTCAAATTATTGCTTTTATTTTCTAAAAATAAAGAAAGAGGGTTTTGATTTAAATTGTTTCAGAATGTTTTGGAAAATTGGACAAGTTTTGATAAAATAAGGAATTTTAAAATTATGGAAATTGTTATAAAAGTTAGAATTATTGTTAAAATGTTTTGAGAAATTATTGAAAATTTATGAAATTCTTTATGCTTGAAGGATTTTATTAATTATGAATTGATATTTTTTGTTACATATATATGAATTATAAAAAGTGTTGCATTTTGTGTTTATGCATGGTTGTGAAGTGAATATGATTTTGTTTGTGAAGTGATTGATTGAGGATTTGTATTTGCATTTTAAATTGCTATATGAATTTATGTGTTTGTGAATGTGTCGAGTTCGACACAATGTGAAAAATAAGATTTTTAAAATCTGCCTTCGAAAAATTCAATTTTCGAGTATGATTATGTGATATGTGGGTTTGGTTAGGTCCTTTAAGCTAGAGTCGTCAAGACTTTGGTCTCGTTTTTAATAAACTTCTCTACTTTTGATGATAGTAGCCTGGAGTTCCGATCTCAGATTCCCATAAGTCATGGCTACACTGGATCGCTATGCGTGAAAGTGTAGTACATTCCGATTCACTTTGCCGCAGGACATTATCTTGCGGAATGTGTACGTTCATTTGGACCGACCCAAACTGTTTTGATATGTTATGTGTTCTGGTTTTTGTATTTTGTGATTCATTGCATGTTTTGAATTTGATTATGAAATGTGAAAATTTGAGAAATTTTAGAACTGTGAAAGTGAGCGTTAAATCATGATATTTTTTAATTTGATTATGATGGTTTGATTTTGAAGAGTTGAAAAGTTTGAAAATGAGCTTTGAATTTCCGACTGAGAAATGTTTATAACTGACAAACCCTTTGAAAAATGTTTTTGCTTATTATTCTCTTTATAAACATATTATCCACGAGCTCTGCGCTCACTCCCCCTTTCATCCCCATCTCCAAGTATTTCGAGCAGGAGATCGGATGAAAGAATGTCAAGACGTTTTGTTCGATTTTGTGTCGTTTGAATTTTTGTATAAATTGAGATTTTGGTATTAATTTTGTAGATGGCGTAAATTGTCATAATGTATTGCAAGCATTTATTGATGTAAGTGAATTAGGAAATTGTGTACGTAGATAGTGAGTATGAAGGATATGAATCCTGAACTGTGTATTTGGACTTTGTTATGATTGGGTTGCGTGTATGATTATGAATAAGAATTGTTTGAGATATGATTGTTGATTGAGCTATGGATGAGAGGAATTATGAAATTGGGTATGGTTTTGATATGTGTTATGTAAATGGATAAATGGAGATTATAGTTTAGAAATAGGATTGTGTTTGTTTATGCTAAGATCTCGGACGGAGGGTTCGGTGGATTTTAATGATTGTGTGATTGTTTGGGAATTTTAGAAGTGTTTATTTACCATTTGCAAGTTTTGAGTTTCAACAAATGCAGTCGTTATGCTGCCGAAATTTTGGTAGAAATAATAGGAATATATGGGATTTGTATGGAATTGATAAATTTCAAATTGAAAAAGAGTAGTGCTTTGTATGAGATTGAGTAAAATGGAAAAGAAAGGAAAAAAAATTATACCGATTTTCGTATTGGATTAGTTTTAGGTTTCCAACGCGATCATTGTTCTCTAAGATATTGTTTTCGGATGTCGGATCCGCTTTGTTAAATTTTTGAATCCGCTTCGTATATCTACTTTGATTCGATTCGCCTTCGATTTCATTTACGATTCACTTTCGATACTTTCACTTTATATTTCCGTTTCTATCCGATTTGTTATCCGTAATTGTTCGTATTTGTTCGCTATGTTTTCCGATTCGCGTTCGTCCGTTTCTCTCGCTTCGATATTTTTGCTTTCGTTTCGATTTGCTTTGCTTTTGATTTCAATAAGTCTTTTGTTTTGCTTCCGATACATTTGCATTTGCATTCGTCCGCTTTGTTTCGCTTTTCGATTTTGGTTATGTTTTTCCGTTTCTCCGATTAGGATCGGGTTCCAACACTGTTTGCTTATTGCCTCGAAGTCCCAACAATATTTGGAATCGGTCGTTTTAAGGGTTCCTCTACAACGTTTAATACAAGCATATATTACTATTATGCACAATTATAAATTCAATTATGCACACTCATATATACTGAATATGTATGATGCATGTTCATGACAAGTTATGAGTTTTTATCCTTAATCTTGTTACATCATCAATCATGTGAAACCATACTCAATTTTTCAATCGAATTTATTTCACTAACAATCCTCGAGTCCACTTTTCTCAATTATTCTCATCAGAAAGGTGAGGTAATTAGATAAAAATTCCTTCTAGAAATTTGTTCCTCTTTGTCTTAGATTTCCATTGATACCAAGTTCATCCAATTTGGTTTAGTATACTGAAAGTTATACTCAAAAGATTTTGGACTTTTCTTACGCTTCAATAGAATTCTTATGTTAACTTCCAATCAGATTATGAAATTCTTAAAGGCAGAATTAGAATTTAATATCTTCAGATAATTTGTATCCTTATGTCTCTAGTTTACTCAAATCAAAAATCACTTCATTCGGATAACTACAGAAAAAGTTATGCCTAAAATATCAAAGTATGTTTAAGCTGTCAAGAAACTTCGTCGTAGTGAGCCAAAAGTTGACCGCGATGAACTTTCTAGACATCAAAATTCTTCAAAATTTTCTTAAAAGTTTGCCGCAGCGAATCGAAGATTTGACCGCTGCAAATTTTTACATAGATGAAATCCTTCGAGTTGGCTGTGGTGAACCAAAGAGAGTTGGTTGCGGCAAACTTTCCTGTGATTAAAACATCTTCTTAGTTCTCTACTATAAAATTTTGCAGAATTTGATTCTCACTTCAATCTTATTTAATGAACACATATAACACATAACCCAACTTTTTTATTTCCATCTCAGCTCATCACAACTCAAACAAATCAAAAATCAAGATGAAACACAAACATCAAAACAGAAATCATTTACGTATTTTATCATGTTCTGCTTTCTCACTACTACATTTTTGTTCTATTTTCTACCTCTACTGTATCTTCTTTCTATCTTTCATCTGATGCTTTTCTTTTTACTATTCTCTATGCTTTCACTTCATTTAACTCCTTTCTATACTAAGATCTCACCAAATCCTATAAACAATTTCTACACAAACTCCATGCAATCGGTAATACACTTCGACTGCTCAGTAATAATTTCAACTCATCTCTCTCATCACTGTCACTGAATTTGCTTTATACACAACTCATGCATGTATTTAATCCCAACACTATCAGAACATCATAATCATTCACAAACTTAACATTTCACTTACCTTGCTTTCAGAAAATCACCAACTGTGAGATTTCGGTGATGAAGGTTCAATAACTTTTGGTGAAGACCAAACAAATTCGAAAATAAAAGCAACCAGGAGCTTCAGTAACTTTGCCTTACACAACTTGTGGTACGTATGTTACTTACATCTTGCCATATGTCACTATGCATGTAAGCTATTTATCAGTCTTTAATCAATCCACATATCACCATGCATATAAGCTATTTGTCAATCTTTAATCAGTCCACATGTCACACTAATATTGATCCAAATTTCAAGATTTTTCTCAAAATTCACCAAAAATTTCAAAATAATACTAATAGTTTTCAAATAAATTTTTCACAATTTATTCGCATTTTATAAATTCATTTTACCTAGAATATGTAAATGAAAACGTGTATATGTGTCAAAAATACATATGCACTTATCAGCAAAAACTCAATTATGTAAAGCATAAAATGCACTAAAATTCCTAAATTTTAACCCCTAACTTGGGGTGTTACATCTATACTTCTATGGAGGTAGTGAAGGGTTGAAATCAACTCAAAAACCTCATTATCCGCAACTAACAAGATAAGGGAGAGAGTTTTTTTTTCTCCCTTTCTTTAAACCTTCAAGGCATCCTTTTAAAGTTGAGATAAAGCAGTCTCATCTTTTAGCTCAATGTAGTCATTATGTATAACCCCCCAAAGATCATATGCTCCAAGCAAAACCTTTATTTTGATGCTCCAATTGTCATAGCATTCCTTAGAGAAATTTGGAACTTAGAAGGCCATGTCACTTGCCATCTTCTACCATAAGGATCTTTGAGTTTTGATACCACTTTGTCAGAAGGTGAATAAAGATGACAAAGAAGATTTAGAATAGATAGTATACCAAAACTATAAGAGGATTTTTAAAAATCTCAATAAGAACTTTAATAACAATTTAAAGATGAGAAAGACACCATTAATTGAAGAGGAACTCTTATTTGTAATTAGTACTTAACTTATCTTAACAACTTGTTTAAAAAAAGAAAGGATTTCTATTTATACCACTTAGAGATCCTTCTACATGACTAATATCTGCCACTAATTTTTATAACATTTTAAACTTAAAGATATTTCCATAAAATATCTTGATATTTCTATTTAGATAGTTGGCAAATTTTTGTTAAGGTGTTTATACATTTTAAAAGGTATTTTAGAAAAAAATGTCCCTAAAACATCTTCTAAAATTTAAATTGTAATTCTAATTCATTGGACCGGACAGGGATCCTTTTCTTTAACCCAATATATAAAATTCAAAACAAGTTTATATTCCAACATCTTTAACATTAAATTAAATACTTAAAACATGGAATGATAACAGTACAAAATAGAACAATATAACCTTTTCTTAACTGTATATTTAGTATACTTAAAAATATAATTTTGATTATGAATTATACATTTTAGTTTAAGTTTGTTTTTATATTAATGTTTGAATTTTAAATGAATAAACGTTTTTATCAAATATTCATGTTATTCTTGGTAAAAAAGATTTCGTATTGAAATTATATTATGAAAGATATCTCTTTTATTAAAGTATGAATATCTAAAGTATCTTAACCATGAATATGTAAAGTATCTTAGACCAGCTATTCTTTTGCAACTTAATTTTATGCCTAGCCAACAACAAATCAAATAAGTTACCAGTTACCAATTCCGCGTACAAGTAATTATCAGATAATACAGCAAGGTTTGATGAATGAACAATTTCATAACTTTTCCCTAAAGTTATTGAACTTCCATTCCATCATACACTCTGTCGATTCCTTTTTTGCGATATAAAGTGAAGAAGTATATCATAATGTCCAGACATGACAGAACATCCCAGTTAAGTAATTATACATACATTGCTTCAAGATGATTAGCACTGTTACATGTCCCTTGCCAGCTAAGTCACATATCTAAAATGCCACAACTTTCCTCAAAATCCCAACTTAATTAGACATGCTTATTCATTATCTCGGGCAAGATGATCAAATACGGGAGTCTATATGACAACATCCAATTTTTTGGGATTTATTTTCTTTTTCCAACTTTGAAAATAGTCTTCAAGAATTTTGATGAAAGATAAAATAGGAAATAACCATGCTGTTAGAAAATGTTGCATCTATTGTTTTGGTTAAATAGCAAAAGAATAATATACTCACCGCAATTGAGCAAATTGGTGAGATTTATATCTTAGAATAGACAGACTTTGTTATTAACGAAAGTGGATTTGTCTCACAGAGTTTAGAAATAAAAATTGCAATCACAATACAGGACTGATGGTTGATACAAAATCACCTATGTACAATTTTCTCCAACCTTCTCTGCTGAACTTTTGCTATCTTGGATTGACTATGAAGAATCCATTTCTAAATACTAAAATTGAACCTCCATGAAATTTTCGTATGGTACCAAAAGAAAATTAAAAAGAAATTTGCTCCACCATAAATGACAAATCACAGGAGGTATGGTAATATCTCGTCTTCATAAGCGATCAGGCTCTTCATCTATAGTCTCCAACAATGGCTTCTTTGACCTTGACATGGATAACCGATGCATAAACTCCGCAGTAGCAACCTCTTCAAGACCATCCAAGCTAAGTCTAGGCACGGCCGAAGTCTCCGCCGTCATGTCATTTTCCCGGCAGTCTTCGAACGGCAGGTCCCTGACTTTCTTCACTCGGAAAACACGTTTCACGGCAGAATTAGCCTTGATGAACAAAGCACCGAGGTCGGCAGCTTTGACGACAGAGTTCTTTCTATGCATTGGTAGCATCACGTACACAGTTGCCTTTTCAAGCTCATCGTCTGCGTTGAGAGCGCAGAATCTGGCGCCCATTTTCAGAGACCTGGAGTTGACGATGAAGAAGTTGGGTGTCTCCATCATGAGCTCTGCAGCTGTAGTGGGCTGTTGGATTTTCCTGATTTCTCCATTTGGAAGGATCACTTTTGTTGACGTCGAGCTTATTAGTGACGGGCTTGCTAGTTTTGCTGAGACGTAGTTGCCCATGATCGGCAGCAGCGACGAATAAACAGATTCGAAGAACTAAGTCAACTTAAGACAAAACTCTTTTTAAGAGAACAAGTAGATTTCCTAAATGGGAAAACGAAACGAGTGCTTTGATGAGTTATGAGAAGAAGATTGTAAGGAATGAAGAACGATTGAGATGCGGAGGTTGATACAAATTTTTATATATAGAATAATAATGGAAGGAAGAGATGACAGTTGCGTGTGGATCAGAAGTTGACAAACGCGTTGGTATGGACCAAAGAAAGGAGTTAGTGTCTTGAATCACAAGCTCCATCCTTTTTTGCTGGCCTGGGCCTCCTTATTATAACTTATCGTCAACCTTTTGTTTTCTCTGAGCTATTTTCCCGGAAAAAACCAGTTCACGTACTGTTACGAAGAGTATAACATTGGAGACTAGATTTTTTATTTTTATTCTATTCTTACCGAATTCTTTTATTTGAGCTTGTATTTTTTTGGTTACGGAAGTCCCTTGTATGCTCTTTGCAGTCATATATGCGTGGATTTAGGATATCGGTTACAAATGTGTTACATAAATAAGATAAATTGGATTATGATATTCAAATTCGACCTATTCAAGGTACACTCTGTGATGCTAATGTGAAATTTGGTAGTTTGGGGAGTGTAAAGCTCAAATACAAAGTAAGAAACTCAGGCACAACAAATTAGAGTAAAAAGTAAAATTTAACGATCGATTTCATGATGAGTTTAGTTAAGATATCAACATCAAATGAGAATGTAAAAATAACTAAAAATATTACCTTATCAACTTCCAAAATATTAAAGTAAGAAGACCTAAAACATAGCAATCAAATTCCTTAAAATATAACAATCGAGTTCCTACGTTTAGTTAAGCAATCAAACATTAATTAACAACCTTGTTAACTTGTAAAATATTTTCGAGCATAAATAAGGAAAACAGTCACTTTATTATTAACCTCAAATGCGAATGTGGGCTTTAGTGAAATATTTAAATATATATATATACCTATAATAATTGCTTCCAGGAGGAAATTGGGAAGCTTGTGAATCGAAGCACGTATTGACCAAATAGCAAAAAGTCAGACGTTGCTTAGATATGTAAAGAGTTAGTTAATGGGTCGGTGTCGGTGTTGGTTTGTGGAAGTATAACATACACTTTCTCTTTCTCCAACCGTTAAATAATAGCAAGCTAATTCATCACTCAATCATGGATTATTCCTGTACTTTCAAGCACCTTCCTCGTCCCGCTACTATAATTATTCTTTAAGAGCAATTGTGCGCACCTAATCATTTGATAACTTTGGTTACTGCTACTTTTTTCTTTTCAATGGACTACACTACATCTCATTCTTGCTTGATTCCACTAACCCACTGCGATTGGTCAGACGATATCAAAATATGCTGTACTAGAACCGTACGTATTGCATTGCTCTGAGCTGAGCTTGCAGATTCCTTTGTCTTACCGTTACCAACTAATATAAATAATGGACTTCGTCAATCAATCATTGGGCTGTCTTCTTCGTCGTATATCCTTAGGTCCGAGGTTGGCCTCAATGATAGTGATACACACAACACCCTGTTTAAGTTTCACCCGGCATAGTCAAATAAATTCTTAATATTTACTCACAATTTTATTCCTATGATTTTAAAACTGTAATTAAATTCATGACATTAAATTTTAAAGTTTACATTTTATTCATGCAATCTTAATGAATATGCAAAAAAATATAATTAAGTAAAATAATAAAATATATAGCATTTAACATAAGCTTCAGATCCTCTGTTTCAACCATATTTTTACCTCAAAATGACGTTGTTTTATGTATAAACAAACATAAAACGATATCGTTTTGGAGATAATTAAGAGAAATAATAAAATATATAGCATCTAACATGGGCATCGGATCTTCTCTCCCAAATACTCTATTCCAATCCTATTTTACCCCAAAATGATGTCATTTTAAATGTAAACAAATAGGGAAAATCACATAAAAGAGCCCCTGTGATATACTTGATTATTCATCTTAGTCCCTGTGTTTTTGATTCGTTAACTTTGGCCCCTTTGTTTTGTATTCTCATTCAAGACACTCAATTGGATGTTTTAGGACAAATTTGACCTTGAAATACAGATTTTTTGGCAAAACTGTTAATTGGTAACGAAAATACATAATACACCTATGATCCGGCATGTGGGCCCACTTAGGTGTTTAAAAAAGAATAGAACCCTACTTTAACGTCTGATGAAATAAAGAGAAAGCAAATAAAATATCCAGATTCACTTTTTTTTAGGGCCAAAAACCCTAAACTCACGTTGAACTTACAAGATTTACCTTTTCGATTGGGGGAAACAAACACTGGAGTGGGGGAAAAGATCATATCGTAGGAGAGAATCAGACGGTGTTAGGGTTTTGGAGAGGAAGAAAAGATGAGATCGTGGCTTCATGGTGACAAGGGTTTTGAACTTTGAAGAAAGTGATCTCGTCAGCGCTATTGGATTAAAAAAGGTAAGCTTCACTCATCTTCAAGATTTACCTTTTCGAAATGGAAACAAACATTGGAGTCCGACTCATTCTCTATGGGTATTCCACATCTTGGTTGTTTTCTTTATAGATTTTCGAAATCATTGTCTAACAATGCATTGTTTACGTAATAAGTCGAAATCATTGTCTAGTTTTTGCTGAAATCATTATCTAATAATGCATTGTTTACGTAAGGAGTCAAAATCATTGTCTAGTGTTTGCCGAAATTATTGTCCACATGTGGTCAGGAAGCAAATCATTGTTGAAATCATTGTCTAATAAGCTTTATATCCCATGTGTTCCCACATCATGTCTAGTTTTTGCCAACATGTGGACCCAAAGTCTTGAAATAACTTCCTGTAAGTAGGAGATATGCCTTTGTTTATGTAGTTTAATTGGCATGTCGTCCCAAAAATAATGCATTCTGTGTTAAATATTAATGTGTTCCCACATCATATCTAGTTTTTGCCAATATGTGGACCCAAAGCAATAAATTGCTTCCTGTAAGTAGGAGAGATGCCTTTGTTTATGTAGTTTAATTGGCATGTGGTCCCAAAAATAATGCATTGTTTACGTAAATATTAATGTGTATTTGTAGGATGAATCAAAAGGCACAATATATAGTGGAGATACATTATGGTGGTATGTATGAGATCAAAGGCAAATGCAAGAAGTATATCGGTGGTGACACATGTTTAATGGAGCTAAACAATCTAGACATGTTGGGTTACTGCAGGTTCATGAGGGAAGCAAAGAAGTTTGGCTTTATAAATGTTGCAGGAATGCATTATTTGCATCCTGAAAAAAGCCTTGTTGATGGTCAAAGATTGTTATGGGACAATGACAGTTTCCTAGACATGTGTAGGCTATTAAGGAAGTACAAGCTTGTGTCTGTTTATGTGGAGCACATAGTGCATTCCCATGAAGTTATTAAACAGTTGGATGGACCTGAGACTAATGAGGCAGAAGACATTGATACTAGAGGTAGTGTTGGGCAAGCTGCGACTTCCACTACTAATGCTAGAGCAATGGATGCATGTTTAGGAATTAGAAATGTGGAAAGTGGTGGTGTGGAAGGTGGTGGTCATGGAGCTGGTGAAGAAAGCGATGGTGATATAGATGAACATGCTTGGTATGATGATGAAGAGGATTTGGTGGATGTGACAGTGCAATGTGAAGAAGAAGAAGATGATGAATCCCAAGTAGCTAGGAGTAATGTGAGGGAGTATGTTAGAATAAGAGATGAGGATGGGAGTGATGCTGATGAGGAAATACCTGTCAAAGTTGTTAGTGAAGTTGACAATATGGATCATCAAGGCCAGGATGAAGCTCAAACAGATGGTGCTATTGAAGGTATTGGTGGTGATCATGATGATGAAATAGATTCAGAGGAAGATTGTGATGGCAACGTACTAGGATGTGAGAGTGATTATCCTAACTCAGAGGATCCAGGCAGTTATAGCTCAAGTGATGAGGATGGTGAAATGGCTTTGAGGAGAGAGGGGAGGACAATATTTTATGATTCAAAAGCTCCAATTCCAATTTTTTTTCTGTGGGTATGGTTTTTGAATGCCAAAAACAATTCAAAGATGCTGTTAAGAAATGGGCCTTGATCAAAAGATACGCATTAGGATATGTTAGGAAAGAACCAAGGAGAGTGAGGTACAAATGCAAGTCAAAAAGTATTGGTATGGGTGGCCAGAGTAGATGTCCATTTTTTCTTCATGCTAGTTTCAACCAAGAAGAACAATTCCAAATTAAAACTTTTAAGAACAAGCACAGATGTTTTGGCACAAATCACATAGAGTTGATGAAAAGAAAAGATATAAAGAAATTGGTAAAGGAGAGAATCTTAGAAGAGCCAAGGATAACTCATAAGAGATTGAGAGGTTATGTCCGAAGCCATTTTCTTTTGAATGTATCTGAAGTCACGATGGGGAGGATAAAAAGAGAAGTGACAATGGTGGATTTGTGGCTGAGTATGGAAAATTGCATGATTATGCAATTTAATTAGAACGGAGCAATGAAGGAACAACTACAGAAGTGGTGGTAGATGATAATAATACTGATAAGATACCATATTTCAAAGCATTCTATGTATGTTTCCAAGCTTGTAAAGAGGGATGGAAAGATGGATGTCGGCCAATAATTGGCATTGATGGATGCTTTCTGAAGCATAGGTGTAAGGGACAGTTATTAACTGCCATTGGTAGAGATGGAAACAATCAAATGTTTCCGATTGCATGGGCTGTAGTTGACTTGGAGACTAAGAAGACATGGAAATGGTTCCTTGAGCACTTGGTATTAGACTTGGAGATTGCTGACGAAGGGCAAGGATTGACTATCACATCTGATATGCAAAAGGTATGTGTGATATTAACCTTTTTTTTGTCTTTGGTTTCTTGTAATTTAATGAATGTTGATTAGAAATGATATCATGTATGTAGGGAATTATTGCAGCAATTGATGCTGTTTTGTCAAATGCTGAGCATAGGCAATGTGCAAGGCATATATATGCTGCTTGGCAAAAAAAGTGGAAAGGTGAGGAAAGGAAAATTCAGTTCTGGAATTGTGCAAGGGCCACTTTTGTTCAATAGTTTAAAAAGGAGTTAGAGGAACTTGATAAGATGGGTAAGGGGAGTGTTGAAGATACTTTGAGTTATGGTGAAAGATAATGGTGCAAGGCCTTTTTTAGCTTTGAGCCTAAGTGTGACATTGTCGACAACAACCTTACCGAGACTTTTAATGGGTGGATTTTGCCTACAAGGACCAAGCCTATTATTTCAATGCTTGAAGAAATTAGAATAATGGTGATGACTCGTATTCATGTTAAGAGAGAATTTGCTGCTAGGTGGAGAACTTTCATTGCTCCAAGGATAGTTAAGGTGCTAGAGAAGAATAAGAAAGAATCATTTAATTGGCAATTTCATTTTAATGGAGATGATGGATATGAAGTTTTTCAAGGAGAGACAAAACACATTATCCTTACCACAACTGACACTTGCTCATGCAGATCATGGGAGTTGATTGGGATCCCTTGTATTCATTGCATTCCAGTACTATATAGAGAGGGGGTAGATCCTGTGAACAAAGTGAATGCTTACTACCACAAGGATACTTATATAAAGGTGTACAGTCATATTATTTGGCCAGTGAGAGGACATATTTTTTGGGAGACAAGTGGTAAGCCAGCACCTCTACCACCTATTATTAAGAAGAAGCCTGGAAGACAAAAGCAAAATAGAAGGAAGGATAAAGATGAACCAAAGAAGAGTGGTACGATATCTAGAAAAGGTGGGATGAAGAGTTGCAAGAACTGTGGTAAAATTGGGCATAACTCAAGGAATTACAAAAAACCAAAGAAGGTTGCTTTTGAACAGGTTGAGTGTTTACACATATTGTGTGTTTTTTTTTGAACTAAAGTTTGCTTAACTCCATTGAACTTGATAATATTTTGTTTGTTTTTTTTGCAGAATCGTAGCAGTGATACCATAGCTGGTGAAACAAGTATTCAGACCAAAGACAAAGGAAAACAGATTGTTGATGTAGAGCCCGGCCTCTACCTCCATCACTCCAGGTATTGTCCTCTTTGGTCAAGGGTGAGCCACGACTCGAACCCAAGACCACGATGGTCCACCCAACTCATGCATATCCAAACAATCACAATAAATCATATATTATCACAATCAAGAATCACATGCACTCAAATTTCACATTTATCAGGCAGTTCGCCTTTCATACAATTCACATTTAAACATTCATATATGCAATGTATATGTGACTCTTTCATTTTCTTTCGTTGTTATGACCGTGCGCCTGAGCTCATATACGTTGAACCATTGGCTCTGAAAACATTGGGCTCAAAAGCCCTAATACGTTGAGCATAAAGCTCTGAAAATCGTTGGGCACTAAGCCCTGTGCGTTGAGCTTGAAGCTCTGAATATAGTGGCTGCACCGGTCACAATTGCCTTTATCTGATCATACTTTTATGCATGTATGCACATGTCCAATTTACAATACATGCATCATGATAGAACTTCCTATGTCTAAACTTCACCCTTTGAAACCAATTATGAACAATTTACACACAATTAACACTTCTATAGCACAGTCCAAATATTTCGAATACTTGTGATCCGAAATCAATCAAAACAAACACATACAATCCATCCTTAACTCTACATGGCATAATTGCATAAAATGTAATATGTTGGGACCCGATTCGGAGACCGACGCCCCAACCCGAAAACGGAAAACGAATACGAATACGAACCAATATGAATCGAATCAAAGCAAGGAAACGAAACATAAGGCGAAATCAAATCAGATACGAAACAAACTTCGGATCACAAAGCTCAACAAATCATTAACGAATCGAAAGCAAATCGAATCGAAACCAATTTCTGATACGTAACAAAACGGAGCCGACATCCGTGAACAAGTATCAAAGAAAGCGTTTGCGTTGGAAACCTTAAGACTATCAATCAAAACTAATCCAATCCGTGTACATTTTTTTTCTTTCTTTCTTTCATTTTCATTCCATCTCTTACAAGTGACTTCAATATCCTCAATCCAATAACATTCACATACAATCGCACTATAAAACATCCAATACCCGTTCATTCACATTTCTCCATATACAAATCATGCTTATATCTCAGTTGGACATACACAAGTTATATAACATATCCATGTGCAATACCATAACTCAATAGCCTCATGCAAACCTCATAAGTACAATTATGATTTATACACCATTTCATAAATCAAAGCTTTATACAAATCATAGTGGCATTTTCAAGCCTTATACATTACCCATAACCCTAAACCAAAGTACACAATACACAACAATTCCAGACTTCTCAGCAACCATCTCACTTAACAATAATACAATAAAACACATGTAAATAGAAATTTTCATTTTCTTTCACCCGATCTTCTTCTCATCACCTGTGGATGGGAATGAAGGGGGGTGAGCTTTACAGCCCGTGGGTAACAGTTTATACCGAATATATATAAGCAAAATCCTTGAAATTCTTTTTCTTTTCTGGTCTTGAAAAATATTTCTTTGAAATCCGTAAAGCACATTTTCAAAAAGTACTTTTCTCGTTGTAGCCAAAATCGCCATTTGCAAAACATATGATTTTTAGGCTTTCAGCCATAAACCCATAAATTTATAAAACATGAATGCATCAACTCGGCAATTCATAGATGCAATGGTAATTCACATATGCAATGCACAACACATGGCTCGAGAGTTTCGTGGAACACAACGAATAAACCGAAGTTTATTGTAAACACAACGAGTCCGATTTCTCAGGATCTCGTGGCCTCTAACGGGCAGCCGGGAGCAGGCTTAAACGTCGACATGCACGTGACTAACACAACGTTCCTCTCTC
Organism: Erythroxylum novogranatense; assembly: GCA_029891385.1. Classification (NCBI taxonomy): domain Eukaryota; kingdom Viridiplantae; phylum Streptophyta; class Magnoliopsida; order Malpighiales; family Erythroxylaceae; genus Erythroxylum; species Erythroxylum novogranatense. The sequence goes on from CM057229.1 coordinate 53,278,812, forward strand.
GCCCAAACAAAAGCACATACTCATGCTCAATCACTTTATCGAATGCTCTTTTCCAAAAATACGAAATGCCATGGGATCTTTCGAGGCATAACACAAATGTATTTTGCATTTCATCAAACGTTTATGTATGGAGTCAATAATGATTTTTCAAATCATTCACATAATGGTGCAACATTTACGATGCAATTGAAATCGAAAATCTCTTTATTTAAAGAAAGCATTAGTGGCTTATAAATTTTATTATAAGCAGTACCCACCTCGAATCGATGCTAGAAACTTGTTCCTTGCTCCAATTTGTCCATTGATTCCTTCTTTCTTCCAATTTAACTTTACCTAAAGCAATTCCACACAAATTCAATATCATAATTAACTTAATCCTCAAATTGAACTTAGAAACACTAATCCCTCATATATTCAAGCTTTCTAAATCACAAATTTCCAAAATCCCCAAATTCCAAATTTGGGCATAAACCCTAATTAATTTCCATCCAAAATTAAACCCATAATACTTAGAAATCAACAAAATTAACTTCATACTCCACAAACCCATTCCATTTTTCATGATTCTAAACCAAAACTTCAAGAGAAACTCAAATCTTAAAACTGCTCTTACCTCATTTCTCCTCCATTTTCGGATTTTTTTGGTTCAAGATGAAGCTCTCTTCATCCTCCACCTTTCTCTCTCTTAGAATGACATCAAAATCACTCTTCAAGTGGTAGAAAAATCGAGCCCTAGCTTTCTCCCCTTTTTCTCCACCGAAGCTTGCTCTCCCTTCTCTCTTATTTTCTTTCCTTTTGTTCAAGTGTCGTGCCTCCCTTAAAGAAACAACAACTCAATCATTTTTATAGTGTCATGTCATTTAATGAATGGGGAATGACCCATAAGCCCCTCCATTTAAGCCTATAAACTTAACCCTTTAAGTAAACTTCCAAAATTGCCCCTCCATTGGTCTTTAAAACTGACATCTTGTATGATTATTTCGATCAGGTAAATGAAGCCATTTGACAAAACTTTCTTCTAGATAAATGTTCCTCTATGTCTTATGAATCCAATGCTTCAAGAATCAGATCGATCCGAGCTCTATAGCTCAAGATATCTTCAAAATACTGAAATTTGTTCTTCAGGCCCGAGGCTGAACACTACACCTAACTTCCGACCCAAATTTGGGAGTCTTAGAGGCTAAATTATAGCTCGACTTCTTCATAACATTTGTAGCTCCATGTCTCTAGTTTAATTTCCAAAAAGAATCAGATCAATCGGAGCTCTACCAACTGAGATATATCCAAAATACTAAACACTGTTCAAACTTTTACAACCGATCAGCTCACTTTGATCTGGTCGATCTTTTTCCGTTTAATGCCAAAAACTGATCTATATAGTATGAAAAGATAGAAAAATGTCTTAGGAATCCAACGCTTCAAAAATCGGCTCAATCGGAGGTCTACACAAAAAGTTATGGCCAAAAGAAGGAAGAGGGGTCAAAAATACAAAAGCAGACGATGATGTCAGCACAGACGCAAAAATTCGTCTGTGATGACGTCAACATAGATGCAAAAATTCGTCTGTGATGACGTCATCACAGACGAAGATGACATCATCACAGACGAAGATGACGTCATCACAGATGAAAAATGAAGACTAACTTCGTCTGACACCTTTCTCCAGAACATCTCCACTTAAAAAGGTCATAACTTTCTACTTAGAACTCCAAATTAGACACGGTTTGATTTGTTGGAAAGCTAAGAGAAAAATATACAACTTTCCAGAAGGAAATTTTGCCAAAATCTATCTTTATAAATCCCAAAATTGCCCCTAAATTCAGAAGATAAGACTTTCATTCCTGCACCAACACTGCACCCAATTCTTAACTTCATGACACTATTTGAGACTCTTAGGCACATAATTGAAATTCGATGTCTTCTTACAAAATGTAGCCATATATCTCTAGTTTAATCCAAATCAAGAATCATCTCGTTTGAATTACTATAGAAAACGTTATGGTTAAAATACTGAAGCATATTCAGTGAACATTTTTCAGATCACTACCAATCTTGTCTCCAAATCTTTCCTTATCATAACTCATACCAAGATCACTCTTTCTACTCTCTTGTCCAATATTTTCATGCTTTATATCAATAGAAAGATAAAACAACCTCTACAATATTCATAAAGAACTCCAAAGTAACTTCACCCTCTAGATAAGTCAATTTTTCAATCAAAGTTTCTGCCCGTTTAGCAATCACCTAAGCAATATCCAAACTTCAATTTATCATAACTTCTTGCCCCGATATCGAAAAAATTGCATACTTTATGGCGTTAGAAAGCTGGAAACATGAACTACAACTTTCATTAAGACCACTTTGGCCAAATATATCTAGATCAGTACAGATTTGCCATTGAAGTTTCTAACACCATTCCAACACATCAACTTCACATATCAACACATCACCACAAGCTCTTCAACTAATTCCTCTCAAACACAAAACACACAAATCTATACACAATTGATATTTTTACACAATTGATCTTTCATATCCATATATAAATCTATGTCTCATTAACATCATAAGATAAATGTTTATAAAATTAAATGGCATTCTAAGCCATATTACAACATCAGTATTCAAGTCCAAGTACAAAAGATACAAAACTCCACCATTCTCCACATATGAGTGAAATCTTATTCTTACAATAATCTAACTTAAAACATCACATGCATAACCAACCAAATTGTCTTTACTTTCTAATTTCTTCAAAATTTTACACTTTCACTTTCTATTTCTTGATTTCAACTTCCATTTCAATCCACTCATCCACTTGAACTTTCATAACCTATACAAATCTATTTGAAACCCAAAGTTATCAAATCAAACAAATCTTTTCTCATCAATTTCCTTAAGGCAAAAATATCTATAACTCCATTCATATACAAAAAAATCTTATCAAATTTTTATTTTCATATTTCCAATTTCCACTAAAAGATCGGGGTCCAACATAACACATATAGGTTGAGAAACTAACTAGGTTACTCACCTGAGAACTTCCGAGCTACTGTCAGGAAGTCTCGCCTACGTCGGACAATCGGCGATCTACTGGCACCTCAATAACAATCAAAACATAAATAACATTACTAATTCTATCAATTCCAATGCTCAATGATGCATATGAATCGAATAATGTACGTACTATACATGTTATGACATTTCCGACACTAATCCGAAATTCCCCCAATCTCAATTCTAATTCCTGAATCCATAATCTCCAAATTGAAATCAATCCATATCCAATTGAATCATCAAATTCCTAAATCCCAAAATTAAAACCTCAAAAATTACATTTTCAGAAATTGGCCCTTCTAGTCGCGGCGCCTGCTCCCTCGCCGCGACGAGCTCCTTCCTCTTCACCTTCGCCACGGCGTCTGCACGCCTCGCCGCGGCGAACCCAACTTCCTTCGTCGGACGTAATGCATCGCAGACGTCGTGACGACGCCTCTCCAGCTTCGCTTGGCGGCTCCAGCGCTTTCGTCGGCGTCGGATGACTTATCTTGCTCGCTGGCGTGTAATCGCGGACACGCCTAGAAAACCCAGAAATTCGCAGTTTTTTGACTGATAATAACTCCAAATCCGAATTTTCTCCTTTCAAACCACTCTTAAATAATTCCATACACATCATACCACTAATCCTTAGCTCTATTTCATCAAACAACCATAATTCCTAAAATTTCAACCCTAAAATCAACGAAAATATCCATCGGAAACCCTAAGTGCCAAATCCTTAAATATTCATGCTAAATCATCCAAATAACTCTATAAATCAACCAATCAAACTATATAAGGCAAGAAAGAAGTAACTTACTTGATCAAGAACTCAAATCTTCAAGGATCACACCAAACTCCAACTCACACACCCACGACAATCACCCAAGCAAAACCCATTTTCATCTTTTAGAACACCCAACTGAAGGATAGATTCAAGAATGGAAGAGAAAGAAATTAGCAAGAAAGAACCTAGAAGCAAATCAAAGAAGGATCCACGATGATGGAAGAAGAAAGAAGAATTTTCTGTCAAGGGCAAGAAGAAATTGTGGAGCAAAACTTTCAAAGGTTAGGCTTTATATATTAAAGGATTAATAAGGCTTGTTTGGCAATTAAATGCCACAAGGCCAAATCCGAACCACCTCGATCCAATTTCAAATTCTAATTTCTCCCGAATTCCAATTGCTAAACCCCAATTCCTCAAATCAAATTTCTAATCTATCCGTGCCATTGGATAATCAATTTCGGAACCGGAAATCCAATTAACCAGTCATTGACCAATTTTTCGGTCCGGACCTATTGCTCCGAAAATTCCAGAAAAATTCTTATAAATCCTCAAAAATAGAAAACTCATAATCGTATACTCCAATTTCATAATTCAATTTCCAAACTTTCATTTCTAACTCAAATTCAATTCTCGAGCCTAATATGACCTAATTACACATGCCCTAATCATCTCCAAATCCAAGTTATCCAAATCAAACCGGACATATGTCATACATGTACGTACGTACAAATGCCAGTACAATAATTGCGAATTATACATAATTCAATAATGCATGCACATGCAAAAATACGTATGAAATGAACTGTACCCATCCCATCGGTGACGGGATGTTACAATTCTCCCCTCCTAACAAAATTTCGTCCCGAAATTTCTTACCTGACTGATCGAACAGATGAGGGTACTGCCTCCTTATGTGCTCCTCAGTCTCCCAAGTCGCCTCCTCAGTCAAATGGTTCTTCCAAAGGACTTTCACCAATGGAATCACCCTGGACCTCAACTGCTTGACCTGCGATCCAATAACCTGCACCGGTTCCTCCACACAACTCAGATCACTAGCTATCTCGATCTCCTGAGCCGGAATCACATGAGTCAGGTCCGATCTATACCGTCTGAGCATACTCACGTGTAACACATCATGTAGTTGCGACATCTCACTCGGTAAGGCCAATCTATACGCCAACGGTCCAACCCTCTGAGTAATCTCATACGGACCGATATATCGAGGACTCAACTTGCCCTTACGGCCAAATCTGAGAACTCCTCTCCATGGAGACACTCTGAGGAATACTCTATCGCCTACACTGTACTCCATCTTTCTTCGATGCTGATCCACATAACTCTTCTGCCTGTCCTGAGCCGCCTTGATGCGACTCTGAATCAACTGTACCTTATCCACTGTATCCTGGATCAACTCGGGACCCTCTAACATCCTCATACCCTCTTCATCCCAGCAAAGAGGAGATCTGCACTGTCGTCCATATAATGCCTCATACGGTGCCATGCCAATGCTGCTCTGGTACTGATTATTATAAGCAAACTCTACCAGAGGCAGATACTGATCCCATGCACCTCGGAACTCCAATACACAGGCTCTCAACATATCCTCAACAGTCTAAATAGTCCTCTCACTCTGCCCATATGTCTGAGGATGAAACGTTGTGCTGAAGTTCAACCTCGTACCCAAAGCCGACTGCAAACTCCTCCAGAACCTCGAAGTAAACCTGGGATCCCTATCTGACACTATCGATACTGGGACCCCATGCAGTCGCACAATCTTCGCTATATACTTCTGGGCCAACTGATCAAGGGTATTACTCTCCCTCACTGGCAAGAAGTGAGCCGATTTAGTCAACCGGTCCACTATGACCCAGATACCATCATGCTGCCTCGGCGTCCTAGGCAACCCCATAATAAAGTCTATCATAATGTGTTAGTAACGAATGCAATCTCCCAACTGGGGCCTGGTGCTCAGCCTTAACCTGCTGGCACGTCAGACACCGAGAAACAAACTCCGCCACCTGCCTCTTCATACCTGGCCACCAGAAATGTAACTTAAGAGTGTGATACATCTTGGTGACACCAGGATGCATGGCATAAGCAGCCAAATGAGCCTCCTCCAAAATCTCTCGCCTCAGGTCATCTACATCTGGAACACACAGCCTCTGACCCAACCACAAAGTACCATCTCTCAGCTCAAACTCAGAAAGCCATCCAGATCTGACCCTCTCAATCAATCTCACCAACACTGGATCCCGATCCTGTACTCTCCTAATCCGATCATGTAATACCGGCCTGAGCCTCAAAATCGCAATCAGAGCTCCATCCTGACTCAAATCCATCTGCACATTAAGAGCTCTCAACTGAACTAAACACGGGAACCTCAAAATCTGAATCTGAGCTGCACTACCGTGAGATCTCCTACTCAAAGCATCAGCCACCACATTGGCCTTCCCTGGGTGGTACTCAATAGTTCAGTCGTAGTCCTTAAGCAACTCTAACCATCTCCTCTGCCTCAGATTCAGCTCTTGCTGACTCAACAAGTACCTCAAGCTCTTATGATCGGTGAAGATCTGGAACGTCTCCCCATACAAATAATGTCTCCAGATCTTCAAAGCAAACACAACTGCAGCTAACTCTAAGTCATGCACTGGATAATTAATCTCATGGGATCTCAACTGTCTCAAAGCATAAGCTATGACTCTCCCATGCTGCATCAGCACACAGCCTAAACCCTACTGCGAAGCATCACTAAACACCTCAAAGCCTCCAGCTCCAGATGGCAGGGCTAACACCAGCGCCGTAGTCAACCGATGTATCAACTCCTCAAAACTCCTCTGGCACTCATCTGTCCAACTGAAGGCTACACCCTTCCTCAGAAGTCTCGTCAAAGGGGCTGAGATCACAGAAAACCCCTCGACAAACCTCCGGTAATATCCTGCTAGACCGAGGAAACTCCTCAACTCTGACACATTCCTCGGAATCTCCCAACTCCTCACTGCCTCAATCTTGTGAGGATCCACCCGGATACCCTCACCAGACACGATGTGACCTAGGAACACCACCTCATCCAGCCAAAATTCGCACTTAGTAAATTTGGTATACAACTGCCTATCCCTCATAATCTGCAGCACTATCCTCAGATGCTCCGCATGCTCCTGTCTATCTCTCGAATACACCAGAATATCATCAATAAACACAATAACAAACTGATCCAGGTAGGGCTGAAAGACTCTATTCATCAAAGCCATGAAGGCTTCCGGGGCATTAGTCAACTCGAAATGCCCATACCTGCTCCTGAAAGCGCTCTTAGGCACATCGGCCTCTGCGATCCTCAACTGATAGTATCCGGATCTCAAATCCAACTTGGTAAACACCTGAGCTCCCTGCAACTGATCAAATAATACATCGATCCTAGGCAGTGGGTACTTGTTCTTAAATGTAACCCGATTAAGCTGCCTATAATCGATGCACAACCTCAAGGTCCCGTCCTTCTTCTTCACAAATAACACCGGAGCTTCCCACGGTGAAACACTCGGCCTGATAAACTCCTTATCCAACAACTTCTGCAGCTGAGCCTTAAGCTCCCTCAGTTCCACCGGTGCCATCCTATACGGATGTATTGATATAGGAGCGGTACCTGGAACGAGGTCTATCTCAAACTCTATCTCTCGATCCGACGACAAACCCGGTAACTCCTCGGGAAACACATCTGGAAATTCCCTGATCACGGGAACATCCTGCAGTCTCTGCTGCACTCTGGAATCCACTACATGCGCCAAATAGGCCTGACAACCACCTCGCATCAACCTCAGAGCACTCATAAATGAAATCATCCTGGCTGGCACTGCCTGACTAACACCTCGAAACACAGCCCTAGGCTGATCAGGAGACTTCAATACGACCTCCTTGGTATAACAATCCATAATAGCCCTATGGGCAGTGAGCCAGTCCATCCCCAAAATTAAGTCTATCTCTCTCAGGGGCAACACTATCAGGTCTGCACGCAACTCCGACTGATCAATCATGATTGGACACCCCTTACAGACCTCTCCCAAAACTGTGGTACTACCTAGAGGCGTACTCACCTCTAGCCCACACTGCAACATCTTCCTATCCACATGCAATCTACATGTCACATGCGGTGCAATAAAAGAATGCGTGGACCCTGGATCTATCAATGCATAAACCTCAATGCCAGAGATCAGAAGCAAACCTGCAACCACATCGGGAGAATCCTGGGCCTCCTGCCTAGTCATGGCGTAGACCCTGGCCTAGGACTGCGGCCTGCTGCCTCGTCCCTCGGTCCCCACAAAGGAATCTCCACCTCTACCTCGGGCTCTGCCTCGGCCCCTAAATCCAGGTCCACCGCTACGGCTCTGCTGCACCGTCGAGCTACTACCAGCTCTCCCACTAGCAGCTGACTGAACTCCCAAAGTCAGGGGACAACTCCTAATCATGTGGTCCATCGAACCGCAAGCTAGACAGGCTCCTGTCATTCTCCAGCACTCTCCACTGTGCCTCTTATCACAATGTATACAAACCGGCAAAGCCTGTCCTGCTCCTCTGCCACTACTACTGCCACTACCAATCTGCCCAAATCTCCCCCTCTGAACAAAACTCGACTGTCTAAATCCCCCTGTTGATCTGAACCTGCTTTGGCGTCTGCTCAAGCTCCTATCAGAGCTACCCTGACTATCACTAGATCTCTTGCCTCCAGATCCCTGACCAGTCTCAACTCGACTCTGTCTCAAAAGCTGCTCTATCCTCACTGCAGCTGCTAGCAACTCCACAAAAGTGCCCATATCAGACAGGGCTAACCTGGTACGAATCTCCAGATTAAGCCCTCCCTCAAATCTCCGACACCTATCAGCCTGAGAGGCAATCAAAACAGAAGCATATGCTGACAACTCATTAAACCTGACCTCATAGTTGGCCACTGACATCGACCCCTATCTCAGCTCAAAGAACTCTTGCATCTTCATTTCCAAATAGACCTTGGGCATGAAATTATCCCGAAAAGCTCTCAGAAAATAGCCCAAGTCAAAACACAAGGTCTGGTGGAACTACCTGGGACAGTCTTCCACCACTGATAAGCTGGACCCTGAAGCAAAGAAACGGCATAATCAAATCTCTCCTCAGGCTCGCAATTCATTTGATCTAGGACTCGCTCGGTCCTCTCCAACCATCCCTCAGCCTCAGCAGGGTCCGTGCTACCATAGAAATCCACAGCTCCCTGCTTACGAAGACGATCATACCTCCGCTCCCGTCTCATGGGAACTCTAAGAGGCTGCTCCTCATACAGAGGCACTGAAGACTCCCTACTCGCTCCGACTGATCCTTGGTCAGCTGGTTGATCTACCTGATCACCAAGAACGGATGACCTACAATAAAACCACAATTTCAATCAATCTCTACCTTTCTTACGAGAATTCAAGTCTAAAACATTCTATGCCCAAAAGATGACAAACCATGCTCTGATACCACCAATGTAGCGCCCCCTTATCGTAGAGTATACGCCGGGACGCCCGTAGGTTGTACCGATGCATAACCTACGATGAGGGTGCACTACTATTCGATCATTCTATAAACCTCATGGCATCAATATAATAAAGCAGTAATATCAATTCACTAAATTTTAAAACCAAATAGTACTTCTCATTTCATTTCTTGAAACCACAAGTTCACAATTCTATCCGATTACAACTGTACAGAACCAAAAGGATTAACATAACTCCTAACCAGATCATCCCCCAAAATATTCTAGCTGACCGACCTGTGAGCCATGCTCCTCTCGCCGGCACAAACACACAACAAGAAAAGTCTCACTGACTGGAGCTAGGAGTCACACTATCGCTGTCCTGAAAAATAAATGCAATGTTGGGTGAGTTGCGAACTCAGTGAGAAACCATCATCGATGGTCCACCCAACTCATGCATTTCTAAACAATCACACTAAATTATATATTATCACAATCAAGATCACATGCACTCAAATTTCACATTTATCAGGCAGTTCGCCTTTCATACAATTCACATTTAAACATTCATATATGCAATGTACATGTGACTCTTTCATTTTCTTTTATTGTTGTGACCATGCGCCTGAGCTCATATACGTTGAGCCATTGGCTCTGAAAACATTGGGCTCAAAAGGCCTAATACGTTGAGCATAATGCTCTGAAAATCGTTGGGCACTAAGCCCTGTGCGTTGAGCTTGAAGCTCTGAATACGGTGGCTGCACCGGTCACAACAGCTTTTATCTGATCATACTTTTATGCATGTATGCACATGTCCAATTTACAATACATGCATCACGATAGAACTTCCTATGCGTAAACTTCACCCTTTGAAACCAATTATGAACAATTTACACACAATTAACACTTCTATAGCACAGTCCAAATATTTCGAACACTTGTGGTCCGAAATCAATCAAAACAAACACATACAATCCATCCTTAACTCCACATGGCATAATTGAATAAAATGTAACACATATAGGTTGAGAAACCAACTAGGTTACTCACCTGAGAACTTCCGAGCTACTGCCGGGAAGTCTCGCCTACGTCGGACAATCGACGATCTACTGGCACCTCTATAAAAATCAAAACATAATTAACATTACTAATTGTATCAATTCCAATGCTCAATGATGCATATGAATCGAATAATGTACGTACTATACATGTTATGACATTTCCGACACTAATCCAAAATATCCCCAATCTCAATTCTAATTCTCGAATCCATAATCTCCAAATTGAAATCAATCCATATCCAATTGAATCATCAAATTCCTAAATCCCAAAATTCAAACCTCAAAAATTACATTTTCAGAAATTGGCCCTTCGCATGGCGCTTTGCTCCCTCATGCCATGAAGCTCCTTCCCTCTTCATTTCGCATGGCGAACCCAACTTCCTTCGTGGTGTGCGATCACAGACGTCACGACGACGCCTCTCCAGCTGCCAGGCCTTCCGCTCATCGCAAGCTCAGAGCTATCTTGCTCGTCGCGTGCTTTTCGCGTCATGGCGTGCAATCATGACACGCCCTAAAACTCGAAATTGCAGTTTTTGATCGATAACAACTCCAAATCTGAATTTTCTCCTTTCAAACTACTCTCAAATAATTCCATACACATCATACCACTAATCCTTAGCTCTATTTCATCAAACAACCATAATTCCTAAAATTTCAACCCTAAAATCAACGAAAATACCCATCGGAAACCCTAAGTGCCAAATCCTTAAATATTCATGCTAAATCATCCAAATAACTCTATAAATCAACCAATCAAACTATATAAGGCAAGAAAGAAGTAACTTACTTGATCAAGAACTCAAATCTTCAAGGATCACACCAAACTTCAACTCACACACCCACGGCAATCACCCAAGCAAAACCCATTTTCATCTTTTACAACACCCAACTGAAGGATAGATTCAAGAATGGAAGAGGAAGAAATTAGCAAGAAAGAACCTAAAAGCAAATCAAAGAAGGATCCACGTGTTAGAGTAGTGCCCTGAAGGCAATCGCCTTTAGCGCATTTTGTACAAAGTTATGTACATACTTTATGAATAAATAAAGAAAGGCATATTTCATTAACTTGTTGTTCATTATTTATGAATGGCTATTGATTTATAAGCAAATTAATGAAGTCCATGATATATGACATAGCATGAAGGAAATTATGGTGTGATCATACTACTGAGATTCCTATCATGTGCAATTATGTCAGTATTTAAATTATCCCTAGTCATAGGATTACTGAGACTGGACATCGGTAATCCGGAGAGACTAGTACATCTCAAGCTCCTTGATTTGATCAAGCAGTGGATCTCAAAAGTTGTAAATATGAGATATTTAGGGTTGAGATGTGGATGCTTACTAGAGGTAGTAAGTACATTGGATGACCTGCTATGAGATCATCACATGGATGTCTTATTCTAATGTCAGTGATAATCTCATCATAGCAATGATGCAAGTATCCTTAGACTTGAGGTGCTCAAGGATATCTTGGGATACTAATTCTGTGCTTTGACTCCATTCCTTGTTGCCTTACAGAGGTCGCTCATAGGGTGGTGATTGGGTACAGCTTGAGGTATTCGAAGGTAATTGAGTAGCCAATAGAGGATTCACCACTTACGTGATAGCGAAGATGATACCCATGGCCTCTTGTCAGGGTCATTACTTGGAAGTCTCTGGCCGGAGCATATATGTCATGAAGAATGTCTTCATTGACATATAAAGTAATGAGTCCCAGGACGAGAACTGAAATCACTTAGACTAGATTTGACGTATTCAGTCTAGTAAGAGTTGACACATTGCCCATACTCATAACCAAGTGGGGTATAGCATGGTGAAAGGACGAATTGCACGGTAATTGTCTATGGAAAGGTTCGTGATATGGTTCATGATGAATACATGTTCATTCGTCAAACCAATTACTTTCCGTCATTGGGGTCATGATGTGTTGCTAGATACCGCCATGACTTGCTTGGATTAAGTGTTAATCTAAGTGACCAACATAACCGGAACCTAATGGGTCACACGCATAAGAGTGTCTCGGAGAATTAAGTAAAATAGTTTTGGATGAGTTCCAATATATGGAGAGCAAAGGATTAAATGGATCCCGATGAGATCGAGATATGTCCCGATGAGATCGCGACATCGATATTGAAGGCCCAGAGGTAGGCAGTAGGACCGAACCGCATCGAGACCCTAAGAGGCGGTAGGACCGACCCCAGTGTGACTGGACCACTTCAGCATTTAAATATATATAGAATTAATTAATTAAGTAATTAATTAATATATATATATATATATATCTATGTGACCAACGTGTAAGATGGAGAAGGAAGCTTATCTTTTTCACTTTATTATATATATATATATATAATGGCTAACGTGGACAAGCCTCCACCATTAGCTTTAATATGTCTTTAAAAGGTTATAAGACATATGGAAAAGAAAGAAAGAATGGGTGATGATCGTGGGATAGAAGATTGGATTTGAGAAATCCTAAGCTTCTTCATCTTTCATCAAGTTCTCTTCTTCACCAAGCTTCTTCTCTTCCATCGTTATTCTCCAAGCTCTCCAAGGACAAAGGTAAGAGCTAGCACTCTTTAATTTGTTCTAGCTATTCCCGGGTCAAAGGGTTTGTCCCGGTCAGCTTCTCCGATCTCTGCGTGGATACCGTTAGAGACGGTCTCCTTTGGCCGTTATGGTTTGAGTTTGTTGTATAGACACATGGATCTTGGCTTTCGGGAAGGTAGCAGAACAAAAATTTTTGTTTTCCGCACCGTGGGCATGTGATGCTCACACCGGGATTTTCCTACAGTGGTATCAGAGCCACTTGTGTCGTATATAACGAAGAAACCATGACTAGGTCGGAGTTGCCTATTGCTTGTGACGATGATGCATGTTGATTGTGTGAATTTCGAATTCAGTGTAGAAATATTGTTTTCGAAATTTTCTTGCCCAGATATGTTCACAAGATGTTGTTGCATATGTCTGTGGAAGCTCGGAATTTATCAATGTGATTTGATATGGTTTTGCTAATTTATTCCCCAATGTTCTGGTTGTTGTCTTTGTGCACATTCAATGAACAGGCATGCTTATAAATTCGAGAATAAATTGTAGAAATTTTTTTTTTCAGATTTGCTTTCACCAAAATGTCTCTAAGATGTTTATGAATGTCTATGAGAATGGAAAAATGTTTTTGAGGTGATTTACTATTTATTTGAGAATTTATTGTGTGCTGCTGGGAATAACTGTGTTGAGGAACACAGATTCTACATTGGCTTTGTTGCTGAGGTTGGATGAGTTTTTGTTGGAAATAAATCCTGAAAAAATTCATGGAAATGTTGTGAACATGTTGTAACCTCTTTAATTTTCTCAGAATTTATTGAAATTTTTTCAATGAGTTTTTCAAGCAAAAGACAGAACTTGGCAGTTTTGAGAAAGTTGCTGGAGCTGTTTTGTTTGCAATGTAAAATTGTGTATTTCTCAATTCCAATGCCTTGGATCATTTTTAATGTGATTAAAAATGTGTTATATTGATGATGTATGCTTTCCAAATTGAATTTCTTGAAATTGGGTTTCCAAATATTTTTCAGATGTCAAATGTGTCACATTAGCGTCTCGTTAGTGTATTTCGTTGTCTTGATTATTTTGGCCGTCACAAATTTTGTGACCAGTGCCGAAGTAATCTTGATAAAGTTTAGATTACCTAGAGATACTTAGGGTGATAGTTTGATATTCTCAAATTATTTGGAGATCTGAATGAATAAGAGTGTATTCATTGATTTCAAGTTTCATGTATAGTTTGACTATATATGGTAAGCATGGAACAATGAAACTGTTTCATTGGTACATCATAATAAAGGATATTACACTTGGTATTGTGAATTGGAACTGCACGGATTGAGAAATTATCCGATTAGATAGCAATTCCACATGGATAAGTCGACTAATAAAGTTACAAGTCGACTTGTCTGCTGCATCAGAAGCGATAAGTCGACTTGCACAATGGTACAAGTCAACTTGTTGCAGACAGTTGCATAAGTCGACTTACACATGCATAAGTCGACTTATTACACTAGCATAAGTCCACTTACACATACACAAGTCGACTTACAACATGCAAAGTGGGATGATGGATGATTTTAGGTATAGATTCAATGTGATTGATGAAATACCTAAATCATTCCATATAGTCATGGTGACTATAATCCTACGGCTTGGAGGAAAAGAAGATGAGACCTGAAAACCTCACATATAATATGAAAACTAACGCCTTCCATTAATATGGGAGAACCAGAGTTCTTATAGAGTTAGGTTGTTGGGTAAACCCAAGCTCACTCTATACGGATATGTTGAACCATGAAAATAAGATTTTAGGATTAATGGGTGGTTTTCACTAGAAGCGTTGATTTGTTGAGTAAACTCAAGGTCAACGTGGACGAGGCGTAAATTGGGCGGTGTGCATCGATGTGCGCGCATCAAGAGTTGATAAACCCAATGTGTGTGCATACATCACGAGTTGATAAGACTAGTCGATAGTTGCATCTATGAAGCAAATGGTATGACCGATACTGCCGATAGATCTAAGGTGGCTTGTTGGTAAACCCAAGGTCATTTTAGTAATGTCGGATATCTATGATGCAATTGGTATGACCGATACCTACCGATTGGCCTAAGGTGGCTTGTTGGGTAAATCCAAGGTCATTTTAGTAATGTCGGATATCGACCCACTAGACATTTTGTCATAATGTTTCTTGGATTCGATCGAGGGTTATGGATTCTTTGAAACTAGTGGGAGCCATATGCATGTCATTCAAGTCCTTATGATCATGCATGTAATTCTACTATAACATTCTTTCTCTCTTTCCTTTAGGTTATCAAGATGACTTCAAGTGTGAACTTGCGCCGCTTATGGACTCCAACAAATTAATCGGACCTAACTTTCTAGATTGGTCGAGAAATCGAGAATTGTTCTCGTGTCAGAGGAATTAGGATATGTCCTAGATGTTCCACTTCCAGATCCACCTGCTGCTGATGCTTCTGATGAGGATCAGAAAGCATATCGTAAACATCTTAAAGACAGTGACATGGCTACCTGCATTATGCTTGCCTCGATGTCACCAGAGTGCAGCGCGAATGAGTCTATGGATGCTAATACCATAGTGTTTCATCTTAGGGAACTGTTTGATGAGCAAGCTCGATGCGAAAGGTTCGAGACCTCGAGGCTACTCTTCACTACTAAGATGACTCAGTTCACTGCAGCAAGATGTCTGCTGAAAATGAATGGGTATATTGAGAGGTTGGCTGTCTTAGGTTTTGTTATGGATTATGAATTAAGTGTTGACTTAATTCTAGTTGGATTGTCTGATAGTTATTCACAGTTTGTGTTAAACTATCGGATGAACCAAATATCAACGACAATCCCTGAGTTGATCAATCTGCTCAAGACAGCAGAGCAAGCTATCAAGAAGGATAGCAAGCAAGTGCTTGTGGTGGATTCTTCTTCTGGTTCAAAGAAAAAGAATCTAAAGAAGAAAAGGTCTAAGAAACCAAAAGGAAGTGCAACCAAGAAGAAAACCAAAGAGACTGCATCAAAAGGAACTTGCTTCTATTGTGGCAAGACTGGCCACTGGAAGCGAAATTGTAAAATCTATCTGGAAGAATTGAAGCAGAAGAAGGCATCAGATGCCTCAGCTCCTTCAGGTATGTTTGTCATTGAGGTTAATACTATTTCTGACCATAACATATAGGTATTAGATACCGGTTGTGGCTCACACATATGCAATGATATGGGGCCTCGGGGACGATGAGCGACTCGTGAAGGAGAACTAGACTGCGTGTGGGAAATGGAGCAAGAGTTGTTGCATTAGCCGTAGGCACTTACTTTTGTCACTCCCCACCGGGCTTGTAATTAAATTGGATGAATGTTATTTTGTACCAGATTAACAAAGAACATATTATCATTTCTTGTTTAAATAGAATGGTTTCCATGTGACTTTTAGTAACAATGGTTGTTCTATTAGTTTGAATGGAATGCTTTATGGTACCGGTACATTATGCAATGGAATTTACATATTAGATATGTCACATCCAATTATGAATTTCAATGACACGAAAAGACATAAACGAGATAATTTAAAATCAACTTACTTATGGCATTGTCGCTGGCCATATAAATGAGAGACGATAGCTAAGCTCCATAAGAGTGGTAGTTTAGGGTCATTTGATTATGAATCATATGACACATGCAAATCTTGTTTATTAGGCAAGATGACTAAATTACCCTTTAAGGAAAGGGTGAACAAGCGATCGGAGTATTAGACCTAATACATTCGGATGTATGTGGTCCGATGTCCATCCATGCTAGAAGTGGTTGTCTTTACTTCATTACCTTTATCGATGATTATTCTCGATATGGGTATCTCAGATTCGATGAGATACAAATCAAGCATTTGAAAAGTTCAAACAATTCGAAATGAAGTAGAAAACTAACTTGGGAAAAGTATCAAGTCATTACGATCAGATCGTGGTGGGGAATACTTAGACCAAGAGTTTTTGGATTATCTCAGAGATAATGGGATTTTATCTCAATGGACTCCTCCTTATACACCACAGCATAATGGTGTGGCAGAAAGGAGAAATCGAACCTTGTTAGACATGGTACGATCAATGATGGGCTTTGCAAAGTTGCCAAAATCCTTTTGGGGGTATGCACTTGAGACAGCTGTTTACTTATTAAACAGAGTTCCATCAAAGACAATTGATGTTACTCCATATGAGATGTGGACTAACAAAAGACCCTATCTTACTCATTTGAAAGTTTGGGGTTGTCCTGCTTATGTGAAGCGGATACAATCAGATAAACTTGATGCAAAATCTGACAAGTGTCTGTTCGTAGGATATCCTAAAGAAATAATGGGATATCAATTCTACCTTGCTGAGGAACAAAAGGTGTTTGTTTCGAAGCATGTTGTCTTTTTAGAGAAAGAGTTTCTTTTACAAGAAGACAGTTGGAGCAAAATTGAGCTTAAAGAAGTTCAGGATGCTCGAACAGACGCAGATCAATCGCTCTGAACTCAAACTGTGACTCATATGATGAAGTAACATTCAACATTCTACAACACACGAAGTTCGTAGGTCACGTAGATACGCCTGTTCTAGAGATATGGATTTCGTGAATGAATAGAATGACGATTGCTCATAGAAGATGATGAGCCTACCACCTATGAAGAGGTTCTGAAGAGTTCAGAGTCTGAGAAATGGCTTTATGCCATGCAGGCTGAAATGGATTCCATGTATGAAAATCAAGTATGGATTTTGGTTGAGGCACCCGAAGGAATCAAACCTATAGGGTGCAAATGGGTTTTCAAAAGAAAACCGACATGGATGGTAATGTAATTACCTATAAAGAAGGCTTGTGGCTAAAGGCTTTCGTCAAAGACAAGGAGTTGACTACGACGAGACCTTGATTTCCCGAGAGCAATGCTTAAATCCATTAGAATACTCCTAGCCATTGCCACTCATTATGATTATGAGATATGGCAAATGGATGTGAAGACAGCTTTCCTAAATAGAAATCTAGCTGAGGATGTGTATATGACACAACATGAGGGCTTCACCTCCTATGATGGCGAAAAGGTATGCAAGCTTCAGAAATCCATCTATGGATTGAAACAAGCATCCAGGAGTTGGAATATCCGTTTTGATGAGGTAATCAAAGAGTTTGATTTCTCACAAAATCCGGATGAACACTGTGTGTATAAGAAGGTTAATGGGACTATAATCGTATTCCTTGTGCTGTATGTAGATGACATATTATTTCTAGGAAACGATGTCTCTATGCTACAATCAGTCAAAATTTGGTTGTCCAAATAATTTGCCATGAAAGACCTTGGTGAAGCAACTTATATCCTTGGGATAAGAATCTATAGAGATAGATCAAAAAGGTTGCTTGGTCTTTCACAATCAACGTACATAGACAAGATGCTGAAAAGGTTTAGCATGGAGCAATCCAAGAGAGGCTACCTTCCCGTGACTCATGGGATAACACTCTCAAAGTCTATGTGTCCTAAGACACAAGATGAGAGGATGCGCATGAATATGATCCCGTATGCATCTGCGGTAGGATCTATCATGTACGCTATGCTATGTACAAGACCCGATGTATCATATGCTCTAAGTGTTACGAGCAGATACCAATCGGATCCTGGTGAGGTCACTGGGTGGCTGTCAAGAATATCCTCAAGTACTTGCGAAGGACTAAGGATGTTTTCTTGATATATGGAGATGGAGATCTCAAAGTGAGCGGGTATACAGATGCCAGTTTTCAATCTGATAAGGATCATTCCAAATCCCAATCAGGTTACGTATTCACAATGAATGGCGAGGCAGTTAGTTGGAAGAGTTCCAAACAAAAGACAACTACCTATTCAACAACCGAGGCAGAGTACATTGCCGCTTCAGAAGCAGCAAAGGAAGCAGTTTGGATCAAGAAGTTCATTACTGAACTTGGTGTGGTTCCTAGCAGTGATGGGCCCATACAGTTGTATTGTGACAACAATGGGGCTATTGCGCAGGCGAAAGAACCAAGGTCTCATCAACGATCCAAACACGTACTCCACAGATATCATCTAATCAGGGAGATCATAGGACGAGGTGATGTCCAGATCGAGAGAATTCCCATCGAGCAGAATATTGCTGATCCATTGACAAAGCCATTATCATAAAAGAGTTTTGATTCTCATGTACTCGCCTATGGTATTAGATATCAAGGCGATTGGCTTTAGGTCAATATGGAGATTGTTATAGTAGTGCCCTGAAGGCAATTGCCTTTAGCACATTTTGTACAAAGTTGTGTACATACTTTATGAATAAATAAAGAAAGACATATTTCATTAACTTGCTGTTCATTATTTATGAATGGATATTGATCTATAAGCAAATTAATGAAGTCCATGATATATGACATAGCATGAAGGAAATTGTGGTGTGATCATACTACCGAGATTCCTATTATGTGCAATTATGTCAAGATTCAAATTATCCCTAGTCATAGGATTACCGAGACCGACATCGGTAATTGAGAGACTAGTACATCTCAAGCTCCTTGATTTGATCAGCAAAGGATCTCAAAAGTCGTAAATATGAGATATTTAGGGTTGAGATGTGGATGCTTACTAGAGGTAGTAAGTACATTGGATGACCGCTATGAGATCATCACATGGATGTCCTATTCTAATGTCGTTGATAATCTCATCATAGCAATGGTGCAAGTATCCTTAGACTTGAGGTGCTCAAGGATATCTTGGATCGATTCGTGCTTTGACTCCATTCCTTGTTGCCTTACGAGAGGTCGCTCATAGGGTGGTGATTGGGTGCGACTTGAGGTATTCAAGGTAATTGAGTAGCCAATAGAGGATTCACCACTACGTGATAGCGAAGATGATAACCATGGCCTCTTGTCGGGGTCATTACTTGGAAGTTTCTGGCCGGAGCATATATGTCATGAAGAATGTCTTCATTGACATATAAAGTAATGAGTCCCAGGACGAGAACTGAAATCACTTGGACTAGATTTGATGTAGTCAGTCTAGTAAAAGTTGACACATTGCCCATACTCATAACCAAGTGGGGTATAGCATGGTGAAAGGATGAATTGTACCAGTAATTGTACATGGAAAGGTTCGTGATATGGTTCATGATGAATACATGTTCATTCGTCAAACCAATTACTTTCCGGTCAATTGGGGGTCATGATGTATTGTTAGATACCGCTCATGACTTGCTTGGATTAAGTGTTAATCTAAGTGGCCAACATAACCGGAACCTAATGGGTCACACGATAAGAGTGTCTCGGAGAATTAAGAAATAGTTTTGGACAGAGTTCCAATATATGGAGAGCAAAAGGATTAAATGGATCCCGATGAGATCGAGATATGTCCCGATGAGATCGCGACATCGATATTGCTGAAAAACGCTTGGTGGGTTTTCCCATCTGGGACCTTAGAGGGTTGTAGGACTACCCCAGTGTGATGGACCAATTCAGCATTTAAATATATATATAATTAATTAATTAATTAAGTAATGAATTAATATATATATATATATATATATATATATATATATATATATATGTGACCAACGTAAGATGGAGAAGGAAGCTTATCTTTTCACTTTATTATATATATATATATATATAATGGCTAACGTGGACAAGCCTCCACCATTAGCTTTAATATGTCTTTAAAAGGTTATAAGACATATGGAAAAGAAAGAAAGAATGGGTGATGATCGTGGGATAGAAGATTGGATTTGAGAAATCCTAAGCTTCTTCATCTTTCATCAAGTTCTCTTCTTCACTAAGCTTCTTCTCTTCCATCGTTATTCTCCAAGCTCTCCAAGGACAAAGGTAAGAGCTAGCACTCTTTAATTTATTCTAGCTATTCCCGGATCAAAGGGTTTGTCCCGGTCAGTTTCTCCGATCTCTGCGTGGATACCGTTAGAGACGGTCTCCTTTGGCCTTTATGGTTTGAGTTTGTTGTATAGACACATGGATCCTGGCTTTCGGGAAGGTCCTGGAACAAAAATTTTTGTTTTCCGCACCGTGGGCATGTGATGCTCACACTGAGATTTTCCTACACCACGATGATGGAAGAAGAAAGAAAAATTTTCTGTCAAGGGCAAGAAGAAATCGTGGAGCAAAACTTTCAAAGGTTAGGCTTTATATATTAAAGGATTAATAAGGCTTGTTTGACAATTAAATGCCACAAGGCCAAATCCGAACCATCTCGATCTAATTTCAAATTCTAATTTCTCCCGAATTCCAATGGCTAAACCTCAATTTCTCAAATCAAATTTCTAATCTGTCCGTGCCATTGGATAATCAATTTTGGAACCGGAAATCCAATTAACCAGTCATTGACCAATTTTTCGGTCCGGATCTATTGCTCCGAAAATTCCACAAAAATTCCTATAAATCCTCAAAAATAGAAATCTCATAATCGTATACTCCAATTTCATAATTCAATTTCCAAACTTTCATTTCTAACTCAAATTCAATTCTCGAGCCTAATATGACCTAATTAGGACACATGCCCTAATCATCTCCAAATCCAAGTTATCCAAATCAAACCGGACATATGTCATACATGTATGTACGTACAAATGCCAGTACAATAATTGCCAATTATACATAATTCAATAATGCATGCACATGCAAAAATACGTATGAAATGAACTGTACCCATCCCATCGGTGACGGGATGTTACAGTTGAGAAAACATCAAAGCCTAAAAAACCATCCAATAAAGGTATTCCAGCTATAGTAAAAGACATTCACGGAGAAAGACTTAAAAGAAAGGTATTCAATTATATGTTTTGGCATGGAAATGGTTACTTGCTGGACAGTCTCATATTTTTACTTGTTACTATTGCAGAGTGGCCTTCAGGAGACATTGGTACCTGCAGCAAAGAAGAGTAAACCATCTGCAACAAACTATGATCCTGGTTTTGGCACTCATCCGGCACTAAATAAATGGGGTTTAAAGTGGAAAGACAACCCAGCTATCACATTAGCATATCTTCAACAGCAAAAGGTTATTAGGCTTCATCAAAGGAAAATGTCTTCAAACTAAGCAAGTGAAACCCCTTCAACACAATCTAGTGCCACAAATGGATCCAATTGACGCAGAACTTTTGATTGTAATCATTGATGTTTAAGTTATCATTTTTGCAGATTCTGTTTTTGCATGTTTAATCCTCGTGTATAGTTGCTTATCATTTATTCTTCTGACGATCTGTTTCTAATGTTGTTTATATGCCAGTTTATGATGTGACTATTGCCTACAAACCTCGGTGCCCATCTTTGTTGGACAATGTCTTTGGTGTAGACCCTTCTGAAGTTCACTTTCATGTGAGGAGCATTATGCTTGATGACATCCCAGTTTCTGAGAAGGAGCTTTCAGGATGGTTGATGGATACATTCCATTTCAAGGACCAAATCCTCTCAAATTTTTATTCCTATGGTCATTTCCCTAACGAAGGAACAGAAGGGGACCTCCCAATAGTGAAGTCCCTTGTAAATTTTTCTATTGTAAATTTTTATTCCCATGGTCATTCCCATGGTTTCTGCTGTCATTCAAAATTTATGTGTCCTTAGTATGCTGCTACCTGTCCTCTGCAACCTATCTCAATGTTCGTCCAATGCCACTTCTAAGCTTTCTGAGAGCCCTTTTCAGGTTTTAAATTTTGTATGCATATTCATCATTTGAATCGAACATTATTTTATGCAAAATTTTGATCTTCAAACAATGTTTTCTGTTCGTTTTCAGTCAAATATTGTCTTCCTTAGGAGAGCTATGCACAATTATAGAACATCCTTCTCTATATTTTTTATAAGGTTACATTTTTCACTTGCAATAGGGCATTGGGTTAAAAAAAAGTCCCCACTTGCCTGCTGAAGATGAGAAAGAAACTATATTTTTGTCTCTTGTCCAACTTCGAGTTTTTCTAAGATGTATGAAACATTTTACTAGAGAATCCAAAATCTTGCTAAACATTTCACTAATAACACTCCTAAATTAACTTTCTTTCAATCCAATGTGATGAATATGTATGGTACAAAAAAAGAAAGAATCTTTGAGGAACAACTTAAATAGTAATTATGATAAATTGAAAACATGAAATTGTACAATATGGAAGGTCATTAAACACAAGGTTGATAGACTATATTCATTAAAATAATGTTTGTGCTACATTTTGGAATGTCATCTTAGAGAAAAAGCTAACAACAACATGGACTAAGGTAGTTCCAAAGGTCTTGGAATTGTAATTCTCATTCCTGGCCTTCCTGGAAACAAAAAGAGGAATATATACATTTACACACTCAACTACATTCCTGTCATGAAAATGGTAATAAATCTGATAAATCAATAGCGCAGTGAACTCAATAATATAGGATAGATTGAGGCCAACAATCAAAGAATTCATCACTTAAGGATTTCTTGCAATCATCAGATTACAGTGATAATGCAACAACCAAAACATGTTCTTTGATAGTTGTGCCTTCAGTAGCAGTCTACATACATTAAGGCCTTAGAATTTATTCAAAATGTCCATAATAACCATCCCCAGAATGACTCCAATGGTAAAGCCTAAAAATGTGCGGCTCCATGCCATGTGTGTATGCAAAGTGTGAACATCATTGACTGCTTCATTTGGTGGAAGTGTGAATGGAGTCGGCATGGCGGATGGTGCATTGCTGGTAGTAGCAATGTCTTCAATGCGACGAGCTGGCATCAATGGATCCAGGACATAAGCACTTTGTGCTTCATCCAATGTTCGATACCCCTTGAATCGAGCATTCGGAAACCCCTCAGTAGCCAATTTGACATCATCCCAATTGGTAAAAATACCAACTTGGCGTCCAACAAAGACCACATAGTAGTTGTATCTGCCCATCGGTAGGTACCTGAAAATGATTCATATATAAGCAGTAATCACATTGACAAAGATGATCACTACAAGAGTTAAATATATTTACAAGAGTTGAGAAAAGGACCAATTGAATACTTGAATATATTTACAAGAGTTGGAGACTTTATATGATTTTATTCACTTAAAGAGTGGAATAAGGTTGTTTAGAAGTTACTTAACAGATTCTAAAAGCTCAAACTCAAGAACAACTTGTAACATTGTATTATACTTAAATCTCTGCAATATCCCAACAATTGAAACAACATGTATGTAAGTCACTAGATTCATTTATCCCAACAAATCTGATGTCATTTATCTATCATCTCTTTGCCACTTAACACAAGCTACAATCATTTGGAATGTCAGAATATCAAAACTGATTGCACAACAACAAAATAGGATGTTAATAATGTCAATTCAGATGCTTTGCACATTCATGACTATTCCTAACGTACTAGGTGAAGGGATGACAAGAACAGAATGAATGGGCTATTAATATGAGCTTCTTGAAGGGGTAAAGACTCCATTTCCCTCAAACTACATTGCCTTATTCTCAACACCAACCCACTAACTACATTGCTAATTGCTAGAGCTTTTTCTGTGAAGATGTGAAATTTCTGTCCAATCTATAGATCACACAACACAAGGCATCATCCAAAGTACCCACAACAAATCAGAAACATGGTAGCATAATGCAGGTTCAATTCAGAAAATAAACACAAGAAACAGAACAAGAACTTTGGAGAGATAATGAGGCTCTCGGACACAATGGAAGCTATCACCCTTCAACAACAACCTAGAAGCCCTACACATAAACAAAGAATCAATTGTGGTGAAATTGCAAAGGAAATGAGAGAATGATCCAAAACACCGCAAAGTTCACAATAAAAAATATGCCCAAAAAACCTCTACCCATTCTGCTATAAGAAACAAAAAAACCGAAGACCCAACAAGATGAAGACCGACAACCCAAAATCCACATGATCCCATTCAAGATCTGATACACAAGCCACTATGGCCGAAGGTATCCACAGATGACAAATCCACATATACAACAACCCATGCCTCCGACGGGCTCCAAGTAACAGCAATGTCCTCCATTTCTGACTCCAGAATAGAATACGAAAAGAATAAAGGCAGGTGGAACAAAATAGTGCAGCCAGAGAAATGGAGTCCGTCGGAGGGAGCGACATTTTTTCCGTAAATAAACAAAAGCTTACCAGTGCAAGAAGAGTCCCAGTGGAAGATGCCCAGCGTGCGAGAGATGAGTGACTGTGGGAAGATGCCAAGGAGGCGTGAATCTGGAAGATGCGACGGAGAGAAGGCAGAGGACAAAATATGACCGTGAACTGCTGGAAGAAAAGCGTGAATCTGGAATAAAAGCGTGTTTTTTGTGTTCCTTTTAGGGTTCTATTCTTTTTTAAACACCTGAGTGGGCCCACATGCGGATCATAGGTGTATTATGTATTTTCGTTACCACTTAACAGTTTTGCTAAAAAATCTGTATTTCAAGGTCAAATTTGTCCGAAAATATCCAATTGAGTGTCTTGAATGAGAATACAAAAGAAAGGGGCCAAAGTTAACGAATCAAAAACACAGGGGCTAAGATGAATAATCAAGTATATCACAGGGGCTCTTTTATGTGATTTGCCAAACAAATATAAAACAACGTTGTTTTGGATTAAAAACAAGGTCAGAATTGAGTATTTGGGACAGAAGATATGAACCCTGTCAAATTATCACCTTCAACAAAAATGACTAAATGAGAAAATTTATATATCATGTATAAGTTCTTAATTAATATTTTTAAATCTATAATTTTATAACATGAAATTATGTTGTTATTATTAGTCAATTTAAACTTGCATTGTTATAGATGATATTAAAACTATGATCATGAATGCAATTAGTGCGCTAATAACATTTTAGAAGGAAGAGGATTTGAAACAGCTTAGTGATAACAATTGTGAGCGAAAAATAACTCGTTAGGAGCATCTAGTCAGAGAATCCATCTAAAGGATCCTGTACTTATGTGTCTCCATAAAGTCCAAATTGTTAAGGCCCATCAACACAGAAAAGTCCGTATTGCTTATCTTCGTCATATCTTCGAGCATCTTGAACTACATCATACTTGGTCGATCCAAATTGTAGTTACCTTTATCTATGAAGAACATGGAGCACACCTCGAGCATAAGCTTTTAGTATATAGGCTCCGTGATCACAAATAATCAGGATCACGCTCCAACATTGATCAACTCCTAAACTTATTGGGCTTAGCCAATTTGCTCTAATACCTCCCACTCTATGCATTTATCGAACCCAAGCTTCTTGTACTTATGCCTTTAGAACTGCCCCTCGTGGGCTTTAACATAAAAAAGGAACATCGTGTATCGCTCTGAAGGATGTGTAGCAGTCTCTTGTGCCAATGGTGGGTAAGCTCCAATTGGGTCTCTATATGACCCTTCTCCTCTCTGTCTTTTCTTCAGTACCTCCTTTGCTCTTCGTTGTTGCACGATTTTGTTTTTTTTTGTCATTGTACCTAAAATAAAATAAAATGTGAGAAAATAATAAATATTTATACAGAAATGCAATTATTTCCTACCTTTAATTTCTACGCTCATTGTAGTATGGAGTTAAAAAACACAATTAAAAATCAAATTAAACTAAAATAGTTAGAAAATTAAACTAAAGAAAAATTAATAACACAATTTAAAATGCAATTAACAAACAAAATTAATCTAATTATGCAACTAATAATGCAATTCCTAAAGTTCAAAATTAAAATGAACAATTTAACAATTAAGCCTATATTAAACTTAATTAAAACGTAAATCATTCAAATACTAAATTGGAATGAAATTAAACTAGTAAATACTATTTAATTACTAGAAAATAACAAATTAAACCTAATCTAACAAAACCATTGGAATTTTATAACCTAGCGAGCAAAATTCACATATCCAAATCAAAATTTATCCAATTCACATGCAATTTATCAAATTAATTCAATAATTCATACAGGAAAGAATGAAATTCAACTTGTAATTGAAAACTAGGAACAAAATTAGGTGAAATAACCTTAAGATGTAACAATTACTAACCCTAGCAGTTTGGGAAGAAAAACCCTATAATTTGTAAAAATACCCAATCATCGAAATATAATTCACGTAAAAGTAATGTTATTAATGTTGTACCATTGATATTGGGTTTAATTTTTGTACAATACTGAATCCGTATCGAGAATAATGGGGAATCGCTGGATAATTTTTAAAATTTATAAAATAGTCCATAAATTTTAAAAATTACAACATAGTCTATTAATATGTTATACTAAATAATTTATAATTTTACGTCAACTATGTCTTTAAAATCAATTAAATTGGTTTAATTAAAATTAAGTAGGTTTAAATTCATAATAAATTTGAAAAGAATTTTCTAATTGGTTGAAAAATATTTTCAAAAGGGTTGATTTTATTAGAATGGTTTTGTAATTTAGTTTAATATTTCAAAGAGTTGAATTATTAAATTAAATTAAATATCAAATGAATAACTTAAAATCAAGTAAAATTTAAAAGAGTTATTTTTCACAATTAGATTATGTTAGATAATTAATATAATGAGATTATATCAATCAAGATGGGATCTTAATTTCAAAATTAAATTAATTATTTTCTTAACATGACTAAGATTAATAATTTATTGATTTCTAATTCAATTTAAGAAAATATTTTTAAAATTACAATTAGTTTCAATTAAATTGAAATTAATTAATTAGGCTCTTTAAAATTAAATTTTTAAGTAATTAAGAAAGGTGTTTTTAGTTAAATTTATTTATTTCAATTTCATTGAGATAAATTAAATTTACAATTTTATTTGTTTTTAGAATTGTTATTCAATTTATATAGAAATTGTTTCTTTATTTACTAATAATAAGTTTTTGATTGATTAAGAAAGGTATTTTCTTGATTAAAATTTGAAAAGTATTTTCATTTATTAATTAAAAGGATACTTTTAATATTTTCACATTTAGATTTCTAATTTTTAAGAAAGGTTTTAAAATATACTAAGAAATCAATCTCTAAATAAATAATAAAATGGTTTTATTAATTAAATAAAAGTGTTTAGTTTAGTTTTAAAAGTTATTTCCTTTTAATATCGTAAGCGATTTTTAATTAAGGAAAAGTAATTTTAATGAGATTAGGAATAGTTTTTAATTGAATTAGATTGTGCTACTTACATAGTTTTGAAAAGGCAATTTTCTAAATTACAAAAAATGAGAATTATACTTAAATTTTTTCAATTAAATTTTTCAAAATTATTTACCAAAAAAGTTTTGTCAAATGAGTCAAAATAATTAGAAATTGTTTCCAAATGAATTTGAAAATTGTTTTCAAATCAAATTAAATTTCTATTTGAAATAAAATTTATAGTATTTAGTAATCAATGGATATAATTTAATTTAATTTTCCAAAGAGTTGACCTATTAGATTGTCAAATATGCTGACAATAAATCTAAATTATAACCCTCAATCACATTTAGGGTTTAATAAATTAAAATTCTTTAATTTATTTTTAATTTCGTAATTAAACAAATTATATTTATAGATCAAGATTGACGATTACAACACATCTTGATCACCAAAATATTTAGGAATATCAAAGTGATTTTGACTAACCTTTTCATGCATATTTTTAATATAATTCAATTCTTTCATTATAAAATGTTAGATTAGAGATAGAACATGAAATTATTATCCGCTTTATTTTAAGTCCAACCATATAAGTTCTTTATCATTAGCTATTGACTCAATTGATAATATTTGTAAAGTATATATTTAAAAAATATCATTTCATCTTAACCAATAATTTTTCAAATCAATACTAATCGAGAACAACGAAATATTCTCTCTAATTATTTCGTGGTGATGAAATCTATCTTGATTACTTAACTACCTTCGTATAGTTTATGCTACATCCAATGACTACCGACTAAACTACCCATGATTAGAATAGGTCATAAGTAGTGTTAAAACATAATAATCCCCATATAAGGTAACTTTGAAGACCTCAACTTAAAGAATCACTTGGACACAATCATCACAATAAGAATTTCTATAGATATACAAGTAATGTTTCAAATGAATTTCATAATATATAATCATCACAATAAGAATTTCTATAGATATACATATTTGTTTAAGTATCCTTATACTTTAGTCTATAAGATTGACTATTTGTTTAAGTATTTTTATTTTTATTTTTATTTTGGCTTTTCCCGATTTTCAAAAATTATGAAAATTATAAAATAAATTTTTCATAATCTAATTTACTATCAACTAAATATATATTTTAATTATTTAATATATTAATTATTAATAAGAACTACTTAATAATTTTATATTTAATTAAATAAAATTAATTATTAATATGAATAATTTAATTTTACTTGATAATTTAATAAATTAAATTTAATAAATTAAATTTAATAATAATTATTAAATATAATTAAGTTTAAAATATTTTCAAAAATATCAAATAAAATTTGAATTTAATAATTAAAACAAGTATTAATTTATTAAATAAAATTTAATTTTAAAATATTTATTTTAATAAAATAAAATAATCTTTATTAATGATTTATTCACAAAATTATATAGGAGATTAAAATAAATTTATTTTAAAAATAATTTATGTTTAAATTTTATCTAATATAATCATTATTAGTGATAAAATATAATTACATATATATTAACAACAAAAAGCTTTTAATTTTATTTAAAAAGAAACTGAAAACAAAAAATGAAAACGAAATGCTACAATAAAAAAGTAAAAGTAATGCCAAACAATCCCTTAGTTTACATGGAAAATTTATCTTGTTCACAAATTTAAGAGTCCATTCTAGTAATCATAACTGAAATTATTGTTATATGATTTGAATTCGTTCACGGATTTTGGCCGAATCAGACGCTGCCGTCAATCCATAAGTTAGCTACTTTCTGTGATGAATCAGACGTGAAGATACCTGCAAAACAAAGAAGGCTTGTCGGGGTCAGGTCCCGATTAGCCCTCCGACGCCAAGTCGATCTTTTGGTGAAGGTGAGGTTGATGAATGCAGAAAAGCTAGGTTATGATTGCGTACCTCAATTATGGGATAATTATACCTTATATATGGTTTTGCAGTTAGGTTTAGGTCTCTACGTGTTTGCATGGGAGATTTCCTTCTACGGATGGGCCAAGGAGGGCGTGGGCTGGACTTGGGCTTGGCCTAGGCATAAAACTGATCTTTGAAGAATGGACCGATCGACCCATGGGTCGTTTTGACTAGGTCCGGGCCCAATACGACCGACCCGACCATAAGCCCCCTACTCCTCGAGTTTGAACGAAGAGAAGGGTCGGAGGAGTATGTAGAGGTTTCGTAGCTCGTACATAGGATGACTCGTAATTGGGGCGATCGGTTGAGCATTGAGATGTAGCCCGTCCGTAGGTCAGCTAATGAAGTAGTCGATCGGTCGGGCATTGTTGTTGTAGCTCGGTCATAGGATAGCTCGGGTAGTCCCGATCGGTCGGATGCTGACTAGTTGTGCGTGACTGCTCGTATTGGGATCGGTCGACTGAGTGCCCCAACTGGTCGGCCTCGGCAGTTATTGCGCAACAGCTCGAGGTAAAGCAGGTCGGGTGGTCATCATTAGCGAGCGCGTAAAGGTACTTGAAGCATTTATTATTTGACGGTGCGTGCTATCTGACAACATTTCAAAATCCGAAACGTATCGTCTTTGTAATCGTTGTGCAGCTGTCCCATACGTCCTTTCAACTGTTCGCGCCACTCCGGATTTCGAGTAACCCTAATTTATTTTTCGCTCGGATCATGCCGCGTGTCCGGGCATAGCTCGGATTTTCTCCACGCGTCGAGTTTTGGCTGGATCGCAATTCGAACGTTTCCCTATAAATGTCCAGGGTCGACAGACGGTTTGGTTTTCTTCACGCTCGTTTCATTCTTGCTTTCATCTTGCTTTCCTCTGCTCTTTCTTATTCTCAGTTTCCGGAAGTTTCCTTCGGCGTTGCACAAATTTCTGATCTCTTACCACTAAATAGGTACGTCTCTCTCCCTCATTTTCCTCTTAGTGAGCATGTCGTCCACCGGTTCTTGGAGTGGGGTTTCTCCAAGGGATGATGTTGACGAGAGGTCGTCGGAAGTTATGGCTGAGGCGACGACGATGTCGAGGTTGGGAGATGTTGAAGAGATTACGATGAGAGAGAGGAAGGATGGGCTGGTCGTGGAGGTGCCGCCAAGAAAGGCATCAACGATGACCGTAAAGGAACTGAACCGGTCAATACTCAGATTTAACATCCCTGAGTCCTGGGGACCCCAGCTGGCTTTGGGGAACGAGCATATCCATAGCAACTTGAGTGGATATTTTGTCGTTTCCGATAGCTTTTTCTCAGTGGGTGGTATGAGGCTCCCATACGCCCCGATTATCGATGAGATGTGCATCGCCTATCAGCTGATGCCGAGCCAGATTCCTCCAAATAGCTGGAGGTTTATTAATGATCCGCATTCTCGTGCCATCAATTGATTCGTTTGCCCACGATTGGCATCTTCGCCATTTTTTGAGGATGAGCCATAGTCCGAGCTCGGGGTGGGATCCCTTTCAAAGATAGAGATGCCCGATATCGCCTGCCAAGACACCTTCGAAAATCTCTTCCTGGCGAACTAAATATTTCTTTGTGAAGCCCCCAGGATCCTCCTCCGAGTGCCGGCCATGGAGGTATCCTTTGGCCGAGCAGTGGAACGACACGTCGACCATATCCCTTAGTGGAGAGGAATGGGAGGTGGTCGGGCACATAAAGGAGCTCGGTCGATATGATTTCACTCGGCTCGTCCAGGAGTATTTTGGGGGGGCTTGTGCCGATTCCTTTTTGCGTGTCCCCCCGCCGCAAATCAGCGGGCTAGGAGAGGAGACCGCCCGCCCTGGTTGACCTCTCATGGTTAAATTATTTTTCATGCTTGTAGGTTTTGGTTCGATTTCTAACCTGCTTTCGTTGTTTGGGCAGCCATGGTCAAAGTTCATGCTTTCGCCGGTCCACCCAAGTCTGCCAAAGGTAGGCGCAAGGTCGCGGGACCCTCGGAGGCCAGAGGACAGGAGGATAGGGGAGAGGCCAGTTCAATTGTTGTTCAGCCCATTGCTTCCGAGCAGCGGAATGTTCCTCCCATCGTCTCCGAGCCATCTGCAGCGCCTGCTGTGGTCGTCCCGCCTGGTCAGTGCCTGGTTGTTGTTGAGGAAGAGGAGGAGAGTGAGCGACCTCTGAAGAGGAGAAGGGGGGTTCGAGTAGTAGACCGATCTCCTCAAGTAGTCGACCAGTCTCCTCGTCCCTTGGACCGAAGCAAGGGGAAGGAGAAAGTGGGAGATCGTGTTGCCCCGTCTGCCAAAGATAAAGGGAAGAAGCCAGCAGGGAGTGCTGACAAGTGGGAGCCGACGATTAGCCTCGAGAAGACTGCCTCGATCGCCGATGCCGAAGTGGCTCTTCATCTCGCTGAGAGGGTCATTCCTCCTTCGGACTAGGAGTGCTTTGACGCGTTAAGTGTTGAGGAGCTGATGAGCCGTGCCATTCGCAATTCCATGAGGGATGTGGCTCTCACTTTGTCCACGCATCAGCGAATCGAGCTGCTGAATCGGGAGGTCCATTCCCTCCTGGAGCAGGTGGACGGTTTGAAGACCGAGCTCTCGGAGGTCAGAGAGGAAGGAGACGTCTCCCGGGCTCAACTCTCTTCCCTGGAGGAGGAGAAGAAACTCTAGGAGGAGGAGCATGACGTCTTGAAAGCTCACCGCCGGGAGAGGAGGAGAGGAGCTCCTGAAAGCTCGGCCACCATGGAGGAGGTCGAGAGGGTAAGTGGCGATGGCGCGAGGAACAAGCTGTCCGAGGAATGCGCGTGTCATGAGGGCAGCTTGAGTCGGAGAGAGTGCTTAGGAGAAATCCTCCAAGACCTGTGCCCAAACCGAGGATACGCCGAGGAGGTGCGAGCCTCCATAAAGGAACAAAGGATTGAGGCGATCATGTGATGGCAGAGGCGGTTCTTACAGGAGGAGTGCTTGGAGTACTCCTGTGACTTGGCCCTCATGATCTTGAAGAATTGCTATGACGCCTGCGTTCCTGAGGGGTTAGACGGTCCTTCGTTTGAGGGGTTTGCTGAGCCGTTGCTTCCTACCGCCCTTGGCCTCTCTCTGGAGGAAATAACGGAGAGAGCCATGGAGGACCGGGGGTCAATCCCAGTTGAGGAGCTGGACCTTAGCTCAGCTGAGGAGGACGAGCTTCCTCGTGATGATACTTCTGCGGCCGCTCCCTTAGACCCTGCCCCCGCTTCGACTTATCTGCCCGCTTCCGAGGCTTCCCCTGGGTATTCGTCCACTTCTCCTTCTGTGGACTTTTGAAGCTCGCCTGGTCGGGCTTGTGACCAGGGCAAATTTAATGGAATGAAAATCTTTTCCTTTGTTTCATTTTTCTGAAGTCATTTTCCGTATTTATGTTCTTTACTTTTGATGTATAGTAGAGTTTGATGAGGTTGCTCATAGTCGACCGGCTTCGAGGTCGACTTATAGCAGAGTCCGAACCGAGATCCCAAGGATTTCATCTTGGCGATCGATCGACCGCAGTCGATCTGTGTCGATGCCGAGCGAGGGTCCCAGGAGTCTTGTCTTGGCGACCCGACCGATCGTTGTCGGTTTATATATATATGCCAGGCGAGGGTCCCAAGAGTCTTGTCTTGGCGACCTGGCCGGGCAGTAGGCGAGGACGATCGATGGTCCCGAGGGTTTCGTCTCGGTGACCCGGTCGGTCGATAGTTAAGCTATGTAGATGTCGAGCGATGGCGAGCAAGGGTCCCAAGGATCTTGTCTTGGCGATCCGACCGACTGTAGTCGATCTATGGAGATACCGGGCGATGGCGAACGAGGGTCCCAAGGATCTTGTCTTGGCGACCCGACCGACAGTAGTCGATCTAAGGAGATGCCGGGCGATGGCGAGTGAGGGTCCCAAGGATCTTGTCTTGGCGACCCGACCGACCGTAGTCGATCTATGGAGATGCCGGGTGATGGCGAGCTAGGGTCTCAAGGATCTTGTCTTGGCGACTCGACCAACCGTAGTCGATCTATAGAGATGCCGGGCGATGGCGAGCGAGGGTCCCAAGGATCTTGTCTTGGCGACCTGACCGACCGTAGTCGATCTATGGAGATGCCGGGCGATGGCGAACGAGTGTCCCAAGGATCTTGTCTTGGCGACCCGGCCTAGTAGTAGGCGAGAGCGAGCAATATTGACAGGCTTCCCTTTGAGTGATTTGCTAAACACTTTGCTGAGGAATTTGAAACCCTTTATTGATGATAATGAGGGCGTGGGCCGTTAAAAAACCTGTCTGGTAGGGACAGGAAAAAAGTACCCATAGGTTTTGTACAAAAACAGTAATGAACAAACATTAATCAAAATAAAACTTATCTACTGGTAGGACGCCTTCAGCTTTCCAGAGTTCCATGGCCTCGACTTTTCACAGGGCATACCCCCCGATCTTTATGTTGCTCGGCTTTACTCATGTTGTAGAATTTTTTTGCCTTCTGCCTAGCGCCTTCGGAACGAGTAGCTGCCCTTTCCCTGTCTTCACTAAGAAGCACGAGTTCTGCTTGGCGGGCTTCATTATTCCTCTCTTCTTATCGGCTCTCCCGTCAAGAAAGCTCGTCAGGACTACCGCCCCATCTAGTGTTTTTGTTTATGCCAAATAGCATTCTCTAGCGATTCTTTGTTGAACTCTAATAACACCGACTCCGCGGGGCGTTGGAAACTTCATCGCTTGATAATAGGTGGAAACGATTGCTCTGAGGGCATTCTGAGTAGCTCGTCCGATTATTGCGTTGTATGCCCCTTGGAATTTTACGACTAGGAATTCAACGTCCCTCTCTATTTGGCACGGCTTTTGCCCGAACTTGACTTTTAAGTGGACCCGGGCGAATGGGTAGGCTGATGCTCCAGTTATCCCTTTGATAGGGCCGTCGATAGCGCGAGCGCTCCTCGTATCTCCATCCGCCAAGGCATCGTAATATAATAAGTCGATCGAGCTGCCAGATCAATCATTATCCGCTTCACCCGAGCCATCCATGTTCAGATTTACGACGAGGCGCCATCACGAGGACAACTTACACCATCAAGATCAAACTCATTGAACGATATCATCCCATCGCTCTCCCTCGGCTTTTGGTCGAGGAGTCTCGCCGACTGCTTAGCATATCTTTTCTCCCTTTAGTAGTGGATCCCCGCTGCGCTTCCACCAAATATCATGTTAATGACCCCCGGTCTTCGGTCGTCTTCTTTGCCCAAATGCTTCGCCGCCTCTTTCCTTGATCGCCCTCTCTCTTCGCCGATTGTGCGTGTTCGCGTTGTTCCTCCTCCGTCGCTTCTATCATTTCGCTCCAAGGTCGTCGCCACCGCTTGGTCGACCGATCCTATTGTTGTTGTCTCGATCGGCATTCCGTCCGTACTTTATAAACCGACCCAGCTTTCCCCTTTGGATAAGGGATTCGATTTCTTTTTTCAATGGCCAGCAATCCTCCGTGTCATGGCCGATATCTTTGTGGAAACGACAATATAGATTTGGGTTCCTCTCCTTATAAGGGGTCTTCATTTTATTGGGCTCTCGGATGGATTCCCCATCCGCTCTCATAGCCGCCAATACTTCCGCATATCGTTTGTTAAGCGGTGTGAAGTCTTGGTGATGCCACTGCCGACCAGTCGACTGATCCCTTTGTCTCTTGTGAGACTCATCTGCCCTACCACTCGGCCCTCGATCATCTTCCCGGCGTTTCGTATTCTTTAATACTTCTTCAAGCTGAATGTACCTATCTGCCCTGTTTCTTATTTCCTGAACGGATCGGGGCTGATCGAGGGCTAACGACTTTTTGAATTCCTCATTCCTCGTATTGCTCATAAGCGGCCAGTATAGACGAGCAGGTGAGGTCGAAGACCTCGACCGCTTCGTTATCGAACCGAGTGATGAACTCGCAAACTTTCATTCCTTCCTGGGTAAGTTGCATCACCTCCAAAGTCTTTTCAGGGTCGCCATGGTGGCGAATCGTCGAGGAAAAGTAGCTCAAATCCTCAAAGCAGTGATACACCTTGAGGTGACTATTGAACCATCGTCGGGCTCCCTCTTGAAAGGCCGTATAGAAAGCCTTACATTGGATGGCATCTGGCACATAGTGCAGATTCATCATCGACTGGAAATGTTGTAAGTAGTCCAGGAGGTCGGTCTTTCCAGTGTATTTTTCAGGCGTTGGTATTTTGGTTCCGGGTGCCGGGAGGCTATCCAAAATTTTCGGGGTAAAGTGAGAGTTGTATTGTGCTGTCGGACGATCTGGGCGGAAGCTCATAGCTGTGTTAATCCGATCGTCCACGATTTTTTCTAGGTTTTCAGTCGGGTGGCGATCGGTTGCCATGCTAGTCTCCGCCGTGCGCGATTACACAGATTGAGGCAATTGCCACATCTTTGGCCGAGATTGCAAAATCTGGCGGATCAATAGATCGGTTGCTTCTTCAATCTGTTTTCGGGTGAGGGAGGTGTGCACAGGCGGAAGGAGATCTGCATCCGATCGGTGTCGAAGATTCGGGTGCATATTGATTGCAGCGTTATCCTCTAAAGCGACACTCTGTTCTTCTTGTTACAAGTTCTGAGGTTGCAGTTGATTGTTAAGATCTGAGGATTTCGTGCGGGAAACATGTGGTGCAGGCGGTAGAGGTGCAGGTAGTTGCAAACCCATGCGTTGAATCGCCAGAGCCAACAATGTTATATCAGGTTCGTCGTCACCGACCGATGGCGATCAGAAGCCGGACGCGTGGTGCCTAAGTTGGGCCCCACGGTGAGCGTCATTTGGTTCTGCCGGATTTTGGCTGAACTGTACGTTGCCGTTTGGATCCATAAGTTGGCTACTTTCTGTGATGAATCAGACGTGAAGATACCTACAAAACAAAAAAGGCTTGTCAGGGGTTGTGTCTCGATTAGCCCCTCCGACGCTCAAGTCAGTCTTTTGGTGAAGGTGAGGTTGATGAATGTAGAGAAAAGCTAGGTTATGATTGCGTACCTCAATTATGGGAGAATTATGGGAGAATTATACCTTATATATGGTTTTGCAGTTAGGTTTAGGTCTTTACGTGTTTGCATGAGAGATTTCCTTCTACGGATGGGCCAAGGAGGGCGTGGGTTGATTTGGGCTTTTTAGCATAAACCGATCTTTCAAGAACGAACCGATCGGCTTATTTAGTCGTTTTGATCGAGTCCGCCCAATACGACCAATTCACCAAATTCCAAACACAAATAAATATAACAATGTATACAATGGATCACGAAATTAAGTAACGTAATTTAAAATCGACAAGCAAACAAATTAATATCTGTGGATAGCTACAAAATTAGCAATGCCTACCTACTCTATTATTTGATCTAGATTAGTGAGAAGTTTGGGAGGAAACCTCGTCATGTGCAATTAATAATTTATTGCTCCCGTTGATCTTAATGCATCAATGATGGATCATATATATCTGACAGTTTAAATTGAACCATTAAACCGTGCACGCGTCGTCCACTAACTATGGCTTAATTGATGTTATTGGTGGCTATAATCAATAATTAAACATGTTGCTGGTAATAAAATAGTGGTCAACGAATCAAAAAATTAATATTTGATTAGAGACCGAAGGACTATGATAATTTCAGTTTTTTTTATAAGAGATAGTTGACAAAATGGTGGAGTAACTTCTGTTTTTTTATAAGAGAGAGTTGACAAAGTGACGCTACAACACAAGGGGCTTTTAGATGATATGCTAATAAAGGTGATTGCAAAATAAGTTTTAAAAAGTTATATAAAAAATTTTAAACAAAATTTAGATGAGAATTTAGAGTTTTAATTAATTTAAAATTTAAGTTAGATGGTCTCTTATAATTTTTAATATTATTAAAATTAAAATTTAAGTTAAATTCTAATATAACTGACTTAGGCTATGTTTGGTTGAGCTTTATTAATAAAATGAAATGTAATATTTTTCCATCGTTTCAGATAATGATTTATAATGGAATGAAATTAATAAGATAGAAGGGAGAGTTTCACCTATCCTAAATATTAAAATAACTTACCTCTGATTTTAAGAGTTTAGGATAGAATGTAAAATGATAAACAACATTTTACTATATTAAATTATGAACTCTTCTATCCCTTCTAAATAACAATTTTCTAATATTACAAAATTTACTTTTCATTATATTATAGACCATTCCATTCTATTTAAAATCTTACATCCAATCAAATATAGTCTTAGAGTTTAAAGCATACTTTTATTAGTTTATAGTATTCTTACATAGAGTTGATACTAAATGTTGGATCACAGAAAATCACAAATGGAAAGATAAGAAATTAAACAGATTTCGAGTAAGATTATATTATAAGAAAAAACTTTTTCAACTCAAAACCTTAATTCTTTGGGTTACAAACCTTTTTCTTATACAAACCATTAACATTTTATATCCTTTTCGATTGTGGGATAACTCACTTTTCAACATTCTCGAACCAGACCTTACACTTTAATGTAAAAGTCACTTACCCTACGTCGAAGACAATCGCAACGAAATTGACCTGTTAGTTTTCAATTTATCTCATCGTATCGTTGATACAGTTGATTTACGAATATATCGAACTTTATACGTTGGAGTAGGAAAGAAAAATTGTTAGGCTTCGTCAATAGGTAAACTTAACTTATCAATCTATTTGTACTTTGATTAATTAAATCACAAAGAACAAAAATAGCATTTATGTTAGATGTGATAAAAACATAATTTATATTAGACGACATCGGTAAGTATGTCAGATTTCTTGCCTTAGCTAATGCAATTAAGCATTGTGAATCAAGCAAAAAGTGAGCCGGCCGCTATGAAATTCTTAAGAGTTAAACTCGGTGTAATGAAAGCAAATAAATTATTTCAGTTGCCGGATAAAGTTCCCTACTAATTATCATCAATTCTCTTACTATCATTTTTGAGAAATCGGAATGGGATTTAATCCTGACTGTGATAAAATAATTACCAAATTTTTCGTATTTTTATTTCTTAAAAATCAAGATCACTTAAAATTCTATAAAACCATTAACAATTAAACTATAATAAAATATATATCTTAATTCATATCTTATTTTGAAGTTTTATCTTTTTTCTTATCGTATTCTTCGAATTGTTTTTGAAACTGACACAATTCTGTAAATAATTTATCGGATCAAATGATTGTGCATACCTGTATCCATGATTTCATATTTGTTGTGAAAATCGTTTATTTCCTCTCGTCTTCGTCTTTTATCGAATTCCTCAATGGTTCAGAATGATTTCATTATATAAGTTGTTTCAACTCATATAGCCTCACCAACGGACATGTCCTTTGGTAAATAAAAGAGAGAGGAAAATGATCTTTGACCCATTTGAGATTCAGTCTATAATACCCAATAATCATTATCTTGCGTGCTTTTCTTGGACTCAAATCTTTAAGTGACATGGGACATAAAATAGTCTAACAATCTCCCACTTGGCCCATGTTACGACTTGGTGATCCAACAACTTTCAGTGCACACAATATATGGAATCGATCAAGTCATCCTTAACTGAATTAAGCTGGTAGGATCATGACAGTCACAAGTTATATAACCTGATTCATTCCATGTATCACAAAATCAACTCAACTCAACAAACTTTAAGTGGGTAATTCAGTAATTGTTATCTCACAAATAATAATTATTGTATACAACATAATGTGGATAACTAATAAGTGAGCAAAAACATAAGACTGTAATTGAATTCAACAAGTATCATAACAATTCGAGCAAGACAATGAGATGTATATATACATGTCTGAATACTATATTAACAAGGACTTATCTATAAGGCCCATACGTTCAACATGACCAATAAATGTTTTTAGCGGTAAGCCTTTCGTCAATGGATCTGCTATCATGAGATCAGTACCAATATGCTCAATTGATACTTTATATTTTTGTACTTCTTCTTTCACAGATAAATACTTCAAATCTATGTGTTTCGCACCCTTTGAATATTTGTCATTCTTAGAGAAGAATATGGATGCCGAATTATCACAATAAATTCTTAACGGTCTGGTAATATTGTCGACAAGACCAAGACCTAAGATAAAATTACGCAACCACAATCCATGAACTGTAGCATCAAAACACACGACAAATTCTGCCTCCATAGTGGAAGTAGCAATGACGGACTACTTTTCACTTTTCCATGAAACTGCTCCTCCAGTTAATAGGAACATGTAGCCGAATGTAGATTTGCGTGAGTCTATACAACCGACATAGTCTGAATCTGAGTAACCTATTACTTCAAGATGAGTTGATTTTCTATATGTAAGCATATAGTCCTTGGTGCCTTGTAAGTGTCTAAGGACTTTCTTTGCAGCTTTCTAGTTATCCAGTCCAGGATTACTTTGATATCGTTCTAGCATTCTAACAGCAAAACTGATATCTGGCCTAGTGCATATTTGAGCATACATTAAACTCCCAACTACTGGCGCATAAGGAATAGACTCTATGTCCTTATGTTCCAAAACGTTTCGTGGACATTGCATTAGACTAAATTTGTCCCCTTTCTGAATTGGAACTATCCCTGCGGAGCATTTTTTCATTTGAAATCTTTCTAATATTTTCTCGATATATCCTTTCTGAGACAATCCTAACAATCCTTGTGATCTATCCCGGAATATTTCTATTCCTATCACATAGGATGTCTCACCCATATCTTTCGTTTTGAAATTATTATAAAGAAAATTCTTAATATCATATAACAAAACAACATTATTCGCAGCAAGAAGGATATCGTCAACATATAGGACTAATATAATGAACTTGCTCCCACTAACCTTCATATAGATACACCGATCAACGGTGTTTTCTACAAAACCATAAGACGTAATGATATCATTAAGCTTCAGATACCATTGTTAGGAAGCTTGCTTTAGTCCATATATTGACTTCTTTAATTTGCACACTAATCGTTCCTTTCCTGTGGTCACGAAACCTTCCGGTTGATCCATATAAACTTCTTCTTCCAAGTCACCACTTAGAAAGGTGGTCTTTATGTCCATTTGGTGAAGCTCTAAATCATAATGAGCCACCAGTGCCTTAACAATTCTTAAAGAGTCCTTCTTTGAAACTGGAGAGAAGGTCTCTTTATAGTCAATACCATCCTTTTGAGTATAACCTTTGGCAACAAGTCTGGCTTTATACCACTCAATGTTGCCTTGTGAGTTACGTTTGATCTTAAAGACCCATTTACAATCCACTTGCTTTGCACCTTCTGGCAACTTTACTAATTCCTAAACATTGTTGTTATCCATTGATTTCAACTCTTCTTTCATAGCGTTAAACCATCTTTCAGAATTGTTACATTCCATGGCTTGTTTGAACGAGCCTGGATCTTTATCAATGCTCAAGTCACATTCATGTTCAAATGAATAAATTTCATAGTCACTTGAGATAGCTGGTCTTCTTTGCCTTATAGACCTTCTTAAAGTTACCTCTTGTGGCATTACTTGATCATTTGTAACTTGATCATTATTAGCTGGTTCGTCATTAATATGCTCAATTTGTGGAATTAGAACATTAATTTGTTGTTCTGGTATGTTGCGTATCCGTGATGCAACAAGAGGAATAATAACAGGTGGAATCACGTTTGATGCAGTAGATTCTACTCAACTTTGAATAGTTTCTACTTGATTCTCGTGAATATCCACTTTTGGTGATTCTCCACTCCCACTAATTTGACCATTCTCAATGAACCTAGCATTACCAGACTCAACTATTCTCGTACTATGATTAGAACAATAAAATCTATACCCCTTTGACTTTTCAGGATAGCTGATGAAATAACCACTAACGATTCTCGCATCAAGTTTCTTTTCATGTGAATTATACAACCTTACTTCTGCCGAACAACCCCAAACATGAAAGTGTCGTAAATTAGGTTTCCTTCCTATCCACAGTTCATAAGGTGTCTTAGGAGCTACCTTACTAGGAATCCGATTTAGCAGATACGTAGCGGTCTTTAATGCATGCATTCACAATGATAAAGGTATAGTACTATTTGATCGGCGGTTTATCGTTCAATATTAAAATCGATCCCTGGAAACCGGTCAAATTAAATTTATACCAAGGATTGCAATACAGGATGCAACCTCGGGTCGACTCTCAAGGAACCAATGCATCAATTGATCCTAGACTAGCCTAATGTTTGAATGATGCATGCAATTAAAGCAATAAAAAGGGGGTTTTGAGTGATTAATCTAAAATTAAACTAGACCAAAGCAAAGATAAATATTTTAGGATTTTGAAAAGATAAGGCAATTGAAATTAAATGGGATGAAAACAATTAATAAAACTCTCCGAAAATGTAGCTCGGGTCATCATCGCTCAAAATAATATCGGGTTTGAAATCCACTAAGTTTCAAAATAAACCTTAATAACTCGTTAAGTCCAAGAATTAATTAATCAACTCGATTAATTAAAACTTGTTAAAACCCCTTAGTGTATGCTATGAATGATTAATGCAACAAATCATTTGAATAAAAACACAACCAACTTAATCAAACACAACTAGGCGATTAAATTAATTGATGCAATCATCCAATTGATATACATGAACTCCATGTATTTAAAACAACATTCAACAATAATCAAACATTAACACAAATCAAAGTTTAACGTCCTACTAAACTATAGCAAGACTCAATCGGTTATACATCGTAATAATACCAACTCGGATCGTTACAAGTTCATAACCAAATCTAAAAAACGATGTTGATTACCCTGAAGCTCAAGAACTCGGACCTCTGTTACATTTCCGGAGACTAAGAGTTTAGCCGCCACGACTCGGATGACTCCATCATCTTCTTTGGAGAATCACCGATAGTCATGATCGATTTATTTAACCGGAAGATGAAGACAATGTAACGTGGAATCTTGGAGATGAAAAGATGAAGGCGGTGAACGCCGTCATGATCGAACTCAAACAAACACAATATAAAAACTATCAAAACTAAAACAGAGAAGAAAAAGGAAACAAACAGAGAAAATAGTGAACGAAGAACGAAAACTGGAGAAGACGAAGAAGAAACACTGTAGCGGCCGCTTCTCATTTGCCCTAAATGGTAAGGTTTTATAGGGAACTGTGCGGGCCGGGTCGAAACAGTGGATACTTTTGCCATTTTGGTCCGGGTCACCCGACATTCGCTGCGGCGAATGATCGTAGTTCGTCATGGCGAATGAATTTGGTCACTGTCGCAATAATGAATTAAACACCATTAATTTGTTTGCGAATCTGAGGGGTCGATTCGTCTCAAATAATCTCATGGCGTGTTGACTTTTTAGATGTTGACTCCTTTGGTCCTACAAAATACAACCCATTTGCAGATCAATTGTTCCAATAAAATTATGCGTAATTAATGATAAATGACAACAAAATACCGATAATGTGCAATTTATCAAAACTCAATGCGGGACCAAAATAAACATAAAATCATAAATCAGAGTCAACAGATGCATAATTACTAAAGAAAACGGGCCTAATTTATAGTATAAATTTGGTCCAATCAAATTCCCCACACTTAAACCTTTGTACTCTGAACAAAGCTTATAAGAGTCAAAAGGTACAAGAGTAAAAGAAAATTATGCCCATGCTCAAACAACAACCAAAATTGACTCAATCCACTTTATCGTAATTCTAACGCAAAGAAATTGAAAGAGTGCTAATAAAACAAACATTGAAAGAATTTAAGCACATGAGATTGAACAATGAGAATCACTCGGGATATGGTGTTTACGCCAACTCACTTGTATAGTAGGAATATTTTCTCTCAATCGCTTAGTACATCTCCTACCATAGGCTTGTATCAATTTTATTTCTCCACTACAAGGACTATCAATTTGAAAATCAAGAGGTCTTTCAGGGTTGTAATGAGCGGAAGGCTAAATGAATGGATGAAGTGAAAGAAAGAAATAGTATGAGCATGCGCATGAAGTGAGGAATTGATGTCAACAACAAAACTAAAACACTACACTAAAATAAATTGAATACACATTTTTTTTTTGGCTATCTCATTTTGAGATGCTAATCCCTTTTTGGGATGCAACACATTATGATCCCTTTTCGGGATACACAAGACTAACACTTTTCATTTTTCAACACTTTTTTTTTAATTACAAAACATAGACTACTGACATCATCTTAATATGTATGCAAATGCTCATAACAAAAAGGCTCAAGGAGCTAGCAAGG
Organism: Erythroxylum novogranatense; assembly: GCA_029891385.1. Taxonomy (NCBI): domain Eukaryota; kingdom Viridiplantae; phylum Streptophyta; class Magnoliopsida; order Malpighiales; family Erythroxylaceae; genus Erythroxylum; species Erythroxylum novogranatense. The sequence goes on from CM057229.1 coordinate 53,322,992, forward strand.
GAAAAAGTATTTAAGGGTTGGTGTTTGGGGAAAGGGTTGAAAGAAGGAACGCTCTATCATATCAACAAAAATCTAGTCCATCAAGCTTTGAGTAAAAGCCACACAAGTTCTAGAGAAGAATGGACTAGCAGATGCACACACAAAATATAGAAGAAAATTTGGCTCAATATCCTTCCAACAAGGTTTTGTCTCAATGATCAATCTCAAGTCTTAAAACTTAAAATGCTACCTTGTTAGCATGCTCCCATTTACTTAGTTTTGAAAACTTCAAAAGTTAAAATTTTGTCGATCCAATTATCGCTCAAGAATGGAGAGCATTTTACAAAACTCAAGTATCAAGTTGAAACTTATAAATGCTTTGCATGTAAGACACAAAAGAACAAATGCAGAAATTGTTTGACTTGGGGACCAAATTTATCGATTAAAGCGGTGGCCACAAAATTATGCATAATGTTCTAAAGGTGTACAATGTAAAATATAAAGGGAATGGCTCCCCACACTTAAACATGGCATTGTCCACAATGGCAAAAATAGTAGGCATGAGGAGACCATAAAAGCAGATAAAATGAAATGAGGATATATCCTTAAACTCAAAAAGTGTGGACGAAATGAAGAATCCAAAGAACTAACTAAAATTACAACGAAGAAAAGAAAATACAGGAAAAACAATAACGATAAAAGAAAGGAAATAAACAAATTTATACTATTCTGCAGGATCAAGAGGCGGATCAGAGAGCAGCTGCAGAAGAGTCAAGGGGAGAGTCGGAATAGGCAGCCCGAGGTGAGCCGCAATCATGGTCAGCATCGAGCGAGTGAACTCGCGGTCGGTGGTCATCTCGAGCCTCGAAGTAGATAATGGGCCTCAAGCCAAGGACGTCTTGGCGCAGCAGAGCCACCTCAGAAGGAGCAGGTGGAGCAGAAGGAGGGGAAGACACGGGTGTAGAGATAGGAGGCGGAGAGGAAACAGGAGGAAGGACGGGAGGTGCGGAAGAGGGGGCTGGAGGGGATGGAGGGGGAGAGGGAGAAGAAGAGGAAGCTGGTTGGGCAGGAGGTGGTGGTGGAATGGCACGTGGCTGTCCTAAACGGACATAGACAAATGGAGGCAGGGGGGAAGGTGAGGTCGGCTGGATGTTCTGGGACTCGAAAGGCCCGGAATAAGTCAGAAATGAGATGGGGAAAGAGGAGTTTATGTTTGGGGTTGGTGGCGAGGACACACTGGCGGAGGGCGGAGGAAATGGCAGAAGCTAGGTCGGCAGGTGGTGGCCATCATAAGGTGTATATGTCTGAGGCTGCTCCTTTGGGATGTTGGTGAGGTGGAGGGGGTAAAATGTTGTTACATATAAAATGTAACCATGGACGGGCTTGTGGAAGGAGATCGAACGCTGGATATAGCGCCGAGCCCCGGGTTGAAGCTACTAAGTACCCTCGTAGGCGGAGAGTACGAATGACGCCGTCCCGTGGGTATGCGTGATCGATTCAAAATAGGGACAACGAGGGACAACAGGAGGTGGTAGTGCTCTCGGATTATGACAGATGTAAAAGCATCTGGAATAGAAACACCTCGGAAGTTAATTCCGTAGGTGTGAGATTGACGGCATGGGTATATATCATGGCGCACAAAGGAAAGGTTGCGGTGATCCGAGGTTATAGGCCGGTCAACTCGAGTTGGAAGAGTTGACCTACAAAAGGGTTGGTAGCAGGAGTAAGAGGAAATGATTTTTCTTTTAGTAAAGTTTGGCTAGCAACTCGCGTGGCTAATATATACTCGTGGATCTGCTAGTGAGAGGGAAAACGAGAAGGTTGCGAGGAAGGAGAAAGGGTGTGATCGGAGGAAGAAGAGGATGACCGCTGCCCGTCCGGTGGCTTGTTTCATTCTAGGCATGATCCGCGCACACAAAAGTTAGAAATGATAATTTATCGACAAAATCATACAGAATCAAGTCTTTTAGCCATTTGCCGCAGCCTAACAAGATCATTATTGCGGCGAGAGGAGACTTCGCCATTTTGCCGAGCCAGCAGGATGTTATTGCAATAATCGGTACCTTCTTCGTCATTGCGCGTAACAAAGACATTCGTCGCAATGAGCTGAAACCCTAAGTTAAATCGGCGAAGTATGAATTTCAGCTGCGGCGAATGGCGATTCTCATGACGATACGGCGCGACAGCGTCATTGCTTGCCTTAAATCTAACGAATAACAACGAAAATGGACAAGAGGAAGGAATAGAAACACTTACGTAAGGGTGAAACGCACTTGGAAGGGATTTGAGGAGAATGGAAGCTTCAAACAGCAGAAGGCACGGAGAGGACTACGGCGAGGCAAATGAGGAAGACGGCGAAGGAGAAGGAAAGGGAAGGAAGAAGAAGAAAAGAAGAAAGAGCGGGAGACGAGAGGACGCGAGAGAGGAAAAGACCAAAAGGGCCTCGGACGAAAGAGAAATCCAACGGTCCGAGAAGGGCAAAAAGTCCTTATTCGCCATGCGACGAAGCGGTCGCTAGCCAAGGCAAATAAGATGAAAACCCTAGGTTAGCCGCGTGACAATGATGCTAACTGCGGCGAACCACCTGAACAAATCACAAGATCTAAGGATTCTACTCGGTTTGCACAATCATTCAATTAATCATCCCAAATATGAACCATTTTCTTCAATCTAATTATGCTTCATTAGGAGAACACAGAGCTAACAAAGGGAAACATTTTATTCAAGCAGTAAAGGAAATCCTACCTACTACTCTAATTCTATCGGTTTGATCCTCCCCACATTTAAACAATATAATCATGTTCAACAATATGCACGTTGGTATAAAACATAGCACAATTATATAGTAAATGAAGGAAAGAAAACACCGCACTCAAGATGGGTCTTGTAGCTCGGGATGGACGATCGCTCGATATCCAAGATCCATTTCGGCAGACTTGGTTGCTAGTCGGCCCACGTCCATACTGCACCTGATGTGCTCTGCAAAATCATCAAAGGAGAAACTTTCCCAAAATATTGTCGATGGTAGGAGTCAAAGTTTCTACAAATTCGTAACAAGCATCGTCAATCACTACATCAAGCATGTTGACACCAAGCAAGGAATAATCTTCATGGGGTGCTTCATAGCTTCATACATGTTGAAGCTAACTTTTGATCGCCCACTTCCATGGTGATCTTCCTTCCTTCATACTAATCATAGTACTTGCTGTCCAAGAAAGGGACGCCCAGGATCGAGAAGTGTCATGCACCACTTCGAGGTCATGTCCAACACGTAAAAACCGCAGGAAACACTAAGCCTTTGACTGGACCGTAATGTCCTCAATAATTCCACGGGATGCCTAAATGACCTATCGCCTAACGGAGAATAATGATGTGGGCTTAATACTCTTCACTCCCAAGGTCTTATATATCGACTCGGGCATCACATTTATCGCTGCCCTAGATCTAGTAAAGCTCTACCTATGGTCACTTTCCTAATGTGCAAGGGATGGTAAAAGATCCGAGGTCCCGACATTTTCCGGTATCTCGTGGCTTAAACAAGGCTGAAACATTCGAGCTCACCGCACTCTCTCATCGGGCCTAAACTTCTTCTTATTTGTACACGATCCTTTAAATATTTAGCGAGGTCGAACTCGCTTTACCAAATCTAGCAAAGGCACATTCACTTCCACTTTCCCAAACAAGTCAATGATTTCTTTTTCATGTTGTTTTCTCTTAAGCGCTTGCTCATCAAATAAGAGTTTGGAAAGGAAGGTCTTGTATACTTACCTCTTTACCTTTCTTTGGATTGCCTACTCATTTCTCCATCTTGACTTTATCTGTGGAACTTTCTAAAGTAGTTCCCTTGTTCTTTGAGGCTTGCTCCCTCTCTCGTAAGCTCTTCTTCCCTCACACTTTCGATCTCTTCATCTTATCATGTGGTGGAGGTACTAGCTCACACTCAATCTCATCTTTACAAATCTCATCTTCTTCGAGGCTTGAACCTTACTTGCTTTCCACCCCGAGGGCTATAGCATTCAAACTCTTGGGTTAATCACCGTGTTAGAAGGAATGGATCCGCTACTCTAGCTTGGTTGTCACTCAAATTATTAGACAATTGAGTGACATATGAGTTTAGGTTCTCGGCCTTGGTTTCCCATTGATCCATGCGTTTCTCCAAGGCACTAAAGCGGCAGCATTTTTAGTCGAGTCTGTTGGATGAGGTTTGCGATGGCGTTGAATTGATTTTGTGTGGAAGTTCGTTCCTCTTTCATCAACGCCATCATACCATGCAGCAGCTTGGTTGGTGTCCTCTTTGGGTGGCGGTGGTTGTTGCAATCGTCAACGCTTGTTGATCCCGAACTGGTTTGTAGATTGTCCAGCCCACCCCTTGCCGAAAGCGGTTTGGTGCTCTTCCTCGTTACTCCTCCAACTAAAATTTGGGTGGGATCTCCATCCTCATTATATGTGTTGGAATACGGTCCCATTTCCGATCCTGTCTACCTTGATACATTGCGGAGACTTCTTCATATCTCGCCAGACAAACACTTGAAATGTGCATCATCGACCCACAAGATTCGCAACTAGGTGCGACTAGTTGATGGAAGTTGATGGGCGATGCACATTCAAATTCTTCACTCGCGTGATTGAGGATAACGGGAAGTTATCCGATGTTCAAAAGAATCTACCTTCGATTCTAGGCTCTCCATCCTCTTAGTTTGAGTGACATGGCTCCACTTCATTCACATTCCGGAATCGCGGACACTATATCGTTGATGATTCAGGCCATTCTCTTAATCGGGGCCCAAGCTTACGCGCGGTGAGGTCAATCAATGAACCTCCGACGCAAAGATCCAACATCCTTTCTCTTGATTCTTCACCCCATCATAAAAATATTGAACGAGTTGTTCATCGAGGATCCGATGATGGGGCACCGAGACAACAGATCTTGAAATCTGCTCCAAAAATCATACAGGACTCGTCATAATCTTGTTTGGCGTAATATATCTCCTTTCTCATCGACGACGCCCTAGAAGCTGGAAAATACTTTTCCGTAAAAGCTTTCCGTAAGTTGGCCCAACTGTGATAGCATTCGCAACATGCCTTGGGAGGCTCATGTACCACTCCGGGCCTTTCCTTCTAACGACAAATGGAAGACTTTCCACAAGACTGGTCCAGATGTGCTCCTACGTGCTTCATACTCGACGAGATCATGGTGAGGGCCTCAAGATGCATGTAGGGTCCTCACCGCCAAACCGTGAAATTTGGGTAGGGAGTTAATCAATAAACCTTTAACTTCAAATTTACGTCGAAGTTAGGGCGCAAGCGATGAAAGGATCGAGTTTACATCCGAGGTTGTAGCTTCTCGGATGGTTCTACGTCTGATGTTCGCATTGTTGTCATCAACTCTCTCCTGGTCACCATTTAATCCATGATCTCCGTTCCTTGGTTGGTAACCGGGAAAATCTTGTTGTTCAGCCATATCAGTTTCTAATCGTTCTAGTGTGCTAAGTCTTTCTTGCTCTCTCTTGTTTTTCCTAAGTTGTCTAAGGTGTCGCTCAATTTCAGGTTGAAAATGAACTAGCCTAAGTCTACGGGCATGTCAAGAGAAGTTCACCTAAGATAGCTCACTAAAACGACAATGATAGCAAGGCTTCAATTCACTCAAGTTATTGCGCGACGTAAGAACTTCATTGCGCGAATCAATAAATCAGTAATGTTATTGCGGCGAATATAAACTTCATTGCAATGACGGATGAACTCACGTGATTTAATGAGGAACTCGTCACGACCAAGAAGCATGAACAAGCAAGGCAAACGAAATTAACTTAAAATTATGCACAATAAACAAGAACAATCGAATAAACTCTTAAAACAAAGCGTAATGAAATAACAAACAGGATTAACACTAAAACACTTAAATGTAATGTAAATTAAATGAAATTATGCAATGCAAACAAAATGCAAACAAAATTAAAATCAAAACAAACACGGCCAACTAGAGAACCAATTAATTTGATTCCCAAGAACGGCGCCAAAATTTGATCGGCGGTTTATCGCTCAATATTAAAATCGATCCTCGAAACCGGTCAAATTAAATTTATACCAAGGATTGCAATACAGATGCAACCTCTGTCGACTCTCAAGGAACCAATGCATCAATTGATCTAGACTAGCCTAATGTTTGAATGATGCATGCAATTAAAGCAATAAAAGGGGTTTTGAGTGATTAATCTAAAATTAAACTAGACCAAAGCAAAGATAAATATTTTAGGATTTTGAAAAGATAAGGCAATTGAAATTAAATGGGATGAAAACAATTAATAAAAACTCTCCGAAAATGTAGCTCGGGTCATCATCGTTCAAAATAATATCGGGTTTGAAATCCACTAAGTTTCAAAATAAACCTTAATAACTCGTTAAGTCCAAGAATTAATTAATCAACTCGATTAATTAAAACTTGTTAAAACCCTTAGTGTATGCTATGAATGATTAATGCAACAAATCATTTGAATAAAAACACAACCAACTTAATCAAACACAACTAGGCGATTAAATTAATTGATGCAATCATCCAACCGATATACATGAACTCCATGTATTTAAAAACAGCATTCAACAATAATCAAACATTAACACAAATCAAAGTTTAACGTCCTACTAAACTATAGCAAGACTCAATCGGTTATACATCGTAATAATACCAACTCGGATCGTTACAAGTTCATAACCAAATCTAAAACGATGTTGATTACCCCTGAAGCTCAAGAACTCGACCTACTGTTACATTTCCGGAGACTAAGAGTTTAGCCGCCATGACTCGGATGACTCCATCATCTTTGGAGAATCACCGATAGTCATGATCGATTACTAACTGGAAGATGAAGACAATGAACGTGGAATCTGGAGATGAAAAAGATGAAGGCGGTGAACGCCGTCTGCATCGAACTCAAACAAACACAATATAAAACTATCAAAACTAAAGCAGAGAAGAAAAAGGAAACAAACAGAGAAAATAGTGAACGAAGAACGAAAGCTCGAGAAGGCGAAGAAGAAACATCATGAAGGCCGCTTCTCATTTGCCCTAAATGGTAAGGTTTTATAGGAATCGTATGGGCGGGTCGAAACAGTGGATACTTTTGCCATTTTGGTCCGGGTCACCCGACATTTCTTCATGCGAATGATCGTAGTAGTTATTGCGGCGAATGAATTTGGTCACTCGTCGCAGCGAATGAATTAAACACCATTAATTTGCTGCGGCGAACGGAGGGTCTGATTCGTCTCAGTGAATCTCGCGGCGTGTTGACTTTTTAGATGTTGACTCCTTTGGTCCTACAAAATACAACCCATTTGCAGTATCAATTATTCCAATAAAAATTATGCAGAATTAATGATAAATGACAACAAAATACTGACAATGTGCAATTTATCAAAACTCAATGTGCGGGACCAAAATAAACATAAAAATCATAAATCAGGAGTCAACAGATGCATAATTACTAAAGAAAACGGGCCTAATTTATAGTATAAATTTGGTCCAATCACTATTACTTAACATGCTCCTAATGTCATGACCGGCCCTTTTTGGGCCGTGTTAGCACTAGGGAATGGGTAGGCTTAATGCCACCAAAACCCGTCGTAAGCCTAACTTTTCTATATTCTACTGAAAATTTGGCATGACCTATTCGTTTGTCTGGTTAATCATTATATCTGCTTAATAGGTTGTAAGAAGTAAGGATCCAAATCTGCAATTCTCACATACATTAACTACTTATCATTTGCCAATCTAAGATCATCTCATATCATTAACTGACATCATTCTCAATAACATAACATATACATACATGTTTCAAGTACAAATGATTATGACAAACCATGGAGCAGCTATAAGCATCTACACTAAACATCATGTCAAAAACATTACTTGTCTGATTATCCAAGTGAGTTTCAAAAGGTTTGGATTTCTCTCTTGTACGATCTGTTAATCCCCTGAAATGATGATAGTGAGAGGTGAGTCTACAACACGACTCAGTGAGATATAAACATACTACCATACTTGTGAGGCTAGGTAGCACAAGGCTAGTTTCATAAGAATGGTTTGTGGCATTCTAAGCAACAATATATGTTATCAATGGATAACCCGGTAGTAATATCAAATGCGACAATCACATGAATATCAATAATAAAGCTCAATATGAATTGTTAAAAAAACATGAATTTGATTTCTGAATTCTTTTCTGGGTTCTGGGTTCTTTTCTAAATTCTGGTTTCTTTATAAATTCTGGTTTCTTTATGAGTTCTGGGTTCTACAGGATTCCTAATTCTGAACTTTCTCATTTCTAAGTTCTGATTTTTTGAATTTCTTAGGAAGAGACAGAGGCATGCTAGTATGACATATCTCTCCTTTTCTAATTCTAGATAAGGTTGGCCTACCCTTGCCCCTGGAGGCCTGCCCTCTCCAGGTAGGACCCGGATCTAACCCATCACCAGCGGGTTACCAATGTGCACATGGTCTGGGTATATACCCCATCAGTTGGGTATCCTGTGAACTCATCAATCATGGCTAACAAGAAAAACATGATTCATCAAAGAATCACAATCATAGGTTCAACATAACAAGGGAACAAGAAGATGCAAAGGATCTGAATATTATCTGGTCAATCTGGCATACAACATGCTAGACTCATCTACATGGAGTCATATATCAAATAATTCATATGGATTCGAGAACAATTCAACAAGCCGCAAGATAAAGAAAAGATTACTACACAAGTATAGTAGCATGATTATACTCACCTCGACTGCTTCAGGGGTTTTGATCTCTTTTATAACTTTCTTGAACTTGAGAGGTACTAGGTACGAATTCTAGTTATATTCCTTGTCTGCTTTCACAAGCTATTGGGTACATGCATAACAATTACACATACCCGCATTAGTCATTCTCATATAAATCTCATTTCTTAACACATATCATTACAAATTCTATTTTATTCACTAATTATCAGCATATGTCCCATTCGTGAAGGCATAAATTCTTATACATAGGTACAATATTTTTCAAACTTTCCAGACCTCTATTTAACACATAAATTCACAATTTTTCGTTTATGAACCTGTTCTAATTCGGTCATTAAGGAATCCAAATATCCCATTCACAATCAGCCTTAATATTCAGTCATGAGTTGGACTCTTCCTGTCTCAAAACCTTATAACTTATTCATTTCTCATCCAATTAAGGTGATTTAAAACTTCATTTTCAATAGACTCACATGGCTATCACATATCCAAATATGGCTAAAGAAAAGATGTAATTTGGATTTATTGTGATTTTTATAAGCCTGACTTGTTTATGTTCTCTTCTGTGTTACTAAGATTAGCATTACCCTTCACTTATTCAGCCATATCTCACAGAATACTCATACAATTAAAATTTCCTTTATACAGAAATTAGATGACAAAATTTTGAGCATTTATTAAGAAGAACTAATCATCCAATTCTAACTCTAAAGTCTTCAAATAATCAACTTTCATTTCAAGTTTCAATCCAGCTGGTATTCTGAACCAGTTTCACTTAGGGCCCTTTTTCTTTTTTTTGGCTCACCTTAAATTAGTGAAAAAATTCAGGGATATAATAGACATCTGTATGTACAACTTCTATGTTTTGAGTTTTTCCAAATTCATACGTTAAGCAGCTAAAAAAAAGTACAAAGAGGACTTACGAATCTGTCTCCATTGACAGCTTGAACTCCAAAACCCTAGGTTTTGATTTTTAGCCCCAAATCACCATAAAAATGAAATTTCTTCATGTTAATGTGTCATTAGACATCAAAGAATGAAAACCCATCATCAAAATTATCAAACTCATACATTCCATCAAATGGGTTTCACAAGAAGAGAGAAAAACTAAGCTTAAATCGATAGAACTAGGTGTCGGGATAGAGGCTTACCTTTTTGTACTAACCGAATGGCCTGATTCTCCTTCCTATTCTTGTTACAAGGGTTGAAAAGCTTGAGAGAGAACTCCCATGGTGATTTCGTCGGTTAGAGAGGACGAAGAAGACAATGTTTTGTTTTCTTTCTAACTAGCTTCTTATATAAGCCTCATTGACCATTGTTTACAAAAATGCCACTCTTGTACTGGTTTTTAAACATTCGCTCGTACAATTTCCTGTGACCACCGAAAAAGTGTCATACATCATTAATTTGATGTCATAAAAAATTATTATTAACTGTTTTGTGGTTTTAACGACATTAATCTCAAATACCGATTTATTTCGGTGTACCGGGTAAACTAGATACCGGGTGTTCACCTAACCATTTTCATAAGAGTACGATTTCGTGTAACAGCTTAGACCACCCGCTTGCAGTTATTGTCCGCTTTGGGCCTAGCCCGCACAGTTTTGTTTTTCCACATGACTTCCCAGGAGGTCACCCATCCTGATACTGCTCTGGCCTTAACACGTTTAACCCCGAAGTTCTAAGGGAAACCGTTACGTTAGGGCAAGGAAAGCGAGTCTACAGTGACGGAAGGTAGTGGGCCTCTCTCACTCACTGAGATATTGTCCCTTCTGACCCATAGGGAAGGGTTTTGCTTCGCCCCTACTCGAGGGATGCGAGCGCGTTTTCAAGGGAGAGGTTTTCACATCCTTCTAAGGCATGTTTCATTCTCCTCTCCAGTTGATATGGGATACCCCTAAGTATCCACCCCCCTTGGGAGGCCCAACGTCCGCGCTGGCATATTACTCGGGTCCTGTCTTTGATACCAATCTGTAGGACCTCGGCTTCTCGGGCCTCGCGCCCACCCGATGATCTGAAGGCTCAGCTCTGGCGCTTACTGAAACTCCTGCCAGAACTGCCCTGACTATCACTAGGTCTCTTCCCTTTGGATCCCTGCCCAATCTCAGCCTGTCTCTCCCTTATTAGTTGTTCAATTCTGTAACACCCCACTCCCACAAGACCCGAACCCGACATCGATGGTGATATCTGAGTCTGCGCCTCGCGAGGGTGGCATGCTACATCACTCTGTCAAAACTCAGTATAATTTTTTTTAACGCACATACATACACATCACATATTATGCGGAAAACAATTTACATAAATAATTCACTGGCCTCGAGGCCCTTTTCATAAACACAATTTATTTCAGTCTGTTAACTTTACAAACTGATTTCATTCGTAATACAAAAATTCAGAAAATAAAAATACAATAATGCAGACGCGAACTGATCCCGACCTCTTCTCTACTTTAATAACCAACAGATGTCATACGCCCGTTGCCTAACGGGGTATTCTTCTGAGTCCTGAAAAATAATTGTAAAATTTGTATGAGTTTTGCGAACTCAGTGAGAAACCATCATCGATAGTTCACTCAATTCATGCAACACAATAATTCACATATCACATATTTTCACATTGTTGCATAATTAAGCACATTGCACAATTGCACTTGAACATAGACAATGTGCCACATTCCATTTGCTTAAACATCTATACCCAATTGAATTTGTAAAACATTCAAACACAAGACAGTTGTTGCCCAATTCACATTCAGAAATACATAGAATCACAAAGCAGTTAGCCTTTCATTCATTCAAAGAAATGCAATCCAATGCATATGTAATGCACATGTGACCCTTTCCAATTTATTACGGTGTTGTGACCGAGCGCCTAAACTGTCCCAATATGGGCACATTAATCGGTGAGCCTGAGGCTCTGAACTATCCCAATATGGGCACATTAATCGTTGAGCCAAAGGCTCTGGATCATTAACATTGAGCTTGTAGCTCTCGGTGGCTACTCCGGTCACAACTCTCATTAACTGATCATGCATTCATGCATGGAATGCATGTGTCACAATTAAACAATATTATATCACAATCGGATCCAAATTATCACATTCAAACAATTCTTTCATAACAATTCACAGTATAATCACAATCACAATTTATAATCACAATTAACACATTCACATAATTGGTTCACAAACAATCACCAGTAAAACACTCCTATATCATAATCTCCCACATACATCGGACACCTTCGATCCGGAATATTGACACAAACAAACGCAAGAGTCCCTCCATTATTCTCCACAGTTGTATAAGTGCGAAATATAACTAAATAATAATTGAGGAACCATCTAGGTTACTCACCTTTGCTTCCGAAGCTAAAGCCTGGAAGTCTCGACAACGTCTGTGAATTGACGTCCCAAATGCGTCTCTAAAACAGTCCAAATATCCAACATTACCAAATTAGCAATCAGAAACAATTAATAATGCACATGTAGCAATTAAATGTGTACAATGCATGTTCATGACATTCTCAGCACTAAACCACAAATTCCCATTACAAAAATTCCTTCTAACAATAAGAAAGCCATTGACACTGAAATCATTCAATTTGGACCTCTATAGGTCCAATTATAAATAAAACACGCATTAGGAAAAACCATTTTTCGGTTCTCTCACTTTGACCTAATAGGTCCACGTCAATTTCAGCTCTAAAAATTCCCATTTTCACAAATAAATGAAATTAAATATTTCCCAAATCCGATGCCTTGAGAATCAGGTCAAACGGACATCGGACGGAAAAGTAATTGACAAAAGAAATAATTAGGTCACATAAATCCCAAATTTTCTTTTTTTTTTCTTCCAAATTTTCAATTTTCACTAACTACCTTCTCATCTTTCAAAACCCTTATCTATTTACACAAGTGTCTAAAAATTCCAAATTTTGTCTCGTTGGAAAGTTCTCAGAAGACCCGACAAGTTTCATGAAGAGTGAAAAATCCAATTTCACCCCTAAGGGTGTCAAAATGTACTCAAAACTTCGCCAAATTACAAAATTACCACAATTCTCAAGACTTTACCAAAAATCATAACTTTTTATCCCCTTAGCTAAAATTCCAAATTTTATGTCAATCAAAAGAGAAAAACAAAGGCTACAACTTTCATGAACAAACTGAAAGCCAAATCCCTCATTAAACAACTCAATTTCTCAATCAAAACTTCAGCCTATCCAAATCATTCTCAACAGCAACACATTCTTCCAAATTTCATAACTTTCAATCCCATGTTCGAAAAATTACATGCTCTATATCCTTGAAAAGATCAGACAACAAGCTACACTTCTTATGAGAGCTCAGAGACAATTTCCTTCACTAACTAGTTCAAATTTGTCCATTAATATGATTGTCCTGTTAAACTTGTTCAAACAGCATAAAACCTAAAGCATATCCGAAATTGAAAAATTCATAACTTTCAATCCAGATATGCTAAATTCGCATAAAATATTTCATTATAAAGCTACAACAATGCTATACAAGTTTCCAGAAGATTACTTAAGACAATTTCCCCATTTACAGTCCCAAATAAATATCAAAACACAAACAGCCCAAAACCTATTCACTTAGAGCATTGCACAACAAAGGCTGAATTTCCACTTGAACATTAACAGACCACAACTCTCAATTTACAAATCGAAAAATATCATACTTAGTGGAGTTAGAAAGATAACACAAAAATCTTCAACTTTCATTAAGACCAATTTCACCAATTCACCCTACATCAATTTAGAAAAATGCATCAAAGTTTCAGGTCATCAAGCTCGGGTACTGTTCACACAACACCTCACAATTCACTTTGCATGCCAAAATTAAAATCCTTAAAGTCAGAATTGGACAAAACTTCCTTCATATGAAATCTAGCCATACTTCTTAAGTTTCTTACAAGCCAAACCTCAACTCAATAGCACAACCACATCACAAGTTATGAGTAAAAACCTGAAACATGTACAACTTAAATTTTCCAGCTCTTATACCTAAGCCAAATCCTATCCTTTCCATGCTTTTTTTCCAAATCAACAAGCATCCCAATTTAGCCAAGATTTCATCAAAATCTTCATTTTATCACTCTATCATAAAATGACAGCACACACAATCACAATTTCTCATGCAATCAAATCCCAAATACCATGAAACCAATGGTCAAAACAACACAAAGAAAGCATCAAGTACCAAGTTAAAGAGCATAAAACAAATCCCTCACCTATACAAGCTTCCAAACTTCACTCTTCCTCTTCCAACTTTTTTTTCAACCCTCTACCTTCCTCACATCCCATACGGTCATCACTATCAAGGAGGCAACAAGCTTAGGCTTGGACACATGAAGAGGAAGCACTCAAAATAGAAGAGCTTGTGAGAAGGTAGAGGAGAATAGTACTTACTAAGAAAAAAACAAAGACCATCGACAAAGAAGAAGGAATAGAGAGCTTCGGATGAAAGAGAACTAATAGCTTTCCAAGTGCTATTTTTCCATGCTTCAAGGATAAGAGTCGTAGATGATAAATGAAACAAGACAAGGACATCACATGGAGAAAAAGACAAAACATCAATAAAGGAAAGCTAAAGCTACGGATGAGAGGGAAGGAAGCTTTAAAACTCAACTTTCCCACTTTCCAACTTGAAGATGTCGTGGAAGCACTATCACTTTAGGTTATTTATATAACCAATTAAATTGTAGGACTAAGTAGGCAAGTGACACTTGTCCCGGTTCCAAATTCTACTCCAATTTCTCGTTAAACTCCAATGACTTAACTCAATAAATCCTAACATCATGTCTCTAATTTTCTAGTGCCATTGACCAGTCATTTCCAGTACAGGAAACCCTCTCAGTCAGTCAGTTATAAATTTTTCGGTCCGGGCAAGTACCCCGAAAAATTCCAGAAAAATTCCTGAAATTTTCTAAAAATATGAAACACACAAAAATCCACTCCAATTAATTTTTCAAACACAAATAACACATTTTTCACAATAAACACAGATGCCGGGAAAATGTCATGAATGCATGTACAATCATGTGCATGTGCAAAAATTTCAATTTATGCATATATGGAGGCCATATTAGGCATGACCATGCCGAGATACGTTTACACACTCGTAACCCATTTCAAATTACCAATTTACCCTTCCCATCGGTGATGGGATGTTATAAATTCTCACTGAAGCAGCTCTCAACTCAATAAAAGTGCCCATGTCTGATCGTGCCAATCTGGTTCTGATCTCCATATTCAACCCATTCTCAAACCTCCGACATGTATCTGCTTCAGTAGGAATCGAAGCAGTAGCATAGCCCATTAGCTCACTAAACCTCACCTCATATTTGGCCACTGACATCCTATCCTGCTTCAATTCTAGGAATTCTTGCATCTTCATATCCAAATAGATCTTAGGAACGTAATTGTCTCTAAAGACCCTCAAAAAGTCTTCCCACTTCAATTGGCAGGGCCTGGTGGTACTGCCCGGGATAGTCGTCCACCACTGGTAAGCTGAGCCTTGCAGGAGAGACACTGCATAATCGAACCTCTCATCAGACTCGCAGTTCATCTGATCAAAGACTCTCTCTCTGCCTCTACCTCAGCCTCTCTGTCCAGATCCACCACCTTTACTCTCTTGGACTGTTGTGTTACTCCCAGATCGCCCACTGACAGCAGACTGAGCTCCCAAAGTAGCATGACAATCTCTGATCTGGTGGTCCATGGAGCCGCATTTGAGGCAAGCTCCAGTCAATCGCCAACACTCACCACCATGCCTCTTCTCACAGTGCTCACAAACTAGGAACTGAGTCTATCCTGTACCCCTTCCACTGCATTGCCAGTCTGTGCATACCTACGTCTTGAAAAATGAAAATGGATGATGAGAAATGTAGGATTGATGACTTGATTTGGTGTGTGTGTGTAGGTGACATGGATGATGTAAATGTCATGTTTTGTAATTGTGATCATTCATTATTGGTGAATAATGTGTTTTAGAGATGTTTTGGAAGTTAGATGTTGCATATGATGGAGTGAGGGAGAGTGTAGAAAATTGTGATGAATGAGTGCATGTTGATGCTATGTTTTGAGGTAATGCTCAAGTATGGATCTTGAATTATTTGTGGTTGTTATATTGAGTGAATTGAGTAGTTAATGATGAGGAAATGTAATGGAAGAGATAAAATAGGTAGAAGAAGAGTTAAGATGGAAAGTTTTGAAAATTTGAAAATCTGGAAATTTTCTTTGAGTATGCTTCAATGTATTGGCCATAACTCTTTCTCTAGTTGAGAAATTGAGATGATTTTTGGTTTTGCTTAAACTAAAAGTGTTTGGCTACATTTATTGTGAAGACGATGATTTTTAATTTTGTCTTTAAGAGTCCCAAATCTTGACATGAATGTGGGAAATTGAGTGCCAAAAAAGTTATGGATACATGTTTATGTTGTGTTATGTTTTAGGTGTGTGAGATGGATTATTGTAACATCCCGTCACCGATGGGATGGGTACAGTTCATTTCATACATATTTTGGCATATGCATGCATTATTTAGTTATGTATACTTGCCAAGTATTGTACTGGCATTCGTACGTACATACATGTATGACATAATTCTGGCTTGATTTGGATAACTTGGATTTGGTGATAATTAGGTCAAATTAGGCTCGAGAATTGAATTTGAGTTATAAACGAGATTTAGGGAATTGAATTATGAAATTGGAGTATACGATCATGAGCTTTCTATTTTTGAGGATTTATAGAAATGTTTCTGGAATTTTCGAAGTAATAGGTCCGGATCGGAAAATTGACCAATGACTGATTTATTTGAATTTTTGGTTTCGAAATTTGATTAATCAATGGCAATGGAGATTAGAATTTTTATTTGAGGAATTAGGGTTTTGAGCCATTGGAATTCGGGAGAAATTTGAATTAGAAATTGGATTGAGGTTGTTCGGATTGGACTTGTGGCAATTAAATTGCCAAACAAGCCCTTAGTCCTTAGGTTTATAACATTTCCTCTTTGAAAAATTTGTTTCCACGATGCTTTGGTTTTGAAAGGAAAATTTGGCTCTTCTCTTCCTCCTTCATCGTGGATCTCCTTTGTGATTTGCTTCTTGATTTTTCTCCTTGTATATTGCCCTTTCCTTTGTCCTTGATCTTTCCCCTTTGGTTTGGTGTTGAAGAAGATGAAGATGGGGTTAGTTTTTGGGTGTTGCCGTGGGTGTAGTTTAGCTTGAGAATTGGAATATCTTGGTGATTTGGAAGGATTGGAAGCTTGAATCAAGTAAGTTTTACTTGTTTATGTTTTAAATAGTTAGATTTGAGCATTGAATTAAGGTATAAATTGTTTGAGAATTTAGAAGTTTCGGAAGATAGGGTTATGAGAAAATTGTTGATTTTGATTTGGGTATTTGTGGAATAATGATTATTTGATGGATGTAAGGTTAGAAATAAGTTGTATATAGTGTATATAGGTGTTTGGAAGTGTTTTAGACTGAAATGAATGGATTAGAATCTGAGAATCTGGGAATTTATGAGTTTCGGGCGTGAATCTGGGTTCGCACGCTGCCACGTGTTCATCACACGCCGCGGCGAGCAAATCCTCGTTCGCACGCTGCGACGTGTGCATGGCTCACCGCGGCGAGCGGATGATCTTCGCACACCGCAACGAGCGAAGACGCACGCCACAGCGAGCGCAAGAGGTCACGCTGCGAAGGAGGTAGCCGCGTGCGCCGCGACGTGGGAGAGACGTCTCGCCGCGGCGAGCAATCTCACGCCGCGGCGAGGACGCCTGTTTTCCGAAGGAGAATTGCTTGTTAAATGATTTTGAGGTTAAAGTCTTATTGATTGGTGAGTGATTAATTGATTTTGATTTAGAGACTAAGAATTTCAATTTAGAAGAATGGAATTTTGGAATTTAATTCGGTGGTTCTCGAAACGGGATGGCAATTGAATAGTGGATTTGATTCTGATTTAAAAGAAAATTCTTATGTATTGGAATTTGACTTTAGAGGATTTAGAACTTAGTCAATTGTATTAAGGTATGAGGAATTGCTATGGATTAAAATGATAAAGCGGAATTGAGATAATTCGGGAATGAGGTCGGAAATGTCATAACATGTATAGTACGTAAATTATTCGATACATATGCATCATTGAGTATTGACATTGATACAATTAGTAATGTTATTTATATTTTGATTGTTATAGAGGCTCAGGGGGATCGTCGACCATCCGACGTAGGTGAGGCTTCCCGACAGTAGCTCGGAAGTTAGAGGTGAGTAACCTAGTTGGTTTCTCAACCTTGATGTGTTAATTTTGTGTACCTATGCCATGTGGAGTTAAGGATGGATTATGTGTGGTTGTTTTAATTGATTTCGGACCACAGGTATCCGAAATATTTGGAATGTGCTATAGAAGTGTTAAGTGTGCATAAATTGTCTTTAATTGGTTTCAACTGCAAATTGGATAGTGATATTAGGATTGAGACACGACTAGTGAAATTTGGAGCATGTGCATTCATGCCATTATGCATGATCAGATAATTGACAGTTGTGACTGGTGCAACCACCGTATTCAGAGCTTTAAGCTCAACGCACAGGGCCTCATGCCCAATGATTTTCAGAGCTTTATGCTCAACGTATCAGGGCTTCAAGCCCAATATTTTCAGAGCCAATGGCTCAACGTAAATGAGCTTAGGCGCACGGTCACAACAACGAAATAAAATGGAAGGGTCACATGTACATCGCATATATAATTGTTCAACTGTGAATTGTATGAAAGGCCTACCGCCTGATAAATGTGAAGTTTGAATGCATGTGATTCTTGGTTGTGTTAATATATGTGATAAAGTGTGAACTGTTTGCGTATGCATGAGTTAGGTGGACCATCGATGATGGTTTCTCGCTGAGTTCGCAAACTCACCCAACATTGCATTTATTTTTCAGGACAACGATAGTTTGACTCCTAGCTCCAGTTTGCGAGACTTTTTCTGCTGTGTGAGTGCCGGCGAGAAGAGTATAGCCCACAGGTCGGTCAGCTGAGATCTTTTGAGGATGACCTAGTTAGGAGTTGTTACTGTTTATTTTGGGCTTGTACAGTTGTAATTAGACCGAATTGTGGACTTATGGTTTTTAAGAAATGAAATGAGAAGTATTTCTTGGTTTTAAAATTTAGTGAATTTGATATTGCTGCTTTACTATATCGATGCCATGAGGTTTATAGAATTGATCGTATCGTAATACACCCTCATCGTAGGTTATGTATCGGTATGACCTACGGGCGTCCCGGTGTATACCCTACGGTAAGGGGGCACTACAATTATATTGGGTGTTTATGATCAAGTGGAGAAGATGAGATGTGCATGGAGGATGTTGAGTTGAAATTGGATATATTTGAGGGAGTTATCCATAGAGAAGAGTTGGAATTTGGTAGTGAATGCATTATAATTTGTGTTTAAATGGTTGTGGAGTGATAATTGCATAAGAAGAGGTGAATTTGGAATGTTTAAGGGTGTATGCAAGGGTAGAATAGGTTTAGAACCTTTTGGAGGAGTTTTGGAGGTGAAAATTTTAGTTAACCCGAAGGTTAAACGGACTGCCCGTGTAAATTCACACGGGCCGTGTTTTTTTGGGGCGCAGGGACACATTTCACCCGAAGGTTACATGGCCTGACCGTGTTAGATCAAACGGTCTGTGTGTTTTTACCCAGAAAAAGACAAAATTTCAATTTTTGGTCTTCATGAAAGTTTTATCCCTAGATGTCATCTTTTTAACCGTCTAAAACTGAAATCATTCCGACATATATGGTAAAAGTTATGGCAATCGCGCCAACATAGGTTCGTTAAGAGTGGAAACATGAGCATGGTTGCTTCTTTTGACCATAACTCCTTCTCTAGACCTCTAAATGACTTGGTTCTTAAAGAAATAGATTCCTAACACATTTTACTACGTCTTTATGATAATTTATATTAATTGGTGTTAAATTTAAAGAGATTGATCAAAGGAAAGTTTGGGAGTCTGTTGGGAAAGTGTAAATGGGATTAGTTTTACTGAGCATACTTCAATGTTTTGATTCTATTTGGACCTATAGGATTCAAAATTAGATGATTTTTCATTTGAAGTAAACTAGAGAAATAGGGATACAAATCATATGAATAAGTGGTATTTTGATTCAGTCTCTAAGATGTTCAATTTCTAGATGGAATTTGTGTATAGTACATTGGTTTTGCTTAAGAACAACCAAAAAATGTTTAAGGCATATCTTCCTATTTATTGAACCAAATTGAGTGATTTTAGTGTCAATGGAATCATAAGACATAGAGGAACACTTTTATAGAAGATAGTATGATCAAATTGTTTTATCTTCACTTAACAATTTAATGTGAATAATAGACCTGAAAGTGTGACTTGGAAAAAGATGCGTTTTATGTTGAGAATGATTTTGCGATAAAATTGATGGAATGATACCCGGGATTGTCATGAACATGCATTGTACATATTTCATTTCATTCATGTGCATTATGAAACACCTTGATTTTACAAATTGTGATATATATGTATGTTATTTGTTATAGAGGAACAACTGGAACGTCAACCCACAGACATTGCCGGAACTTTTAGGCACTAGCTTTGGGAGCAGTTGGTGAGTAACCTAGACGGTTTCTCTCAATCTTTATTTGCTTATGTTTATGAATACATATTAATAATGGTTGATTGTGATTGGATTGTGGATTTCAGACAGAAGGTCCGATGACTATGTACTGGGGTTTGTGTTATTGAAGTGCTACTTGTATGTGAATTTGAGACCTACATGATTATAATGTGATTAATTGTGACATATGCATACGTGCATAATAATGTGATTCATTGTGGCATATGCATTTCATTCATGGATGCATATTCAGATAATGACAGTTGTGACCGGAGCAGCCACCGATTAGAGCTTAAAGCTCAACGAGTGAAATTGAGCCTCGAGCTTAACATTGATATAGAGCCTTAGGCTCAACGCTTAATAAGCCCTATATGGGACAGTTCAAGCACTCGATCACAACACCGTAATAATTGAACAAGTTTCACATGAGCATTTCATATATATCTTGTTGAATGTGTTTAATTGAGTGAAAAACATACTTTCTTATGTAGAGGAAGTATATTACTTATGCTAATTGTGATATAATGTGTAATATAAATTGAAGTGTTCCATGAATTGACTGAACCATCGATGATGGTTACCTCATTGAGTTCGCAAAACTCACCAAAATTGCAACGTTATTTTTCAGGACCGAGAGTAGACTCCTAGCTTCAGAGGGACTTTTCCAGCCGTGTAGATTGTGTTTGGCAAGAGAAGTCATGGCTCAAAAGTCGGTCAGCTGGGACTTTTGGATGACTTAGATAGCTTTGATCCTTTTTCCTCTTTCATGTAGTATTTTTGCACTAGGATGTTGCTTGATGTACAGACAGTAAAGAATG
Organism: Erythroxylum novogranatense; assembly: GCA_029891385.1. NCBI lineage: Eukaryota > Viridiplantae > Streptophyta > Magnoliopsida > Malpighiales > Erythroxylaceae > Erythroxylum > Erythroxylum novogranatense. The sequence continues at coordinate 53,344,228 of CM057229.1, forward strand.
AACGATGTGTAAACTTTTGACCTTGATGAAATGAAATGAGGGAAAAGTTGATTTCAAAAATATTATGATTTTCTATTGATGTTTTATAAGTGAAAAAAAATATGATTCCATGTGAAGTGAAGTAGTGATCGAACGTAGCTCATCCTTATTGTAGGATATGTACCAAAATGACCTGGGGGTGTCCCGGTGTGTACCCTGCGGTAAGGGGGTGCTGTTAGAGTAGTGCCCTAAAGGCAATCGCCTTTAGCGCGTTTTGTACAAAATTGTGTACAGTCTTTATGAATAAATAAAGAAAGGCATTTTTCATTACGTTGCTGTTCATTATTTATGAACTGATATTGATCAATAAGCAAATTAATGAAGTCCATGATATATGACATAGCATGAAGGAAATTATGATGTGATCATACTACTGAGATTTCTATCATGTGCAATTATGTCAGTATCTTTATTATCCCTAGTCGTAGGATTACTGAGACTGGACATCGGTAATCCGGAAAGACTAGCACATCTCAAGCTCCTTGATTTGATCAAGCAGTGGATCTCAGAAACTGTACATATGAGATATTTAGGGTTGAGATGTGGATGCTTACTAGAGGTATTAAGTACATTGGATGACCTGCTATGAGATCATCACATGGATGTACTATTCTAATGTCAGTGATAATCTCATCATAGCAATGGTGCAAGTATCTTTAGACTTGAGGTACTCGAGGATATCTTGAATCTTGATTACGTGCTTTGACTCCATTCCTTGTTGCCTTACAGAGGTCGCTCATAGGGTGGTCCTTGGGTACAGTTTGAGGTATTCGAAGGTAATTGAGTAGCCAATAGAGGATTCACCACTTCTGTGATAGCAGAAGATGATACCCATGGCCTCTTGTCAGGGTCATTACTTGAAAATCTCTGATCAGAGTACATATGTCATAAAGAGTGTCTTCATTGACATATTAAGTATTAAGTAATGAGTCCCAGGAAAAGAACTGAAATCACTTGGACTAGATTTGACATAGTAAGTCTAGTGAGAGTTGACACATTGCCCATACTCATAACCAAGTGGGGTATAGCATGGTGAAAGGACGAATTGCACGGTAATTGTCTATGGAAAGGTTCGTGATATAGTCCATGATGAATATATGTTTATTCTTCAAAGTCTTCATCTTCTCCATCGATTCTTCATCTTCTCCTCCAAGTTTTTCATCTTCCTCCATCATTGAATCAAGCTCTCCATAGAACAAAGGTAAGATCTAGCAGTCTTTAATTTGTTCTATTGCATTCCCGGTCAAAGGGTTTGTCCCGGTTAGGTTTTTCGATCTCTGCGTGGATACCGTTAGAGACGGTCTCCTTTGGTCGTTTGGTTTGAGTTTGTTATATATACACATGGATCCCAACTTTCGGGAAGGTCCCGGAACAAAAATTTTTGTTTTCCGCACCGTGGGCATGTGATGCTCACACCGGGATTTTCCTACAGGTGCTACATTTTGTCTCTCAGCTACACCATTTTGTTGTGGTGTACCAGGCATTGTGTATTGTGTACATATGCCTCGACTAGCAAGAAACTTTGCGAATGGACCTGGACATTGTCCACTTTCATCAGATTTTTTGTAATATTCACCACCTCTATCATACCTCACTATTTTTACTTTTCTATCTAACTGCCTTTCTATCTCATTAATGAACACCTTTAGGATGTCCACAGACTGAGACTTCTCATGTAGCAGATAAATATATCCATATCGTGAAAAGTCATCAATAAAGGTAATGAAATATTTTTTGTCACCCCGAGAAGGCACGTCGAAAGGACCACAGGTGTCAGTGTGTATTAATTCAAGTAATGTGTTACTTCTTATGGCTAGATGCTTTGATATATGTTTGGTTTACTTGCCTTTAATGCAATCCACACATATATCCCAGTCAACAAAATCCAATGGAGGTAAGATTTCATTTTTCACTAATCTCTGTACCCTTTTTTTGGATATATGACCTAATCTTTTATGCCACAAAAAAGCAGAACATCATTATGTGCACTACGTTTATTTCCTATAATATGGTCAACATGAAATAGAGATTCAACAAAATCAACATCAAGATTGAAACGATATAAACAATCAATTAATGTACCAGAACCATAATAGTACTTATGTTTATACAATAAAAAAACATTGTTGCCAATCTTCAATTGAAATCCTACATCATCCAATTTTGCAACAAAAACTAAATTTTTAGCACATTTAAGAACATAAAGACACTTTTCTAGATCTAGGTAACACCCAGTATCCAAGATCAATCTGTACGTCCCAATTCCCTCTATTCGTGCCTTCATTCTGTTCCCCATATATAAAATTTTTTTAGTTTCGTTTATGGTCTAGATTGAAAGGAATCCCTGTTTAACATGTGACACATGAGTAGTTGCACCAGAATCTAACTACTAGGTATTTTTAAGCACATCAATAAGAATTGATTCAAAACATACTGAGACATAGTATGTACCTTTGTTTTCGAACCAAGCCTTTCTTTTCGTACAATCTTTCTGAAAGTGACCAGGCTTCTTACAGAAGTGAAATCTTTTATCTTTCTTGATTCGACCCTCATTAACCTTGGTGAGAGCTTTGTCCTTGTTTTTGCCTTTCTGTCATGGTTTATTCTTCTCGCTATTAGCACCTTGATGAAATGTGAGATGAACGGAGTGGTCCTTTATTTTCTTCAATCTCCCTTCCTCCTGAATTAACATGGCCTTAATTTCTTGAAGGTTCCATTTTTCTTTAATAGTGTTATAATTCACTTGGAACTGGCCAAATTCTAGAGGAAGTGAGTTGATTATAAACTATACCAGAAAGGACTCACTCACATCCATACCCATAGATTTCAACTTTGCAGCTAGGTTTGATATGTGAGTTATATGATCGTGAATGGTCTGTGACCATTCAAACTTATTGGTCGTTAGCTCACTCATTAAAGTCCCTACTATGGACTTGTCAGCTATATCAGATTGGGAGTATTCTTTAAGCTTCAACATGAACTCCTTTGCATTGTCCGTTTTAGGCATTGATGGCATGACATTTTCAGCGATCGTCATTTGTATTAAATTCAAGCTCAGCCTGTTAAACCATTCCCAAGCCTCATAATAAGACTTGTCAGCTTAAGAACTAGTCTCAGTTATGGTTGCAGGCCTTACGTCTGAAACTATGGCCAAGTCTAAATCCATTACACCCAATTGGAACTGGATTTGTTCAGACCAATCTCCATAGTTCAGACCATTGAACTTAATCAAGCCATTGCCTAAGGCGAACAAACTAGTAGATGTTGCACATATAACATATAGTTCCCATTAATGCTTTGAATAAACCTAAATGGATTCAAACTAACTAATAAACATTAATTATGCATTTAAATTCTCCTTTGGGTGAAATTTAAATACATAGAAGTAACCTATTATGATGCATATATAATACTATAATGGACAATCAAACATATTTTAATCAATATGCATGTTATCTTTGGATATACAATCATATTAACTTAATATGTTAATCAAGTCCCTTTAATGTTATTAATTATAAGCAATGGTCCACCTTTGGGTGACCTCCTTGTGTTATAATTATAATCTCAATTGTTCAAATCAACCTTTATGTCATTTAGCATCATATTATATTGAACAATTGAAACAAATCATAATTAAATGATTAAAATTTTTTCAAGCTAAGCCACTTTGGTGACTAACAAGCTTTTCTTGCAATAAACTTTTAATTGGACACTTATCATACATGACAAAATTTAATTTAACTAGTTTGGTCACTTTGGTGACAAACAAACTATTATAAATGTCCATAATATCATGTAGTACATTCAACATATGCTAGGAAATTTTAATTCCAACTATTATATAATATATAACTTTCAAAGTACCAAACTAATATATAATATGACACTAATTTCTAAAATTATATTATATGTAAATCAATTATGAATTAAATAATCCATTATAATTGGGCCATAAATTATCTATTAACTCAATGTAATCTTCAATGGCCCAAAACTCATCAAAAAATCAGTCCAGAAGCTCAATTTTAGGCCTTAAGCTCATCTGGCGTGTGCCAGCATTTGGAAAGATGGGCTGTGTCTGGCACTGCATGTGCCAGCGTCTCCCCCAACCAGCAGCGTCTGACGCGTGCTTCCTTCGGCACTTTTTTTTTAAATTATTCAATTCTTCGATTGCTCTTCCTACGTTGTGCTTCATATCACAAACACAGAGGATGATTTCTCTTCAAAATAAAAAATATCCCAAGTCTTTACTAAGAGCAGTCATGGAGCATCGATGTAACCATTATTGTATTCTCTCTACCGTATATGATTCTTACTCTAAACTATAACAAAAATTCCCAAAATAAACTATCGTTTTGATTTTTGTTTATTGTAGAACACATACAGAACCCATACACAATACAAATCATCATCGAAAATGCATATTCTATTCGGAAACTTGTAAACAATCAATCATCACCGAAAGTTCATATGCTATTATGAAACTTTTAAACAATCCATCCATACCCATTCATCCATATATTTCCATAAGCAAACAATTGTTTTCGATTCTTTCTCATAAGCATGAAGCATCAAATTGAATGACCATTATATTTCAGTTCAACGATGAGAATGTTATGAACATCCAAAAATCAAACCGAAAAACATCATAACACAATCATACATCACTACAAGAAAAGGAGGCATTTTGCGTCATTTTTTAAACGTCGGTAAAGGAAGTTTTCCATCGTAGAAAACTATCTTCGACGTCTATTCAGACGTCGCAAACAACGTCGTGGAAGGTAGGGTAAGCATTGGTGATCTACGACGTCTATTGCAACACGTCGTTGAAGGGGCAGATATTCTTCGACGTTTACAATGACGTCGGCAAAAGTTTAAACATTTTGCGACGTTTGGAGTAGACGTCACAGATTGAAACTAGCATTTTACGACGTGCATGAATACGTCGATAAAGGATTGCTATGCCGACGTTTAGAAGACGTCGTGAAAAATCCTTTTCTACGACGTCTCCTTGTATAGACGTCGTAAATTGTTTAATAATTAATAATTAATAATTAACTGAATATTTATTTAAACTATTTTTGCAAAATTAATTATTAATCAATTTGAATTAATTATTTGTGTAAATTTCAATTTCCGGAAAAAAATTGAATTTAATAAATATGAATTATAATTAATTTTGAATTTAAATTTGTTTTATAATTTTTGCAAATTTAATATTTATCAAATTTGTAAATTATTAATGAGTTAGTAAAAATAAAATTGCTTATGAATAAATTGATTTAACAATGTATCAATTTTGAATATATCATTAATTCTAATAATTGTTAATGTATAATAAGAATTGAATACATGCAAAAAAACAACTTATTATTTAACTGCAATTCCCAAACATGTCATAATACGATAATTAAAATAAAGTAAACGTCATAAGTGTTTAATATATCAACATGTTTAGTCTAAATGAACATTATGTGTAGAAGATAAAACTTGCAAGAGCTTATTCTGTTGTTCGACTTGTGAAGTTAATCGATCCTTCATTTCTTTAAATTGTTTAGTCAACTCATCGACTTGAGACTGTAACTCCTGATTAGCCCTCTTTGACTCCTCATTAGCCCTCTTTGACTCCTCTAATTCATCTCGAAGTCTCTTTCTGGCCGAAGTATTTCCTAGTGGTCGAGGCCCAATTCCTATGCCAACAATGTAATCTGTTCTTGTACCAAAGACTTTGTCGCACACTTCATCCACTGTCATCGGATGACCTTGTTCTATTGAATGTGTCATTTCATGACACATTAATTCCTAGAAAAGTAAGAATAAATTACATACACATTCTCATGTAGCAAATATTTGTAAATGAACTATGTACTCACCCATTTTGCTTTGCATTCGGGAGTTGTCCATTGATCTTTGGTTTCATTATAATGAGTGTGATACCATAGCTTCATCCGGTCACACTCTTCTCCTTCCCTGTCGATCTGTTGTAAAGAAATATATTACTAGTAATTCTTTTCATAAATTTTAAAATGTCAATCAAAGTAAAATATAATTTAAAAGATAATAACTCACAATCTCATGTCGTATCGCTCTAAAGGCCTTGGAGCCGGAGTTTGGTGGACATTTGACGACTCCTTGCCATTTTAGCTTTTGACTTTTTCCTAATCATACGGAATAAAATCTATTACAACATCTATAACTCACAACTCATAAATACCGAATATAATTAATTATCAAAGAAGTTGTTAAATAAAGTTTAAATATAAAAAAACTAACCTTTATGGCGATTGCTCCCAATACTCGCACAAATCCATCCACTCCGCCATCGTGATGTAATCCGACTTCACGTCCTTTCCGTGCTTGGTAAAATGCTTTTTAGATTATACCTTTGATCTTTAGACCTTAAAGATAGAAACCTCTTCACTGCAATGGCATGTACTTCGTTGTGGGTCCTCGTTCCTTGACGCCTAGCTTTTCTTTGCGAAAAATTATAAATTATTGGTCAATGCTTTAAGCATGTGGAAAACACGTACAAATAGGATTATTTTAGAATACTTGCGTCTAACTTATCAAATGCAATGTCCAATTCCTCATTAGTAATTTTGAAAATTTTGTTCTCATAGGTAAGGAATTTGGGATACCGCACCAATCTCTTTGGATAATTTGGCGATATGCGGAGTTGGTTGGTCGAATCCTTGATGAGGGAGATCTCTATCTCCAATTTTTACCAATTGCCTTATTAATCTTTGCTAATCCGTGTCCTTTTGTAAGACCTCTTGTTTTCTTTGCATTAGTCGTGGATCCTAGAATAGGAAAGGAATAATGTATAATTAACATATAACAATGTTAATAACTAAAATTAATGTTAATAATTAATATTAAGATCATACCTGCAGTCTTGTAGAAGAGGAGCCAACAAGAGAAGGATTTACGTAAAGTCGGAGTCGATGATTAGAAGCTGGACGCATCTCTTGAGTAGCTTGAGGCATCTCTTCAGAAGTTGACGGAGAACTCATATTGCGTCGCATATTCATAATTTGTTCATACTTATCTCTCGGACGAATACTAGGTATAGATGTTCCTTCTCTTGGTGTTGTAGTAGGTTCGGAAAGTGAATGGGTTTGAGCTTCTGCCTGTGTAGGTGCAAGTGGAGGTGCAGGTGCCTTATTATGTGGTTGTGTACGATCGTTAAGTTCATTAGCTGCACTTCCAATTAGCTTACGGTACCGTGACTGCAGTTGTGTAGGAACTAAGCTACTTGGTGTAGCCTTATTCTTCTTCTTGGGTAGACCAGGTCCCATGGGATTCACCTGCAAATATCCATTAGGTAGAACAAAAAACATTTGATAATAAAGAAAAAGAAATGATAAACATTTGAAGTATTCCTATTGGGTAAGTATTCCTATTGCCAAGTGAATATATCATCTGTAGAATATATCATGACCTATGTAGAATATATCATCTGTTAGAATTTAGTTTGTTAGAATATATCATGACCTATGTAGAATATATCATCTGAAAGGAGTCCCCACAAGAAGAAACTGATATCCTATTCAGAAGAGTCCCCACATTCTCATATTCGAAAACATTCAAAATGGAACTCAAAATCTCAGATGAAATGATGCATGTTATATCTATCATACATAGTTATTTACATCAAAGTTGACTGTATGATGATGATCATTGGAAGATTATAGACTGATTTTGAATGAAGAGCTAGATGGTTGGCATTATCTATGCTGTTTTTGTTCTTTGTGAACTTCAACATAAAGACAATCAAAATTAGATACAAAGATATGCAATTCTCACAAAAGGGTTAGTTTGCTATATACTTCTCTTCAACTCCAATTCTGTAAAGAGTTAGTTTTCACATACATTGCATTTTGATTTACTTCTATGAACAAATTCAGAGGAATCCCACAGCAGAAATGTCATCAGAATTGGTTTTCATGAACTTTAAACTAATGCATTGTTGAACTTTAAACAGGATTACAAAATCAGCACATTGAACTTTAAACAGGATTGTTGTTGTCACTCTTGCCAATTGTTCATAACTAACAAATTAATAGAAAGCAAACTTCTGGAATTGGATTGTTGGATATTCTCATACCCCAAGATAATAGAAAGCAAATTTCTTGTCACTCTTGCCAATTGTTCATAACTAGCAGATTAAAAATCTGCATATAATAGCATTGATAAGTTGAAGAAGAAGGGTTATGAAGTCCTCTACATGGTTAGTTCTATTGATGTTTAGGTATACTATCTTGCATAACAATATTTTCTTGGTGATCATGCATCAGAATCTTACCAATAATGAGAAAAATAATAGGTGGAAAGGGTAAGAAGAAAGGTACAAAGAAGGAAGGGGTAGATAAGGTTTAGTACCTTGATGGTGATACGGATAGAGGGTACATGTTTCTGAATTACAGAAACAATAATTGATGAAATGATCAGAAACAATCAAATTACAATCAAATTGATGAAATGATCAGAAACACAGCAGTCAACCAAACAAAACATTTAATATTGAAGTACATGTTGAATGATTTAAGTATCAAACAAAACAGATTCTGTCATTTATGTTTTGTTTCATTTATGTTTTGTTGCTGATTTTCAAACACAAAATCAGTAATGCAGTAATGCAACTACAAGTTCATTTGTTGTTTAGTAATGCAGGGTATCAGTAAGATTCTGAAGTCCATAACAAGTATACATATATGTCTCCTTCAAGTTCATTTGATCAGATATATAGGAAACAGTATTCACTTGCCTCACTATACCTTGAATGGTGGAGGCAATAAGGAGGAGGATGGAGAAGAAGGTGTCTAATCAACCACTTCTATAAAATCTGAGAAGTCAAACAAATAATAATTTGATGTTTGTTATAAGAGAAACATGAGGTGTAAAATAAAAATGTTGATCCTAGTTATATATCTATATATCCGGTTCATGCTATGTTCAGTGCTGTGGACTAGTTATTGTTTCCTATCCTTGGTTTCCTCGAGAAGAGACAGATGTGCTCACAATCAGCTTATCAGCAATTTATTAAGCTTGTAACAGCCGAACCTTGAGTTCTACAAATTCAAAAGAATGGTTACCATCTAATCTGAATTTAATGACTTCAATGATTAAAGGAATGACATTGGGTTGGTTTAGAATGTAGTGTCTCACTGGAGTAAGAGCCTTAAATGTTGAAGTATTCAAATTTGTTAATGAATAATACAATTCTGTTCCATAATACAATCCTACCTTTCCTGAACTAGAACATTTTCTTAAATGTCAAACATTGCGTTGATGAAGTGCCCATAAAAAGAGATGTTTTGGTAATAATCAGTCCATATTCTACCTAGTACTACATAAATCTTCCAATGGACCAAAACTTCCAATTCGTAAATGCGAAACTTTGAATTTTATTTGCTTTTAGACTCCACTTTAAAGTAATGAAAAGAAAGCAAAAGAAGGAAAAAGGGTCAATCAAGCAATCAATCAATCATATATAGATGTGTTTGTAGGTCTTAAAAGGAAAAAATGATACAGTAAACAAGAAACAAAAATAAGTGAAAGAGAATACAAGTTAATCTTCTGTTAATATAAGCATAATAGCATTTTCACTTCAGCATGTTATCCTACTAACAAATTACCCACTAACTTTTCTTTTATTAACTCCTTCACAAATCAATTTTATTGCTTAAACCATTTCTATCATAGTATGTGCAATTCTGAAGTTTAGTAATGCAGGGTATCAGGAATGCAGGGTATCAGGAAGATTCAAGTCCATAATATGTCTCCTTCAAGTTCATAATATGTCTGCCATATTGCTTAAACCATTACAAATCCAGATATGTTGTAGCTAATATACAACTAATAAAATTTACATGCATTATGCATTTCCAGCTATGTTGCATTGGCATCTCCATGTTGAAATAAATTCCAAAGAAACCTATGTTGTTGCTAAAAAACTATCAACTACTAAAGACTACTTATTTGTTCATCTCTATGCAGCTTCTACTTCATACGCTACAACATATCATCAATCTGTAGTTGTAATAGAGCTATAACAATAGATGTAAATTACAATAAAGTAATTTAGAAAGCTTACTTGGATGTTCAGTAACTAGTCTTCTGTTGATTTTCCCGATAGCATATGTTGGAGGTGACAGCAAAGGCGGGAAAATCTTCAAACAGTCATGTATACAATGACCTGCTGCACACTGGAAAGTGAATCACATCAAAAACTTTTTATATGTTACAATTGAGTATCAACTGAAACAATATGGAATGCAAACAATCACTGAACACATTTGATGAAATCAGTTGACTTTTGAGTGAATTTAATTTGTTGACATTTTCTAAGATGTTAAAGTTTATAAAATGGTCAACTTGGTGCAGAAACATGAAAAGATGTTAAACATCTAGGTGACCTTGAAGTTCACAACTCCAAGTTGACTTGTCCATTAACTAATCTGAATTAGTTAAGAATCAAACAAAACAGATATAATAATGCTCATCAATTCTGAAGTATCACCCTTAAGTAATGCTTACCTTTCGATATTGCTCCACTTCAAATCACTACCATCAACCATATCATTGATGCGCTCTGGCACATTGAAGTTGGTCTCAATTCCTTTTAAATACATTGAACAGAATGTCATGCACTCTTTAACAACATACGTTTCTGCAATTGACCCTTCCGGACGTGCTTTATTTCTAACAAATCCCTTTAGTGTACCTAGGAATTTGAACAAATGATTAACCATAATTAGATAGGCCACTATTTACTCAAATCTTAAAAGTCATAACATCAATTTCAATAATACCTCTCAATTGGATACATCCATCTATACACAACCGGTCCACCAAGTAAGGCTTCATTTGGCAAATGAATCGCCAAATGTACCATCACATCAAAGAATGCCGGTGGGTATATCATTTCAAGCTTGCATAAGATTAAAGTTATTTCATGACACATATTCTGTACCTGATCCTTATTCAAGCTTCGTCTACAAATTCGGCGAAAGAAGTCCCCCAACTCCATTAAAACACCGTCACATCTTTATTCAAGATAGAGCGCGTTCTAATGGTAGAATGCTTTGTAACAATACATGACAATCATGGGATTTAAGTCCACTAATCTTCCTCTCATCAACATTAACACATCTAGATATATTCGATGCGTAACCATCTGGAAACTTCACCTGCTTTACAAACTCACAAAACTTCTTCTTCTCATGGCAGACATTGTATAGCATCTTTGGAGGTTTTCCAACAATAGCTCCATCACCGCTCTTATCAAGTGTAATTCTTTTGAATATTCATATCTTCCAAATCAAGTCGCGCTTGATTGTATCTTTGCTTTACCTTCAACATTCATTAAGGTACCAAGGATATTGTCACAAATATTCTTTTCTATATGCATGACATCAAGGTTATGCCTTAATCTTAACTTATGTCAATATGGTAGTTCAAAAGAATACTTTTTATTCCAATTCAACTCTCCTTCCAATCTCCTTCTCCTCTTATTCTTGGGGTGCTTCCCATAACATATATTCTGAATATGACTTAATTGTTCCACCATATCATCCCCATCTGGTAAGTTAGGTATAGGCCGATGATCACTCTTGCCATCAAACTTCTTGCTTTTCCTCCATGGGTGATTATAAGGAAGGAAACGACGATGGCCTAGGTATCCAATCTTACTTCTTAACTTACAAGAAGGAGTGTCCTTGTTACAAACAGGACATGCCATGTAGCCTTTTGTACTCCACCCAGAAACAGTACCATATGCTGGGAAGTCATTAATAGTCCACATTAAAGCTGCATGCAATCGAAACTTTTCTCCTTTTGAAACATCAAAAACATCCTCCCATAACATCTTTAACTCATCTAGTAGTGGTCTCACATAAACGTCAATGTCTCTACCGACCGCTTTCGGACCAAGAATAACCAACGATAGCATAAAGAATGACTCATCCATACACATCCATAGGGGTAAATTGTATGTCAAGAGAACAACAGGCCACACGCTATATGAAACTGACAAATTACCATGTGGATTGAATCCGTCTGTTGCTAACCCTAGTCTCACATTACGTGGTTCTCTAGCAAACTCAGGATATAGCTCATCAAAGCTCTTCCAAGCTTCTCCATCAGAAGGATGAACCATGTTATTACTGTCACCTTTAGGCCTATCATTATGCCACGTCATCTGTTTAGCGGTCTTACTTGACATGAAAAATCGTTGTAATCTGGAGGTTAATGGAAAGTACCGCAATACTTTATGTGGTATCTTCTTACCCCTGCCATCATTAATTCTCCATCTTGATGTTCCACACTGGGGAAAACTTTCCAAGTCCCCATACTCTTTCCAATACAGGCAACAATCGTACTTACATGCATGTATCGACACATACCCCAAGCCTAGGCTCCTTAGAAATTGATTTGCTTCATAATAGGACTTCGGCAAAGATTGACAATTAGGTAATACATCCTTCAGCAGAGCAAGTAACATGTCAAATGACTTATTGCTCCACTTGTTGTATACTTTCAAATGAAGCAACTTTATTATAAACGACAACTTAGTGAAATTCTTACATCCCGGATACAACTCTTCAACAACTTTACTCAACAATTCTTGCAAGCCACCCATCATAGATTAAATCACTCAGACGAGGACTCCTTCCGTCTCCGATTAATTGGACAATCATTTAAGAAAGTACCGCATCATCAAGAAAATCTTGCATCCCATCATCCTCCTCATCACCATCACCTTCATTAATATCAATGCTGTCCCACCCACGTCTACATTTCTTTGCGCCAAACCTTTCTTCCCTAGAGATAAATCTATATTCTGGGGCTTCACCATGTAGAACCCAGCGGGTGTATGATTGGTCCATGCCGAATTGCATTAAATGTTCAACAACATTCGTCTGAGACCTCTTATAACAATTCATGCAACGTGCACAAGGGCATGAAATCTCACACTCTTTGCCCTTTTTTCAGCCACAAAACTCATAAACATCCTAACTCCATCAATGTATTCACGAGAAACCCTTACACTTTTCATCCAACTCTTGTCCATAGAGCAACAAATACCTATTAATTCTGTATAAGATGGAGAACATTATGTTATGTTAGTAAGCGAAGGATGGGGACAGGTTTACTACGTACCTAAATGAATTAGTAGAAAACCTAACTGTTCAAGTAGGAAAACTAATGTTTCCCGTTTAAGCGCGTTAACATAATAGTTCCCATCATGTTAAGGAGAACATATCATGTGCTTGTAATGGGATACAACTAACACATATACCAGATTAGTGCTCTGAAAAGCTCATTGACATCTATGACAGCAAGAAGGTGCTATTTGACAACGATTCTCACCGACAACAAACAGCAGTAGCTACTTTTGAGGTTGAGGAGAATCGCATTGGAGTGAAAGAGAAGCATTTGTTTTGTGAAAGTTAAGTGCCATCTAATATTCCTACTCATTCTTTACATTCTATTGATTCTTATTATACTATTCCATTACAAGTTGATCTTACTCCTCATACTTATTCTAACTCGTAGTTACCAATCTGAAATTTAGTTTATAATTGTATCATCTATACAATTATAAGTCAATTCAAACTTATATTCATCATTTTAACTATTTTCTTATCTCTCCTTAGTCATATTAATTAAAAATTAACTAATCAAATTAACCCTAATTACTTGAGCACTAAAGGTTTTATATAGTAGAAACTAACAAAATGAGAAAGATCATTGAAACTAACTAACGTAATCACATGAGCTTATATTCGATTTAGTCCATTGTCCTTCCTAGGATCTAAGAATTTTAATGCAATAATTCATTAAACCTTAGTCACTTCACATATTAAAGTGTTCAAGCAATTATGTATTAGTATCTAATCAAGCAACATATTGTGACAAATAAAAACTAGAAGGCGTTTTCATAATTTAGTGAAACAATCATGAAAAGAACACATAAACATATTCAAAACTTAAACATGTACTCCAATATTTAACAAATACTGGTGAGTTTATTGAAGACAATAAGAAGATTGTATGCTCTACGAAGTTTTCTCAACCACTCCAAGCTGCAAATCAAAATTTGAAATGTATTGCATATAAATTCAGCGCAAGTGAGTATAGATTTTTTTTATCATAGAACTAAAGACCTTCATAGAATATGTTAACATGTGGATTGAGAAGGAAACATCTTAAATCCGAAATAGCATCGAGCAGAAAACCGAATGAAATTCCAAAACCGAATAAAGGAATTAAGTGTAAAAGGTAGGATACTGAACAGTGAATTAAGGTAGGTTCACCAGTAAATTCCAAAACTGAACAGAAAACTGAACAAACCAGTAAAATTTGGATAAGAGAGAGTAAACAATGAATTATTCTTATATACTCTGGCATTATCAATTCTAACTACTTTAAATATTTTAAATTTTGAAGTTTTTACCATTTAAGAAAACTGAACATATATGACATGCAAGTTAGATTTTTTATACATAAGGTAAATCTAGGTATATTAAGAAAAGTCATTAACAAAGTCTACAAAATATTTTGAACCTCTCGTAATAAGAATTGGTGAAGTGCTCCAAATGTCATAATGGATTAAACTAAAAGGAGTAGATGAAATATAATTGCTATTGTTAAAAGGCAAAGTATGTGTTAGCCCCAAGATTTTTTAGGATTAATCATGATTAGATTAAATTGATTAAGTTAGATTAGCATTAATTAAGGTGTCATAAATTAATATATGATAGCATTAATGAGTTAGGTGAAGAATTTATGAAGTTAAATATGTTAGTTGGACTTAGGTGAGTTAGGTGTAATTAATGTATTAATTGGGCTTTGGGTCCAAATGAAGTAAGAAAGAAGAGAGGAATTTAATGCAATGGGCTTGAAGGAAAAGAGTTAGTGGGCTTGAGTAAGTAAGGAGGAGAAATGAAAAAGAAGAAGAAGAAAGAAGAAGGAAGTAAGTTGGGCTTAGGCTTATTGGGCTTAAGTAATTTAGAAAGGAGTATATAAGGAAGGAGATAAGTGATTTTTGTAGGAAAAGAAGATAGAAACGAAATTTGGAGGGAGAGGAAAGAAGAGTGTCGTGAAAGGAGGGAGGAAAAGGAGAAAAAAGAGGCTTGTTAGGGTTTGGCATTTCCATGAAAGTGAGTGGGTGTTTGAAGAAAGTCCAAGAAGAAAAAAATGTGGAGGAGAGTCTAAGCTTCACTTTGAACCAAGAAACCACTTGGTTGGTTAAGGATTTAAGGTAAGTTCTTGGTTTAAGGTTAAGTTTTTGTTTGAGTTTTTGGTTAGAAAGATGAAGAATAAGATGGGTCTAGTGATTCTCTTATGAATTTCATGATTTAGATTTTTAGGTATTTTAATTTCTAAACCCTATGTTGATATGGGGTTATTTTCTTGTTATGCTTGAAGGAGGACAAGAAAGAGGAGAAGAACAAGGAGAGGAACTTCCTTAGGCAAGTTTAAGCAAGGATAAAAGGTGGGTTTCATATTTATCTTTATGTATATAAGCTACAAATGTAAATAAATGCATGACATTAATGAACTTTGATCACTTGGTTGTTGTATTAAATGTGTGTGATGGAATGATGAATGTGAGTGTATTAAATGCTTGATGATGATTGAAACTATCATGAAGAAACTTGTTGAATGAATATAATGAAAGGCATGAACAATGTATGAAAAGATGATTTCAAAGAAACAATGAATTGGATAAGAACAGTCCAATTTCCTTGTATGATTCATGATTGCTATGTTATGTGGGTAAGGTATTGTCCTAAGAACTGTCACGTGCACGTTGATCATGAAGCCTTCGCCCTGCTGCCCGATTGTGGCATAGGATGATCCAACATTTTGGACTCCTAAAGATTTGCCCATATAAACTCATGAAATGAGACTATATGGTTGCCAAGAATAAGGACTTACCGAGCCATTTGATGTGTTTCATATGTGATTACATGAAAATGCAAGAATGATGAATGTTTGAATTGTGAGAAATTATGTTTGAGTATTGATGAACATTGCATGATGCATGTATTATGATTGTATTGAAAGATTGCTAAAAGTATGAATAACTAATAGGACTGCTTGATATATAAATATAAATGTGTTACCCACGGATAAAGCTCACCCCTAAAAATTTTCCAGGGAATGAGCAGAATCCCGAGGAGCAAGCTTAAAGGCATTTACTCCAAGATTTTCTTTTGATTTTGTATTTGAAATGATTTTTGTAAAACAATACTTTAGTTGCATTTTGAGAAGATATTGTATTTTGAAACTTCATTGTAATTGGGCTTGAAATGCCCACTAAAGCATTGTATGAATATGACATGATTTGATGAAGATTGAATGAATGAATTATGGAAGCAAAATGTTCGCTTTTAATGTATTTTGAGAAATCCATGTATGTTTAAGACAATTGAATCATTATTATAGTTTGGATATGATAGATGATTAAGAGTGTGGCTGTTGCTTGAATGGTGTTTCAAGATACCTTAGGGTTTAATCATGTTATATGAGGTTGTATGATGAGTTTTATGCGGTGGAAGTCTTAGAATTGAAAATTGGGTAGTTGCATTTTAAGGGGATGTCTGTCAAATTTTCCTAAAATTTGACAAGATTCGCCTCAATATTAGACCCTCTTCGGTATGAATTAGATCAATAAGTCTTCATGAAGATTGTAGTAGGAGTTTAGAGTTTTCCAAGGGTATATCGTTTGCTAAATTTGGAGTTCTGAGTCAAAAGATATAATCCTTACTAGAAATCGAAGATAGAAAAGCGTAGGAAGGAAATCGAAGATAGAAAAGGTATGAAGGAAATCAAGATAGAAATCGAAGGAAGGAAATCAAGATAGAAATCGAAGGAAGGAAATCGGAAGATAAAAGCGAAGGAAGGAAATCAAGATAGAAAAGGAAGGAAGGAAATCAAGATAGAAATCGAAGGAAGGAAATCGAAGATAAAAGCGAAGGAAGGAAATCGAAGATAGAAATCAAGGAAGGAAATCAAGATAGAAAAGGTAAGATAGAAATCGAAGATAGAAAAGGAAGGAAGGAAATCGAAGATGAAAAGTAAGGAAGGAAATCGGAAGATAGAAATCGAAGGAAGGAAATCAAGATAAAAAGCGTATGAAGGAAATCGAAGATAAAAGCGAAGGAAGGAAATCAAGATAGAAATCGAAGGAAGGAAATCGGAAGATAGAAAAGCGTATGAAAGAAAGGTAAGATAGAAATCAAGATAGAAAAGCGAAGGAAGGAAATCAGAAGATAGAAATCAGAAGGAAGGAAATCAGAAGATAAAAATCAGAAAGAAGGAAATCAGAAGATAGAAATCAGAAGGAAGGAAATCAGAAGATAGAAATCAGAAGGAAGGAAATCAGAAGATAGAAAAGCAGAAGGAAGGAAAGCAGACGATAGAAAACCAGATGATAGAAATCAGACGATAGAAAACCAGATGATAGAAATCAGACGATAGAAAAATAGGACGCTGCAGAATGTAGGAAATAGAATCAGCCTTTGTAGTCTTCATAAGAGTTGTAGATCTAGATGTCTACTTTCATATGGTGAAAGAACGAAAACATTTGGAGCTATAGATTAAAAGTTATAGCAATCGCGCCAAAAGAGTTTCGATTCGATTTCGGAAGTGAGCATGGTCCGTTGGTTTGGGCATATTTCCCTCATACGACCTCCAAATGAGGTGAGGCTTGAACCATTGGATTTATAAGACACATATATTTCACTCCATAAAATCCGGTATCAATTGGAGTTAAATTGAGAAATTTTGTTCTAAAACAAGTGAAAGGTCAGTTAAGAGGGCATGTTTCGGTATGAACTCTCTTAGGTTTTGAGTGTATCTTGAGTATATGACTCGATTAAGGTGATTCTTGTTTCAGGAGAACTTGAGACATAAAGCTACAAATTATATGAATAAGTCAACCCATGATTTTAGTGTATACATGATGTGTGCTTGCCACGAAGGTGGAGTTACAATTAAGAATCTGCAAGATTATAAGCGCAAGGTTTCAGGACAACGAAAGTCATTCAAAACGGGTTCCACGCCTATGGTACTATAGTGAGAGTAAGAGTGTCAAGTTTAAGGTCTCAGCAAGGCAAGTGTCTCGGGGATGGGCTCCACTCGGGCTCACATCCCGGGACAGTCGGGCTCCCGGGATCGGGGTCTGACAGTATGACATTAAGCTAACTGACAAGATTAATAATCAATACATTCTCGTTTAACAGATCTTTACAAACCACTAAAAATTAAAATATTCAAATGATAAAAATAAACATGGTCAAGAACGAAGTGCTAAGTTCCAAATATAACACTAGCACCACAATAAGATTGGATTGAGGGTAAATAAAGTGATGTAAGTTCAAACAAGCTAGTACCCTTCCTTATGTCTTGTCCCACGTATCTATCCTTATTTTAGATCTTTCATATGGCAATCATGACTTGGAAAATGAACATCAAGACCAAGATCGTATAGTTGACCATATTAAGTGACAACTTTGAACTTACAAAAATTTTAACCATGAAATTAAAGTAATTTTTATATTATCCAAGAAACCTGAGTTGCTTACCTCACATAAAGTAGTAACTCTAGTGCCTAAGTAGTGTTTTCTTCCCCATATCTCCAAAGACACCATCACAATATCATTCCATATCTCTTAACCTCTCTCCTAGGCTGCTGTTGCAGTCTCATTTATCTTATCCTTCGTGTCTTATTAATTCTAAGAAATAGACTGGCTATCATATGGAGCACATCCTAGCCATGCACCCTTGTCTTTGTTTTCTGATTATGTGCTATTTGACAGTAATAAACAGAACAGAAGTGTATCTCAAATTTCAGCATCCCAACATCTTATGTTGTACTCCAATATTTTGTATGATGTCAAAGTGAGAACTTGCTCTATTACTAGCTCAGAAGTAAGCTTATTAAAGCAAAGCAGCTTGCATTTTGTGTGATCATTGTAAAATCTAATTCAAAGAACTTGCAACATTGTAAACTAATTTTGAAGATATGAGATAATAATAAACCAGTGTATGAACTCAGTTTGTACAAACCAGTGAGATAATGACTTCATATAGTTGATAATGCTAAAAAGGAAATGCACTGTTTCTAATTATTTTTAGGGCTTTTATACCATGTTGCATTGTAGGTTAGTTTATGGTCACAATTGCTACTTAGATATATGTTTACATTATTGAAAACAATTGAATTCAATGGAGCTTATTAGTCCTAACAAAAAGATGAACCAGCCAACAATATGCTAACAACAAACATCTACTCCAGAATAAAACAAATGCAGCAAAGGATAATTACCTCTAGATATTGCTCCACTTCAAATGACACCATAGATTAGTGATCTTTTGCAGCCGTAGGATTAGCAACCTAAAATGTTAAACAGGTTTGCACTGTTAACTTATCCATTTAGAGGGATAAAAGGCTATAGGAAAGAAAATCATACACATTTAATGTCGCTATATGAAGTGAAGAGATACATCATTTTTAGTTGCATGAAACAAAGGCAGCTAGATCATTGAGAAGTGAAGAACTCATATTGCTAATTAGAAAAGAAGTCCTAATTTACGAACTTATCCTTATCCTTTAGGACTCCCATAATTCTAGCAACTAGAAACTAAATTGTTCAAATAGAACAAAACAAAAAAAAAAGACCCAACACTCTCCTTTAAGTATTACAATCCACTTTTATTTCTTTACTCTTGTACTCCAACACTCTCCTTTAAGTATTACAAAATACCATAAAGTTCTAAATAATACCTTGGTACAAATTCTTGGAAAAGGTATAGTCCTTGGATCTTTGTTTTGCTCATATCTCTCGGATATTTTAAATCTTCCTATACCAAATTTAAAATTGGTTCGCCATTTCATCTTATACCTAGACTTTAGGATTGTACAATACAGAACTTTTAAATAGTACTTGATCTTAGAAACGATAAATTAGGATAGGATAATACTTGAAATCTTCAAAATATAAATTCAGTAACATATAGGGCTTCAATTTGAAAATAAGTGTTATGAATTAAACTTAGTCATTCATAATTTAAACTCGTATCATATAATTCAATTCCATTGACCTAGTAAATAAAGACAGCTAATTTGCAGAAAAATACATATAAAGACAACTACGATGATTCATGTTAATAAATAAAATGGAATGGAAAGAAGTCGTCCAACACGATTGAAGCATATTGAACTCTTTAGACATGTCGTCCCAAAATACGAAATTAAACAAAACTCCTTAGAAGATTAAAAACAGGCCACTTTAATCTTCTAAGGAGTTTGATCGATGTCCTTTCTATAAGCTTATAATGGCTTCTACCTTTCCTTTCTTTTTGATATAGGATTTGAAACCCACCTCCCATATTGAATTAGATCCTTAACTACTCACTTGGTATGAGAAAAGCAGAACAGAGGAAAACTTCAGAATCTATCAATTCAAAATTTCAAAGGAGTTACAATATAAGGATTCCAAAGTTAGTGTAAAGAAACTATCAACGCTAACTATAGAAAGAATCAACTCATAACATTAGCAAACAAGATCGAGAGGAATGCTTTATATGCCTACTATTCCTAGGCTAAAGGATACAAGATAGATGATTAACAACGAATTTCATTTCCTTTAGCTAATACACCATCTAGAAGCCATTCCCAAAGAGATTAAGTTGGTATTGATATTTGGTGAATGATACCTCAACGACGGCGAAGGACGCCAACGGTCAAGAGTGGCTCCAACGATTCCAAGGGCATGCCGATGAAGATGAGAAAGGTGGCGAAGGGACGGTGGCTCGACGGAGATCCTTACTTACCCGTAAAATGAGGCGCCAGGAGAGGGAAGGGACGGTGATATCGCCGGGGAGGGAGAGGGAAGGCGAGTGCCATGTATGGGTGGCTCAACGACGCCTTCTTCATTTTACATGATTATGAGACGACGTCGTTATGAGGGGCGGGATACGACGTCGTCTCATCTGCTTGGAGAGTTGGAGGCGGGAGATTAAAATTGCAAAACCTTTACCGACGTCTAACTCTCCAAGACGTCGTGGATAGTAGTTTGCCACGTCCTGCTTTTTAAGCAACGTAAGAAACATAGGTTTTCAACGACGTCTGCATCCAACGACGTCGAATTTTGCCACCTCTCCTGACGTCTATGAAGACGTCGCCAAAGCCCCCTACAATTCGCGACGTCTTAAACGAAGACGACGCGAATTGTGTCTTTTTGTTGTAGTGCATTCACGGTAGAAAACACCGTAGATAACAAATCATGAATTACCAGTCTCTGATACCAATTGTAAATAATTTATCAGATCGAATGATTGTGCGTATCTATATCCATGATTTCGTATTTGTTGTGAAAATCGTTTATTTCCTCTCGTCTTCGTCTTTTATCGAATTCCTCAATGGTTCAGAATGATTTCATTCTATAAGTTGTTTCAACTTATATAGCCTCACCAACGGACATGTCCTTTGGTAAATAGAAGAGGAAAAGGTTCTTTGACCCATTTGAGATCCAGTCTATAATACCCAATAACCATTATTTTGGATGCTTTTCTTGGACTCAAATCTTTAAGTGACATGGGATATAAAATAGTCTAACAATTTCAACCACCATAACTACACAAATATCCGACCCCTAATGACATCCATAGAATGAGTTGAGAAAAATATGCAACTATTGCATAGAGGGTTAAGTAAGGAGTGTCAGCTTCATTAGAGCTTAAGCCTATTTATAATATATTTTGAACATTTTAGTAATTTAATGAAAATTAAATTCTAATTTTAACTAAACTTTCGTTAAAATTGCAAGTAATTCTAATTAAATACTAGTTGTTTCCAAATAAGATCCAATATTTTATATAGATCATTATTTATTAAATGTTTCATATTTAAGTCCAAAGTTTTTCAAATTTTATAATCAAATTCAACTAGGGATGACAAAAGGACCCGTGCCCAATCTCAATTGACTCAGTTCGGCACCAAGTCAATGGATCAGGCCTAGGTTGACCAAGTCTTTGCCCGGGGCTCGACACTTCAAAGTAAAACGATGCGTTTTGATGAAAACAACATCGTTTTGCACTTTTAATTTAAAAAAATTGATCAAGTTAGCCTGGGGCTTTGGGCTGCCTCTGGCCTGATAGGGCTCTGGTGGGGACCGGTTGTCCCAAACCCCATCGAACCTCGAGCTCAACTCGACCCATTATCATCCCTAAGTTCAACTTAATTAAAATATCTTTGTTCTCTTCAATCTGTTCTTTATATATGATCCATTAGGTTCTCAAATATGTTGACAATAGATATAAATTATAATCCTAAATCATATTTAAAATTAAATAAATTGAATTCCTTTAATTCATTTTTAATTCTCTAATTAAATAATTTATATCTTGATAAATGGATAATTGGATATACTTTTACCCCATACTTGATATATTTTTCTTGATATTTTATACTTTTGTTATATATTTAGTAATTAATTCGCTTCAAGTGTGTATAAAGATTATAATTACCTTTATGGACTTAAAGGAGAAGAATTCAAACGAAAATACGGTGTAAAATAAAGATTCGATACATAGAACGTATGCATAACCGTGCATCTGCTCATGTACAACTCTCAGGTTGTGTACTAAAGAAAAAGATTCTTTTTTACTATATCTTAATTGCTTCTACTTTCATAGAAAGTGTAATAAAAATTCAAGATTAGGTACATCCCATTTTAATTAATCTCAGCTGACTCCTTTCAAGAGTATGAATACCGTCACATGGTTCCTAAATGCATGAATGTAATGTACCAAAACATCAGAGATACACACGGCCACTAAATCACCACCCCGCAAGTCACCTTGTAGGAGAGAAGACTTAATAACCCTTTCCTCTTGGTATAAGAACGCATCTCAGTCTCGTCTCTTTGATCAATTAAGCAGGAATCATCAGTTATGGCTTCTTTGGCGCAAAATCATTTTGAATATGTCCAGGAAGAACAAGAAGCAAGCTTTAAGTACGGCATGCAACTTGCACTTGGAACAGTGCTACCAATGGCATTGAAAACAGCTTGGAGTTTTCGAAATAATTGACAAAGGTGGTCCTGGTTCCAAGCTTTCTTCTTCAGAGATCGTAACCAATATGCCTGCAAGCAACCCAAAAGTATCCTTCATGCTGGATCGTCTTCTTTTTCTCTTGTCTACCCACCATGTTCTTGGTTGCTCGGTTGATGACTCCAATACTAGACTTTATAGTATAAATTCTGTGTCCAAACATTTTGTGTGCAACCAAGATGGTGTTTCGCTTGGTCCCTTCATGGCCTTGATTCAAGACGAAATATTCTTGCAGAGCTGGTTTGTTCGATTCAATTTTCCAATTGTGATTTCGGTTCCATTTACTTCTGCACATATTATCTTCTATTCATGTACTGTTGTGCTTGGTACTTCTTGATTGATGGATATGTGTGAAAGATATTTTCTATGTTTGTTTCAATTTTCCAATTTTGATTTCGGTTCCATTTACTTCTGCACATATTATCTTCTTTTCATATACTGTTGTTCTTGCTACTTCTTGACTGATTCTATCCTAACTTAACTGCAAGATTACCTTTGATTTATATGTGATATCACATAACTGCTGGGATATTTGTTGTAGTTCTCTATCTAAAACCTAGAACGCGAGTGCTCTTAGTTTTTACTTTTAGGATTTAACGTATTTCCCGAAAGTTATCATATAGATTGGACATTTCTGAACTGAAATAGCCATCCTGTCATGGTTGATTACTCGGTCAATTGTAATTGAATACCAAGTTTCCAGTTCAAATGCTTATCACTGTTCTGTAGGTCTCATCTGAAAGATGCCATACTAAAAGGAGAAGCTGCGTTTGAAATGGTTCATGGAATGCAAAGATACAAGTACCTGGGGTTAGACTTTAGGTTCAACCAGGTTTTCAGCAAAGCTATGTACAATCAAAGCACTCTGGTAATTAAGTGTATACTGGAGTCGTACAATGGCTTTGAGAACCATAAGCTGCTGGTTGACGTTGGTGGAGGCCTTGGACACAATATCAACGTAATAACTTCCAAATATCCTAGTATGAAGGGCATTAACTTCGACCTGCCCCAAGTTATTGGACTTGCCACCGGCTACCCTAGTACGATTCTATTCATTATCTTGATAGTGATATGCAGTTTCATTGAATCACACTAACAGCAATCAGTAATTTTACTCCAAAATCATGTTGAATTTCTCTACTTCCCACCATTTTTTGTCATTATCTTTTTTTGGAAGATAATTTTTTTTATCATTTTCTTGACTTGAAAATAATTTTTTTATCATTATCTTTAATTGACAGTCTACATGTGATCGTCATGTACATTTGATTAGAATTGAGTTTACTGAATTCAATAGGTTAATAGTTTATATTTTATAATATCTCCTAGTCCAAGTTGGACTCATAGGTATGACTTTTATTAGATATATAACTCCCAACTGTCAAATGTGTAGTAGTTGATAGTACTACACAATTTAATTTGCAAATGTTACAGTGGATACTTCAATGTTGGAGTGATGATGAGTGCTTGAAGCTGCTTAGGAACTGCTACAAAGCCATTCCTGAAGATGAGAAGATAATCATAGTGCAAGGAAGTCTTCCAGCCGTGCCTGAGACAAGCAGCGGAGCAAAGGCTACATGTCAGCTTGATGTGCTTCTGATGACTCAAAGCTCTGCCGGAGGGGAAAGAACTCAACAGGCGTACGTGGACTTGGCAATTAAAGCTGGATTTGGTGGAATCAAGTTCGTGAAAATGGTGTGCAAATATGGATAATGGAACTCTTTAAGTACTGTTTTACCTTTGTTGCTTATTAAAATTTACGGGAAAATTGGAATTTCTACTCTGCCTTTTGTCTACCTAATCTACTAATATCAGCATGTCAGATGAAACTATTTGTTTTTATTTTTAATTTCGAAAAATAAACCAATACCTGCACTAAATCATTCTGTTTATAGATTCCGCAATCCATAATATTCTTTATTTGGATATTTATGATCTTTAATTTTCTATACGATTTGCATCACTAAAATTTAAGAAATTACCAATTAATTTAGTAGAAGTCACAAACCTTGACAGTGAAATAATGAAATTTCACCATCTAGTAAGAGGGTCAGGTTGGCCTACTAGTACGATTTATACGTGCGAAACACTTAGTAAACATGACTTCCTGCCACAACAAAGTAGTCTTTTGGGTACCTTCATTTTTTGCAATCAGCCTTTGACGACAATTTTGAAAATCATAGCTAGATAATACAACAAAGTGGCTTTCTGGCTACTTTTCTTTTGGTGATGATTTGTGCATCGTAGCTAAAAGTCAAACTTTTGATTACCAGTTTTTCAAAATTATAGCCTGTTGTATTAAATACGTTTATGTGCAAGTTTTTCATTCTCTTTTGTTCTTCTTCTTTTGGCTACAAATATATTTTTGTAGCCAAAATTTCATAGTTAAAATCACAGATCTTATACTTTTCAGTTTAAAACATTTAGTTATGAATCTTCTTTTGGTTATGAATATATTTTGTATACAATTGTTTTAAACTCAAATTGTATAATCTATAACTTTTAGCTACAAAGTTTTCTTCAAATTATATGTTCCGTGACTTTTAGCTACAAAATTTTCTTTATAGCTAGAGACATTTGTCTACGAAAATATATTCGTAGCCAAATGTTTTCATTCTTCTTCTTTTGACTATGATTATATTTTTGTAGTGAAATGTTTTTAGTTATGAACTGGTTTTTCTAGCTACAAGTCACAAATTATATTAAAAATATGTGGCTACGAAAATATATTCATAGCCAAAAGAATGAAAATATTTGGCTACAAATATATTTTTAAAGGTAAATGCCTTTAGCTACGAAATAATTTTTGTAGTTAAAAGTGTCTATGAATATATTTTCTCTTTTCTTCTTTTGTTTTTGTAGCCAAAAGTTTTTAGTTACAAAATAGTTTTCGTAGCTAAAGGATAGAAACTAATCACGAAGTAGCATTTGATTCATTTATCTTCATCTTCCTCCTCGAGTTCCAATAGTTGTAGTGGTCTGTTGTCGTCTTGGTTCACATGTCTGTCATCGTCTTGGTCCACACATTTGTCTTCATCCATCTTCGTCTCCCGTGTTCGTCCATGTTCGTCTTCATCCAGACAAGGGTTTTTCTTCTCCAGGTGCTCCAGATGCTTCGGGTTTTAGTTCATTGTAATAGTTTGCTTTTAATTACAAGTTTTTGTAAGTGTTCAGAGACTTATATAGTTGATGGAAGTAGTGATTAGGAAGAAAAACAAGCAAAATGAAATGGGTACAAGGAATAAGTGTATATCATATTACATAATTCCCTGATTTATAGATAAGAGTATCTCTATGCAATCTTAAAGCAATAAGCTGGTAATGCGTAATTCAACTCAAGCATTTACATTTCACAAATATGAAAAACTATAGAATTATGGATTCTTGGAATGGGACGTTAATGCAATGCACTATCTTTTTACTTGCACAATTAATTATTCTTACATAGTGTTTGAGGTAGAAGATAAGGTAACTGAGATAGGCAATAACAAATAGTTTCGAGGATTAAAGCTTTCAGTTAAGTACCAGAGTTTGATTAATGTATGAGGTGGGAATTCTATTAATGAGAATCACCCTTATCTACTAGATTCTATGTCTCTGGAAAGAAATAGGGTCAACAAAACTGCTAGAGAAAAGTCTCTTGTTCCTTCCCTGCTATATATAATAAGTGAAACATGTGAAGATGGTTCTCAATAACCTTGTTTCGTGCTTGTTTCCCAGCTTGAATTTTGAAGCCTTATTAATTATTTGTGTCCAATTATTGTAGTTATGATGAGTATTACATAGTTAAAGTATAGATTGCTAGGTTCTTACAAAAAAAGAGCGATTAAAAAGTATGTGGTCAAGGCTTTCAAACTGACTACTACATAGACGATAATTTAAATTACTGATGGAGCTACATAGTTAAGCATTCTTTATTGCAAGCCATAGGATGAATGAAGCCTTAGGCAGATTTGGATGATTCCATACCAATTTTGTTGAACTCTTATACTCTTGTGATTAAGTTGTTCTTAATCACAACAATATAAGAGTTCTAGTGTACGGATGTTGTTCACTTCTTTTATTGCACCCTTAACACGTTATTTACATTCTTGATGTCTTCTAATAGTTTATTGAAAAATACAATTTCATATTCCTAATTTTTTCATACAATTTCATAACATAAAAAATTTTCAACAACATAAATTTAAATGAAGAGGATATCATGCTAATGATTTTTATTAAAAAGTATGGACATTAAACTTTTCTTTTAAAAACCATTTTATAAAAGGGATGCACTTAACCTCTTATACGAAGGTAAAAGGGCTTATTTAAGATATAAAATCCTTAATTAATTCAGAAATATTATGTAGCACCCCACTCTTACAGGACACGTACTTGACATCCTAAATGATGTCCGAGTGCAAATCCCGTAAGAGTAGTGTGCTAGAATAATCAAACACTCAGAACTCAATACAAGACTTTTTTCTTTTTTGAAAAGCAATATGGGCATATGCAGAGATCAGTACTCAAGATCAGGCCCATACTTTTTATTACATAAACCTCGAAAACACAATTATTATTATTGCACTTTGATCAATCTCATTTTTCAACATTTCCAATTTCAAAAGCTATTACCTACAGAAATATTCATATTCACATTGTACAGAAATTTTAGAATATACAAATTGATACAAAAATAAGAAAGTAAAAATACAGATGTGAACTGATCCTGTCTCCTATTTCTTACTTGAGCGCAATAGGTATACTCCCGTTTGCTTAACGAGGTATTCTCCTGAGCCTGAAAAATATTTATAAATTTTGGGTGATTTTTGCTAACTCAATGAGATAACCATCATCAATGGGTCATTCAATTCATGCAACACATCAATACATGTAATTCACATCTTTGCATTTAGCATAATTCATCACATTTCACTTTGTTCACTTACAGGTAAGGCAATTTTGCATTTCAAACAATCAAACATACTTATTAAAGTGTATATAAAATGCTCATGTGACTCCTTTCTCATTTATTACGTTGTTGTGACCTAGTGGCTAAACTGTTCCGTATCTATTATGGATATCAGGCTCATTTATAACTGTCCCTTAATCGTTGAGGATACATGGCTCATTTTACATAGTGAGCCTTTGGCTCTTTTTCACTTTCTGAGCTTTAGGCTCTTTTTCACATTATGAGCTTTAAGTCTTTTATGGTGGCTACTCTTGTCACAACTGCCTTTATGTTTCATGCATTTATGAAATGGAATGCACCAAATTCACGCAATTTCAGTCTATCATATGCTTTCAGATTCATATTCAATTTCACATTTATCTTCGGACTATGATCCGGCATTCAACATAATGTTGAGTATCACTGTTGCATTCTTATGCATATTCACAGTTGTCTTCCGGAGCTAAGTCTGGCATTTAACAATCAAATCATACATCACGTATTTCATCAAATTTACATACAAGTAACACTTCAGTATCACTTACAAAATCAATTCGCATTCATATCATCATTCAAAACATATTTCTAAAGCAAACGATTAATTGAGAGAAATCGTCTAGGTTACTTATAGTATGCTCCAGATTAGCACTAGCTTCAATGATTTGGAAATGTTTGAATGCAGACGTTTATCGTGCAAATCAAAAGTATGCAATACATACAATGCACACACACATTAATATTTGCACAGTTATAAGCATTCATTTATACATACGTGTGTATATGGAATATGTGCAATACATGTTCATAACAATCCCGGGTATCTATCCATTATTCTCATCACATAAACATTTTTATTACGAATTCACATAAGTATCATGTATACTTATGGTCTATATCCCAATAAAACCACTAAAATCACAATTCATAACTCATTGATCAAAATTTCATATTTTTCCTAAAAACTGATTTTTGGGTCTACTATTCTTGATCATTTATACAATATAAATGGGGAAATTTGAGAACACTTTCTTCTATAAAATTGCTCCCCTATGTCTTAGGTTTCTAATGACACCAAGATCATTCAATTTGACTCAGTATTGTGAAAGTTACACTCCAAATATTTTCGGATTGCTTTTATTATGAGATAATACCCTATACTCAACTTCCACCAAGAAATTGAAATTCTTAAAGTCTTATTCATAATTTGATATCTTCAGATGATTTATATCCCTATGTTTCTAGTTTACTCAAAATTAAGAATCAGTCCATTTGGATAACTACAGAAGAAGATATGCCTAAAATACTGATACAAGTTCAGTGTAGAGAAAAGTTTGTCGCGGCGAACTCCTCCGGAGAGAAATTCTCGCATAATTTTTACAAGTTCGTCATGGCGAAACCTAGAGTTGACCACGACGAACTTTACCTGAAAGAAATCCTAGCTAACCTTCAACTTTAGGTCAGATTTTGAGACTCTTCTAAACAAAATTTGAATTCGACTTCTGCATAGAAAATGTAGCCATATGTCTCTATTTTAATCCAAATTTAGAATCATCTCATTTGAATAACTAAAAAAGAAGTTATGGCTAAAAGACTGAAGCATACTTAGAGATTATGTTGCTGCTACATTTTTCAGATCAACTACCAATTTTGTTTCTAAATCTCACCTTATCACAACCTATACAAAGATCACCCTTTCCTACTCCCTCTATTCCTCATCCTCATTTCTACACTTATCCATAACCAACTCCTAATCCATTATTTAGCATGTATACGAAACAAAACATCAATATATACATATACATGTTCATTTCTTCACCAACATTCTAGCATATACAAAACTCCTTGTCATGATCATTCAACCTTTAAAATATTTCTATAAATCATTACTTATCGATAAAAAAAAAGAAATTTACACACCCTTCACCATTCACGACACCCACATACTCAAAACACCATTATATTCCATTTAACCTCTAATAATCATCATAAATGTTTCATTTAACTAAACCCATAAAATTAAAACATGACTTACTTGATTTAACTTCCAAATCTTCAAAATCGCCATTAAATCCCAACTCTTTCCTCTCCACGATCATCAACTTTCATGGAGGAATAGGTACTTATTCATATCCTATAAGAAATTTTCGAGTTCCTTGGCTTTTTGCTTACCGTTGAAAACTTGTGGCTTCTATACCTTCACCAAAGTGCTTTCTACTCATCCAACACCTTGTGTTGCAATGACATGCCTTAGGATCGCCATCTCAAACCTAGACTCCTCTTTTGTCTTCATCAACTCTGTTATTTGATGCTACAACTATTGGATTCGTGCCTCCAACTTCTCAATTCGAGTGTTGTAAGAAGTTACCTCCTCCTCCCATTGAGGAATTGGGACAATGACTTTGTTGACACGGTCCGTCAAATTGCTGCCTCCTCCCATCTTTATCTATGGCTCTGATACCAGTTATTACAAAGTTTTTTCCTTCAACTACGAACATGTCTTATAAGATGCACCAACCCCGTTGTACGATAACCTCACTTAGCTCCGTTAAAGCAAGATTCGATCTTGTCTTGTGATCGTCGACCAACCTACTCATTCTCAAATGCCTCATGATCCTCGTAGTGTTTAACTCACACGCTCTTTGCAAGAAAAATAAGAAAGAACTAAATATTCATGGCAACAATAAGAACATGAGAAAGAGATACAACTAAAATGTCAACCTTTATTACTTCCCTCAAAATATACAAAGGGATACTCTCTTAATGTCTAAATGTCTCTCTTACTCACTTGTTCTGAGTATCTCTAACTCTCTCTGAGAAGAGCAAGGCTCAAATGAGCTATTTATATGCATCTCTAGATGACTAAGTTAGAATCCTAATAGAACTTTCCTAATTAAGATCGCAATCTTATCATATCTTATTCTTATCAGATTACATCATCCTAACCAATAAAATGACATCCTTATCCAATTAGTACTCTATCTACGAAGATGTCCACTATCTTCAGAAGATCCTCCTGCGTGATCTTTATCCTCTAGAGCTAATGTTTATCCTCCGTGATCTTATCATTCATATCATCCAAGTCAATAGTACATTGGTCCTTCCAATGCTTTCCCATGCTAACTCCATTAGTCATGTTCCGTCCATTTAAGCAACCACTAAGTTCTTAGTCCATCAAGAACTCAGCCTTAGCTAAGTTAGCTCATACAAGGTTCAAAACTCTACCAAAACTTGTGCCGTGCTTAATCTACTTGCTAAGTCACCTTGGAACTCTTGCATATTCCCATCATGCATGTGATCCAGCTAACCTTCCACTCGAGGTCCATCTCAAACCTTTTTTTGGTCTCACATCCAAATCTTACATCTCGTCGAAGATTTCCACCCATGTAGACCACTATATGTCAACACTTGACATTGCTCTTTTTCGTCCTTGCCACCTCACAAGTCTTTGTTTTATTCCGTTGTTCTGCGTGTTGAACACTGGTCAAGGCTCGCCAATGCCAGCACGATTTTGCTATTACAACTTAGGGGTATAACAAATGGCCTCTATAGGGAGCTAATGAAGCTGAGAGATGTAGTTGGTTCTCTTAGTGCTTTGGGCTAAATAATAATATGCTCTCTACTATATATGAATACTTGCTTAGCTAGTTGTTCTATGGCTTAGCTTTTGATTCTTTGCTATGTATCTCACATGCAACTGCTATAAATCTTAAACCTGGTTCTCTTTTGATACTGATTTTATTAAAAATATTTTAATTTTATTTATTGCAGAGATCAAAATGTCGAAATACAATGTAATTAAACTAGTGAATATAATGTAGTGTCTTTTTCTTGGCAAATATGATAGCAATCGTATTAAGAACATCTGTATCTTAGCATAAGAGTACATAGAAAAGGAATAGTTGTATTAAAAAAGTGTCAACGTCAACTGGATAGTGGTTGCTTTTCTTTCTTAATAACTTGTGGCTGGTTTCATCCTTAATGACCAAACAAGTCCCATAAAGGTTTAATATGCGTGCTTCTTATGTATGGATGAACTGATAAGAGTAAGGTTCTAACTTTTGTCATGTCCTATTTCATGTTATGCTCTACAGCCACAGTTTCAAGCCCTTGCTTTGGTAAACTTTTCCTTTTTTCTTTTCTTTTTTTTCCCTTTTCATTGCTTTTACTCTTTTGGCAGATGGCAGGATTCATATTATAATCAAAGAATCCAGCAATTCTTAACCGTATTTCTTCGCTCAAACTTTACATTACCTTTGCTTTATTTTTCTCCCTGGCTTTGAGCCTCTGATGCACGTGATATGGGGCATGCCAGGCCTTAAGTCATCCCCATTGTTTGGGTTGGATTAAGCAGTCTTAAGCATACTGGTCGTTCATTTTGGTTTTGGATGCACTATTCCTCTGTTGCCTTATGATTGTAGTCCTATTTGGCAATCGTTAAGGCATTATTCTTGAATCAACTTATTGGATATGAAAATGATATGAAACTTAAATTCTGTTTTATCTCTATAAATAATTATGTCCAAGTGGCCCATCGGATTATGCTATACGCAAATCATTGTCTTTGTTTAATGAACGCTAACGTCGTCCTGCCATTATGGGTTCTTTCTTCTTCTTCTTCTTTTTAATATACAAGGTGGTTTTGACTGAGTTCGAATTGTTGGTGATACTTTTAAATCATTATTACATTCAAATTAATCTTTCATTCGTGCCTTGTGGGATTCCAAAACGGCGAATAAGCACTATCACCAAATATTTAAAATTGCTGTGAATGAGATTGTTTTATCTTTTGCGGACGCACACGAAGAGTAATAAAATGAGGAAATAATTAATGACGACATTTCATCACTGATGCCAATAAGAAGTAAAGTACCCTTCTCAATTATATGCCCACAGAGCATACAGAGCTGGTTACTAAAAGAAATAGCCAGGATGACAACGATACCGTGCGAGTCATATCCTATGATCGGTGGAGACGGTGCTCATAGCTACACTCAAAACTCCGCTTTCCAGGTTTCCTGTGTCGCCTTTTCGTTTGCGTTCATTTTTTCTACTTAGTCCACTGCATTGAATATTTGTGCAGATATTTTAAGATAACTTGCATTCAATGCATTAATCTGTAAAACGGAGTGACGAAAGCAAGTAATATTGTTTCGCAGAGAAGTGTGGTAGATGCTGCCAAGGAAATGATCCATCAAGCTGTCAAAAACTCGCTGGACTTCAAGAATCCTTCTTTCAGTAGAATCGAAGCATTTCGAATTGCAGATTTTGGTTGTTCAACGGGACCCAATACGTTCACTGCGGTGGAAAACATAATAGACTCCATAGCAAACGAATATGATGGCCAAGACAAAAACAATCCACCCTTTCAGTTTCAAGTATTCTTCAACGATCACACAAACAACGATTTCAACGTCCTGTTTATGAACCTCCCACCTGGTCGCAAATACTTTGCTGCAGGAGTTCCAGGGACCTTTTACGGTATCCTTTTTCCCAAGTCCACTCTTCATTTTGGTCATTCCTCTAATGCACTACACTGGCTTTCCAAAGTACCAGAAGATGTTGCAGATAGTAAATCCCCTGCATGGAACAAAAATAGCATAACTTACTCAGGATCTGTTGATGAAGTTAGTAAGGCCTATTCAGGTCGCTTCCGTGATGACATGAACACTTTCCTAAGTTCCAGGGCACATGAACTTGTAAGTGGAGGCTTGATGGTGGTTATATTACCGTGTCTTCCAGAAGGGATCCTCTTGTCTGAAACCACTATTGGCATGAATTTTAGCAATCTAAGATGTTGCCTCATGGAAATGGCTGATTCAGTAAGCAAACGTGCTCCTCTAACTTTGATTTATGAAACAAATGATTTATCCTGAGATGATATTTACCATAGTCCTTGATGAAACAGTACACTAGAAGTTGTGATCACTTTTCCAACAGTTAACGAATAAAATGGCAAGTAGTCCAAACTAATCACCAGAGTGGGGTTTGTGTTTGTTTCTTGTTTTTGTGGTTGCAGGGAATCATTAGCGAAGAAAAGGTGGACGTTTTCAACTTGCCAATCTATTACCCACGCATAAAAGAGTTGGAGACTGTAATTCACAAAAATGGCTGCTTCAGCATTGAGAAAATGGAAAACATGGCTCGTCTGATGAAGCACGTTCCGCCCACAGTTGGGGCAGTTACTTCACATACCAGAGCTATATTCCAGGCGCTCATTAAGGAACACTTCGGAGCGGAGATTGTGGATGACCTATTTGAACGTTTTGCTAAGAGGCTTCACCAGAATTTCTACCCTGGTAATTTGGAAAACCATAAACATCTAGAGCTATTCGTCCTACTCAAGCGCATTGGTTGCAAATAAGGTTTTAGATATCGAATTACAGACCATGCAATTATAATATTGATTACCAATAGCAAGTGCTCTTAATAGCAGTTGTATCCTTCACCTAATTTTTAAAACCCTTTTCACGAATAGAAATTTGTGATGTTGTCCTCTAGCAGTTCAGAATTTCACCCAGATTGACGAAGGTCTTCAAGTTTATATAGTGCTCTGCATTGCATGTTGGGTGCAAAGCTAAGCAGTACCTGAAGGAAAGCAACGACAAAAATTTCACGTACGCTTTAAAAGATATATAATAACTTCAGATGCAATAATTTCAGTTTAAAATTTTACCAGTATTCGCAAGAAAAGATATCCAGTTTTAATTATATACCAGTAAATCTCATCTGTTATTTATATTAACTAACCGGATAAGATTTACTGGTATATAATTAAAACTAGGAAATGACACTAGTGACTAGTGTCAAAATTTTATTCAATAATACCACTTGTATAATTTTTAAAAAACCAAAGTTTCTAGCAATTTTGGATCATTTTGTTAGTAACTTTCTCTTAGCATGTTAAAAGGAAAAGGAGGGAAATAAAGAGACGAAGGTGTTAGACGTAGCATTTTCTGTCTAATATTATAGTGTCTTATTTTGTTCCATAAATTTTAGCCATTTATTTATACGAGTATCGTGTTCATTTATGCGGAATTCACATAAATAAATAATTAAGATTCATAAAACAGAATAAGATATCATAAAATTTGATAGAAAATTAATACTCATTAAAAATAAGATGTTAATTTCAATCTTGTTTTTGAGTTCGGATTTGTAAAAAAAAAAAATCCTTATTAGCTAAAACCCAATGTTATGAATACTGCACTCTGACTTGATGCCGGATTGAGTTCTGAAGCAGAATTGTGCACTGCAAATTCAAGATTCGAACTGCTTTAGGATAATTTTAAATTTATAAAATAGTCCCTGAAATTTTAAAAATTGCAAAATAGTCCATATTAGTATATTATGCAGTTATCTTGTATACTTTACTAGTTATTGCTTACATCAACCATGCTTTCAAAAATCTTAATAGTAAATAATAATGACAATTAATATAAAATAAGTCAATAACAATAATTTTAAATATTTTACATATAAATAATAACCACAATTAATATAAACAAAGACAATTATCATCATACACACATCAAATTAAGAATAATACAAAGTATTTAAAATATTACAAATTAACTCTTTAATAATAATAATAATAATAATAATAATAATAGAAATAATAATAATAATAATAATAATAATAATAATAATAATAATAATAATAAAAGTATAAAATTAAAACATTAAAAGTATAAATAAGTAAAATCTACAATTACAAGTCTACAACATATTCACAATTTGACAACAAACATTCAATACATCACTTCTTTATGCTCAAACAAGTTTTACAATTTTACAAAATTTTATTATCAATTTTACAATTTCACATTTAATTATCAATTTTACATTTGATTATTAATTTCATATTTGATTATTAATTTTACATTTAGGTTTAATTGTTAATTATCAACTTTCAATTTTAAGTTTTAACAATCTTTGCATAATACATAATTAATTAATTACATACTAAGCTACTAACTCCATTTTACAATTCCAATTTCAATTCCAAATTTTCAATTCTAATTTTCAATTCTATTTTACAATATTTGCATAATTATAAATCCATAACAAAATAACATAAATTACTTACCTACGGTATTCTTCAACTTCAATCCATCAATTTCAAATTATCAACTTTAAAAATTCTATTCCAAAGCTGTGAAAATTCTAATTAAATCTTTAAACTTTAGTCTTCTTATTTTGTTAGTTTAATTTTGATCCAAATTTAAAAGATTATTAAATTCCTAATTATCACACGTGTTTTTTAATATTTATCAATATTTTAAAAATTGAACCAAAATTTAACAAAAATAAAAAATTTAAGTTTTAAAAGATTTAATTGATATTATACTGTCATAAAATTAATTAAAATTAAAATATTTATTAATTTAAATATTTTAAATTTTATTAATTTAACTAATTTTAAAATTTTTACATTTTTGAAACAAATGTTTGTAAATCCATATTTAAATGGACTAAATCACTAAATGCGAAGATGTGCTCACAGGCTCACATGCACTTTATGAGTTTCTGACAACTATTTGCTTTTTTCCCATGCGTTCTTTAATGGTTTCTGATTGTCGGATTCCAACGAAGGATTTAACTACATTTAATCAAAGCATCTCTTCCAACGTTTTGGGTTCTCAAAATTTTCAAGCAATCATTTTTGTTAAATTTTCCAAGCAACGTTTCGGGTTCTCCACTTCTTCCTTCTCCGCTACTCATTTTTTTAAAAATTTCCAAGCAAGATACAACACCACACAAGAACAGAGGGACTCAGACTTCTCGGGTGAAAAACAAAAGAAGAGGGAGCAGGCCGGAGGCGACGCGAGGAGGAGAAGGTCGGAGGCGAGGTGAGGCGAGGGCCGAGGCAGTCGAGGCGAGGCGAGGAGGAGAGAAGGCCGGAGGGGAGGCAAGGCGAGGAGAAGGCCGGACGCCGGAGGCGACGAGACTCAGGACGGCTGAAGGGAGAGAAGATCTGAAGAAGATGAGGAGGGGAGAGTCGGCGTCGGGGCTGGGAACTGGGAGGGGGGGTTTAATTTTTTTCTTTTTACAAAATAGTCCCTCAACAATTTATTCTTTACGGAACGACCCTGGAATATTCCGGTATTGGTGGTACCGGCCGGTACCGATCGGAATCGGCCGGTACTGACCGGAACCCTTCACCGGTATTTCTATGACCGTTCCGGTACCGGTTTTCTGCCGGAACGTACCGGCCGGAACGGTACGAAACACTAAACACTGCTAAAACCACGTACTAGGCATTAGATTAGGCATGGATATTTTAGACAGAGGTCCCCTTGTTTTTTGCCTATTAACTCTCAAGAGTCGCTATGACCTTGGGAACTAGAACAGCGTCCAGCTATAACCTATAAGGCTAAGAGGCCGATTTTAGTCTCTTTTCATATTGATCTCAGGAATCTTCTGAACCAGCCGCTGCCCTGAGGTCAGGAAATTAGTTCCTAAGTGGTCCAGCCAACACACTTAAACACGGTGACGGAATACATAATTGTACTAAGCTGACCTTCCACCAGCACGAGAAATAGAAAAAGCTTATTCCTCTCCATGAAAAGAACCACACGGCACACCAAAAAAACAAAAAAAAACTTTAATTGTCATTACTAGGTCCCATTAAGTTTGTCTATTTGATAGACAAAACAGAAGGGACGGGACAGGTACATTTTACCACAAATCTGAATATAAAAAAACATAGTGCCTATTGCACCTACGCATGAGGAGGCACCAAGTCTACACAGAAGAGTGAGTAATAGTGAATTCAAACTTAGACAAATATAAAGAACTACTTCCAAGGTGAGATTATAACATCACCTGCAATCCACAGTCCATACAGTCAAGATCTTATAGATCTTGTTTTCCATTTTTTTAATTTTGCCGCGATCCTCTGTCAAATCAAGCCAAACATTTCCAGCACCCAAAGGTACCAAGCTTCTCAAGAAAGCCCAAAGAAAATTCCATCTGGAAATATATTTTGTCATCCCTTGCGTCATTTTATGTTCTTCTTCGTGTATGAGGCCAAGTAGAATTTTTTGTTAGATTGATACCGATACCTAATTACAACTTGTACAGGAAAATTATTATCTTCATTTTTAGGTATTTTTTTTCTGCTTTCCATTATACATCATTATCAATCATATGGTTTTAATAATATTTTAAACAATTGCCTTATCACGTATGGGTGAGTCAACAACATATATTGAAAAGCAAATGAATTTAATAAGACCTATAATACAATTAAATAGTTATAAAGTTGAGATACCTAATTTTATTTAATTTTTAAATTCAATACAATATCATGTGTAGAATAGAAATTGACACAAAGTATTGAGAACACATTAGTAAAAATAAACAAATGATAAAAGATATGTTTAATAGGATACTTTTGTTAATTTATACTAATGTAAGTAATTAGTTGATTGTGACTAATTTATGGTATTATTGATTTATTCAATAAAACATTCTTTATCTTCAAGTATTTTTCCTATTATATTTAATACTTAATAGTAAAGATAAAATTCTAAGAATAGTTACCTTGTACTTGAAATTATGATGAAATCAAGATTATAAGATTCAAATTGTAATTAGATATTATTTGTAAATTATTAGTAATTACAGTTTTGTCAAACGGATATTGATGGAATAGTAAAACTATCACATATTATATTTCTTTCTTATAAAAATTAAATAATATTATAAATTAAAGTATGAAAATTTTTAAACAAATATGTGTATTAATTAAAGAATAAGTTTACATAATTGTTCCAATGATAAAGATCTCAAATAGAACATTACTTGTGTGTCTATAAATGTTCTTATCATGATAGTTGTATACTTGATCTTTATACTTGAGATTAATAAAGTATCTCATATGAAAAATTAAAATATTGATATTTATGACATATTATATATTAAAAGTAGTTATATAGAGATAAACGTGTAAGTCAATAAAGGATTCATTATCCTAAAATAACTAAAGAGAATCAATTATAACTCAATTACTCAATTATAAGAACGAACAAGATTAACTTTAATTGAGTAGAGAATAATTTTATATTCTTTGTTTAATTAGAAATGTTAATGATGAAATAAATAAATAATATGTTATAACTATATATTAGTAGATGTAATCAAATCAATTCAATATTTATAATATTTAGATAAATTATTTAACTAGAGGAATAAAGAAAAGTTAAAAGAAGTTCTAATTTATTATTTATAATTCTATTTATGAATTAAAATGAGTTCTAATTTATTATTTATAATTCTATTTGTGAATTAGAATTACATTTATATTCATTACTAATTTATTAGAAACCTAATGAGTCACACATAGAAAATAATTAAAATATAAAATTAATTTAAATTAACTTAGATTTAATTGTAAAGCTTTAGAAATTAAATACAAGATATTTGATTTTATAATTTTAAATTCTAGCTATAATAAGAGTTATCATTTAACCGAACTTTGAAAGAACCTTTAATCTTTCTTTATAAAAGGAAAAATAATAATAGAGCTAGCACTCCTATAATCCCTCTTAAAAGGTTTGAGTTTTTTTGTAGATAAGTTAGAAAATTAAATAACTTGTAGTTGATGACTTCATCAGAGAAGAAAAAGTTTTGAAGGATATCTGATATAGGTTTGTCTCTAATCCTTTTATTTTATTGATTAATGTTTCAAGTTACTCCCTTTTTTTAAGAAAAAAGTAAAAGGTGTTGTATTAAAAAAATAGTGAAGCCATCATTATTAGTGGGTGACAAGGTCAATGGATGTTCGAAATTAGTTTGTAATATAAGCAGTTAAAGTCAAACTTGAAAATGAAAGGTTGTTTGTTTCATTTTCAAGAGTTGTGACTTGTAGTGAACATACGTGACTATTTTAAAAGATTGTTTCCTTTCTAAGAGTTATGACTTGACGTGAACAAACGTGACTATTCTGAAGCTTTGTTTCCTTTCCAAGAGTCGTGATTTATAATGAACAGACGTGATTGTTACGAAAGGTTGCTTCCTTTCCAAGAATTGTGACTTGTTGTGAATAGACGTGACTGTTTTAAAAACTCTACCTATACATGAGTTTTAGTCAAGATCAAAAAGTTTTGAACAATTCTACCAGCACAATCTCTACATTCATAATTCTTGAAGAACATTCATACTCTTACAACTTGAATGTTCTTGTGAACTTTGTATCCTAGAAGTAATTTGCCTTTAACCCGGTTTGCAAGTATAGTGGGGGCAAATAACACTAGGAAAGTGTCTAATACGCCTAAAAGACTTTAAAATTTGCATTTTGATCTCAAGTTCTCTCAAATCTTTGCAACACCATTTAATTCATTATTTATTCTTTGTTTTGTGGACTTCCAACCACCATTCTATTACAATCTTAAAGTGTTATTTGTTGCTATCATAAAGTCCACTCAAGAATCCACTCTCAAAATGATGAACCAAGACTTTGTGAAGATAGATCGCTTTGATGGAAATGGCACCAACTTCAATCGTTGAAAGGACAAGATGATGTTTTTCCTCACGACTTTGAAAATTACATATGTACTTGATCCCACTCTTCATGCAATTCCCCTTCCAAAGGAGGGTGAAGTAGATACAAGGAAGCATGAACGAGACAAACACCAAGAATATGAATTGCTTTACAGGGGTCAAATTCTCAACACCCTCTCTGACAACCTTTATGATCTCTTTACGGTCCAGAGGAGACTTGGGCATTGCTTGAACGTAAATATGCATCTTAAATGCAAGGCGTAGATAAGTTTCTTATTAAAAGATATTTTGAGTTTAAATTTAATGATGGTTCCTCTCTTATGGATCAAATCCATAATTTACAAGTGATTATTTCAAAACTTAAAGACTTAGGTATTGAAATTTCATAATCATTACAAGTAGGGCAATTATTGCTAAGTTGCCTTCTTCTTATAATGATTATCAAAAGAAGTTGTTGCACACTTATGAAATTTTAACTATTGATAGTGTTTTGAATCATCTTCGAATTGAAGAAGGTGCAAGAATTCTTCAAAGAAAAGAAGTGGAAGGAGATCTAAAGGTGAATTCTGTGGATGAGAAGAAATCCAACAATTCTAAAAGGAAGAAATCTAAAAATGCTAATGATAAAAACAAGAAAAAGAATTGGGTTTGCTACAATTATAGAAAGAAAGGGCACCACAAGGCCAACTACAAATCTAATAAGAAGCAAAAAGGAAAAAATGTTCCTAGTACTAAACTTGTCGATGAATGTACGGAAATTGTCACAACCTTGACTCTTGGTACTATGATGAAACTTCGCATGAAAACTTCAATTCCTTCTAAGGATTGGTGGTATGATTTCGATGCAACAATTCATGTGTGCAATAATAAGGACCAATTCAAGAACTGTGAAGTTCTTGAAGGACATGAAGTGGTCATGGCCTGTGAAAGTCAAGGTCTATGGAAAGGGAGATGTGAATTTGTTATTCACTTCTTGTAAAAAGTTCATGCTTACTAATGTTCTTCATGTTTTGGATGTGATTACAAACGTTGTTTTTGTGGATCTCTTGAACAAGAAGGGCTTGAAGGCTATACTTAAGTCAAACAGTGCAATCTTATATAAAAATGGTATTTTTGTAGGAAAAGGGTATTTTTGTAATGACATGTTTAAGCTTAGTTTTAATAAAGTGAATGATATTTCTCTTTATTTGGTTGATGCTTCTTATTCTTTATGGTGTAGTAAATTAGGATATATTATTTATAAAGTGATTTATTATATGTCTAAAAATGGACTAATCTCTTATAATGGCCAGTTGAATAAGAAATATGAAACATGCTTACAAGCAAAGATAACCAAACTTCCTTTTCCTAAAGTTGAAAAACACACAAAATTACTTGATTTAGTGCATTTAGATATAAGTGAATTTAATGGTTTTTTTAACAAAAGGTGGTAAGAAATACTTCATTACTTTCATTGATGATTGTTCTAGATTGTGCATGTTTATTTGATGAAAACTAAGGATGAAGCATTTAATATGTTTAAGACATATGTCTCTTGTTGAAAATAAACTAAGTAAAAAGTTTAAAATTTTGAAAAGTGATAGGGGAGGTGAATACTTCTCTAATGAGTTCCCAAAATTTTGTGAATAAAATGGTATTATACACTAAACTAGTGCACCATATACTCCCTAGTAAAATGGTTTGGTTGAAAGGAAAAATATAACTCTGCAAGATAGTTAATTCTATGCTGTTGAGTTCGGGTTTGCCAAAAAACTTGTGGGGTAAGGCTTTGTTAGCTGCATGTCATTTGCATAACCGAATTCTATCCTTAAAGACTAAAGTGTCTCCATTTGAAATATAGAAAGGAAGGAAGCCAAACTTTTCATATTTGAAAGCTTGGGGCTGTGTAGCTATAGAGTCCCTGATAACAAAATAGCAAAATTGGGACCAAGAGCACCTAAAAGTGTGTTTGTGGGCTATGCAGAAAATTCTAAAGCTTAAGGCTACTAGAAGTTGACTCTAATGTGATGGTATAATTTAGGGATGTTAAGTTCTTTGTGGATTTGTTTCTTAAAGACTCAATGGTAAATAAGGATCCATCAAGTGGACCTACCCCTTCTCCAAGTGTTGAACTCTCAAGTGTGTCAAAAAGACCAAGTACAGACCCTCGAAGTGAACCTAGGAGGAATCAACATCAAAAGAAGGAAAAATATCTACCTTTAGATTTTATTTCTTCACAAGCTATTGTTTTCTTAGTTGAAGGAACACTACAAGAAATACATACAATCTGCGACGTTTTATTGATAAAATGTCGTGAATTGTAAAGACTTTATGATGTTTAAAAAATGTCACGAAAAGTTCAAATTTTCTGCGAATTTTTATGAAAACGTGGCAGATTTGTAACAATTTTTACAAGGTTTTATTAATAAAACGTTACGAAATACCATGATGTTTTTGTTGAAGAAAAACATCACAGAAGGCTTACTTTAAAAGTTCTACTTTAGGAGCAAAATGACATCGTTTGGTTTTAAACCAAAAGACGTTGTTTTGGTTTTCTTAAAACCTCTACCCTAGTCCCCTCGCCCGCCTACCTGCGCACTATATGGAGTTTATTTTACCATTGATATAAGAATAAGATTTTTGATGTTTAAGTTAAACATTATTTGTGTTGTTGAGTTGAAATGAAGCTAGAAGAATTGATTTAAGTGTTTTATGTGTTAATTGAAGAAGATAGAAGTACGAAAAATTTGGAAAAAAAAATTACAGTAGAGAGAGGAAGTATATGTGAAGTTTTAGATTTTTTATGTTTTAAATGTAAAT
The DNA here is from genome assembly GCA_029891385.1 of Erythroxylum novogranatense. Lineage (NCBI taxonomy): Eukaryota > Viridiplantae > Streptophyta > Magnoliopsida > Malpighiales > Erythroxylaceae > Erythroxylum > Erythroxylum novogranatense. The sequence goes on from CM057229.1 coordinate 53,387,636, forward strand.
TTGAATTTGACTTGTTTAGAGTTTGTATTGGATATAGAAATGCAAAATAGATGATTTAGGAATGACAAATCTGGAAATAATGAAAGAAAGAAGGAGAGAAGAAGAAAAGATGTTTAGTGAAGAAGAAGAGAGAAAGCATGATCGTACATAAGATTTCTCTAGATAAGGTCGCAAGTCATCGTTGATGATGTTGCACGATCGCGACTTTCTTATTTTTTGAACGTTCTGCTTCAGGAGAAAAACAACATCATTTGGTTTTAAACCAAATGACATCATTTTGGTTTTCTTAAAACTTCTACCCCAGTCCCTTCCCTGCCCACCTGCACGCTGCATGGTGTTCATTTGGCCACTGATATGAGAATCAGATTTTTAATGTTTAAGTTAAACCTTGGAATTTTTATTTGATTTGTGTTGTTGAGCTGAAATGAAGCTAGAAGAATTGGTTAAATATTTTATGTGTTAATTAACGAAGATAGAAGTAAGAAAAATCTGGAAAAAAATTACAGTAGAGAGAGGAAGTATATGTGAAATTTCAGATTTTTGATGTTTGAATTGTAAATTTGAATTTGACTTGTTTAGAGATTGTGTTGGATATAGAAATGCAACATAGATGATTTAGGAGTGAGTAAATCTGGAAATAATGAAAGAAAGAAGGAGAAGAAGAAGAGATGTTTGATGAAGAAGAAGAGAGAAAGCAGATCGTGCATCTGCACGATCATGACTTCTCTGGAGAAGGTCACGAAGCACAATCGCTACTTCACTGATGATGTTGCTGGTTGCAATTATGCATATGCACGATCGTGAATTTCTTGTTTTCTGAATGTTCTCCTCCTTGTGCAAAACGACATCGTTTAGTTTAAAACCAAACAACGTCGTTTTAGTTTTCTTAAAACGTCTACCCGAGTTGTGGTAATAATAATAATAATAATAATAATAATAATAATAATAATAATAATAATAATAATAATAATAATAATAATAACTGCGATGTTTTGTTGAATAAAACGTCGCAGTTTGTTCAATTAACATTTAAAAGTATTCATTTCCCACCATTTTGCTGGTTTGTTCTATGTCTCTTCTTCTGGTTTCTTCTTCTTCTCTACATTTCGGTCCCCAAAAAATAACCCCCTTCACTCTTTTCCATTCCATTCCTCACATCTCACTTTATCTCTCTCTCTGAAACTCGAAGCACAGCTTTGTCTGATCACACCGATAAGTTCCTTTTTGATTTTTTATAGGTTTTCATCGATTTCTGCTTTGTTTGATTTGTTTTCGAAGTTTTTATAGTTGATCTGCGGTTTGACTTGCAGGATTCGCGATGAAAGAAGGTGAGTCAAAGTCCTATACCAAGAATGCTAAGTTAGTTTTGTTTTTTCTCTTTTGGCATTTTTTTTATTTTTATTCCGAAATTAGGTTTCGTTGATTATTGTTCTAGAAGTTAGATAGGAAAATGTAAAATGTACATAAGATGAAAATTTTCAGCTGTTGAAAGGAAGCACAAGAAATGAAGAGAAGTGGAAGTTTTTCTAATGTGTACTGTAAGTGTGTGGATCACTTTGAAATGGTTAAACAAAACTAGCATGAACAAAGAAGAAGGATCTTTCTTTCTGGGAAGTTTTTCAAATGGCGTTACATATTTTTATGTTCTAGGTATAGTTCACCCTTAAAATCATAAGCTTTCATTTTTTTAGTGCCGGAGGGCCTTATAGCCCAGCTTCTAACACTTAAGAAACGACTAAAAGAAGCAGAAGAAGAAGAACACAGAGTACGCATTTAGCTTTTGTTTATATTCTTCATATCAGCTTAAGCTTCTAGATTCTGATAACTATTTTGGATAGGTTGAGGAAGATGCAACAGCCTTGAGAGCAGAATTAAACTTGATACAGCAACAAGCAATGAACAATCCAATTAGTGGAATGGCATCTACCAGTAGAGGATTGGATCAAATATAAAGCTTGGAAAAAGAGTTGGCCACTTTAAAGTCTGAACTATAAGTTAGAATCTTGTTCTCCGCATTTATGTTGAATTATCATTTTACAATTCTTTGTATACACATAGGGCTTTGTCATTGGTAAGAGAATGTCTTTAATTGTTATTTTCTTGTTTTTTAACTGCTTGTTTTGAAATGTGACTAGATTATTTACTTGATGCTTGACCTCTCTGTGATTATGGAGGAATTTCTTCTCAAGATTTTGAAGTTTTTGTGACAATGGATAATTGGTTTTTATATCATTATTTTAGGAAGATCGGGAAAATTTTGAGAAGTAGATTATGATATAGCTATGGTGATTTAGAAATTGGAAAATAGTAAACAGAAACTTCTAGTTGGGGTACAACTTTTTCTTTTTTGGTAATTTCCTCAAAGATATATTACGAGGAGATCTATCTATTATGGTAACCTAACATCGAAACTCTTTTGACAGATTAATTCCCACTCTTTAGAGATAGAAAAACTTTTTGAAGAAAAATCAAATCTTGCATCTTCTTATCAAGAGGCAAAAAACACAGCCAAGCAATGGGTGTAATTGTTTATGTTGTATCCACAAATTTTTAGACATATGCTTTTGTATTTGATGCTCAGTGATGTACAAACCTCTCGCTATGTTTAGCAATATATTTGGGTCACATCTTATTTTTTTTTACCATGTTTGATAAGTTATGAATATATTTTTGTTTGGTTACATAGGCTAATGTGATTTTTTTTGGGGAGGGGGGGGGGGGGGGCGGCGATGCGGGGGGTGACAAATACATATTGGAAGGCAAAGAGCTAGAGTTTTACATGAAGAAGATCTAAAGGAAGAAGGGCAAAGGAGCTGGTGCTACCTAAGTTTTATATATCAGACTTTTGTTTTCACCTTACATTCCTTTCTTTTGGAACATTTTGAGCAATCAAGACACGTAGGTCCAAATAGTGCTATGGTTAAATTTTTTAATAGAATACTTATATTTATCGATGGGATTTATTTAATTAATGGTGCATTTAATACACTCAAGTCATTGCATAGTTGTGTCTGGTGATTTCTATATCGTTGCATCGGTTTCTATTATAACCCTTTAGGGTGAACCGCTTGATCTAAAAAAATGATTGGCACTTGAGTTTTCTCAGTTTCACCATATGTCTTTATAGTTGCTAGACAGTTTTCCAACTGATGATTTCTTAGGTCTATTGATTGTCAAAAGGAAGGATAAAAGCCGTCTGAGAAGCATTTTTTTTACTTTGATATTAATTAGTGTATCATAACATGTTTGCGAATTGCAATTAAATAATACATTATCTGCCAGTATGAAATTCTTGTGATACATGAATAATTATTAAAAGTAATGATATACTAAAAATTTGAAGAATTATTAAATGAATAAAATTCATAAATAATATTGAATAGTTATTAAACGCGACGTTTCCAAAAACGTAACGGAATGTGACTTTTCGTGACGTTTTAAAAAATATTGTGGAATATGATTTTTTGTGATTTTTCCAAAAACGTCGCAGAATGTGACTTTCTGTGACGTTCTAAAAAACATCACAGAAAAACCAATCTTTTAGTGAAGTTTTTTAAAACGTTGCAGAATGTTCATATTTTCTGTGACATTTTATGAGAAACATCGTAGAAACCTTTTGCCTACACCATATTTCATGATGTTTTTTGTGACATTTTTTAAAACATCTCAAATTGTATTATATGACGTTTTTTGACATTTTGTGACATTTTTTAAACATCGTAGATTGTCTTATTTTCTTGTAGTGGCAATGGGGATACTCTATTAAATAAAACTCCAGTTTTATTAAGTGTAGAGGAAGATCCTAAAACCTTTGGTAAAGCAATGAAATCAATGGGATATGGCATTTTGGAGAATGGACTCAATATTATCTAACAATACTTGGGTTCTAATTAATTTGCCTCACGGGTCCAAATCAATTGGTTGTAATTGGGTATTTCGAAGGAAATATGTCACAAATGGTACTATTCTAACTTATAAAGCAAGGCTAGTAGCTAAAGATTTTAGGCAAAAAGAAGGAATCGATTACTTTGACACATATGTACCAGTTGCTAAAATTACATCAGTAAGAGTACTTTTGGCTTTAGCTTCGATCTATAGCCTTCATGTACACCAAATGGATGTAAAGACAACATTCTTAAATGGTAATTTAGATGAAGAAGTGTATATGGAACAACCGGAAAGCTTTGTGCTACCGGGAAATGAAAAGAAAGTATGTAAGCTAGTCAAGTCATTATATAGCTTGAAATAGGCACCTAAGCAATGGCATGAGAAATATGAATATGTTTTACTCTCATATGGATTTAGATATAATAACGTTGATAAGTTCATTTATTTTAAATTCGATGAAGAGTATGGAGTGATCATTTGGTTCTATGTAGATGACATGCTCAATTTTAGTCCTATATAAAGGTGTGGTTGAAACTAAGAAGTATCTTTCTTCTAATTTCACCTATCGGTAAAGTAGATACTATCTTAGGCATTAAAGTTAAGAAACATAATAGGGGTTTTACACTCTCGTAATCATATTATATTGAGGAAATCATGAAGAAATATCAACGTTTGAATGTGAAAAAGGTAAGTAGTCTTTTTGATCCTAACTTTAAGTTGCATGAGAATGAAGGTAGTCCATTTAGACAACTTGAATATACTAGTATAATTGGAAGTCTAATGTATGCAATGAGTTGCATTAGACCGAATATCTCATATTTAGTATGTAGACTAGCTAGATACACTAAAAGTCCTAGCCAAGAACATTGACAAGCTACTAAAAGAGTGCTGGGTTATCTTAAGAAGACAAAAGATTTTAGACTCTTTTATAATAGCTTTCCAAATGCTCTTAAAGGATTTTCAAATGCTAGTTGGATAACTAGCATTAGTGACCAAAAACCCATAAGTGGTTAGGTATTCTTGCTTGGTGGTGAAGCTGTTTCTTGGGCTTAAAAGAAACAAATGGTGATTACTCACTCTACTACAGAAGTTGAATTTATAGCTCTATGTTATGCTTGTAAGAAGGTTGAGTGGCTAAGGGATTTGTTATTGGATATAGATTTTTGGCCTCATCCCCTGCCTGCGATAAACTTACATTGTGATAGTGAATTTATTATGTCTAGAGAATTAAACAAAGTGCACAATGGTAAATATAGACATATAAGCTTAAGACATGCATTTATTAGAGAAATGCTAAATAGAGATGTCGTCTTAATTGTTTATGTAAGGACATATAACAATTTGGTAGATCCATTTGCTAAACCTCTTACAAGACATTTAGTTAGTTCGACGACATTTGGAATGTGATTAAAACCTTTTAATCAAAAATCACTATCAATGGTAACCCAACCTTCTTTTACTACTACTCCTAGATTGTAAGGTTTAAAAGGTAATAACAAGTTGTTTAGTGGTTGTGAGCACTAAGATTATGTAAACCAATTCAAGTAATTAGTGTTGCAATTTGTTAATCTTAAGTGAGAAGGTTGAGAGAAATCTCTTAATGAAATTATTCTTGAGTGTTTGTTTATGGTTATGTAAACATAGTTAGAATACTTTTCACCTATATGATCATTAGAAGTGGTGCCACTTTTAGCATGAGTTTAAGGTAGCCTCTTGTATACAATCATGAACTAAGATGAGCACATGGTTAATAATAATGCTAAGATTGTAATGTGAATTAATTGAATGCTAAGAAGGTTCATGTGTGCGACATATCTGAACCTTTGTGAATGATGGTTTAAGCAATGAGCCATCAATCATTTCCTTTAGATTTTGTGATATGTTTGTACTATAGGATGGTTTAAGGCGAAAGTTACCTTCTTTTAGGCATGAATTCTTGCTTGTGTTATGTTTTTTTCCCCCTTATGAAAAAAACTAAGTGGGGGATTGTTGGAAATTAGTTTGTGATATAAGTAGTTAAAGTCAAACTTGGAAATGAAAGGTTGCTTCCTTTCCAAGAGTTATGACTTGTAGTGAACCGACATGACCGTTCTAAAAGGGTTGTTTCCTTTATAAAAGTTGTGACTTGTCATGAACAGATGTGACTATTCTGAAGGGTTGCTTCCTTTCTAAGAGCTGTGACTTGTAGTGAATAGATATGACTGTTCTGAAGGGTTACTTTCTTTCCAAAAGTTGTGACTTGTCATGAACATATGAGATTACTTTGAAAACTCTATATATACATGAGTTTTAATCAAGATTAAAAAGTTTTGAACAATTCTATCAACACAATCTCTGCATTTATAGTTCTTGAAGAACATTTATAGTTTTGCAACTTGAATGTTCTTGTGTTCTCTATATCTTAGAAGTAATTTGTCTTTAACTCGATTTGTAAGTATAGTGGAGCAAATAGAACTTTAAGGAAAGTGTTCAACATGCCTAAAACACTTTAAACTTTGTGTTTTGATCTCAAGTTCTCTCAATTCTCTACAACACCATTTAGTTCATTGTTTATCCTTTGTTTTGTGGACTTCTAACCCCATTCTAGTTCAGTGGAGAAAGTCTCCACTAGAAGAGCAATGGCAACAGATCGGGAAGGAGCGATAGGCAATAAAGAAATAACCAGAAGTTTAAGGAACGACCAGAAACCTCTCCAGCATCACATTGACGATAAAGAAAATGAAAAAATCAATGAAGGAGAAGCAGATGGCTGGCAACACAAATCTTGATAGGGGCGATTTATGGGTGCAACATCCCATAAGGAGAATCTGTGTGAGATGCATCAAACAACAAAAAACTCATTGCTTTTTAAAGCCTTAATTTAATTTCTCTTATAATATTAAGATATAATTAGTTTAAATTTCAAATAAATAAAGAAAATTATTTTTCTTGACTGAAATTTTTGAAAAGAGGTTAAAGTTTATAAAAATTCTTATGGATTTTAATATAGTTTTAATATTTGACTTATTAAATTAAATTAGTTAGTAGATCAATAACTAGAATTAAATAAATAATTTTGTTTCATTGTTAGATTATGTGAGCTATGATAAATCGATGAGATTATTTTAACCAAGATGAGATCTTTTTAAAAATTTAAAATCCCTTAATTAATTATTAAGTATAAATTAAAAATATGATCATCGCTACCATTATTTAAAAATAAAATAGAGTTATTATTCGATAAGACTTATTGAGTAAAATTAAGGTCCCTTTAACTCGAATATATTTTTATTTTAAATTAATCATCTTAATTAATTTTATGTTATTTAGATGAGCAAAATCATGATCATGTAAAATTATAAGAACAATTATTCATAATATATATGATATATTTTAGCAAGACATTATTACCTAATTGATATGGGAGTTACATGATATGTGATTGATAAGTATGCTAATTACCTAATTTAATTTGGTTGGTTTGTTAAGAATATCCAAAGTAAATTACATTAAATAGAATCCTAACTCACTAAAAAAAGTTTCAAAGGCGTTATGAGAACATGAACGCTTTCATCATTATTATGCATCTCAAGGAGTTGTTTAATGCATAAAATAGGATGGAAAAGAATGAGACTTCTAGAGTATTATATTGATGCAAGATGGTAATAGGGTTTTTAATCAGAGTTACATATACTGAAGAAGATTAACTATATTAAAATTTTAGCTCATTGGGTGTTGTCAAAGGTCACGATTTAAGCATTAACTTGATACTTCAATCTTTTATTCTAAGTTTTTCATAGTTTATTATGAATTATCATATAAACTAAAAGGATGTGACATTACTTGATCTGTTAAATATGCTCAAGACTACAAATGGGTGCCTTAAAAGGAACCTATTTTTTGTTATTATTGTGTAACCTATTTTTGTTATTATTGTGTATTCTTTTAGTAGCAAGAAAAAAGGGTTGTAAGAAGAACAAATTAAGAAACGAAAAGCTTCTTTTAAAGTACCAAAGCCTAATGGTGGTGTTAAGAAAGATATCAATGATAAGAACACATTTTTTTATTATAGAGTTTATGGACACTAGAAAAGAAACTATAAAGTCTTTCTTGCTAGCCTAAAAGATAAGAAGCTTAAGGAAACTCCATTTTAAGGTATGTTTCTGATTGAGATAATTTGTTTTTACTTGTATTCCATAATCTAGGGTATTAGATAATGTATATGGTTCTCACACTTATAATGAAGCTTAAGTGTTAACAAAAAGTAAATCACTAATGAAAGGTGAGTAGATTTGCAAGTTGGAATTGGAGCAAAGGTTACTACATTAGTTGTCGAAACTTATATTTTAACATTTCCTTTTTGGCTTTATTCACTAAATAATTTTTATTATGTTCTAATTATTATTATAACCTTTATCTCTATTTCTTATTTAGATCTTAATGAATTTGTCTTTATTATTATCATGAATAAAAGTTATTCTTTTTATAAAAATATTGTCTATTATGGATCTAGATTACTTACATATTATTTATGCAATTAGATTTTGAAAAGGCCAATCTTTAACGTAAATAATGAGAAAAGGAAATTAGGTGAGCGAATGTATCTTATTCATAACATTGTAGATTGGGTTATATCAATAGAATTAGAATCACAAAGTTGCATAAGAAAGGATATCTGAATCCTTTTGGCTATAAATCATATAAAATTTTAAATATTACTTTTTTAGCTAAGATGGAAACGATCCTTTAGTGGAAACAGAGAACGTGTTAATAGGTTGTTATAGCTTATACAATTAGATGTATATGGGCTTATGTCTACTTACACAAGAGTTAAGTGCTTATATTTCATCACATTTACATATAATTATTCTAGATATGATTATGTTTATTTAATGAAACAAAAGTTGGAGTCATTAAAATTGTTTAAAGAATTCAGACTTGAGGTTAAGAAACAAATTACTAAAATTATTGAGGCACTTAGATTTGATCAAGATTATGAGTACTTAGTCTATGAGTTATTGGTTTATTAAAATAGAGTGAGATTCTCTCATAATGGGCTCCATTTAAAACGCTATAACATAATAAAGTGTCTAAAAGGAGAAGTTGTATTCTATTAAGTATGGTACATTCCATAATAAGTCATCAAACCTTCCTATTTTCTTTTAGAGACATGCCTTTGAAACTACCTTATAAATTAAGTTCCATTCAAATAGGAAAACATATAAGATAAGACCTAGTAGCAAACAAAAATTACCATACTTAAGGATTGGAGAATGTGATGCTCATATGAAGCATGTAATGTCTAATAAATTCAAGCTTAAATAGATAAATGCACTTTTGTAAGGTATCCAAAAGAAAGTATCATAAATAAAATGTATCATCTTCTTGAATAAAAGTTATTTTCTCAAGAAATGCTACATTCCTAAAAAGAAAAATAGTTTTTAAGGAAAGTAATGAGATTAAGCTAGAACTTAGAGAAGTTTAAGAATCACTTGTTCATATTTAGATAGAACAAGAACCTCAAGTTGATATATATGATATATAGCAAAAGGATATATCATTTGATAGCTAGATTTGATTTGTCAATTAAAATAGAAAAGCTGATGCATTGCTTATAGAAAAAATGCCTACTACTTCTAAGGAAGCAAATTTTGAAATTGATTGTTTAAAATGGTATGGAGCCATGAGACATGAAATAGAATCTATTTACACTAACGAAGTATGGACTTGTGTGTATGCACTTTCTGATATTGTACCTGTTATGTGTTTTTAAGAGAAAAACTGACAAAAATGATGACTTACACATAATAAAGCAAGGCTAGTGACTAAAGGTTAGAAACAAAAATAAATAGTTGATTTGATGAAACCTTTTTGTCAGTAGCAATGCTTAAGTTTATATGGGTTTTTTTGGCTATTAATCCATACCATGATTATGAAATTTAGAAATAGATGTCAAATAACATTCATCAATTGGATTTTCCTAGAGGATGTGCGTATGATATAAACTTCCAACTTGAAGATTTTGAATCTAAAAAGTTTCCTAATAAAGTATGTAAGATGCAAAACTCCATATATAAACTTTAGCAAGCATCATAAAGTTAGAATTATTTTTTATAAGACAATAAAAGAGTTTGATTTTTATAAAAATATAGATGAACCTTATATTTATGAAAAGGCTAGTGGAGTGTAGTTATCTTCATAGTACATATGAAGGCGACATATTGCTAATTGGAAATGATATACCAATATCTAATTTATAATGATTTGGTATTCTAAGAATTTCTCCACAAAGGATATAGAAAATACAATTTATATTATAGGAATAAAATCTATAAAATATATTAAAGAGGACGTTTGGTTTATTTTAATCAACATATGTAAATAAAGTGTTAAAAGGTTTTATATGGAGAACTTTAAGAGGAATTATTACCCATGTCATATGAGATTTCTCTTTTAAAGAGTATTTATATAAGACATTAGAAAGAGAGATAAAATAGATTACTTTCTATGCTTCATTATTGGATCAATCATATATGCAATATTACGTATGAGATCAAATGTTTCTTATGTTTGTAGTAGAAAAGTATATTTGATGCTAATTTTAGTGATTGTCACTAGATAGTTATGAAAAACATCCTAAATTACTTGAGAAGAACTAGATTTTTTTCTTAGTTTATGAAAGAGTTAAAACTAAAACTTCAAGGTTATTTAAAGGTTAGTTTTTATTCTAATTATGATTATAACATATCATAGTTAGGGTATATCGTTACTCTAAATAGTTGTGCAATAAGTTATAAGAGTTTCAAGCAATCAACATTTATTGATTACATGATCAAGTTCATGAACATTTTAGTGTATGACATAAGAAAGGAAGCTATTTAGATCGCGAACGTCATCAACAAACTTAGAATGGTTGCTAACATTGTTAAGACAATAGTATTGTAGTGTGATAATGATGAAATTATTATATAGGAAAAGAAACTAAAGTGCCATCAATAGTCCAATTATATACTGATTAGAGAGATAATATAATGAAAAGATATTATATTAGAACAAGTACCCACTACAAAATTCTCTTTAATGGGAACTTGCACACAAAGTCACTATCTTAAAATGAAAAGATTAAATATGAATGGATATGATATAAGATACGTAGGAAATTGACTTTTATGTAAGTGAGAGATTGCTAGTTCATATATATACAACTAGTTAGTTGGTTGCAATTAATGTATGATGTTGAACTAAAGGAGATTATAATCTATGTTTTGATGATAACAAACCATAAGTACTATTAATAAGTTTATTTATTTTAATAAAAGTAATATAAAAGCAATAATTATCTTGCTTAAATAAATATATATCACATCAAGACACTAGAGAAAAGTTGGAGTTCAACTTATTCAAAAGGGTTAAGATCTTTTTCATCAAAAGGTCTTGAAGCTTACACATATTCAAAATTCTATCCAATTCAGACTTGAAGAATTAACTTAAGAGTAATAAAGAACAAGGTGCAACAAGATTATAAATGAAAATATAATGTCATCATTTTAAATATGATTATTTTCAATCATTATAATACATAAACGTATCATCATTTTAATACATAAACATATCCTCATTTTAAATATGATTCTTTTCAATCATTAAGAGGAAATAAAGTTTTAGTCTCAAGAAAACCCTATTAATCTTCAAAAATGTACTTTGAGGAACATTTGGATAAGTTTTTAGGTCAATTTGTATTAAAAAATTAATTTTAAGCATTTGAAGATGTTCTAATCATTTTAGTATATTGGTTAACCTATACATGTTATTGATAAACCAATGTAGGTTAAAGTTATCAAAACTTATGTTCTAAAAGTTTGTAACAACATTGGTTGATATATTGGTCAAATCATATACTATAGTTGTTAGCTAGTTTGTCATAATAGTCGAACAATGCTTTAATGGCTAGTGCATTGGTCAACTAATTCACAGAAACCAACTATTAACAATGGCTAGTTCATATCTCTAACGGGTAGTTTCACCCTAAAATGCTATAAATACATGATTTTTCATCAGTTTAGACACGAAATTCTTTTAAATTTCTTATATAAACATTTTAAAGATTTCTTTAAAACATTTTGATAATTCATTGTTGCATTTTCACATGAGTGAGCCTTTAAGGTTGTCAAAGGGATCAAGTAAGGTCTTTTGAGTTGTGAATTTTTTTATAAGTGGGGTTCCTCTTCGCTTTGGAGAAAGATTATCAGAAGAGTTGTTCTTTACTCATTAAAAAATAAAATTATTGTAAAAAAGGTTCCTAATCATGTTGTTAGAAGAAAAGATTTATTGTAAATTCCACGAAGTGCCATGGAAAGTGATATAGGTAAGGGTTATCTACAGAACCACTATAAGTTGATTTACCATTCTTTTTTATACTCTTTAATTAATTTTTTAATTGATTTATTTATATAGATTAAGCTATTTTCTATTACTTATTTCTTGTTCAATTGCATTCATTAGGCAAGAAATATTTGTTTAAATTACTAATACCTAATTCATACCCTTCCCTTTTGTATGTCATCGGGACAAATAGAGTAAGCTTTTAAGTTAATATTTCAAAAAATTATAAAGTAAATATTGCAATGACATACTTAATTTCATCATTGTTAACCCTTAATGGAATCCAAAAGGAAGGCAGTGTAAATTAGGTGTTTGTAAAATTAAAAAATTATTTTCTAACTAATGGATACATTAATAAGAAATATTATATAAAAAATTAATGTAAATGTATTGTAAGGTTATAAAACAAGTGTTGATCTCTTTATAATTAAGTGATATAAAATGTATTATAAGGTCATAGAAAGAGTCAAGACCTCCTTATAATTAAGTGAGAGGATACTCAATAGTTGCTAGATGAGCATTGAGTGGAGATCCATGATGTGGTTATGAGATACTAGCCTCATTATCTACATGTAGCTCAATGGTGTGACTAAGTGGAGGCTCATCAGAACCATTGCTATATTTGAGAACCTCAAATGGTGGTATAAGCTACTATTGTTGCCACTAATATGGTCAAGTCATGTGAACATTAACTAACTAGTAACTTATACAATTATAGGTCACAGAATCGAAGAAGAATCTAGATCAATCTTATCTTTAATTTGACGTATGTGAAAATGATAGAATATGAGGCTAAGGATCAGAGCATATATGATATTTTGTTTCTTTTTCATATTGCTATTAAAATGCTCCATTTTGCTCACAATGAAGTCACCAAGGTAAAAGTTATCTTCTAGCTTGAGGGTGTATGGAAACGAATGGTCATTATATCTTAGAAACATAAAATGGCCACTAAAAGAAAGAAAGTTACACTTAATGAAAGAAGATGAAATCTAGGAAAAACATTAAGAATACAAACATTGTTGAGCTTCCTAGTAACTTTGGACAAATAATATAATTCAAAAATGGTTTCAACTTGAGTGGGCACATAGTAAGGATGTATATAATATTTAGTAAGGTAGTTATAACAAGAATATCATTTAGGTATAGGAATGCTAAGGATTTCATTAATAAGATCACTACTGATGAATGTCTACACCTTTGAATTTAGAGAATAGGTAAGTGTCATCCTGAATTAATCAAGGTTAAAGGTTACAACAAAATAGCCTAACATATGTTAGATGGATATGATAAGTCTTTGTAAGTTGAGATTCTTACCTTCAATCAATGAAAAACTATACAAGATTGTAAAATTTAAAAATTTCTAGACTAGTTAGGGAAATGACACAATTTTCATGCGATTCATGAAAGGCACAATTGGTAAATTATAGTGAATGTTTAAATACTTATCCTTACGAGGGGAGCAACACAAGTGGTAGAAGAGTAAGGATCACTTTCGAGTTCTCCAAGTCATAGTGGGGGTAACCTTACCCTAAGTAAATGTCCAAAACATGAGATTAAAATTTCCTCTAGTATTTTCCATGGAAAGAAAATATGTGAAATACTTTAATGAATGAAAAATATAATAAATAATGGGTACCAATAAGTTAAAGGTCAAAGGTCACATGTTGAAAAGGCACTTCAATAAGATTTCAAAAGTTCAACCTCATCAACTTCAATTTTCGATCCATCACAACAAGTAATGTACAGTTATGTAGGAAAATGCAAGATAAATCATAAAGTATGTAGATTTCATTAAAAAATCAAAATAAGGGTATTTTACAAATAAATTAAACAAATTCTTACAAAAAAATGCAATCAAACCTAGAAAATAGAAGTAAGGTATGGAATAGTTTCAATTTTGTAAAAGTGACTTATAATTGTACCTAACCGAAAAAAATTCCCAATTTCTTAAAAGTGTCTAGGTTGAAATCATTTAACTAAGACATGAATTGATAAGTACAAATGAAATTGAATGTGAGAATAGCTCAAATATTTTCAATTGTAATAACCATTAATCACTTTCATAAAAATTTGCTTAATATTAACTAAGTTCAAAATTCCTAAATTTTACTAGGTAAAATGCCCATAACTCAAATTCAATAAAATTAAACATAAAAATGCAAATGAGAGTTACAAAACCTTAAAAAACTTTCATTTCACTAATAAAGCATCAATATAGAAAAGTAATATAGAATACATGGGAAATTGAAGAGACCCTAATTCAAAATCTTTAACTCACCAAAATTGCAATTTGATTTATGTTTAATGCAATATTATGAAATTGAATGCACAAGTACAATTAAGAGTATGAAAATAAGATAAATTAGATAATAATTGAAAAAAATTCATGAAAAACATGAAATTTTTAAAAGCCCTAAATTATAAGTGATTAGAATTTACCCCAAATCAAATTGGATGGACTAAAGATAAATGTTGATATCTTTGGATACTAAAGGTATAAAGAACTCCACATAAGCTGATGATGTTGCTTAAGATTCCTCAAAGAGACACCTAAGAAGAGAGGAGCCATTATAGATATGGGAGTTTTCTTATGAGAACGCTTTGAGTTTCTGCTTCTTCAGGTTTACATTAATTAAGTGGACTGGAGATCTTCAGAGGGCCAAAAGGAGGAGAAAATCAACTTAATATGATGGTTTCTTAAGGTTTCTCAGAGAGTATAATAAAAACTCTAATGAAAAGATGAGAGAGAAAGTGACCTTTTATTTTAAAAACTCAATATATTGGTCAACTAGGTAACCATATTGGTCAACCAATGCATGGTGTTGTTTTACCAATATAATTAACCAAATTATTAACAAACTCGCCTGAAGAAAATTTATAGGAAACAATTATATTAGTTATCCACTAAAGACATTAGTTGACTAATGTGAGTAAGTCATCAATAAGTTCAATGAACAATCTATTAATAAACTGACTAGATAATAGTTTTCTTACACATGAGGGAACAATGGTTGACCAATCAATAATATGAGTTAGTAGTTGACTAAAGCAACAACAAAATATGAGCAAAATCATTGATAAGACAAAAATTTTGATTTATGTGGAATTTAGTCAACCACACTACGATATAAGTCAATAAATGTATCTAAAACTTGAGAATCAATTTTAAAACTCAAAATTAAAATATTAAAATATAAAATATATCAACCAAATACTAATCAAGAATGAGTTATGTTATATAAAGGAATCCTTATTATATAGAATTCTTATCAATCATACCCAATTATCTCGTATAAAATGTTGGCCAATTGGTCTAATGTGCCAACAAATTCTAGTTCAATATCCTATTTTACATATGGTCTCTAGTGAACCAATATTTAATTTCTATGTGTTTGGTTCTTGAGTGTTGAATAAGGTTATTTGTAAGATATATAACATTAGTGTTATTACTGTAATATCCCGTCACCGATGGGATGGATACAGTTCATTGCATTCGTATTTGACATGCTTATGCATGATTTATTTATGTATAATTGGAAATGATTATATTGGCATTCGTACGTACATACATGTATGACATATTTTCGATTTGATTTGGATAACTTGAATTTGGAGATGATTAGGACATGTGTGATAATTTGGTGAAAATAGGCTCGAGGATTGAATTTGAGTTAGAAATGAAAGTTAGGAAGTTGAATTATGAAATTGGAGTATATGATAATGAGTTTTCTATTTTTGAGGATTTATGTGAATTTTTCTGAAATTTTCGGAGAAATAGGCCCGGACCGGAAAATTGATCAATGACTTGTTAATTGGATTTTCGGTTCTGAAATTGATTATCCAATGGTACGATCAGGTTAGAAATTTGAATTGAGGAATTAGGGTTTAGCCATTGGAATTCGGGAGAAATTGGAATTTGAAATTGGTTTGAGGTTGTTCGGATTCAGACTTGTGGCAATTAGATTTGCCAAACAAGCCGTTGTTTTCTTAATATATAAAACCTCTTTTTTTGAAAACTTGCTTCCACGATACTTGCTTTCTGAGAAAGAAAAATTTGAAGTTTCTTCCTTCCTCCATCGTGATTTCTTCTTTGATTTGCTTCTTGATTCCTTCTTGCCATTTGTCCCTTCCTTTGCCTTGAATTGATTTGTTGCTTTGGAGTGGGTAAAGAAGAATTGAAAATGGGTTTTATTTGGGTGATTGCCGTGGGTGTGTGAGTTGGAGTTTGGTGTGATCCTTGAAGATTTGAGGTTATAAATCAAGTAAGTAACTTCTTTCTCACTTTATATAGTTTGATTGGTTGGTTTATAGAGTTATTTGGATGATTTAATTTGTATATTTGAGGATTTGGTATGTAGGGTTTCCGATTGGGTATTTTCGTTAGTTTTAGGGTTGAAATTTGGGAATAATGGTTGTTTGATGAAATAGAAGCTAAAGATTAGTTGTATGATGTGTATGGAATTATTTAGGAGTAGTTTGTAAGGAGAAAATCTGGATTTGGAGTGTTATCAGTCGAAAATCTGGAAATTTCTGGGTTTTCTGGGCGTGTCTGCGGTCGCACACCGCGGCGTATGAAGAACACGCCGTGGCGAGCAGAATTGCTCTGCACGCCGCGACGTGCACGAAAGGCGCGCCGCGGAGAGGAGGAAAGGCGCACGTCGCGACGTACACGGTGCGTACGCCGCGGCGAGGCGTGTATACGCCGCGGCGAAGGCGTAGGGAAAGGGGAGCTCGCCGCGGCGAGGGAGCAGACGTCGCGGCGAGGAATGCTGAATTCCGAAATTGAAATTTGAGGTTTTAAACATTTGGGATTTAGGCAATTGATGATTCAATTAGTTATGGATTAAATTCAATTTGGAGATTTTGAATTCGGGAATTAGGATTTGAGCTCGAGGAAATTCGGATTTGTGTCGGAAATGCCAGAACATGTATAGTACGTACATTATTTGATTCGTATGCATCATTGAACACTGAAATTGATACAATTAGTAATGTTAATTATATTTTGATTGTTATAGCAGCTCCAGTGGATCGCCGATCGTCCGACGTAGGCGAGACTTCCCGGCAGTAGCTCGGAAGTTCTGAGGTGAGTAACCTAGTTGGTTTCTCAACCTTTATGTGTTTATTTTATGCACCGATGCCATGTGGAGTTAAGGATGGATTCTATGTGTTTGATTTGATTGATTTCGGATCACAGGTGTTCGAAATAATTGGACTGTGCTATAGAAGTGTTAATTGTGTATAAATTGCTATAATTGGTTTCAATTGGTGAGAATTAGGCATATACAGATTTAATGTGATGCATGTATGGTAATTGGACATGTGCTTACATGCATATAAGTATGATCAGATAAAGGCAATTGTGACCGATGTAGCCATCGTATTCAGAGCTTTAAGCTCAACGTACAGGGCTTCGTGCCCAACGAATTTCAGAGCTTATGCTCAACATATTAGGGCTTTTGAGCCCAATATTTTCAGAGCCAATGGCTCAACATATATGAGCTCAGGCGCATGGTCACAACAACGAAAGAAAATGAAAGAGTCACATGCACTTTGCATATATGAATGTTTACATGTGAATTGTGTGAAAGGCTTATTGCCTTGTGAATGTGAAATTGATTGCATATGATTTCTTGTTTATTATATATATATGATATTGTATGATTGTTTGGCTATGCATGAGTTGGGTGGACCATCGATGATGGTTTCTCATTGAGTTCGCAAACTCACCCAACATTGCATCTATTTTTCAGGACATCGATATTTTGACTTCTAACTCCGATCAGTGAGACTTTTCCTGCTGTGAGTGCCGGCAAGAGGAGCATGGCCTACAGGTCTATCAGCTGGGGATCTTTTGGGTATTTTGTGGATGACTTATCTAGGAGTAGTACTAGTTCTTTTGGGCTTTTACAGGTGTATATATATATGAATGATGATGTACTAATGGTTTTATGAAATGAAATGAGAAGTACTATTTGGTTTTAAAATTTAGTGAATGTTATATTACTGCTTTATTATATTGATGCCATGAGGTGTATAGAATTGATCGAATCGTAGTGCACCCTCGTCATAGGTTATGCATCGGTACGACCTACGGGCGTCCCGGTGTATACTCTACGGTGAGGGGGCTCTACATTAAGTGGTATCAGAGCATGGTTTGACATCTTTTGGGCATAGTATATTTTAGGCTTGAATTTCGTAAGAAAAGTAAGAAATTGATTGGAATTGTGGTTTAATTGTAGGTCATCCATCTTTGGTGATCAAGTTGATCAACCAGCTGACCAAGGATCAGTCGGAGCAAGTAGGGAGTCTCCTGTACCTCTGCATGAGGAGCAGCCTCCTAGGGTTCCCATGAGACGGGAGCGGAGGTATGATTGTCTGCGTAAGCAGGGAGCTGTGGACTTCTATGGTAGCACAGACCCTGCTGAGGCTGAGATATGGTTGGAGAGGACCGAGCGGGTCCTAGATTAGATGGATTGCGACCCTAAGGAGCGCTTCGATTATGCTGTTTCCTTGCTTCAGGGTCCGGCTTATCAGTGGTGGAAGACTGTCCCGGGTAGTTCCACCAGGCCTTGTGTGTTGACTTGGGCTGATTTTCTGAGGGCCTTTCGAGATAATTTCATGCCCAAGGTCTATTTGGAGATGAAGATGCAGGAGTTCTTTTAGCTGAGACAGGGGTCGATGTCGGTGGCCAATTATGAGGTCCGGTTCAATGAGTTGTCAGCATATGTGTCTGTTTTGATTACCTCCGAGGCTGATAGGTGCCGGAGATTTGAGGGAGGGCTAAATCTGGAGATTCGTACCAGGTTAGCCCGGTCAGATATGGGCACATTTGTGGAGTTGAGAGCAATTGCTGTGAGGATAGAGCAGCTTCTGAGACAGAGCCGAGCTGAGACTGGTCAGGGCTCTGGAGGCAAGAGATCGAGTGACAGTCAGGGTAGCTCTGGTAGGAGCTTGAGCAGACGTCAGAGCAGGTTCAGATTAGCAGGGGGATTCAGACAGTCGGGTTCCGGTCAGAGGGGGAGATTTGGACAGATTGGTAGTGGTAGTAGCAGTGGCGGAGGGGCAAAACAGGCTTTGCCGGTTTGCGTACATTGTGATAAGAGACACAGTGGAGAATGTTGGAGAGTGACAGGAGCTTGTCTAGCCTGTGGATCTATGGATCATATGATTCGGAGTTGTCCTTTGACTTTGGGAGTTCAGTCAGCCGTTAGTGGGAGAGCTGGTAGTAGCTCAATGGTGCAGCAGAGTCGTAGCGGTGGACCTGGATTTAGGGACCGAGGTAGGGCCCGAGGTAGAGGCGGAGATTCCTTTGTGGGGATCGAGGGACGAGGCGATGAGCCACGCCCCGTGCCGTGGTCTACGCCATGACCGGCGGAGGCCCGGATTCTCCGATGTGGTTGCAGGTTTGCTTCTACTCTCAGATATTGAGGTGTATGCATTGATAGATGCAGGGTCCACGCATTCATTTATTGCACCGCATGTAGCATGTAGATTGCATGTGGATAGGGAGATGTTGCAGTATGGGTTGCAGGTGAGTACACCTTTGGGTAGTACTACTGCTTTAGGCGAGGTTTGCAAGGGGTGTCCGATTCGGGTTGATTCAGCGGTATTGAGTGCGAGACTGATTGTGTTGCCCTTCGAGATTGATTTGATTTTGGGGATGGACTGGCTCACTGCCCATAGGGCTCTTATGGATTGTTATACCAAGGAGGTAGTATTGGAGTCTCCTGGTCAGCCGAGGGCTGTATTTCGAGGTGTTAGTCAGGTAGTGCCAGCCAGGATGATCTCATTCATGAGTGCTCTGAGGTTGATGCGAGGTGGTTGTGAGGCCTATTTGGCGCATGTGGTGGATTCTGGAGTGCAGCAGAGCTTGCACGATGTCCCTGTGATCAGAGAGTTCCCAGATGTGTTTCCTGAGGAGTTACCGGGTTTGCCACCAGATCGGGAGACAGAGTTCGAGATAGACCTCGTTCCAGGTATCGCTCCTATATCGATACCTCCGTATAGGATGGCACCGGTGGAACTGAGAGAGCTTAAGACTCAACTGCAGGAGTTGTTGGATAAGGGGTTCATCAGGCCGAGTGTTTCACCGTGGGGAGCTCTGGTATTGTTTGTGAAGAAGAAGGACGGGACTATGAGATTATGCATTGATTACAGGCAGCTAAATCGGGTTACAGTTAAGAATAAGTACCCACTGCCTAAGATCGATGATTTATTTGATCAGTTGCAGGGAGCTCAGGTGTTTACCAAGTTGGATTTGAGATCCGGATACTATCAGTTGAGGATCGCAGAGGCCGATGTGCCTAAGAGTGCCTTCAGAAGCAGGTATGGGCATTTTGAGTTCTTAGTGATGTCGTTCGGGTTGACTAATGCCCCGACAGCCTTCATGACCTTGATGAATAGGGTCTTTCAGCCATATCTGGATCAGTTTGTGATCGTATTCATTGATGATATCCTAGTGTATTCGGGGTCTAGGTAGGAGCATGCGGAGCATCTGAGGATAGTACTGCAGATTATGAGGGATAGACAGTTGTATGCCAAATTCACTAAGTGTGAATTTTGGCTGGATGAGGTGGTGTTCCTAGGCCACGTTGTATCTGGTGAGGGTATCCGGGTGGATCCTCATAAGATTGAGGCAGTGAGGAGTTGGGAGATTCTGAGGAACGTGTCAGAGTTGAGGAGTTTCCTCGGATTGGCAGGATATTACCGGAGGTTTGTCGAGGGGTTTTCAGTTATCTCAGCCCCTTTGACAAGACTTCTGAGGAAGGAAGTAGCCTTCAGTTGGACAGATGAGTGTCAGAGGAGTTTCGAGGAGTTGATACATCGGTTGACTACAGCGCCGGTGTTAGCCCTGCCATCTGGAGCAGGAGGATTTGAGGTGTTTAGTGATGCTTCGCAGCAGGGTTTAGGCTGTGTGTTGATGCAACATGGGAGAGTCATAGCGTATGCTTCTAGACAGTTGAGATCCTATGAGATTAATTACCCTGTTCATGATTTGGAGTTAGCAGCAGTTGTGTTTGCTTTGAAGATCTGGAGACATTATTTGTATGGGGAGACGTTCCAGATCTTCACCGATCATAAGAGCTTGAGGTATTTGTTGAGTCAGTGAGAGCTGAATCTGAGGTAGAGGAGATGGTTAGAGCTGCTTAAGGATTACGACTGCACTATTGAGTACCACCTAGGGAAGGCCAATGTGGTGGCAAATGCATTGAGTAGGAGATCGCATGGTAGTGCAGCTCAGGTTCAGGTTTCGAGGTTGCCGTGCTTAGTTCAGTTGAGAGCTCTTAATGTGCAGATGGATTTGAGTCAGGATGGAGCTCTGATTGCAACTTTGAGGCTGAGGCCAGTGTTGCATGATCGGATTAGGAGAGTTCAGGATCGGGATCCAGCGTTGGTGAGATTGATTGATATAGTCAAATCTGGATGGTTATCCGAGTTTGAGCTGAGAGATGGTACTCTGTGGATGGGCCAGAGGTTATGTGTTCCAGATGTGGAGGATCTGAGGTGTGAGATCTTAGAGGAGGCTCATTTGGCTACTTATGCCATGCATCCTGGTGTCACCAAGATGTATCGCACTCTTAAGTTGCATTTCTGGTGGCCAGGTATGAAGAGGCATGTAGCGGAGTTTGGTTCTCGGTGTTTGACGTGCCAGCAGGTTAAGGCTAAGCACCAGGCCCCAGTTGGGAGATTGCATTCGTTGCCTATTCCGGAGTGGAAATGGGAGCGTATTACGATGGAATTTATTATGGGATTGCCTAGGACGTCGAGGCAGTGTGATGCTATCTAGGTCATAGTGGACCGGTTGACTAAATCGACTCACTTTTTGCCAGTGAGGGAGAGCAATACCCTCGATCAGTTGGCCCAGAAGTATGTAGCAGAAATAGTTCGACTGCATGGGGTCCCAGTATCGATAGTGTCAGATAGGGATCCCAGATTTACTTCGAGATTTTGGAGGAGTTTGCAGTCAGCTATGGGTACGAGATTAAACTTCAGCACAACGTTTCATCCTCAGACAGATGGGCAGAGTGAGAGGACTATTCAGACTGTTGAGGATATGTTGAGAGTCTGTGTATTGGAGTTCCGAGGTGCATGGGATCGATGTTGCCTCGTAGAGTTTGCTTATAATAATCGATACAGAGCGGACATTGGTATGGCACCGTATGAGGCGTTATATGGGAGACCGTGTAGATCCCCTCTTTACTGGGATGAAGAGGGCATGAGGATGTTAGAGGGTCCCGAACTGATCCAGGATACAGTTGATAAGGTACAGTTTATTAGGAGTCGCATCAAGGCGGCTCAGGACAGGCAGAAGAGCTATGTGGATCAGCATCGGAGAGAGATGGAGTATGCTGTAGGCGATAGAGTGTTCATCAGAGTGTCTCCGTGGAGAGGAGTTCTCAGATTTGGTCGTAAGGACAAGTTGAGTCCTCGGTATATCGGTCCATATGAGATTACCGAGAGGATTGTACCGTTGGCCTACAGGTTGGCCTTGCCGAGTGAGATGTCTCAGTTGCATGACGTCTTCCATGTGAGCATATTTCAGAGATATCGTTCTGACCCGACTCATGTTGTTAGACCCCGATTTTTTTTTTATGATATTTACTGCGATAATTATGTGCTTATGGCTTAATTTGATTAAATTGGGCATAATATTGGATAATTGAGTTTAAGATATGATTAAATATGGTTTCAATAAGGACTTAGAGGGTTAAATGGTGTAAGGACATTTTAGGAAGATTTCTTATGTTGGAATGGATTTGGGCTTAACTAAGGAGGGTATATTGGTCATTGTCCCATGCCTTAGGTTTAGGTTAAGAGAAAATAGAAAAGAAAGAAGGAAAAGAGAAAAGAAGGAGAAGAGAAGAGAGGACGCCGTCGAGGAGAGGAAGAGAAGAGAAAGGAGATTTGACGTTTTCCGGCAGATTCGAAGCTCATTTCGGGTAAGTTAGTTTCGTTTCTTCTTGTTTTGGTTAGGTTTAAACCTAGAAAATGTTGAATATGGGAGAATCGACGGTTTTAGGGTTTTAGGGTTGAAAACGGTGAGATTCCTTGGGTTGATGCGTTTGTGGTTGATTTGAAGTCTAGAATGGGTTAGAAATACCTTATGAGACTTGATGTATTGTTTAGATGCGTTGGTTTTGGTAAAAGGGGAAGAATCGTATTTGGGTTCTGCAGAATCTGGGTTTCGGAGTCGGACTCCAGACCAGACGTCGCGACGTACGTATGAATAGCGCCGCGATGTGTGAGGAAGGGAGCTACGTCGCGACGTGTAAATAATTTTACGATTATTCGTCGCGACGTGTGGAACGCAGGAGTCGTCGCGACGTGTGATATTTGTTCGCCACGGTGAGCCTTCGCCGTAGCTAGCGCCGCGACGAGTAGGGTCGTTCGTCGCGACGAGCGTCTCTTCGTCGCGGCGAGCCCCCTTTTTCCGAAAACGAGAATTGTTCATTTTCGAGGATATCTTTTGGTATAGATGTCCGATTGAGGTGATTCTAGATTCGTTATGAACTAGAAATAAAAGGCTACAAGTTCTATGAGGTTGGGAAGTTCGGAATTAGCCTTGAAGGGTTCGGAATTGTAGGAGAAGATCGGATATAGATTTTAATGCTTTATTTTGGATTCCAAGCTTTGAATATTTACTATGGATATTGATTAAGTGGAACTTGGTTGTTTTAGGAAACCAAGCTGACCCGATTTCATCGCAAGAAGAAGGACATCAGTGAATCGGATTCTCGAGCGATCTTAGGTGGGTAATATATTTATAGTTATTGCGTGATTAGGCAATTTCTTGCCTATGTATGAATATATGTTATATGTTATGCATGTTTAAATGTGATAAATAAATGACTTTTTGATTTCATATGAGAAGCATGAGAACATGATTTTAAGCATGTCATGCCTCGACTTCGGTCATGGCATTTTGAATAAATGAGAAACATGAAAGTATACATATGACAATTGATTTTGAGCATGAATATATGCTTTTGTTTGGGCGAGAGTGGAACCATTTCGTTCTTCACGTGCAGGTAGACAAGAGCCTTCTCCCGGCTGCCCGCTTGTGGCATATGAGATCCGAATGGACTCATTTCGTTTAGGGTGTAAACTTCGGTTTCTCCCTTTTGTTTCCATGGAACCCTCGAGCCATTGTGATGTGCATTTCATATGTGAATTGATCATTATGAAGCATACTTTGTGACATAATTATGAACTAATGACTTAATTGTACTGAATGTATGAATTGTTTAAGAACCATGTGAATGCTTAACTTACTATCTATATATATATATATATAATATATATACATTCATATGCTGGGATTTGTGCTAGTTGCCAATGGCTATAATTATATTAGCCATTGAGCTGTGTAGCTCAACCCATTATCTTTCCCTCCTCAGGTGCAGAACAGGCCGACTGTTGATCTTGCGAGGCATCGGAAACTTCGAGTCAATTAGGAGCTTTGCTATAAGTTCGTATTTTGTTGGGTCCTCCGAGCATACTCTCATGGAACATATTTCATGTATTTTGGTTTTAAACTATGTTCTGTATTTCGTATGATGTTGAATACTAATGGTAAGAAATCCCCATGATTTCGGGGTCTTTAATTCCTAGTTGCGAATGTATGGCAATGTATGTGTGTATCGAACGATCGTTTTGTGTATGTATGTATGTATGTTATGTGACTCGCCATTATGGTTATGTATAAATGTTGGGATCGGGTCC
Source organism: Erythroxylum novogranatense (assembly GCA_029891385.1). NCBI lineage: Eukaryota > Viridiplantae > Streptophyta > Magnoliopsida > Malpighiales > Erythroxylaceae > Erythroxylum > Erythroxylum novogranatense. The sequence goes on from CM057229.1 coordinate 53,412,614, forward strand.
GCAATTTAGGAGCTTGGCACGGGCGCGACCCGAGGGGCCGCCTCGGGATTTGGAGATCCGGAGCCTGAGCCCAACACATGTGATCCCGGCTTAGGAGATTGAGATAGCTAGTGATCTGAGTTATGTGGAGGAGCCGGTGCAGATTATTAGATCACGGGTCAAGCAGTTGAGATCCAGGGTGATTCCATTGGTGAAAGTCCTTTGGAAGAACCACTCATCTGAGGAGGTGACTTGGGAGACTGAGGAGCACATGAGGAGGCAGTATCCTCATCTGTTTGATCAGTCGGGTAAGAAAAATTCGGGACAAAATTTTTATTAGGAGGGGAGAATTGTAACATCCCGTCACCGATGGGATGGATACAGTTCATTGCATTCGTATTTAAAATGCTCATGCATGATTTATTTATGTATAATTGGAAATGATTATATTGGCATTCGTACGTACATACATGTATGACATATTTTCGATTTGATTTGGATAACTTGAATTTGGAGATGATAAGGACATGTGTGATAATTTGGTGAAAATAGGCTCGAGGATTGAATTTGAGTTAGAAATGAAAGTTAGGAAGTTGAATTATGAAATTGGAGTATATGATAATGAGTTTTCTATTTTTGAGGATTTATAGGAATTTTTCTGGAATTTTCGGAGAAATAGGCCCGGACTAGAAAATTGATCAATGACTGGTTAATTGGATTTTCGGTTCTGCAATTGATTATCCAATGGTACAGTCAAGTTAGAAATTTGAATTGAGGAATTAGGGTTTAGCCATTGAAATTCGGGAGAAATTGGAATTTGAAATTGGTTTGAGGTTGTTCGGATTCAGACTTGTGGCAATTAGATTTGCCAAACAAGCCTTTGTTTTCTTAATATATAAAACCTCTTTTTTTGAAAACTTGCTTCCACGATACTTGCTTTCTGAGAAAGAAAAATTTGAAGTTTCTTCCTTCCTCCATCGTGATTTCTTCTTTGATTTGCTTCTTGATTCCTTCTTGCCATTTGTCCCTTCCTTTGCCTTGAATTGATTTGTTGCTTTGGAGTGGGTAAAGAAGAATTGAAAATGGGTTTTATTTGGGTGATTGCCGTGGGTGTGTGAGTTGGAGTTTGGTGTGATCCTTGAAGATTTGAGGTTATAAATCAAGTAAGTAACTTCTTTCTCACTTTATATAGTTTGATTGGTTGGTTTATAGAGTTATTTGGATGATTTAATTTGTATATTTGAGGATTTGGTATGTAGGGTTTTCGATTGGGTATTTTCGTTAGTTTTAGGGTTGAAATTTGGGAATAATGGTTGTTTGATGAAATAGAAGCTAAAGATTAGTTGTATGATGTGTATGGAATTATTTCGGAGTAGTTTGTAAGGAGAAAATCTGGATTTGGAGTGTTATCAGTCGAAAATATGGAAATTTCTGGGTTTTCTGGGCGTGTCTACGGTCGCACGTCGCGGTGCATGAAGAACACGCCGCGGCGAGCAGAATTGTTCCACACGCCGTGACATGCGCGGAAGGCGCGCCGCGGCGAGGAGAAGAGGCCCACGTCGCGATGTATGCGCAGATACGTCTGCACGCTGACGAAGAAGTAGTATGATTCGCCATGACGAGGCGATGTATACGCCATGCAAGGCGTAGGGAAAGGGGAGCTCGTCGCGGCGAAGGAGTAGACGTCGCGGCGAGGAATGCTGAATTCCGAAATTGAAATTTGAGGTTTTAAACATTTGGGATTTAGGCAATTGATGATTCAATTAGTTATGGATTAAATTCAATTTGGAAATTTTGAATTCGGGAATTATGATTTGAGATCGGGGAAATTCGGATTTGTGTCGGAAATGCCATAACGTGTATAGTACGTACATTATTTGATTCGTATGCATCATTGAACACTGAAATTGATACAATTAGTAATGTTAATTATATTTTGATTGTTATATCGGCTCCAGTGGATCGCCGATCGTCCGACGTAGGCGAGACTTCCCGGCAGTAGCTCGGAAGTTCTGAGGTGAGTAACCTAGTTGGTTTCTCAACCTTTATGTTTTTATTTTATGCACCGATGCCATGTGGAGTTAAGGATGGATTCTATGTGTTTGATTTGATTGATTTCGGACCACAGGTGTTCGAAATAATTGGACTGTGCTATAGAAGTGTTAATTGTGTATAAATTGCTATAATTGGTTTCAATTGGTGAGAATTAGGCATATACAGATTTAGTGTGATGCATGTATGGTAATTGAACATGTGCATACATGCATATAAGTATGATCAGATAAAGGCAGTTGTGACCGGTGTAGCCACCGTATTCAGAGCTTTAAGCTCAACGTATAGGGCTTCGTGCCCAACGATTTTCAGAGCTTATGCTCAACGTATTAGGGCTTTTGAGCCCAATGTTTTCAGAGCCAATGGCTCAACGTATATGAGCTCAGGCGCATGGTCACAACAACGAAAGAAAATGAAAGAGTCACATGCACTCTGCATATATGAATGTTTACATGTGAATTGTGTGAAAGGCTTATTGCCTTGTGAATGTGAAATTGATTGCATATGATTTCTTGTTTATTATATATATATGATATTGTATGATTGTTTGGCTATGCATGAGTTGGGTGGACCATCGATGATGGTTTCTCATTGAGTTCGCAAACTCACCCAACATTGCATCTATTTTTCAGGACAGCGATAGTTTGACTTCTAACTCCGATCAGTGAGACTTTTCTTGTTGTGAGTGCTGGCGAGAGGAGCATGGCCCACAGGTCTGTCAGCTGGGGATCTTTTGGGTATTTTGTGGATGACTTATCTAGGAGTAGTACTAGTTCTTTTGGGCTTGTACAGGTGTATATATATATGACTGATAATGTACTAATGGTTTTATGAAATGAAATGAGAAGTACTATTTGGTTTTAAAATTTAGTGAATGTTATATTACTGCTTTATTATATTGATGTCATGAGGTGTATAGAATTGATCGAATCGTAGTGCACCCTCGTCTTAGGTTATGCATCGGTACGACCTACGGGCGTCCCGGTGTATACTCTACGGTGAGGGGGCGCTACAATTACAGTTAATGAGTATCTTTGTAAGATCCATGTCATCATCCCTAAGTTGTTATCTAGGCCATATAATTTATACATAACAACATCTAGATTCTATATATTCAACCTTCATAATTGATATTGTAACCAAATTTTGTTTCTTTCTAGACTGTGATATTAATGCATTGCCTAAATGTTAAAAGTGCCAAATGTGTTATTCCAATATAAAAAATCGTCAATATAATCCACATCTAAATATCTAACTAAATAAAAAAAGTATTCTTGGGATATCAAAGTTCTAATAATAAGTTACTACACAAGTATCTAAATATACACTTACTAGCTATAAGATTAGACTCTCTATGATCAATTGAAATCTAACACTCAAGTATACACTAAATATGATATTGGGCCTACATTCAATTAAATAAAACAAATTACTAATCATACTTCAATAAAGCTTTACATTAACCAACTTGTTCTTTTCATCCTTGTTCAAATTTGTTATTATGCTCATATGTGTGCTTAATTATTTGGCTTTATCTATTCTGAAGTGTTTGAGTAGTTCTTAAGTATACTTTACATGATTAAAGAAGATCCCTTCCTTCATTTTCTTAATTTGGAGTCTAAGAAAGAAGTTAGACTCTCCCATTATGCTCATCTCAAATTCGCTACTCATACATTTAGAAAATTCTTTGAATAAACTTCCTTTAGCAGCACCAAAAATAATATCATCAATATAAATTTGGACAATTAAAAAGTTATGTTTATGTTTTTTGATAAAAGGTGTTGTATTAATCTTACATTTTATAAACCCATTTTCTAATATAATTGCATGTAACATATCATACCAAGTTATATGAGCCAGTTTCAAGCCATATAAAGCTTTGAAGACTTCGTAAAGATGGTTAGATGCATTATGATTTCGAAACGTTGATCAACATAAACTTTTTTTCGAATAAGACCATTTTAAAATGAAAATTTAACATCTATTTGGACTAATTTGAATTTTATATAAGATGTAAATGCAAGTAATGACCTAATAACTTCTAACATAGCTATCGGTGTAAAAGTTTCTTCAAAATCTATGTCCTCCTCTTGATTATACCCTTTTATCACCAATATAGCTTTATTTCTCACAATGGTACCTAGTTCATTTGATTTGTTTTAAATAACCCACTTAGTACCTGTGATTTGATGCTCTCTAGGTGTAGGCACTAAATTTCACACCTTAGTTCTCTTGAATTGTTTCAACTATTCATTTATAATAATAATCCAACTGTCATCACTAAACTTTTCTTCTGTAGTCTTAGGCTCAATATGAGAAATAAAAGAAGATGAGATGGGCCTCTAAAATAAGATCTAATGATTAACCCTCATTAAACAAAAACTATAACTTAATCTAGAGGATGATTCATCTTGAATTTCTAATCTCTTGGAAGCTTCTCATCCTTCTTATCTACTTAATTTAATAGTGTATCAACTAACTCATGTGAGGTGTCTTGATTATCAATCTTATTCTCTTAAAGGGCTTGTTTTTCTAATTCCTTGGACAAACTTATGTCAACATCTCTAAGATCTTTTTTTTTAGGTATATGAGGCTTAGATTAATCAAAAACAATATGCACAAACTCTTTAATAATAAGACTCTTCTTCTTAAAACTTTATAGATTTACTAGTTAAAGAGTATATAAGAAAATATCTTCATTTACTTTGGATTTATACTTCCCTAGGTTATCTTTATTATGTAAAATGTAGCACTTACAACCAAAATTTTTTAAGTAACTTATCCTTGGCTTCTTTTCATGTTAAAGCTCATAAGGTGTTTGATCTATAGTTGGTCTTATATAGACTTTATTAGAAATGTGACAAGCAGTAGCTATGACTTTCCCCCAAATACAATTAGGAAGATTATATTCATTTATCATGGTTCTAGCCATGACCTGAGATGTCCTATTTTTCCTATCAACAAATCCATTTTATTAAGGAATCCTTTGAGTAGAAAAATTATGGAAGATATTATTATCTTGACAAAAGGTTTCAAATATTTCATTCTCAAATTCCCTACCATAATCATTCCTAAAGTTTCAAATATTTCATTCTCAAATTCCCTACTATAATCACTCCTAATAGATGTAATGGAGAGTTCCTTTTTATTTTGAACTATCTTTATAAATTTGAAAAATGCCTTTAAAATATTAATCTTTGCTAGCTAATAATAAGACCTATGTAAATCTACTAAAGTAATCAAGTATGACAAAAGGATAAAATTTACCAGTAAGACTAACAACTATGATTAGAACAAAAAAATCCATATAAAGTAATTACAAAGTTCTAGTGGAAGTTACTAAATTTTTTCTTTTGCCCTTTAAGTTTAGAACACGTTGATTGAGGCTGAAGAATAAAAAAGAAGGGTGAATTTTGATGATGGCCAAAACTTCCTCCTCTTCCTCTCTTTTCTCCTTTCTTCTCCTTTCTTTTAATTAAAACTAAATGTTTTAAGTCTTTACTAATGGGATGCACGACCTTACATGAAGAAGGATTTAGAATATTGACTCTTCTTTGACGAAATGGGGTGAAATTACCATTTTGCCCTTAACTTATGCAAATTTACCATTTTATCCTCCAACTTTCCTAAATTTGCAATTAAGCTCAAAGTTTAGGAATTTCCAAAAATTTTATTTTTATTTTAGTCCTTGGACTCTTGGAAATAATAACTAATCTCCTTAACTATATAAAATTACATATTGGTTCTCCAAGAATTGAAAAATTACAAGTAAGTCCTTTAATTTTTAACAATTTGCAAATAAGCCCTTATGTACATCAACTTTTCCAATTAAACTTTCTAAGTGTCCAATAAGTCTATAAATCATGTCTAATCACCCTAAGGCATTAGAACACATTTAATTTAACTACCGCGGTCATATCCATCCAATGATAAGTTAATTGCATATTATCAAAGCAACTTAAAATATATCCATTATGGGTGTCCAAAACTTAGATGTACTAAAAATTTATAATGAAACATTGCGAAAGAAGATTAATGCTCCATAGACTCCTTGTCAAAGTTTACTAAGGGAAGCTAAAAAAATAACAAACATAGTAAAGCTGAAAAGAATTATAATAATATGCATGAGAATAAGTACTTATGAAAGTGCACCCATCACAAAAACTACATTTGTAAAAGGAAAATACATGCATTGTTAAGAGCCTTTACCTAAGATAGTAAATGAGCATGGTGTATCCTTATTAGGACACTCAATGCTAGGACAAAAGATAAGACATATACATTAATATATAGTTCACAGTCTAGACCAAAAGTCAACTATCATCAAAACAAGGCTCACATATATAATTGTTCATATGATAAACATAATTTCTTGACATATACTCATAATTCTTATAGGCATCTAATATAATTAAAGAAACATATCTCATACATATTACAATGTTAGAAATTAATTTCATCCTTAGAAATTTGTAACTTTTGTAACATTCAAAAGAGTGTATATATGAACAATAACTTTAGACCTCACTTTATATTAAAAAAATCATATAATATGATATGTATTTTTATGGTAACCTCATTCATATTGATAATTTTTTATACAATAAAGAATGGCAAGTAAACCCTTGAAAATGTTAGTTGAATAGAAGGAGGCTTACAATTAAGTACACCAAGCCTATTTAGGTACTTAAAATACATTTATTATTTGTTTTATATGTCTCTAAGAAAAAGGAAACAAATAATATGTAAACATGGACGCTTTCAGTACATATGACCAGTTATACATCCTAATTCACATTATTTTGTTTTATACGTCTTTAAGAAAAAGAGAAACAAATAGCACGTAGATATGGATGTTCAATGCATAATTTATGCATTCCAATTTACAAATCTTAAAGACAAAGACAAAGGAATATTCACTTTTAAAGAAAATTTCAAGAGTAAAATAATTTGTGTTAGAAAACTTAGTGACTAAAATTATATTACACTTGATAATATGCTTTTAATAGAAGGACTGAAGGTAACATTTATGCAATTGAGATTAATGACCTCTTTAACTAAAATGTGAAGTGTCTAATGTCTATGATTGAAGATACAAAGATTTGGTATAGGAGGCTTGGAAGATCTCATCTCTAACCTTGACCTCAAGTAACTTGTAAATGGAATTCTAAAAATTAGGTTTGAGAAAGATAAGGTATGTGAAGCTTGCCAAATGGACAAAAAACGAAGAGCACATTCAAGAGAAAAAAGTTGGTAACCTTTATTACACCTTTGTAATTACTTTATATGGACTTATTTGGCCCTACTAAAGTTACTAGTCTAGGTATAAAAAGTTATGCATTTGTCATGGTAAATGAATTAGTAGATTCACACAAGCATTATTTCTAGTTAGCAAAGAAGAATGTTTTTAAGACATTTGTTAAGTTTTTAAAAAGAGTTAAAAGTGAAAAGGAACCATCCATTGCATCTATTAGAAGTGTTCACAGTATGAAAATTGAGAATGAATTGTTTTGAATCTTTTAATAAAGAAAATCAAATTTGCATAATTTTTCTACTCTTATAACCCCTCAATAAATTGAAACTATTAAAAGGAAAAATTGGACACTTTGTAAGATATGGTTATGATAATAGTCTCTTCCTAAAAATACTTTAGGAGGTTATATTTGTTTATCATTGTTATAACCATGTAAACCATTTATGATAAAAACATCTTATAAGCTTTGGCATGGAAAAATCCAAATATTAGTTATTGGTTATATTGGAAATTTTGATTGAAAATTGGATGAAGGAATTTTTCTAAGTTATTCCTTAACTAGCAAAGTATATACAGCTTTTAATAGGAAGACTCATGTTATTGTAGAATTCATGTATGTTATTTTTTTATAATTTAACTATCTTATATCAAATAAAATTCTTGAAGATGGTGATATAAGTCTATCTAAGGGACCGAAGAAATTAACCCTTAAAGAAAACAAGAATGATCACCAAGACACCATGTAAGCGAAAATGAACTAAGTGAAGGAGATAAGAAGAATGAGAAGCATCCAATGGATTGAAAATTTAAAAACAATCATCCTTTAAATAAAATCATAGTTGATATTCAATAAAGGGTAATTATTTAATTTCATTTGAAAATCATATCACATCTTACTTTTGTTTCTCAAATTAAACCGAAGACTATAGAAGAAGCCCTTAATGATAAAAGTTGGGTTGTTATTATGTAGAAAGAACTAAACTAACTTGAGAGAAGGTTTAGAATTTAACACCTAGACCTAGAGATCACCAAATAATAGGTATTAAATGGGTATTTAGAAAAAAAAATAGATGATTGAGTACGATTATGATAAATAAAGCTAGAGCTAAATTGGTGGCTAAATGGTATAATCAAGAGGAGATCATAAATTTTAAGGAAACTTTTGTACTGGTAGCTAAATTAGAAGCTATTAGATTATTACTTGAATTTACATCTTATGTAAAATTTAAATTGTTTTAAATAGATTCTAAAACTACATTTTAAATATTTTATTCAATAAGAAGTTTATGTTAATCAACTACTTGATTTTAAAAATCATAATACAACTAACCATATGTACAAATTGTCTAAAGCATTATATAGCTTAAAATAGGCTCTTAGAGCTTGTTATGATATGTTAATTGCATTCCTTTTGATAAACAATTTTATAAATTGCAAAGATATTACAAATTTAGTCATTAAAAGGATAAGCAACATATCTTAATTATTCAAATTTATATTGATGATATTATCTTTGGTGTTACAATGAAAGCTTGTGTAAATAATTTCCAAGTGTATGAGAAGGAAACTTGAGATGAGCATGATCACTCGACTTCTTTCATGGACTTTAATTCAAGATAATGAACAAAGGAATCTTTATCAATCAAGGTAAGTACACCAAATAACTACTCAAACGCTTAAGAATGGATCAAGTTGAGCTATTAGGGACACTTATGAGTAGTACAACTAAGTTAAACAAAGATAAAAATTGTAAACTGGTTAACATAAATTATAATGAGTTATGATTGATTTTTTTCTTTATTTCACACAAAGTATACTCAACATTTGTTCATTATTTATTTATTTTCTAGATTCAATCAAATCCAAAAGAGTCTCATCTTTTAGCTATTAATCGTATACTTAAATACCTATTTGGTACCATGCTATTAGGAATTTGATATCCTAAAGACATAGTAATTGACTTAGTTAGATATTAGATGCAAATTATACTGATAGACTATAATTTTTAGTCAATGCATTAATGTGGTAATTTAACAAAAACTAAAATTCAGTTGCCATATCAATCATGGAAATCGAATATATAACAACTGGCAATTGCTCTGCATACATTTTATGGCTTAGACAACTTAGAAACTATGGCATGAGCTTTACAAAGATACCAATTAGGTTTGATAACACTGGTGCCATTTTCTTTATAAAGAACCTCGTTCAATACTCTAGAACCGATCATATACAAATAAAATAATTATTTCATTAAAGATCATATATTAAATGGATACATTGAGCTAGAATTTATTGATACATTATACCAATTGGCTACCATATTCACCGAACCTATGAGTGTGGATATATTTTGTATGAATAGGATAGAACTAGGCATAATTTATGGAAATTTTATTTGATAAGGATCTTCACAAATGCTTAAATTTGAATTGATTATTATTTATTTAATTTATTATGTATTTTAATATTAGTTTAGTAGAATTTTAGATAATGAACTCTTTTGATGTTTTCAAAAGTTCTCAAAGAAAGGGGAAAGTTAGTGATATTAGATTTAGGGGAGTAGTTAATTTTAATGCTATCTTGAGAAAGTTAGTGAATTAGATTCATATAGAGTAATTAATTTTAGTGCTAGTAATCTTAGTAATCTTTATACAAAATTGGAGTTTTTCTTAAAATAGACAAACTTGTAAGTCTTTTGCGATACATGAATTTAGAGGAGCTAAATGTTTATATTTCTTAGAATAAAAATAGTGTATATTAGATTTTATTGTTATTTATCTAATATCACAAAATATTTAGGAAGATTATTGAACCTAGGAGGTTACTATCCATACTTTCATAATAATAAAATATAAATACTATTAATGAGTGTGTTTTTATTTATGAAAGCAATGATGGTCATATACAAATCATGATACATCTTATGCAGAAACTAGAGAAAAGCTAAACGTATTCAAGTAAAGAAAAAAATCAAGACCAATGACGAATAATGCAAGAAACTAGAGAAAAGCTAAACTTATTTAAGAGAAGAAAAAAATTAGGTCCAATGACGAATAGCGCACAACAAAGTTCTAAACGAACATGTAGTGTTTATTATATTTCCTATTTGGTCTCTTTGATATTTTAGAGACTCATCATGCATAAACACATTACCATTTTAACTTATTGCATGAGTCATCAAGGGGAAGTATGTAGCACCCCACTCCCGCGAGACCCGAACCCGACATCGACGGTGATATCCGAGCCCGTGACCCGCGAGAGTGGTATGCTAAAGCAATCAATGCGGTTTAAAAACCCATGATGACATTTTTTTTCTTTTTGAAAACAGTCGAGTGCGAGGAAATCAATAACCATAATGGGCCCACTTTAATACGAAAACAATTCAATCACAATACAATTTCAGTACTCAACTCAGTTCATATACATATAATGATAGCCAAATTGGGCCTAATACAATAATAGTATTTATCTGCGAAAATAAAAATTCACACATATAAATCAGAATGACTCAAAGGCAGACATGAAACCGATCCCGACCTCAAACTCTGACACTCTTGCAGTACTCATACTCCCGTTTATCTAACGGGGTACTCTTGAATCCCTGAAAAATAATTGCAATGTTGGGTGAGTTTGCGAACTCAATGAGAAACCATCATCGATGGTTCACTCAATTCATGCATATTCACACAGTTCACAGAGTATCACATTTTTGCACATTCAGAAAATATCAAATGCATTCAATTTTACCAATATAAGGCATTTCGCCTTTTAACACAATTCACGTTGAACAGATACATTTTTATGATGCACATGTGACACTTTCTATTTTCATTTCGTTGTTGTGACCGTGCGCCTGAAACTGTCCCAGTGACGGGCACATTGCGTTGAGCCAGTGGCTCTGAAAATATTGGGCGTGATATGCCCTAATACATTGAGCCTGAGGCTCTGAATACGTTGGACCTGCGGTCCTGTGCGTTGAGCTTAAAGCTCTCATATACGTTGGGCGTGATATGCCCTGATACGGTGGCTGCTCCGGTCACAACTGTCTTTATCTGATCACACTTTTATGCATGCAATGTGCATGCCCCAATTTCCTATTACACATGCCAAATGTATATTTAATTTCACACGTATAGCACTTCAATCACAAATTACTGATCCTTCGGACACCCTTGGTCCGAACCCAATTTCAATCAAACACGTAACCCTTCATTTCATCCACATGGCATAAGCACTTAATTAAACACACAATTATTAAGGAACCAACTAGGTTACTCACCTGAACTTCCGAGCTACCTGCCTGGAAGTCTCAGCAATGTCCGTGGAATATCGATCCATCGGAGCCTCTATAACAGTCAAATAATTTCTATTACAAAATGCACAATCAAAAATAATTTGATAATGCACATGCCTTGAATAAAAGATGTACTATGCCTATTAATGACCTTCCCGGTACTATTTGTAAGTGATCTAGAAGGGGGGGTTGAATAGATCTTAAGATTCTTTGAAAAATTTCTACAAGAAAATCAGAAGTTAAACACACAAAAATAATTTAGATAAACTTTAATTGAAATAGTATAGGGAAGAAGATCAAACACTCGTTTTTATAGAGGTTCGGTGCCAAGACCTACGTCCTCTACCTAAGCTCCCACTTAGGATTTTGCCAACCACTTTATTGCACACTTTGTAGTTGAGTGTTAACTTTTTACAACTTCACTTGAATTCCGGCTCAAGCAACCTTTACACACGATTTGTATTACGGCACAAATCCTACCTCACGTGACCTTCCTCTAGCCACTCAATTGTAACAAAACAATATAAAAATTGAAGAACAAATGCTCAAAGCAAATTGTAACAATATAAGAGCAATAGTGAGCAATATGAAGTAATATGAGAGTATTTGAGCTTGTGGAACCTTTTTTTGCTCTTCTTCCATCATCCTCTATTTATAGTTGATGAAATATAGCTGTTGGAGCTCAATTAGCCGTTGCTTGATTGGATATAGCCGTTCCTTGATCATCTCCATTCCATTTTTATCAAATTGGACCGTTGGAGTTGAATCTGTGCTTCAATAAGTCGACTTGTCGAATACATAAGTCGACTTGTTTCAACCATTTACGTAAAACTTGTAGCTCCGCTCTCTAATAAGTCAACTTGTTATATATAAGTCGACTTGTTTGCCTCGATAAGTCGACTTGTTTCCAATAAGTCGACTTGTGTGAATTCATCTTCATATGTAAGTCAACTTGTATTGTGTAAATCGACTTGTTTAGCCTTCAACGGTAAAATTCGGTCAAATCCTCTAGAATCTTCATGTGTAATGCCATTTACACTTAGAATGAACCTCCTTTCTTGATTCTTCAATAATTTAAACATTTGTTCATCTTTTTTTGCATGATTCTTTCCTTGAGTAATACCTGAAATAATTTCTTAACTAATTCTAGATATTTTATTATTATCAAAACATAAAGGGATTTAATTTGTCAACCACCATTGGTCCAACAATCCCCCCCTTTTTGATAATGACAAAATATTAAGAAATTGACAAGAAATTGGAAAGAGATAAAATTTGATCAAGGTTTCCCTTGTCTTGATGGTTAGGTTGTCTCCCCCTTAATCAATGAATAAAATTGAAATCAATAAAATTGCAAATCAATGAAGAAATTTTCACTCCCCCTAAATCAAATATCAATTTCAATCTTACTCCCCCTTTTTTTCATGATCAAAAATTCAAAATTAGATTTAGCAAAAATGAAGAATAATGAAGTCGAAATCCAAACCTAACATCAAATTCAAAAAGATGGGAATAGTCAATACAAAAGAAATGTCAAAACAACATAAACACATAAAAAACACATAAAGCAACAGAAATCAAAATGTTGGTCACGGTAATGCAACACACATCATGAAGAATCATCATGTCTACACCCAAGCTTATCAAATAACTTCTTGATGCTCTTTTCTAAACTAGTAAGAATCTTTGCGTTGCTCGTCAATTTTTCGTTCCAGTAGTATGAGTGAGTCTTGGTGACCATCCCGACGCTCATTAATCTCATCTAATTGATCTCGAAGTTCACGTATATCACTTGTGAGACCTCACTGCTTTGGACATTACTTGGTCGTGAGCTGCTCGGACGCTCTGTTGTCCTAGATCGTTTCCTAGAAGATACCTGCTCACCCACCAATGTCAACCCAAGCTTCTCAACATGATAGGAGTATGCCCAACCTTTTTCAACTATCCGAACCAACTTCATACTCCTTAGGTTGTACGGCGTGAATCGCCAACTCTGAGGATAAGGAAAACTTATATAAGTGTCCAGATTGCATCTTCTAATCTGAGAGATATGAGTAATCGAGGCGATGCTTGACATTCTGTATGCGGACAAGTTTCCCCTTCAGCTGTCCACGTAATAAGCTTGCTTTTCTCCTCATCATCTGAATAATCAAACTCAGAAAATTTATTTTCCGACCCTCCTCCATATGCCACAAAATATCCTTATCCAAGGCAGTGATCTGATTATTGCTGGCCTTCTTAGGAAACACAACCCTGTTAATAGCATAATGCAATAAACTATAATTCAAAGGAAGATCCATAGCCTCAAATGGAGGGGAATGGTCGGAACATAACCGAACCAACAAGTCAGCACCCTTTTCCTCAGTATAGCTGAAATTTTCTTCGGCTTCCTCGTCAGTGTCACCATCAACATTTCTCATAGTCTCAAAATCAGAAAAAGAGGCTCTAGGCCTAACTCCTCCTCTAGGCAAGTTAAACATAGTGCACAAATCTGATTCACTAAGATAGAAAGCTTTCCCGTTAATTTTCGAAGACAAGAGAACTCCCTCTTCAACATTGCTCCTAATCACAAATAGATTCGCAAAAAATTCTTTTACCGCCTCTTCATAGATAACATCATGGAAACCCAAAAAATCTTTTAACCCAAGGTTCACAATTTCAGAAAATACCTCCGAGAACTCACTGCTATCTAACTCAGTCCAATCGAATCTCATAAAGGGAATTAAAACTTCATCTTTCAGTACCTTGTAATACACATTTTGAGCATCCCTCGAGACGAATCTAGGTTCAAGAACGTCATCCTCCATTGTCGCATCTCCTCTTGAAGAAGATCCACGAACCCGTGGCCTTGGAGAAACGTGAGGATCTTGAGATGGAGCGGTTGCTTTCCCTTTTTGAGAGGCTTTTCTTGGAGCCATGGAAGATATTTAGAGAGAAAGGGAAAAAATTCAGATGTGAGGTTAGGGTTTTAAAAGAGGGTTTTCGAAAAGAGAGAAGGATTAGAGGAGGTAATGAGTGGGTAGTGAATGGGTGAAGGTCGAAAATAGATGGGTAAGTGAGATTTGAGTAGTTTGTAGAGGATAAGTCGAGTTTTGAGAGAAAGGTTTAGGGTTTAGTGAGAGAAATTTTGCGGAGAAGAAGAAGGAGAAGGGTTTTTAAAAAAAAGCTTCGTCCAGGAATAAGTCGACTTGTTTCCTTAATAAGTCGACTTATCGACCTTAATAAGTGGACTTGTCGATACAAATAAGTCGACTTATCATCCAATTTTCTGGTTTCCAAAACACTAAATTCCTCACAACTCGACTTGTTGATGGTCCATTCAAAAAGTATGTCCATAATTCCCAAATAATTCACTTAATTTAGCCCAAGTGAGCAACATGATGAATGTATCTTCGGATGTGATTGCATAAACGCCTCAAATCTTGACCATTTGATATATGAATAAATTCAACCAAAAGCATTTAAATCACACATGCCTAATCTCAATTTAATATTCACAAACACATCTTCTTTAAGAGGCTTAGTAAAAATGTCAGCTAATTGATCACTAGTAGAAACATGCTTCAAACAAATGTCACCTTTCAAACAATGATCACGAATAAAATGATGCCTAATCTCAATGTGCTTTGTCCTACTATGCAGAATTGGATTTTTACTCAAACAAATAGCACTGGTATTGTCACAATAGATAGGAATATTTTTTACCACAATACCATAATCAAGCAATTGATGTTTAATCCAAAGAACTTGGGCACAAGCACTCCCAGCTGCTACATATTCGGATTCAGCAGTGGAAATGGCTACACTAACTTACTTTTTGCTAGCCCAAGAAATCAAAGATGATCTGAAATGACACAAGTCACTAGTACTTTTTCTATCAATTCTACAGCCACCATGATCAGCATCACTATAAGCATACAAATCAAATGAATCACAACTAGGATACCACAAACCATGATTAATAGTTCTACTCAAATATCTAAAGATTCTTTTGCAAGCAGTTAAATGTGAAACTTTAGGGCATGATTGAAATCTAGCACATAGACATGTGGCAAACATAATATCAGGTCTAGAAGCAGTTAAATACAAAAGAGAGCCGATCATACCTCTATAGAGTTTTTGATCAACGTCTTCTTCATGTTCATGTTTTCCAAGACCGGGTTTGTTGCCATTGGAGTTCTTGCTACTTTGCATCCATCCATTTTAAACTTCTTAAGAAGTTCCTTGGTGTACCGATTGATGGATGAAGATCCCATTTTTGTGTTGCTTGATTTGCAATCCAAGGAAGAACTTGAGTTCCCCCATCATGCTCATTTCAAACTCACCTTGCATTAAATCACTAAATTCTTTGCACAAAAATTCATTAGTAGCACCAAACACAATGTCATCAACATAAATTTGACAAATAAGCATATCATGATCAACATGTTTAATAAACAAAGTATTATCTATCTTACCACGAACATATCCATGTTGAGTTAGAAAAGTACTTAACCTTTCATACCATGCTCTAGGTGCTTGCTTTAGTCCATAAAGTGCCTTCTTGAGTTTGTAGAGCGTAATCCGGATGCTCATGATCTTCAAATCCGGCGGTTGTTTGGCGAGACTTCCTCTTGAATATACCTATTTAGAAATGCGCTCTTGGCGTCCATTTGATTTAATTTGATCCTTTTATGTGACACGAAAGCACATAGCAATCTAATTGCTTCCAAACGAGCCACGAGGAGCATATGTTTCATTGTAATCAAGGCCTTCTTCTTGATAAAATCCTTGAGCCACTAACCTTGATTTATTTTGATCGCTTCACCATTCTCATCATACTTAATTCGATTTACCCATTTAACTCCAATGATGGTCTTGTCTTTCGTTGGAGCTACCAAATCCCAAACATCATTTCGTTTAAACCGATTAAGCTCCTCTTGCATAGCTAAAAGCCGGTTTTCATCTTTAAGAGCTTCTTCTATATTTTGGGTTCTACCAACGAAATGAAAGCTGAATTACTCATATTCTCATAAATGTTTCTTCTAGTCCTTACTCCAACATTCAAATCACCAATCACTTGCTCCATAGGATGATTCTTTGCTTTTGCCCATGATTTAGTGTCGGTACATGGTTTTCTTCATCCGACTTCAATTCCTCAATCTTGGATTCAATTTCTTCAAATTTATTACGAACTACTGCATCATCATCAAAACAAACCTTTCTCGGGGTGAAATTATTTCATCAAATTTAACATGTATAATTTCTTCAACACATTTAGTCCTATTATTATAAACTCTAAAAGCCTTACTAGTTTGAGAATAACCAATAAATACACCAACATTGGATTTAGAATCGAATTTTCCCAGATTACTCTTTCCATTATTATGAATAAAACTTTACAACCAAATGGATGAAAATAAGAGATGTTGGGTTTCTTACCTTTCCAAAGTTAAGTAGGGTGTCTTATTTTGTCTCTTCGCAAGTGCACCCTATTGATGACGTAACATGCGGTATTGACCGCTTCGCCTAAAATGATTTAGGAGGTTGTATTCATTCAACATGGTTCTGCTCATTTCCTCAGTGAGCAATTTTCCTTTCTACAACACCGTTTTGTTGCGAGTCCTAGGTGTTGAGAAGTTATGCTCCATCCGTATTTGTCACAGAGATTTTCAAAGGTTCACATTCAAATTCTCCTCCATGATCGGTCCTAATAGCAACGATCGACAAATTTTTCTCATTTTGAACCAATCTACACCACTTGGTAAATTCATTAACGGCATCACTTTTATTTGCAAGAAATCTTACCCAAGCAAATCTAGAAATCATCTACAATCACAAGTACATATAATTTTCCACTAAGACTAGCATGCCTAGATGGTCCAATCAAATCCATATGCACAAGTTCAAGAATTCTAGATGTGCAAATTTCTTTCTTTGGTTTGAAAGATTCTCTAACATGTTTGCCTTTCAAGCAGGACTCACACAAGTGATCTTTAACAAATTTAATCTTAGGCAAACCTCTTACAATGTCATTCTTTGAAAGCTTAGAAATTAAAGGCAATAGTGCATGTCCTAATTTTCTATGCCACAAAAATGCATTTTCTTCTAATGTTACTAGACACTTTTCATTAAAAGAGCTATCGTCATGCAAGTCTACAATGTATGTATTTCCATGTCTCAAACCAATGAAAGCAACATGTCCATCCTTTTTAATCATGCAATGTGATGATTCAAAACTAACATTGAAGTCCATATCACATAGTTGAGACACACTTAGCAAGTTATGTTTCAACCCATCAAAAAGTAAAACGTTGTCAATGGTTGGTAAAGGTTCCTTACCCACTTTACCAATTCCAATGACCTTACCTTTGTTTTTGTCTCCGAAAGTGACATAACCTTGATTTTTTGGTTTGATTTCTGCAAAAAGGTTCTTGTCCCCACTCATGTGTCTCGAACATCCGCTGTCGATGTACCAAGTTCTTGACGGCCTTTCATCCCTTGCTTGTAACTCATTTTCATCGTCGCTTGATGAACTCTTGGCCATAAGTGCCAGGTTGTTTTCATCATCGCTTTGGTATGCATCCTCCTCATCACTCCAAGTTGCCACCAAGCTAGTTTTCTTTTTACCTTTGTCGTATCTATCATTTTTCTGAAAGTTTGAAGTTGATGATGAGCTTTTGCATTCTCTTGCGAGATGTCCTCGCTTTCCACATCTCCAACATTCTTCGTTGCCTTTCTTTTCGTCATAGCCTTTTGTTTTTCTTTCGCGCCAAACCTCTTTCTTTCTACTGTTTTACGCCATTTAATTATTTTCTTGATTTTGAGAAGTCCTGAACTTCCTTAAATTTTCGGCGTACATCGCGATTTCTTCGTCTTCCTCACTTTCATCTAATTCCTCATCGCTTTCATCAACAAGAGAGGTGTTAGCTTTAAAAGTGATAGATTTTTTAGGCTTACCTCTACCTCCTCTGGATTTGAGAATAATCTCATAGTTGATGAGTGATCCCACCAAAGCGTTGAATTCCAGATGGTTGAGATCCTTCAACTCCATGATTGCGGTCACTTGAGAATCCCATTCCTTTGGCAATGAACGAAGAATCTTCTTCACCTTCTCGCTATCCATCATGTGCTTTCCCAGGTTGCCTAATCCATTTATAATTTCTGCAAAACGGTCAAGCATTGTAGAAATTGACTCACCTTCTTTCATGACGAACATCTCGTAATCGTGAGAAGCATGTTGATTTTCGTCTCCGTGCTTGATTTGTCCCTTCATGAGTTACTCAAGTCTCTCCCACATTTCCTTGGCGTTGGTGCAGAATTTACCCGATTTCTTTCCTCAACCGTTAACGCACAATATATCAGCTTCATGGCTTTGGCGTTGATGTACGCTTGCCTCCAGTCGTTATCATCATACTCCAGCTCTGTTTTCGACTCACCATTTTCTTTCAGAGGGGCTTGGAGTCTGAAGATAATGATCTTCCAGTATTCGACTCCCTCACTTATAATATGGTACTTCATAGGATTTTTCCATGAAGAATAGTTAGAGCCATTAAACAATGGAGGTCGGTTATTAGTGTTACCTTCTTTCGCTAGGTTGTTGTGTGCCATCCCAGATACTTCTGCTCTGATACCAATTGTAAGCGATCTAGAAGGGGGGTTGAATAGATCTTAAGATTCTTTGAAAAATTTCTACAAGAAAATCAAAAGTTAAACACATAAAAATAATTTAGATAAACTTTAATTGAAATAGTATAGGGAAGAAGATCAAACACTCGTTTTTATAGAGGTTGATTGCCAAGACCACGTCCTCTACCTAAGCTCCCACTTAGGATTTTGCCAACCACTTTATTGCACACTTTGTAGTTGAGTGTTAACTTTTTACAACTTCACTTGAATTCCGGCTCAAGCAACCTTTACACACGATTTGTATTACGGCACAAATCCTACCTCACGTGACCTTCCCTCTAGCCACTCAATTGTAACAAAACAATATAAAAATTGAAGAACAAATGCTCAAAGCAAATTGTAACAATATAAGAGCAATAGTGAGCAATATGAAGTAATATGAGAGTATTTGAGCTTGTGGAACCTTTTTTTGCTCTTCTTCCATCATCCTCTATTTATAGTTGATGAAATATAGCTGTTGGAGCTCAATTAGCCGTTGCTTGATTGGATATAGCTGTTCCTTGATCATCTCCATTCCATTTTTATCAAATTGGACCGTTGGAGCTGAATCTGTGCTTCAATAAGTCGACTTGTCGAATACATAAGTCGATTTGGTTAAACCATTTACATAAAACTTGTAGCTCCGCTCTCTAATAAGTCGACTTGTTATATATAAGTCGACTTGTTTGTCTCGATAAGTCGACTTGTGTGAATTCATCTTCATATGTAAGTCAACTTGTATTGTGTAAGTCGACTTGTTTAGCCTTCAACGGTAACATTTGGTCAAATCCTCTAGAATCTTCATGTGTAATGCCATTTACACTTAGAATGAACCTCCTTTCTTGATTCTTCAATAATTTAAACATTTGTTCATCTTGTTTTGCATGATTCTATCCTTGAGTAATACCTGAAATAATTTCTTAACTAATTCTAGATATTTTATTATTATCAAAACATAAAGGGATTTAATTTGTCAACCACCATTGGTCCAAAACTATTTCCCATTTTCCACTTTCTTTTATCAAATTATAACTCTCAGTCAAATGATCACTAATGACTCACTTCCAATTCAACAACATATCACGGAACTCTCAAATTTCAATTCTAATATCCAGTCAATTCATCACGTCACATCCACTAGGATATTATCACAAAATCAATAACTATACTTTAGATCGCATTTATTCTTTATGCTCAGTTCTAATCTTCAATAGCCTTTCTTTACATTTAGGGACCTCACAATTATACCCCAATTACCAAAACAATTCTTAGGTTGCAATACAATCACATTTTTAACTGTCTTTCACTAATATTGAGATCTCAAAAACCTAAATTCAAACTCTCATTCTTTTCCTCATTTGTAGACCTCTTTCTCTAGATCACAACGAATCAAACATCACCTCAATTGGAGGTCTACACCATTATTTATGCCTCACAAATCCAATTAAATCCAATCAGAAATCTATCCCTCGCCGCGACCTCCAACCATTCGCCACGGCGTATAACAGGTCACTCGCTGCGGCGTGGAAGACGCTCATCGCGACGAACATTTTCTTTCGGCTCGTCGCGATGTCCCGTCGCCATGCGAACGCTAAATCACGATGTCTACACGCGTCGTCGGCGTCACGCTTCGTCATGACGTCAATTATTTTATTAAATCATGACGTGCGGCCTTGGTTCGTCTTCTCTGATTGATTTTTCTACCATTTCTCTCTCTAAAACTAGTAATAATTCACTCCTAACTACCCCAATCACAATATAAATGCATAAATGCTTCAAACAACATTAAATAACAACATTAAAACCATATACTTACCGATCGAACCACAAATCCTAAATTCTCCGAAAATCTTCTCCAAGCCCTAGCACCACGATTCTCTCCCAAAACCTCTCAAATCTCCATTTTCCTTAAGATTCAGGCTTTGCTTTGCAAGAGGAGAAGAAGCATGCAGGAATCGAACACCAACAATCACATAAGGAGGAAGGAGAAGAACCGATCGAAGGAGAAGAGAATCGCATGCCCTAGGTGAAGGAAAAGTGTTTTATTCTCTTCCAACCAAATTCAAACCTAAGGCATTATATACATCATAAGCCTATAATACACTTGCCACATATCCTTTGTTCAATTACTCGCTAAAATCTTTCTCTTTCCAAATTAATTCCCAGTCTAATTCGTCTCCAAATTTCAACGGCTTGACACATTAATTTCCTATATTTCCATAGCCATTGGACAATTATTTCAGTGTTTAAACAATTAATCAGTCCGTTACTCGGAAAATTTTCGATCCGGACACTTTCTCCCAAATTATCCAGAAAATTTCCTAAGGTACATTTTCAACTGTCGAACATTCTAAAACATTCTGATTCAACTAGTCAAACCCTGATTACTCCATAATTCTCAATAAATCATAATCAAATCTAATTATATCATAATTTCACAATTCATACCATATTCACAATCAAATGTCAGGAAATAGTCATGAATGCATGTACCTATATGTGCATGAGCCACTTGACTCATTCCTCAAAAATTATAGGTCAAATGAATGATTACATCTCAAATATGCAATGCAACAACCTAGCCTGTCCCAATTTACCAATTTACCATTTCCATCAGGGACGGGATGTTACAATTCTCCCCTCCTAACAAAAATTTCGTCCTCGAAATTTCATATACAATCGATCAAGAAGGTAGGGGAATCGATACGGTCACCATATACTGTTTCCCATCTATTTCTATACAGAACTAAATTCTTCCAATTCACTAAAATCAATATAATCACTTAACACTGTCTTAACTGTTTCCTCATGATTACACGCAACTCTACACTTTCGGTATCAATAACACATATATCGGATTATAGCAATATTCCCTAGTTCTGTCTATGAAACACTTAATAAATCTGAATCCTCTTTTTGGTCTTATACTGACTTACAAATCCATAGTTCTATTCACAAAACAGTCACATCGAGGCCACTTATAATGAATTTAGTTTCTCCAAATTTTACCTTTATCTCAATTTAAGTGTATCTTGACCGAGGCGATACACTTCGAAATGTTTCCTTAAATCAATTTTCAGCTTACATCTCTTTAGAGTTAAACCTCTAATCTCATAAGATCGTAATAACCTCAATAATTATCAATTCGACTCATCATCATTTACCTGGATTCTCAACCCCTATTGCAAATTCATCTTACTAAACAACACTGTCTTGAATCAATCATGCCCTTCGACTATTTAAAGACCCTGATCACCTTAATATCGAGATGATCAACTCCTTGTTGACCAAAAGACCCCTTTTACGCTATTCGAATGGTGTTATCATTATAACAATTACTATGCCTACAACCAATCTAAACTATACATCAATTTCATGTCCTTATGAACTCCTAAAATATCAGTTTCACACTTATCACTAGTAGTCAAATCTGTTAATTAATCATACATATAATTACTCGATTTCACATTCTACTTTCTATTACTCTTTTAATGTACTCTTACTGTCATATAAAATTTCAATTATCTCTTTGAATTTTCACTAACGGTTCCTTTGGTGGGTTTTACTCATACTTCTTAGTCCAGTCACAATTATCATTTTCTCAATAGTTAAACCCATTCGCTATTCCTTGCTAAAGTTCGCATATTCTAAATTCTCAATTCGGATTTTGCCATTCTTTTCATACACACCTGCACACCTGATTTGGAATTCCAATAACTAATACTTTCTTTTTATCATTTGCTAACTCGACAGCTTGCACTCATTCGTACACCAGGTTTCATAATCTTATCGCCCAATTTCACTAATGTAATTCTGAAACACTCGAACACATAATCCTTTTCCGAATTTACTAATATCTTAATCAGGATTGCTTTACATAGCCACGAATACAGCCAAAACATTTCTGTACGAATAAAGTCTCCAACTTCCAAAACAATATCCAGAAAAATAAATTTCAAGTCATCAAATCACAATTCGGCCCATGAGATTATACTTGTCCCTATGCATATAAAACCACTTTACACTATTTCCACAGATTACATCATAACCCTTTTTGGGACACTTCGGTAGATATTGTAATATCTCCAAATTAATACAATACGATCAATACTCGAGTTGAAAATTTCTTAACTGTCCCTTTGTACATTCTTTGTTCATTCATCAGTCACATGATTCATATACTTTTCCTCAACGTTGCCAAATACAATTTAGACACTTTACTCTTCAATCTGACAATTACAATCCAAAATTCCTTATACTCATAATTGATTTATATATCTCTTTAAATATAGAATATCTCTAATGAGGAACAATTTTCTTATAACTTTCTCAGTTTCATCACAACATATTTTGACACATGTTCCTTTACCCTAATTTCTCCACATAACCTAATTTATTTGCAATAGATCACTGCCTGAGTTGAATAAACATTCATCAAATCAATTTCGTACTTTCAGAACATAATTACACAAACTATACACGAACCTATTTTCTCCTCATATTCGCAATTAATATTGTCTTGATGTTCAGTGATTTTATTACATAATCGAATTCATCTCAACAACGTAAGGTATACTTTTTCAGTAGCATTTTCTACCTCTTACGCTCGAGTCTCAGGTAGAGTTAGGACTCCAGAATTAACTTGTAATTCATTTCAAATTTATCTCTACAATGTCCTTGCATTGATCACTATTCAATTGAATCATTTAATCGACTTAATTCAATTCAGGTAAATTCTTCTTTGAAAGTATATTTCTTACTATTTTCATCGATACTACTTAGGAAATTCCTCAACATCACAGTCATCACATTTCTTGTCATTCATTCTCAATGCCTTAGGAAATCAATTTCAGCTATACACAATATTCCATGTAGATCAATCTATGTCATAATCCATATAATCAGAACATCCTTTTTAATACTGTTCATTGAGGTACATACCATCAAAATCATTACATCGATATACCAATCAGTCACTTACGCTAAGGATACCTTGATCTCTTTTTTTTTTAACAATACTCTCTCCTTTTGGCACCTATCCTCACTCGTGAGGATTATATTATGATCATGTCCTTAACATGCAACCATTTCAATTCATTCCCAATTAATCACTATAAGCACTTCCATTTCTTAGTCTAACTAATATTAAACTTTATACGATACGATTATCCCTTAACTCACTAATTGCTTCTCTTACCCTCTCCACATATACGAGACAATTTCAGCTTAATATTTTCACTTGCCATGGGGCTCCCATAATCAGGTGTGTATTCACTTAGGCAAATCAACTGAACCTTAACCACTTTTTCATCTGCCATTATCAGTATCTTACATTTTTAATCTTTTCATTAATGCCTCATACCCACGTGTTTTCACACTCAAATCAACATCATAGCTATATATAATCATTCTTGGTTTCTCACTAACATAATTGATTCACAGTCATAAATCATTATTCATAACACTCGTCACAGTAATCAATCCCAATTGAATCTTCTCTAAATCATAAAACATTTTATTTTCGTCCACTTTACTTATACACTTTCAATCGTGCCATTTCTAATATATCTTTATTTTCCTCTATCGATCCACAAGTATATATTCATACCTATCCCACATTCAAGGATATACTCAGTATAACTCTGATGTTGCATTTCATAATAAATCCATCAATACCTATGCACTTAGTCCTCTTTTGTCAAATCAGATCATACACCTTTTTCTTATTCCTTGATACCCACAATTTCCATTTATCACTTTCTAACATATCATCATTTTCCTTACTAATTCTAACCGTTTAAACAATTGGTACAGGCTCCTACATGTGACTCATATGCTAGACTGGGGATCAGATGTCACTGTCTGCCGTGACATGACTTAAATGCATGTGACTTGACCCATGTTTCAGATTGCCCATGTAAGATTGTACTTCTTGGCTCTGATACCACAAATGTAGCACCCCACTTGTTGGGACTCGATCCGAGAACCGGATCCCAACCGGAAAAGCAAAACGGAAAACAACAAGAATGATTGGATAACGCGAAACGAAAGCGGAAGCAAATCGTAAAGCGAAGCAAACAGAACGGACGAAAATACGAATTGGATCTAATAGCGAAACAAAGTGGGGCAAAACACAAAACGAATCGAAATTGTATTATCGAATAGCCGAAATACAAAACAATTATGGATCGAATACGAATCGAAAACGGATACGAACCGGATCGAACCCAAGCAAACAAATCCGACATCCGAGAACAAAGAACAGAGAAAAGCGTCGCGTTGGAATTCCTAGACTATCCATATCTGAAATCCGGTATAAATTAAATTTTTTTTCTTTTTCTTTTCTTTTTCATTCTTTCTTATACCAATCACATCCATATCATTTCCCATAGGAAATTCAATCTTATACCCAAAACTCAACATTCATACATAATCTTATCTTAAGCCATATACATATCCATACTAAAATCCAAACTTATACAAATATCAAAATTGACGTCTTGACCATCTTTCATCCGATCTCCTGCTCGAATACCTGGAGATGGGGATGAAAGGGGGGTGAGCTCGAAAGCTCGTGGATAACACATTTATAAATTGACAAATAAGCAGAAATCATTTCTTTCATAAACTTTTTGCCAAAAGGGCTAATTTTTCAATCTTTGTAACTTTTCAAAACGGTTTCCTCAAACCTTTCAATTTTTTTCAAGCTTTTCATAACAAAAGTTACTTTTTTCCTTTCTCAAATTTTTTAAACATGAATGCAACACACAGAAACAAATCAAAACACGTAATATATCAGAATGGTCTGGTTCGGTCTGAAACAGAACGTACTGCACATTCCCGCTTATCGGTCCTGTGCAGTCGTGAACAGAACGTACTACACTTTCCCGCATTGCGGTCCAGTGTAGCCGTGAAGGGAGTCCGAGATCGGAGCTCCGTGCCACTAGCAGGCAGCCGGGAGAAGGCTATAACGAATAGAGACAGTGCACTGACTCACAGAAGGACCTGACCAAACTCACATATCACATAAGCGAAAACAGAAAGTTGAATTGCCCGAAGGCACTTTTCAAAAACTTGTTTTTCTTCAAATTTTTCATATTTTCACATAATGTCAAACTTGACACACTCACATTCACAAATCATATCAAGACATACAATAATTCACATTCACTAATTTAATCACGTATCAATTCAAATCATAAATATGAATGCAATGTATTTCTTTAAAACACAACTCAAACAGATACATATTCATAATGCACATTTTTCAAAAATTATCTAACAATTCAAAAATCATGAATTTCTTCAATCTTGTAATTTCTGAAAATCTTTTCTAAAATAAGGCATTTAATCCTTCTTTCAATCATTTACATAAATATAAACAAGAATTGATCAAAAATCCATTTTTGCTTTCTTTAAATCTTTCAAAATTGCTTTCTTTAATTTTTCTAAATTGCATGTATAGCTTACAAATCAAAATATAAATATGCTACCCACCTCGAAATGATGCTAGGAACTCGTCCCGATCATCAATTTGATCCTTGCTTCTTTCCTTCTTTCAATTAAAATAGACCTAAGCCAAAATATCCAAATTCCACATCATAATTTGCATAATTCTCAAAATTAACTATAGGGAACCCAAATTTATCATTTTTTCAAGCTTTCTAAAGCAAGAATTTCTAAAATCCCCAAATTCAAACTTTGACCTAAACCAATTCACTCAAATTCAATCTCATAAATAATTTAATTTTCAAAATTGATGTCACAATTCATCAATTCACACTAATTTCAAGATATCTAAACCGCCAATTTCAAAAATCCCCAATTTTCAAAATTGACCTAACCCAATTTACACAAATTTCATATCATAATTCACAATTTCTTCAAAATTGATATCATATTCCACAAACTCATATTATTTTCTATAATTCTATACCAAAATTTCTCAAAATTCTTAATCACAAAATTAAGCCTAAACCTTAATCAAAATTTCATCCAAAATTAAACACAACCTAAGGCACATACATCAAAATTGACTTCATATATCACATACCCATATCATTTTCCATGTTTCTCAACCAAAAATTCATCAAAATCTCAAAGCTCAAATTTTTCTCTTACCTCTTTTCTTCTTCATTTTCGAAATTTATTGGTTCCCAAAGCAAGCTTCCTTCATTTTCCATCTTTTTCCTTTGAAACTAACTTAAAACTCATGCTAAAAGCTTCAAAAATTTGAAAAAATGGAAAGCTCTCTCTTCTTTCTCCATATACGAAGCTTCTTCTTTCTCTTCTCTTCTTCTTCTTTCTTATTTCTTCTTCTTTTCTCTAGAATCCTCGTAATTCTCTCTTCTCCAACGACATCATCTGATTTTTAAGGTGCCAAGTCATTAAAAATGAGGGGTAAATGACCAATTTACCCTTACTTATTGGCCTATTTCCAAGTTTGCCCCTGCACTATCGTTAAAAATCTGATGCTTTGCGTCCTGGTTTCGGGTAACTAAACGAAATAATTTGGACAAAATTTCTACTATAGAATTGTTCCTCTCGATCATACGAATCCAACGCAACTGACGGCGCTCAATTCGGATCTAAAACGAAGAAGTTATAGCCAAAATACTATCGGACCTGCACAAAATCCGAGACTGAACATAAACCCATCTTAATTCCAGAAATTGACAATCTTCGGGACTAAATTAAAATTCGAGTCCTTCACATGATTTGTAGCCCCATATCTTAATTTTATTTGGCCTCAAGAATCAACTCAATCGGAGTTGTACAGCTCCCGAATTTAGTAAAATACCGAACCATGTTCAGAAAATTATCCAACTTATAACCTATAACCAAATCTCTCACTTAGGTTCAATCAATCTCTTTCCATTTAATCTCCTAAAAAACATAATTCTTCAAGAAAATGAAATTAATTGTCTTAGGAATCCAACGCTTCGAGAATCAAATCAATCGGATGTCGGACGAAGGAATTATAAGCAAAAGATTACAAAAGGGATCGGATTAAAAACAAAGTAACGGAATTTCAAAACCGAACTTTTCAAAAATCATAACTCTCGATCCCGAACTCGAAATTTGACAAGTGCCTTTTAATGTTGGACCCCACCTCCCACACCTGGGCTAACATTTCTCACCCAGCGTGTGTTTGCGGGTTATACCACGGTGGGTGTTTGCGGGTTATACCGCGGCATCTAACCATAATCAGTACTGTCCTCTTTGATCAAGGGTGAGCCACGGCTCGAACCCAAGACCTCAAGTGGCTCAATGGTGAGAGGCGTCCACTTAATAAAGACATAAACAAGCCTCCGCTTCTATCTACGATTACAAAATCCTCTGCTTCCTAATCCAGCGTCAAACCTCCAACAAAACAGAAAAACTTCTCAAATTCCTCCATCATCTTCTTTCACATTCTGGCATTTACCTTTAACGATAAGGAGACATCGCGACGTCAATGTGGTGTTGAAGGCGTGGCGGAGGAGGCGGCGTCATGAGTCGGGGATCACCGGAGTCGGAGCTATTTTGTGTAAAACGATGCCATAAACCACGGGAGCAGATCGTCAGCTCTGTTTTCTTTGTAACCCAAGTAAAAACACACCGTACATTCACAGAGAAAGGCGGGAAAAAAGTCAAGAAGATGAGGCATGGGTCGGCTCGGCTTGGTTGAAAAAAAGTAGCAGCAGACGTTGGTTAAAACTAAAGAAAATGTCGACGTTTTTTAGTGGGACAGAGTAGGTACTCTTTTAGTGGGATAGAAGATCTGAACCCGTACAAGTTGGCCTTTTAACTAAATCTTTCTTCATTTTAGGCCTAAAAGATCTAAAATCAAATTTGGCACCGACTCCCTATAACTTTGCAAAATCTTGAATATATTTTTAGTTTTAGGGTTCTATCTATTTATTTTGAGAATTAATAAAAAGGGCTGAAGGTGTAATTTACACCTTAATTATTGGACCCCGAACCTTGAAGCGAAAATTAGAAATATGAAAATGAAAGTATATGAGTGTTGTGTATATATTTTGTGTTATAGATGAGGAAATGTGAATTATGTAAAGATATGAGTTGGGAAATCTTAAGTATGAATTATGGTTATATATGTGAGATCTTATGCAAAAGTAAGAGATTATAAATGACAAGATGATATGGAATGTAAGAAATCATATGAATTGAGGTTGAGATTTGGATGAATTCCAAATGATAGTCGAATTGTTATAAGTGTAGTGCAATTAAGAAAGTGAAGTTAGGATGAATGTTAAATGTATATGCTGATTTAAGGGAAATTAGGGAATAATTGACATAGAATTGACCAAAGTTGCCTTCTTTGAAGTTGTAGCTTGATCTTTTATCTTTCCAACGAGACTAAGTATGCGAGATTTCGAGATCGGAGTTAAGAGTTATAGTTGATAAAAGTTATGATGTTATATAAGATTTGATGTTAGTGACAGCTTGGATAAATGTTTGAAATTTGAGGTTTTGATGAACCAATTTAGTTGAGATTTGAGAAGTTTGTGAATTTAATTTGTTGCTTGAAGTGTTATGAGGTGTTTAGGCCTTTGAATAAGTGAATATGTGGAGATTATAAGAGTATATGATGTTAGTTTGTATGAGAAAAGCAATGGAAAAAGTTTGAAGAAGTGGTGGATTTTGCGTGTCCGTTAAACGGACATGGGAGTCCGTTTAACGGACAGCCTCGGGTCAAAAGGACCCCTCCCCATGCACATGTCCGTTAGGCGGACATGGGTGTCCGTTTAACGGACTGTCTCGGATGGTTTGGTGTTGTTTTGGCCGTGCGTGTCCGTTAAACGGACATGCCTGTCCGTTTAACGGATAGCTACGGGTATCTCGGAGAAATTTGCGATTTTCACTAGTTTTGAGGCCTAATTTCGCTTCGAGACCGCTAATACGAGTTGTAGATCTTGATCTTATATTTCAAATGGCACAAGAACGAAGTCATTTGGATATTTCTAAAGAAAGTTATGGTATTTTCTCCAAAGGAGTTTCAAATCGATTTCTGTTTTGAATATGTTGAGTTGTTTTGACCATAACTCACTCACCCGACCTCGGATTGAGGCGATTCTTGAACCATTGAATTCCTAACACATGTATCTTCCTCTCCATGAAAATTTGCATCCATTGGAGTCAAATTCAAAAAGTTTGATTGAATCATATAATGATCAGAATGTTTTGCCTCATTCTGAGCTTGCTATTTTCCTCCCTCATTCGACCCTATCACATCATTTGCTTATATCTTTTCCGTCCGACATCCGAATGACTCGGTTCTTGAAGTGTTGGATTCCTAAGACAATGAAGTTCATGATTATGTGAAATTTATGAATTTTAGAGATTTAATTGAGTAAGATTAATTGAATCAAAGTGATACAGGAAAGTTATGAACATAGTTCAGTATTTCGCGAATTTAGGGATCTGTGGAGATCCGATTGAAGCAAGGTTTGTGGCGAAATGAAGTTAAGACATGGAGCTACAATTGTTATTAAGAAATGAAATTTCAAATTAGTCTATAAGAATGTGTAATTGTGGAAAGAATTGAATTGCTAGAAAATGTGTTGGCAAATGATGTGTCCGACATGTTTTGGGCATAATTTTCGATATAGTGCTCCGAATTGGACGATTCTGAGGCATTATGAAGTCAAGACATAGAGGAACAATTCTCTAGAATGAAGTTTTAGCAAATTCCTTCATTTAGATGTGAGAACAATTGTCCAAAGGTGAGCATAACTTAAAGAAATATTCAGGGGCATTTCTGGAAGTCAACTTAAAGAGTAAAGTTTAAGGCAAATAAGAAAGGGGCAATATGGTCTTTTACACTCAAATTAATGACCTAGCATATAAAAAGAGGGGGGAGTGTCGTTTCTTATGGAAAACACACGAATTTTCCAGAAGAAGAAAGAAGAAAGAAGAAAGAGGAAGTGAGAAGAGGGGGAAACGTGAAGAAGAAGAAGAAGGAGGAAGAAGAGGTAAGTTTTTGACTCTCCAAGCTTCTTTCTCCATGGATTCTAGAGGGAAAAGAGGGAAGGAGAAGAGATTTACTCCAAGCTAAGAGGATTTTCGAAAATGGGAAGGGAGAAAGGTAAGAGATGATTTTAAAGTTTGAGTTTTTCTTGAGTTTTGATTGATTTATCCTAAGATGGTTATGGGTTTGTTATGTATGGGGTTAATTTAAGTGATTATACTTTGGGTTATGTTGAATTAGGGATGAGAAACTATTTGGAATTTATGCTAAAGTATATGAGTAAGAATTTTGAAGGTTATGATGTAGAGAGGTTGGAATCTAAATGGGTTTGTAAAATATGATGATTATGATATGGGTTTTGGATGATTATGGTTTAGGTAACTTTATATGGGAAGAGATAGAAGAAAAGAATAAATTGAAGCTTTGGACAAGAACATGGCATGGATAAGAGGTGGGTAATATGTTTGTTTTACAAATTTTAAGTTATTTGTAAGTTTTGGAAAAATCAAGAAAGTGACCATGTTTTATAAGATAATGTTTTGGCAAAATGATTGAATCAAGTGAATTTTGAAAGGATTATTAATGATTAAGTTCATTGTTTCAAATGGTTTAAGAAAGTTCTATGATTATTTTTGAACAATTTTTCATGAATGATTTAAATTGTTTATCCAATGGATTTCAAATGATTTTTATAAAGTTGAAATACTTGTGTTAGTGCATTATGTTAAATTGATTGAATTTCAATATGTGAACTTGTGTGTTTAAGTGAATTATGGTTTGTGAATTATGTAAATTGTGAAGTAATGCTAGAAATGCATATATATATGTCATGTTCATGAAATCAAGTTTTTCAAGAATGTGCCTTCGGGCAATGTTTTCAAATGCATGAATTACATGTTATGTGGGTGCGGCATAGTCCCTCAAGAAACCGTCACGTGCACGTTGACTCATGTGTATAGCCTTCTCCCGGCTGCCCGCAAGTGGCACGGAGTTCCTTTTAGGACTCCCTTATGTGTACGACTACACAAGGCCATTTTATGGAATTGTGTAGTCATCATGTGTATGGACTTTGCCAAACCATTATGATGTGTTATATGATTAGATATTGATTGCAATGTGATGCATTCATATGTTTGAAATTGTCATTGCTTGGTGAAAAAGAAAATTTTGAGTTTTACGAGAATAAAGAGGTGAAGTTTTATTTGTGACAGTTTTTAGCATTTTGGTATAAAAGTTTTGAAAAGTTAAAGAGTTTGTGAAATAAACACTTGATAAAATTTATAATGAGAAATTATTTATAAGGTGGCAAAGTTTTGAGAAATGGCTTTTACTTATTTTTTTTCGCACAAGCATATTATCCACGAGCTCTCTAGCTCACCCCCCTTTCATCCCCATCTCCAGGTTTTCGAGAGGGAGATCGGATGAAAGCATGGCAAGACTTTATGTTCATTTTGTACTTTGTGTATTTGGTTTAAGATTTCTGGAAATGGCTTATAGCTTGTATTGCCGTTAGAGTATTGTAAACATTTGGTCCACAATGTATCTTGGATTATGATTTTTGTATAAGACTCTTGGATTATGGAATTGGAAATGCATTGGTTTTTGGATGTGTATATTGGAATTGTATATAATTATATTGGGTGATGAATGTATTGAAATATATTTATATGGATATGGATGAATGTACTGGATGTTGAGATATTAGTTTGAATGTGAAAAATGTGAATGGATATGAAAATGACTTGAAGTGGTTTAGAACCTAGGATTGCGTTGTTGCTGAGATCCCGGACGGAGGGTCCGGTAGATCATGATGTATGTGTGAATGCTGAAAGTTATAGTAGTGAGTTTACTATTTGCAGGTTTGGGTTTTGTTCTTGTGCAGCCGTTATGCTGCCGGATTTTATATGGTAGTATATGGATTTTTATGAGATTGTGTAAGAATTTATGAATTGTTTGACATGAGTATGAGGTTGCTTTGGTAAGAAATGAGAACAAAGATAAACGTTATGAAAATCTTGAGTTACCGCATAAGTAAGAAGACCATGGTTAAGGATTGAGTTTAGTACGAATTGTTTATGATAGATGAAAAGCATGTTTAAGAAAGCAAGTAATGGGAAAAAAAATTTACCCGGCATGGATCCGTTCCGGATTTGAATAGTCCAGGATTTCCATCGCTATGATTAAGATATTGGTATCGGATGTCGGACTTCGGTTTTATTTGTTTCGATTAAATCCGTAATTGTCTTATAATTCTATCAAAACCACCGTTCGTATGCTTTGTTTTCAAGTTGACTATTTATTGCATTTGAATTCGTTTGGTATCTGAAGTGATCCGATTCATTGCTTTCGTTCCGTTTCGGATTCGATCAGTATCTGATTCGAGTTATTTGATATTCGATCACATTTTTATTTTCGATCCCATTAGTTCCACATTTGTTTCGATCCCATTAGTTCCGCATTTGTTTCAATTCACTTGTTTTCTTTCGATTTTAATTCTCTTCAAGCATGATCATAACCAGCTTAAGCAGTGATTGAATTATTAAGCGTAAGAAGTTGGATTGTAAGAAGTTGGGTCTCGGAGACGGGATCCAACATGTATGGTATCAGAGCCCAGTAATATGATCTTACTGGGGCATATGTGTTTGAGTGTTTTGCCTGAGAAATTGTTATGAATTTGAAAGGCTAAGATTGATTTTGTGAAAGTGTGATAGTGATGTGAATAAATTTTGCAAGTATGATATTGGAGGACCTAAGTGATTGTTATTATGTTTGAGTTTAGGATTATGATGCTGGAAATGAAGATTTCAAGTTTTCATGATGAATTTAGAGGATATGACCTCGAATATATGTGAAATGAAAATATGAATCTCTAAAGATGAGCTTGATGATAGGAATTTATGTATAGATGTTAAAAGAGATTGAGATTTAATGGTTTTGGTCCATATCAAGGTTATCAATATTTGGACCATTGATTTGAGTGCTTATGTGAAGAAATAGTTGTTTGATATGATAGGGATGATTCAATCTTATAAAGAAGCGAAAATAGTAAATGAGATAAGAATATGTGTGATAAGAAATTTGAATGATTTTAGGTCTGTGAAAATGAAAAATGAGATTAGCATTTGATGATGAATTGGGTTGTTGATTTTAAATATGCATTTGTGAGAGAAAAATATGCATTTGTGATAGAACTAAGGAAGAGTGGAAAGTGAGTTAAATATATGTACTTGTGAAGATATGATGAGAACTATGGGAGTGTGAATAAGATATAATGGTATATGATATAAGAGGTGAAAGACATTATGAATAAGTGTGGTGAGGCTTGAATATGTGACATGAGTTAAGAGAATGCAATACTTGGCGTTTGCTTAAGTATGAATTTCGAGGACGAAATTCTTTTAAGAGGGGGTGAAATGTTGGACCCCGAACCTTGAAGCGAAAATTAGAAATATGAAAATGAAAGTATATGAGTATTGTGTATATATTTTGTGTTATAGATGAGGAAATGTGAATTATGTAAAGATATGAGTTGGGAAATCTTAAGTATGAATTATGGTTATATATGTGAGATCTTATGCAAAAGTAAGAGATTATAAATGACAAGATGATATGGAATGTAAGAAATCATATGAATTGAGGTTGAGATTTGGATGAATTCCAAATGATAGTCGAATTGTTATAAGTGTAGTGCAATTAAGAAAGTGAAGTTAGGATGAATGTTAAATGTATATGTTGATTTAAGGGAAATTAGGGAATAATTGACATAGAATTGGCCAAAGTTGCCTTCTTTGAAGTTGTAGCTTGATCTTTTATCTTTCCAACGAGACTAAGTATGCGAGATTTCGAGATCGGAGTTAAGAGTTATAGTTGATAAAAGTTATGATATTATATAAGATTTGATGTTAGTGACAGCTTGGATAAATGTTTGAAATTTGAGGTTTTGATGAACCAATTTAGTTGAGATTTGAGAAGTTTGTGAATTTAATTTGTTGCTTGAAGTGTTATGAGGTGTTTAGGCCTTTGAATAAGTGAATATGTGGAGATTATAAGAGTATATGATGTTAGTTTGTATGAGAAAAGCAATGGAAAAAGTTTGAAGAAGTGGTGGATTTTGCGTGTCCGTTAAACGGACATGGGAGTCCGTTTAACGGACAGCCTCGGGTCAAAAGGACCCCTCCCCATGCACATGTCCGTTAGGCGGACATGGGTGTCCGTTTAACGGACTGTCTCGGATGGTTTGGTGTTGTTTTGGCCGTGCGTGTCCGTTACGGGTCTCTCAGAGAAATTTGCGATTTTCACTAGTTTTGAGGCCGAATCTCGCTTCGAGGCCTCTAATACGAGTTGTAGATCTTGATCTTATCTTTCAAATGGCACTAGAACGAAGTCATTTGGACATTTGTAGAGAAAGTTATGGTATTTGCTCCAAAAGAGTTTCAAATCGATTTCTGTTTTGAATATGTTGAGTTGTTTTGACCATAACTCACTCACCCGACCTCGGATTGAGGCGATTCTTGAACCATTGAATTCCTAACACATGTATCTTCCTCTCCATGAAAATTTGCATCCATTGGAGTCAAATTCAAAAAGTTTGATTGAATCATATAATGATCAGAATGTTTTGCCTCATTCTGAGCTTGCTATTTTCCTCCCTCATTCGACCCTATCACATCATTTGCTTATATCTTTTCCGTCCGACATCCGAATGACTCGGTTCTCGAAGAGTTGGATTCCTAAGACAATGAAGTTCATGATTATGTGAAATTTATGAATTTTAGAGATTTAATTGAGTAAGATTAATTGAATCAAAGTGATACAGGAAAGTTATGAACATAGTTCAGTATTTCGCGAATTTAGGGATCTGTGGAGATCCGATTGAAGCGAGGTTTGTGGCGAAATGAAGTTAAGACATGGAGCTACAATTGTTATTAAGAAATGAAATTTCAATTTAGTCTATAATGTTGGACCAATGGTGGTTGACAAATTAATTCCACTTATGTTTTGATAATAATAAAATACTTACAATTGGTATCAGAGCAGAAGTATCCGGGGATGGCACACAATAAACTAGCGGAAGAAGGTAACACAAATTATCACCCTCCTTTATTTAATGGTACTAATTATTTTTCGTGGAAAAATCCTATGAAGTACCACATCATAAGCGAAGGAGTGGAATATTGGAAGATAATTATCTTCGGTCCACAACCACCGTTAAAAGAAAATGGTGAGTTAAAAACGGAGCTAGAATACGATGAAAATGACTGGAGACAAGCCTACATCAACGCTAAAGCGATGAAGCTAATCTATTGCGCTCTCACAGTCGAGGAAAGAAACCGAGTTAACTCGTGTACCAGCGCCAAGGAAATGTGGGAGAGACTTCGAGTTACTCATGAAGGGACAAATCAAGTCCGGGAGACAAAAATCAACATGCTTCTCCACGACTACGAGATGTTCGTCATGAGGAAAGATGAGTCAATTTCTACAATGCTTGACCGTTTTGCAGAAATCATAAATGAATTAGGCAACCTTGGGAAGCATATGACGGATAACGAGAAGGTGAAGAAGATTCTTCGTTCACTGCCGAAGGAATGAGATTCTCAAGTCACCGCAATTATGGAATCAAAGGATCTCAATCATTTGGAATTCAACGCTTTGGTGGGATCACTCATCAACTATGAGATTATTCTCAAATCGAGAGGAGGAAGAGGTAAGCCACAAAAGTCGATTGCTTTAAAAGCTAACGTTTCTTCTTTTGATGAAAGTGATGAAGAAATAGATGAAGAAGAAGATGATGAAGAAGTAGCGATGTATGCTCGAAATCTGAGAAAGTTCAAAGGACTTCTCAAAACTAGAAGAAAAGAATTACGTGGTGGAGAAATTGAGGAAAGGAAAAGGTACACCAAGGAAAAGAGAAATAAAGGCTATGAAGAAAAAAAGAACAATGAAGAATGCTGGAAGTGCGGAAAAAGAGGTCACATCGCTAGAGAATACAAAAGCTCTTCGTCTATTCAGAAAAATGACAGGTATGACAAAGGAAAGAAGAAAACAAGTCTAGTAGCAACTTGGAGTGATGACGAGGAAGCTTACCAAAGCAATGATGAGAATAACCTAGCTCTCATGGCGAGTAGCTCCTTGACTAGTGATGATGAAAATGAGGTAAATTTCAATTACCAAGATCTAAGAGATTCCTTTGATGCTTTACAAGCTGATTTTGAAGAAGCTATTGAGATTAACAAAAAATTAAGAAAGAAAATACGAGAATTGATTGCTGAAAATAGTGCCTTACATGAAAAAATTGATGATTTAGATAGTCAAAGGAGGATCATTCGCTTGTCTTATTGAAAAGAAAATCTTATTTGTGAACTTGATAGGCTTCGAAAAGAATTTTCGTATGTAGTTGGTAAATTCGCTGGTGGAAATGCTAAGTTTGAAGAATTGTTGTCTTTACA
The DNA here is from genome assembly GCA_029891385.1 of Erythroxylum novogranatense. Lineage (NCBI taxonomy): Eukaryota > Viridiplantae > Streptophyta > Magnoliopsida > Malpighiales > Erythroxylaceae > Erythroxylum > Erythroxylum novogranatense. The sequence goes on from CM057229.1 coordinate 53,450,263, forward strand.
AAGATATACTATTTCTAAACATGGCTTAGGTTATGACCCTTTTGATAGAGATTGCTCTCTAATTTCAAAATTTACTAAGGATGGAAAAATCGCTCAATGTGCTAGAGGCTTGAAAGATGGTCATATAGAAATTGCATGCAAAAGCACTAGGAGATGTGTTAAGGTTAAGAAAGTTTGGGTGTTAAAAGGCTCAATACCACCTAATGTGGTTTATATGTCTAACCAAAATGGACCCAAGATGGCTTGGGTACCAATGAGAAGAAAGGATGTTTCAGTTGTAGGTATAAGCAAGGAATGAAAATCCACCAAGCACATGGTACACTGATAGTGGAAGTTCAAGGCATATGAGTGGAGACAACAACAAAATCGACTAATGGGTGTCTAAGTCGACCAATTGGTGACAGGTCTGGTAAACAAATTGACTTATGTCTACACGGATTCTTATGACTGTTATGTAATGACTATTGCCTTTATTTGTGTTTGCTGTTTTGTTTGTTTATGGACTGCATTGCGACTATTTTTTTTATTTTTCATATTGGTTCTTAATTATGACAAAAAGGGGGAGTAATATTGAAAATTGATAATTGGTATCTTTTAGTCATCGTCATTTGATTGAGGGGGAGTGTGTTTTGAGACTATTTGTGCTTAATGACCTGTTACTCTATTTTGATTGCGATAATTTTTCATATTTGTTGGTTTGTATTAGTTGTTTTGATTATGAAAAAAAGGGGGAGAAAAATGAGAAATTGGATAAAATGAGAAACTGGATATTCTTTAGTTACTTGATAAAGGGGAGTTTGTTAAAATTTTATTTGTTCTTACAAGGTTATTAAATTCAGTGATTTATATGATTGAGGGGGAGACTTCTAACCAAAATGACAAGGTATAAAAACATTGATCAATGTTTCCTTGTTTTCATTTCTTAAACAATTTCTAAGTATTTTGTCATTATCAAAAAGGGGGAGATTGTTGGACCAATGGTGGTTGACAAATTAATTTCACTTATGTTTTGATAATAATAAAATACTTAGAATTGGTTAAGAAATTGTTTCAGGTATTTTGGATTGATATTCAACAAAAGAATTGTGCAAATCAAGATGAGTAAGTGACAAATCATTGAAGAATCAGATGGGAGTTGTCCTCTAAGTGAAAATGACATAAAACATGAGATTTATAAAGGATTTGGTCGGATGTTACCATAGATGGCTAAACAAGTCGACTTACACAATACAAGTTGACTTACATATGAAGATGAATTCACACAAGTCGACTTATTGGAAACAAGTCGACTTATCGAGGCAAAAAAGTCGATTTATATATAACAAGTCGACTTATTGGAGAGCGGAGATGAAGTTTTTCGTAAATGGTTGAAACAAGTCGACTTATGAATTCGACAAGTCGACTTATTGATGCACAAAATCAGCTCCAACGGTCATATTAGCTAAAAATGGTATGGAGATTATCAAGGAACGGCTATCACAAATTAAGCAACGGCTAGTAGAGCTCCAACAGCTATATTTCTTCAACTATAAATAGAGGATGATGGAAGAAGAGTATATATAAGTGCCATAAGCTCAAATACTCTTATATTGCTTCAAATTGCTCATTATTGCTCTTATATTGTTACAAATTATTTTGAGCATTTGTTCTTCAATCTTTGTATTGTTTTATTACAATTTGAGTGACGAGTGAAAAGGTCACGTGAGGTAGGATTGTGCCGCAAGACAAATCGAGTGTAAAGGTTGCTTGAGCCGAAATCAGCGGTGTTGGTAGGATTTGTGCCGGAAGACAAATCAAGTGTAAAGGTAGCTTGAGCCGGAAATCAAGCGGGATTGTAAAAAGTTCACACTCAACTACAAAGTGTGCAATAAAGTGATTGGCAAAATCCTAAGTGGGAGCTTAGGTAGATGACGTAGGTCTTAGCACCGAACCTCTATAAAAACAGTGTTTGATCTTCTTCCCTACACTCTTTTCAATTAAGTTTATCTAAATTGTTTTTGTGTGTTTTAACTTCTGATTTTCTTGTAGAGATTTTCAAAGAATTTTAAGATCTATTCAACCCCCCCTTCTAGATCGCTTACATATAAGAATGTGTAATTGTGGAAAGAATTGAATTGCTAGAAAATGTGTTGGCAAATGATGTGTCCGACATGTTTTGAGCATAATTTTCGATATAGTGCTCCGAATTGGATGATTCTGAGGCATTATGAAGTTAAGACATAGAGAAACAATTCTCTAGAAGGAAGTTTTAGCAAATTCCTTCATTTAGATGTGAGAACAATTGTCCAAAGGTGAGCATAACTTAAAGAAATATTCAGGGGCATTTCTGGAAGTCAACTTAAAGAGTAAAGTTTAAGGCAAATAAGAAAGGGGCAATATGGTCTTTTACACTCCAATTAATGACCTAGCATATAAAAAGAGGGGGAGGTCGTTTCTTATGGAAGACACACGAATTTTCCGAAGAAGAAAGAAGAAAGAAGAAAGAGGAAGAGAGAAGAGGGGAAGCGTGAAGAAGAAGAAGAAGGAGGAAGAAGAGGTAAGTTTTTGACTCTCCAAGCTTCTTTCTCCATGGATTCTAGAGGGAAAAGAGGGAAGGAGAAGAGATTTACTCCAAGCTAAGAGGATTTTCGAAAATGGGAAGGGAGAAAGGTAAGAGATGATTTTAAAGTTTGAGTTTTTCTTGAATTTTGATTGATTTATCCTAAGATGGTTATGGGTTTGTTATGTATGGGGTTAATTTAAGTGATTATACTTTGGGTTATGTTGAATTAGGGATGAGAAACTATTTGGAATTTATGCTAAAGTATATGAGTAAGAATTTTGAAGGTTATGATGTAGAGAGGTTGGAATCTAAATGGGTTTGTAAAATATGATGATTATGATATGGGTTTTGGATGATTATGGTTTAGGTAACTTTATATGGGAAGAGAGATAGAAGAAAAGAACAAATTGAAGCTTTGGACAAGAACATGGCATGGATAAGAGGTGGGTAATATGTTTGTTTTACAAATTTTAAGTTATTTGTAAGTTTTGGAAAAATCAAGAAAGTGACCATGTTTTATAAGATAATGTTTTGGCAAAATGATTGAATCAAGTGAATTTTGAAAGGATTATTAATGATTAAGTTCATTGTTTCAAATGGTTTAAGAAAGTTCTATGATTATTTTTGAACAATTTTTCATGAATGATTTAAATTGTTTATCCAATGGATTTCAAATGATTTTTATAAAGTTGAAATACTTGTGTTAGTGCATTATGTTAAATTGATTGAATTTCAATATGTGAACTTGTGTGTTTAAGTGAATTATGGTTTGTGAATTATGTAAATTGTGAAGTAATGCTAGAAATGCATATATATATGTCATGTTCATGAAATCAAGTTTTCAAGAATGTGCCTTGAGCAATGTTTTCAAATGCATGAATTACATGTTATGTGGGTGCGGCATAGTCCTCAAGAAACCGTCACGCACGTTGACTCATGTGTATAGCCTTCTCCGGCTGCCCATCAAGAAGTGGCACGGAGTTCCTTTAGGACTCCTTATGTATGACGACACAAGGCCATTTTATGGAATTGTGTAGTCATCATGTATGGACTTTGCCAAACCATTATGATGTGTTATATGATTAGATATTGATTGCAATGTGATGCATTCATATGTTTGAAATTGTCATTGCTTGGTGAAAAGAAAATTTTGAGTTTTACGAGAATAAAGAGGTGAAGTTTTATTTGTGATGGTTTTAGCATTTTGGTATAAAAGTTTTGAAAAGTTAAAGAGTTTGTGAAATAAACACTTGATAAAATTTATAATGAGAAATTATTTATAAGGTGGCAAAGTTTTGAGAAATGGCTTTTACTTATTTTTTTCGCACAAGCATATTATCCACGAGCTCTCTAGCTCACCCCTTTCATCCCCATCTCCGTGTTTTCGAGAGGGAGATCGGATGAAAGCATGGCAAGACTTTATGTTCATTTTGTACTTTGTGTATTTGGTTTAAGATTTCTGGAAATGGCTTATAGCTTGTATTGCCGTTAGAGTATTGTAAACATTTGGTCCACAATGTATCTTGGATTATGATTTTTGTATAAGACTCTTGGATTATGGAATTGGAAATGCATTGGTTTTTGGATGTGTATATTGGAATTGTATATAATTATATTGGGTGATGAATGTATTGAAATATATTTATATGGATATGGATGAATGTACTGGATGTTGAGATATTAGTTTGAATGTGAAAAATGTGAATGGATATGAAAATGACTTGAAGTGGTTTAGAACCTAGGATTGCGTTGTTGCTGAGATCCCGGACGGAGGGTCCGGTAGATCATGATGTATGTGTGAATGCTGAAAGTTATAGTAGTGAGTTTACTATTTGCAGGTTTGGGTTTTGTTCTTGTGCGGTAGTTATCTTGCGGATTTTATATGGTAGTATATGGATTTTTATGAGATTGTGTAAGAATTTATGAATTGTTTGACATGAGTATGAGGTTGCTTTGGTAAGAAATGAGAACAAAGATAAACGTTATGAAAATATTGAGTTACCGCATAAGTAAGAAGAACATGGTTAAGGATTGAGTTTAGTACGAATTGTTTATGATAGATGAAAAGCATGTTTAAGAAAGCAAGTAATGGGAAAAAAAAAATTTACCCGGCATGGATCCATTCCGGATAGGAATAGTCCAGGATTTCCATCGCTATGATTAAGATATTCGTATCGGATGTCGGACTTCGGTTTTATTTGTTTCGATTAAATCCGTAATTGTCTTATAATTCTATCAAAACCACCGTTCGTATGCTTTGTTTTCAAGTTGACTATTTATTGCATTTGAATTCGTTTGGTATCTGAAGTGATCCGATTCATTGCTTTCGTTCCGTTTCGGATTCGATCAGTATCTGATTCGAGTTATTTGATATTCGATCACATTTGTATTTTCGATCCCATTAGTTCCGCATTTGTTTCCATCCCATTAGTTCCGCATTTGTTTCAATTCACTTGTTTTCTTTCGATTTGAATTCTCTTCAAGCATGATCATAACCAGCTTAAGCAGTGATTGTATTATTAAGCGTAAGAAGTTGGATTATAAGAAGTTGGGTCTCGGAGACGGGATCCAACATTAATATTTCACAAAAAGTATAAATAAGTCCTTGTCATTATCTTTAGTAGTAATTTGCACCCTAACATTGGTAAAATAGTACTCATAATATCATATGTTATTAAAATAGTACTCATTGTACTCTAAAAGTGGTAATAGTGACAATAGTAGAAGCTTATTTAAATCTATTGTAAATTGCTAAAGGCAAAACCCAATCTTTAGAAAGTATTTTAAAAATTATTTTAAGGTCATATCTAGTGGGTCCAAATTACTTATTTAAAATGAAATATATTTATAAAATTAATTTATCTTTAAGCTTTATTCAATATATAATTATTAGACATTTACAACTAAACATATTTTATTTTTATTTAAAAGTAAAAATAAAAACACTATATAAATTATTTTTTGAGGCAACTCACCTTCAACTTTTTTCTGTTTTCTATAAAATGTCAATGCTATTATAAGTGTGATTGAATTAATCAAACATTAAACTAAAGTAATACCCCAACTAGTGAAAATAAAATCAATATTGTCAGAAAAAGAATAGGTGAATAATTGTGTAATGTACGAGGAGAAGCTCTGGAAATGAGTAGTTTAAGTCATAATTTGGCATCGGTATTTAGCCTACTATCATACTGTTGTTGTTATAGTTTAAATATTGTCTCTTTTGACGATCGAATCAATACAAACGTCTAGATTATTTTAGGAACAAAAATAGAAAACAGAACTCAAGCACATGACCAGGTTAATTTCAAGAGATACTTTATAAAAGAACCTTCAATAATATATTCCTTTTGCACGTTGTTAATGTTAGTTCTTAAGACGTTTTAGCCATCTGACCAAGCAAGATAGCGGCGATCAGGATCAACAATTTACTTTAAGAAAGAAGAATACATGTACGATGATGTCACGGATTGGAGAAAGAAGCCCTTGTCAGATTTGAAGTTTGATGCAGTATGGAAAATAAGATCGTTCATGGCTGGTTTATCAGCGGACAAATTTGATTTATATTGCACTTCTTCATCCGCGACTGATCAATATATTTTCACTGCACGCAAATTCAACTTTGGTGTGCTTGAACAAAAAGGCTTCGTCGGAAAGTTCGCATGCTAGCAACATTCACCTCATCACTTTAGTCTTTTTGATTTGTTTTTTTAATTCGAGAAAACCCGTATGGAGGTCAAGCGGATGCACCTCATCATTGAGGGCCCAATTAGATTTTCATCTATAGGTAAAACTCTGACTGCTCAAGGTTCTTATAAGAGGGGCTAGCATAGAATCGAACCTGAGATCTAACTAAAATTAAGCTCCGCTTTCAACTATCGAGCCACACCCCTTAAGAGCTTAGTCTTTTTGATATTAAAATATAGAATCACTGGCTCTTTAAGAGTTGACATTTTGTCTTTACATTGGACTTACTGGATATTGAATTTTGAATAGCTCATAACTAATCTTGTTTACCCTCACTTTAGCTTTTTTTATGTTAAAATATAGAATCATTGATTCTTAAGACTTGGACATTTTGTCTTTATATTGGACTTACTAGATATTGAATTTTCAATAGCTCGTAACTAATCTTGTTTGCCCTCACTTTAGCTTTTTTTATGTTAAAATATAGAATCATTGATTCTTAGGACTTGGACATTTTGTCTTTATATTGGCCTTACTAGTTATTGAATTTTCAATAGCTCATAACTCATCTTGTTTAGGCTCAATGCATATACAATCAATGGCTGAAAATTGAATCAAACTGACCGATTTAATCGAAATAAAATACTAACTGGCCTAAAAAAATTGTGACAGAAGGAATCAAATGAGAGAGAAACTCTAGCTTCTCTCTAACCCACCCTTCCATCCACCAAACCTTATCCCAGTCCTTTATTCTTTCCTTCTCAATATCATGATTTTTTAATAAATTGAATTATTAATTAATATATATGTGATTTTGCTTAAGATAATTTAAAATATATTAAAATAATATTTAAACTATAAAGAAGCATGTTTAAAGGACATTAAAAAGACGTTAGAATAAAATTAAAATTATTTCTATTGACTTTCTTTAAATATATTTCAACTTTTACTAATTTTAAATAAATGATAATGAAGAAATATACTTTTATTTTATTATTATTTTAAATTTTATAATAGATTCAATCTTACTTTACACTATTAGATTTATTATATATAAATAAGTATTATTATTTTAATAAAGTATTTCATTTTATACTATATTTTTACGTATTCTTATAATTTTATTTATTATTTATTATATACCAATTTTATAATAGTTTAATATCGATTGAACCTTTAAACTTTTAACCTTTTCTTTAATTGGTTTAATGTCCGGTTTGAATTTTAAATCATTACATATAATTATTAAGAAAGTACTAATATATCTAATTATATGTAAATAATCAATATATTAATGAGTATCAATTGATGAATATCAACGTTTGTTTTTGAAAAAAGTTGTGAGATTTTTTTTTATAATCAAACAATATTCATAATACAAGGAGGTGGTATATCAAGCCACTCTCCTAAGCTTGACTTGGAATGAGCACCCTCAGCAACAATATGTGCAGCTACATTCGCAGACCTATAAGCAAAACAACAAGATACTGACTCTAACTCACTAATAAGAGAGATATAATCTTGAATAAGAAGACCAAACACAAAAACATTCGTGGTTGAAGAACCATCAATAGCTTGAATCACTAACTTTGCATCTGATTCTACGATCACATTTCTCCATTAAAGTTCTTTTATCCAGCTCAACACCTCTCGAATCGTTGTTGTCTCTACTGCCTTAGCTGAAAAGAATCCAACCACACGCCAAGCTCTAGCAGCAATAAAACCTCCATCTGCTCTATGAACCACTGCCCCAATATCCATATATCCATAGCAACATTAACATAGCACCGGCTTATACATCATACATTACTAACCAAACTTGTCCACACCAGTCTATAAACGAATCAACATGAAACAAAGTAGCAAAAAATCCAGCAAGTCTCCATATATCAACAACAAATGGACACTCCTTTAACACATGCATTATTGTTTCATTAAAACCACAATAGCAAGGATAGGAGTCAATTACCCGATCTCTTCGTTGCACAAGGATAGAACGACAAGGAAGAACACTAGCTACAGCTCACCAAATAACGTTCTGAACTTTCGACGGCACATGTAATTTCCAAAAAAATTTCCAGACTGCTGCCTCCATTTGATTGTTTGTTGTAAATCGACCCACAAAAAAAGCATAAGCTGATTTTACTGAATATTCACCTTGTTGTTCAAATCTCCAACATAGACGATCAGGGGCTGCTCTCAATGATAAAGGAATGGACAATATCTTTAGTTGCTCATCTTCACTAAAAAGATCACGTAATTTGCCTCTATCCCATTGCCTACTTTGGATTAAATCTGACACCAAGTAGGAAGAACAATTCGATGGCTGAGTAGAAGCAATTCTCATATTATCACTGTTAGGCAACCAAGGAGTATCCCAAATAACAATATTGTTACCACATCACACTCTCCAATACACACCCTCCTGAAGAAGATCTCTTAATTCTCAAATACTCCGCCATATATAACTTGGATTCGATACCAAAGAAGAAGAAAGAAACGAAGTCGTTGGGAAGTATCTCGCTTTTAAAACACGGGCAACCAAAGAACCTGGATTGGTAAGAATTCTCCAACCTTGTTTCCCTAAGAGAGCTATATTGAACTCTCTTAATCACTTGAAACCAAGCCCTCTAACTTCCTTAACTCTAGCCATCCTATCCCAAGCCATCCACCTTATTCCTTTCTCATGATTAACCCCATTACCCCACCAAAAACCCGACATCACTCTCTCAATTTCTTGGCATAATGTTTTAGGGAGTAAGAACAACCCCATAACATAATTCAAGATAGCTTGCAACACTATTTTCAAAAGAACCGATTTTTCGACCTTAGAAAGAGGTCTTCTCTTCCATGAATTCAATCGTCGCCAAACTCTATCTTTAATATATGTAAAAATTACCTTCTTATTACTCCCCACATGAGACGGAATACCCAAAAAAGTGCCAAGAGTATCCTTTTCTTCAACTTCCAACATATTACAAATAGCGTCTCTAGTTCCTCTAGGCGTATTCTTCGAAAAAGAAACTGAGGACTTGTTGAATTTTTTTTTTGTCTTGAAGCCATCTCAAATGTGAGATAGCCGGACCACCTCTAGAAACCTTACCAACATGCAATTGACCATTATGAACACTCACTTGAATTAATTTTGAAAGACCCTCGGCACATAATATAAATAAATAAAGGGACAATGGGTCACCTTGTTGAAGTCCACGAGTCGGGAAGATCGGGCAAATTTCAGAACCATTCTGCAAAACCCAGTATTGAACAATGGAGATACATTTAAAAATAAGTTTTACCCAACGATGGTCAAACCTCATAGTAGTCAAAAACATCCCAAACAAATTTCCATTCCATCCAATCATACGCCTTGCTAATGTCCATCTTGAGAGCATTAGAATAATCAGAACCCCTACCACGTCTAAGAAAAGTATGCATCATCTCATAAGCAAGGATACAATTATCTTGTAATAATCTCCCTGGAAGAAAAGCGCTTTGGCTTTATGAGATAATCAATGGTAAAATATGTTGAAGCCGATTAGCAATCATCTTCATAACAATCTTCATCACCACATTACAAAGCACAATGGGTCTGAATTCCGCCAAATTAACTTTAGGAACTAGCACAATAGCCGTATCATTAAGGCTTGTAGGAATAAGTCTCTCATGTAAAATAGAGATACAAAATCAGGAACATCTCTACCAATCAAGTCCCGATAAGCTTGAAAGAAACACAGGTTAAAGCCATCCATACCTGGAGATTTATCCGACTTCATTGAAAAGACCACCAAACGAACATCTTCTAACGAATATTCAGCCATCAACAAATCATTATGTTCTGGAGACACCACCAAATCAAGTAGATTCACCATTGGAGTTGTCTCACAATGTTAGGAAGAAAACAACTGAGCAAAATAATCATGCATGATATGATCCAGACTAGTATCCCATGTAAACCAATTGCCATAGTCATCACGGATATTCTCAATTTTATTCTTATTCCTATGAGCAGTAGGAACATGATGAAAGAAATGAGTGTTGCGATCACCACCCTGAAGCCAATATTCTTTAGCACGTTGCTTCCAAAAGATCTCTCTAGATTCTAATAATTCATGGTACCTCGTCCTGGCTTGAATAAACTGTTGCACATCTGAAGAGACTCTCGAAACCCTTAATTCGTTCATGAGTAGCTTATAAGACTCGATTTCAGCTTTATGGAGATCTTTTAGCTCTTGACCCAACCAAAATAACGCCTCCCTATATTTACCCAACTTGTCCATCAAATTACAGTTACCATTCACTGGCCAACAATCAACAATCAATTCATGACAGCCTAACTCTCGAACCCAAGAGTTCTCAAACTTAAACTGTGGCCTATAGTTTCTGTGCATGAAACAACTATATGGCAAAAATATAGGATAGTGATCTAAGGACGTAACATCTAATACCGCAGCTTTACCATAACTGAACTGTTGAAGCCATAGATCATTCACCAATATTCTGTCAAGCTTCTCCTCTTTTGGATTACCACTATGAAGACTGTGTTCCCAAGTAAAAGGATGTCCATCTATAGGAAAATCAGACAAGCCCAAATCAAGAACTGCTTGTCGAAATCCATTAATGAGATTAATAGGTTGAGGACGTCTACCTCTTTTCTCCCAACTAGAAAGAAGGTCATTAAAATCGCCTAGGCAAACCCAAGGCAAATCGAAATGGAAAGCAAGAATGGAAAGTAATTGCCAAGAATTAACTCTACGAGAACGATCAAGCTCTCCATAGAAACCTGTAATTCGTCATTTACCAAGTAAATCAACCTCAACTTCAACATCAATGTGACGAATAGAAGAGCTAATAAGAGTAAGATCATTAACACCCTTCCAAAGTAATGTCAAACTCCCACTATGACCAATGCAATCAACAGAAAAGAAACCATCATAACCCAACAAAAGTTTTATTTCTTCAATTTTATTCAGACAACATAAAGTTTTAATTAAAAAAATAAACTATGGTTTTTTTGTCTCTAATTAATTCATTCAAGGCACGTACTACTCGTGGGTTGTCGATCTCACGACAGTTCTAGCTAAGAGTACTCATTTTTGTCGGCGGGCCTAGAAACCATGACCAACCGTTGTTGGGTTCTTCAAAATCGAAGTGTTAACAGAGATTGAAGAAGTGTTATTAGCAACCTGACCAAGACCGTTATTAGGTCCATCATTCAAAGGCCTTCTTCTCTTAGGGTCCGTAAAAATAATAACATCACTAGAGTTACCATCAGATTTATTGCCTTCCATATTATCCCCTAAATCACGGTCATTCAATTTTTATTCTCAGCAGAATTAATATCACCTTGAAATAAGGGATTAGCCATATTAGTTCCATGATTTCCGCCCCTTCCAAAATCTGCACAGTCAACGCTATCACCAGCTGCAACGGTATGGCCCTCCACTAACTAACGAGACCCTATCATGGTTTGTTTACGATGGGAAGCTCAAATTTCAGGACCAAAACAGTGAACCACCTGCTTAACATTACGTTCATGGAGACACCTACAAAACTTCTCTGTATGATCCAACATCCCACATATGAAACAAACATTAGGGAGCTTTTCCCAGACAAACGCGATAGTGAACCATTGCCCTTCTTATGACGAAGCTTCTTAGTGTCAACAATGGGAATCCGAACATCCTTCTTTATACGAATTCGCATATAGGAATTCCATGAGCGGTGAAAATTATTCGGATTAGAAGAAACAAACTCTCTCAAGAAATTACCAAGCCTTTCAAGAACAACCTTAAATCTAAAGCCAGATTCCAAGCTATGTACTTGAACCCATATCAACATATGATATAAAGGGACATCAGCTAGCCATTGATTCTCTCCCACCCGATCTAACAAAAGTAGATTGTTCGAAAAGGTACAGGGAGACATGTCTAAAACACGCTCAACATCAACATTATGATAAAATTGAAAGAGATATAAACCTTCAGTCTCCTCAGTAATAGTAACTCCCATGAATGGTTGCCAAAAGGAAGCCAAAGTTTGTTTCATGGCTTGAAAATTGATTACTTTTTCTGTTATAAATCGACCAACCAAACAAAAAGAATAATCAAGCTGTTGAGGAGCCACTACTTCGTTGGTAAAGACCAAACCCTCATCTTTGTCTCCCTCAATAGATAAATTAGTCATCTCAACAGAAGCGGCATCATCCTCTGCCATTATAAAAGAATTGAAAAAAACACGATCAACACGATCAGAAAATAGACTTGCATAGTGCAAAGACAAAAGCTCTCATATAGAGAGAAAAAACCATGATAGATAACTTTTATCCACACTCTTCAATTTAAGTTACAAGAACATATCAATGTTTATATAATTGAAAAGTGTATCAATTAATAAGCCAACAAATATTTGAAATATACAAACTTTAAGGTTAGTAATTGATTGCTCTATAAGAATCATTACAACTGGTCGTATCATTATTATACTTTTCTCATTAATTTTATATTTCAAGAGTTGATGTTCAACTAATAGCCAAGTAAACGAATTTATTTCCAAAGTTATGCTGTGTGCAGTGTACTTGGATCATATGCGCAATATTTAAAATATAGATATTTCAAATTTTAAATAAAATGATTCTTTTTAACTTATATAATACGATAGTTTTAATTACATTATTACTATTCAATAAAAATTTAATTTTATAAAATAATTCTTTTGCTATTTAGAAATGACATCGTATCATTTTTCTTTATTTAAATTTTACAGAGTTGAAAACAAACAAATTTTTGGTCCAACATATTATGCCAAAGGTCATTATGTGCTACCCAGGAAGATTATGGTGGAACGGCACGGGCTCCTCCATCCTTGACCATGGTCTCGATTTTGAGTTTTAATAATGAAGTTTTTTAAATCTTGCGAGGGAGAGTTTTGCTGCCTGAAAGGGTCTTCCTGGCTCGAATAAGAATTAGTGGGTTGTCCATAATGAAATGGGATACAAGGTAGTTCAATACCAAAAAAAAAATCATTATCTCCGACGTAGATTTGACATTTGCACTGAAAGTTATTGCTATAAAGTCTTATATGGTTTGATGTTAGGAGCATAACAACAGGAACGAGAGACAGAGATGGCAAGCTTAGAGCATACATTAATAGAAGCACGTCCCATGACTGGCGGCGATGGGCCTCTCAGCTATGCTAAAAATTCTCCTTTCCAGGTACTCCTAACTTGTATTCATTTCACTTGCTATCACAGCTGCTTATTTAATGACTTCACGTTCTTATATAAGCATAAACACATGAGAGTCTGTTCTCACTTCGCAATTAATTATTGGCTACAGAAGGGAGTAGTGGAGAGGGGAAAGTTTATGATCATTGAAGGCATCAAAAACAAGCTTGACTTCAAGATTTTCGATACCTCAAACAAGTTTCTTATAGCTGATTTTGGCTGCTCCGCTGGACCCAACACCTTCTTTGGAGTGGAAAACATCATAGAAGCCGTGGGGATCAAATACCGTGCTCAAAACAAGGACTCTCCTCCGCTAGAATTCCAAGTGTTCTTCAATGATCTCACTGACAACGACTTCAACACTCTCTTCAGAACTCTTCCTTCGTATCAGAAGTATTTTTCTGCTGGAGTTCCTGGCAGTTTCTACGTTAGATTATTCCCAAAATCCTCTCTTCATATCGGATTTTCATCCTGTGCACTACTATGGCTCTCTAAAATTCCGAGAGAAGTTTTGGACTGTAACTCTCCTGCATGGAACAAGGGGAGTATAATACAGTGTAACGAGCATTCTGAAGAAGTGGCCAAAGCGTTCTTGGGCCAATATGCGAGTGATGTGGATACATTTCTCACTTCTAGAGCACAAGAAATTGTTGGTGGAGGATTGATGGTGATCCAAATTCCTGGCTGTCCAGATGGAGTTCTAATGTCCCAAACAAGCACTGGCATAACTTTCAATCTTTTTGGATCTTGCCTCGCTGACTTGTCCAAGATGGTAAGACTCGACTGTCCTTTAACTAATGTTAGCTTTTTAGTTCGTAGCTTTCACTATATTCCACTTCAAATTTAGTCTGTGGGGAACAAATTGGAGTAATCATAAGCACAGGAAACCTTTAAAATAAAATAACATTATAGTAAAAGAACTGCAGTGCAGAAACATATTCTTCAATCATAAATAAATATGATTACAATAACATAAATGAATTCCGATTGAATTGGATCATCCCATTGGTGCATAGGCATATCAGAACGCAGCTGGTTTTACTAATTAGGCAACAAAACCTCATTCACAGCCAAATACAATGAAAATGGTTTCAATATGACTTTTTATTAAGTTTAATCAAATATTTTATAGTGGATAATGACTATGTAAATTTTTCCTTTTCTTTTTTTAATCATTGATCCATAGAGTATTCGTTAAACATTGCTTTTGTAGGGAGTAATAGCTAAAGAAAAGGTAGACTCCTTCAACTTGCCACTGTACTTTGCCACGGTTAAAGAGTTGGAGGAAATAATAAAGAAAAATGGATACTTCAGCATTGAAAAACTGGAGTGGGATCATGCCATGTTCCGTGCGATGAAGCTCGACCCACAAGCGCTCTGCGTGCAGTTCAGGACAGTTTCTGAGGGACTCGTGAAGATGCACTTTGGAGATAACATGGTCGAGGAGATATTCAACTACTATGTGAAGAAACTTGAGGAGAATTACTCAGCATATGATGAAGCGAGCAATCACCAAATTGAAATGTTTATCCTTCTCAAGCGCAAAACTGACTATAATTGACACGCGCTCAGGATCCAATAATGTTATAATCAATACATATATCCCGTTGTAAGTGTGGATCAGAAAGTGTTTTTAACTATTTGCCTGTATGGATCCAAATAAATAAGATGAGAGGGCTAGAGATCAAAGTCTAGCTTTATATTGGCTCACAAAATAAGAAATTCTTATTTACTATATTTCCTGTTCAAATGGTTTAATTTACAATACAATACAAAAATTGTTTAATTTATCCCAAAAAATTACACTCTCAAAATTTTAACAATATATCAAAATCTTGAAACTACGGTTTTAAACCGATCAAATAGTTAATCAAAACTAATTAAAATATAATTTGGACGGCAAATTCTTCGATATCATAATTATGTCCATGGCATCCTACATAATAATAATTGCACACTTATTTCTAAAACCAAAAATAATTATATGAAGTCTTATTAAAAATATATTTATAGCGCAAAATAGTTGATATAATTGTTGATTTATATCTATAGCCAATTAACTGATTGTATATTTGTGATATTTTATTTTATATATGTCTATTTAATTAATTTATTTATAAGATAAAGTTCATGATGTAAATATGCTTTGTAATTGAAATTATGATTAGATTATAATTATGAGATTTATATTATATTTATAAATTAATCTAGACTGAGTTTAGGCAGGTCTGCTTGACAAATCTTAGGTATGCAGGCGCATAAAATAATTACTCAAAAGGCCAAGTGTATTTCTAAACACACTTTTCCACTCAAGTTAGTGAAAATTGAAGGGTGTTAAACATGAAAGAAAAAATGCTATTTGATTTTGATGATAATAATTATGATAACTTACCTTAGAAAGTTATCTTCTTTTATAGGCAATCCTTCTAACATATATAGTTTGACTCTAACTATCTATAGTTACTTGAATCTAATCTCTATTATGTACCTAGTTAGTCTTTGCTTAGGACTTTACTTCCTCATACATTTAAATCAAATTTTGAATGGACTTACCTTGTTTAAACAATTAGACCTTTTATGTGAACCTAAACTCTGCAAGCCTGAAAAGATTGTTGGGTTGAACTAAACTAACTTAGGTTGTCGATAAGGATAGCGATTTTATTGACCTTCATCCATTCTAAAATCATCTATCAATAACATGATAATATGCACTATAAACATGTAAAGAACATGTCCAGAATAATCCAAGAACATTTCTTAAAAACCATTAATAAATATTGACATACCTCTTAAAGGTAGGTATAGAGATAAGATAAAACAAACCCAATATCAAGTCACCTTCAGCATGTCTGATTTTAATAAGTCTAAAACCACATTTGACAACTTTACTATGGATTTTTAGCGGTAGATTTCTATAGGATAGGTTTATGACCTGAGAGGTTGGCAATCATCTTTAACAACTCATCTATCTTTCCTTTGATAAGACTTATGATGATATATAGATTGACAATAATTATGAATAATTCGCCTTTAATCTCTCTTAATAAGATTTGATAGAAATCATCCCTTGTAAGCCTCATGAGGGATATTTCTTTTGGAAATATGAACGTCAAAAAGACGTTCACACCATTTGTATAGAAACAAAGTGTTGTTTAATCTCAACTATTGATCCAGATCAATCTTGATCATCCATCTGTCTATATGTGGGTTACTTTTTCCACGTTTTAGAGAGTTATTAGAGCGATAAACACCCTTATATTTAACTGCCTATATATCGTCTTGAAAGGATTTTAACGTCAAGTACTTACATACCTATATTTTTCTAGCAAGTTTACATATATTCTTAATTTTACATATTATAGAGGTGCATAGATGACAAAAGTAGCTTAGGAAACAAAGACTTTAGCTCTAATAGTTTTAGCTTATGTATCTATAAGAATGCATGATTGGTAGCCTTGAATTATAGGATCCATCGCCTTGTGTCTCTAAATTATATAAAAACCATCTTTACATCTATTGTAACAATTGTCCCTTATTTAAGAGTATCATATGAACATGTATTGATTAGGTCTAACAAGATGCTCTATCTTTAAAAGTCATCATCAAATTTTATACTAGGGGACTTCTACAAAAATTTTGAAGTGCGCCTACACCCTAATAAGTTGCATAAGTTTAGATTCACGAAGGTAAAGGGGAAATTCTACATACATGAGGGGATCTTGGTTATGTTTTTGACTATGACAAGCATTTATGCTACCATAGGCTAGGTGTAGCTTCATTACAATGCTTTCAAGTATAAACTTTGGTTCTCTCTCTTCGTCCCACTATTAAGAAGATATTGAATGTGAAGGTCCTGAATGTTACTTAAATACATCTATATGCTTAGAGTTTGTTAATTAGGTTTATTATCACTTACTATATTAGGGAGGTACTCTAACCTCGAATTATTTAAATTTACACCAATACTTGCATATGGGAATATAGAGTGGTTGGTAAAACTTAAATTCTAGGGAGGGTTATCAATGGCTTATAATTATAAAGGTATTATACCACTAAAAGGAGAAGTTTATATGCTTGTAAAACCTAATAGACATGTGGGCCTTTAGAGTTTTATGGACGGGCTTAGATGAGAGGTCTACCTAATGGGGTAGAGACAATGCATCCTTAAAGTTCCTATTCTGGCAACTTGTAAATCCAACCATCAATGTTTTACCTTGAGATAAATTTTTATGTAGCCTAATCAATTCATGGATGTCTTTATACAAAAGAGTCCCTTTAGGTTTTTCTTTCTTTCTTTTTTGCCTAATACTTTAAATATCTTAGTAATATCCTTATTGGATATATGATGTCCATGAAGACTTAAAAAATGATAGCAAGGGTTATGACAGTAATGGAGAGAGGCCTAATCGCTTGCCTTCCAAAGAGAGAAAGGAGAAGAAGGACCTACAATGGTGAGGTCCTTATCATCGAACCAACACTTGTTAGTTTATTCACCCTATCTCTATGCCTTTATATCCTTTACCTCCTTACTCTTCTCATTAAGTAAAGAACATTGTTGGATCCCCCTTCTGAGTAGACATATAATAGAAGAAGAACGCTTCTTCCCTAACTTTAACCTTATTGAAGAAAACTGATACTATTTATAGTAAGCTTGGAAGTGACCTTGAGTGGGTCTGTTAAATGATCCTCTTTAAGGACGAAAAGAGTATAGAGAACATGCATATCGACCATATTTGTAGGTTTTAAAAATGACATCTTGCCAAAGTAAGTTAACTTATTTTATTATATTTGTTACCTTTTTATCATGCTTCACTTCTTTTTCCTATTTTGTCAGTTTTATAGTTATATGTTATGAAAAAGTGTGCATGGAACTTAATAAATCTATCTAAGAGAAGGAAGAGGTTAAAAATGTAACCCCTAAAGGCCTATGGTAGCCTTAAGTTAACAAATTCTAGTTCAATATCCTATTCTACATATGGTCTCGAATGAACCAATATTTAATTTTTATGTGTTTGGTTCTTGAGTGTTGAATAAGGTTATTTGTAAGATATATGACATTAGTGTTATTACAGTTAATGGGTATCTTTGTAAGATCCATGTCATCATCCCTAAGTTGTTATCTAGGCTATATAATTTATGCCTAACAACATCTAGATTCTATATATTCAACTTTCACAATTGATATTGTAACCAAATTTTGTTTCTTACTAGACTGTGATATTAATGCATTGCCTAAATGTTAAAAGTGCCAAATGTGTTATTCCAATATGAAAAACTGCCAATATAATCCACATCTAAATATCTAACTAAATAAACAAAAGTATTCTTGGGATATCAAAGTTCTAATAATAAGGTACTACACAGGTATCTAAATATACACTTACTGACTATAATATTATACTCTCTATGATCAATTGAAATCTAACACTCAAGTATACACTAAATATGATATTGGGCCTACATGCAATTAAATAAAACAAATTACTAATCACACTTCAATAAAGCTTTACATTAACCAACTGGCTCTTTTCATCCTTGTTCAAAATTGTTATTATGCTCATATGTGTCCTTAATTATTTGGCTTTATCTATTTTAAAGTGTTTGAGTAGTTCTTAAGTATACTTTACATGATTAAAGAAGATCCCTTCTTTTATTTTCTTAATTTGGAGTCTAAGAAAGAAGTTAAGCTCTCCCATCATGCTCATCTCAAATTCGTTACTCATACATTTAGAAAATTCTTTGAATAAACTTCCTTTAGTAGCACCAAAAATAATATCATCAATATAAATTAAGACAATTAAAAAGGTATGTTTATGCTTTTTGATAAAAGGTGTTGTATTAATCTTACATTTTATAAACCCATTTTCTAATATAAATGCACTTAACATATCATAACAAGTTATATGAGCTTGTTTCAAGCCATATAAAGCTTTGAAGATTTCGTAAAGATGGTTAGATGCATTATGATTTTCAAAGTCTAGACGTTGATCAACTTAAACTTTTTCTCGAATAAGACCATTTAAAATGAAAATTTAGCATCTATTTGAACTAATTTGAAATTTATATAAGATGTAAATGCAAGTAATGACCTAATAGCTTCTAGCATAGCTATTAGTGTAAAAGTTTCTTCAAAGTCTATGCCCTCCTCTTGATTATACCCTTTTTATCACCAATATAGCTTTATTTCTCACAATGGTACCTAGTTCATTTGATTTGTTTTAAATAACCAACTTGGTACCTATAATTTGATGCTCTCTAGGTCTAGGAACTAAATTTCACACCTTAGTTCTCTTGAATTGGTTAAAGTATTCATTTATAATAATAATCCAACTGTCATCACTAAACTTTTCTTTTGTAGTCTTAGGCTCAATATGAGAAATAAAAGAAGATGAGATATGCCTCTAAAATAAGATTTAATGATTAACCCTCATTAAACAAAAACTATAACTTAATCTAGAGGATGATTCATCTTGATTTTCTAATCTTTTCGAAGTTTCTCATCCTTCTTGTCGACTTGTTTTAATAGTGTATCAACTAACTCATGTGAGGTGTCTTAATTATCAATCTTATTCTCTTAAAGGGCTTGTTTTTTCTAATTCCTTGGATAAACTTATATCAACATCTCTAAGATCGTTTTTTAGGTATATGAGGGTTAGATTAATCAAAAACAATATGCACAAACTCTTTAATAATAAGACTCTTCTTATTAAAACTTTATAGATTTACTAGCTAAAGAGTATACAAAAAATATCTTCATTTACTTTGGATTTAAACTTCCTAGGTTATTTTTATTATGTAAAATGTAGCACTTACAAATACTTTGGACTTTAATACCTAGGCCTAGAGATCACCAAATAATAGGTATTAAATGGGTATTTTAAAAAATAGATGATTGAGTACCATTATGAGAAATAAAGCTAGAGCTAAATTGGTGGGTAAATGGTATAATCAAGAGGAGAGCATAAATTTTAAAGAAACTTTTGTCTTGGTAGCTAAATTATAAGCTATTAGATTATTACTTGAATTTGCATCTTATATAAATTTTAAATTGTTTTAAATGGATTCTAAAATACATTTTAAATATTTTATTCAAAAGAAGTTTATGTTAATCAACTACTTGATTTTAAAAATCATAATAGAACTAACCATATGTACAAATTGTCGAAGCATTATATAGTTAAAATTGGTGTTAGAGCTTGTTATGATATGTTAATTACATTCCTTTTGATAAATAATTTTATAAATTGCAAAGTTATTACAAATTTAGTCATTAAAAGGATAAGCAACATATCTTAATTATTCAAATTTATATTGATAATATTATCTTTGGTGTTACAATGAAAGCTTGTGTAAATAATTTCCAAGTGTATGAGTAGGAAACTTGAGATGAGCATGATCACTTGACTTCTTTCATGGACTTCAATTCAAGATAATGAACAAAGGAATCTTTATCAATCAAGGTAAGTACACCAAATAACTCTCAAACACTTAAGAATGGATCAACTTGAGCTATTAGGGACACTTATAAGTAGTACAACTAAGTTAAACATAGATAAAAATTGTAAATTGGTTAAAATAAATTATAATGAGTTATGATTGATTTTTTTCTTTATTTTACACTAAGTAGACTCAACATTTGTTCATTATTTATTTATCTTCTACATTCAATCAAATCCAAAAGAGTCTCATCTTTTAGCTATTAAACGTATACTTAAATACCTATTTGGTACCATGCTATTAGGAATTTGATATCCTAAAGACATAGTTATTGACTTAGTTAGATATTAGACGCAAATTATACTGATAGACTATAATTTTTAGTCAATGCATTAATGTCGTAATTTAACAAAAACTAAAATTCAGTTGCCATATCAATCATGGAGGTCGAATATATAACAGCTGACAGTTGTTATGCATACATTTTATGGCTTAGACAACTTAGAGATTATGGCATGAGCTTTACAAAGATACCAATTAGGTTTGATAACACTGGTGTCATTTTCTTTATAAGGAACCTCGTCCAATACTCTAGAACTGATCATATACAAATTAAATATTATTTCATTAAAGATCATATATTGAATGGATATAATAATCTAGAATTTATTGGTACATTATACCAATTGGCTACCATATTCACTAAACCTATGAGTGAGGATATATTTTGTACAAATAGGATAGAACTAGGTATAATTTATGGAAATTTTATTTGATAATGATCTCCACAAGTGCTTAAGTTTGAATTGATTGTTATTTATTTAATTTATTATGTATTTTAATATTAGTTTAGTAGAATTTTAGATAATTAACTCTTTTTATATTTTCAAAAGTTCTCAAAAATGGGGGAAAGTTAGTGATATTAGATTTAGGGGAGTAATTAATGTTAATGCTATCTTGAGAAAGTTAGTGAATTAGATTCAGAGAGTGATTAATTTTAGTGCTAGCTTAAAAATTTAGTGATATTTTACTTATAGGAGTGATTAATTTCAGTGTTATCTTAGTAATCTTTATACAAATTTGGAGTTTTTTTCTTAAAATAGACAAACTTGTAAGTCTTTTACAACACATGAATTTAGAGGAGCTAACTATTTATATTTCTTAGAATAAAAACAGTGTATATTATATTTTATTGTTATTTATCTAATATCACAAAATTTTAGGAAGATTATTGAACCTAGGAGGTTATTATCCATACTTTCATAATAATAAAATATAAATACTATTAATAAGTGTTTTTGTTTATAAAAGCAATGATGGTCATATACAAATCATGATACATCTTATGAAGAAACTAGAGAAAAGCTAAACTTATTCAAGTGAAGAAAAAAATTAGGACCAATGACGAATAGCATACAACAAAGTTTTAAATGAACATGTAGTGTTTATTATATTTCCTATTTGGTCTCTTTAATATTTTAGAGACTCATCATGTATAAACACATTACCATTTTAACTTATTGCATGAGTCATCAAGGGGAAGTAAGTTTTAATGTCTAAGAAAATTGTCTTGAACTTTAAAACATGCTTTAGGGAAAATTTGGAGAAGTGCTCGAGTACATTTTGTATTAAGAAAATTTTAAGTATTTGAAGATATTGGAATCATGATTTTAGGTATATTGATCCACCTACATAAGTTCGTAGTTGACTAGTATAGATTAAAGTTGTCAAATTTTGTATATTAAGAGTTTTTATCAATATTGGCTTACACATTGGTTAACAAATATGCTACAATGATCGACTAATATGTCATAATAGCTAACCAATATTCTAATATTGGTCAACCAATGCATATAAATGAATTATTAGCAATGGCTAGTTCTTATTCTAATGGCTAATTTGACAATTAAACAAATACATATTTTGTTATTGGTTTAGACAAGAGAGAACATTTGGATCTTTATATATGCATCTATAAGAGTTTTCTCAAAGAATTTTGAGATTTTATTGCTATATCTTAAAGTGAGTGAACCTTTATAATTATTGAAGTGTTCAAGCAAGATCTTTTGTATTGAAAATGATTTTGTGAATGGGGTTACCCTTCACCTTGAAGAAGGATTATAAAATGAATTTCTCTTTACTCGTTAAAAAATAAGATTATTGTAGGAAATTTTCTCTTTGCCTTGTTAAAAGAAGAGACTTAGTGAACATTCCTAACAATATTTTAGAGAGAAGATGTAGGCAAGAGTTATCTAATAAATCAATATAAATTGTTTATCTTTCTTCTTCCCTATACTCTTTAAATTATTCTTTGATTGAGTTACTAATTTACATTAAGATACTTTAATTATATATTTTTTAAATTGTCTTTATTAGATAATAAATAGGTATTTAAATTTACTAAAATCAATTTAGACCCTCCTTAATGCCATGAGGGACCAACATACGACATTATTAATTTTTCAATAAAGGAATTATTTATCTTTATATTTTTTAATTATAGTTAATGTTTAATACTAAAATTCCTAGAATAATTATTATGTAATGGAAATTATGGTGAGATCATAATTATGAGATTCAAATTACAATTAGGTATTATTTCTAAATTATTTCTTATAATATTTTATTAAGATAAAATATTGATATAATGGTAAACATAAAACACATTATGTCTCTTACAAAGATAGTAACTAAACTTATAATTAAGGTATGAGAATATTTAAACAAGCGTATGAGTGGTTATTAGAGAATAAGTTTATGAAATTGGCTTAATATGAGGATATCAAATGGAACATTACTTATATGTCCACGGATGTCCTCTTTATGATAGTTGTAAAACTAATTCTTAAATTATAGATTACTAAAGTATCTTATATGATAATTACTATGTTCAAGCTATTGATGATATATTCTATTGAGATTAGCTTAATTGATAATACTTGGATATAACATAAACTATATAGAGATGGTTAAGTAACTCAATAAAAGATTCTTAACTCTAAAGTAATTAGGAGAATGCTCTGTTGTTCTTGATTAATAACGTGTGAATTTTGTAATCAAATTGAAATGAGATTTGAAAAGAATGTTTTCATATTCCTCCACATTTAATTTTTATTTGTCCTTAAGTAAATTAATTTTTCTTTTTGAAAAAGGGGGAATTTTATTAATACATGGCTCTACAAGAGTAGATAAAGTGCAGTACAAAAGTCATGAGAAGAAGAGATGTAAGACTCATGGTTTATATCGTATGTATGGAACAAAATTCTGTTCCATTCGCAAGATTGTCCAGAGATGAAGAGGTAGAGCAATTGTCGTAGCGAATTGTGTTGAATGACCACCGAAGCTAACTTTGCTAAAAAATCCGCAAAGCTATTAACCTCTCGGTAAACATGGATAATGGACGACGTCGAGACAGAGAGCATATTTCGAATATCTTCAAGCGCTACTTCATACCTCCAAGGCCAAAAGTCTGAATTATGGTTCAATAGGTGCACAAGACCCATATTGTCTGTTTGAACCTGTATTTTCTGGAACCCACAGGCAACACAAAACCGAAGGCCACATTTCCATGGCGAAGCTAACATTTGAGTTACAGTATCGACACTCAGTAAAAAGGAAAGAACCATTGGCATATCGTACCACGAATCCCCAACCTGAAGGTCCGGGACATCCAAGCGATGAGCCATCAGTGTTAAGAACAACGTTACAATCATCCGGGGGCCTTCAACATAAAGTCATAATCACCGGCTTACGAGGCAATTGAAAAGGATAGTGAAAAGAAGTGGATAAATTAACCATTTCCTGTCTATCCTTTAGAAATAATTTATGAACTCTCACCATAGAGGAAACATGTTGCATAATCAAAAAGATCAAGGCTGAGACTGTTGTGGACTTACCCTCATATAAGCGCAGGTTACGCATTTTCCACAGCTCCCAAAGGATGAAATAAGGTATGATCGAAATGATCACAGGTCTTGCAGTTGCCCCCTTCCAAGAGTAGACCACTCCCGTATAAAGAGCCATAGTTCAGGGGGAAAAGATAGATGAAGATCTAACAGGGCTGCAAAATATCTCCATACCATTCTGGCCGTGGGACACTCATAAAAAAGATGCTGAACACTGTCGGTTGCCAAGGAACAAATACTACATCTCGATGGATTTAGAAAGAAACCAAACTTGTTCAATGTTTCCGGGAAAGGAAGAAGGGAATTATAGAGACGCCACACAAAAATAGAGATCTTCTTTAGCAGAAACTTATTCCAAGCTTGACTAAGAGAGACATTGACAGGGTTACGGGATCGTACCAATTCATAAGCTGAAGAAAGGCTGAATTTTTCGGTAACAGCTGGTTTCCAAATTCGCCGATCAGGCCCAGAAGAAAACTGTTGGAAATGAGTAGTTATAAATGCAGCGTGATTAGGTTGCAAGAGAGGAATAATGCAGCCCAACAATTCTTCTCGCTGGGAAAAGAAATCCCGGACAGTGAGCAGTGGGATAGGAAATTGTTGTACTTGATCCAACGAAGAAAAAGCTTTAAGCCCTGACCAATTATCTGTCCAGAAGGACACCAATCCAGTATGGATAGAAACATACTCATATTCCTGAGCAATCCGATCTACTTTGGCAATTCTCCGCCAATGCGTTCTACGTCTTGCAGTCGGTGATAGTGTGGTAACAAATTTAGCCCAAAGACCCATTTGGTTTTTGACCTTCCACCATAACTTAATAGAAAAGGCTGCTACAATATCCTCCAATTTTCGGAATCCCAACCCATTCTCATCCATCGGGAATGAAAGACAATCCCATGAACGCCAATGTCATTTATCAACTGCAAAATAGCTTCCCCATAAAAACTGTTGGAAAACCTTCTCCATTTTATATAAGATGGATTTAGGAGGTTCAATGGCAGTGAAGACGTGTTGTGGAATGGAGGATAAGACATGTTTGATTAGAATCATCTGAGCTGCAGGAGATAGCCACTGATTCTTCCAACTACAAACTCGTGTCTCAATTGCCTCAACTAAATGAATGAATATACGCTCTGTCTTTCTGCCCCGGAATAGTCTGCAACCTAGGTATGGCAAGGGGAAATAGCCTTGGTCCATTTGCAGGAGCTGTAGAACATCTCTTTGATGATTGTGAGACACGTCTTCTGGCAAGATAAAACAACTTTTTTGCTTGTTAACCTTTTGACCCGTGGCTGCTTCATAGTCGGCAAGCAAGAGGTTGAGCTGAGTTAGTGACCGTTTATCGCTTCAAATAAAAATAATTAAATCTTCAGCAAAGCAAAGATGAGAGACAACTGCCGAGCTAGTAGGCACACCATAGGGCAATATCCTGCCTTGCATCACAAATGAGTGCATAGAGCGAGTCAAAGCCTCCGAAACTAAGATAAACAAGTAAGGTGACAAAGGGTCTCCTTGTTTGATGCCTCGGGATGACTGGAAGAAACCCATTGGACTACCATTCACCAAAATTGAGAATCAACTGGATTGAAGGGTCCCAATAATCAGTCTGATAATCCCACCATTGAAACCAAAGGCCGCCAGTATACGGGATAGAAATGACCAAGAGACACGGTCAAAAGCCTTCATTATATCCAGTTTGAGAAGAATATCACCTCCTCGAGCAGGGTGGTTAAGATATTGACATAAATCCTGAGCCATCAGTATGTTGTCCACAATGTCCCGCCCAGGTAGAAAGGTCGACTGCTCCGGGGAGATCAACTTGGGTAAAACAGTTTTCAACCGTTCCATAAGTATCTTCGTGAAGACTTTATTCAGGAAGGTACAGAGATTGATTGGTCGAAAGTCGGAAAAAGAATTTATACTTAGCTTTTTCGGCAAAAGAGTAATCAACGTACTACTTACTGCACGAGGAACTAGAATCCCTGACATAAATTCAGTACATGCATCAAAGAGATCATAACAGATGATGTCCCAACAATTATGATAAAAATTTCCACAGTATCCATCAACTCCGGGCGCACTAGTGGACAATAAACTCATGACTGCTTGCTTAACCTCCTCCATTGTAACCGGTTGTAACAACAAAACATTGTCCTCATCCTCAACAAGCCTCGGTATGTAGCTTAGCAGCCTAGAGGTTGTTTCCTCCTCATCCTCCACTACCTCCTTTGATAAGAGGGATTGAAAATATCTGACCGCTTCAAGTTCAATGAGTGTCGGGTCTGTCAACCATTGCCCATTACTATCTCTAATCTTGTGGATCCCCAATTGCGTTCGTTTCTCTGCCAAGGAGGCATGAAAATATGCAGTGTTAGCATCACCCTCCTTAAGTAATTTCAATCTCAACTTTTGAAGCATAAAATCCTCATGTTCTTTAAGCCGTAGTAGCAGTTCAGCTTTGGATTTGTTAAGCCTCATTAGAACATCATTGGTCCCAGATTCTTCAAACTCCTGTTCCAGCTGCAGCACAGCTGACTCCGTCGTTTTCAGATTGAGGAAGACATCCCCAAACTTCTCCTTGTTCCAGAGCCGCAAACAGGATTTGAGGCGACGAAGCTTTAGGGAAAACCGTAACATACCATGACAAGCAATTCGCCGAGCCCAATTCAATTTTACCAAAGTGAGGAAATCATCGCGACGTAGCCACATCCGCTGGAAGCGAAAGAGACGTGGGCTTGAAATTTGTTCCGTGTTGAATTGGCACAACATCGTCTGACCCCGTTCGGTTTAAGTTCTGAATAGAAGAAATTGGAAATAGATTGGCCCACTTTGTAGTGACCAATGTCCGATCCAACTTCTTCATAACACGACCATTGGATCTAGTGCCTACCCAAGTGAATTTAGCACCCTGCGTGGGGAGTTCCAATAGGGTGCAAGAAGCTATAAAAGAGTTAAAGTCATCCATAGAGCCAAGCTCAGGAGATCCAAGACCGTTATATTCATCAAGACTGCGGATGACATTAAAATCACCCCCCAATAACCACGGGACATTAGCATGAGCAGCTCGAAAAGCACATAACTCAGACCACAATTCAAGACGGTCCCGTCTTGTCGACCTCGCATAGACTACAGAGAGATAAAAAACTGTTGGCACATTAGCGTGGGTTAATTGCAAGTGCATAACTTGTTCGGTACCACTAAGTAACGTAGCGGAATAAGCATTGGAAAAAAGAGCCCAGATTTTATTAGTGTATGAAACATAGCCAGATGTAAAGTGTAGTTTCTTCAGTAGTCCATCCAAAAAAGAAGGTTGCACCATTGGCTCAATCACAAAAACCGCAGACAATTTGTGCATATCAGTCAAAGATTTAAGACGACGGTGGGAGGCCGTGTTACCCACCCCATGTATATTCCAAATTAGGCTACTAATCATGAGTGATGAGCAGAAGAAGTAGCCTTAGGAGCTCTCGTCGATCGGCGAAGAGATTCATCATCAAAAGTAACTTTCTTATTTTTTGAACCCACAGGACGACCCCGTTTCAGTAGAGTGGTTTCTCCTTCAGACTGGACCATTATGGAGATCTCCACATTATGTTGACCAGAATCGGTACCAAGCCAGAAATCATCCTAAACTTGAGTTGGCATAGGACCCTCAAAAATGACCGGAGGAATCTCAACGACAGTAGAAAAGGTCTGAATTGGTGCAGCTAATTCTGTATTAGTTGAAGCTACATTGGCAGAGTCCCCATATATACCCTTCGGAAAAAATGTTGTATTGGCAGTAGCATTAGACTGAACGGGAATTACATCTGTAGTGGCAGGGCGTATTTCAGAAAGCACAAAATCAGGGGCAGTTAAAACAGAAGGTTTTACATATTCGGTAGTTGTAGTAACCACTTCATCGGCAACCATTTCAAGAAGGTCACTAGATTGGGGAACATATGGTATAGGTTGAATAGAATGGCCAGTGGCCTCATCAATCTCAAACAATATCACAAATTGAGAGGATAAGTGAAGGCAAGGCGAAAGGGGGTCGGTAGCAACAGCGGCGTTCTGCCCAGGAGGCGGCGGCTTACTCGAAGGTTCGTCGGACATCGCGGACTCAAGAACAGAAACAGTTGTAGGAGCAGAGAGAGCGATATGAGAGTTATGCATATCTTGCTCAGATAGGCCAGAAGCAGTTGGCTCTTTAGCCTTCCAAACCTGAACGGGAGGAATTTTGGAATCCGTAGCTACAGCAGTGGAAGAAGGCTTGCGCTGCTTGTGGCGACAATCAGTCTCCGTATGACCAACCTTCCGACAGTGACGACAGTACGAAGGCAGATTCTCATACAGCACAGGTTGGAAATACGCATGCTCTTTCGTACCCAGTCTCAAACGAGTCGGCAGCTCCTTCAACAAATCAACTTCAATACACACTCTAGCAATCGAGGGCTGAGAAAGATTTAAGGTTGCAACATCAATTTTCAGTGGAGCTTCGATCATTGTGGCCATCCAATGAAGGTATGTTTCATGGAAACAATGACTAGGTAAACCCTCAAAGGAAACCCAAATTGGAACAACAGGGGATTCATGGTCAGGGTGAAAGTCCGGCGACCATTTAAAGACGCGCATAAGGTGACTGTCAAACGTCCATAAGGCTCGCAACCAACAACGTTGGTAATCTTCCTCAAGATCAAAACAGATTAAGACATGGCGGAAGTCAATCATGCCTAGGGTAAAGTTACCCTTAAACCCGATTTTGTCAAACGAAGATCGCAGGAAATCCATCTTCGGCCGACCTTTGGTAAATTTTCCGACCAATGCCAAGTGAAAAGGAGCAGTGAGCTGTGCTTCTTCCTCCTTGGAAAGGAAGAAATTCGATTCTCCCTTGAACATCTTGGGACGAGACACAATGTGAACCTCAAATGGTTGCGGCTGTAGAATCATCCGGGGAGATGGCTTTGCTCCCGTGAGAGGCTGGGCGAAAGAAAGCACTCTGGCCGTTGGAGGCGCCGTCGAGATGCCGGCCATGGGGATCGCTTGACAATCGCCGTCTGTGTTGCCTCACAATCGCCTCTGTATAATACATAACATTTTCATTAACATATCCTTAAGTAAATTAATATCAAAAGCAAGCAACCTATTATGTTTCAATTCTAAAAAATTTCAGCTATTCAGTTAAAGAAATCAAGAGTGATCATCGTCCACCTAATCACACCATTTCATCATCTACCTAGGTCTTATACAAATATACTGACTTATAATTCAATCTTAACATATCCTAACAATCTTTTAAATATCATCTCAAAATAAACAATTACACTTTTTATATAAGATGAACATAAGATGAGTCAAAAACACAAATCCACAAGTATTCAACAAACTATGTTGAACATAAACCAATGTAATTTTTTAGACCATAATGAGCTTGTTTGAGATATCATCCTTGACTTTTAGTTGTAAAGGTAAAAATCTTATCATGTATAGTTTTGTTATTTAGTCAAGTCACAATCTCATACAAATACTAGTATTACTTGTATCTTAATCAACTCACATCAAAATTAGTATAATAAAACTTATTAATGCTCACGTTATTCAACTTTGTTAAAATCTTTTCATATAAATTCAATTTCAATATAGAATAATAATTCACTTATATAGCTTAAATTTAGACTCAAATGATGTTAATATTATATATATAGTCATTTAATTCAAGAATCAATTCACAAGACTGTTTGATTAAGTTTGGACTAAACTAGTTAATAATGGAATATCTATTATCCTAGACAGTTGAATCATAATGCAATTGAAAATTTTGATGGATCACCTTAATTACCTTCATCTTCATTATTTATTTTATCAAAACTATGACTAAACAACTAAATGAAATTAGATAGAATGTTTGTAACATTTCATATTAAGAATAATCCTAAACTTATAATAATCCCTTTCCTGTACTTAAGTTGTGCATTGTCCTGAATGTAAAAATATAATAAAAACACATGATAGATAAAAGCATATAAAATACAGAGAAGAATGACATAAAATTTAAGAATAATAATTTTTTAAATCCTTGGCATATATGTTGCTTGCTATATCTCTTTGAGATACATCTAAATTTTGTACTTGTACCAAAAATAAGCATAAAACTAAATGAAAGAAATATAAAATGAACAAGACATAAGAAATAAATAAAAAATATGCAACCTAAATTAGAAAAACTAATAAATAAGAAACATTTTGGTTTAATAAAAGTAAATGATTGAGTTGCTTCCTAATAAGTATTTCTATAGTCTTATAGTTAAACTTTATTGTTATGGAGGTAGATCAAAGAAATTATAGTCATCCTCCTTCAAAATTTTATATATACCATATGAAGATGTCACTCCTTTAATATTTGAACATTCACTGTCCCATGCCTTCTCACACTCATATGGAACCCATTAGCTTTTTGTGATGATTTCCTAGAAAAAGTTATAGACTTTAGTATATGTGACATCAACATAATATCAAGAATCATTATAGGAAAGAGAATTCATTTTCTCATAAATGAAGATGAAAACAATCTTTACATCCTTCTTTTCTTCATTCATGATAAGAGTCATCTCTCCTTTAGAATCCTCCTTTTCTTTCTAAGCTGGTTCCTTACTAAGCTTGATAGTTATTTCCATGATGCGTTCATCATAATTCATTTGTATCTTGTTTGACAAGGATATTTATCCTATAGTATTAATGCAATTAACTAATTTCAAATTCTAAATTCTTATTCAAATTTACCAACTAAACAAATAAGTACTTCTAATTTATTAATTCTCTTAGTAGTGGCATTAGTTAACCGCTCCATATTGATGGTGTTGGAGTACTATCCATTATGAAATTATAAGTATGTCTTTAAATCATCATAATCTCTTAATAGATAGCTTTTAAAACTGTTTATTATGGTCAATTGGGGAATTTGTTCAAATTTGTGGGGTTACTTAGTTGTTAGGTTTATATAAAGTGTAAGTGATACTTCATCCTGAATCATAAGTGTTATTATAAATGATGTTCTAATATAGTTGGTAATTCCCTCCAATAATTAACTTGTTTAATTATCTTACAAATTAATTCCTAACATGGCATAATCATTGTTTCCCTCACGTAACTCCCACCATAATGTTTCTTATAGCCACTTTATTTTACTCAGGTTATTATTGTCCTTATGAAAGCCTCTAATTGGGTTGTCAAAGCATAAAAACACATATGTAGAATTGAAATCTAAGAAAATAATATATATTTTTAATAATACAAAACCAAAAGTAACAAGCAAAATTAGTTATCATGTCTCTCTAATATTACACTGTACTTGATAGCAACGTCAAAAACAAAAGTGGACTTATGAATTTGTAATAGTGTAGTGGTTAATATAGGTTGATTCCACGAGGATAGGTAACTATTGAATCTAACTGTCCTATTAGTATTTGATCAAAAAAAAAATAGAGACATATAATTAACCTAGACCTAATTTAAATTAGATAAATCAAGATACCATTAGACACATAGTCAAGTGAAAAAAGGACGAAAATATGAACTTCCTTTAGTCTCATCTTGTACTAATGATCTTTCTAGTTAAAACCTTTAAAGATGCCTTAAAATCCATAAAATTTTATAAAAGATTTTATCCTAATATAAAAGAATCGTACATAATTATTGCTAACACTCCATCCAATCCTCAATATCTATGTTATAGTTTATTCAAATGTTGGTTCTCTTAAATCATTCATAAGCAAATTATATTATGATTTGCTTGTATCTAATCAACATTAAGATTAAAATAAATATTTCAAAAATATAAAAATATTAATAAATAATTCAAATTAATCTATACAAAGTGAATTAAAGTTCCTTCTAATCAAGATGTAATTAAAACTCAACTAAAATATTGATTGAAGTAAGATCAACAAGCAAAAAAATAGAATAAGTCATTAAGGTTTTTGTCCCAATGAAAATCTTCGTTCTTTAATGTTATCCTCTTATTTGGAATCATTTTAGATCTGTCTTTTTGTTTTTTTATAGTTATAAGATCTCTCTCTCTCTCACACACACATACACACACACACACATGTACACTACTCACACACACACACTACTCACTCACACACACACACACAACTAAACTAATTAGCTTCCTCTTTTAGGGTTTTCTATGTTTATTTATGAGTTGTCTATATTGAGAATACGACTTGGTAAATAATGTGTCCTAGACTATGGAATTCTCAATAAACTCAAAATGCAATAGTTAGATATCTCCGTTTTAGCTATTGACAACTACTTGTATCATCTTAATATAAGTTTGGATGAGAAAATTAAGACTAATATAAAAATAAATACTCAAATTGTCTTGTAAATGTTTTTGGAGAACGATATTGGTTTTGACACTTCCTTACTTTAAATTGTAGATATCTCTGGTTTTACTAAGGAGGAGACACAGGCTCTAGCACACTCGTGCCTTAGACTATGGATCTTTCTATATCTTTTCAGATTTATAAAGAGTCTTAGGCATGACTTTGACTTATGTTATGTCACTCTTTATATTTTCTCTATGCCATATGATCATTCTTCAGGTCGTGTTCTAACTCATACCTTCTTTAACATCTAATCTATAATGGGTATGAGTTGGTCCACGGGCGGCTTGGATTAGTTTGTATTTAACCAAGAACTATGATTTTTGTCTATGTTTTTACTTGAAATAAGCATTCTTAATAAATCTTCTAAGACATCATCTTCAACAATTACCTAAAACATAACATAAATAAATTTAATTATGGTAATTTATATTAAAACAAAATAAAATACTTAGTGAAATATAAATACATTTTACCTTATCAAATAGCTCAATTTTTTCAAAAAGTAATTCATTGACATCAAATAGTTCAGTTGGTAATACTTAGATATAATATAAAATGTATGGAAATAGTCAAGTAAGTTAATAAAAGATTCTTCATCTGAAAGTAATTAAGGACAACATGTTATCATTTTTATTAATAATGATTTAAGATTCTCTAACCGAAGTTAAATGAGATTTGAGAAGGATGCTTTCAAATATCAATTCTTAAATAATTACGAATTTGCAGGATCGAGCATGATTAGATTTAAATTCAATAAGTATTAATTTTATAATTTATGTCTAATTAGAATATTGAATAATCTAATAATCAAATTATACATTATAATTATGCATGGATAGGTGAAGTCAAATATACCGACATTTTTAATATTTAAGTTTTTATGATATATTGTTAGACTTTAATTTTTATCTATCATTATAAATTTTAATGAATAATTAAAGAAATTTTAGTTAGTTTTAATTTATCTTATTCTAATTATGAATTAAAATTAAAATTTATAATTATTATCAACATATTAAAAATTATTGGCTCATACATATAGAGTAATTGGACTTAATTATGAAGTTTAAGATATTTTAGGGATCAAATATAAGATATTTGATTTTATTAATTTTAAATTTTAATTATAATTAAAGATAAATTTGAATTATAATTTAAAGTCTAATTTTATTTGAACTATAAAAGAAAGTGTAATATTTCCTTATAAAAGAGAAAATAGGAATGCTCTTAAAAGGTTTGAATTCTCTTTATCTATTATGAACGTATTGTTAAAGGTTGGACAATTGAATAATTTGTAGCTAACGACTTTATCATAAAAGAAAAAGTTTTACAATATATCCGAATCAAAATTTTCTTTAATTCTTTTATCTGCTGATTATTATTTCAAGTCATTATATTAAAGTGATTCTTTAAAATTGTAAAAGCAATTCTATTATGCCTATTAATTTAATTTCTCGACAATGATTATTCTTTCAAAAGGGGCTAATGGACACGCCAGCATATGCTACTAGTCGAGCTGTAATAGATAAATAATTCCTGCGAGGTAAGTACTTCATCCGCCTCTTATACAAGTTGGCCTTTTAACTAAATCTTTCTCCATTTTAGGCCTAAAAGATCTAAATTCAAATTTGGCAAATTTAAATTACACCGACTCCCTATAACTTTGCAAAATCTTGAATATATTTTTAGTTTTAGGGTTTCTATCTACTTATTTTGAGAATTAATAAAAAGGGCTGAAGGTGTAATTTACACCTTAATATTTCACAAAAAGTATAAATAAGTCCTTATCATTATTTTTAGTACTAATTTGCACCCTAACATTGGTAAAATAGTACTCATAATGATATTATTTTTTGAGGCAACTCACCTTCAACTTTTTTCTGTTTTCTATAAAATGTCAATGCCATTATAAGTGTGATTGAATTAATCAAACATTAAACTACAGTGATACCCCCAACTAGTGAAAATAAAATCAATATTGTCAGAAAAAGAATAAGTGAATAATTGTGTAATGTACGAGGAGAAGCTCT
Source organism: Erythroxylum novogranatense (assembly GCA_029891385.1). Taxonomy (NCBI): domain Eukaryota; kingdom Viridiplantae; phylum Streptophyta; class Magnoliopsida; order Malpighiales; family Erythroxylaceae; genus Erythroxylum; species Erythroxylum novogranatense. The sequence goes on from CM057229.1 coordinate 53,485,458, forward strand.
GGAAATGAGTAGTTGAATTCATAATTTGGCATCGGTATTTAGCCTACTGTCATATTTTTGTTGTTATAGTTTAAATATTGTCCCTTTTATCGATCGAATCAATACAAACTTCTAGATTTTAGGAACAAAATAGAAAACAGAACTCAAGCACATGACCAGGTTAATTTCAACAGATACTTTATAAAAAAAAAACCTTTAATAATATATTCCTTTTGCACATTGTTAATGTTAGTTCTTAAGACGTTTTAGCCATCTGACCAAGCAAAATAGCGGCGATCAGGATCAACAATTTACTTTAAGAAAGAAGAATACATGTACGATGATGTCACGGATTGGAGAAAGAAGCCCTTGTCAGATTTGAAGTTTGATGCAGTATGGAAAATAAGATCGTTCATAGCTGGTTTATCAACGGACAAATTTGATTTATATTGCACTTCTTCATCGGCGACTGATCAATATAATATATGTTCACTGCACGCAAATTCTACTTTGGTGTGCTTGAACAAAAAGGCTTCGTCAGAAAGTTCTCATGCTAGCAACATTCACCTCATCACTTTAGTCTTTTTGATGTTAAAATATAGAATCATTGATTCTTAAGACTTGACATTTTGTCTTTATAATGGCCTTACTAGATATTGAATTTTCAATAGCTCATAACTAATCTTGTTTAGGCTCACTTTAGTCTTTTTTTATGTTAAAATATAGAATCATTGATTCATAAGAATTGACATTTTGTCTTTATATTGGCCTTACTAAATGTTGAATTTCCAATAGCTCATAACTCATCTTGTTTAGGCTCGATGCATATGCAGTCAATGGCTGAAAATTTAATCAAACGGACCGATTTGATTGAAATAAAATACTAATCAGCCTAAAAAGACCGTGAAAGAAGGAATTAGATAAGAGAGAAACTCTAGCTTCTCTCTAACTCACCATTTTATTCACCAAATCTTATCCCAATCTTCTATTCCTTTTCTTATCCATATCATGAATTTGTTTAATAAATTGAATTATTAATTAATATATATGTGATTTCGCTTAAGATGATTTAAGAATATATTAAAATAATATTTAAACTATAAAGAAGCATATTTAAAGGATATTAAAATAGAAGAAATATACTTTTTCTATTGACTTTCTTTAAATATACTTCAACCTTCTGAATCTTTAAATAAATGATAATGAGGAAATATAATTTTATTTTTATTATTATTTTAAATTTTATAATAGATTCAATCTTACTTTAAACTATTGGATTTGTTATATATTAATAAGTATTGTTATTTCGATAAAGTATTTTATTTTATATTATATTTTACTTATTCTTATAATTTTATTTATTATTTATTATATACTGGTTTTATAATAGTTTAATATCAATTTGAACCTTTAAACTTTTAATCTTGTCTTTAATCAGTTTAATGTCTAGTCCAATTTTAAATCGTTACATATAATCATTAAGAAAGTACTCCTATATCTAATTATATGTAAATAATCAATATATTAATGAGTATCAATTGATGAATATCAATGTTTACATAATTGAAATGTGTATCAATTAAGCCAATAAATACTCGAAATTAAGTTATTAAAATATACAAAATTTAATATTGGTAATTGATTGCCCTATAAGAATCATAACAACTGGTCTTATCATTATTATACGTTTCTCATTATTTTTATATGTCAAGAGTTGACGTTTAACTAATAGTCAAGTAAACGAATTTATTTCCTAAGTTATGCTGTGTGCAGTGTGCTTGGATCATATGGGCAATATTTAGAGTATAGATATTTCAAATTTTAAATAAAATCATTCTTTTTAACTTATACAATACGGTAGTTTTACATTATCACTATTAAATAAATTTTTAATTTTATATTTTTTAAAACTATTTAGATATGACATTGTATCATTTTTCTTTATTTAAATTTTATGGAGTTGAAAACAAACAAATTTTTGGTCCAAAAGTCATTATGTGCTACCTAGGAAGATTACGTTGGAACGGGCTCTTCTATCCTTAACTATGAGTTTAGATTCCCTGTTTAATATTATGGTATTTTATTGTATCCAATGAATCTCAGCTATTTATTTATGTGAGTTTTGTGTAAATCTCGCGTGGATTCCGTGTAAGTCCCACAAAATAAATAGCTGAGATTTCATTAGACAAAATAAGACAGAGTAATATTGGATAGAAGACCTTATTCCCTTAATCATAACCTCGAGTTTAAGTTTTAATACTAAAGTTTCTTTAAATCTTCTGAGGGAGAGTTTTGCCGCCGAAAAGGCCTTACCTGGCTGGGATCGGAATTAGTGAGTTGTCCATGTGACACGGGATACAAGGTAGTTAAAAAAAAAGGGTCATTATGTGTGAGTCCAGATCTCCTGTCTAATATTATGGTGTCCTATTATGTCCAATGAATCTCAGCCATTAATTTATATGGGTCCCGTGTAAATTACGTGTAAGTCCCGCGTGAATCCTACAAAATAAATAGTTGAGATTTCATTGGATAGAATAAGACAGAGTAATACTGGACAGAGGATCTTGTCTCGTTATGTGTAAGTCCCGCGTGAATCCTACAAAATAAATAGTTGAGATTTCATTGGATAGAATAAGACAGAGTAATACTGGACAGAGGATCTTGTCTCGTTATGTGCTGCTAACGAGTTCACTCAAAGGATAGAAGTCAAGAGCATGATTGATTATTTAAATTTTATTTCCGGCCAAGATTTGAAATTTGCACTGAAAGTTATTGCTATAAAGTCTTCTAAGGTTTGATGTTAGGAGCATAACAACAGGAACGAGAGACGGAGATGGCAAGCTTAGAGCATACATTAATAGAAGCACGTCCCATGACTGGCGGCGATGGGCCTCTTAGCTATGCTAAAAATTCTCCTTTTCAGGTACTCCTAACTTGTATCCATTTCACGTTAATGACTTCACGTTCTTATATAAGCATAAACACATGAGAGTATGTTCTCACTTCACAATTAATTAATGGCTACAGAAGGGAGTAGTGGAGAGGGGAAAGCTTATGATCATTGAGGGCATCAAAAACAAGCTTGACTTCAAGATTTTCGATACCTCAAACAAGTTTCTTATAGCTGATTTTGGCTGCTCCGCTGGACCCAACACCTTCTTTGGAGTGGAAAACATCATAGAAGCTGTGGGGATCAAATACCGTGCTCAAAACAAGGACTCTCCTCCGCTAGAATTCCAAGTGTTCTTCAATGATCTCACTGACAACGACTTCAACACTCTCTTCAGAACTCTTCCTTCGTATCAGAAATATTTTGCTGCTGGAGTTCCTGGCAGTTTCCACGTTAGATTATTCCCAAAATCCTCTCTTCATATCGGATTCTCATCCTGTGCACTACTATGGCTCTCTAAGATTCCGAGAGAAGTTTTGGACTGTAAGTCTCCTGCATGGAACAAGGGGAGTATAATACAGTGCAACGAGCATTCTGAAGAAGTGGCCAAAGCGTTCTTGGGCCAATATGCGAGTGACGTGGATACATTTCTCACTGCTAGAGCACAAGAAATTGTTGGTGAAGGATTGATGGTGATCCAAAGCCCTGGCCGTCCAGATGGAGTTCTAATGTCCCAAACAAGCACTGGTATAACTTTCAATCTTTTTGGATCTTGCCTCGCTGACTTGTCCAAGATGGTAAGACTCAACTGTCCTTCAACTAATGTTAGCTTTTTAGTTCGTAGCTTGCACCATATTCCACTTCAAATTTAGTCTGTGGGGAACAAATTGGAGTAATCATAAGCACATGAAACCATTAAAATAAAATAACATTATAGTAAAAGAACTACACTGCAGAAACACATTCTTCAATCATAAATAAATATGATTACAATATCAAAAATGAATTCCGATTGAATTGGATCATCCCATTGGTGCATAGGCATATCAGAACGCAGCTGGTTTTACTAATCAGGCAACAAAACCTCATTCACAGCCAAATACAATGAAAATGGTTTCAATATGACTTTTTATTAAGTTTAATCAAATATTTTATAGTGGATCATGACTATGTACACTTATCCTTTTCTTTTTTTAATCATTGATGCATAGAGTGTTCCTTAAACATTGCTTTTGTAGGGAGTAATAGCTAAAGAAAAGGTAGACTCCTTCAACTTGCCACTGTACTTTGCCACGGTTAAAGAGTTGGAGAAAATAATAAAGAAAAATGGATACTTCAGCATTGAAAAACTGGAGGTGTGGGATCATCCCATGTTCCGTGCGATGAAGCTCGACCCACAGGCGCGCTGCGTGCAGTTCAGGACAGTTTCTGAGGGACTCGTGAAGATGCACTTTGGAGATAACACGGTCGAGGAGATATTCAACTACTATGTGAAGAAACTTGAGGAGAATTACTCAGCATATGATAAAGCGAGCAATCACCAAATTGAAATGTTTATCCTTCTCAAGCGCAAAACTGACTATAATTGACACGCTCTCAGGATCCAATAATGTTATAATCAATACATATATCTCGTTGTAAGCGTGGATCAGAAACTGTTTTTAACTATTTTCCTGTATGGATCCAAATAAATAAGATGAGAAGGTTAGAGATCAATGTCTAGCTTTATATTGGCTTAAAGTTCTTATTTACTTTATTTCCTGTTCAAATGGTTTAATTTACTTCTGAAAATTAAATACCATCACACTAATTACAATACAAAAGTTGTTTAATTTATCCCAAAAAAATTGCATTCTCAAAATTTTAACAATATATCAAAATCTTTGAAGCTACGGTTTTAAAGCTGATCAAATAATTAGTCAAAATTAATTAAAATATAATTTAGACAACAAATTTTTCATATCATAATTATGTCCATGACATCCTACATAATAATAATTGCACACTTATTTCTAAAGACAAAAATAATTATATGAAGTCGTATTGAAAATATATTTATAGTGCAAAATAGTTGATATAATTGTTGGTTTATATCTATAGCCAATTGATTGATTGTATATTTGTGATATTTTTATTCTATATATGTCTATTTAATTAATTAATTTATAAGATAAAGTTCACAATCTAAATATACTTTGTAATTGAAATTATAATTAAATTATAATTATAAGATTTATACTATATTTACATTTTAATCTAGACTGAGTTTAGGTAGGTCTGTTTGGCAAATCTTAGGTATGCAGGCGTATAAAAATAATTACTCAAAAGTCCAAGTGTATTTCTAAACACACTTTTGTACTCAAGTTAGTGAAAATTGAAGGGTGTTAATCATGAAAGAAAAAATTCTATTTGATTTTGATGATAATAATTATGAGAACTTACCCTAGAAAGTTATTTTCTTTTATTGGCAATCCTTCTAAGATATATAGTTTGACTCTAATTATCTATAATAACTTGAATCTAATCTCTATTATGCACCTAGTTAGTCTTTGCATAGGGCTTTACTTCCTCATATAGTAAAATCATATTTTGAATGGACTTACCTTTTTTAAACAATTAGACCTTTTATGTGAACCTAAAGAATAATCCAAGTACATTTCTTAAAAGCCATTTGATAAATATTGAAATGACTCTTAAGGATAGGTACAGAGATGAGATAAAGCAAACCCAATATCAAGTAACCTTAAGCATGCCTGGTTTTTTTTATATATAAAATGAAAAAAAAACGAGGCCTAAACAGTAGCCCTTAAGGTAAAGACCCCGCACATATCCTCTAAAAGGATAATAACACATCCCGAAGTAGGAGACTGTAAGTAAGTAACTTTCAAACCAAAATGCATCACATGAGACGCTAACCAATTAGGGCAATAATTTCCTTCTCGAAACACGTGGCAGAAGTGAACCGTCCAGGGTTGATCGAAAAAAAGCTTATAGTTTGTACTAGTGACATGTTGTTCGACGTCCTCGAGCTTGAAGATAAAAGAATAATAATGACTTCCAAAGAGTCAACCTCTAGTTACTCCTCCGATAACCCAATTCTCATGCCATCGACAAGTCCGAATAAACCCCCCATAACTCAGCATCCAGGGGGAGCACAATCCGATAAGATGGATGAATTCTCTAAACCAAATTCGTAAGCTGTCTCGAAGGAGCCCACCAGCGGAAGCATACCTATTAGCTCTTCGTTGTGCCCCATCCGTGTTTAATCTGATCCATCCCTCTATCAGTTTCTCCCATCCAACACTCCTAATGCTACGACTCGCTAGATTGACTGCAGCGCGAGACAAAACAGTGCTTGCTTACTCGACCCTAATTTTAATAAGTCTAAAACCATATTTGACAATTTTACTATGGCGTTTTAGTAGTAGATTTTTGTAGGATAGGTTGATGACCTGAGAGGTTGACAATCATCTTTAACAACTCATCTATCTTTCCTTTGACAAGACTTATTATGATAGATTGACAATAATTATGAACAATTAAAAATGTGTATCAATTAATAAGCCAATAAATACTCGAAATTAAGTTATTAAAATATACAAAAATTTAAGATTAGTAATTGATTACTCTATAAGAATCATAACAACTGGTCGTATCATTATTATACTTTTCTCATTAGTTTTATATTTCAAGAGTTGATGCTCCACTAATAGTCAAGTCAACACTACAAGAAATCAGTTGATTATTGACGAAAATTACCGTCGGTAAATAACAAATTTTCGTCGGTGAATGTAATCACCGACAGAATTTGGAGGACAAAAAATCGGTCGGTGATCTGACCGCAGGTAAAACTACCAACCGAAATATTCCGTCGCAATTTTAAGACATAATTTACGACCGGACGTTGTTGTCGGTATTTAATTATCGATGGAATGGGCAAGTAATATTCCATCAGAGAAATTTTGCTACGATCATATTTTTCGTCGGTGTGGGGAAGGTATCTTCAACCACTTTTTTCGACAGTTTAATTGACCGTCGGTAAAAACCTTACCTACCGACGGAAAATTTTCTGTCGGTAATAACAGATACTAATTTTTTTAGTTGTTTTTTATTTTGTTGTTTTGTTGTTATAATAATGTTATATTATATATATACTTTATTTATTAATGTTGCGTTATATTAGTTGTTCATAATATATTAATTTGTATATATAGTTTGAATTATGAGAAAATTAATAAATAATAAAACATGAAGAATTTAATTCAATAATTAAAAAAGAAGAAAGAACAAATCTCTTATGTTTTTTAATTGAAAACAAATGACAATGTTATGCTAATGTCGTGGTGATCATGGATGCTCTGAACTGTGTCCCCCCCTCTTTAACATTTCCATCTCCTGCCTAAGCTTGGCCATCTCCTCCATATGTTGTCTTTGTAAGGTCATCTGCGCCACCTCCGCTCTCATCTGAGTAAGCCGCTCCATCTCCTCTCTCCTCTTAGCTGCCTGCTCCAGCAACTCTTTCATCTTTGAAACCTGCTCCAGCTCCGTCCTCATCTCCTCCCTCAACTGCTGACTCATCTCTGCTCTCAACTGTTCTCTCATCTGCAGACTAATCTCCTCCCGCACCTTAGCTATGTCCTCTATATGCTGCTGATGTGGAGTAACCAGCTGCTCATTTTGATTAACTAGCTGCTCCCTCAATGTGTCCACTATAGCCCGGAGCTTCGATACATCATGAGATTGCGATGGCCGAGAAGATGCTGTTGTACTAGAAAGAGAAGAGCGCGAATAATAGGTATTTGCATATGAGCCCAGGCTGAATATTCTTCCACGACGGTCCCTACCACCCACGACATCAAGATATGTCTGAGTCTCGTCCACAGGTTGTTAGTCCTGAGATTGTCGCTGAATATTTTCTTGTATTTGATCCTATTAGGAAGCAATCTTTACATCAGTAAATAAGGTATAATTGTTAAGAAATTATTAAAATATGTTAATTTCACTTACATTCACTTCTCTACATCGAGTGTTGATGAAGGTGACACCATCATGTTTCTTCGTGTGGGTGTGCAAAAATACCTGGATAGGTGTAGGCTTCGTGCCCAATGCCTTTTCCTACACGTATAACTTAAATTGTCAGATGTTAACTAGAATTTAAAAAAATTTCGCCAGAGTTTCCTCTGTATATATGATATTTGCCCCCTGTTCAACAATGAAAACAACTTCACACAGCCATATATGGCACCAGACATATATATCATAATCACTATGTTCAATAAAGCGAAGCAAAATATATGTAAAATTGGTGTGAGAAAGTAAATACTTACTAGTCTATGTGCATGCTCGTAGTGGGTAATTGATCCTCCCGTATGCACTGCAAGACTCGCACCCTCTGGCCCTCCACGTCTATTGGCTAAATTACGCTCTGATATGGACATTGCCGCAGGTGATGTCCAATATTCGGTCTAACGAGTCCAAATTTTCTCCGAAATATAACGCGGTCGTGCACCAACCTTGCGTATTTGATTAATTAAGTCGCGATAACATATGCGAGCTTTCTTTTCCCATTGTTTCTACATGTTGACGTCGAAACAAGAATTCCAGTAAAATTCTTTCTGAAATAAGATGAGTAAGAATAACAAAATGTTAAAATTTTTATGATCATTGTGAACATACGTATAAACAGCAATGTAACAAGAAAATAACAATTATTTGTACCTCAAACTCCTGAAAGTATAATTGCTTTGTGGTGTCAGATAAATTTTTCCACACATAACCCTTTGGTTCAATTCTTTGCTTGAACGAGGAAGTCATATTTATTGAAATTGGTGTAGACAGAACCAACCTAACATGGCAAGTGATGTTATCCTATGTACATATTGGTAAAAGTAAAAGTTGATAATAAGCAAATTGTGAAGTGCTTTGATTTCACTTACTGGTCATTGACAATAGAAACAAACTTTCTTCCATCAGGTCCCTCAGCGCCAGGCTGACGGACGTCTCCTGCATCCGGTACGCTAGTGTTAAACGATATATGCGTTGGGGAAGGGGATGGTGTAGGCTGAGAAGCAGTCGGTGATGCCTTAACTGCATCACGCAGCACGAGAGGTGGAGGAGGTGAGTCAGTCGGTGCGGGTGATTGTGACGAACCACCTTCACTGTAAGTTCCCCCGAACATGACTCGAAACCTCGGTCGCATTACCTCACGTTGTCTCTTCGGCCCCATTCTTTTACTGAAAATCAATTTTGCACAATTCTCTACATGTACAATTAATAATTTGAAAGCAATATTCTACACAACACATAGAGGAGAAACTATGGAAATATATGAAGGTTAACAAATTGTTATCAACCATAAATGAACCTTAACAGTAATATAAATATGCACTGTTCAATGAAATCTTACGGATACAACCATAAATGAACCTTAACAGTAATATAAATATGCACTGTTCAACGAAATCTTACGGATACAACAATAAATGAACGTGAAAGCAAAGTGTAATAATGTCTGGTAGTACATAAGCACATCGATCTATTCATTTTTTTTGATTCCATATAACATGGGAGTTGGTAAAGGTGAAAGAGTCCCCAAAGTCTGGGTTCCCGAGAAGGGTTCGCGCATGTTCAAACGCACCAATGGAAATAGTGAAACTTCGTCCACCAGCTGTGCATTGTTGATCACATTCTTGCAATAACATTGCAGCTATATCTATATTTTTTGAGGAAACAGTGAATGAGTGCCTAGTCTTAGAATGGTAGACTTTTTCGGTGGATGAACTACTAACAGGAACAAATGTACCTAAAACGTAATCAGTGAAGAGGTGTTGAAACCGTGACATTAACAAACCATATAAATAACGAAAACGGTATATTATTGAATACGTGATTGTGCAGACGAGGTTTGCGAAATAGTAGAGGATTTGACAATACCCGATATTCCTATTCCGTTATAAGCTGGCGTGACATTGCAGTTACCTTTATTGGCATACATGTCCTCTTCGAGTTTAAAGGAAGCTTAGACATGTAAGATTGACAATGAAATTAGAATATGTTTGATAACTTTAATAAATGTTATTAGAGGTTCAAAACACGGAAAGAGTCGACGTGCATATCATACTAAAAACTTTCAAGTAACAGATCGGCCATCGAAGGCAAACGATTGGTACTATATGATGGAGCGAGATTTGAAGTAGTTTTGCTTCCATGGAACGGGACAATTTTGCCACATTCCTCCCAACGGAAAGAATTGTTGTCGTCCGGAACCAATCGCCATGTCGACATTCCTTTCTAAAGAAATGTAATGAAAAACCAAACATAATATAATTAAATGAAAATAACGTTACTATTTAAGTTAAAATATGCAATTACAAACACAAGTCATTCGCTATCATAACTTAATGGTAAATTACAATCATGTTCTTCTTCAGATGAATAAGAATCAAATTCCGACTCCTCGTCAGATCTCAGACCCTCGTCATCCTCTCCAGATTAAATATCGGCAAATTCGTTTGATGGATCGTTCAAAGGTTCATTATCGTCATACGTAACAGATGCATTGATAAATGTCAGATCTTCCTGACTTTCAAGACTATACTCTCCTCTTCTATGTGATTCGTAAACACCTCTAGGTTTAATTTTACAAACCGCTAACCAATCTGCCTTATCTCGTCGTAAGCTTGGAAAAGGGATGTAACAAACCTGTTTAGCTTGCACAGCTAAGACGAAAGGTTCAAATTGACGCAATCTTCTTTGGTGATTGATTTCAACTAAATTGTATTGTGTATGCACCTTTACTCCAACATTTGGTGTGAGGTCGTACCAGTCACATTTAAATATCACACATCGCTTGACTGGCAAAGCAGGGTATTCAATCTCCAGTATTTCAAGAATTTTTCCATAGTAATCCATCATTTCACCATGTATTGAAACCCCACTGTTTATTGTTGACATGTTATGTCCATGACATTCTGTATGATATTTGTATCCATTAATGAAATACACCGGATACGATTTCACAGTTCGTAGAGGTCCCTTTGCAAGATCACAAATCATCTTGTTCTCGATTGGATTGTCTAAAGCCTAGCAAAATCAATTTAGCATCGCAAAGAATTTAGTTTCATGAAAAAAGTAAAATATAACTTCAAATTATATTTAAGATGAATTGTAAGTGAAAACTTACATATATCTCAAACCATCGAGGGAAGTGTTTTCCAACTTCTTTATTTAAAGCATCTTGCATCATACCTGACATTATTTCTCGTAACAATGTCTCGTATAATCTAAATACAGAATGGCTATTTTTAGTGATGAAGATGAGACAAAGGTAAATACAGAAATATTCATGTGCAACTCACTGCATGAAATGCAAAATCTCTTCACAGTTCAATACAATATAACCATATGCAGCCTCGATCTCTTCCTCAGTTAACATTCTTCTTGTGGCACGACCAGATGTTCGTCCAGAATATGAGAAGATGGACAAGTTTCCATCAGCATGACTCGTTCGTCACCCATCGTCATTACGAGGAACTTTTCTTGCTCTTATGTTAACATGCGGCTCAAAATAATACCCACAAAACGTACTCGCTTCCTCCACTAAATAGGCATTACATATGGAACCTTCAACTCTAGCTTTGTTTTTAACATTTTTTTCAAGTGATGCAAATACCTACAGGAACCAAAATACTTATTAGAATGTAGTTGATAAAGCTTGTAAATGGTTATTGCAATAATATTTGTCTACTTACCTCTCAAATGGATACATCCATCGATATTGAACTGGACCGACAAGTTTTGCCTCGTGTGCTTTAAATGCATGTAGATGCTCCATCTGATCAAAGAAGTTTGGAGGAAAAATGCCTTCTAACTTACACAAAATTACAGGAATTTCATGTTCTAGTTTTTCCATTTCACCAATGTTGATTTCAATTGAGGTTAAGCTTTTAAAAAACAAACTTAACTCTGTTATAGCTTCCCATACCTTAGAAGGTAACAACTCCCGGAATGCAATTGGGATCAGCCTTTGCATGAATACATGACAATCATGACTTTTCATCCCAAATAATTTGTACTTCCTTAGATCCACACACCTTGCCAAGTTTGAAACATATCCATCAGGAAACTTAAGACTTTTCAACCATTCACATATAAGCTCCTTTTTGTCTCTTGTCCAAAGTGTAACATACTTTCGGGTATTTACCAGTGCGAAGATCTTTATGTAACTCATTTCTTTTACAAAAAAGTTGGAAATCAACTCGCGATTTTGCATTGTCTTTTGTCCTCCCTTCAATGTTCATAATGGTATTGAACAAGTTGTCAAATATGTTCTTCTCAATGTGCATCACATCTAGATTATGACGAATCAAATTCGTTTTCCAATATGGCAAATCCCAAAATATACTTCGTTTGTGCCAACCAAAGTTCTGACTAATGGTTGAATTTACTTCATCGGCCTCTAATTCTGTTACTTTCAGCAAGCCTAATTCCTCAATCTCTTGCAAAATCTCTTCACCAGATTTTATAGGATGAGGATGAGTGTTCTAATCTATTTTTCTAAACTTATATTTATTCCGCCTAAGCGGATGATCGAAGGTAGAAATTTCCTGTGATTGTCAAACCAACACATTTTGCTTCCATTTGGCGGATAAAGGCATCGTAATCATCGCCAATAAGGACATGCCAACTTCCCAGCGGTTGTCCATCCAGATAACATGCCAAAGGCTGGGAAGTCACTAATAGTCCACATCAAAGCTGCTCGCAACACAAAATTTTGTTGCTTAGATACATAATAAGTTTGAACACCATAGTCCCAAAGCTGTTGCAATTCAGCTATCAATGGCTGTAAGAACACATCTATTTTTTGCTTCGGATTTGTGGGCCCAAGGACAATCACTGTCAAGAACATATAAATCTCTTTCATACACATCCAAGGAGGAAAATTATAAAGAGTTATGAGAATTGGCCATGAAGAATATTGTTGACCAGATTGACCAAATGGTTGAAAGCCATCCGTTGACAATCCCAACTGGACATTTCGACTGTCAACTGCAAAATCAACATGGGTGTCATTAAAATTTTTCCATGCCAAAGCATCTGATGGATGAGTCATTACTCCATCTTCTGTTAGAACAAAGATGCCATCTCATCGAGATCGGTCACTTGAGGCATAAAGCCTCTGTAAACTAGGAGTGAACGGAAAATAATACATCCGCTTCTATGGAACTAATTTCTATTTCATTGACCGTTTTCTGGGTTGAAACCTTGGTTGACCACAAAATTTACACTGGTCTAAGTTCATATCGTCTCCCCAATACAGCATACATCCGAGACGACAACAGTCAATTTTTTTCACAGGCAAACCAAGACCACGAATAAGTTTTTTCATGTTGTAAAAACTATCAACCATTGTATGATCAGCTGGAAATGATTCGTTGTACCACTTAAGAATTTTATCAAAACTGCGATCCGAAATATGACCTTCACTCTTTATGTTCAATATGCGAGCAATTGATGACAACTGAGTCATTGTCTCACAATTTGGCCTGATTCGCGATCGGTGTTGTAGTAAGTCAAAAAATTGTTTTGCCTGCGGGTTAGGTTCTTCGTCAACATTTTCCCCATTTGACTCATATGTATGACCGAGTCCATCATGCACCATTTGTCTGTAAGGGTTTTCCGGCCAATCACCAACATTTCTTCCATATCCATCCTCAACATCATTCTCATTTAAGTTCACAGACGTATGTTCTTCAGTTCTCCGTGAGGTGCTAACAACCAAGGGTTCCCTATGTCGAGTCCACTGGAAATAGTTCGGAACAAACCCTTTTCTCAACAAATGCAACTGAACTTCATCAATAAAAAGGAAACATTTGTGCTTGCATTTTTTACATGGACATCTGTGTAGGAAAATCCCGGGAGGTACATCACATATACCAGGTGCGGAAAACAAAAATTTTTGTCACGGAGCTTCCAAGGCCGGGATCTATGTATTCGTATGAAGATTCAAACTGAATAGCCAATAGAGACTAACTCTAAAGGTATCCACGCAGATATCGAAAACCTAACCGAGACAAACCCTTTTGACCGGGAATAGCTAGAACATAGTAAAGGTGCTAGACCCTACCTACATCCTTGGAGAGCTTGAATCAATGGAGAAGAAAGCTTGATGAGCGATGGTGTGAAGAGAAGAGCTTAGGATTTTCCAAAAATCCTTTCTTCTTACTCTTATTCCAAAACCCACGAACCATCCTCATCTAACTCTCCTTTTCATATGTCTTTAACACTTAAAGACACATTCAAGGCTTATGGTGGAGAGAGTCCCGTAAGCCACTTTATATATATATATATATATAAAGTTAAATGGATTAACCTCCTCCTCCATCTTCCACGTTTCAACACATATATTAATTAATTAATTAATTAATCAATCAATTATATATATATATATAAATAAATTTGAAGTGGTCCGTCCACACTGGGTTGGTCTCTTGGCTCTAGGGTCCCGATATGGGATAAACCCCCGAAAACCTTTTTCAGCAATATTGATGTCGCGATCTCATCGGGACATATCCCAATCTCATCGGGATCCATTTAATCCGTTTGCTCTCCATTAATTGGATCTTTGCCCAAAACTATTTTACGGATTCTCTGAAACACTCTTATGCGTGTGACCCTTTAGGTTCCCGGTTATGTTGGCCACTTAGATTAACAATTAATCTGAGCAAGTCATGAGCGGCGTCTAGCAACACATCATGACCCCCAATTAACCGGAAAGTAATTGGTTTGATGAATTCATCACGAACGGATCACGAACCCTTCCATAGACAATTACCGTAATTCGTCCTTTCAACATCCTATACCCCACTTGGTTATGAGTATGGTCAAAGTGTCAACTCTTACTAGACTAAGTTTAGCCCAGTGATATAAGTTCTGTCTTAGGACTCATTACTTTATATGTCCATGAAGACCCTCTTCATGACATAATTATCTCCGACGGAGACTTAAAGTAATGATCGACGAGAAGGCGTTGTGGTATCTCTTTCGCTATCACAGTGATGAATCCTTTATTGGCTACTCAATTACCTTCGAATACCTCAAGCTGTACCCAAGCACCACCCTATGAGTAACCTCTGAAAGGCAACAAGGAATGGAGTCAAAGCACAGAATCAATATCCAAGATATCCTTGAGTACCTCAAGTCTAAGGATACTTGCACCATTGCTATGATGAGATTATCAACGACATTATAATAGAACATCCATGTGATAATCTCATGGCGAGGTCATCCAATGTACTTACTACCGCTAGTAAGCATCCACATATCAACTCTAAATATCCCATATTTACGGTTTACGAGATCCCTTGCTTGATCCAATCAAGGAGTATAACATATGCTAGTCTGTCCGGATTAATGATGTCCAGTCTCATTAATCCTATGACTAGGGAGAATTTAGATACTGACATAATTGCACATGATAGGAATCTCAGGATTATGATCACATCATAATTTCCTTCATGCTATGTCATATATCATGGACTTCATTAATTT
Source organism: Erythroxylum novogranatense (assembly GCA_029891385.1). Lineage (NCBI taxonomy): Eukaryota > Viridiplantae > Streptophyta > Magnoliopsida > Malpighiales > Erythroxylaceae > Erythroxylum > Erythroxylum novogranatense. The sequence continues at coordinate 53,500,876 of CM057229.1, forward strand.
GATTAACGATCAATATCAATTCATAAAGAACATCAAATAAATGAAACATGACTTTCTTTATTTATTCATAAAGTCTGTACATGACTATGAACAAAAAGCGCTAAAGGGGATTGCCTTTAGGGCACTACTCTAACAATCTTACTGATCATCGCTTTACGAATAAGTCGACTTACACGTACCGAACTGGTATAAGTCGACTTACATCTCAATACAAGTCGACTTACACCTGCAAATCTCCCACTTGACCTAAAGCCAATCGCCTTGGTATCTAATACCATAAGCGAGTACATGAGAATCAAAACTCTTACGTGACAATGGCCGTCAGCGGATCAAGCAATGTTACGCTCGTGAGAATTCTCTCAATCGCGACATCACCTCGCAATGATCTCGAATCGGATGATATCTGCGAGATGCGTGTTTAAATCGTTGGTGAGACCTTGGTTCCTTTGCTCGAGCAATAGCCCCATTGTTGTCACAATACAACTGTATGGGCCCATCACGCCTAGGAACCACACCAAGTTCGATAATGAACTTCGATCAACGACTTCCTTCACGCCTCGATGCAAAGAACGTACTACTGCCTCGATCGTTGAATCGACCATCGTCTCTTGTTTGGAACTCTTCCAACCGACCGCTCGCCGTTCGGTGTGAAAACATAACCTGACTGGGATTTTGAATCATCCTTATCAGATTGAAAACTGGCATCCGTATGCCCACTCACTTGGAGATTTCCATCTCCATATATCAAGAAAACATCCTTAGTCCTTCACAAGTACTTGAGGATATTCTTGACGACCACCCAAATGACCCTCACCAGATTCGATTGGTATCGCCGTGACACTCGAGCATACGATACATCGGGCCTCGTACATAACATAGCATACATGATCGATCCTACTACGACGCATCACGGATCTCGATCCATGCGCATCCTCTCATCTTGTGTCTTAGGACACATAGATTTTAAAGTGTTATCCCATGAGACATGGGAAGAAACTCTCTTGGATTGCTCCATGCTAAACCTCTTTAGCATCTTGTCTATGTACGATGATTGTGAAAGACCAAGCAACCTCTTTGATCTATCTCTATAAATCTTTATCCCAGGATATAAGTTGCTTCACCAAGGTCCTTCATGGAAAATTGTTTGGACAACCAAATCTTGGTGATTGTAGCATCGAGACATCGTTTCCTAGTAATAATATGTCATCCACATATAGCACAAGGAATACGATTGCAGTCCCATTAACCTTCTTGTACACACAGTGTTCATCCGGATTTTGTGAGAAACCAAACTCTTTGATTGACTCATCAAAACGGATGTTCCAACTCCTGGATGCTTGCTTCAATCTATAAATGGATTTCTGAAGCTTGCATACCTTTTCGCCATCGATGGAAGTGAAGCCCTCTGGTTGTGTCATGTACACATCCTCGGCCAGATTTCCATTAAGGAAAGCCGTCTTCACATCCATTTGCCATATCTCATAATCATAATGAGCGGCAATGGCTAGAAGTATCCGAATGGATTTAAGCATTGCTACGGGGCTGAAGGTCTCGTCATAGTCAACTCCTTGTCTCTGACGAAACCCTTTGGTCACAAGCCTTGCTTTATAAGTAATCACATTACCATCCATGTCGGTTTTCTTCTTGAAAACCCATTTGCACCCTATGGGCTTGATTCCTTCGGGTGCAGTCACCAAAGTCCATACTTGGTTTTCGTACATGGAATCCATTTCGGCTTTCATGGCGCAAAGCCATTTTTCAGACTCTGAACTTTTCAGAACCTCTTCATAGGTAGCAGGCTCATCATCTTCTATGAGCAATACGTCATTCTGTTCACTTACGAGAAATCCATATTTCTCGGGAACAGTGCGTATCCTACTTGACCTACGAACTTCGTGTGTAGTAGAAGGTTGAACTGTTACTTCATCTGAATGAGTGACAGTCTCAGGTTCAGGCAGTTGATCTGTGTCTGTTTGAGCATCTTGAACTTCTTCAAGTTCGACTTTGCTCCCACTGTCTTCTTGCAGAAGAAACTCTTTCTCTAAGAAGACAGCATGCTTTGAAACAAACACCTTTTGTTCCTCAGCAAGGTAGAATTGATATCCCATGGTCTCTTTAGGATATCCTACAAATAAACACTTGTCAGACTTTGCTTCAAGCTTATCTGACTGAATCCGCTTCACGTAAGCAGGACAACCCCAAACTTTCAAATGAGAAAGATAAGGTTTTCTGTTAGTCCACATCTCATATGGAGTAACATCAACTGTCTTAGAGGGAACTCTGTTTAACAAGTAAACAGCTGTCTCTAGCGCATACCCCTAAAACGATTTTAGTAACTGTGCGAAACCCATCATTGATCGTACCATGTCCAACAAGGTTCGATTTCTCCTTTCAGCCACACCATTGTGCTGTGGTGTGTAAGGAGGAGTCCATTGAGATAAAATGCCATTATCTACGAGATAATCCAAAGCTGTTGGTCTAAGTATTCTCCACCACGATCGGATCGTAATGCCTTGATACTTTTACCAAGCTGGTTTTCTACTTCATGTCCGAATTGTTTGAACTTTTCAACGCTTGATTTGTATCTCATCGATACAAGTACCCATATCGAGAATAATCATCGATAAAGGTAATGAAGTAACGACAACCACTTCTAGCATGGATGGACATCGGACCGCATACATCCGAATGTATTAGGTCTAATACTCCGATTGCTCGTTCACCCTTTCCTTGAAGGGTAACTTAGTCATCTTGCCTAATAAACAAGATTCGCATGTGTCATATGATTCATAATCAAATGACCCTAAACCGCCACTCTTATGGAGTTTAGCGATGCGTGTCTCATTTATATGGCTGTCGACAATGCCATAAGTAAGTTGACTTTAAATTATCTCTTTTATGCCATTTGGTGTCATTGACATTCATAATTGGATGAGACATATCTAATATGTAAATACCATTGCATAATGTACCAGTACCATAAAGCATTCCATTAGAATTAATAGAACAACCATTGCTATTAAAATTCAAATGGAAACCAGCTCTATTTAAACAAGAAACAGACAATATGTTCTTTGTCAAAACGGGTACAAAATAACAATCATCCAATTCGAGTACAAGCCCAGTGGGGAGAGACAAAATATAGGTTCCTACGGCTAATGCAGCAACTCTTGCTCAATTTCCAACACGCAGGTCTACTTCTCCCTTTAGTGACTCCAGATAGACTTTGCAATTGCGCCTCCAATGGCCATCTTTACCACAATGGAAGCAAGTTCCTTTCGGGGCAACTTCTTTGGTCTTCTTCTTGATGACGTTTCCCTTTGGTTTCTTGGCCTTCTTCTTCTTTAGGTTCTTTTTCTTCTTTGAACCAGAAGAAGAAGCAGCCACCATTAGCACTTGCTTGCTATCATTCTTGATAGTTCCTTTCATTTGTCTTGAAAGCAGATTGATCGTGTGAGAATTGTTGTGGATATTTGGTTCATCCGATAGTTTAACCGAAGCGTGAATAAGCGTCGGACAATCCAACCAAATTAAGTCTATACTTAACTCATAATCCATTACAAAACCTAAGGCGACCAATCTCTCAATATAGCCATTCATCTTCGTGGCATCTTGCATGCCAGATATCCACGGAGCCATCTTTAATGGTGAAGAGAAGCCTTGAGGTCTCGAACCTTTCAGACCGAGCTTGCTTATCAAATAGCTCCCTAAGATGAAATACTATAGTGTGAGCATCCATGGACTCGTCTTTTACGCAGCTCTGGTGACATCGAGGCAAGCATAATGCAAGTAGCCATGTCACTGTCCTTTAGATGCTTACGATATGCCTTCTGATCCTCATCAGAAGCATCGACAGCAGGTGCATTTGGAAGTGGAACATATAGGATGTATCCCATTTCCTCAGATCTGAGAACAATTCTCAGATTCCTTAGCCAGTCAAGAAAATTCGGTCCAGTTAACTTGTTGGAATCCATTAGCGAGCGTAAGTTCACCTTTGGAAGACATCTTGACCAACCTAAGCGGAAAAGAGAAAGAATGTTAGAATAGGAATAGATGCATAATCATAAGGACTTGAATGATATGCAAAAAGCTCCACTAGTTTCATAGAATCCATAACCCTCATTACCGAATCCAAAGAAACAAGATGACATAATGTCCTAGTGGGTTGATATCCGATATTGCTAAGAATGACCTTGGGTTTACCCAACAAGCCACAACTTAGGTCAATCGGTAGGTATCGAACATACCAATTGCATCATCGATAACCGACATTAAGAATGACCTTGGGTTTACCCAACAAGCCACCTTATGTCTCGGGAGGTATCAAATATACCACTTACATCTTAGACACAACTATCGATCCGTGCTATCAACTTGTTGATGTGTGCACTTACATTGGGTTATCAACTCTTTGATGCGCATACATCTAATGTATGCTACCCAATTTCGCCTCTGTCCACGTTGACCTTGAGTTTACTCAACAAACCAACGCTTCTAGTGAATACCAACCCATTAATCCGAAAATCACATTTTCATGGTTCGAACATATCCGTATAGAGCAAGCTTGGGTTTGCCCAACAACCCAACCCTATAAGAACTCTGGTTCTTACTATATTAATGGAAGGCGTTAGTTTTCATATACCGAGGAGGGATCTCGAACTCTAAACTCCAAGCTGAAGGATTATAGTCGCCAGGACTATATGGAATGATTTAGATTTCATCAATCACATTGAATCTTTCCTTATAATCATCCATCATCCCTCTTGAGCATGTCACAAGTCGACTTACAAAGAATGCAAGTCGCCTTATGCCCTCGCTTCACGACAAGTCCCTTATATCATGACACAAGTCGACTTATGGCAAGACCTTGAACAAGTCGACTTATGTCCTGTATAAGTCGACTTATCCAACGAAAATTGCTATTATCTCTAATCGGCTAATTCCTCAATCCATGTAATCCCAATTCGCAATACCATCATACCTAGGGTAATATCTGTTAATTTGATGTACCAATGAACACTTCATTGTTACATGATTGTCATATACAGTCAAACCATACAAGAAAAGCTTGAAAATGAGTCATTACTCATAAATATCCAAACAATTTAGGAAACACCAAATTATCACCCTAAGCATCTCTAGCTAGTCCATACGTGATCAAATTACTTCGGCACAAGTCACAAAAAATTATGACGGCCAAAACAAGCAAGATAATGAAATACACTAACGAGACGCTAATGTGACCTATTCGGCATCCAAAAATTCTTGGAAAACTAACTTCAAGCAATTCAGTTTGGCAAGCATACTACATCAAGATAACTCATTTTCAATCACATTAAAAATGGTCCAAGGCATTGGAACTGAAAAATACACATTCAATTATGCCAAGCAAAACAGTCCCAGCAATGTTCACAAAACTGCCAAGTACTACACATTGCTCGAAATAATCATTGAGACAATTTCAATAAATTCTGAGAACATTACACAGGTTACTACATGTTCAGAACATGCCTCATGATTTTTTCTAGGATTTATATCCATCAAAAACTCAGTCAACCTAAGCAACAAAACCGATTCAAAATCTGTGTTCATCAACACAGCTATTCCCAACAGCATAGAATAAATTCGTGAATAAATAGCAAATCACCTTGAAAACACTTTTCCATCCACATAGACATTAAAAAACATCTTAGGGACATGTTGGTGAAGGCCAATCCGAAAAATTTTTTTCTAGAATTTATTATCGAATTTATACACATGCCTGTTCACAAAATGTGTCACAAAACAGCATCTAGAACCTTAGGGAATAAATTAGCAAAACTATATCAAATCAAATTGATAAATTCTCATCTTTCACAGACATATTCTATAACATGTTATGAACAATTCTGGGCAGAAAAATTTCGAAAAACATATCCCTATTGGTCGGGTCGGCTATATTTGGGCCCGAACCCAATCACGAAGGCCAATCGGTCAGTCCCACACTCATCGTTTAACCCGGGCTTGATTCACATATTCATGGCCCATTAGCAGAAGGAAATTCCCATGCAAACACGTATTCGCCTAAACCTAGTTGCAAAACCGTATATAAGGTATAATTCTCCCATAATTTAGGTATGCGATGATAACCTAGCTTTTTCTCTGCATTCTACAATCTCACCCTCACCAGAAACTTACTTGAGCGTCGGAGGGGCTAATCGGGACCTCACCCCCGACGTGCCTTCTTTTGTTTTGCAGGTATTTTCTACGTGAAGTTCATCACAGAAGGTTGCCAATCAATGGATCCAAACGGCAGCGTTCCGTTCGGCCAGAATCCGGCTGAACCAATTGGCGTCCAGAATCACACAAATCAGCCAGGCGGCGGCGATGAATTCTGATGTAGCCGCTGTCGCGGCCCTGGCGATGCAGCGTCTAGGTTTGCAGCTGCCTGCAATTATGCCGCCTGCACCGCATGCCTCTCGCACGGAATCCTCTGATCCTAACGATCAACAGCAACCTCACACCTTGGAACAGGAAGAGCAGAGCGTGGCTGTGGAGGATAACGTCGCACCCAGTACACACCCGACTCTTCAACACCGATCAGGTACAGAACCTATTCCGGCTGTGCACTCCGTCCTGACCAGAAAACAGATCGAGGAAGCAGCCGATCTGTTGATTCGCCAGATCCTGCAGTCCCAGCCGGCGCAACAACAGACGTCTGCGCGACAGGCTGCGCGACAAACCAGCATGATGACCGATCGCCACCAAACCCAAAACCTAGAAAAAATCGTGGACGATCGGATTAATGCGGCTATGAGCTTCCGTCCAGACCGCCCGACGGCGCAGTACAGCTCTCCCTTTACTCCGGAGATCTTGGATAGCCTCCCAGCACCCGGCACAAAAATACCGACCCCCGAGAAATACACCGGGAAGACCGACCCCCTGGACTACTGCAGACTTCGATCCATGATGAACCTACATTGTCCCGGACGCTATCCGATGTAAGGCTTTACGCACGGCCTTCCAGCGAGGAGCTCGGCGATGGTTCAACAAAACCCTCGGGCTGTATCACTTGTTTCGAAGATTTCAAGGAGTTATTCCTGAATCAGTTCGCTACGAGTAAGCGACCGCAGAAGACAGCTTTGGAGGTGATGCAACTCACCCAAGGGAGGAATGAGAGTTTGCGGGAGTTCATCACCCGGTTTAACAATGAAGCGGTCGAGGTTCCTGACCTCACTTGCTCGTCCATGCTGGCCGCGCTCATGAATAATACGAGGGACGAGGAGTTCAAGAAATCATTAGCCCTCGATCAGCCTCGATCCGTTCAGGAAATAAGAAACAGGGCGGACAGATACATTCAGCTTGAAGAAGTGCTGAAAAATACGAGGCGTCGGACGGATGATCGCTCGCCAAATGATAGGACGGGCAATTCACACAAGCGACAAAAAAACCAGTCGGGCTGGAGAAGGCCGGCTGATCGACATGGATATCGACAGGAGTTCACTCCACTAAACAAGACATATGCAGCAGTACTGGCGGCTGTGAGAGCGGATGGGGAAACTATCCGAGAGCTCGAAAAAATGAAGACCCCGTACAAGGACAGGAACCCCAACTTGTATTGCCGCTTCCACAGAGAGGTCGGTCATGATACGGAAAATTGATGGCCGTTGAAAAAAGAGATCGAGCTCCTCATTCAAAAGGGAGGTTAGGCGATTAAGTGAAACGAGCAAGCATAAACGCCAATCGCAGGCGGCGGTCGACAACAAAGCGGTCACCCCGAGGCGTAGCGGGAATGATGGGGTAGGCGAGCACGAATCTGAGATGGCCGACGAGAAAGCGAGAGGGTGGTCAAGGAAAGAAGCGATGGAAATGCGAGCAAGAAGATGACCGACCGGTCGGGGTCATTAACACGATATTCGGTGGAAATGCGAGGATCCACCGTTAAAGGCGAGGAAAAGATCGTAAGCAGGTGGCGAAGACCGCCCATCAAAAACGAAGGAGAACGCGGAATGATCTCTTTCGATGAGTCGGACCTAAATGGAGTAAATTGCCCTCATGATGACGCCTCGTCAGTAAATCTCAATATGGACGATTCTGAGGTGAAGCGGGTGATGATTGACACGGATAGCTCGGTCGACCTGTTTGTCTTATGAAGCCTTCAAGCAGATGAAGGTACCCGAAGAACAACTACTACCTTCAGACGGCCCCATCAAAGGAATAACCGGGACGTCAGCATACCCGTTCGCCCGGGTCTATCTGAAAGTGAAGTTTGGGCAGAAGCCATGCCAGATAGAAAGAGACGTGGAGTTCCTAGTCGTAAAGTTCCAGGGGGCGTACAATGCAATAATTGGGCGAGCTACTCAAAATGCTCTCAGGTCGGTCATCTTCACATACTACCAAGTTATGAAGTTCCCGACGCCCCATGGAATTGGTGTCGTCAGGGGTGAGCAGAAAATAGCCAGGGAATGTTACTTAGCAGAAACCAAAACCCTAGAAGGGGCGGTAGTGTTGACGAGCTCTCTTGGCGTAGAGCCGAGCGAAGAGGCAGACAGGATGAATCCGATGGAAGAAAGCATAGCGGGTTGTCTTTGGATGAAGTGACCCTCAAGTTCACAAATCTAGGTTCCGAGCTACTGAAGAACCTAGCTAAAGAAATCACCGATCGCTTGGTGGAAAACAAATCGGTTTCGCTTGGTACCAAAGCGATATGCCCGCATTTCTCGGTCGATTGCATGTCACTCCCTCGGCATTCGGCATGACCGCAGTTCGATCGACGAGAAGAAGCGATGGCACAGTAAGGAGCGCCAGGGGGTGATCGAGAAAGAAGTACGGAAGTTGCTTGAAGCGGGGTTCATACGAGAGGTGAAATACCCCGAGTGGCTCGCTAACGTGGTCTTAGTGAAAAAGAAAAATGGGAAATGGAGGATGTGTATAGACTTCACCGATCTGAACAAAGCATGTCCAAAAGACAGCTTCCCATTGCCGAAGATCGACCAGTTAGTAGATTCTACCTCAGGGCATGAACTGCTCAGCTTCTTGGACGCCTTCTCGGGCTATCATCAGATCCAGATGAGTCTAGAAGACGATGAAAAGACCGCCTTCATAACCGACCAAGGCACATACTACTACCAGGTAATGCCCTTCGGCTTGAAGAACGCGGGGGCGACCTACCAACGGCTCGTCATGGAGGTCTTTAAAAAACAGATCGGTCGGTCGGTCGAAGCATACGTAGATGATATGGTGGTCAAAAGTAAGACGGTCGGCGTAGCATGTGGAAGATCTCAAGAAGTCTTCCGGACCACGAATAAATTCGGATGAAGCTAAACCGAGAAAAATGTGTGTTGGGGTGGCATCCAGGAAAATTCACCGGTTTATGATCACTTTCGGTGAGGAATCGAAGCTAATCCGGAAAAGATTGAGGCCATCATACGGATGCCTTCGCCACAATGTTTGAAGGATGTTCGAGATATTGACCGGTCGGATAATCTCATTGGCGAGTTCATTTCAGTTGGGGATAAGTGCCTCCCATTTTCAAAATCTTGAGGAAGCGAATGTGACTCAATTCGATGGTCGACGAGTGCGAACAAGCTTTCCAAAGACTTGAAGCGATGCTTGTCTAGCCGCCTATCCTGCAAAGCCCGGTGAGCGGAGAGAACACGGTGTTATACTTGGTGGTTCTGAGGGTCGATCGGTAGCAGTACTAATTGATCGGAGGAATGAACAACACCTATCTACTACGTTAGCAAAGTGTTAACCGGACCGGAAACACGATACGCCTATAGAAGAAGGCCTCTCCTTGATAACGGCATTTCGGAAGCTAAGGCCTTACTTCCAAAGTCACACCATCGAGGTATGGACCGACCAGCTCCTCGGCAGTGCCTTCAAAAGCCCGAAACCCTGAATTCGGCTAATTAAGTGGGTAGTAGAACTAGGTAAATTTGACATACAATACAAGCCCCGCATAACTATTAAGGCACGAATCTTGGCGATTTCATCATGAGATGAGCCAACCAAGCTCGGAGGACGAGCAGTTCCCCGCCTGGAGCCTGTTTGTCGATGGGTCGTCCAATGCCGAGGGATGCGGAGCAGGAGTTGTACTGATCAGCCCGCACATGGAAGAAAAGGTAAATCGCCCCCGACTAGAATTCAAAGCCTCCAATAACGAGGAGAATATGAGGCCTTGATAGCGGCCTCCAACTCTCGAGGAGATGGAAGTGAAGCACCTAAAGATATCTGATGATAGTCGGTGGTAGTCGGCCAAGTTGCAGGCAATCTGAGGCCAAGGGAACAACATGATCAAATACAGGGTTAGTCAGCGAGGTGAGCAATTTGGACGATATTCAATCAATGAATAAAACGAGCTCAGAATGCCAAGGCGGATGCGCTCTCCAAAATGGCTTCCGACCGTGATGCCATAAACAATATTCTGGTTGAACAACTAGATCGGCCTAGCATTCAGAAGGCCGAGGAAGTTCTCAATGTAAATACCGATCGACCGGGCTGGACAGAACCGATCAAGCGGTAACTTTTGGAAGGAAGACAACCGAAAGACGCATCAGCAGCCAAGAAGTTAAGGATAAAGGCAGCTGAATACACGGTTGTCAATGACGCTCTATATAAGCGGTCTTACGACTGGCCGCTCCTTCGATGCCTGAATGAAGAAGAAGCCGAGCAGGCAATGGCCGAAGTCCACAAAGGAATGTGCGGAAATCACGTAGGAGGCGAATCTTTGGCTCACCGGTTGATCGACAAGGCTACTCTTGGCCGACAATGAGAAGAGGCTGTCGAGAAGGTCGGCCGATCTGAAGCTGCCGGAGAAACAAACAATCTGTCTCACCACCGACCGAGAGGATGAAATTGTAAGTCACCCTATCCCTTTCGCCCAATGGGGAATGGATATCTTGAGGCCTTTCCCTCTCGGTCCCGGACAAAAGAAATTTTTGATAGTGGCAGTAGAATATTTCACTAAGTGGGTGGAAGTAGAATCTGTCGCTACAATCACCGAGGGGAAGGTTGAAAGCTTTGTAAAGAAAAATATACTTTGTCGCTTCGGGATGCCCATGATATTGGTTACAGATAATGGTCGGCAGTTTGACAACGACAAGTTCAGAGACTTCTGTGACCGACTGAAGATCAAGCTACAACTGACTTCAGTAGCCCATCCGCAAAGCAACGGTCTTGCGAAGAACACCAATAAAAAGATAATGAACGCCTTGAAGAAGCGCCTGGATGGCCGAAAGACCTGGGTGGAAGAAGTAGACAAAGTTTTGTGGGCATATAGAACCACACCGAAAGGAGCCACGGGGGAAATTCCATTCAGGATGACCTTGGGATGAAGCCACAGTTCGATGAAGCGACATTGCACAATCGAGAGGTGTCGGACTCACGAAGAAAAGCGGAATGATGAAGCCCGCAGAGCAGAGCTCGTTCTTCTTAGCGAGGACAGAGAAAGAGCAGCCACTCGCTCAGAAGCCATCAGGCAAAAGGCGACTAAGTTCTATAACAGAAGGGTCAGGCCGAGCGATGTAAAGGTAGGTGGAGTGCGTCTGCGAAAAGTCGAGGCGGTGGAAAGCATCAGAAGCTCGGCGGATGTGGGAAGGACCTATCGAGTGGTTAAGCAAGTCGGGCATGGTTCTTACATCCTCAGCGATGAGAAAGGGAAGATTCTACCGAGGCCTTGGAACTCGCAGAATCTGAAGGCTTTCTACCAATAGATAAGTTTTATTTTAGTTAATATTTCCTTATTATCATTTTTGTATACATGTGGGTATCTTTTTCTTGTCCCTGTCAGACAGGTTTTTTAATGACCCACGCCCTCGTTATCATTAATAAAGGGGTTACAAATTTCTTGGCAATTAAGAGTTAGATTGCACGAGGCCAAAAGTAGAAAATCCAATCAATCGTCACCCGGCATTCTCCATAGATCGACTACGGTCGGTCGGGTCGCCGAGACAAGATCCTCGGGACCCTCGCCATTGCTCGGTATGCCATCGCTCGGCATTCTCCATAGATCGACTACGGTCGGTCGGGTCGCCGAGACAAGATCCTCGGGACCCTCGCCATTGCTCGGTATGCCATTGCCCGACATTCTCCATAAATCGACTACGGTCGGTCGGGTCGCCGAGACAAGATCCTCGGGACCCTCGCCATTGATCGGTATGCCATCGCTCGGCATTCTCCATAGATTGACTACGGTCGGTCGGGTCACCGAGACAAAATCCTCGGGACCCTCGCCGTCGCCATTGCTCGGTATCTCCACAGATCGACTGCTGTCGACCAGTTCGAAGCCGGTCGACTACGACCAAATTCAAAACTCAACATATATCTAAGGTAAAGAGCATAAATACGGGAAAAGACAACAAATAAAGCAAACGTAAAGTCCATTGATTTTAATTAGCCCTGGTCACAAGCCCGACCAGGTGAGCACTACAATTGGGGAGAAGGGGAAGGAGAAGGAGAATACCCAGGGGAATACCCGGGGGAAACCTCGGGAGCGGGCGGAAAAGACGAGGTAGAAGCGGGAACCAAGGGAGCAGCAGGAGAAACATCTTCATAAAGCCCTTCCTCCCCGGAGATCGTCACAATGGGGGTAGTAGGACCCGGGGAAACGACCGAAGGAACATCATGAGGGAGCTCTTCCTCTTCAGAGCTGAGATCTAGTCTCCCATCCGGAACATCGACCGGTTCCCCCTCGACTTTCTTTGTGATCCCCTCCAAAGAAAGCCCGAAAGCTTCAGGAATAAGCGGTTCGGCATAGTCTTCAAAAAAGGGGCATGCCAACCCCTCAGGAGTATAGAGCTCATGGCCCCTCTTCAAAATTGAAAGGGCCACCTCGCAGGCGAGCTCTAAACTCTCTTCGTACAAGAACCGCCTCTTCCATCGCTTAATGGCCTCGATCCGCTGCTCCCGCACGGAGCATCACACCTCTCGCAAGGTTTTCTCCGCTCTATCTCTCTCAAATCCTGTGGAATGGCGATCTGGCGGCACTTTCATTGATCTCCCTCTCCGCCCTCACCGTTTTCCTCCACTCCTCGTTTTCTTTCTCCCTCTTCCCCTCTACCTCAGCCAGTCGAGCCGTCAAAGCTCTCACCTCCCTCTCCTGGGCCACCTTCTCCTTTTCAAGAGATGCGTTTTTAGCCTGAAGGAGGTCCCTCCCCTCCTTCACCTCTGCCAGCTAGCCCTTCAAACCCTTCATCTGATCATGGAGATCCCGAACCTCTGGTCCAGAGTCTCCAATGACTGCAAAGACTGCAAAAGACATTGTCGCAGCCCGCATACCAATATGCACGAGCTGGGAACCCAACTCCAGGTTCCCCTTCTTCTCCATAAACCCCTCGTCCGTCGGGGGAGTAACCCTCTCAGCAAGGTAGCGGGACACCTCGAGGTCCCCGAGCGTTACGTCCTTGCCCAACTTGATGGCAAGCTCCCACTGCTCAAGGCTCACGGCCTGTGCCTTCTCCTTCCCCTTTTTTTGTTTACTCGCCCTGGCTTCACTGGCCTGGCGGGGTGGAAGGTCACCCAATCGAACCAACCTCTTCCTTTTAAGAGGAGGGCCTACGTCCTCTTCCTCCTCTAGCACTGGAACAATTGTTAATGGCTCCGATGCCATAGGAAGGTCCCCGACAGGGGGAGCACCCACCGGCGTAGACGAGGAGACCAACCCCATGGACAAGCGGCGCCTCACCGGTCTCCACCTCACTCCCTTCTTCCAGGAGACTGCTTCCTTGGCGTGGAAGTTTGGGTGGCATCCTCACCATGGCTGTGAATGTTAAATTGAGTTAGAAAACAAAATTGATATAAGTTCAAAATTAATACAATCACGAGGAGTCAACCGGATGGGGCGGTTTCCTCCTCGGCCCATGTCGTGGAGGGGATCGACGAGGAGCAGATCGGCCGAGGCCCCCAGGATACCCCCGAATGAGCTCGCAAAATCGTATCTGCCGAGCTCCTTGATCTGACGGACCACCTCCCTCCTCCTTGTTGAGGGACAAGGTCGACGAATCGTTCCACTGCTCGGCCAAAGGATACCTCCACGGTCGGCACTCGGAGGAAGATTCTGGGGACTTCACAAAGAAATACTTCGTCCGCCAGGAAGAAATTTTTTAGGGTGTCCTGGCCGGGCGATACCGAGCATCTCGATATTGAAGAAAGGAGATTCCAGCCCCTGAGCTCGGACTGTGGCTCATCCTCAGGAAATGGCGCAGAACGCCGACAGTAGGCAGATGGCCGAGCTGATGGCACAGCAGCGCCAACCCATTTATGAACCTCCAACTGTTCGGAGGAATCTGATTCGGCAATAACCCGAACAGGGAACACACCTCGTCCTGATCAGGCGTCACGGAGCCTCAGGCCGCCCACTGAGAAAAAGCTCCCGGAGACGGCGAAGTATCCACTAAAGTTGCTGTGGATCCGCTCATGCTTCAAGGCCAATCGGGGCCCCCAAGCCGTCGGGATATTATACTTGATGCACAATCTGTTCAACTCCCCAACAGTCATCGACGATGCAGTCTTAGGCGGCAACTCCACAACTAAGCCATCCTTCCTCTCTCTCATCGACACTTCCTCCATACCTCCGACCATGCTCCCAGAACTACCCGTGGACATGATTATCAAGAAAAAGCACTAAAAGAATGAAGAGGGAATGAAGAACAAAAGAACGTACCTATTTAGAAAGAAGAAGTAGGTAAATCGGACGGCGGAATAAAAGAAGTTTAGGAGAACCGCGAATGATTTGAGAGCAAGTGAAAGCAAAATGCGAATTGCAGTACGAAAGCAAAAGGTAAAAACCGTCACAGCTCGTCATCTATGAGTATTTATAGGGGGAAGGCAGTAGGAACCCTCGAAAGTGACCAAATCAGACTACGACACATGGCAAAAATCCGAGCAGTCTCGGACACGCGGCAAGATCTGAGGAGAATCGGGGATATTCAAGATCGAAACGACACGACCAGTCGAAAGGACGTCTGGAACAATTTAGGTAGCAGTTACAAAGGCGATACGCTTGATTCTAAAGGCGTCGACAAGACCGCGCCGCTCACAATAAATGCCTCACACGCTCACCAATGATAACCAACCGATCCGTCTCCGCACAAGCTGTCACGCAATGAGTGCCAAAGACCGATCAGTTGGGGCCATCAGTCGACCTATTCCCGAACGAACAGTTATACCCAACAGGTCGGTATCCGAGCAATTACACCCAACCGGTCAGCGTCCAGAAGCGATCATGCGCATAGCAATTGACATCTAATCGATTGAATCATCCGACCGGTTGAAACTGCCCGAGCTGTCCCATGAACGAGCTATCCTGCTTACGAGCTATGAAGCCACAGGTGAGCAACGTCCCAACATACTCCCTTGACCCTTCTCTTCGATCAGACTAGAGGAGTAGGGGGGGCTTATGGTCGGGTCGGCTATATTTGGGCCCGAGCCCAATCACGAAGGCCAATCGGTCAGTCTCACACTCATCGTTTAACCCGGGCTTGATTCACACATTCATGGCCCATTAGCAGAAGGAAATTCCCATGCAAACACGTATTCGCCTAAACCTAGTTGCAAAACCGTATATAAGGTATAATTCTCCCATAATTCGGTGTATGCGATGATAACTAGCTTTTTCTCTCGCATTCTACAATCTCACCTCACCGAAACTTACTTGGCGTCGGAGGGCTAATCGGGACCTCACCCCGACGTGCCTTCTTTTGTTTTGCGGTATTTTCTCGTGAAGTTCATCACGAAGGTTGCCAATCAATGGATCCAAACGGCAGCGTTAGTTCGCCGTAATCCATTTGAACCACCTATATTAATTCGAAATTTAGGCAGCATGCATGCATCAACGTCAAATTCAAATAGGAAGTCCGACCTAGCTAGGGTTTTAGCTTCATACACGACACAAGTGGCTCGATACCATTGTAGGAAAATCCCGGAGGTACATCACATGTACCAGTGCGAAAAACAAAATTTTTGTCGTGGGACCTTCCCAAGGCCGGGATCTATGTAATCGTATGAAGATTCAAAACTGAATAGCCAATAGAGACTATCTTTAAAGGTATCCACGTAGAGATCGAGAAAACCTAACAGGACAAACCCTTTTGACCCGGAATAGCTAGAACAAAGTAAAGGCTGCTAGACCCTACCTACGTCCTTGGAGAGCTTGAATCAATGGAGAAGAAAGCGATGAGCGATGGTGTGAAGAGAAGAGCTTAGGATTTTCCAAAATCCTTTCTTCTTACTCTTATTCCAAAACCCACGAACCATCCTCATCTAACTCTCCTTTTCATATGTCTTTTAACACTTAAAAGACACATTCAAGGCTTATGGTGGAGAGAGTCCCACGTAAGCCACTTTATATATATATATATATAAAGTTAAATGGATTAACCTCCTCCTCCATCTTCCACGTTTCAACACATATATTAATTAATTAATTAATTAATTAATCAATATATATATATATATAAATAAATGCTGAAGTGGTCCATCCACACTGGGTTGGTCTATCGACCTCTAGGGTCCCGATATGGGATAAACTCCCAAAACCTTTTTCAGCAATATTGATGTCGCGATCTCATGGGACATATCCCAATCTCATCGGGATCCATTTAATCCGTTTGCTCTCCATTTATTGGATCTCTGTCCAAAACTATTTTACTGGATTCTCGAAACACTCTTATCGTGTGACCCTTTAGGTTCCGGTTATGTTGGCCACTTAGATTAACAATTAATCTGAGTAAGTCATGAGGCGTCTAGCAACACATCATGACCCCAATTGACCGGAAAGTAATTGGTTTGATGAATTCATCACGAACCGGATCACGAACCCTTCCATAGACAATTCCGTGCAATTCGTCCTTTCAACATCCTATACCCCACTTGGTTATGAGTATGGTCAAAGTGTCAACTCTTACTAGACTAAGTCTAGCCCAGTGATATAAATTCTGTCTTAGGACTCATTACTTTATATGTCCATGAAGACCCTCTTCATGACATAATTATCTCCGACCAGAGACTTAAAGTAATGATCTGACAAGAGGTGTGGTATCTCTTACGCTATCACAGTGATGAATCCTTTATTGGCTACTCAATTACCTTGAATACCTCAAGTCGTACCCAAGCACCACCCTATGAGTAACCTCACGAAAGGCAACAAGGAATGGAGTCAAAGCACGTAATCAATATCCAAGATATCCTTGAGTACCTCAAGTCTAAGGATACTTGCACCATTGCTATGATGAGATTATCACCGACATTAGAATAGGACATCCATGTGATAATCTCATGGCGGGTCATCAATGTACTTACTACCGCTTAGTAAGCATCCACGTGTCAACTCTAAATATCCCATATTTACGGTTTACGAGATCCTTTGCTTGATCCAATCAAGGAGTATAACATATGCTAATCGTCCAAATTAATGATGTCCGGTCTCATTAATCCTATGACTAGGAGAATTTGAATCTTGACATAATTGCACATGATAGGAATCTCGGGATTATGATCACATCATAATTTCCTTCATGCTATGTCATATATCATGGACTTCATTAATTTGATTAACGATCAATATCAATTCATAAAGAACATCAAATAAATGAAACATGCCTTTCTTTATTTATTCACAAAGTGCATGCATATGACTATGAACAAAAAGCGCTAAAAGGGATTGCCTTTAGGGCACTACTCTAACAATCTTACGGTACTGTACACGAATAAGTCGACTTACACGTACCGAACTGGTATAAGTCGACTTACATCTCAATACAAGTCGACTTACACCTGCAATCTGATCTTTGACCCATCCATATATGCAGGTTACGAACATGCATAATGAATGAACGCATCAACTCCCTCAACAAATTCAGGATTAATGAAACCATCGGCGGTTAAACGTCTATACATCCAAGATCTATCGCTGAAACTCATAACTGGAGAACTGCTATTCTACAAGATCGAATCCAAAGTTAGGCATCTATGTTAGCCACATATCCAGAAACCAAATCATTACAGACATGTGTTATAACATCAGGCTTTGACGTTTCATGTCGGAGCTAAGCTCTTGGAATATTTATCTTCGTGAACACAACATATATGATGGTAGACATATATGTAATCACATTATGGTTGACCACAATGTGATATACAATGGATATTAAATTTCATACTATTGCCAAAGTACTATTCATACAAGATTGAATGTTATTGTAAAATCCTATTCTCATCAATTCGTTGTTCATACATAATTTCACATAAGCATATCAAATTATGTCCATATTACAGGTTAAGAGATATTCATTGTACACAGTATCCATCCAAATATGGCTCAAATTGATTCTCGTCAGTGCAACAAGCATATGAACCAGGCAATAAAATTAGTAACCAAAGCATAACCACTGACATTAATTCAAATGCAAAGAAAAAGTCCGGGATCACGTTGTCACGGGCAATGTAGAACGTCACGGGCGATGAAGTTGATAGAGCTGCAATGAAACCCAACAATGACATCAGTCATACCTTCATTGGAAATATTTTACGCAGGCATGACATATCATAATCAATGCTAAACATTTATCATCCTCAAATAATTAAACTAATGCTCTCATGTTCTAGTTTAAACACCATCTACGACGAGGATCCTATTGAAATTTCGGCAGCATGTCCCCTATAATTCGGACACCCTCTTAAAAAATAAGGCCCCCCTGCAAAAGAAACACACTTCTATCTCAACCAGTAATCACACTGTAAATTCAATCTCCGTACAACATGTGTGTTGTCAAGTTTCACACATTGCAAGATATCAATAATACCCACAAAGTAACATACTATGACAAGTTCACATACAAGCTCATTCATCAGGAGCCAGAGACCACTAACAAAAGCATACGTACTCACCTCAATCGATATACTAATACTTTTATCCCATATAATATGCAAATTTTATTAAACATTTGAATAACAATACACTCAACTCTGAAGATGATGCAACTAATATATGAAATAAGGGCAACTGATCCTTTCAAATAAGCTAAATATCAATTAAAAGAATGAAGTAAGCTACTTGAAATATATAAGCATAGACACGACTTATTCAAGAACTTCTCCTAACATATGAAATAAATCACTTTTCAATCACCAACTTGATCTCTTCGCATAATCTTATTAGTGGCTCTCAGTTCCTCCTCCTAATAAGAACTTGTTGATCCCACCAATCCACATCATAACTATAAAAATTTATAGTAGCCAGCTTTGCCATCTTTTCTTTTATAAAATTATAATAGTCCAAGATTAGTATCACCAGCTGCTTTCATTCTAAGTAAGTATTTGAATCTTTCTTTCTTATAAAAGCTAGATATTTTTATCTTAATACTTTCTATATTATTGTTCCCCTTTCTTCTTACTCCTTTTCATATCCTTCACTAAACCTATCTCCTCCTTGTCTCCCCATTCTTCCTTCACTAAACCTATCTCCTCCTTGTCTACCATTCTTCCTTCTCCACCTACCCCTTAATTTAAACTCTCATAGGTTGTTGGCAACCCCTTTAACTCTATTACTTGCCTTAAACTCATCTATCCTGGTAATTGCAGGTGGATAATGTTATAGTCTACCTATAACAGTTTTATGTTTCTCTAATTTACTTCAAACTTAACCGAATTTTTTCAGAAGTTAATCATATTGGCCTCAACATTCATGAAGGCCTCCTACTTTACTCCCATTATTTCCTTCTTACTTACTTTCCTATATTTTCAACAAGTTTTTGCTACAAGTTTGAGTCGTATACATACACAAAAATTTACTAGAAAAATCACTCCTTCACGTGTTGCTCTCAAAGTTTCACTCAAATCTAATACAAAACTCTTGACTAAAGTTTATTTGCAAACTAAAAGATATAAACTAGCGGCCGTTTGGTTTCACTTTTATTTTTCTGTTGTTGTTTTCGGTTTCTGTTTTCTGTATTTAGTTTCTGTTTTTTTTTTCTAAAAAAATAAAAACATGTTTGGTTGAGATTTGTAATATAAAAACTGAAAATAAAAACCTGTTTGGTTGAGATTATTATTATTATTATTATTATTATTATTATTATTATTATTATTATTATTATTATTATTATTATTATTATTATTATTATTATTATTATTATTATTATTATTCATTGTAATTAATAATAATAATATTATTATTATTATTTATTGTTATAAATTTTCTACTTACTACTATTATTATTATTATTAAACTCATTATTATTATTATTATATTATTATTATTATTATTATTAATCTTATTAATTTATTTTTATTTTTATTATTTTATTATTATATTATTAAACTCATTATTATTATTATTAAGTTATTCTTATTATTATTAATTTTATTATTATTATTATTATTATTATTAATTATTGTTATAAATTTTCTACTTACTATTTTAATATTATTAATATTATTATTAATTTTATTATACCAAATTAATAATCTTATTATTATTTATTATTATTATTATTATAAATTTGTACTATTATTATTATTATTTTCAAGATAGAAAGCAAGGATATGCTGGTTTTCTGTCGAAGAAAACTTGTCAAAATTCAGAGAAACGATGATTTTTGGTTTCTGTAAAACTGTTGTGGTTTTTTTATTTTCAGAAAAAAAAAATCGCAACAGGATAAACCAAACACGTTTTACTTACCTGTTTTTCTTTTTACAAAAACGACAAAAAAAAACAAGAAAAAAAAACAGAAACAAACAGCCCCTAAGAAAGATAGTTTAAATATTCTCCCTTTGTCAAATAACTCCCAAAGAAGGAAATTGGGGAAAAAATGAAGAAATGAAAACACAACTAGAGGCCCAGGAGTGAGAATACTAAAAATATAAAATTGATTTTGATATAACCAAATTGAACTAAATAAGAATAATTAAATAATAGGAAAACAAGATAACTCACTAATAAGAATTTTTACTAACTTATAAAATCATGAAAACATGAAACAAGAACCCAAAATAATCTTTTTATTAACTTTAAATGTAAGAAATAAGGAGCAGAACTTAAGAATAATGTATTCTTAACAAAACTTTGATGAGAACAGTAATGAATATTAAATGTTAGCAACAAAGAAACAAAAAATAAACAATCATACTAAGAACAAACTTGAATATAGACATGTGCTACGATACTAAATTGTGAAATGACCTTTACTAATAGGACTTATCTAACACAAAAATTCATAAATAAGGATATGAATTGCCATATTATATAAAAGATGAGATTTGTGAGTGATAAGATTCTAAGGTTGATTGCTACTAGCAAGCTACTTAAGATCTATAGTTAACATAGGACTTAAATTAAGGATTTCTCTGTGAATAAAGATGAACAAAACTATCCAAAGGTTATTATTAAATAATAATAATGACAATATATAAATTACATTCATGAGATAGCCTTATATAGGCATAAAACCCTAAAACATGGAAATCCTAAGAACTAGAGTCCTATAAGGAAATGACAATGTTAATAGATTATAATTAGAAACAAATGACTTTTAAAAATGATAAATCCCTATTTAGACATAAGCTTGAAATTTAAAAACTAATCAAATACTAGTCCTAAAAGGATATAATGTCTTTAAAATAATAAAACTCTAACTAATTAAAGTACATATATTGTAACACCCCACTCCCGCATGACCCGAACCCGACATCAATGGTGATATCCGAGTTCGTGCCCCGCGAAGGTGGCGTGCTACATCACTCAGTCAGTCAAAACTCAGTATAAATAATTTTTTTTTTAATTTCACATACATACACATCACATATTATGCGGAAAACAATTTACATACACAATTTAATGGCCTCGTGGCCCTTTTCATATTACAATTTATTTGATCTGTTGACTTTATAAATTGTCCAAATCGATAATACAAAAGTCAAAAAATAGAAATACACTAAGATGCATTTGAACCGATCCCGACCACTTCTCGCTTCCTTAACCAAATAGATGTCATACGCCTGTTGCCTAACGGGTATTCTTCTGAGTCCTTAAAAATAATTGCAAATTTTGGGTGAGTTTTGCGAACTCAGTGAGAAACCATCATCGATGGTTCACCCAATTCATGCAACACGTCGTTTCACATAACATATATTCACATTGCTGCATATTTAAGCACATTGCACAGTTCCAATTGAACGCAAACCATTTATACATTTCACACGGTTATACATACAGAACCAATTGAATTCGTAAAACATTCAAACATAAGACAGTTGTTTCCCAATTTACATTCAGAAATACCACGGAATTACAAGACAGTCAGCCTTTCATTCATTCAAAAAAGTGCAATCCAATGCATATGTAATGCGCATGTGACCCTTTCCAATTTATTACGGTGTTGTGACCGAGCGCCTAAACTATTCCAATATGGGCACATTAATCGGTGAGCCTGAGTGCAGTTGTGTTGATGTGTGTATTATGGAATATATAGTATTGTA
This sequence comes from Erythroxylum novogranatense, assembly GCA_029891385.1. NCBI lineage: Eukaryota > Viridiplantae > Streptophyta > Magnoliopsida > Malpighiales > Erythroxylaceae > Erythroxylum > Erythroxylum novogranatense. The sequence continues at coordinate 53,523,328 of CM057229.1, forward strand.
AATATAATGGTGAGTTTTGGTGAGAGGTAAGGAAATTGAGTAAAGCTTGGAAGATTGAAGTAGAAATGGTGTGAACTTGGAGATTTGAAAGCTTGAACTTGTTTAAGGTGAGATTTGATGTTTGTTTTTATGCCTTTGGTAGTTAGAAGCCATTATGGGAATCACTTGTGCATTTATTTCATGATGATAAGGGTAGGTTTGAATGGGTTTAAATGTATACTTGGTTATGGATGAATGAATGACTATAGTTTTCCTTGATTTTGGCTTGGTTTGGATTGAGTTTGTAAGGTTAGATGAATGGAAAACTTAGGAAGATAATTTGTGTATGTGCTGCCACTTATGCTCTATTATATAAGTATATGTTATGATGAATTTTTGGTTTAATTAGAGGTATAAATGGGTGCTTAGTGAAGTGTTATTGATGTTAGAAGTGATAGGAGTTAGGTTGTAGTTGAAAAGCTGGAAAATGCAATTTGACCTATTGTAATGTTTTGATCATGATTAATTGTGTAGGTGAGAAAATGAGGTGAGGTTTGTGCCCAATTAAACTTTGGGATGTTGGCTACAACTTTGTGTGAAATAGGTGTTGTTAAATTGTAATGCTAGAAGGACGAAATTTTGCATGGAAAGTTCTTGCTTTATTGCTGTGAACAGTACCCTTGATTATCACTGATTACTTTGTTGATTTTTCTACATTAATTGATATGGAACTAGGAAAAATGGTCTTTATGAAAGTTGAGTCATATTGAGTTAGCTTTCCATTGCCACTGATCTTGCTAATTTTCTAGTTGTATATTGGGATATATGAACTGATTACTATTGACTAGTTTTGAGCATTTTGATGAAACCCAGCCTAAGTGTTGGTTTTGTGAGCAGTCTGCTTGGGAGCAATTTTAGCAATTTTTTTGGACTGAATTGGTGTGAGTGATCTTCTGTAAAGTTGTAGAAGAAGAAAGTACCTTGAAAATGATATATGGTGTGTAATTTTTAGAGGTCAGAGTTGGGAGTTATGATTTTGTAAAAACTGATCCCTAGTCTGAGTCGTATGCATATGAGTCATATTCATGAACATGTGTTAAGTGATTCAGAGTGAGGAAAGTGATGATATGTCAGAATATGAGCCAAACAAGGGTTATGGGCAATTAGGAATGGGAAAAAGAAAAACAAATACTGATATTCATATTGTGCTGTGGTTATAACCCCTCGATTGTGATATGAATGTGAATACAGTGGCATGGACTGATTTGGGAAAAGTAGTGACAACAAAATGACTAATGAGACTTAACATGTAAAAAAGAAAACGACATTTGCGATAGTCTGGACAGGTTAAATATGGACATGAAAGGAATATTGGTTAAAAAGTGATAGGAGTATGAGTGAATATGTCTACATGAGATCAAAAAGTTCGGGATGACTCGGTATTTTAGATTTTGTTTGGTATGTCCGATAAAATGGGGATAATTGGAAATGAGAAAAAGAGTATAGGGTTCGAGAAGGTAAATAAAGTGCCAGCTGACCGACCTGTTTGCCATGACTTCTCTTGCTAACTCAATCTACACGGCAGGAAAAGTCCCTCTGGAGCTATAAGTCTACTCTCTCGGTCCTGAAAATAATTTTGAATTTTGGTTTCTTTTGTCAATTTCTTTTCCGTCCGACGTCCGATTGACCTGATTTTTGAGGCATCGGATTTGTAAAATATTGAATTTCATTTTGTGAGAAATTGGAAATTTTTACCTGAGAAATTGACGTAGATCCGGGTAATTGTTCTATGGTCACTGTTTTATTTATTTTTGGACCGATCGAGGTCGAATTGAAATCTTGTCGATGGCTATAGCTTTCTAATTTTTAGATGAAATTATTATGACGGGAAAATTTTGGATTAGGGCCGGGAATGTCATGAACATGCATTATACACGTTTTAATGATTCCATGTGCATTGTTTGGTCATTCTAACTATACAGTTAGTAATGTGTACTTATTTTAATTGCTATAGAGGCTCAGTTGGACCGTAGTTCCACGGACGTGGCAGAGACTTCCCGGCATTAGCTCGGAAGTTATTAGGTGAGTAACCTAGATGGTTCCTCGGTTAGTAAGTGTTTATAATTCTACACTTAGAACCCTGTGGAGAATAATGGTGGGAAAATTGTGTTTGTTTGTGCCTAGATTGCGGACCGGAGATTCGATGGATTGGAGAATTCTGACATAGAAGTGTTATATGTGATTTTCTTGCAATTACCTGTGCGAGACTTATGTGTATATGTTGAATTGGGATCTGATATGATGTTGGTGTTGTTTTATTTGGACATATGCATTTCATGCATAATTGCATGATCAGTAATTGACAGTTGTGACCAGAGCAGCCAACGAGAGCTTAAAGCTCAACATGAATGGGCTTTGAGCCCACAGTGATTCAGAGCCTATGGCTCACCGTTTAATGTGCTCTTAATGGGACAGTTACAGGCGCTCAGTCACAACAACGTAATAAATTGGAAAAGCGTCTCATACACATTTCATGTGCATTTGAATTGGTTCCTTTGAGTGATCTAGAAATCATGTGGTACTTCGAATGTGTTTTGGTGAAATAAGCTGTGTAAGCGTGATATTGTGTATATGCATGAATTGGGTGAACCATCGATGATGGTTCCTCACCGAGTTCATAAACTCACCCAAAATTGCAAATTATTTTTCGGGACGAGAGAGTAGACTTATAGCTCGGAGGACTTTTCTGCCGTGTAGATTGAGTTGACAAGAGAAGTCATGGCAAATAGGTCGGTCAGCTGGCACTTTTTGAGGGATGACCTAGCTAGCTTTTTGTTTAATTTTCTTTTGGAGTAATGTACATAAAATACCAGTGTGTAAATTTACTGCTTTGAGGTTATGAAATGAGAATTTATGGTTTCAAAAATTAGTGGATTTCATATTAATGCTTTATGATTTTTGATGCCATGTGGAGTGTTAGCGATTGTTCGTAGCGCACCCTTATCGTAGGGTGTGTGTCAGAATGACCTACGGGCGTCCCGATACATATCCTAAGGTAAGGGGGTGCTACATATATGGCACTTCTCTTAGCCAATATCAATACTAATTTTGTTTTAGAACTTTCAATGCGTGAATCAAACACGAGTCTTGTGTTGGTTATATATAAAACTCTAGTGCATATAACAAAAGACTAACAATGTTTTGTTTTCGATTTTGACACTGGTTATATTTTATAACTACAATTCTTCAACTTGACTTGAATCTTTTACAAACTATCCAAACCCTCTTCATGTTTTCCTCGATTTACAAACCTATGTAATTTATATTGATGTTAGATTCCTTCTTTTTATAGTCTTAGATTATAACTATTAGAAAAATAAATAATTATTTAGAAGGTGTAGAAATATTTAAAAACTACTAATATGTAAATAAAATTAACTCATTGTAATAGCTACTAAAATAATTTAAGTTATTAGAATAATCTTTAAAAGATATTTTGGACTTATCTTTATTTATCACATATTATTCTAAAAAAATTTAACAATATTCCAACTATAGAATTCACATTTAATTTGATTCCCATTTTTAATACCTAAAAAAAGATTGGTATATTGTAAGAACATTTAGTGTTTTAATGTTAAAATTGTAATTATCAATCAATCAATTTATTTAATCATTAACCACCAATTACATAGGCCTATACTAGCTTTATGTCCCTTAGATGTTTTAGTAGAATTATTGGTTGGGGGTTGGGCGCTGATAACATGTGCAAAATATTCCCCATACTTTAGTGATAAACATCTCAACTATTTACAATTTAGCTTTCATTTGTTTTTATATTATATATATTTTCTCTTCTGCTTCAACTAGGTATAAATTTGTAGTATCTCTTCATATAAGCAATATAGAAAACAATAATAATTTACAAAATTTAACAAATGAATCGTGAAATGTTTTTCATTAAAATTTGTTAATGTAAATTACTTGATTGTAATATGGACATTATCATATCTTCACTTTTAATTCTTAGTGACTTAAAATTATATTTTATCTTAGACTTGTATAATTCCTTCATATTAATAACTTAGTTTTACTTTTATGATTTGTGTTTGAGTTAACTCAAGTATAGTCCAAAGTCATAATATTAATAAATTTTATGTTAGAAGCATTTTATTTTAGCTATATTTTATTTTATTTTCATTAGCATTTATATTGATTATAATTTAACTCTAGAATATTAGATTACTTTTGAGATTTTATGTAATGATTTTTATTGATATTTATTCTAACAAAATAGTTAATAGTCTATAACATGGCTTAAAAACTTATATATGATAATACATCTCTAATCTAAAAAATGAATTAAATAAGAAACTTTATATTACTTGTTAATAGTAAGAATTTTGTTTGGATTATGATTTAATATATATGTATTGTATTGAAAGTTCTTTTTCAATTGTAACTAAGTGTTAATAAGAAGAATTTGTATAAATAAATGTTTGAAAACAACATTATATTTAACATGCATAAAATGTGGTACACACAAGTTTGTTTTATAAGAAAGTAATAGTTTGAATTTAATTGAAAAGGCCCTTTATGGTTAAACTCATTTTACTAATATTTTATATAAAAGAATCATATTTGATATATCTTTTTATATTAGAATCATCATAATCTATCTTTTTAATACTCACTCCATACATAATAAGAAGTATTAGTTTTAAGAATTAAATCATCATCATCAAATACTAAAGAAAGTTTTGGCAATGTAGTACACAAAATCTTAATTTTCTTATTCAAATCTTTCATTTTTCTTTAAAAGCATTTGAAGAGCAATAATTTACATATAATTTCTGAGATCGTATAAGAGCAATAATTTATGAGATGCATATAAGACAAATAATTTACATATAATTACAACAATAATTTACATATAATTTCTGACGCATATAAGAGCAATAATTTACATAAAATTTACATATAATTTACATATGCATATAACACCAATAATTTACATATAATTACAACAATAATTTACATATAATTTACAGATGCATATAAGAGAAGTAATTTACACATAATTACAGCAATAATTTCCATATAAAAACTAAAAAAGCTTTAAGATTCCCGTTGACAAACATCGGAGAAATTAAAGAGGGGAGGGAGGAGAACTTACCAAGATGTCGGAGAGGAGGAGGAGGAGCGACGGTGGCGTGCGAAACGACGATTGAGCAAAGAAGCGGCCGCGGAAGAGCAAGCAAGGCAAAGAACGAGGAAGAAGACCGAAGAATCGAGAGGAAGAGGAAGGAAGGGGCTGCGTCTGCGGGAAGAGGAGGAGAAAGGAGCAGACGCATCCCTAAATTAAAACCAAAAAACGACGTCGTTTACCTTATGTGAAGAGAGTGTATTTCACTGACGGAAATGGCGCGTCGGTACATATTTCACCAAATTCACCGACTGAATAGTTTTCAGTCGCAAAAAGTTTCACGAACGCGCAATATCTGCGACGGTTACGTTTTTTCGGTCGGTATTTCCAACAGTTTACATTTCGTTGGTATTGTTCCGTCGCTATTTACCATTTTCCTTGTAGTGCAACGAATTTATTTCCTAAGTTATTCTATGTGTAGTGTACTTGGATCATATGGGTAATATTTAGAGTATAGATATTTCAAATTTTAAATAAAATTGATTCTTTTTTAACTTATATAATATGGTAGTTTTTACATTATCACTATTTAATAAAAATTTTAATTTAATAAAATAATTTTTTTGCTATTTAGAAATAACATCATATCATTTTTCTTTATTTAAATTTCATGAAGTTGAAAACAAACAAATTTTTTGTCTACCATGTCGCGTGTTCAAATCTGTCCTTATATATGCAACCGTTTAAAACTTAGAATCAGAGTTTTGCCTTCCGCATGAAATGTACTCGACTCGAGCGAGAATTATTCTAAATATATATGACTTAAAGATAACATCTCATAATTGAAACTCTTTTAAAATACTTTGTAGGCAATAAAAAAAACAAGCCATTATGTGCTACCCAAGAAGATTATGATGGAACGGCACGGTTCCTCCGTCCTTAACCATGGTCTCGATTACGGTAGAATTAGTGAGTTGTCCATGTGAAGCGGAATACAAGGTAGTTTAACAAAAAAAATCATTATGTGCTGCTAACGAGTTAACTCAAAGGATAGAAGTCAAGCATGATTGATTATTTAAATTTTATCTCCGGCCTAGATTTGACATTTCCACTAAAAGTTATTGCTATAAAGTCATATGGTTTCATGTTAGGAGCATAACAACAGGAACGAGAGACAGAGATGGCAAACTTAGAGCACACATTAACAGAAGCACGTCCCATGACTGGCGGCGATGGGCCTCTCAGCTATGCTAAAAATTCTCCTTTCCAGGTACTCCTAAATTGTATCCATTTCACTGACTATCACAGCTGCTTATTTAATGACTTCACGTTTTTATATAAGCATATAAACACATGAGAGTTTGTTCTCACTTCACAATTAATTAATGGCTACAGAAGGGAGTAGCGGAGAGGGGAAAGCTTATGATCATTGAGGGCATCAAAAACAAGCTTGACTTCAAGATTTTCGATACCTCAAACAAGTTTCTTATAGCTGATTTTGGCTGCTCCGCTGGACCCAACACCTTCTTTGGAGTGGAAAACATCATAGAAGCCGTGGGGATCAAATACCGTACTCAAAACAAGGACTCTCCTCCGCTAGAATTCCAAGTGTTCTTCAATGATCTCACTGACAACGACTTCAACACTCTCTTCAGAACTCTTCCTTCGTATCAGAAATATTTTGCTGCTGGAGTTCCTGGAAGTTTCCACGTTAGATTATTCCCAAAATCCTCTCTTCATGTCGGATTCTCATCCTGTGCTGCTATGGCTCTCTAAGATTCCGAGAGAAGTTTTGGACTGTAACTCTCCTGCATGGAACAAGGGGAGTATAATACAGTGCAACGAGCACTCTGAAGAAGTGGCCAAAGCGTTCTTGGACCAATATGCGAGTGATGTGGATACATTTCTCACTGCTAGAGCACAAGAAATTGTTGGTGGAGGATTGATGGTGATCCAAAGCCCTGGCCGTCCAGATGGAGTTCTAATGTCCCAAACCAGCACTGGTATAATTTTCAATCTTTTTGGATCTTGCCTCGCTGACCTGTCCAAGATGGTAAGACTCGACTATCCTTTAACTAATGTTCGCTTTTTACTTCGTAGCTTTCACCATATTCCACACATATTTAGTCTGTGGGGAACAAATTGGAGTAATCATAAGCACATGAAACCATTAAAATAATTATAAAATAACGTTATAGTAAAAGAACTGCACTGCAGAAACATATTCTTCAATCATAAATAAATATGATTACATCAACAAAAATGAATTCCGATTGAATTGGATCATCCCATTGGTGCATAGGCATATCTGAACGCAGCTGGTTTTACTAATCAGGCAACAAAACCTGATTCACAGCCAAATACAATGAACATGGTGTTAATATGACTTTTTGTTAAGTTTAATCAAATATTTTATAGTGGATCATGACTAAGTACACTTATCCTTTTTTTTTTTAATCATTGATGCTTAGAGTATTCATTAAACATTGCTTTTGTAGGGAGTAATAGCTAAAGAAAAGGTAGACTCCTTCAACTTGCCACTGTACTTTGCCACCGTCAAAGAGTTGGAGGAAATAATAAAGAAAAATGGATACTTCAGCATTGAAAAACTGGAGGTGTGGGATCATGCCATGTTCCGTGCGATGAAGCTCGACCCACAAGCGCTCTGCGTGCAGTTCAGGACAATTTCTGAGGGACTCGTGAAGATGCACTTTGGAGATAACATGGTCGAGGAGATATTCAACTACTATGTGAAGAAACTTGAGGAGAATTACTCAGCATATGATGAAGTGAGCAATCACCAAATTGAAATGTTTATCCTTCTCAAACGCAAAACTGACTACAATTGACACGCGCTCAGGATCCAATAATGTTATAATCAATACATATATCTCGTTGTAAGAGTGGATCAGAACGTGTTTTTAACTATTTGCCTGTATGGATCCAAACAAATAAGATGAGACGGGTAGAGATCAATGTCTAGCTTTATATTGGCTCATAAAGTTCTTATTTACTATATTTCCTGTTCAAATGGTTTAATTTACTTCTGAAAATTAAATACCATCACACTAATTACAATACAAAAGTTGTTTAATTTATCCCAAAAAAATTGCATTCTCAAAATTTTAACAATATATCAAAATCTTTGAAGCTACGGTTTTAAAACTGATCAAATAAAGTTTTATTTGAAACTTGTAGTCTCTGTTGAGAGCTTTCTGTCGCCACAAAGTTTGATATTTTTTGATATCGGGAGTGAAAGTTATGATCAGTCAAAGTTCAGGATTATTTTGCTTTGTTTGTTAAATATGCTATTAAGAGTAATTTTATGTGTACTATTATGAGGCCACTTTTTGTATTGATATGGTTTGAATTGAGTTAAGTGGTCTTCTTGAAAGTTGTAGAAGACTATCCTAGCTTTTCAATTATGTATAATATGTTATTTCTGGTTGTGAAATTTGAAAGACATGAAATTTGGAAGTTTGGATGTTGTTTTAGGATAATAAATTCTGGCAGAAACTTTGACGGAAAAATTGACCTAGCTAGAGGTTGAATTTTGTCTTTAAGTGCTTCATGAAAGTTGAAGATTCTGATTTGATCTTTAGTTTGATATAAAATATGACATGTTTGGACCTAGGAGTTGAAAGATATAAATTTTGAAAGTTATGTGATTGTTTAGGAAGATATTCATATAGACAGAAAGTTTGATTGGTTTGTGATCTCGTTTGAGATGGGATTGATTTGTGAAATCTGGAATTTGGGATCCAGAGTTATGAATTTTGGAAATGTCGTTTATTTGTATACCATTTGGACTCCTTCTGTTTTTGTTATTTCATTCCCAATTCGACCCCTTTTTCCATCTTTTGTAAATAATTTCTCCGTCCGACATTCGATTGATTTAGTTTTTGAAGCGTTAGATTCCTAAGACAATTATCTACATCATGATGGGAAATTATGATTGTTTTGAGATTAAATTGAAAGAGATTGATTTAATCAAAGTGAGTTAGATATTTTCTGAGCATGATTCAGTATTTTGATGATATCTTGATCTGTAGAGATCTAATTAAGTTGATTCCTGTTTCTAAATAAATTTGAGACATGGGACTACAAGTTATCTGAAGGAATCGAATTGTAATTCAGTCCCTAAGGTTTTCAATTTCTGAATTGAAGTGTGAAAGTAATAAGATTATATAAGGGCAATTTGGGCATGACACTTAAGTCTAAGAATTACAAGGCTTATTTTGGAGGGCAAAATGGGCATTGCCCACTCATTAAGAATATGAATTAGAATAAGGAATGAGGAATGAGAAGAAAAAGAAGAGGAAGTTGTGGGAGAAGAAGAGAAAAAGGGAAAGCTAGGGTTTGAAGATCTTTGAAGAATTTAAAGCCAAATCAAGTAAGTCTAAGCATCTATCCCCTTGATTAGATGAATGAAACATGTTTTGATATTAGTTAAGAGAAGGTTATGTGTTAGAAGTTGTCGAATGAGTTAAAGCATAGGTTTGGTTTTTAGGGTTAATGATTATGTTTTTTTGTGGATGATTTTTGTGTTGATATGTAACACCCCACTCTCGCAAGACCCGAACTCGATATCGATGGTGGTTTCTCACGGAGTTCGCAAACTCACCCAACATTGCAATTATTTTTTAGGAATTGAAGAGTACCCCGTTAGTAAAACAGGAGTGCGTTTGCAGGATTCAAGTGAAGGTCAGAAGTCGGGATCAGTTCGTGTCTGCATTACATGTCTTTGTTTTTGTAATAGAGTGTTTATTTGTATTTGTGAAAATTGACCTCAGTGGCTTTTGAAAGTGTGTGTATTAAAATTTGATGTGATTGAATGCGTACCCAATTTGGGCATGGAATTCCGCACATGTGTTTAAAAAAAAAAGAATAATGTACAAATTTCTGAATGAGTGGTTAGCACGCCATCCTCGCGGGGCACGGACTCGGATATCACCATCGATATCGGGTTCGGTCTTCAAGGGAGTGGAAGTGTTACATTTAGGTATCGAGCCCGAAGTACAATCTTACATGGGCGTTCTGAAAAAAAATGTGTCAAGTTACATGCATTTAAGTCATGTCATGGCAGACAGTGACAACTGATCCCCAGTCTAGTATATAAGTCACATGTAGGAGCCTGTACCAATTGTTTCAGTCGTTAGAATTTGTGAGGACATTGATGATATATCAGAATGGGATAAATGCCAGTTGTGGATATCATGAAATCGGAAAAAGGTATATGATTCGATTTGACAAATTAAGATTGAGGGTATTGGTACTAGTGGCTACATTATGGAAGGTGATATCTGGGTTATACCCCCGGTATATCCTTGAATGTGAGATAGATGTGAATATGTTCTGAACTGATAGAGGGAATTAGAGCTATGATAGAAATGACAAGAGTGCAAGTGTATAATGTGGATGAAATGAAATGTTATAATTGAGATTGATTACTGTGACGAGTGTTATGAATAATGATTTATGACTGTGAATCGATTTCGTTAGAGAGAAATCAAGAACGATGGTATATTTATGATGTTGATTTTTGAGTGTGAAAATACGAGGGTGCGATGTAATAATGAAAAGATTGAAAGGTAAGACAATGATACTGATAAGTGAAACAGATGTTCCGGTTTAGTTGATTTGCCTAAGTGAATACACACTTGATTATGGGAGTCCCATGGTAAGTGAAAAATATTAACCGAAATTGTCTCGTGTATGTGGAGATGGCATGAGAAGTAAATTAAGGGGATGATTGTAGTGTATAAAGTTAGAATGAGAAAAGAAAGTGTTTATGAGAAATCAATTGAGAAAGAAGGGAGACTGTTAATGTGGTACCAAAAAGAGAAAGGTTATCTAGAATGAAATGTGATTAAAGAGTTCTTAGTAGTATAAGTTCTTAATGAGTAAATTGATGAGAATGCATTTTCTAATAAGATGTGATAGTTATAGTGATTTATTGAGAATGAATTGAAATTTGATACATGTTGAGGACTTGATCATGATATAATCCTCACGAGTGAGGATAGGTGCAAAAAGAGAGTATTGTGTATCCTTAGTGTAAGTGACTAATTGGTACATCGATGCAATGATTTTTGCTAGTACGTACCTCAATGAACGATATTAAAAAGGATGTTCTGATTATATGTATTACGGCATAGATTGATCTGCATGGGATATTGTGTACGGTTGGAAATTGAGTCCCTGTGGCATAGAGAATGACTGACAAGAAATGTGATGACTGTGATATTGAGGAATTTCATAAGTATTGATGAAAATAGTAAGAAATCTACTTGCAAAGAAGAATTTACGAATTGGATTAAGTTGATCGAATGATTCAATTGAATAGTGATCAATGCAAGGACGATATAGAGATAAATTTGAAATGAATTACAAGTTAATTTGGAGTCTAAATTTAGCAGAGACTCGGCGTAAGAGGTAGAAAATGCTTTCATTATGATGATGAGATGAATCCGATTATGTACGAGAATTACCGAACATTAAGAAAATAATAATTGCGAATATGAGGAGAAAATAGATTCGTGTATGGTTTGTGTAATTATGTGCTGAAAATACGAAATTGATTTTATGCATGTTTATTTAACGCAGGCAGTGATCTATTGCAAATAAATTGGGTTATATGGAGAAATTAGGGTAAAAGGAACATATGTCAGAATATGTTATGATGGAATTGAGAAAATTATAAGAAAATCGTTCCTCATTGGAGACTTTTGATATTTAAAGAGTTATATAAATTGATTACGGGTATAAGGAATTTTGGATTGTAATTGTCCGAGTTGACAATGCCCTAATAATATTGTGCTACTGAAAAGTAAAGTGTCTTGAGTGCATTCAGATTGGAAAATGATGAAGATCATCAATGATCGATTGCATTTGAAAAGTGAAGAAGATAAATCGGCACATATGAGAAAATTGTATACTATGCGAGTTTCATAAGAGTGAATTTGACCTTGATTGAATAAATAGTGGATGAATTATTATTCGAAAATGGCACATTGGGAGACCTAATGACGATAGGAGTATTGATACAATGCGAAATTGTAAGGGACTTATATATGTATACGGGCTTTGGAGATTTTGCATTATATCTTTGAAATGTCCCGAGAATGGTTATCTCAGAATCGATGAAAGTGTGTAAAGTGATTTTTGTACCTTGGGACACGTAAAACTTCATGGGCTGTATTGTGATTGATGATTTGAGATCTGTTGTAATGAGTGTTGCTCTAAAAGCTTGGAGACAAAAATTGTACAGAAACAATTGAAGATGTCTACGAATGTGCAAATCAATAATGATGGAGGTATTTTGTAAATTCGAAAGATTTGAAAAGAATTAAGCGATTGAATAATTTAATAATGCTAGTCATGAAATTAAATGGATTGAACAGGAAATTCAAATGAGATGATCGCAATTTGAGCGATAAGGTTTTGATTGTATGACTGAGTAAAAATAGTTGAGCTAGCAAAAAGGGGCTAAAAGAAAGTATTATTTGTTATTGGAATTCCGAAACTGGTGTGTATATTTAAAAAGATTGGCAAAGACCAAATTAAGGTGTAGACATTTGCGAATGTTATCGAGAAATTGTTAGGAAATCGCGAGAAGCGATTAGAGAGTATTATGGTTTAGTAAGAGCAAATCGAAAGAGGAATCGATAGTTTAGCGTGATAAATTGAATGGTTGTATGTGTGATAGACCAACAGGCTTGTCTGTTGGAATCAATTGTCAAATGGATAATTTGGGAATTCATAGGGACATAAATTGGTGTATAGTCTGAATTGATTGCAGCTATATCAATTGTTGCATTGGTGACACCATTGGAGCAGCGTATATGTTGAGAGTAAATGAATCTGTAATGGAGATTTTTGGAAATCAAAATTTATGACAATGTGTCGAGTTGATTGTTATAGAGGTGATTATAATCTTATGAGATTAAGGTTTTATCACTAAAGGAATGTAATCTGATAAACGATAAATGAAATGTTTTGAAGTGTATCGCCTCGGCCGGATACACTTAGATAGAGACACAGGTGTAATGAATGGAAATTAAATTCGATATGTAGTGATCTCTATGGGACTGTAGTGTGAATGGAACTACGGATTTGTAAACCTGTAAAAGATGTTTCGGATCCAAAGTGTTACTTGGACAGGATTAGGAAATATTGTTATGATCTGACATATGTATTATCGATATCGAAAGTAAAGAATTGCGAGTGATCTTGAGGAAACTATGAGACTGTGTAAAGTTAGAGAAAAGATAAAGAGTGATTGATAGTATTGATTTCAGTTATTTGGCAGAAATTGTCTATATAGAGAAATAAGTGGGAAACAGTATCTAGTGATCGGAATAATTCCCCTGCCTCCTTGATCAATTGTATATGAAATTTCGAGGACGAAATTTTTGTAAGGAGGGGAGAATTGTAACATCCCGACCCTAATGGGAAGGGTATATAGGTCTATTTGGTCAGGCTAGTAATTTGCATTTCATATTTCTGATGTGAACATTTATTTGACCTTTGATTGTAGAGGACTGAGTCTTTTGGCACATGCACATATAGGTACATGCATTCATGACTTTTCCCGGCATTTGATTTTGTAAATGATTTGAATTGTGAATTTGTGAGATAATTAGATTGGATTATGATATATTGTAAATTATGGAATAATTGGGTGTGAATGGTGGAATTGAAACTGTGTTAGAATGATTGCAAAGTGACAGTGATAGTTAGGATAAGTTTCTGGAATAATTAGGAGAAAATGTCCGGACCGGAAATTCTCCGAGTGGCGGACCGATTGACTGAATAGGACCGAAATAATTGTCCAATGGCTATGAAAATTTAGATATACGATCTTGGAATTTTATATGTTCAGCCATTGAGATTTTGAGATGAGTGGACTGATTAGAAAGTTAAATGTTTTGGGAGGAAAAATGATAAGAGGTTTATTGTTCTGTATCTATATATATATATATATATATCTCTTACGTTTGAAAAAGAAAAGAAAACAGAAATTGTTTCTCCTCCCTAGGGTTCGATCCTCTTCTCCTTCGATTGAGCTTCGTTTCTTTCTTCCTGCTTGATCCTTGCTTGTTTGCTTTCTTCTGTGCTAAGACCAACTCTAATCCTTGAAAGGATGAAGGATCATGAGATTTCGGGTGAAAAATCGTGATTGTTAGTCTTGGAAGAATTTTCGGAAGATTTGAGATTTAAGCTTCATTCGGTAAGTGTATAATTTCATGTTGTGATTATTGTGTTTAAAGCATGCATAGGGGTTAATTGTTAAAGATTTGAGTGTTTTAGTTGAGTTAATACTGGATTTTAGAGAGAGAAAGAGGAAAAAGAAATCGGAGAAGACGAATCAGGGTCGCACGTCGCGACGAATAAATATTTAGACGTCACGACGAGGAAAGTGCTTAGACGTCGCGACGAGCAAGGTGGGGACGTCGCGGCGAGCGTGAATCATTGACGCCGCGGCTAGCCCTTTCCCTCACGTCGCGGCGAGCCCGAAGGAAACGTTCACGCATGGCGAACGCCTCAGACGCTATGGCGAGCCACTCCTGCACGTCGCGACGAGCGTCTGTGCGTCGCGACGAGGAACAGTTTCTGATGTGTTTTAATTAGGTTTTTGAGGTATAACTAATTGTGTAGACCTCCAATTGAGGTGAGGTTTGATTTGTTATGATCTAGTGAATGAGGTTTATGATTAAGGAAAAGAATGAGAGTTTGAATTCGGGTTTTAGAGATCTCATTTAGTGAAAGAAAGTTATGAATGTGATTGTATTGCAACCTAAGGATAGTTTCCTGATGATTGGGTTATAATTATGAGAATTTCAAATATATGAATTCAGTGTAATTGGAGTCTTTATTAAGTGAATTTGATTTAGTTCAAAATGAAAATTGGTTTTGAGATCTTGTGAGCTTAGTTTAATGCATATGAATTGACAAATGGAATTAATTGGTATAAACGAAATTGGTGAGTTCTACGGCGTGTTATTGAATTGAAATGAGCCGATAGTGATCACTGAGTAAAAGAAAGTGGAAAGTGGGAAATGGTACCGGGAAAATCATGAATAGGCATATTATATCTGTTATTCAAGGCATGTGCATCATTAATTATTTTTGACTCTACATTTTGTAATGAATGAAATTGATTGATTGTTATAGAGCCGATGGATCGATAATCCATGGACAGTGCTGGAGCTTCCAGGCAACAGCTAGGAAGTTCAAGTGAGTAAACTAGTTGGTTCCTCAGCCTTTATATGTTTAATATCTTGCCATTATGCCATGTGGAGAGAATGGAGGGATGTATGTGTTTGTTTTGATTGATTTCGGACCACGGGTGTCCGAAGTATTTGAATGGGATATTGAAGTGCAAAATGTGAATGCTGTTGTGAAATGATTGAAAATGTGATTTGATACATGTGTATTGTCTATAGAGATATGAATGAACGCGTGAAATCCATAATTGGTTAATAAAGAATGGTTGTGATTGGAGCATATTCTGATCGGAGCTATAAGCTCATCAATTGTGAAAAGGGAATAGTGCATACCCAGAGGGCTCTCCTATCCCTAATGTGAGCGAGCAGTAGTGCATACCCAGGGGACTCTCCTACTTGCTTAAAATGTGATTACTGTGAATGAACCGAGCTTTGAGCTCGAGGGGAGTCAGTGTATACCCAGAGGGCTCTCCTACTCCCTAAGTGTATTTGAATTCTGTTTCGTTAAGCGCCCAGTCACAACTCAAAATAAAACAATGGAAACGTTGGAAAGAGATTTGTGTGCAGTGTTGTTATGTATGTGAATCGTGTGAAAGGCGATACACCTTGTATGTGTACAAATTAGCAATGCCTGAGTTGATTTGCAATGTGATAATATGTGATAAGATGTGAATTGTTTGGTTATGCATGCGTTGAGTGAACCATCGATGATGGTTTCTCACGGAGTTCGCAAACTCACCCAACATTGTAATTATTTTTCAGGAATTGAAGAGTACCCCGTTAGTAAAACAGGAGTACGTTTGTAGGATTCAAGTGAAGGTCAGAAGTCGGGATCAGTTCGTGTCTGCATTACATGTCTTTGTTTTTGTAATATAGTGTTTATTTGTATTTGTGAAAATTGACCTCAGTGGCTTTTGAAAGGGTGTGTATTAAAATTTGATGTGATTGAATGAGTACCCAATTTGGGCTTGGAATTCCGCACATGTGTTTTAAAAAAAAAGAATAATGTACCGATTTCTGAATGAGTGGTTAGCACGCCACCCTCGCGGCGCACGGACTCGGATATCACCATCGATATCGGGTTCGGGTCTTGCGGGAGTGGGGTGTTACATGATATGAGTTTAGAAATGAAGTAGGAAGGATGATTTAGGGTTAATACGAGTTATTTGTAAAAGATGGAATGTTTAAAGATGAAAAATGTTGAAAATGGGTATTCGGAGGATTTCTGGTCTCGCACGTTGCGGCGCATGTAGGTCTCGCACGTCGCGGTACCCGTAGGTGCCCACGTCGCGACGCACGCAAGCGCCCACATCGCGGCGTGCAAGAGCGCCCATATACATCAAGTATGTTATAAGAAAGTTTTCAAGACAAGTGCCATTTTGGCAACAAGTTACAGGATTTTGAAAGCTATGTGTTATGTGGGTTTGTGGTAGTCCCTCAAGAACCATCACGTGCACGTTGACCCATGTTATAGGCTTCTTCCGCCTGCCTGCTAATGGCACGGAGCTCCTTCAAGGACTCCCTCAAGAAACTATGACTACACAGGACCATTTCGATGGAAATGTGTAGTGCGTCATGAATTTGGACTTACCCAAACTATTCTGATATATTTATATGCTCATGTTATGTTTGATCAAGTTTAATGCATTCATGATTTGTAACTTATGGATTTTGGCTGAAAGCCTAGAAACATGTGTTTTATAAACTCCATGAAAGTTTTCTAAGACAAGTGAACTGTTTTCAAGGTTTTTGCTTATCTTTATTATAAACGTGTATCCACGAGCTGTAAAGCTCACCCCCCTTTCATCCTCATCTCCAGGTATCAAGATGGAGTTCTGATGAAAGAAAGTCTATACGTCCGTTTGTTTTGCACATGATTGGCTTTTGAGTTAATTTGTTGTAAGATTCAGATTTCAGACATGATACAAATTTTGGGATATTTGTATTTTGTGCATTTTGGATTTTGATATTGATGTTGTAACATGGCTTGGAATGCCATTAAGGTTTTGGTAAGCATGTATATCATGATGAAATTGATTTATGGATTTGTATATAGAATGGAAAAGTGAATTATGGTTTATGTAATGATTATGAATATGATTAATTGTGGTTATATTCCGGACAGGAGGTCCGATGATAGATGTGATGGATTTGAAATATTGAAGTACGTTTTGTGTATGGTCGATTTTCATGCATGAGATTTTATGTTTAAAAGATGAATTATGGGATCTGTACAATTGTATAAGACGAATATTATGATTTGAGTTTTTGATTGAGGAAAATTAAGTTTTGAATTGTATACGACGAATAAGTTTGAAAGAGATGGAATAAAAGATGAAAGGAATATACATGAAAGAAAGAATGAAAAAAAATTATGCGGGTTTTGCATTGGTTTGGACTGGTTGTCCTAGAGTTTCCAACGCTAGTTTTTCTAAGTTACACGTTCTCGGATGTCGAAAATTTGTTTCAGTTTGATTGAACCGTTCGTTTGCTTTGATTCTGAGCCAATTCATTTCGCTTTTGTTTTCTTTCACTTTCGCCAAGTATGAGTTTGCTCACGTTTTGTACATGTGTTCAATTTTGATTCCGAGGTTGGGTCCCAGAAGCAGGATCCAACATTTGTGGTTGACTGATCCGTTTGTTTCTTTGTTTCCAAAATTTTGTAACTCCGAGCCTTTCGATTTTTCTATGGCTCATTAAGAATCTGATCCGTTTTCGATATTTGTTTCCATTTGTTTTTCGGTTGGGATCCGGTTCTTAAATCGGGTCCCAACACTAAACTAACTTTGGATTGATTTGTACACTTATTAGAAAAAGATTATTAGGCTATACTAAACTAAATTAGGCTTGATTTTTACACTTATTAGGTTTGTATTAGTTATCCTTCAGTTTCTTACCAAAACTTTCTTTTTTGAAAGTGAAAGTTTTAGTGCTCATGTCAACGGGGATAGTGGTTTTATTAACCTTCATCCATTCTAAAATCGTCTATCAATAACATCATAATATGCACTATAAACATGTAAAGGACATGTCAAGAATAATCCAAGAACATTTCGTAAAAGCCATTAATAAATATTGACATACCTCTTAAAGATAGGTACAAAGATGAGATAAAGCAAACCCAATATCAAGTCACCTTAAGCACGTCTGATTTTAGTAAGTCTAAAACCATATTTGAAAACTTTACTATGGCTTTTCAGCAGTAGATTTCCACAAGATAGGTTGATGAGCTGAGAGGTTGATAATCATCTTTAACAACTCATCTATCTTTCCTTTGATAAGTCTTATTATGATAGATTGACAATAATTGTGAATAATTCACCTTTAATCTCTCTTAACAAGATTTGATAGAAAGCATCCCTTCTAAGCCTTATGAGGAATATTTCTTTTGGAAATACAAATGCCAAAAAGACATTCACGCCACTTATATAGAAGCAAAGTGTTGTTTAATCTCAACTACTGATCCAGATCAATCTTAATCATCCATCTGTCTATATGTGGGTTACTTTTTCCACCTTTTAGAGAGTTATTAGAGAGATAAACATCCTTATATTTAACTGCCTATATATTGTCATAATAGGATTTTAACATTAAATTGACTTGCATACCTATCTTTTTCTAGCCAAGTTTACATATATTCTTAATTTTACAAATAATAGAGGTGCATGGATGACAAAAGTAGCTTAGGAAACAAAGTCATTAGCTCTAATAGTTTTAGCTTATGTATCCATAAGAATGCATGATTGGTAGCCTTGAATTATTGGATCCAAAACCTTGTGTCTCTAAATTATATAAAAACCATCTTTACATCTCTTGTAACAATTGTTCCTTCTTTGAGAGTATCATATGAACATGTAAGAATTAGGTCTAACAAGAGGCTCTATCTCTAAAACTCATCATCAAATTTTATACTTGGGGACTTCTAAAATTTTTTTGAAGTGCACCTACACCCTAATAAGTTGCATAAGTTTAGATTCAAGGAGAGATTCTACATGTGTGAGGGGATCTTAGTTAGGTTTCTGACTATCATAAGCATTTATGCTACCATAGCCTAAGTGGAGCTTTATTACAATGCTTTCAAGTATAAACTTTGGTTCTCTCTCTTCGTCCCACTATTAAAAAGATATTAAATGTGAAAGCCCTGAATGTTACTTAAATACATCTATATGCTTAAAGTTTGTTAATTAGGTTTATTATCACTTACCATATTAGGGAGGTACTCTAACCTCGAATTATTTAAATTTACACCAATACCTCTATATGGGAACATAGAGTGGTTGGTAAAACTTAAATGTTAGGGATGGTTTTCAATTGCTTACAATTATAAAGGTATTATACTATTAGAAAGAGATGTTTTTCTTCTTATAAAACCTAATAGGCAGGTGGACCTTTAGAATTATATGGACGGGCTTAGATGAGAGGTCTACCTAATGGGGTAGAGACAATGAATCCTTAAAGTTCCTACTCTGGCAACTTGTAAATCCAACCATCAATGTTTTGCCTTGAGATAAATTTTTATATAGCCTAATCAATTCATAGATGTTGGACCCCGAACTTTTCTTAAAATTTTGAAGTATAAATTGACATTAAATGAGAAATTTGTGGTAAATTATTCAAGTGCAAAGAAAAAGACAAATCAAGAATGTGAATTTTTATATGAAATTAAGATAGGTGAATTTAGCAAGTTGATGATGAGAGAGTATAGGTGTGTGTATGATTTTGTTATTGATGTCTATGATTAATCATGGTCTAAGGTGTGGTTTTGAGTTTAAATGAAATTGATAGTGAATATATTGCTGGAAGTTAAAAATCAAGAAATAAAGAGAAAAAGAGTGAAAATATAAAGAAGTGAGAAAGGTTGACAGTTTACAGTAGAGAGTTGACTTTTTGATTTAAGCAGAATTTGAGAAAATGATCTTCATGAAACTTGTAGATTATGTTGAAAGCTTTCTGTCGTCATAAAGTTTGATATTTTTCGATATTGGGAGTGAAAGTTATGATCAGTCAAAGTTAAGTATTAATTTGCTTTGTTTTGTGAAAAATGTCCATAAGTGTACATTTAGGTGTAATGTGATTTGAGGCAAATCATGTACCAATGTGGTCTGAATTGAGGTTAAGTGATCTTTATGTTATGTGGGTTTGTGGTAGTCCCTCAAGAACCGCCACGTGTACGTTGACCCATGTATAGGCTTCTCCCGCCTGCCCTTTAATGGCATGGAGCTCCCTCAGGGACTCCCTCAAGAAACTACGAGTACACAGGACCGTTTTGATGGAATTGTGTAGTGCGTCATGAATTTTGGACTTACCCAAACCATTCTGATGTGTCTGTGTGCTCATGTTATGTTTGATCAAGTTTGATGCATTCATGATTTGCAACTTATGGATTTTGGCTGAAAGCCTAGAAAACATATGTTTTATAAACTCCATGAAAGTTTTCTAAAACAAGTGAACTGTTTACAAGGTTTTTGCTTATCTTTTATTATAAATGTGTATCCACAAGTTGAAAAGCTCACCCCCCTTTCATCCCCATCTCCAAGTATCAAGATGGAGATCGGATGAAAGAAAGTTTAGACGTCCGTCCGTTATGCATATGATTGGCTTTAAGTTAAATTGTTGCAAGATTCAGATTTTAGACATATTGAGCATTGTTGTATTTTGTGTATTGTGGTTTTTGATACTGATGTTGTAACATGGCTTGGAATGCCATTAAAAATTTGTAAGCATGTATTTCATGATGTAAATGAATTATGGAACTGTGTATAGAATCGAATTGTGAATGTGCCTTGGGTATTGAAGTACTATATGTGAATATGAATGTAATTAATTGCGTTTGGATTCCGGACAGGAGGTCCGATGATTGATGTGATGGAACTGATATAATTGAAGTGCTTATGTGCGTATGATTTGTGGGTATATTGACACGTGTGAGATTGTAAGAGTTTATCACGATGAGATATGATTATGAAGAATAATATGAATTGAGTTTTGATTGAGGATAAAGTTTCAAAAGGGAAATTATATTGCTTTGATTTGTATTAGATGAAAGAAAAAATAAAATTATACCGATTTTGGATTGGTTAAATCTTATGGTTTCCAACGCGATGTTTCCCAAAATGTTTGTTTTCGGATGTCAGAGTCAAGGTTTCGTCCTTCAACGACATGTTTGCTTTGTTTCCGAGCCAATTCATTTCGCTTTCGATTTCTTTCGCTTTCGCCAAGTATAAATTTACTCACGTTTTGTACATGTCTTCGATTTATGATTCTGAGGTTGGGTTCTAGAAACGAGATCCAACATTTGTGGTTGATTGATTTCTTTGTTTCTGAAATTTTGTCAATCCCAGCCTTTCGATTTTTCTATGGCTCATTAAGAATTTGATCTGTTTTTTATATTTGTTTCCGTTTGGGGTTCGGTTTCCACATCGTGTCCCAACATAGGTGGTATCAAAGCAAGAATGAAAGTGTTAAATTTATGTAGTTGGGTTCCGAAAACGGGATCCAACATAGGTGGTATCAGAGCCCAGTAATAGGATTTTACTTGGGTGTATGTGTATGAGTGACTTTCATGAGAAATTGATAAGAGTTTGTAAGGATAAGATTGATTTTGTGAGAATGTGAACATGATGTGATTGTCTTTGTCATGAATTATTTGAAGAACCTAATTGATTGTTTGATTGAGATGATGAGTTACATGATCGATTATAAGAATGTGTATGATATTAAGGTTAGAATGTCATGATGATTAGGCTTCTTCGATCACTTTTTTGATTGAATTTTGGATATACATGTGTGAGATGAAATAAGGAATACTTGAAAGATGAGTTTAATGACAGAGATATATGTATAGAAGTTCAAAAGGTTGATTTTGAATGATGATTGGTCCATGGTAAGGTTCCTTAAGAATTGAATCATTGACTTGAGTCAAATATGTTAAGAAATATTGATTTGTGGATATAGTGATTTTGACATGGTATTGGTGGTATTAGATACAAGAAGTGAAACATTGTGAATAAATTGAGATATATGTATGATGAGGAATTAGATAAGAAAGTAAGTGACTATGATCTTTTAGAAGAAATTATGTGAGAGAATAAGTTAATTGGAGATTTCTTAAGTATGAATTTCGAGGACGAAATTCGTTTAAGAGGGGGAGAAATGTTGGACCCTGAACTTTTCTTAAAATTTTGAAGTATAAATTGACATTAAATGAGGAATTTGTGGTAAATTATTCAGGTGCAAAGAAAAAGACAATTCAAGAATGTGAATTGTTATATGAAATTAAGATAGGTGAATTTAGCAAGTTGATGATGAGAGAGTATAGGTGTGTGTATGTTTTTGTTATTGATGTCTATGATTAATCATGGTCTAAGGTGTGGTTTTGAGT
Organism: Erythroxylum novogranatense; assembly: GCA_029891385.1. Classification (NCBI taxonomy): domain Eukaryota; kingdom Viridiplantae; phylum Streptophyta; class Magnoliopsida; order Malpighiales; family Erythroxylaceae; genus Erythroxylum; species Erythroxylum novogranatense. The sequence continues at coordinate 53,546,063 of CM057229.1, forward strand.
TTAAATAAAATTGATAGTGAATACATTGCTGGAAGTTAAAAATCAAGAAATAAAGAGAAAAAGAGTGAAAATATGAAGAAGTGAGAAAGTTTGACTTTTTGGAGTAGAGAGTTGACTTTTTGATTTAAGTAGAATTTGAGAAAATGATCTTCATGAAACTTGTAGATTATGTTGAAAGTTTTATGTCGCCAGAAAGTTTGATATTTTTCGATATTAGGAGTGAAAGTTATGATCAGTCAAAGTTAAGTATTAATTTGCTTTGTTTTGTGAAAATATCCATAAGTGTACATTTAGGTGTAATGTGATTTGAGGCAAATCATGTACCGATGTGATCTGAATTGAGTTAAGTGATCTTTATGAAAGTCATAGGAGATTATCCTAGCTTTTCAATGATGTATAATATGTTATCTCTAGTCGTGGAATTTGGAAGATATGAAATTTGGATATTTGGATGTTGTTTTAGGATGACAAATTCTGGCAGAAACTTCGATTGAGAAATTGACCTAGTTAGAGGTTGAAATTGCCTTTAAGTACTTCATGAAAGTTTTAGATTATGTTTTGACCTTTCCATTAATGTAAAGTATGGAATTTTTGGACTATGGAATAGGAAGTTAAGATTTTTACAAGTTGTTGTTACTGTTTAGGGTGGTCAACCCTCTTTCATTCTTTTGCTTCTAACTTTTCCGTCTGACATCTGATTGATCCGATCTTTGAAGAGTTGGATTCCTAAGACATCCCTTATCTCTTCATGAAAATTTGTGATTTTTGAGATTGATTGAATCAAAGTAAGAGGATTGATTACAGAGTTTGAGTTGGACATTTTTCTGAACATGTTTAGGTATTTTGATGATATCTTGATCTGTAGAGATCCAATTAAGTTGATTCTGGTTTCTAAATGAACTAGAGACATGGGACTACAAGTTATCTGAAGGAATCGAATTTTTAATTCAGTCCCTAAGATTTTTAATTTCTGAATTGAAGTATGAAAGTTATAAGAATACATAAGGGCAATTTGGGCATGACACTTAAGTCTAAGAGTTATAAGGCTTATAATGGAGGGCGAAATGGAATTTCCCCACTCATTAAGAGTATGAAATAAAAGAAGGGAAATAGGGAATGAGAAGGAAAAAGAAGAAGGAGCCGTGGAAGAAGAAGAGAAGAGGAGAAAGCTAGGGTTTGACGATTTTGAAGAAATTGAAGCCAAATCAATTAAGTATAAGCATCCTTCCACTTGATTAGATGAATGAAACATATTTTGATGATAGTTAAGAGAGGATTAAGTGTTAGAAGTTGTCGAATAAGTTAAAGCATAGGTTTGGTTTTAGGGTTAATGATTATGTTATTTGTGGATGATTTTTGTGTTGGAATGAGTTTAGAAATAAAGTAGGAATGATAATTTATGGTTAAGATGAGTTATGTTTGATTTATGTAAGGATTGTAGACAAAGATCGTGGAAAAATCATGTTTTGGGAGTTTCTGGGCTCGCACGTCGCGACGTGCTCATGCGCACGTCGCGGCACACTCATTTGTGCACGCCGCGGTGCGCGCAAGCATACACGTCGCGACGTACGCAAACCTGCACGCCGCGGCACACATAAGCTAGCGCCCTCGCCGCGACGAACCTCTGGGTTTCACCGCGACGAGCTCAAGCTTCTAAACAGATATGTTTTGGTAATTTGGGCATAAATTTTGATGTAGAGGTCCAAATAAAGTGATTTTTGATTTGTTGTAAACTAGAAACATTGAGCTACATGTTTTGTGAAGAAATGAAATTGAAATTCAGTCCATAAGAGTCTTAAATTTTGGTTGGAAGTTGAGTATAGATTCTTGTTTCAGCATAAGGATAGTCCCAATATGTTTGGAGTTTAACTTTAGGATTTCTGAAACAAATTGAATGATTTTGGAGTCATTAGAGATTTAAGACACAATGGGGATCATTTATCTAGAAAAGAATATTATCAGCTTTTGTCAGTCTTATTGAATGGGATTTTTACATTTTGATAAAGGGAATCAAAGAAGGCAAGGGGATCAAGAGGAGAGACATCTTTTAAGCATGTATTCAAGCAAGGAATTCAGGTGAGTACATGTTTATAATTTAAAATAGGCTACTACTGTTTTCTTTAAATCAAAGAAGTTTTCTAATTTTAAATTGCATCATAAGTGTTGCATCATTGTTTATGAATGACTTGTGAAATATGTTATATGTTGTTTCATGATTTGAGTGATACTTTGAAAAAGACGCATGTTCTGAAATCATGTTTTCAAGAATAATTTTCAAGATATACATCAAGTACATGATAAGCAAGTTTACAAGAAAGTGTCAGTTTGGCAAAAAGTTTACAAGAGTTTGAACTATGTATGTTATGTGGGTTTGTGGTAGTCCCTCAAGAACCGTCACGTGCACGTTGACCCATGTATAAGCTTCTCCCGCCTGCCCGCTAGTGGCATGGAGCTCCCTCAGGGACTCCCTCAAGAAACTACGGCTACACAGGACCGTTTCGATGGAATTGTGTAGTGCGTCATGAGTTTTGGACTTACCCAAACCATTTTGATGTGTCTATGTGCTCATGTTATGTTTGATCAAGTTTGATGCATTCATCATTTGCAACTTATGAATTTTGACTGAAAGCCTAGAAAACATATGTTTTATAAACTCCATGAAAGTTTTCTAAAACAAGTGAACTATTTACAAGGTTTTTGCTTATCTTTTTTTATAAATGTGTATCCACGAGCTGTAAAGCTCACCCCCCTTTCATCCCCATCTCCAGGTATCAAGATGGAGATCAGATGAAAGAAAGTTTAGACATCCGTCCGTTATGCATATGATTGGCTTTAAGTTAAATTGTTGCAAGATTCAGATTTCAGACATATTGAGCATTGTTGTATTTTGTGCATTGTGGTTTTTGATACTGATGTTGTAACATGGCTTGGAATGCCATTAAAAATTTGTAAGCATGTATTTCATGATGTAAATGAATTATGGAACTTTGTATAGAATCGAATTGTGAATGTGCCTTGGGTATTGAAGTACTATATGTGAATATGAATATGATTAATTGCGTTTGGATTCCGCACAGGAGGTCCGATGATTGATGTGATGGAACTGATATAATTGAAGTGCTTATGTGCGTATGATCTGTGGGTATATTGACACGTGTGAGATTGTAAGAGTTTATCACGATGAGACGTGATTATGAAGAATAATATGAATTGAGTTTTGATTGAGGATAAAGTTCCAAAAGGAAAATTATATTGCTTTTGATTTGTATTAGATGAAAGAAAAAAAATAAAATTATACCGATTTCGGATTGGTTAAATCTTATGGTTTCCAACGCGATGTTTCCCAAAATGTTTGTTTTCGGATGTCAGAGTCAAGGTTTCATCCTTCAGCGACATGTTTGCTTTGTTTCCGAGCCAATTCATTTCACTTTCGATTTCTTTCACTTTCTCCAAGTATAAGTTTACTCAAGTTTTGTACATGTGTTCGATTTATGATTCCGAGGTTGGGTTCTGGAAACGGGATCCAACATTTGTGGTTGATTGATCAGTTTTGTTTCTTTGTTTCTGAAATTTTGTAAATCCGAGCCTTTCGATTTTTCTATGGCTCATTAAGAATTCGATCCGTTTTTGATATTTGTTTCCATTTGGGGTCCGGTTTCCACATCAGGTCCCAACAATAGATGTCTTTATACAAAAGAGTCCCTTTAGGTTTTTCTTTCTTTATTTTTTCCTTAATACTTTAAATATCTTAATAATATCCATATTAGATATATGACACCCATGAAGACCTAAAAAATGATAGCAAAGGTTATGACAGTAATGGATAGAGGCCTAATTGTAACATCCCATCTCCGATGGGAAGGGTATTTTAGTAAATTGGGTCGGGTCAGGAGTATTAAATTATATCTCGGCATGCACATACAGCATATAGCCTCTATGATTGATGGGTTGTTGCACTTGCACATGGTATACATGCATTCATGACATTTTCCGGCTTAGGTTTCAAATTGAGATCTTTTGTTAAATTTATAGGATAATTGTACTTGGAAAATTATATGGAGTGCGCCATTGAGTGTTTTACATTTTTAGGGATTTATGGGAATTTTTCTGAAATTATCTGGAGAAAATTTCCGGACCGACAAAATCGTCGGTAAATGGCCTAAATGTGTTTTTGTTGTGGAAAATGTGGTTTTCGTGTTTGAAAAATTATTGGGAGTGGACTGTCATATGTTTTACAATTTTGGGCAATTTAGGTAATTTTCAAAAAAATGATTTGGGGAAAATTTCTGGAAATTTCCGGACCGGAAAAAATGGCCAAGTGACGAACCGGTTGATTTTCGGTAGCAAAAATTGCGACCAAATGGTACTGTCATTTTGGATATATTATTTTGAGATTGAAATTCGGGCTATGGGCCTAGAATGGGTCCGATTTCATTAGGATTTTTAAATCCTATCCACATTTTGTCTTTTTCCCTTAATAGGCCAAGTGTCTTAGCATATTTAATGACTTTGTCTTATTCTCTACTCTCATCCACGACTTTGCTCCCTTGAAAGAATAATACAAATTGTTTTGGAAGAAAAAAGTGATCTCTCATCCGTGGCTTTGCTTCTTCCATCATGGTTGTTCTCCTTCGATTGTCTCTTCTCCTCTCATAGTTGGAATTCTTCTTGCTACTTGCTTGCCTCTTCTTTAGTTGCAACCAAGACCAAATTTAAGTCTTGTAAGATATGTATTAGAGTTATAGCCGTGAGTATTGGTGAGAGGTAAAGAAGTGGTTGAAGCTTGGAAGCTTGAGTTAGATACTTGAAGAATTGAGAGCTTACAACTTGATCAAGGTAAGAGCTGTGTTTGTACTTATTCTTTTGATAGTTAGAAGCATGCATGGGAATCCTTTGAGCATTTATTTGATCATTATAAGGGTAGGTTTAAATGGGTTTAAATATATGCTTGTGTATGGATGAATGAATGAATAAGGTTTCCATTGATTTGGCTTGGTTTTAGATTGAGTTTGCAAGGTTTGATGCATGGAAAAGTAATGAAAGTTAATTGTGTATGTGCTGCCAAAGTTTGTTTAAGTATACAAATAAATGTTGTGATAAGTTTGTGGCTGAATTAGAGGTTTAAGTGGATGCTTAGTGATGGGTTATTGATATTAGAAGTGATAGGAGTTAGGTTAATGTTGAAAGCTGGAAAATGAATCTTTGACCTATTGTAATGTTTTGATCATAACTAATTGTTTAGGTGAGCAAATGAGGTGAGGTTTGTTCCCAATGAAACTTTGGGATGTTGGCTTCAACTTTGTGTGAAATAGGTGTTGTTAAATTGTAATGTTAGAAGGGTGAATTTTTGCATGGGAAGTTTCTGTTTGTAGGGTCTGTGAACAGTACCCGCATATATGACCTGATTGCTTTGTTGATTTTTCTAAATTTATTGAGATGGAATTTGGGAAAATGGTCTTCATGGAAGTTGTAGAATATTGATTTAGCTTTCCATTTCCACTGATCTTGCTAATTTTCGAGTTGTATATTGGGAGATATGAACTGATTACTATTGACTGGTTTTGAGCATTTTGATGAAACCTAGCCTAAGTGTTGAGTTTGTGAGCTTGCGGATTGGAAGCTATTTTAGCAAATTATGTGAACTGAATTGGTGTGAGTGATCTTCTGCAAAGTTGTAGAGGAAGGAATTATCTTGAAAATGATATATGGTGTGTAATTTTTAGAGGTCAGATTTGGGAGTTATGATTTTTCAAACATTGAACCTGCATTAGGTTAGGAATTGCTGATCATGGCAGTAACTAGCATGACAGTTTTGAAATTGTTAGAAATTGAATTGGAAATTGAGTTCTTCATGAAAATTGAAGTTTGAGATCTTATCTTTTCAGGGATATAAGATTGTGATTTTTGTGACATTTGTGCTAAGTGAAATACTGTTTGGAAAATTACTGTCCAGATTGGTTGATTTCAGTAGACTGATTCTTTGTTGAATTGTTTGACCTAGTTATTATGGAATTTGATTTTGGGTTGTTCATGAAAGTTGTAGATGACATTGTGAACTTATTGAGCATATTTATGTGGTAATTTCTGGCTGAAGAATCTGAGAGTTATGGAATTTGCAATGTACTGTTCTGTTTTAATGGGATTTGAGTAGGCAGTAGATTTGAAGGGATTTTTGACACCCTTAGGGGTGAAATTGTTTTTTTGTCTTCTTGAGAATGGTAGAGGTTTTTATGATCTTTCCAACAAGGTATGAATTGTATTTTTCTGAATTGTGTGCCAAGAGCTATGAGTGTTGGAAGTTGGATTAGAAATCGGAAAAAGGGAATGGGAATGTGGAATCATGCCCGGTCACTATAAGACGCCTACGCCTAGTGACGAGGCTCGGATGGACGGCATCGCTAGGCGACGCGCCGCCCTAGCGACGAGGCCGAATCAGTCGACCTCATGAGGCGACGCCGCCCATGAGGCTGGTTTTCTTATTTATTATTATTTGATTATTTAGTATTTGGTGATTCTTTTGTCAATTTCTTTTCCGTTCGTCGTCCGATTGACCTGATTCTTGAGGCATCGGATTTGTATCATATTGAATTTCATTTTGTGATAAATTGAGAATTTTTAGACAGGAAATTGACGTGGCCCCGGGTACTTGTTCTGTGATCACTATTTTATTTATTTTTGAACCGATCGAGGTCCAAATTGAGTCTTGTCGAGAGCTATAGCTTTCTAATTTTAGTTGAAATTTTTATTATGGGAAAATTTGGATTTAGGGCCGAAAATCTCATGAACAAGCATTATACACTTACATGTGCATTATTACTAGTTCGGATTGGATAATTAGTGATCGGATTCCTCTCTGCTTGTTATAGAGGCACAGTTGGGCGTTGACCTACCGGCGTTGCGAGACTTCCGCGATAGCTCGGAAGTAATAGGTGAGTAACCTAGTTGGTTCCTCAATCTATATATGATGAAAATGATGTGGTTATGCCATGTGGAGATAATGAAGGAATTATGTGTGTTTACTTTAGATTGATTTCGGACCATAGGTGTCCGAAGTATTGGAAACTTGTTATCGAAGTGCCATTTGTGTGTGACTGTTTGTGAATAATTACATTGGAGACCTCGAACCTGGAATGGGAAATTTATATTGAAGTGTTAATTGTCTGTTTTGATACATTGAATGTGACTTTTGATATGATATGGTTGGATGCAAGAATTTGTAAATGTATATGACTGAAACACCGGACCGAAGGTCCGAAGAAACGGAAATTGGTCACTGAACTATAACTGACTGTAAATGGGAATTAGAGCATATGCATCCATGCATGATGGTATGATCAGATAAAGGCAGTTGTGACCGGAGCAGCCACCGTATCAGGGCATATCACGCCCAACGTACATGAGAGCTTTCAGCTCAACGCACAGGACCTCAGGTCTAACGTATTGAGAGCCTCAGGCTCAATGTACCAGGGCTTCAAGCCCAATGTTTTCAGAGCCACTGGCTCAACGCAATGTGCCCGTTACTGGGACAGTTTCAGGCGCACGGTCACAACAACGAAATGAAAATGAAAAGTGTCACATGTTCATTGCATAAATGGTATGACTAAATATGGATGGTATGAAAGGCGATATGCTTTACATTTGTGAATTGTGATAGTATATGATATTTGGTAAATTGATTGAATATGCATGAATTGAGTGAACCATCGATGATGGTTTCTCACTGAGTTCGCAAACTCACCCAACATTGCAAATATTTTTCAGGAATTGAAGAGTACCCGTTCTTGAACCGGAGTATGATTACTACAAGAGAGTCGATTGTTCGATGTCGGGATCAGTTCACGTCTGCATTTGTGTTATTTTGACTTATGTGTAAATTTATATTTCGCAAAAATAGTACTGAATTGTTTGAGGGCCCTAATTGATAAATATTGTTTGAAAAGTGATCTTTGATAAAGTGTATGACTGAAATGGGTTTTCGTATCACGGGCCCGAATTGTTTAATTCTTAATTCCGCGCACTCAACTGTTTCAAAAAAAAATATCATAATGAGTTTTTACACTGCATTGACTGCTCTAGCATACCACCCTCGCGGGTCGCGGGCTCGGATATTACCGTCGATGTCGGATTCGGGTCTCGCGGAAGTGGGGTGCTACACTAATAGCTTGCCTTCCAAAGAGATGAAGGAGAAGAAGGTGACCTACAATGATGAGGTCCTTATCATCTAATCAACACCTGTTAGTTTTTGCACCCTATACAATGATGAGGTCCTTATCATCTAATCAACACCTGTTAGTTTATGCACCCTATCTCCCTACCTTTGTATCCTTCACCTCTTTACTCTTCCCATTAAGTAAAGAACATTGACGGATCCCTATTCTGAGTAGACATATAATAGAAGAAGAAAGCTTCTTCCCTAACTTTAACCTAATTAAAGAAGACTCATACTATTTATAGTAAGCTTGGAAGTGAGTTTGAGTGGGTCTATTAAATGATCCTCTTTAAGGATAAAAGAGTATAGAGAACATGTATATCGACCATATTTGTAGGTTTTAAAAATGGCATCTCGCCAAAGTAAGTTTACTTATTTTATTATATTTTTTTTACCTTTTTATCATGCTGACGCAGAATGGAAGTTAAGAACGGAACAAGAACGTTTAGACTCCGTTCAGGAGTTTCATCAATGTCGTTTGATTGGACGAAAAGAGAAATAAGAACGACAAGCGATCTTGAAAGAACGACAAAGCCGAATTCTGGAATGAAATTTGTTTTTTGAAAATCAATGATGTCCCAAAAACATAAATAAGGCCTATTTATAATGGCCAAAAACCCTAATCCAAATCCTAACAAGATTAGGAAAATAAAAGACGAAAAAAATAGAAATAGAAAAATAGTTTTTTTTTGCCCCTAAATAGAATTTAAGCCTTTTTTCGCATCCTGCCGCAAACCTTGTCACGGTCAAGATCTTCCATGTAATCCAAAGCTAATTAGTCCGCATCATTCCCTTCCACTTGTAAAGAACTCGACCTCGAGTTACCATCATCAGGGTGATAAAGGTAAAGATCCTCCACGTTAAACGTCTTGGATATCTTCATATGATCTAAAAGGTCAAGAACATAAGCATTGTCATTGATCTTCTGAGTTATATTGAAAGGATCAATCTTCTTTGGATCTAGCTTTTGTTGTCCTCCTCCACGTTCCTTCCGCAAGTACACCATAACTTGATCACCAACCTTGAAGGACTGGAAACATCTATGCTTGTCAGCAGCAATCTTGTACTTTTCATTAGACTCCTTCAAGTTTTGCCTCACCTGTTTAAAAATATCAACATGCTGGTTGGCCAAATTGTTAGCTACAACACTAGGAAGAACACCTGCAGGAAGTGCAATAAGGTCAACTGTCTGTGCTGGAGCCTTCCTGTAAACAATATCAAAGGGAGTCTTCTTCGTAGAGCTGTTGATAGAACTATTGTAAACAAATTCGGCTTGAGGAAGAGCAAGATCCCAAGAAGTCTTCTTATCGCTGCATATGCAACGCAATAGATTACCAAGCGTGCGGTTCACCACTTTTGTCTGTCTGTCAATTTGAGGATGTACCGTGCTACTGTAACGAAATTCAGTTCCAAAACGCTTCCACATAATAGTCCAAAAAAACGCAAGAAATTTCACATCTCGGTCAGAAGTAATTGTTTTGGGTATGCCATGCAAACGAATAATCTCCTGGAAAAACAGTTTGGCAACATGAGATGCATCATTAGTCTTCTTGCAAGGAATGAAGTGTGCCATTTTTGAAAACCTGTCAACTACCACATAAATAGAGTCAGAACCACGTTGGGTACGTGGCAAACCAAGAATATACGTGGCAAACCAAGAATAAAATCCATTGACAAGTCTTCCCAAGGATGAGCCGGAATAGGTGTAACATCCCGACCCTAATGGGAAGGGTATATAGGTCATTTTGGTCAGGCTAGTAATTTGCACTTCATATTTCTGATGTGAACATTTGTTTGGCCTCTGATTGTAGAGGACTGAGTCTATTGGCACATGCACATATAGGTTCATGCATTCATGACTTTTCTGGGCATTTGATTTTGTAAATGTTATGAATTGTGAATTTGTGAGAAAATTATATTGGATTATGATATATTGGTAATTATGGAATAATTGGGTGTGAATGGTGGATTTGGAATTGTATTAGAGTGATTGCAAATTGATTGTGAACCTTGGAAATGTTTTTAAAATTTTGGGAGAAAATGTCCGGACCGGAAATTCTCCGAGTGGCGGACCGATTGACTGAATAGGACCGAAATAATTGTCCACTGGCTACGAAAATTTAAAAATATGATTTTAAGAATTATTATAGCGAGCCATTGAGATTTGGAGATGAGTGGACTGATTAAAGAGTTAAATGTTTTGGGAGGAAAATGACAAGAGGTTTATTGTTCTGTATATATATATATATATATATATGTTCTACGTTTGAAATTAAAAAGGAAAAAGGAATGGACTTTGTTCCTAGGGCACGATTGATCTTCTCCTTCTCTTTGGTGATTTTCGTTCTTCCTTTTCGATCGTTGGTTGCTTTCTCCTCTTTGTGCAAATCCTGGTTTAATCCTTGAGGGAGATGAGGTCTTATTTGGCTTTGGGTGATGATCGTGGATGTTAGAGCTTAGAAGAGATTTTCGGAGATTTGAGGGTTTGAGCTTGATTGGTAAGTGATTTGGTTTTAATGTTATTATTATTGTGTTAAATGCATTCATGGGGTTTAATATGATAGATTGTGAGTGTTTAGATGATTTTGTGATTTTAGAAAGAGTTTGGTAGAAATCAATCGGGAAGGCGAACCAGAGATCCAAGACGTCTGGGCGCTGGCCATGACGCCGGCGAGTCTTGTGAGGCCTCGCCATGGCAATGACTCACTAGAATGTCGGCGAGGAACATTGGACGCCTTGGCAATGACGTCTATACTGCATGGCGAGGCGATTCTGAATAGGTTTAATTTGGTTTTTGGGGCATAACTATTGGTGTAGACCTCCAATTGAGGTGATGTTTAATTCGTTGTGACCTAGAGAAAGAGGTCTACAATTGAGGAAAAGAATGAGAGTTGAATTTAGATTTTTGTGATCTCTATTAGTGAAAGATAACTAAGAAATATGATTGTATTGCATACTAAGAATTATTTTGAGTAATTGGGGTATAATGTGAGACTTTGAAAGTGAATTAAATACTACTGGGAATTTTAGGAACTGAGCATAAAGGCTGAATTCGACCTAGAGGATAGTGCTATTGAATTTGAGGTAATACCTTGACAAATATGATTGGATAAATGGACTGAATATTAGAATTGAAATTTGAAGCTCTGTAATATGTTATTGAATTGAAATGAGCCGATATCGATCTATTGAATGAAAATTTGATACTGAGTAAAGAGAGAGTAGATAATGGGAAATGGTACCGGGAAAATCATGAATAGGCATAGTACACCTTTTATTCAAGACATGTGCATCATTAATTATTTTATTTGTGCTTTTGTAATGAATGAAATGAATTGGTTATTATAGAACCGATGGATCGATAATCCTGGCGATCTTTGGAGTTTCGAGCAGCAATGTTTAGGAAATTCAGGTGAGTAACCTAGTTGGTTTCTCAACCTAAATGTGTTTAATTGTATGCACTCATGCCATGTGGAGTTAAGGATGGATATATGTGTGTGATTGCTCTTGATTGATTTCGGACCATGGGTGTTCGAAATATTGAAAATGTGATATTGAAGTGCTAATGTGAGTAAATGTTTATGAATGCATCAGTGAAAATGAATGGAAAATGAGACATGTGCATTCATGCATAATTTCATGGTCAGATAATGGTAGTTGTGACCGGTGGTACCAACGTATATGAGAGCTTTAAGCTCAACGCACAGGACCTCAGGTCCAACGATTATTAGAGCCACAGGCTCACCGCAGGGCATATCACGCCCAACGACTTCAGAGCCACTGACTCAACGCAATGTGCCCGTCACTGGGACAATTTCAGGCGCACGGTCACAACAACGAAAAGAAAATGAAAGTGTTACATGCGCATTGCATATGTATATGAGGACTGCAAAATGTGAATAATAAAATTGCGTGTGATATTTCTGTAACTGCTACTTTGTGACTATGTGTATATGATTTGTGAATGCATGAGTTGGGTGAACCATCGATGATGGTTTCTCACTGAGTTCGCAAACTCACCCAACATTGCAATTATTTTTCAGAAAATGAAGAGTACCCCGTTAGATAAACGGGAATATGACTACCGCTAGCAAGATAGAGTAAGGGTCGGGATCAGTTCACGTCTGCATTTGTGTCGTTTTGTTTGGTGTAAATTTGTATTTCTGCGAGTTCCGTAGATTAGAGATTTTATTTAGTGGGCCCCTGTTAGTCATTGTGTAATTGTATTGTATTATTGAAAATATTGTTGTAATAAAACGGGCCCAAAATGTTTATTGTTTTCTGCGCACTCATCCGTTTTCAAAAAGAAAAATGTTATAACGTAAAGTGTATTTGACTGTTCTAGCATTCCACCTTCGCGGGTCACGGACTCGGATATCACCCTCGATATCGGGTTCGGGTCTCGCGGGAGTGGGGTGTTACAATAGGAAATGGGGTGTATAGTCCTGTGTACTGCAAATGACCCTTCTGTGTTTGACAAACTTGACATTTTTGAACCATCTTCCCTGTTTCTCTCTTCAGTTGTGGCCAATAGTAACGCTCTTCCAACCCCACAATAGTCTTGTCACGACCTAGATGCCCACATTCATGAATTTCTCGAATCAACAATTCTCACAATGAGGAACAAGGAATACACAACCTGTTTCCTTTGAAAAAGAAAACATTCATGTACCGTAAACCCATCAGTAGGTTCATGATTCTGTACTTGCTGCCATATCTCCGCGAAATCTACATCCTCAGCATAAAGGTCCTTCAGATACTCAAATCCCACAACCTTTTGACTTACTATAACCAATAAAGTTGCTCTTCTACTCAATGCATCTGCGACCTTATTTGTAACACCAGTTTTGTATTTGATGATATAATTAAAAGCTCCCATATAGGCTGCCTAACGCACCTGCATCTTGTTTGCATGCTTCTGAATCAGCAGATGAATTAATGATTTATGATCTATATGGACAATCCCTTCTGAGCTAACAATATACCCAAGAAAACAAACTATTTCTGTCATAAATGTGCACTTCTTCATATTGATAAACAACACATTTCCTTCTAAAGCTATCATAACCTCTCGAAGGTGTTGTACGTGCTCCTTAATGCTGCGACTAAAAATTAAGATATCATTAAAATAAACAACCACGAATCAACGTAAGAAAGGGCGTAGAACCTGGTTCATAAGTTGCATGAACGTGCTTGGTGCATTCGTCAACCCAAATTGCATAACCAGCCACTCATATAAGCCCTCCTTAGTTTTAAAGGTTGTCTTCCATTTATCTCCCTCCTTCATCCGAATTTGATGATAGCCACTTTTAAGATCAATCTTTGAGAAAATTGTAGAACCAGATAGCTGATCCAGCATGTCATCCAAGCGAGGAATAGGAAAACGATATTGAACAGTAATTTTATTGATGTCTCTACTATCAACGCACATTCTCCAACTACCGTCTTTCTTCGGTACCAGTAATGCAGGAACTCCATAAGGACTGATGCTCTCACGGATGTGTCCCTTCTTTAACAATTTTTCAACCTGTTCTTGCAAAATTTCACTCTCCTTTGGGCTCATCCTGTAATGGGGCAGATTAGGCAATGTAGAACCCAAAATGAAATCAATCTGATGCTGAATATCCCTTAAAGGTGGGAGTGTTGATGGCTCCTCAACTAAGGTAGGGAATTCTTCCAACAACTCTTTGATGGGTTTTGGTAAAGAGAGTGTCTCCTCCTCTGTTGGTGCCTCGTCCTCTTTAATTTTCTTTCTAAGTAGTAGGGCCACATCTTGCACACTCTTAGCAACATCCTGCCCTTCCACTTTAGAAGGTTTCACTGAACCAGAAGGCAAAATAATGATCTTCTTCGTGTTCCAGGTGAACCAGTATGAGTTCTCCTTCCCTCTGTGTTCAGCATCAACATCATACTGCCAAGGACGACCTAACAAAACTCCACAAGCATCCATATCCACAACATCACAAATAACATATTCAGTATAATGTTTACCGATTGAAATAGGAACGCTGCAGATCCTGTTTACTTCGATCGTTGGTCCCTCCTTGATCCACCCAACCTTGTAAGGTGAAGGGTGAGGTTGAGTGGTCAACTGCAGTTTCTCCACTAACTGTTTTGCGATTAGATTCTCACAACTGCAACTATCTATGATCAATTTGCAAACCGTTTCTCCCACTCGACATTTTGCTTGGAATATCTTCCCCCTTTGCGTCTCTCTTTCCTGTTTTGGAGAACATAAAAAATTTTTCACCACAAAAGTCACTTCTCCATCTTTCGACCCAGCAATTGAACCTTCATCCCCATCTGTTTCTTCTTCACAGTCAACTACCTCCTCAATCACATTAACCTGTCGTCAATTAATAGATGCTCTTCCTTCTGAACAATTATTTGATGTATGTCCCGGCTTTTCGCAATGATAACAGGTGTTTCCAGTTGGTTTTTTATAAGGATTAGTTCTTCTATTGTCCGCTTCAGGTGCCTTTACCTTGTTGTCGTTCTTCTCTTCTATAGCATTATGATTACTTACCGAATTTACATTCCTCGAAGATTGCCCACCGTAATACCCTCGATATGTCTGACTGCCTGGCGAACCCGAATTTTGGTAATTTAAAATTCGATTACACTGTTGTCGAGGCTGCCATTCAACTTGCTCTTCAGCCCTCTTCACCATCTTAATAGCATCTGCTAATGTGAAAATTGCAGCAACACCCATCATACACCGAATTTCATGATTTAACCCCCTCTGGTAATGAGCTACCTGTTGTGCTTCTTTTTCACAATTATCACATCTTGCTTGCAGCTCAAAAACTCTTCTGTATACTTATCCACCTTCCTACTTCCCTGCGTGCAATCATGATAACGGTTGTACAGTACCTGTACGTGATCACTAGGTAAGAATCTTTGTTGGATCATAAGCTTCATATTCAACCAGTTTAGAATAGGTGGATGTTGTCTGCGATATCGCTCATTCTGGACAGAAGTTCACCATGCTGCTGCACCTCCCTTCAATTTGTAAACCACAATAGGAACCTTACGCTCGTCTTCCACATCCATAACCTCAAAGAATCTTTCAACCTCCACTAGCCAATCTAAAACAGCTTCTACATCTAATGTACCATTAAAACTCTGAAGATCTACCTTGATTTTGTAGCCATCATTTTGATTTGCACGACCCCTATAATTCTGAACTGCTCTAATCTGATATGGTGTTCCTCCATAAATTGGTTGCAGATCTGCAACCCTAGGAATTGCTGCTGTAGGAGGATGGTTAATCCTTCCTAGGTTTAACTACTCTCCCAGCATCTGTCTTATTTCTGCTATTTGATCGGATAAGTTTGCTACGGATGTTTCTAAGGTAGTAAGTCGTTCTTCGTAATTGGCGGCCATGGAGGATAGGCTCTGATACCAATTGACGCAGAATGGAAGTTAAGAATGGAACAAGAACGTTTAGACTCCGTTCAGGAGTTTAATCAATATCGTTTGATTGGACGAAAAGAGAAACAAGAACGACAAGCGATCTTGAAAGAACGACAAAGCTGAATTATGAAATGAAATTTATTTTTCGAAAATCGATGATGTCCCGAAAACATAAATAAGGCCTATTTATAATGGCCAAAAACCCTAATCCAAATCCTAATAAGATTAGGAAAATAAAAGACAGAAAAAATAGAAATAAAAAAATAGTTTTTTTTTTGCCCCTAAATAGAATTTAAGCCTTTTTTTGCATCCTGCCGCAAACCTTGTCGCGGTCAAGATCTTCCATGTAATCCAAAGCTAACTGGTCCGCATCACATACTTAACTTCTTTTTCCTAGTTTGTCATCTTTATAGTTATATGTTATGAAAAAGTGTGCATGGAACTTAATAGATCCATCAAAGAGAAGGAAGAGGTTAAAAATGTAACCCTTAAAGGCCTATGGCAACCTTGAGTCAAAAGGATGAAGAGGAATAACTATTTAACTTTTTTTAATGAGCATTAGAGGGAGAAAGCAATGTTAAAGAATAATAACATAGCTTTAAAGATTGATAGGATGAGTTTCAATCTCAAGTGTAAATGTTGTAAGGATATGACTTCAAGTTTAACCTCATTCATTTTATCATAGTTCCAAGTTTTTTAAGAATTATAACTATGATAATCTCGTCAGTGTAACAATGATAACGTTCAAGGCTTATAAGAAGATTACATGGAGGAAGTCCTCAAACTTACCATTTATATGGTTAGATATTATTAACCCTTTCGGGTGAGTCTAATCCCATTTAAACTAAGGAACGTGATGTGTTGGACCCCGAATATTTCTTAGAAGTTAGAGCTATTAATGAGAAATTTTGGTGATTAGTCATAAGTAAAGAACAAATGATGAAAATTTTCGAATTTCAAATAATATACAAGAGTAAAGTAGCAAATGAGAAATGTCAATAAATGCATGTCTTGCTTTAGTGTTTTTATGGATAAGAGATTTCGAAATTGGAATAATTAAGGTAAAAATTAGAAGCAACAATGAAGTTGAATTTTTGTAGTATGTTGATAAAGAATATGTATATATGTATATGTTATATTATTGATGTTCATGATTAATCATGGACTATATTTTCTTTATCGATGATATTGATTTGAAATGGAGTTGAGAATGAGGAGTAAATGAAGTAGAAAAGGTGATCTTAGTATGATTTGTGTTAAGGAAAGATTGTAAAACAAAATGGGTGGTTGATCTGGAAAATGTTCACAGTATGATGTTTCAATCTTTTACCCACAACTTTTTCTCTATTTATCCAAACGAGATGATTCTTAATTTGGATTAAACTAGAAAATTATGGCTACATTTCTTATGAATACATAGAATTTAAGTTCTATCTTTAATAATCTCAAAATTTGTCATGAAGTTGAAAACTAGGTGCAATACATTGGATGAATGTAAAAATTCAAGTTCTGACTTCGAGGAAAAAATTGGATTAATCTAGGCTGATTTAGGCAAATGTGTCTTCTAAAAAGTTGTAGGTTTTTCTTTTAGCTTTCGAACGATATATAGCTTAAAATTTTTGTACTTATAGACTGAAGGCTATAGTCCTTATAAAGGAAGATATATCTTCTGTTTCTTCGTTTCTTTTATATTTTGCTTCTTCTGCTTTTTGTTTCTTCTGTGTTTGACCATCCGCTTCTTCTATGTTTAACTTCTGCTTCTTCTATGTTTGACCTTCTGCTTCTTCTATGTTTTGCTCCTTCTATGTTTTGCTTTTTTTGCCTTTTTGCTTCTTCTTTGTTGACGTCATCTTCTTTTATGTTTTGCTTCTTTTGCCTTTTTGCTTCTTCTGTGCTGACGTAATCTTCTTCTATGTTTTGCTTCTTCTGTGCTGACGTCATTTTCTTCTATGTTTTGCTTCTTCTACCTTTTTACTTCTTCTGTGCTGACGTGTCTTCTTCTATGTTTTGCTGACGCGTCTTCTTCTGTGTTTTGTTGATGAGTCTTCTTCTGTATTTTGCTGACGGATCTTCTTCTGTATTTTGCTGACGCGTCTTCTTATGTGTTTTGCTGATATGTCTTCTTCTATATTTTGCTAACGTGTCTTCTTCTATGTTCTGCTAACGCGTCTTCTTCACTATTTTGTTGATGCATCTTCTTCTGTGCTGACGCGTCTTCTTCTGTGTTTTGCTGACGCGTTTTCTTCTATATTTTGTTGACGCGTCTTCTTCTATGTTTTACTAACGCGTGTTCTTCTATGTTCTGCTGACGTGTCTTCTTCTATGTTCTATTGACGTGTCTTCTTCTATGTTTTGCTAACTCGTCTTCTTATATGTTCTACTGACGCATCTTCTTCTGTGTTTTGCTGACGTATCTTCTTCTGTGTTTTGCTTTTTCTATTTTTTGCTTCTTTTGTTTTTTTTTTGCTCTGCCTATCTTCTGATCCATTTTTGACCCTTCATAAAATAGAATATGTCTTCAAGGTCTTCATGAAAGTTGTAGATCTTGAAGTCTTCTTTCAAACAATATAAAGAACACCTTAATCCGATATCTGTAGGGAAAGTTATAGTAATTTTCCCAATTCATCTATCTTTTTCTATTTGCCTGCTTTTTCATTTGACTTCATCCGTACCTATCTTCTATTCTATTTTTGACCCTCACGAAGATAGAATTTGTCTTCAAGTCTTCATGAAAGTTGTAGATCTTGAAATCTTCTTTCAAACCATTTAAAGAAAACCCAAATCTAATATCTGTAGGGAAAGGTATAGCAATTTTCCTCATTCGTCTGTCTTTTTCCATTCTTCTACTTTTTCATTTGGTTTCGTCTATACCTATCTCTTGTTTCATTTTTGACTCTTTACAAGATATAATCTATCTTTGAGGTCTTCATAAAAATTGTAGATATTGAAGTCCTCTTTAGAACCATCTAAATAACACCGAAATTAGATATCTATAGGGAAAGTTATAGCAAATTTTCCCATTCATCTGTCTTTTTCCATTCTTCTGCTTTTTCATTTGGTTTCGTCTGTACCTATTTTTTGTTCCATTTTTGACCCTTCATAAGATAGAATCTGTCTTCTAGGTTTTCATAAAAGCTGTAGATCTTGAAGTTCTATTTTGAACCATCTATCTTTTTCCATTTGTCTGTTTTTCCTTTGGCTTCTTCTGATCCTATTGTCTGGTCCATTTTGACCATTCAGATGATACAATGTAACCTCAAGGTCTTCTTCCAAGTTGTATATCTCAAAGTCCTCTTTGAAATCGTTCAAAGATAATCTTAATCCAACATCTCTAGTGAAAGTTATTCCATTTGTCCTGAGACAAGTTCAATATAATTAAGGACCAAACCTTGTTTGATTCTTTCGGCCATAATTTTGTTATCCGACTTCCAAATGAAGTGATTCTTAAACCAATAGTTTTTTAACACATTTTTCTATCCCTCCATAGATTTTTATAGCTTTTGGTATTGATTGGAAAAAGATATATTGAATCAAATTAAGGGTATCGGTTGGAAGAGTAGGAATTGGATGTTTACTAGACATACTTTGGTATTTTGAATATATCTGGATTTATAGGATTCCAAGTGAGATGGTTCTTATTTCAACATAAACTAGAGACATGGAGCTACAAATGGTATGAAGAAGTTGAAATCTAATTCAGTCTCTAGGACTTTCAATTTCTAGATAGAATTTGGGTATAGTGTACTATTTCAGTCTAACAACAGTCTGAAATGTTT
Organism: Erythroxylum novogranatense; assembly: GCA_029891385.1. NCBI lineage: Eukaryota > Viridiplantae > Streptophyta > Magnoliopsida > Malpighiales > Erythroxylaceae > Erythroxylum > Erythroxylum novogranatense. The sequence goes on from CM057229.1 coordinate 53,565,464, forward strand.
GGGCCCTAACTTTCAGATTTCTGAACCAAATGGATTGATTTTGGTGTCATCGGAAACTTAAGACAAGGGAGAACACTTTTTTAGAAGAAAGAGTTACGTCAAAATATTCAAGGTGCTTTTGGCAAGACACTTAAGTATAAAAGACATAAGGCATTAAACGAAGGGCAAGGGGGACTTTTATCAATCATTAAGGGTAAAATGGGAAAAAAGAAGTGTTGTTTCCTTCCTTAAGAGGAGGAAAAACGAAAATGGGAGAGAAGGAAGTGAAATAACAAAACCAAAGAGAAGGAGAGAAAGAAGAGAAAAAAAGCTAGGGTTTAACTTTTCTTAGTCTTCAAAAGAGATATTGGAGTTGTTCAAGAAAGGAAAAGGAAGAGGAAGAGAAGAGCTTCCCTTTGAGCTAAAGATCCCTTCATTTGGTGAAGAATGAAGGTAAGATCATTTTAAATCTTTTGAATTTTTAGAAGGATTTTAGTTCATGGAGTTTAGAAAAGGCTTGGGTTTAAGTATTCTAGAACCAATTTTAGTGATTGTGCTTTAAGAAATTTGCAATTGAAAAACCCTATTGAGTGGGATTTTTGTTATTGTGTAAAGGGATCAAAAGAGGTAAGAGGAATAAAAGAAGAGGCTTTTTGAGCAAGTCCATAATCAAGGAAATCAAAGTGGATATATGTTTATAATAGAGTAAATAAGCCACTAATGTTTTCTTTAAATTAAAAAAAAAGTTAATGTTTCCAATTGCATCATAAGTGTTGCATTTATTGCTATATGATTGTTATATGATTTGTGTGATGATTTATGAAAAGTTATTTTTAAAATAATTCTTTGAAATGATGCATGATTATGAAACCTTACTTTTGGAAATGATTTTTAAGGTATAACAAGCATGTGAAAAGCAAGTTTTCAAGAGAATGTACCATTTTGGGCACCAAGCTTACAAGATTTTGAAATCTATGTGTTATGTGAGTTTGTGATAGTCCCTCAAGAACCGTTACGTGCACGTTGGCCCAAGTATAGGCTTCTTCCGCCTGCCCACTAGTGGCATGAAGTTCCCTCAATGACTCCCTCAAGAATTCACGACTACATAGGACCATTATATTAGAAATGTGTTGTAGCACCCCACTCCCGTAAGACTCGAACCCGATATCGATGGTGATATCCGAGACCGTGCCCCGAGAGGGTGGTGTGCTACGCACTCGATCAACTAAAATTCGATATACATTTTTTTTTACCCACATGGGAGTCAATAATCAAATGGGGCATAAGCCCTTTCCCATCATACAATGCCATTTACACAAATTCCCATATGGCCATTTGGCCCCTTTTTTTTTCAAAAACTTTTCACTAAACACAATTTTCAATAGTCATCCGGGCCCTTTCACAACTACAAACAGTTGAGTCATTTCAAAATACAATTCATACGGAAATTTGCGAAAGAAAAAATTTAATACAAAAATATAGACATGCAATGCAGACGCGAACTGATCCCGACCTCTATCCTTCACTTGAATGCTATCAGCATACTCCCGTTGGCCTAACGGGGTATTCTTCTTATCCTAAAAAATAGTTGCAAATTTTGGGTGAGTTTTGCGAACTCAACGAGAAACCATCATCGATGGTTCACTCAATTCATGCATTACGCAAATTGCGTACGGCACATCACAGTAACATTCAAAAATATCATATAGCAGTTCGCAATTTCTCATGCCATCACAACACTCAGTAATTATCTCAAATCAGTTATCATATTTGTATGCAATGCATATGTGACTCTTTTCCAGTTTATTTCAGTGTTGTGACCGAGCGCTTATTCAGTGACAGTGTTCAGTGGACGCGTCTAGGGAGTAGGAGAGCCCTCATGCAGGATGTACTAACTCCCCTCGAGCTCGAGGCTCGGGTCAGTAACAGTGTTCGAGCTCAAAGCTCTTTTCAGTATTAGTGGCGACTCAGGTCATAACGTTCATTATCTGTTCATGCATTTTTGTATGAAATGCATATGCCCAATAATTCACTGTCATATGGCTGTAAAAGCCCATTTATCTCAATTTTCAGAATCATGTAGCAGTCATATCCAATTTGTCAAAAGCAGGCATTTCAATCCTAATCATTCACATAATCATACAATTTACAATTGAAATCAATTCACACAGAGCATTTAATAATCAGACATTGAGGAACCAACTAGGTTACTCACAGTACGCTCCAGATTAGAATTTGCTTTCAATTTCTGGGAACGTATGAATGCAGCACTTGACCTGCACAACATATTTATGCAAGACACATATTGCACACTCATCAATACTTACACACTTAAAAACATTCATTTATACACAATTTTAGTAATGAACTATGTAAAATACATGCTTAATGACAATCCCGGGTATATGCTCTAATATACACTTTATGCTCATTCCCATTTCATAATTCATGTACGTTTCATTCACTTCATTGGTACATGATCGTTCTAACTTCTTTCAATCTTTACCCTTTTTATAAGTCTAGCTTATTCAGAAGCTTACACTTCAAGAACACTTGGTTACTCTATATCATAACTCAATTTCTCATCATCTCTTATCCATCCTCATATGATCTCATAATATCCAAATTCTATTTATAGTATAGCACTTCATACTTAAACACATTCTTAGGTAGGATTCTTTTAGTTTCTTGAGACAACCCAATTTCTCCTTTTCAATTCCAATTCAATAAAACCCTAAAACTTCAAAAATCACAATCAATGAAATCAACATAAATCAAGCACAATCTTAACCTACCCATAGTCCATCTAGGTTAGAATACTTAAAACCTAGCTTAGAAACCCCAAAATCAAATGGGTTCTCTCAAATCTTCTTCTTCTACACAAACCCCTTTCTCTCTCTAGAACTTGTTCATTCACAAACCACAACCTATTTCTTTACCAACGTATGAAGAAGATGAACTTACCTTGAAAGCCTTGGTTTCTCTCATCTTTCTTCTTCTTTCTTCTTCCTTCTTCCTTCTCGCTTCTTCTTTCCCTCTTCTCTTCTTTCTCTACGACTCTCTCTCTCTCTCTCTCATCTCATCTTCTTTTATTCTTTTGCTCTTTTTCCTTGTAAGGGTCGTGCTCCACTCTTATTAAATGACAACTCTTATTGTCAGGTCATTAATGATTGATAAAAGACCCTAAAGCCCTTACTTGCATGCCTTTAAAGCTTAACACTTAAGTAAACTTCCAAAATTGCCCTTAAAAACTTACATCTTGTCTTCTTATTTCGATCAGGTAAATGAAATACTTTAACAAAATTTTTTTCTATAGAGAGATATTCCTCTATGTCTTATGAATCCATCGCTTCAAGAATCAGATCGATCGGAGCTCTACATCTCAAAATATCTCAAAAATACTGAAGTCTGTTCAGTGGGAAACACCAGTTCATATCCTCTAAGAACACACTCACTGTACCCGTCCCACCTTTTCCACTTAATCTTTCTCACTTCATTTCATATAGCTTCTATTTTTGGTGGATATGAAGAGAAAGGTGTTATGAATCCAATGGTTCAAGAATCAAGTCATTCGGAGGTCTAGAGAAGAAGTTATGGTCAAAAGAAGCAACCATGTTTATGACCTCAATCATACTGAACCTGTTTCGGGGAAACAGCTATAACTTTCTGTAGAAATGTCTGATTGAGGTGTGTATTTGAATTGTTCCAAAGAGGACATGAAGAGCTACAATTTTCATGAAGGTCTCAAAGGCCAAATCTTTCATCTGAGGGGTCAAAAACAAAAGCAGACGATGATGACGTCATTTTAAGACGATGATGACATCATCAGACGATACAGATTGGGAAAATTGCTATGATTTTCCCTAAAGATATCGGATTAAGGATTTCTTTATATGGATGGAAAGATAATTTCAAGATCTACAACTCTTATGAAGAACTCAAAGGCTAATTCGTTCATCTGAAGTGTCAGATGTAGACCAGAAGATGTTTGGTCAAAACTGAGACGCAAAAGTCAATCGAGGCGATGAGCGATGGCGAGGCGATGAGCAATAACTCAAGCGGTCAAACCGAGACGCAAAAAGTCAAGCGAGGCGATGAGCGATGGCGAGATGATGAGCGATGGCGAGGCGGTGAGCGATAACTTTCGGGCGGTCAGCGGGGCGTAAAAGTCAAGCGAGGCGATGAATAGTGGCGAGATGATAAGCGATGGCGGGGCGATGAGCGATGCTTTCAGACGGTCAAACTGAGACGTAAAAAGTCAACTAAGACGATAGTATGAACAGTAACTTCGTCTGACTTTTTCTCCAGAACGTCTTCACTTATAAGACGCATAACTTATCACTCAGATGTCCAAAATTTACAAACTTTATACCGTTGGAAAGATAAAAGAAATATCTACAACTTTCCAGAAGGAAATTTTGCCAAAATATATCTTGATCAATCCCAACATTGCCCCTAAACTCAGAAGATAAGACTTTCATTCCTACACCAACACTGCACCCAATTCTTCACTTCATGACAATATTTGAGACTCTTAGACACAGAATTGAAATTCGATGTCTTCATACAAAATGTAGCCATATATCTCTAGATTAGTCCAAATCAAGAATAATCTCGTTTGGACAACCACAGGAAAGCGTTATGGCTCAAAGACTAAAACATATTCAGTGAATATTTTCCAGATCACTACCAATCTTGTTTCTAAATCTTTACTTATCACAACTCATACCAAGATCACTCTTTCTACTCTTTCTACTCCTTATTTTCAATAAAATCACATCTAATATCAATTATACCCGGAAGTTTTCAATGAATGCATGTACACTTTTTATCCGAAACATTACGTATTTTTGTACATATATGCTAACATGATGCATAAGCAAGAAAAATGCATTCCTTAGTCTCAATTTCTTTTTGAGCTCGCATGAACTGAAATTTCCGGTCACAACCCTTAATATGGGAACGGGATGTTACATTTCTCCCCCCTTAAAAAAAATTCGTCCTCGAAATTTTCATCTGATTGATTAATACAGTAGGGGTGACCATTTTTCATACGCTCCTCTATCTCTTATACACTTCATCACTTCCAAAGGCCACGATGAGATGACTAATAAGTCTTTCACCACTCATTTAGCTATTGCACTCTCTTGACTGTTTCATGAGCATATTTCAGACTACTTACCAACTTATACTTCGTATATTGTCAATCTATCTCTGTTGATCATACCATTCTTTCAGAACCTAATTACATATGACAAATTATGAATCTAAAACCTCTTTCACCAATAACACTAATTCATAAAACTTTTCATACATTCCAATTCATATAGCTTAACTTATCCTTTTTCCAAATCTGAGCGCATCTTACCAAGGTGATACTCACACAATCACTTCATCCTTCCTTTGACAGTTCACTTCTCTTTAATGTTAACACATTCAACTCTTATGTCCATTACACTATAGTCTCTAAATACGGTGTTGGTTCACCTAACTCATTTTTCTATCATGAGTCACTTCACTCTTATTTCAGATTCATCTCACTCGCTATCATTATCTCACATTTATTATGGCCTTATATCATTTTAGGCCTTCTACATCTCAATGTTAGGGTGAATAACCACCCTTCTATCCTACTATGCCCATATCACTTGTAACACCCCACTCCAGCAAGACTTGAACCCGACATCGACGGTGATATCCAGGTCCGTGCCCCGCGAGGGTGGCGTGCTACATCACTCAGTAGAAAACTCAGTATAACTTTTTTTTTAACACATACTCACACATATTATCGTGAATGCGGAAAATAATTTATATAAACAATTCAATGGCCTTGGGGCCCTTTTTACATTTACAATTTATTTCAGTCAATTGACTTTACAACTTGTCCAACTTAGTAATACAAAAGTCCAAGAATAGAAATACTAAGACAGACGTGAACTGATCCCGACCACTTCTCTGCTTCCTCAACCAACAGATGTCATACGCCCGTTGCCTAACGGGGTATTCTTCTAAGTCCTGAAAAATAGATGCAAATTTTGGGAAAATATTGGATTAAGGCCGGGAATGCCATGAACATGCATTATACACATTTTACTGATTTCATGTGCATTGTTTAGTCATTTATACCAATGGTAATGGTTATTCATTTAACTTGCTATAGAGGCTCAAGTGGACCGTCGTTCCACGGACTTGGCAGAGACTTCCCGGCACTAGCGTGGAAGTTATTAGGTGAGTAACCTAGTTGGTTCCTCAACCTTATGTGTTTAAGCCAAATGTAGCGTCCCCTTACCATAGGGTATCCACCGGAATGCCCGTAGGTCATTCCGATACATATCCTACGACAAGAGACCACTACTGACAACAACCACTACACTCCTCATGGCATCACAATCATAAGACAGTAATAAGAAATTGACCACTTTTTAAAACCAAATTAGATTCCATTTCATTCACTCAAAACTTCGATAATTTACGATTGTCAATATGTTTAGTTTACATGCTCCAAAACACTACTCACTAAATGACATACTGTAATGTACAAAAGACAGATCTAACTATAGGTCTCCAAAAGAAAGCCCAGCTGACCGACCTTTAAGCCATCGCTTCTCTCGCCGATCCACGAAGATACTACTCTACGGTCCGAGGGAGCTATACATACATGCTTAGGCACGAAAAATAAGTTGCAATTTTGGATGAGTTTGCGAACTCAATGAGAAACCATCATCGATGGTTCTCCCAATTCATGCATCACATAAGCATGATACAATATTCATTCAATAATTATACAAAACACACGATTGAACAATCACAATTACCTTATCAAGATATCTGAGATCACGAGCAGTGTATAAAGAACCGGTCAAAACATTGCCAAATATTCATCTAGTATGCAATGCACATGTGACTCTTTTCCGATTCATTTCGAGATTGTGACCGGCGCATAACGGTGATCGGTATAGACGCGTCTGGGAGAATTATCTCCGTCGAGCTCGAGGCTCGGTTCGATATATCGAGCTCTGGCTCGGTTGATCTGATGGCGTCTCGGTTCACAACTTTCCTTTTAACAGTGGAATGCATTTGTGCATGAATGCACATGTTCCATAGCAGTAAACATGATAATACACAGTCCAATTAGACAGTTGCCTCACGTAAAGCACAGTCAGTAATGCCACATATAATCCACGTAATCCCCGTAGGGCAATCAAATCACAGTTATAATCCACGTAATCCCCGTAGGGCAATCAATCACAGTAAACACATAGATTGGAATAACCAACTAGGTTACTCACCTAATAACTTCCACGCTAGTGCCGGGAAGTCTCTGCCAAGTCCGTGAAACGACGGTCCACTTGAGCCTCTATAGCAAGTTAAATGAATAACCATTACCATTGGTATAAATGACTAAACAATGCACATGAAATCAGTAAAATGTGTATAATGCATGTTCATGGCATTCCCTGCCTTAATCCAATATTTTCCCAAAATAAAATTCTATCAAAAATTAGAAATCCATTAGCGCTGACGGTGCGCAATTCGGACCTCTATAGGTCCCCATTTAAATAAAACAGTGATTCACCGTTCCGTTACCCGGGGCTACGTCAAATTCCCGTCTAAAAATCCCGAATCTCTCAGAAAATGAAATTAAATATTCAATGAATCCGATGCCTCAAGAATCAGGTCAATCGGACGTCAGACGGAAAAGTTATTCACGAAAGAACCCAAAATTCAACAATTTATATTTTTATATAAACCCTTATTTCCCCCTTTTATTTTCTGATTTCCAACCAAACTTGCAACACCCATAACTCTTCCTACACATTTCTGAAAAATGCAAACTATACCTTGTTGGAAAGATAATGAAACCCTCTACAAGTTTCATGAAGACCATAAAAATCAATCCCACCCCTAAGGGTGTCAAAAATCCCTTCAAAACTACTGCCTACTCAAATCCCATTAAAACATAACAGTACATTGCAAAATCTTAAACACATAAGGTTGAGGAACCAACTTCTAACTCCTACACCAAAGTACCAACCTCCTTCTCTTCTCAAGTATACACAAAATTCATCTTCTAGCTTTGATGGAATCAAAGAGAGTAGCTTGAAGTTATGGAGAAAGTTGAAAAAAAGGCAAAATTTTCGATGGTTTGTAAGGAAGAGTGTGTTTCGGGTGAGTTAGAACAAAAGCCTTAAACAATTCATCTTCCTTTCCTTTAAACACATACACATCCGAGAACATTCAAGAGGAAGCATTTAATGTCTCTTTATAAATGGCAAATTCTCATTGGTTTCTTTTTATTAGAAAAGTCAAAATATCAATTCTTTAATCTAGTCCAAAATTTTACTCCATTTAACTCCAATGACCCTACTTACAGTCCCAAAATAATATACCCAATATTACAGTACCAGTGGGTAGCGATTTTTGCTACCGAGAATCGACCGGTCATTAATTGGCGATTTTTTCGATCGGGAATTTTTAGGAAAAATCCGAGAAAATTTCTAAAAATCCTAAAATGTAAAACAATTTATGGTGCAGTCCAAATAATTTTCCAAACTCAATTACTCCATTAATTTCACAAAGAAGTTCAATTCAAAACATAAGCCGGAAAATGTCATGAATGCATGTATACTATATGCATGTGCAACCAATCAGTAATTATAGAGACTATATGATGTATGCGCATACCGAGATATAATTTAATATCCCGAACCCGACCTAATTACTAAAATACCCTTTCCTATCGGAGGTGGGATGTTACATCACTTCTAATGATACCACTATGATAACAATTGTGATACCTGTAGTCAATTCGAATTATGCCTCAATCTCATCTTCCTACAAACTAAAAAATATGAGCTTCGAGCATATTCCTAATAGTTAAAACTGCGGGTAGCTCAAACCTTCAACCACTTGTTTCTACATCTTTAGCAACTAAGGTACAATCTTAGCATATCCCCACTAGGATGTTTATCTTAGGTTGTTACTTAGGCTTCTCTAACACTTTCTTTGTTCAATCATCCTAATCGGATATACGTACTTCTTATTTCAATCGCCAAATATCATCATTTTTTTTCACTCGAAAGTTCAGATTCGATTTCACTTTTTCCAGGTGATTCACAATTCTGAATCTTTAGCTTTTTGGTTTCTTATTTTATTTTATTTTTTCAGTAGACCTGATCTTAAATTTCAATGCAACCAACAACACTTTATTTTATCCCATATGTCACTCAATATTCTACACTCCTCATTACACTAAATATGGAAACCTCAATATCTGAGTGTGAATTATTCCATTAGAGAATTGTCCATTCGGTGTGTCAGATTACACACTAATTTACCAGCATAACACTCATTTGTACATTTTTTTTCCAAACTCAATAATTTCCTCAATCTTACATAATGTACATTTCAGAAATGGCTTTGCACATCTAATGTCTCCAAGACTTCAAAGTGATTTTTATCATACACTTCTAAACCATGTATCAAAATCAACTCATAAGACTTTCATTATCCCATGCCCATCAAAACCCACTTTTTACTATTACAACAGATTGCATCATAATCTCTGACGTGAAACTTCATTAAGTATTGCACATTCTCCAAATCCAATTGATATTTTGTCATCAGTGTTTTATGCTTCAAATACTCAAAACGCCTCCTTTTTACTTTTCAAACACGCTCAAAAAACCATCTAAGATCACAGTCACTAATCAATACAAATTTTTTTTTTTTTGCTTGGATCACTTAAGTCTTTAATATCATAATATCATTGGGGTACCATTTACTATCACTAGACATCACTCACATTTTTTTCCTTGTGTTAATTTCTTGCAATTCCTTATGTGACTAATTTTCCCCAATGAAAGTAATTTTGTCTTATGTCATTTTCAGTCTCCCACTTGACTTTTTTTCTCTAATTATTTTCTCTTTTCATTCGAATTTCTTTAATTCACATCGGCTTACTCAAATGCCTATTCATTCGTACTAGTTCCTCCACACACTTCAATTTATTTGAATGCTTCACTTTGTGTGCTGGTATTTCATTCCTCATATTGAATTTGTATCTCCCGAACATATTTACATCCAATATAAGGGGGACCTATATTCTTCTCACATGTACAAAAGTGTCACCTCGAATTTATAATCCACTTATGTAGTTGGTGTACACACTCTCAGTGGCCTATTCCACTTTTTATGCCTGAGTTCCTACTTAGGATATGACTCCATTACTCACTTTTGACATATTACATATTCATTTCCGATTTATCTCTTCATTGATTACTTTTAAATCAAATCATTAGATCAACTTAACTCAATTTAGGGAAATTCTTCTTGGAAAGAAGATTTCTTACTACAATCATCAATACTGTTTATAAAACCTCATCAATTAACTATTCTTTTTGTCATTACATATCAGTCATTCTTAATACCTCGAGAAGATCAATTTCAACTATGCATAATATCTCAATAAGATCAATTTATGTCATAGCTTACATAATCAGAACATCCCTTGTAATGAGGTTCTGTAAGGCACTTAAACAATTTCATTTACTCCCATATCTTGGCATACATCGCCAAAATCATCACATCTTATCTGGAGATGTATTCACATTAATTCACCAATTAGTAGCTTATACTACTAAGGACACTTTAATCCCATTTAATTCTAGATAACCTTTCTCTTTTTGTGTCAGTTCGCGATCATAGGGACTTTGCTATAATCATGTCACTTTTCTTTTCCTCAAGCTCATCACCTATGCTAACATCATTAACAGTCTCAATTCTATTCCCAATTGATCACTACAAGTACTCTCACTACTTACTCTATCTTGAACTTTGAACTATAGGGACTATAATTGACACTTATTCAATAAGTCGCCAATTACTTCCTATGTCATCTTCACGCATATTGTTCACATATGCTTAATAATTTCACCCATGATGGTGATCCCAATATCAGATGTACACCCAAAATGACAGTTTAATCTGAACTCAACAACTTTTTCCTATATCACTAACATCATCTCATCTTCCAGTTGTCATTTATTTTATCTTACACATCTTTATTCTCAATCATTTTATAATGGTAGGGGCATAACCCATATGAAGCTTAAATCTCCATTCCACAGACATATTCTCACAATGGATCTTAAACTCTTATATCGATAATCACACAATCATTCTAAGTCCAAGTGCAACCTTTCAAGGTCATATCAACTTAACTTATATACTTTCATCTTATTATTTCTACTTATGTCCTTCTTTTTCTTTTCAACAATCCATGACAATGTATTCACATTTATATCACATTTGAAAACATATCACCCGATTGTAATTTCGATTTCATATTCACTAATACTTCCATCGATACAATTGCACTGAATCTTTATCTATTATATCCAAACCCAAATCCGACTGTTTTGAAGCATAAACATTATGAATTTTCGGTCTCAAACTATCACCTTATACAGAATTACAAACTCTTATCACAATATTCACATAACTGTTTCGATTCCAATTTCACCCTTTTATGGTCATAACAGTTTTATGATTTCCTTTCATTCTGTCTTTACACATTAGTCTCCTCATTTCTATTCATATTCTTATTTTCCCCAATCAATTCCTGGCAATATGTCGATTCACACTTATTTCACCCCCAAAGCATATATCACCTTCAAGGATATGCACCCTTTTGTGGGGGACTCTTATCTATCATGCAAAACCAGATAATATTTCTCATTTCCAATATGTCCATAAACCTTATTTTCTCACATTCAGTCAGATCATCATTTCTCTCAATGCTTCTAACAACTCAAACTCTTAAAGAATGCTCATGCATGTGACACATACTGGGGATCAGTTGCCGTTGTCTGCTATGACATAACTAATATGCATGTAATTTAACACATATTTCAGAATGCCCATATAAGATTGTACTTCTGAGCTCTGATACCACATAAATGTAGCACCCCACTCCTGTAAGACCCGAACCTGATTTCGATGGTGATATCCGAGACCGTGCCTCGCGAGGGTGGTGTGCTACGCACTCGATCAACCAAAATTCGATATACATTTTTTTTGACCCACATGGGAGTCAATAATCAAATGGGGCATAAGCCCTTTCCCATCATACAATGCCATTTACACAAATTCCCATATGGCCATTTGGCCCCTTTTTTTTCAAAAACTTTTCACTAAACACAATTTTCAATAGTCATCCGGACCCTTTCACAACTACAAACACTTGAGTCATTTCAAAATACAATTCATACGAAAATTTGCAGAAGAAACAATTTAATACAAAAATATAGACATGCAATGCAGACGCGAACTGATCCCGACCTCCATCCTTCACTTGAATGCTATCAGCATACTCCCGTTGGCCTAACGGGGTATTCTTCTTATCCTGAAAAATAGTTGCAAATTTTGGGTGAGTTTTGCGAACTCAATGAAAAACCATCATCGATGGTTCACTCAATTCATGCATTACGCAAATTGCGTACGGCACATCACAGTAACATTCAAAAATATCATATAGCAGTTCGCAATTTCTCATGTCATCACAAAGACTCGATAATTATCTCAAATCGATTATCATATTTGTATACAATGCATATGTGACTCTTTTCCGGTTTATTTGATGTTGTGACCGAAGCGCTTATTCGATGGCGGTGTTTAGTGGACACGTCTACGGAGTAGGAGAGCCCTCATGCAGGATGCACTAACTCCCTTCGAGCTCGAGGCTCGGTTCAGTAACAGTGTTCGAGCTCAAAGCTCTTTTCAGTATTAGTGGCGACTCAGGTCACAATGTTCATTATCTGTTCATGCATTTTTGAATGAAATGCATATGCCCAATAATTCAACATCATATGGTTGTAAAGCCCATTTATCTCAATTTTCGTAATCATGTAGCGATACATCCAATTTGTCAAAAGTAGGCATTTCAATCCTAATCATTCACATAATCATACAATTTACAATTGAAATCAGTTCACACAGAGTATTTAACAATCAGACATTGAGGAACCAACTAGGTTACTCACAGTACGCTCCAGATTAGCATTTGCTTTCAATTTCTGGAAACGCATGAATACGGCACTTGACCTGCACAACATATTTATGCAAGACACATATTGCACACTCATCAATACTTGCACACTTAAAAACATTCATTTATGCACAATTTTACTAATGAACTATGTAAAATACATGCTTAATGACAATCCCGGGTATATGCTCTAATATACACTTTATGCTCATTCCCATTTCATAATTCATGTACGTTTCATTCACTTCATTGGTACATGATCGTTCTAACTTCTCCTTTCAATCTTTACCCTTTTTATAAGTTTAGCTTATTCAGAAGCTTACACTTCAAGAACACTTGGTTACTCTATATCATAACTCAATTTCTCATCATCTCTTATCCATCCTCATATGATCTCATAATATCCAAATTCTATTTATAGTATAGCACTTCATACTTAAACACATTCTTAGGTAGGATTCTTTTAGTTTCTTGAGACAACCCAATTTCTCCTTTTCAATTCCAATTCAATAAAACCCCAAAACTTCAAAAATCACAATCAATGAAATCAACATAAATCAAGCACAATCTTAACCTACCCATAGTCCATCTAGGTTAGAATACTTAAAACCTAGCTTAGAAACCCCAAAATCAAATGGGTTCTCTCAAATATTCTTCTTCTACACAAACTCGTTTCTCTCTCTAGAACTTGTTCATTCACAAACCACAACCTATTTCTTTACCAACGTATGAAGAAGATGAACTTACCTTGAAAGCCTTGGTTTCTCTCATCTTTCTTCTTCTTTCTTCTTCCTTCTTCCTTCTCTCTTCTTCTTTCCCTCTTCTCTTCTTTCTCTACGACTCTCTCTCTCTCTCATCTCATCTTCTTTTATTCTTTTGCTCTTTTTCCTTGTAAGGTTCGTGCTCCACTCTTCTTAAATGACAACTCTTATTTCCAGGTCATTAATGATTGATAAAAGACCCTAAAGCCCTTACTTGCATGCCTTTAAAGCTTAACACTTAAGTAAACTTCCGAAATTGCCCTTAAAAACTGACATCTTGTCTTCTTATTTCGATCAAGTAAATGAAATACTTTAACAAAATTTTCTTCTATAGAGAGATATTCCTCTATGTCTTATGAATCCATCGCTTCAAGAATCAGATCGATCGGAGCTCTACATCTCAAAATATCTCAAAAATACTGAAGTTTGTTCAGTGGGAAACACCAGCTCATATCCTCTAAGAACACACGCACTGTACCCGTCCCACCTTTTCCACTTATTCTTTCTCACTTTATTTCAGATAGCTTCGATTTTTGGTGGAGATAAAGAGAAAGGTGTTATGAATCCAATGGTTCAAGAATCAAGTCATTCGGAGGTCTAGAGAAGAAGTTATGGTCAAAAGAAGCAACCATGTTTATGACCTCAATCATATTGAACCTGTTTCGGGGAAACAGCTATAACTTTCTGTAGAAATGTCTGCTTGACGTGTTATTTGAATTGTTCGAAAGAGGACATGAAGAGCTACAACTTTCATGAAGGTCTCAAAGGCCAAATCTTTCATCGAGGGTCAAAACAAAAGCGAGCGATGATGACGCGTCATTATAAGGCGATGATGACATCATCAGACGATACAGATTGGGAAAATTGCTATGATTTTCCCTACAGATTTCGGATTAAGGATTTCTTTATATGGATGGAAAGATAATTTCAAGATTTACAACTCTTATGAAGAACTCAATGGCCAATTCGTTCATCTGAAGGGTCAAATGTAGACCAGAAGATGTTTGGTCAAAACTAAGACGCAAAAAGTCAATCGAGGCGATGAGCGATGGCGGGGCGATGAGCGATGCTTCAGACGGTCAAACCGAGACGCAAAAAGTCAATCGAGACGATGAGCGATGGCGAGACAATGAACAATAACTCAGACGGTCAAACCGAGACGCAAAAGTCAAGCGAGACGATGAATAATGGCGAGGCGATGAGCGATGGCGGGGCGATGAGCGATGCTTCGACGGTCAACCGAGACGCAAAAGTCAGCTAAGACGATAGTGTGAACAATAACTTCGTCTGACTTTTTCTCCAGAACGTCTCTACTTATAAGACGCATAACTTATCACTCAGATGTCCAAAATTTACAAACTTTATACCGTTGGAAAGATAAAAGAAATATCTACAACTTTCCAGAAGGAAATTTTGCCAAAATATATCTTTATCAGTCTTAAAATTGCCCCTAAACTCAGAAGATAAGACTTTCATTCCTACACCAACACTGCACCCAATTCTTCACTTGATGACAATATTTGAGACTCTTAGACACAGAATTGAAATTCAATGTCTTCATACAAAATGTAGCCATATATCTCTAGATTAGTCCAAATCAAGAATCATCTCGTTTGGACAACCACAGGAAAACGTTATGGCTCAAAGACTGAAACATATTCAGTGAATATTTTCCAGATCACTACCAATCTTGTTTCTAAATCTTTACTTATCACAACTCATACCAAGATCACTCTTTCTACTCCTTATTTTCAATAAAATCACATTTAATATCAATTATACCCGGAAGTTTTCAATGAATGCATGTACACTTTTTATCTGAAACATTACGTATTTTTGTACATATATGCTAACATGATGCATGAGCAAGAAAAATGCATTCCTTACTCTCAATTTCTCTTTGAGCTCGCATGAACTGAAATTTCGGGTCACAACCCTTAATATGGGAACGGGATATTACATATGTAGTGCGCTATGTTTTCGAACTTACCAAAGCATTTGATATGGTTATGTGCTCATGATAAGAGTGACGCATTCATGTTTTGCAACTTGTGAATTTTGGCTAAAAGCCTAAGAAACATGTGTTAAGAACCATATGAAAATTTTGTATGACAAGTGAACGTTTTCAATAGTTTTTTCTTATTTTTTCCGTTATAAACTGTTACCCACGAGCTGTCAAGCTCACCCCCTCTCTGTCCCCTCTTCATGTGATAGTTAAGAAGTCAGGTGATCAAGAGCCTAAGAGAACTTCTGCAAATTTGTTATTTGTATTTTGTAATAAGCCAATGGCATGGCTTTTGATATGTAAATAAAATTTTTCAAACTCTGTTGCTTTAGAAATAAAATGATAGATTGAAGTAGTTCGGTTATGTATGTTCATATTGACTTCCTCATTATATGGTTGAGTTGGAGTAATAAGTTTGTTTTGATGTTTGATCGTAATGGGGCACGCCACCCTTGTGAGATGATGCCTAATAAGGGTTCATGGAAATAACCTTATAGGTTTATGCTCACGCTTCATGATTTCACAATAGTTGGGTTCCGGCAACGGTGCCCAACATGATGAGTTATGTAGTGTTGGTTGAGAAGTTAAGGACACTAAATCCAAAATTGCCAAACACTAACATGGTCAACCCTGAAATCTTCTAATGAGGCATCTCTCTCCATCTAAGCCCCATATTATCCTTTTTCCTTTCATTTGTTAGTTTCATACCCACCTTATATGTAGGTTTGTAAGTTTATGGACGATTAAGCATGTCTAACACATATATTTTTTTCATTTTATGGTAATTTCTTTCTTTATTATTTTGTAGAAATGATTTTATGATACAAATAAATAAATATTATTAAATGTATTTAAATTTCTTATCAAACTTGTAAAGTCTAGTCTAATTTTATAATCATTTTTTAATTAAAATGAATATGGTAGACCTATAAAGTCTAAACCTAATGCTTTGTTTAATACTTGAGGGTAATGAACTTAAACTTGAAAGGTTTAAGAAGTCATGATCCTATGCCTTAACAAAAATCATTAAATTTTGAATCTAATCTTGGCAGGTGTATGGAGTCTGTTTTTTTCTTTTTTGCTTTAGCAAAGTTGAAAGTTTTGATAATGAACCTGAAGTCGGCAAGTTTGTGGATTCTATCTCCTTTTGACTTAACAAAAGTTGGAAATTTTAATCATGAACCTAAACTTAGTAGGTATATGGAGTCTAGCTCCTTTTTCCTTAACAAAATTTCATAAATTCTTACAATAAGCTTGAATTTGATAACTCTCATAGATTCTAACTCCTTTTCCTTAACTAAATTTAATAATTTTTGAACTAGGACAGGAATTTTGTATATTCTAGCTCTTTTTGCTTGAACAAAAGGGGAATTATAGCTCCTTTTCCTTAACAAAATTTAATAATTTTTAAACTAGGACAGTAATTTTATATATTCTAACTCCTATTGCTTTAACAAAAGTGGGAAATTTTCATAATAAGCTTGAACTTGAAAGATATATAGTATCTCACTCCTTTTTCTTGTGGAAAGTTAGGAAATTTGCAACCTGAACTTAATAGATCTAAGGAGCTGTACTCATAAGCCTTAGTAAATTCAACAAACTTTTAACTTGAAATTTATTAATCTATTGTGCATAGCTCCTTTGCATTAACTAATTCATAATGTTTTCAACATGAATATAATAGGCTTATATAGTTTGACACCTTCACCTTAAAAATTATAATGGCTATTTAGCATACTATTTGTTTATAATTTCTCATATAATTAAAGCCTTTATGCCTATAGATTTTTCTTTAAAACTAAGGTGTTGAAATGGCTTTTCCTAAACCATAGACTTTCAGGCCCATAGGTTTTTCCTTTTTAGCCAGAGGTCTAAAATGACTTCTCCTAGATATTATGCTTTTAGGTTACAAACTTTTTTTCGTTGAGTTAGGGAGCTAAAATCGCTTCTCCTATACCCAAGGCTTTTAGGCCTAGAGGTGTTCCTTTTTGAGTTAAAAAGCTAAATTGACTTCTTTTAGATCTAAGACTTTAGGCCTATAGGTTTTTATTTTGATCTAGGGAGATAACATGACTTCTCATGGACCTAAGGCTTTTTTATTTGTAAAATTTTTACTTTTGTCCATATAAGTTTTTTTGGAACTTATTCTATTGATAATGCTTTTTTCATATTAGTTCCATTCTAGATAAAAGCCATATATTTATCGAGCCTTTTAAGTTTATAACTTCTTCGCATAGTGATAACTTTTATGGGGTATAGGGTTGGCCAATTTTGAGATAACTTCCATTGATAATTTTTTATATCTAAGGATTATGAATTTTTGCAAGATTGATCCCCCTTTTAGAGAATTTGACTTTTTTTGGGGTTTAGTTGCTTAACCCTTTATCGGTACACTTTATTTTTTATGCTTGCAACATTTATTTTCTCTTTAACTAAGTCTAGTTTGGAACTAAGTTGATCATCATTAGCCTAAGGGATATATTTGTATACCTTGGTAATTTTAACCCCATAAGAGTCAAGACTTTAACTCTAAATGTAATAATGAAGGATGTTCCCATAATAGACACTTTTAGTATTTTTCGATATACTCATAGCAAGTTATAGATTTTTTTAGCTTAATTTTTATTATCCTTAAATTTGAATTTTATTTCTTCAATATTGTCTTTTTTTTACTTCAACTAGCTCATTAGCCTATAAGTACAAATATTATATGAATCGATGTTTAATTTTAAAAAAATTGAAGGTCCTTGAGTCCCATTATCCGTGATTATGACTAGTGGGACACCATATTCCTTATAATATTTTTCTTTAAAAATCCTTTGACTAGCTTCTTTGTTGGCTAAGGGTTATAACTCGATCAATTTTTTTAAATGATCAGCCATGACGAGAAGTAATTTGTAATGCATTATTAAGGGTGAAATGGTTCAAAGGGGTATCCATTCCTCATTGGCAAAAAAGATGGCTTTTAATAATGCATTATAATTGATGATAAGCGTGTGATTTAGGTTCGAATACCTTTGGAAATTGTTATACTTATTACAAACTCTATAGGTATCCTTATGAATAATATGCTATTATAAGTATCCTTCTATTAACGTTCTCCGTGCATGCCCTTTTATGAATCTCTACTAGGATATATCGTGTATCATCTTTAGGGGTATGCATTAGGTATGGTAGGGTCACCGAACTTCAGTACAACTATCCATTTATGATTAAATACCTCCATGGATTATTTATAAGCTTTTTATTTTCATTTTTCTCATTTAGTAACTTTCTCTCTTGTAAGTATTTATAGAATGGATGTGTGCAATATGTTTCATCTTCTTTTGTACTAATTATTTATTTGACATGTAATTTCATTGGCTTTGCCTACTCTTCATGAAATATTCTTCAAGGGAAAAAACCATTATTGGCTCTTATTTTTATAGACGATTAGCCTTATGATTTTGTTTTTTTTTTTATTCTCAATGTTTTCTTATATCTTCTCCTTCATTTGTCTAAAGTTTTCCTTTTATCTTTTTTAACTTATCTTCTTTTACTTTGTAGGTGTCACTAAGTTGGTTGACTACATGTTGCGAGTTTGACTTGATGGTTATAAGCCTGATTTGAAGTTTAATAGCCATCTTTAGCCTAAACAACAAAGCTTCATATTTTAGCTTATTGTTGGATGATTTTAACCAATATCACACTTTATATTATATATTAATTCCCATCGATCCTTCTAAGTATATCTTTGCTCTATTACCCTTTTCTTTAATTACACCATCCACGTACATAATTCATGATGAGTGTTTGTTATTAGATGTAGAGTTATTAAAGAGTTTTTTATTCTCTTTTAGGAATGTCTACATTTCAAGTATTAAATATGGAATTTATTGCCTTAATAACCCTGTGTTATTCAAAAGTTGCTAAAAAAACTTTGACATATAAAAATTAGCAAAAAAACCCTGAGTTGAAATTTTATTAACTCACAGCCCCTTAAGCGTGGAGGAACAACACACGGCTAAGGGTTTTTTTTGCAGCAAAATTGAAAACATAAGGTTAATAGAGTAACATTTTATATCTTAGGGTTTAATTAGCTACTTTCGTATAACACAGGGGTCGCTACAGCAATTTTGTCATTAAATATGTTATGACTTGTGATTTTAAGGAAATTATTGATATGTACTTGATGAACATGTTCCCTAACTCAATTTACCATTTATAAGTATTGTAATACCTTTGGTTTGTGAAACATTTTCCTTAATGGAAGGTCAGTACACACATTAATTGTATGAGCTTGGAAGTATGAATTTAACTTTCTTATGCTAATGCGTAACACCAAATACTACCTTTTTCCAACCTTAAGCAGTTTAGCTCCAAGCCTTGTAGCATCTTGTTCATATAATATATAGGCCTTTAATCATTATCTTCTTTCTTAATAAGAACAAAGTTGAGCTCCACTTCAGGAATGACTATATAACGATCTATCGCTTTTTTAGGGAGCAAAGCTAATAGTAACAATGGACTTTTGAAAAAATCTTTTAATTTTTTGAAGGACTATTAACATACATTCAAACTCTTTAAAATTTTATAGTATTTTTTGGTGCAGATCGTCTGATGTATGAAAATTAAACCCTTATTTAATTATTGAAGTTACTAAGCAAGTTAATATAAAGTAAATAAGGGTCCATCCTAAGAGGAAAGTTCTATTAACTATATAAGTTTATGTAGTGATAAATCAATTTAATATATTATATTTAACTAAGAACAATATCAATTTTCCAATTATGATATGAAATAGGTTAAACATGCGAGAAATAATATAAAAGAAATAGTTTAGATAACAAATGATGAATAAAAATCGACACAAATAATTTATCTATTTAATGTTAAATTTAAGTTTACAAGCCAAAATCTTAAACTTAATTTCATTGCAAATTAATTCCTTAATTGATCCTTTATGCTTATTGTGTGGAAAACCTAATGATTTTGACATATGAAAGAAATTTTATCCTAAATGCAGACAAATGATTGATGCAACAATGTATTATGTCCTTCCAACATATAAAACTATTTTGTAGCATTAAAACCTAAGGAAAAACAGCTTGTAACCCACTCTTTGGAACTTTTTTTAAAAAAACCCACTCTTTGAAACCTATCAATTAGTATTCAAATGCTGGAAATTTGATGACTTCAACATATAAGTCGTAATCATCCAAAATACATGTCCTGTTGGAATTTTAATTGTGCAATCCGATTATGTAGATCTAAATTGTTAGCTTAGAAAACTTATTTTCATACATCACCAATGACCCACTTTCTTTCTAATATCTTCCATTCAGGCATAAATCACGTGGTTTTGTTGTTTTAAAACATTCGATAAAAGGAAAATAACTTACTTTCATAAATCTAAATTTTTGGAAAAAAAAAGTTTTCCAGCTACTGTTGATCATCCTTTAAAATGCACTTCTAGCTTTTATACCTATCAAACTTAAATTTAAATTGTCACTTAGATACAAATAAATGCTAATCAAGTTACAGAACAAATCAAAATTCAAGAAATTGTAATATGAATATTGAGTTACAAAAATAGTAATAAATTATACATAATTCAGACAGGGTCGTTCCTATCGTTTTACACTACAAGAAAACAAGCATTCTTAGACGTTTTTAAAATGTCACAGAATGTCCAAAAAACATCGCAGAATGTATTCTGCGACGTTTTAAAAAATGTTACAAAAAACGTTGCAGAATGTGGTGTAGGAAAAAGCCTTATACGACGTTTTATGTAAAACATCACTAAAAGTTTGCACATTTCGCGACGTTTAAAAAAACGTCACTAAAAGTTTGTACATTCTGCGACATTTTTAAAAAACGTCGCAGATTATCTAACATTTCGCTACATTTTTTAAACATCACAGAATGTGAAGGAATTATGACGTTTTTAGAAACGTCGCGAGAATATCTTCTTGACGTTTTAGAGTTATTTTCTTTTAATTATTCATTTTCTATTTTTGAAAATAATTTAAATTTAATAATTTTTCAATTTTAATAATTTTTAAAATAACAATTTTTTAAATCTTATTTGTTTAATAACTATTCAATATTATTTATAAATTTTATTTAACAATTCTTTAATTTTTTAATATATCATTAATTTTAATAATTATTCATGTATTATTTAATTACAATTCACAAACATAACATAATACAACGATTAATATCAAAACTAAGGGATGAAACATTTGAGATTCTGAAAAATAATAGTAGGAGGGAGATATAATTAAAGCTTCTTTAATATTTGCATCTGCAATGAATTGGCAATACATCCACAAAAATCATCATATTGTTTATCATATCTCCTATATAGAACAAATTAAAGCAGCCCAAATATCGAGTCATTGATCAAGATACTAATATAAGAACATAAACATTCTTGTATCTATTAAGTCCACCAGATAATCGGAGTCCACGATCAAGATACTAATATAAGAACATAAACATTCTTGTATCTATTAAGTCCACCAGATAATCGGAGTCCACGATCAAGATACTAATATAAGAACATAAACATTCTTGTATCTATTAAGTCCACCAGATAATCGGAGTCCACGGACATTCTATTAAGTCTTGTCATGCGAAGTTTTGAATTGTCTTCCTTTAGCTTATTTACTCTGTTTCTTGAATTTGCAAGCTTCCTTTCAATTTGTGTAAGCTTAGCTAAAATATCTTCCTTTTCCCTCTTTGATGCCTCTGTTATTTTGTCTGCATCTTGAAAGAAGCAAAGGCTTGTTACTTTATACATACATGTTATACCTTAACAGCATTAATTCATGAAAAGTAAAAGACTTCTTAGCTATTCCTTTCAAAAACATAAATTGCACTAACATAGAGATTCAACTTCTAATGTAAAAACATACCTGTGTAGACATTGAGTGGATTGAGTGGGTTAGGGAAATATAGCTCACTTCTAAGAATTCACAGAGCAGCTCAACTATTATCCTATTGATAACAACATAAAAATAAACCACTCGCTTACCTTTAAGATTCACCATAACAAATTTCGAAAACATACAAAGCAGTGTAGGATGTATGTCGAAACAAATTTCTACCAGTATGTATTGTATTCTTGGTTCTTTTGTGAATATCACTTGCTGATTCACCATAAAATTTGAATTTGGGATGGATGTGGAGTGCCCTGTGTAAAGAAACAGCAATCCTTATACACAGACATTAAAGTGGTTCTGTGGGAGTTTACTTAATTATATAGCAACAAAAGAGAACACTAAAAGCTAATGGCAAACTCTTTTTATCAATTCCATAGGTCGCATGGCAAGGCGTATCTCCTCAGACTCCTTAATATAGCTGAGCTCAGCTGCATTTTGGAAATTGAACATTGTAAATTCAACTGATTAGCATATGCTCTGTCCATATACTGATAAAATTGCTGGGAAAACTCTCAACAAAATTGTTGAGGAAAAAATAACGAATCAGAGCTCCAGAAAACATAAAAACTTTCTGGACATAATATTTAAAAAAATTTAAGGATAGCAAAGTGTTATATGAGCTTTTTGGCATAAAATAATCTCCTATTATTTCAAAACATAACTTTCGTATTTACTTTCACTGCTTTGCCTTGAAGTTTATAACACAGTTGGAGGTATTGGCCAATGGCATACATGGGCAATCCATCTTAGACAAACGTCCAAAGAATGACGCCACTAAGGTAGGATCTACCTGTTGTTTTATAATCTTTTTTGAAGTTTCCAGATCTGTCCAGCATTACACAAACATGTAGCTGCCACTTCTACTGTTGTTATCATTATAATGCTATGTTCAATATTCAACCTAAAACATAATAAAGATTGTCAAGATAACAACAATAACTATGAGATTAAAATATTAAGATTCAAGTCATCGACATCTTTTTAACCTAGTAACATTCCACTAGTGATATAGTAGCCACTTGTGGACAAATTTGTGCCCATTGCGAGATGCACTCTAATAAAACCCAAAAGAATTGTTGTTGGAAAGAAAACTTTCCACAATGTAACTATAGAAAAATAAAAGAGATGTGGGATATTAGAAATCACGAACTGACCGGCCACACCACATAAGTCTAGGTGAAGTCGGTTCCCTCCAATAGCAAATAATACTTACTTTGTGTCCCAGAAACCATATCATCAAATCCAGAAATATCTTCCACTGGAGCAGCCACTGATCTCACTACCATAAAAGGAAAAGACATGTTCATTTCCAACAAAGATAGGATAATTATTGATTCAACAGTTCCATATGAGTTATATTCAACAAAATAACTCCAATTCAATCACTAAAATCGTGAAATAAGAAGAGCAGATAAAGCAATGAAATAAGACTATGAATATCATTTATGAGAACGAAAGTAATATTATATAATGAGACATCCTCGGTTAATCAATCATAACAAAAACCAGAGAAATTTACTGATTAGATATTAACATGAAGAGAAATCAACCATGGTTGACCCACAAAGAAAGAGGAGATACAAAGCCCTAATTTTATTTTTATGCTTCGATATTCTTATTCAGCCAAATCGAAAGCTTGAAGATAACAGTACTAAACTTAAAACTAGCTACTAACTCAAAAGGAGTAGTATCTTTTGGAAACTTAAATCTCATGGAAACTTAAAAAAACGGAAAAGGAGTAAAGGTCGAACATTTGAAGAAAAAAAAGCAACAATCTTTAACCATAAAATGTTGAAGCAATAACCAGAGCATCCATGGATTTCAACAACAATCCCAAGAAAAAAGACAAAACAGGGCCAGAAATGAAAGTGAAAGAAAAAAAATGAACAGAAAGCTTAAGCACCAAGGCCATACCTCATGATATTGACTCTCAAATGAGCCCTAAGCTCAATGAAGAGTTTGTGCATTTGCCCAACATCGGCGGCGTTTCCATGAGAGTACAAGAGCGTGAATGTGACAAATGGGTGTTCACAGTGCATTTGTCCAAGATCTACGATTCTACCCGCAAATTTCGAGAACAATAAAAATCTATTTTAATAAATTTTCAAATATCCTTTTGAAACCATATTTAATAAATTCACTTTGCCGCTATTCTTCATAATAAATCAAAAGAACAACCTAAAAATAGAATCAAATGACGGGTCACCGGTGGAGTTCCCGGAGAAACTTTACGAGTATCGACCACCTACGATCGCCGAAGACATGAAGAATTAGGTGGTTTCCGTTGAGAAAAAGGGGAGGTTTCCGATTAGAAGTTGAGAGACGGGTGTGTTTGGTGATGTTTTAAACTCGAGATAGAGAGAGACGGTTTTTTGCTTTTGTCTTATGCTTTTGTGTAGCGCAAAATGACTGCAATCTTTTTCTTAAAAAAAAACGATTTGTGTTCTGTACTTAGAAACATTTTCTAGGAAATAGCATGAAACAAATAACCAAAGAAAGGTTCGAACCTTGCAAATGAAAACAGAGCAGTGGGCATTAGAGCGTAGCTCTAGAACCGCGAGCGCAGAGGATTAGGGGTGAATTTGAGAGGGAGATTTGAAGTTGTTGAAGAAACAGGGAAAGAGAGAAAGTAGCGGTGACAATGCGCTCGTAAACCAAAAAAATTTCAGAATGAGACCAAAGCATCGTTTTAATTAATTTGTTGTCAAAGGCTTTAGGGGCGTTTTATTCAACAATAATAAAACGTCGCTAAAGTTGTTTCGTGACGTTTTAATAAAAAAACGTCTTAAATAATGTTATAAATTCGTGATATTTTTATAAAACGTCGCAAAAAATTGAAACTTTTTGTGACGCTTTTTAAATATCATAAAAAATTTACAATCTGTGACGTTTTATTAATAAAACGTTACAGATTGTATAAATTTTTTGTAGTGTTTTAAGCCCTGGGCGAAATTAAAAAAGTAGCCCTAATAAATCGACAATATACTTAAGTTTACATGTTTGTATGAAACATAAATGACTCAATTTATAAGTTTACATATTCAACTAAATATTAAATGATCATAACACCAACAAATACAGGGAGAATCATCATTTATAAAAACAATTTTTCTGTGCATTTCTAGATGCAAAATCATTAATAATATTATCAAGATCAATATTATCTAACATTGATCTATATGTTTAGAATAAATCAACCATTTTCTATCGCTAATCTCTCCATCACTTAAATTTCTATAATAATAAGAATATAAAAAATGACGAGAGGTATTGTCTAAAGGAAATATAAGATTCAACTCTCTTATAGGCCCTTTTTCAACTAAAATATCCCTTACTTTATTATCAAGATTATCCCAATTTCTAGGATCATAAATGTCCAATATAAGGCTTACTTGCTCAATATATTCTAAATTTTCTAAAGTTGATGCATTTGGTACATGATCATTCTCACTCAGATTTCTCATATTCTCGTGAATATGAATCTCATCACTTAAGTTTTCTTTATGTTGTTCAAAACCACCTTCACCTAATTTCTCAGGACTCTCACTAGAGGATCCTAGTCTTTTAATAAATTTATTAATTGCTCCTTTTTTAGATTCTATCAACTGTGCTACTTGTTTTCTTTTTTTTCCCTTTTTTCACTTCCAAACAAATGCTTTTTAGGCAACATAATATAAACTAATTATAACACGGTTGGTAGAAAAAGAACAAAAGCATCTGTATGAAACTGGAAGAAGTATGCAGGCACAACCAAACTCCAACAGCTTCATAATATATTACAAAGATATATAAATGGTATTATATCGTGATAGAGAAAAAATAACAAAATTTAATATATAATATTAAAAATAAAAAAACAAAGAGAAAAAATACATTAAAAAATCAGAAACTTTATCTTTAAATTATACTCAGAACTCAAAAAACAAAATCGTAAAATTTTT
Organism: Erythroxylum novogranatense; assembly: GCA_029891385.1. Taxonomy (NCBI): domain Eukaryota; kingdom Viridiplantae; phylum Streptophyta; class Magnoliopsida; order Malpighiales; family Erythroxylaceae; genus Erythroxylum; species Erythroxylum novogranatense. Next base: position 53,592,127 of record CM057229.1, read on the forward strand.
TGCTGGTAATTTTTGAGATGGAGTATTTTAAACACATATATTGATGACAATAAAAATTAGAAGATAAAAGTATACTTAAATATTTCAAGACCATTTATAAACATGAGGATCACAATATTAACTTATAAGTTTTAAGAACGTATCATTTAAATATAACGTTAACATCATTTATGATGTTAACATTATAAGAGGTTGTTGCCGCAGAGCAGATTAAGGAAAGTTGTTTACTTATAACGTTAGCGTGGAGATTGGTTATAGTGTCTAAGTAGAGTGAGGCGGGGCTCCCTCTCAATCATGGGCCCTGGGCAAGGCCGACACTCAATTCAACTCACTTGTGTAATTAACTACTTCTAGCATATGTTTATCATGAAACGATGATCTAATTTAACCATAAACTTAACCTATAATTTCATCATTCAAATCCTTGCAGATTAAGTTGTAGTTTAAGCATGAACAAAGAACTTAAAATCATAATAAATAAAAAAACAGGGAAGTTGAAAATTGTTGTTTTTAGATTGAACAGTGAAATGAAGCAAGAATTCGAGCTTCGAAATTGCTTCTTAAACTCAATCCAATATAATTAGATAGTTCAAAGAATAAACAATTCTGATAATAAGTCAAATCATAGGAAAGTCAGAGGTAATCATGTACTGATTTAAAATTGGAAAATTTTAGGTTTTAGCTTATAAAACTAAATCCTATACTGATTTAAAATTGGGAAAAATTAAGTTTAAGCTTATAAAACTAACTTAGAGTGCTTGTAAATTGAAATTTGGATAGGTAATTGACCAAATATATTCCAATTAATAAAATAATATTTCCATAAATTAATAGCCTTTTATTATAAGAGAAATTTTTGCTTAACCAACTTTCAATCTGCACTCCTTGATGTAAAATTCAATGCATTTTTTCTTAGAGAATTATTAGGCTATGCTATTAAACAGAGATCAACCTAAAAAATGTAGCACATGTAATGGAGATATTACGCTGATTAGAAAAGATAAAGTTTTCTATCAGTGCAACAAAACAAATTTCAACTTGGTTCTAGGTCCTTTACCCTTATTTACTTCCTTTAGCTCAACTAGGTATGATTATCTTTCTTAATAATAACAAAGTTCAGTCCATGAGTTAACGCAAGTAAAGGAAGAACTAGTTAACTAATTTTTTAAACTCAACTCAAAATAGGAACCTAAAAATCAATTATCATCAATCCTATACCTACAGTTTAGCTCCTTAATCACCACAGAAAAGAGTTATCCTTATCCAATTCAATAAGGAGGTGTAAATATGATTTTTGAAAAAAAATAAATTAAGATATATATTAAATAAATGGCACCTAAATTGAGTCCAATCTAATATATACAACTGAAATAGCCATGTGTTGATTTCAGTTTATTCATACAAAATTTAGATATATCTTGATGATCAGAGTTAATTAGTAGGTTAGTTGTAGAAAACTCACCAGGTATCTTAACTTATCTCCCTTTACTCTCTAGAACCAAACCAGTTCAATCTTAGACTTATAAATACATTATTCACTAAGAGATATCATTAACCACTGAAAATTCTTTCGAAGAACGAATAAATTCCTAATGGATTAATGATTCAATGATCAAATTCACATATGCAAGGACGTCTCCAATCATATAAAGAACATGAATTAAAAATAAAAGAATTTATGCATTGTATGAATGCAAAACTCACTACTCGGTAATGAAAGATTGAATTGAAATAATTCAACTAATTGTCTCAAATAATCAAACCTGTAATCCTAGACTAAAATTAAATATTTTAAAGTAATTAAAGCAAAAAAAAAAAAAAAGAGTTTAGGGGTGAAAGAGACTCATTTGGACATAAATCTTGAGCACCTCTCTGACTCTATGTCACGAGCTCTAAAATTTCTCCTCCACCAATCACAAACCAACTTAATTCTATTTTGTTTATGGTTCTTTGAACACTCTTACGCTTCTTTGTGCTAGCTCTGATGCTTAATCGCCCTTGAAAGATGAGGTAAACTCTCGAGAGCTCTCAAATTTACGTGGACTGCTTGTAAAATTACTCTCTCCACTTCATTTAAATAGTCCTAAAAGGATCTCTTCCATCCACATGCTACTGGATTTTGTAAAGCATCTTTAATTATCTCTTCATTTTGAAGAGATTTAGGTAGCTTGAAAAATCATTTTGAATGGGTTTATTTTCACTTATTTGTTTTCTACCTCTGTTTGGGCTTTCTCTGAGTTGGACTTTTTTTTTTTTTACTTAATTTTGGGCTTAAATTTAATAAGTTGTCTTTTGTTTTGGGTTGGCTTCTACTAGGCTGGACTTTCCTATTAATTTATTTTGTTCTAATTTTCCATTGGGCCTAATTTTCTCTTAGAATTATTTACTCAAGTCAACAAATCCTACGAGAAACTATTTAGTACAATTTAGGCCTATTTGGCGATAAAATGTGGAAATGAACAACTTAGGCTATTAATAGTAAAATATAAAATTTTTTGCCTAAATATGCTACGTAGATTATTTAAAAAGTAATTTAGGAATTAAATCATGTAACATTTTGCACTTATCAATTTTAAAAAACTTTAATGGGCGATTGAAAGTACTTAGGTGGAATTTAAATATACTTACCACTCTACTTTTCAATTTTTTAAAAAATTGTTTTAGGTTTCTAAATGATTTTATACGTAGGATTGCCTCAATCTTTTAAGTTAATATCTTTCATTTAATGGAAGACCATGAATTCCACAAACATGATTGCCCAAATTAGAATATACATTTTCTAAATTTATCTTCAAGTTGTACTTATTAAGGATATGTAACACCCCATGCTAGAGGTTAGATTATTAAGAAAATTTAATACATTTTATGCTTTACATATTTGAATACTTGCTTATTTATGCATAAGCATTTTGGACCCATACAATTTTTGTGCATGCATTCATGACAATTCCGGGTGTAGTTGGTTTTAGAATTTTGATTAAGGTGAGAATTGTGGTTTATTAGTGATGAAAATTTATTTGGAAATTATTGGCATGATTTTGGAATTTTAGGAAATTTTTTTAAAATTTTGGATTATCAAGAGAAATAGACCAATGGCTTAATGACATGTAGCACTCTATGAGCATGACAAATGGCTCATATGAAATTAGCCATGTATCAAGTTAGTAGCAATACACGTGATAATAACACACGTGAGTACTTGTGCTGGAGAGGAAAAATCACATAAGCCTTGTTGTTCTTCGGCCTATGTGGGTGTCCTTTGAAAAATCACTGAATCTTCTTCACTAAAACACTAGTTTTTAGATTCCTACATTAGTATTGTACTTTTCAACATAAAGAACTTGGTCCAGCTATTAGTTTGTCCTAATCTCTCTAGTCTTGTTCCTCAACCATCACCGAAACCTTGGTGATTTTTCTTAAAACAAGGTTAGTAAGTTTTAGTTTTCTGAGTTTTATGAATGATTCCGATGATATGTATTGGAAATAAGTACATGCATTATTTGGATGATGTCCTATATGTTGAGAACAAACACATGCATGAGTTATATCAGTTGAATGGTTCAGTGAAAGTGATGATGAGATGGGTTGGTAATATTGTACAATGGAAAGGTGGAGGTGTAATATCGATTGCATGTAGCTTAAAGAGAAACTTAGTGAAGTAGAAAGGTTTTGGATGAGTGGAGTGGTTGTGATGAATGAGTGTTAATGAAACAAATGTAGTAAGGATGAAAAGTTACAGTAGAGAGAGGAAGAAGATGACCTAATGTAGTGGAGTTCGCCGCGGTCAACTCTTGAGTTCACCACGGCCAACTTTTTTATAAGTTCACCGCGACGAAGTTTCCTGATAGCTTATTTATACTTTGGTATTTTAAGCATGACTTTCTCTATAGTTATTTGAATAGAGTGATTTTTTATTTGGAAAAAACTAGAGATATAAGGCTACTAATTGTATGAAGAGATTAAAATCTAATTCCATCTCTAAAAATTTCATAATCTGATTGGAAGTTGAGATAAGAATTCTATTAAAGCTCAAGAACAATCTGAAATATTTTGAGTATAACTTTTAGTATACTAAACCAAATTGGACAAACTTGATATCATTGGAAACTTTAGAAAAAGAGGGACAACTTTCTATAAGGAAGTATTACCTAATTGCCTCAACTACCTAATGTGAATAATTGAGCAAAGTGGACCCGAAAGTTGAGTATGAAATAAATATGGATTGAGGAATTGAGTTTGGTTTCATATGAATGATAATATGAGAATATTAAGGATAAGAAACCTAAATTTTTCATGAGCATGCATCATACATATTCGATATACATGTGCATAATTGAATTCATAATTGTGCACAATAGTAATATATGTTTGTATTGAATGCTATAGAAGAACGCATCGAGCAACCGATTCCATATATTGCTGAGACTTTGAGGCAATAAACAATGAGGGAGTTTGTGTAAGTAATCGTAGACGGTATTTTGTGTAAGTAATCTTAGACAGTATTTTGTGTAAGTAATTTAGATAGTAACTTTTGTGAATAACCTAAGACGGTCTCATCTTGATTTGTTTTGTTTATTACTGAATTGAATTTGATATTGATGAATGTGTACTGAATTGTGTAATGATTCCGAACATAAAGGTCCGAGATATTGATTGATGAATGTGATATTGAAATGCTACTTGCTTGTTATGAAATGTCTGAAAGGACTTTGTTTTGTTTTAAAACTGTTGAGTCCTAGTTGTGGGTAAATAGGCATGCCTAGAAGGGTTAGCTGCTGCTCCTGTATTGACACTTTGATGTCTCCTGTACTGACACTTCGGTGTCTCCTGTATTGACATTTCGGTGTCTCCTATACTGAGGCTTCGGTGTCTCTTATATTGATGGTTCGGTGTCTCTGTCTCGACACTTGGTGTCTCTGTCTTGGCAACGGTGTCTCTATCTTGACACTTGGTGTCTCTAGTATTGACGCTTCGATGTCTCCTGTACTGATACTTCGGTGTCTCCTGTACTGATACTTCGGTGTCTCCTGTACTAAGCTATATGCTTATCACGGTGGATTTGCCCTGTGTAGGTTCAGAGAGAAGGACTTAAGGAATTGAACAAGTCAACCGCATTGGCCAAAGAAGTCTGAGTTTTGTATTGCTCTAAAATGTATTTTGTTGAGTTTGTTTTGGGCTTGTATATGACTTTGGATTTATTTGAAGGTTTGTAATAACCTTAATTCAGGCTGGTTCTGGTTTGAAACAAGTTGTATTTAAGCTCAGTGTTTTATGATATATGTTTTCTCCGAATTGCCTCTGTTTTTAAGCTATTAAGATTACATGATGAATGTTTCGTATGTTTTGGTCTTGTTTCGGTTTTGTATGCATGTATGTTATGATGTCTGTGTGGCGTCCCCGTATCCTCCCAGGGGGTATTAGGGCGTCACAGGATATAAAATCAATCATTAAGGTGTCTTATGTTGTTTTCTTCAAGTTTCATCTTCACAACCATATCATCCAAGTACCCTTTCATATTTCTTCTAAAATGTTTATAAAAGACCAATTTCACCAACCTTTAATAGGTTTTCCCTATATTTTTAAACTAAAAGGCATAACTTTGAAGTAATAGAAACCCTTATGCATAATAAAGGATCCTCATAATGTCCATTCATTTTGATTTGATTATATATTATATAAGCATTCATGAAGCTTGAGGTATAGTTTCTTAATATGAAATTATCAACTAATTTAATTTTAGTAAGGGATAATTATCTTTAAGGTACTCTTCATTAGTATATGTAAATTTGACACACAACCTACACTTCCTGTTAGCCTTCTTGCCCATAATTACATTGGCAAGCTATTTAAGGTAGTCGACCTCTCTAATGATGCCTTTGTCTAAGGATTTTGTTACCTTATCTTTTATGGTCGGTTGTCTTTCTAATGTAAAATTTCCTTCTTTTTTTCAATCAACTTAAAGAGGCGACCGACATTTAGCTTATGATAACGTACCTTCTTGCTTACACTATGTATGTGGGTTGGATTCCGTACAAAAATGCCTAAATATTAGAGCGAGAATTTTCTTAAGTTTTATTTAGTGTTTTCCCATCCTTACCCCAACTTTAAGATTCTTATTATCTTCAAGTCTTCCTATTTTGACATATTTAATTTATTCTTATAGTTCACTTTTAATTTCTTATAGGTCACTAATATCTAATTCTTCCATGCTCATGGTATAATTAACGTTTCTTTCTTTTAGGGTTATGTAATAATAATAATATATATTTCTTTCTTTTAGTTCCTATGCACTTGGCTAATTCATTTAGGGTTAGGAATTTCATGATGTATTGGTAAGATGATGGTATTACTCGTGTCACACATATGAATGCTTATTAATTATTATATTATATATAAAGGGCATCCTTAATATAAAGAATTCCATAATATTAGTTTCATTTATTAACTTCAATCCTTATGTAATAAGTAAAGATATCTTCCTATTATTATTGGTGACCCCTAAAACCAAGTAGGGGTAAGTTGATATGTTTCATCCTATCTATTATGATACCCATCTCTTTAAAGGTATTATAGAATAAGATGTCGATAATTCTTCTTATATTTACTAATATCTTTTTGACTAAAGAGTTAGCAGTTGATAAGGTCACAACCATACATCTTCATGAGGGTCATCAAAGGTGATCTCAATAACCTTAATCCTTTTATTTGGTATATTATGATCTCACCATTTTTTTGGCTCTCCTCTTTTAAGGTTTTCTTTTATTATTATTTTAATTCCCTTTATAGCCTTTAATGTTATATGAATAACCATTTGAGAAGGTGTGTTTTTTCCTATCGAGTTCTTTAAGTCTCGATCTTCATGTAGGTCTCCTTCTGCTTTCATCCCTAACTTTATCATCCTTATCATTTCCCTTTAAGAGGTGACTTAAAACTTACTTATTTCACCAAGTTATTGACTACTCTTTTAAGACTTTAACAATCCTTTATGTTGTTTATGATATCCTAATAAAAGTAGTAGTATAGGTTTTTGTCTCTCTTATTAACGATGATGTCCTTTTTTTTCTAGCTAAATCATTATCAAGGATGTAGTCAACCACTCTATTAAGCAACATATTGAATATAGGAAGCGCTTCCTTAGTCCTCTATTTGTTTTTCCTTTTGATCCTTCTATGATTGGCATTTTCTGATCAGTTTCATTAATTGAAGATACAACATTCTTCATGTTTTCATTATACTTGTTACTGTGACTTCTCATATTTTGCTCCAAAATTTTCAAATATATACATCTTTTTGCCTTAGTTTGTACCCCCTCAAAGTTTTGAGGTCACTTTTTCTAAATTGGGTTTCAATAGGATTAGTAAGACATGATTATATTAATAAAGTTTGTTACCATCACTTCTACATTGATATTAGAATTTAAGTAACTTGAAAACTAAATCATTAAAGATAATATTTTAGACTCTGTTCTACCTAATAATTTATACATATTAGATGGGTAGAATTATGTGGCTTGAGTCTAGTGATGGCATAGTATGATATAAATCTTGAAGCTAATTGTTATAAATTAGTTATCAATACAATAAGTAGGGTTTAAAATCATGATGATGCCTATCTAATTAGGATGGAAAATAAGACTTTATATTTTAAGGCATTAGATATGCTATGTAGGATCATAAATTTCCTATAATGATCCATATAGATGACAGGGTTGTGCATGTCAATGTAGATATATATGGTTGGAATATTGAATCTGATTTATAGTGGCTCTGCCACTATGTTAAGTATTAGGGAATTATCGACCATCAAGGTTTTACTTCAAGCTTTATACTTGATTAGTAATAGTTATAGAGGGTGTAGGGTGTGTAGATGAGGCTCCTTTTAATGTTGATTGTGGGGTGTGGATAGGATTTCTTTCTTTCATTTTCTACTTTTCTTGTAAAATTTATATCACTTGTTCTTGTAACATCGTAACTTTCATTGTTTGTTCCCTAAGGTACTTAAGAATATAAAGGGTTTCAAGGGTGTTAGTTGTTTTAGTAATATTGGCATAATGGTCATTGTCATTAGTGTCCATTATTCTTTTTTATGGAGACGATAATTCAATTGTTTTAAGATTTTTTTTAGTGATTATATTAGAAAATTTTAATAAGTTTCACATAAATAATGTCAAATGATGTAAAATGAATTTGGTTTAGGTTTGTTGGACTAATCTAAGGTTTACAGGCTCACAAAAATAGCTTCTCAAATATTGGAGGTATTCTCAATAAAGACACTTCAACATTCAAGTTAGTGAAAGTTGACGGATGATAGATATAAAAAAAGGCTCTAATTAGGTTTAATTATAATGTTTATGAGAACTTACCTTTGAACCTCTCAATTTTATAAGTAATTTTCCTTTGATGTATAGTTGGTATCCAAATAGGCTTAGTATAATGGAATACAAGTTTTACGAGACACCTTAATTAGTCTTTTATTAGGACTCTATTGCCTTATATAAATGAATCATATCTTGATTGGACTTTCCTATTTCAAAAAATATGACCCCTTATATAGGCCTAAAACCTACAGACCTAAAGAAGATTAGTGGGTCGTGTTGGATCAAATCAAGCTCAATATGTATACTTATTAAGAGTGTGTCACATATTATCCCTAATTCTTTGTAATTATTATTATATTAAGACTACTAAGTAATATAGTACAAGGACTAGCATTTTTATTTCTTCCTTATAAAAAAGATAACTCATAGGTTAAAGTACAAAGATATTTAAACAAATATGTAAGTGATTATAAGAAAATAAGTTTATTGAAATGATATGACATGAGAATTTTATAAGGAATAATACTTGTATGTCTATAAAGATGCTAATTGTGATGATTATTATAGTGATCATTTTTCTTAAAATCTCCATAGTATCTCATATAGGATTGTTATATTTAATATTACTTACGACTTATCCTAGACAAGAGTTGTTGGACTCCGAATTTTCGGTAGAAATTAGAAATGTTAAATGGAATTAAATGAGTGTATTTGTATAGGTATTGTGTTATAGATGTTATTGTACTTAAAGAAAATTGATGAGAAATCGAGTGATTGGTTTTGATGACTCTGAAGATTATTTTTGGTTATGAAATTTTAAGTGGATGAGATGATTGAAATGGAAGTTGAAATCAAGAAATAGAAAGTGAAAGTGTAAAATTTTGAAGATATTAGAAAGTTTGACTTTTTGGAGTAAAGAGTTGACTTTTGATTTAGGAAGATTTTGAGAAAATGATCTACATGAAATTTGTAGATTATGTTGAGAGCTTTTCGTAGCCATAAAGTATGCTATTTTTCGATATCGGGATTAAAAGTTATGATATTTGAAAGTTAAGTGTATTTTGCCTTAGTTTTGGAAAATGCTCTAAGTGTAGGATTATATATATTGTATTTTGAGGCGATTTCCGTACTGATGTAGTTCAAATTGGAGTAATAGTTACATGAAAGTTATAGAGAATTTGAATAGCTTTAAAATGATGTATGATATGCGAGTTTTGGTTGTGGAGGTTGAAAGATATGATAATGTGAAATTCGAATATTGCTTAGGTGATTGCTATCAGGGCATAAACATTGATTGAAACATTGACTTAGATAGAGGTTGAAGTTATTTTGGAGTTCTTCATGAACATTGTAGAGTTTGTTTTTATCTTTCCATTGATATAAAGCACAAAAATATTGGACAAGGGAGTAGAAAGTTATGATTGTTAGAAGTTTTGATGCTGTTTAGTGTGAAGCTGATCGACCAGTCAGTTTGTGTGAAGTTTTTGAACATTTAGAGGTCGATCTGATTTTTAAGGCCTTCATGAAAGCTGTAGAGGGTTCTTTTACCTTTCTATAGACACCAAGTTTGTCAAATTTAGAGTTCTGGATCAAAAGTTATCATATTTACAAGTTTTGGAACTGTTGAGGAGTTTATCGATCGGTCACATTGTAGCAAACTTTTGATTCCTTTAATGTCCGAGCTTGCCTTTAAGTCCTTCTTAAAAATGGTAGAGCTGTCTCTTAGCTTTCCAACGAAACAAACCGCAACTCATTTGGAGCTCGGAGCCAAAATTTATGAAGGTTTGAAGTCTGATAGGTCGGATCGTGCGGCTGATCGCTCGGCAGCGAGCGCCCGCTCGGGCGATGGCCGATCGGCCGCGGGGTGGATTTCCAGCCGACCGACCTCTCTTCCTTGTTTTGGCCATAACTTCTTCGTCCGACATCCGATTGATCTGATTTTCGAAGCGTTGGATTCTTAAGACATTTTTCTATCTTTCCATACTAGATTTATTGGTTTTAGAATTAAATGGAAAAAGATAGACCTGATCTAAGTGAGCTGACCTATGGAAAAGGTCCTAATAGTGTTCAGTATTTTGGAGATATCTCGATCGGTAGAGCTCCGATCGATCTGATTCTTATTGTAAATTAATCTAGAGAGATGGGGCTACAAATGTTATGAAGGATTCGATCGACAATGTAGCCTCTAAGACTTTCAAATATGGGTCGGAAGTTTGAGGTAGTGTACAGTCTCGGTGTTATAGTGGTTGAACAGTGTTCAGTATTTTGGCTATATCTCGATCACTAGAGCTCGGATTGAGTTGATTCTTATTTCTAATTAAACTAGAGAGATGGGGCTACAAATGTTATGAAGGAGCCGATCGACAATTGAGCCTCGAAGACTTTCAAATGCAGGTCGGAAGTTAGGTGTAGTGTTCAGCCTCGGGTCTGAAGAACAAACTTCAGTATTTTGGAGATATCTTGAGCTATAGAGCTCCGATCGATCTAATTCTTAAAGAGATGGATTCGTAAGGCATAGAGGGACATTTCTCTAAAAAAAGAAAGTCTTGTTAAAGTACTTCATTTACCTGGTCGAAATGATCAGACAAGATGTCAGTTATAAAGACCAATGAAGGGGCAATTTTGGAAGTTTACTTAAAAGGTTAAGTTTACAGGCTTAAATGGAGGGGCATATGGGTCATTCCCCATTCATTAAATGACATGGCAATATAAAAGATAGTGGCTGTCGTATAAGGCATAAGGAAGTAAGAGAAGAAAAGAAGGAAAAGAAAGAGAGGAGAATGAGAGAAGCTTCGGGAGAGAAGAAGAAAGAAAATGGGAGAAAGCTAGGGTTCGATTTTTCTACCACTTGAAGAGGCATTTTGATGTCATTCCAAGAGAGAAAAAGGTGGAGGATGAAGAGAGCTTAACCTGGAACCAAGATATATCCGAAAATGGTGAAGGATGAGGTAAGACCCGAAATTTTGATTTGTGAATTTTAGAAAGCTTTTGGTTTAGAATCATGAAAAATGGAATAGGTTTGTGGAGTATGAAGTAAATTTTGGTGATTGCTAAGTATTATGGGTTTAATTTTGGATAATTGGAAATTAGGGTTATACCTACTTTTGTAATTGGGATTTTTGGAAATTATTGGTTTAGAATCATGGGAAATATTATGGATTGGGGAAATATGATATCAATTTTGAAGATGTTGTGATTTGTGATATTAAATTTGGGTGAATTGGTTTAGGCCAATTTTGGAATTTGGGGATTTTAGAAATTGTTGCTTTAGATAGCTTGGAAAATGATGAGTATGGTCCTATAGTTAATTTTGAGGATTCTGTTATTTATGATATTGAATTTGTGGGAAATTGGTGTAGAGAATTTTCTATTGGAAGAAAGAAAGAATCAATGGACAAATTGGAGCGAGGAACAAGTTTCTAGCATCGATTCGAGGTGAGTAATGTGTTTATAATTTGAATTTATAAGTCACTATTGCTTTCTTTAAATAAAGAAATTTTCTGATTTCAATTGCTTCATAAATGTTGCATCATTGTATGAATGATTTGAAAAATCATTTTTGATTCAATACATGGACTTTGGATGAATTGCAACATACATTGTGTCATGCCTCGAAAGATTACATGGCAAGAATGGAAAGAATGAAAATTCTGAAAACTTTGATAAAATGCTTTGAGCATGAAACGAATGGTTATGTGTTTTGTTTGGGTAAGAGAGTTACGGATGGAGTCACGTGCACGTTGACGTATAGTATAGCCTTCTCCCGGCTGTCCGCTTGAGGCAACGAGATCCTTGAGAAATTGGACTCGGATAGTTTACGAAATAAACTTCGGTTTATCCGGATCGTTTTTACGGAACTCTCGAGCCATTTGTGTGCATTGCATATGTGATATGACATTGCATCTATAAATTGTCAAGTTGACGCATTCATGTTTTGTAATCTATGGATTTATGGCTGAAAGCCTAAGAATCATACGTTTTACAAACTGCGAGTTTGACTACAGCAAGAAATGAACTTTTCAAAACGTGCTTTACGGATTTCAAAGAAATGTTTTCTAAGACCAGAGAAGGAAAAAGATTTCAAGGGTTTTGCTTATCTATTCGTTTTATAAACATATTATCCACGAGCTTTGTGCTTACCCCCCTTTCATCTCCATCTCCAGGTTTTCGAGCGGGAGATCGAATGAAAGAATGTCAAGACGTGTTATTCGATTTTGTATCGTTTGTATTTTGTGAAAAATGGGATTTTTGTATTGGTTTTTATAAGACTGGTTTTGGCAATTATTGTATTACAAGTATTATTATGGGATTGTATTATGAATTCTGGACGTGTGTATTGATTTAAGTTATGAATGGGATCTGGATATAGAGATGATTGATTATTGGGTTTGGATTGATTTGATTTATGAAAGGGTGTATAAATTGTAATTGAATTATGAGATTTGGATGAGGCTATTGAGTTATGGTATTGCACATGGATATGTTATATAACTTTTGTATGTTCAACTGAGATATAAGCATGATTTGTATATGGAAAAATGTGAATGAACGGGTATTGGACATTGGATAGTGCAATTGTATGTGAATGTTATTGGATTAAGGAATGAGAAAAGAGAGAAAAGAAAAAGAAAAAGAAAAAAATTTATACCGATTTCGGATTAAGGTTAGTCCAAGGTTTCCAACGCGACGCTTTCTCCTAAAAGTATATTATCGGATGTCCGTACTTGTGTTTGATTGAATGCTTGATTCGATTTGTGATTCGTGATCGTTTGTTTGGTTTGTCTCCGAGCCAATTCGATTTGACTTTGTTTGTATGCTTCACTTCCAAGTTGGCTTTCGATTCGTTAATAATTTGTTTCGCTTTGTGATCAATCATTTATTCGTTCCGCCTCTTTGTGATTCGATTCATCTTACATTTTTGGGTTGGGCGCGGTCTCGGATCGGGTCCCAACAAGAGTTGCTTGAATGTTAGTTACTAAATAAGATAAGAATTATGCGGAGGTAAATGAGTGATTAATCTAGGATTCATCAGCTTAAAGTAATTAGAAATAATGTTTTATTATTTTCGATTAGCATTGATTCAAAAATCTTTGGCCAAGATAAAATAATAACATGAAAATAGTTTTAAATGTCATTATAAAATAAATTACTAATGCTATGGAATTAATGTGATTAAATTCAAATAGTGCGATATTGATTTCATACTTTATGTTTGATCAAAACATTATATAATGAAAATATTATACTACATGAAGATATCATGGACGAGAAAGTTAGTTAAAATTACTTTGATAAACAATACCAATATTAGATATTAAATCTTATTGTGGCCTAATTGATATCAAATTAGAATGAATTGTTACTTTGACTAAATATTATTTATAATTATAACTATAATTTAACTAAATTATTAAAGGTCCAAACTCTATTATAAATAGACATAGGCTCTAAATGAGATAACACTCTTAGCATACTTCTCTTTACACTTATTGTGGTATTCTTTCAACTTAATCATGTAAATATCACTAGATGTCAAACATTTGTGCGGCTACGATAATTTATCACTAACCTATTAAATAAATCGATTTTAAGAAGTTATAAAAAGGAAATTAAGCTTATAATAAGGTATTATTTATGATTTATGATTTGTGTTACGTCATATTTATAGATTAATCACTTCATAAAATTAAAGTAATCTTGGTTTTAGAAAATCACAAAACTTATTATTTTTGTTATGTATATGCTGAAATCGTGTCTCAATTTCTCAACAATATTGGTATCAAAATGTGCGTTAAATTTTTATTTGATTATTATTGAGCATGATGTTAGAAATTATTAATGTCAAGAAGTGCAAATCCTAAATCCAAAATTTCGTTGAACCCTAAAATCACCAAACTCAAATTTTATCCAATTGAATAGGAATAGGAAAACTTCAAATTATTAAGACGTTTGGTTTAGAACCAGTGTTCTTAAGTAAAACACAGAACTAAAAAAAAAATTCCAGTTCCTATATGCCACCACCACAAGTTACCATGGTAATTACTGGTCAATATTTCTGGTAAAAGAACCCATAATGTTGATATACTTTATTATTCACTGTTTTAACAGTTGATGGAAAGGAATTTTTGATGATTTGTGCAAATATGGCGTTGAAAAGGGACATTTTCATATGAAAAAGCGAAATTTCGATACTCTATATTTTCGGTGTTTGAAGGAAAGCATGCCAGAGAAGCTAAAAACATTTTGGCCCTCCTCTCTACACGATGGCCTTTATTTTTGTCTCTTTTATTGTCGATGATGGCATAAGATATCTCTAGCGACACTAAGCAAAGCAGGACGGGGGCAACAACAATATGGATGCATTAGGATGTTGCAATGACTTCTAATGTTTGTCGCTTTTGCCATTGATTATAGTAGTCATCGTAATGGTTATTGCAGGAGATAAAGTTGGTAGTCTAGGGTGTCGAATGGAGAAAGTGCTCGTCAAAGATAAAAGATATCAAGGTCAAATATATCTTGCCGGTGGCGTCTAGTGGATAACTAGGTGTAGCTACGGATTGTTTAAGGTTAGGGTTTCAAAAGCAGAAGAAGCCACTAGTTTTAACTAAGGATTTTTAAGGTGGCTAGGGTTTTTTAAGTAGAAAAAGTAATTTGTTTAGATACTAGGCTAGTATTTTAAATTTCTTGTTAAAATATTACGTAAATGTTTTTTTTTATGAGAAATGAAGTAATTCATTAAATAAGAAGCTATTACATCAATATCAACCCATGAATAGACTTGCCTTTTACAATGATTTGCTCTCTATAACTTATGTTGAGTTCTTACAATTTCAATCCTATAATACGGGAACTAAATTCTCCAAGAAAAAGCTAACTATGGTTGCACGGATTGGTAAAGAGAACAACTAGCATTATTTATCATGTCCAATTAACAGTCTTCAATGTTAGGGTATTAGGATGCTTTTTCTTACCCCTAAATAGCCTGGCACATCTTTCTTTCTAGAGCATGGAAATATAGGAGGCAAAAGCTAGAAGGCAGAAAGATTTGTCCGCTGAGCTGATTGAGTTCGCTTATAGGAATCACGAGGCAAATGCATTCCAAGTAATCTCGATTATACTCAATCCACATTTACTAAGGATATAAGACCAAACCTTTTTTAAAACGGGGCATTCAAAGAAGAGGGGAAGGAAGGTCTCTTGCTGTTGATTGTAAAAGGCACATAGGCTATCCCTGTTAACAAAAGGAAGTTTATCTAGTGTCGTAATCCCTCCCTAATTAGGAGTCAGTTGAGAAAGCAAGTTTTTTACGGAAGTAATTGCTGCCAGGCCAATATACTCTAAGCAATATTATGAATTCTGTTCTATTCCGGCCGGTACTGAAAATTTAAAAATATTGGGAGACCTTTTTGTCAAAATTTTCAAAATTTTCAAAATTTTTGAAAGAAAATTTTCAAAATTTTCAAAATTTTCAAAATTTTCTTTCAAAAATTTTCCTCCCTCTCTCTTACCTCTCTTTCCAATTATTGTAAATAAAAATTTATTTTATATATTTTCAATTATTAAATAAAATTTATATATTTTAAAATTAATTATATTTATTAATAATTATTAAATTAATTTTATATATTAAATAAAATTGTAATTATGTCCAATTAAATGAAAATGAAATGGAATATGAAAAAATAACAATTCTAAAAATAATTCAAAATTTTGATAAAATAGAAAATAATTAATAATTCAAAATTTTGAATTATTTTCATTATTTTACAATTAATTATTATATTTAGATAATTATTATATATAGATATATATTATATATAGATAATTATTATATATAGAAATAATTAAAATATAATAAAGATATATATAAACTAAAATGAATAAGATATAAACAAAAAACTAAATTAAATAATCTACAACTTTAAAATATGACAATGGACTATTTTATAATTTTAAAAATTCAGAGACAATTTTATAAATTTAAAAATATTTTTGTATTATTGTAATATTTTAAATACTTTGTATTATTCTTAAATTTATAATTGTATGATGATAATTGTTTTGTTTATATTAATTGTGGTTATTATTTATATGTAAAATATTTAAAATGATTGTTATTTCATATTAATTTTATTATTATTTATTATTAAGATTTTTGAAAGCATGGTTGATACAAACAGTAAATTAGTAAAGTATATAGTACAACTATATAATATACCAATATGGACTATTTTGCAATTTTTAAAAATTTTAAGGACTATTTCATAAATTTAAAAAATTAAACAGATGCAAGATGCAGTTAGTTCGAGCTCAATCAAGATTGAATCCGATGCAGTATTCATAACATTGACTATAAGCCATTAGTGGCCCCAAATTAGTATGTTTACTTTGGCATTCCTTGGGATTAACAAAATCATGTCCTGCAAAGCTTGTGAGTCCTCTGGAATTCCGACTATGAACCCGTTTTCAAAATGTAGCGAGGCCCTTGACATTACTAATTTCACAAGCTATGAACCTTGCAAGTAATCTTCTCTGTTTAAGAAGGTGAGAGAAGAAATGCGATCTACCGTCTTTTCCCTTTTGTTCCCAAAGGTTGCCTCCTTTTAGGTAGTATGTGTTAGAGAAAATAACAGTAATAATTAAAATTGGAACGACTTATCTGAATATAAGGCATTGTGAAAAACACTCTCATAGGTCAGAAATTTTCTCTCTATAGTGCTGCAGGACAATAGGGTCCGACCCCAAGGTTAACGTCTTTTTCACTAGCTTTGGTGCACTTTAAAGGGTGAAGTAGGAACTGTCTCCGAAAATTAATAAAAATAAACAAAGACAAAAAGATATGTGTATAAAAAGTGTTTTTACGTGGAAGAAGATTTGTGCCTTATTTAGGAAAAGTGAGTAGAATTGTGATCGTGAGAGTGGGTGAAAGAGTACAAATGAGGGGTTTTTATAGCATAAACAATGAAAAGAGACATTAATTGTAGCACCCCACTCCCGCAAGATTCGGACCCGAAATCGATGGTGATATCCGAGACCATGCCCCTCGAGGGTGGTGTGCTAAGCACTCGATCAATCAAAATTCGGTATTTTTTTTCCTTTGTTAAAGACTGGACTCTTTCTTATGTTTCTTCTCGGGCTCGTCTCCTGGGCTTGATGGCCCAAATAGTCCAGCCTTGATCAGCGTATCTCCAGGCAGAGCGCTTCACGTGTTTACATCCACAGTATGCTCATGGAACATCCTGCAGCAGACGTACCAACTGCCAAGCCGTTCTTTTGCTCTTCTTATTCCCTTTTGCTTTTCCGCATCGTTTGCATCTGTAAATACAGCCCAATTTCAGCAGACTTATAGCCAATAGCTTTTCTCTTTTCTTAGTATAAATAGCTAAGCAAGTGTACATATCTGGGGCGTTGGTAAGAAATCAATACAAAAGAAAGTTTTTCACATTCTTTTCATGGTATCAGAGCGTATGGTCTGATCCAACTTACCACCCAACATGTCCACTATGGCTGAGAGTGATTCTAGCCATCTTGACTCCACTGATCTGGAGAAATACTCTATTACCAACACAGAAAATCCATGAGCAGTGTTAGTTACTACACTCTTCAATGGAAATAACTACCTAACATGGAGCAAGGCGATGACAATAGCCCTTTGTGCAAAAGACAAACTGTCTTTTATTGACGGGTCTTGCATTAAGCCAACAGAAGATAGGGCGTTACTCACCAGATGGAAGAGGGCTGATTCCATGGTCCAGTCCTGGATCCTCAACTCAATGAGCAAGGAGCTGGGAGATGCCTTCCTATCCTTTCCTACAGCCAAAGATCTTTGGGATGAGCTGAGGGAGAGGTTTGGGGAAGCCAACGGTCCAATGCTATACTAAATAGAAAGAGAGATTAGTCAACTCAAGCAAGGTACATTTTCTATCTCAGCATATTAATGGGTCTAAGTTAAATAAACTCTGGGATGACTTATCTAGCCTAAGTCCGACACCCACCTGCATCTGCGATGCCGCCAAAGCAATCAGTGACAAAGAAAATACACACCGACTGGTACAATTCTTGATGGGTCTGAACGAAGAATATGAACATGTTGTGAATCAGGTCATGCTCATGGAACCACTGCCCATGGTGAATAGGGCTTATGCAATGATGCAGACAGTAGAAAGACAAAGGACAGTGAGTGCGGTCAATGAAAACAACATGCAAGTTGCCATGATGGCAAAACAATCCAACTCTAGCATTAAAAGAGGGGGCAGAAGTACCTACAACAACAAGAAAACATACACAAGGAAGGAAGATAAGCATTGTGACAAGTGTGGGAAGGCGGGGCATACCATGGAAATTTGTTTCAAAATTCATGGAGTACCGGAATGGTACAAAGAGCTTGTTGGGCAGAAAAGCAAGGCCAACTTAGCAATATTTGGCGACTCTCCTACAGACATGCAAAATGAACATGATGAGTGCATCGACAGGAATGATCAAATCCCACAAGGATTAGCACATTTATTCAACAAGAGATATCCAAGGCAATAAAAGGCAAAGGCACAAGTGAGGTAAAGTTGGGAGGACTAGCAAATTTCGCAGGTAATGGTTGCACAAATTCATACATTACTTAAAATACATGCACATGGTTGATTGACTCAGGAGCTTCATCCCACATGGTCCAGAACCTAGATATATGTCATAATTATGATGTAAACAGAATATATGACCCAGTTACTCTTCCGGATGGCACACAATAGGAAGTAAAACATATAGGACAAGCCATCCTTGGTGAAAAAATTACTCTTGATGAAATATTACACATACCAACCTTTTTCAAGAATCTTCTTTCAGTAAACAAACTTACCACACAAAACGAAGTTGCTGCCATCTTTGTTTCTAATGACCTATTTTTGCAGGACCTTCGAACTAACAGCATCTTAGCAGCTATTAAGGCCCGGAGTGGATTGTATGAGCTAAGTACAAACTGCCTCCTACCTTCAGGGACCCTAAAAGGTCCTTCCCTAGACTTTTACAGAACCAAACATGTTGCTCATAGTGCTATAATTTCCTTTGATGTCTGGCAAAAAAGATTAGGGTATGTTTCTAAGGAGAAAATGCAACATATCAATGAAATTAAGTCTCCTATTTCTGCTATTTCTGAATGTCAAATATGTCCAATGGCAAAATAGCACAGAAAACCCTTTCCCAAACACAGAATAAACACCACTAGAAGTTTTGAACTTTTGCACATGGATTTGTGGGGGGCCTATCGAATCCCTACATCAAATGGGTCACAGTTCTTCCTCACCATTGTAGATGATTTCTCTAGGACTACCTGGACATTCCTACTCCGATACAAAGATGAAACACAACACACCATAAAACAATTTGTCAAATCAGTAGAGAAACAGTATGATACGAGGGTTCTAAGAGTTCAAACCGATAATGGAAGGGAATTTATAAACAATGAATGTAGAAGGTACTTTGCAGAGATGGGAATAATGCACTAGAAAAGTTGCCCTTATACCCCACAACAAAACGGGGAAGTAGTGATTAAACACAAGCACTTGCTTCAAATAACCAGGGCATTACTCTTCACAGCAAGTCTGCCCAAACATTTTTGGGGGGAGGCTCTCCTCACAGCTACCTATCTCCTAAATAGAATCCCAGCCAAAGCTCTACAATGGCAGACACCTTATGAGAAACTACACAAAAAGAAACCGACCTATGAACACCTCAAAACCTTCGGATGTCTGTGTTTTGCCCTAGACAAAACCCCCAGTAGAACCAAGATAGACCCTAGAGCCTCAAAATGTGTCTTCCTCGGCTACATGCCAGATTACAAAGCATACAAAGTTATGAACCTCGAAACCCAAATCATTTTCAGCTCAAGGGATGTTACTTTCCATGAAAGTACATTCCCTTATGCCAATACCCAACTCCAACCAACACAAGGGACATCACCATTGTTCCCTTGTATCACTACTGATAGCCATGCAGAAGAACCAAATGATATACACAGAAACCTAACCACTCAATATACTGAAATAGCACCAGAAAATAATGAAACCCTTTCACCACCCTATGTCCCATCCGAACCACACACAACACCAATCAATCAGATAAGGAAGAGCCAGAGAACTCACCACATGCCAAAATACCTGGATGACTATGTCCTGCACGCTTATGCTCATCAAACCACTGCGGATCTTAATACTCCTAACATAGCTTTACAAGTCTTTAGTCCTGCAGGAACAGAAGAAAGCAAGGAATCATATCTCCAGATCACTCACACTCAACCATACAAGGAGTTCATAGGTAATGTCCATTCTACCTTCGAACCTTTTTCCTATGAAACAGCATGTAAATCACAGGAATGGAGAGATTCAATGAATTCACAGCTGAACGCTCTTGAAGACAATCACACTTGGGTACTGACCGACTTGCCTAAAGGGAAGCGAGCTATAGCTTCTAAGTGGGTGTATAAGGTGAAATATAAACAAGATGGATCAGTTGACAAATTGAAATCGAGGCTGGTGGCTAAGGGTTTAACCAAAGAGAGGGTATTGATTACTCAAAGGTGTTTTCCCCAGTGGCCCGAATTGTGACAATTCGGACATTCTTAGCTGTAGCAACCATTAGACAGTGGCCTATAATACAGTATGACATCAATGATGCCTACCTACACGGTCATCTAGAAGAGGAAATCTACATGATACCCCCACAAGGATACTCAAAGGCCAAAGAAGGAGAGGTATGCAGATTACTGAAGTCAATCTATGGGCTTAAACAAGCTGGGAGACAGTGGCACAAACAGCTGACAACAACACTAAGGAACCTAGGCTTCCACAAGACAGAGGCAGACCACTGTCTGTACACTAAAGGCGAAGGAGATGCTTTTGTTGCCATCATCATTTATGTAGATGATATCCTCATTACGGGTGCAGATGAGACACTATTAAACCACACAAAACAGGCCTTACACAAAGAATTCCTGATTAAAGATATGGGATTTGCAAGATTTTTCCTAGGGGTTAAAATAGCTAGGTCTGAAATGGGGACTGTACTCAGTCAAAGTAAATACATGAGGGACATCCTACAGGAGACAAACATGCTAGAATGCAAACCGTGCACAACTCCTATAGTCCCAGGTAAGAAGTTTACTGTCGATGAGGGCGAGCCACTTAAGGATCCGGAACGGTACAGAAGAATCGTAGGCCGACTGCAGTACCTGAGCTTTACTCGACCCGATCTTGCCTACATCACGCAGTAATTGAGTCAGTTCATGAAAACACCAAGAGAACCGCACTGGGAAGCGGTGAAACATGATTTAAAATATCTGAAAGGAACCCAACATCAGGGTCTCTTCTACCCAGCAACTTCAACCCTCGAACTCACCGCCTACTCCGATTCTGACTGGGCAAGTTGCGTTTACAGTAGACGTTCCTTGACCGGTTTCTGCATATTCATCGGCGCCTCACCCATCTCCTGGAAAAAAAAACAAACAACCGTGAGTAGGTCCTCAACGGAAGCAGAGTACCGAAGCCTAGCCTCCACCACATGTGAGTTAAGGTGGATCGTCCATCCACTGTAATGTTTTCAAGTAAAAATTACGAAGGCCATACTTTTATACTGAGACAATCAAGCGGCAATCCACATATCGCGTAATCCCGTCTTTCACGGAGAACGAAACACCTGGAAATCGACCTACACTTAGTACGTGACGCCGTCATCTCCAAATTTCTGGATCTCCGACACATTCGCAGCCACGGACAGCTCGCCGATCTCTTCACAAAGGCTCTCCCCGCTCGCTCGTTCGGATCCCTAATGTCCAAGTTCGGATCCTTATGGGTCTCCGACTTGAAGGGGGAGTGTTAAAGACTGGACTCTTTCTTATGTTTCTTCTCGAGCTCGTCTCCTGGGCTTGATGGCCCAAATAGTCCAGCCTTGATCAGCGTATCTCCAGGCAGAGCGCTTCACGTGTTTACTCATCCACAGTATGCTCATGGAACATCCTGCAGCAGACGTACCAGCTGTCAAGCCGTTCTTTTGCTCTTCTTATTCCCTTTTGCTTTTCTGCATCGTTTGCATCTGTAAATATAGCCCAATTTCAGCAGACTTATAGCCAATAGCTTTTCTCTTTTCTTAGTATAAATAGCTAAGCAAGTGTACATATCTGGGGTGTTGGTAAGAAATCAATACAAAAGAAAGTTTTTCACATTCTTTTCATCCTTTTTACAAACACACATGCGGAAGTCAATAATCAAATAGGCCATAAGCCCTTTTCCATCAAACAATGCCATTTACAAAATTTTCATATGGCCATTTGGCCCTTTCACAAATGCAAACACTGAAATTGCGGAATAAACAATTTAATACAAAAATATAGACATGTAATGCAGACGCAAACTGATCCCGACTCCTATCCTTCACTTGAATCCTGCAAATATACTCCCGTTGGCCTAACGGGGTATTCTTCTGATCCTGAAACAAATAATTGTAATTTTTGGGTGAGTTTTGCGAACTCGGTGAGTGACCATCATCGATGGCTCACTCATCACATATCACATAAGATATATATATATTTCATAAATTACATCCCATTTCACTTTTTTTTTTCAATGACACACATGTTCATATTATTTCGCATTCAATCACTGAACCAATCTCACTTTATTTCCTATATCACAGTATTTCCCATATTCATATCATTTCATTAACAACCAAATTGAATCACATCAACTTGTTCACATTCAATATCATTTAAACGCTCATATGATGCATAAGTCACTTGTATGAGACTCACATTCGTTCTTATTGTTGTGACTGAGTGTCTCTTCACATATACAGAGTACCAGCCCATAGGCTTAGTCGAATCAGAATACTAGCCCGTAGGTTTAGTCGAATCACAATACCAGCCCGTAGGCTTAGTCGAATCACAATACCAGCCCGTAGGCTTAGTCGAATCACAATACCAGCCCGTGGGCTTAGTCGAATCACAATACCAGCCTGTAGGCTTAGTCGAATCACAATATTCACGGAGCATAGCTCTACGTGGAAACGCTTCAAACAGGCAACTCAAGTCACAACGCCTTTATATTTTATGCATTCATACCATGGAATGCATCACTTACATTGCATGCACTTATTCGATCACATTCACTTATCATCGGACCGTAGCCCGGCATTCAACATATAGTTGAGTATTCACTCTTTCTCTTGCATGCAATGCACATTTTGAAAACACTTAGTTCATCTTATCCACATATAATGAGCACTTCAATAATTCAGATCATTCATCTCAGAACAAATCATTCACATATCACATTATTTCACATTCAGTACATTCAATTAATCATACTTTGTATCAAAAATCACATTTTTCATTATGCATATACAATGCACATGGGACTCATTTTCTATTTGTTACTTTGTTGTGACCGAGTGCCTAAATTGTCCCTTAAGAGCTCACTAAACTGTCCCATGTAGAGCTCATTAAACGTTGAGCTTATAGCTCTGATCGGTGGCTACTTGGGTCACAATTACTATTTTGTTTTATGCATTCAGGCAATGGAATGCATCACTCACAATTACTTATCTCATTCAATCACTTTCTCATAACATCGGATCTTAGTCCGAGTATCCACATTAAAGTGGAGCATTTCACAATTTCATTTATAGCTAATATGCTTTTACCAATCACATATTTACACATCATTCATTCAATTGACAGTCAGTAGCACTTCTATATTTGAATCAATATCACAATCATCGGACCGTGGTCCCGCATTCCACATTAAAGTGGAGCATTTCACAATTTCATTTAAATGCCAATAAACGATTAATAATCACATTCACATACAATTAACACTTCAATATCTCATTCATATAACACCTTTATCGGACCTTTATTTTCCGAATTTCAACAATCAAGACACATTCATAATTAGTCATAATCACTCAGTTTATAACATAAACAAAACACACAAGAAGGTAAGACCATCTAGGTCTACTCACAGTACGCTCCAAAATAGCATTTGCTTCCCAATTCTGGAACGTTAAAATGTAGACACTTGACCTACACAACCTATTTATGCAAGGCACACATTGCACACTCGTCAATAATTGTACGCATAACAACATTCATTTTTTTTACAGTTGTAATAATGGACTATGTACAATGCATGTTCAATGACAATCCCGGGTATATGTTCTAATATACACTTTATGCTCATTTCCATTTCAAAATTCATATACGTTTCATATACTTCATTGGTACATGATCGTTCTAACTTCTCCTTTCAATCTTTGCCCTTTTTATAAGTCTAGCTTATTCATAAGCTTACATTTCAAGAACACTTGATTACTCTATATCATAACTCAATTTTTCATCATCTCTTTTCTAACCTCACATGGTCTCAAAATATCAAATCCTTATTCATAGCTTAGCAATTTAAACATATGAACACATTGAGGCTTATCGCCTATTTACACAAAAACAATAAATACATATATTACCCACCTAGTTGTCTTGCAAAACTTCGAGTCAATTTGTCTCTCTCCTTGTTCTTGGGTAGAATTCTCTTGGTTTCCTAAAACAAACCAAATCTCTTTCAATAGAAATCCACTTAAAATTTTCACAATGCAAAATCCCCAAAATTGATTCTAGGACATTTAAACCCAACCAATTTCTAAACTCCATAAGTTAGGATCCTTCCAAAAATCCAAAAGAGTCAAAAAGATCTTACCTTGATTCATCACCAAAAGAGATCTTTAGCTCAAATGGAAGCTCTTATCTTCATCTTCCTTATTCTCTTCTTCAACAACTTTAAAATCTCTCTTAAAGGCTAAGGAAATTAAAACCCTAGCTTGATCTCTCTTCTTTCTCTCTCTTTCTTTCTTCTTCTCTTCGTATTTCTCTTTCTTCTTCATGATATTTCTCTTTTTTTTATCTATTTTCGTTCTCCCCTTAATTTATAAGCCAAACCATACTTCTTTTTTCCATTTATGCCCTTAATGAGTCCAAAAATTCTATTTTATCCTTCCTTATAAGCTTATGTTCTTTTAAACTTAAGTGTCTTGCCAGAAATATCCTTGACCATTCTTACACATCACTTTCTTCTAGAAGACTCTTCTCTATTGTCTTACGGGTCTAATGTCACTAAAAGCATTCAATTTGGTTCAATGATTCAGAAGTTACACTTTAAACATTTTGGACTGTTCTTGTCCAAAACAGTACACTATGGATAACTTCCATAAGAATTTTAGACATCCTAGAGACTGAATCCGATTCCAAATCCTTCATACCATTTGTAGCTCCATGTCTCTAGTTCTCCACGAATCATAAATCATCTCATTTTGATTTCTATAAATCAAGATATCATCAAAACACTGAAGTATGTTCAGTGGGATAACACCAGTTCATATCCTTTAAGAGCACCCACACTGTACCTGACTTACTCTTTTCACTTAATCTCTCTCCATACAATTTAGATAACTTTGATTTTTGGTGGAGATATAGAGAAAGTTCTTACGAATCCAACGGTTTAAGAATCAAGTCATTTGGAGGTCTAGAGAAGAAGTTATGGCCAAAACAATCCAACATGTTCATATCCTCACCTGAAATGTATATATCCTAGTACGAATGCCATAACTTTTGCTACAGAAGTCCGATTAGTTTCATTTTTAGACCATTAGAAAGAGGACTTCTGGATATAAAACTTTCATGAAGAACTCAAAGGCCAATTCTATCGTCTAACTTCTGTATCGTCTCACTTTTCTTTCGTCTGCATTTCTGCGTCTGTACATATCTCAGTGCGAATGCTATAACTTTTGCTACAGATGTCCAATTGACTTTGTTTTTATACCATTGTAAAGAAGACTTCAATATCTAAAACTTATATGAAGATCTCAAAGGCCAATTATATCGTATAACTTCTGTATCGTCTCACTTTTCTTTTGTTTGCTTTTCTGCGTCTGCTTTTCTGCGTCTATACATATCTCAGTGTGAATGCTATAAATTTTGCTATAGATTTCCAATTGACTTCGTTTTTAGACAATTGGAAAGAAGACTTCAAGATATACAACTTCTATGAAGACCTCAAAGGCCAATTCTATCGTCTAACTTCTGTATCGTCTCACTTTTCTTTCATCTGCTTTTCTGCGTCTGTCTTTTTGCGTCTGGATATCTCCACTTATAAGACACATAACTTTTGACTCAGATATCCAAAATTTACAAACGTTATACTGTTAGAAAGATAAAAGAAAGATCTACAACTTTCCAGAAGGAAAGTTTGCCAAAATCTATCTAGATTAAGTCCAGATTTGCCCCGAAAGTCTGAAGATAAATTTTTTGTTCATACACCAATACTGCACCCAATTCTTCACTTTATGACAATATTTGAGACCCTTAGACACAGAATTAAAATTCGATGTCTTCACACAAAATGTAGCCATGTATATCTAGTTTAATCCAAATTAAGAATCATTTCGTTTGGATTATTAGAGAAAATGTTGTGGCTAAAATATTGAAGCATATTCAGTGAATATTTTCCAGATCTCAATCAATCTTGTTTCTAAATCTTTCCTTATTACAACTCATACCAAGATCACTCTTTCTACTCCTTCTACTCCTCGTTTTCAATAAAAACACATTTAATATCAATTGTACCTGGAAGTTGTCAATGAATGCATGTACCACTTTTTATGCTAAAGCATTTCGTATCTATGTGCTTATATGCTAGCATGATGCATGAGCAAGAAAATGCATTTCCTTAACCTCTCTTTGAGTTCACAAATACCGAAAGTTTGGGTACTAACTCTTAATAAGGGGACGTGATGTTACATTTCTCCCCCTTAATATATTTCGTCCTCGAAATTTTCATCTGATTGATCAATACAATGGAGGTGACCATCATTGATGGTTCACTCAATTCATGCATCACATCATTGCACATAACATAATATTCACTTCATTACATATTCACAATATATCACATTGTTTATACCAAACACACATCAAGTATAATTGGCAAAGCACATGAGACTCATTTTCATTTATTATTGTCGTTATGACTGAGTGTCTTTTTCCAGCTCATCCCTTCATGGATGTCGAGCTTTGTCGTATACGTCCCATATCCCTTAGTGGATATCGGGGACAGTCGCACTCGAGCCCGAGGCTCTATTCACATTCCGAGCTTTAAGCTCTTTGTCCTGGCTACTCCGGTCATAACTTTCTTTATCTTACATGCATTCATGTAATGAATGTTGCACATATCATAACCTCAGTCAATCACATGGATGCACATTCACATTTTGATCATATTCATCATCGGACCTTAGTCCGGCATTCAGCATAAATGCTGAGCATATTTTTGCATTCATATGCACATTCACAATTTTTGCATGTTTGGAGCACTTAAATAAATCATTCAAAACATATTCTAAGCAAAAAATTAATTAAGTGAGACCGTCTAGGTTACTCACAAAAACATTTCATCTTTCCTTTGATAGTTCACTTCTCTTTAATATTAACACATTCAACTCTTATATCCATTTCACCAAATTTGGAAACCTCAATATCTGAATGTGAATTATTCCATCATAGAACTGTCCATTCGGTATGTCAGATTACACACTAATTTTACCAGTATAGCACTCATTAGTGCATTTCCTCCGAACTTAATAATTTATTCAATCTTACATAATGTACATTTCAGAAATGATTTTGTACATTTAATGTCTCCAAGATTTCAAAACGATTTCTATCATAACGATTCTAAACCATGTATCAAAATCAACTCATAAGATTTTCATTATCATAAGCACATCAAAACCCACTTTTCACTATTACAACAGATTGTATCTTAATTTCTGACGCGAAACTTCATTAAGCATTGCACAATCTCCAAATCCAATTGATATTTTATCATCAGTGTCTTATTCCTCAAATATTCAAAACGTCCCCTTTTTTCCTTGCAGACACTCTCACAATATCATCTATGATCACAGTCACTACTTGATACAATTTTGCTTGGATCACTTAAATCTTCAATATCATAATATCATTGGAGAATCATTAACTTCAATAGATATCACTCACATTTTTCCTTGTGTTAATTTCTTGCAATTCCTTAGGTGACTAATCCCCCAATGAAAGAAATTTTGTCTCGTGTCATTTTTAGTCTCCTGCTTGACTTCTCATCTCTAATGATTTCCCTTTTTCTTCGAATTCCTTTAATTCACATCAGCTTACTCAAATGCATATCACATATTTTGCACAATTCATAAATATTAGCCACAAATGGCCTTTACAAAATTCACTTTCACATAATCGCCCAAAATGACATTTTTCCAAAATCACATAATCGAAACTTTTTCACTTGACAAACAAGTTACCCACTATTTCCACAATGTGTTTACATCCAAAAACATACATATTACAAGTTTAAACCATTCTAAGAGTCATAAATACAACAATTGGTAATTCATTGGAAAGCAATCAATAGCATTTATGTTAGGAAAATTAATGAGCTTAGTAACTCAATTATTAAAATATCACCCACCTTAATTCCTTTAGCTTTAATCTTGGTCAATTTGTCTTTCCTCTAACTCCAATTGCCTCTCTTGACCTTCATCAAGCATTATAATCCCATATTAATATGAGATATCAAAATTGGAAATTATAAGGAAAGGAAAACATACATGAAAACCTTCACATCCTTACCCAAGCCTTTCTTAAGCTATTAAAACCAAAACCAATCTAAATTTATCAAAGAATTTCAAAAATTCCTTACCTTGAAGCCTCCCACGAAAATGGCTCTTTTGCCTCTAATGGAAGATTGCACCTTCCCTTCCCTTTTTCCTTCTTAAAGAACTCTTAAAATCACCTTTCTAAACCAAGATTTGACAAAGCCCTTACTCTTCTCCTTCTTCTTCTTCTCCTCTCCACTTAGCCATAAACTCCTTCTTTCCTTTTCTCTTTGATAGTTTCGTAAGCCTTCTTTCTAAGGGCTTAACAAATTGTATTTCTTAAACTTAAAAACCTAAGCTTTAAACTACGTAGTTTCAATATCCTTCACACTTGCAATTTGTCCTCTCCTCTTTTCCTTATAAATTACGAAGCTTCATTCATTCCTACGGCCTTATGCCCATTTGTTTCTATTCTTTTTGTTTTAATGGCATTTAAAAGACTACAATACCCTTCCTTATAAGCCTTAAGTATAAAAACCTAAGTGATCTACCTAAATTGCCCTTACACCTTCTTATTCTTTTAATTTCTAATTTCTAATAACTTATCAAAACTCTAATTTTAACTAAATCCCTTCATTTAATATCTATTAACTAAGGACTAAAAACCTCAAATTAATTACTAAAAGGCTCAAATTAATTACTAAAAGGAATTTAAGCAAACTAAACCTCAAAAATAATTTAACATGTTTATTTACTATGAAAAATGAATCGGGGCCTAACATAATTTGACTAGAGTGGAAAACCATACCTTAGCTACCTTCTTAAGAGTTTGTTTATCAAGGGCTACCATTGATTTACCTTCTATTATGACCAGGGGAGTATAATACTATATTTCACCATTCTTTTCTCCAAAGAGTTGCTTTCAGGTTAGGGATTGGTTTATTAAAGCAAAACTGATGGGTTTGGGCAGTTTTTGTTGGTGGAACCAGGGGGTTTGGGGAGGTGAGAACAATGGCCTCTGATGGCAGGAATGACAAAGGGTTTGTCAGATTATCAAGATGGTTTGTCTTATTTCCAAGAAAGGGACTACAAATAACTAAAAAGTTATAACGGGCAATAACTTTAAAAAGAATTTGTCTAAAAGAGTAAGCAATAAGGCAAGAATAGAGAGTTCAACATGGAAAAGACGATATAGTCCTTATTTAAGTCGATCAAGGAAAGGCCTCAAATGTGGAAAAAAAAATGAGAAAGAAATCTTAAAAAATTGGATGTAGGACATTAGCAATTTAGGCAATTGTCATCAAGGAGAGTAGGTGAGATGGACAGATGGTGATCAGCATAGGAAGAACTAGTATACATCTTCAATTGTGCCAAAACTAGAAAGGAAAGGAGTTTTTATTACTTACCTTTGAAGTTACATTGTTACCTTCTATTATTATAAGAATAAATATGATTAATTTATGTTTAGTTATATATTAAACAATCTTAAGACTATGTAAATTTGAATAGATCCTAGCCTATTAGAGATATTAAACTAACCTTTTCAAAATAGTAGTGAGGGATATTATTTTAAATAAAATGGTACAAGTAACCAATACATTATTAAAGTCTTATTCTTATTTAGTTATTGTAATTTATAATCAATTACTTATTTTATTCATAATTATTTAGTTTTGAGCAGTGCAATGTACCTAAATCTAATTATTAAAGAACAAAATTTCTTAAGGATAGCTTACTTTGACAATAGTTCTCAAAATAAAAAGAAAAATTGTATGTCCATTATAGAATCTTGTTATAATCTGCATTGATGATTTTGGTCGTAAAGTTTAAGAGATATGTCAATGTCATATGAAAGACAAAATGTGGGGACATTTTAAAATTAACTGATATCTCTTAAACTTTGAAAACAATATGTAAGCACTATGATACCTAAGTTGACTTATCTGTGCAAAAAACCAATGGATAGATAATCCATGGAACAACTGATCGAATCGTCTTCAGAAAGCCTGCAATCATCTACCCTATTCAAGTAAGAGATAAAAGATTCGAGAAAACAGCAAGTCGTTATACCAAAATGGTAAAATGTAATGCTCTGTGTTTTAGATCTGAAAGTCGCCATGTGCTCACCGAGGGTTATTGAATGACCCAAGTGGGCCTAGCTCACAGTAAAACTTCTTTTGATGTAATCATCTATTTTATTAATAAACTTTTAAATTCTAAAAAAAAATAACTTTACGTATCATATTATTACAATACAATTTATAATATTTAATATATGAAATCTTATACGAATTACTCCCTCCGTTTTATAATAAGAGTCGTTTTAGATACATTTTAATTATTAAAAATAAGTGTCATTTTTGACTTTGTATGCATGTTAATAACTTTTCTTCCAAAATTAACCTTTCATTTCTCTCTCATCTTAATTATACAGATCACAATTTCAAGGTAATTTCTCTCACAATTTCATTTAAGATGCTGATTACCGAGGTAATTTTATGGAAGTATTAATAAGAGTATATCTATAATTTTACTGGCTTTCTTAATAAGCGTGTATTTTTCTAAAACGACTCTTATTATGAAACAGAGGGAGTAATAATTAGGTAACCAACCATGTATCATTTTATCATGCAGCAATAAATGCCCGACATAATATCAAAGTTTAAAAATATTGTGAAGGTTTTGTTGGTGATGGATGTTAAAGGAAAAGCATTATATGAAATTTCCCTTGAAAAACATATTGATTTAATTTATTTTTCAAATTAAAATATGAACCTGATCATAATATTATTTAATCAATTCTCCTATAAATTAAAGTTGTTGTTTTACGTTTATTTGTATACCTTAACACTTTGTATGTTTCAAGGAAATAGAAAGGAATTGGGAGTAATGGAAAGGAAATTAATTAAATTTCCTTGTATGGTTAATTAATTAATAAAGAAAGTAAAGTAAAGAGGAAAAATTAAACCTCAAAATTTTCCTCTTAATCAAAAAAATTTCCGTCAAAAGTAGATGAAAATGGAGGAAATTTAAAAATTGACACAATTTTATCAAAATACCCTTTTAAAATACCTCTTTACAAATAGTTATATGCATAGGTAGATTTGTCAATTTTATATATTATTACCTAATTTTCATTTTTTCCTTCTATATATCCAAATAATGAAAATTCTATTTCCTTTTACTTATTTTAAAAAACTCTAATCTAAACGAAGGAAATTAAATTTCACTTTTTTTTTTCCTTTCGTTTCTTCATTTAAATTTATTCCCGTTTCCTCTACATCTTAGATTGCCATATACACAGTATAAAAGAAAACTTTAGGTCAATATTCATTTGGGATCGGTGACCGTAAATTTACTTGGGCCGGCCTCCCTTTGTTCAAATTAAGATCCCAAGCTCAAGTCCATGAGTTAAGATTGTAATTCTTAAACTCAATTTCAAAGCCCATTGACTTTATGTTTAAAATGCAAATCAAACTTCCACCGTCTTTCCCACTCCCACCAAGTAGCCGGCGGTGCGGTATCGCTATGCACTAACAAATCAGATTGGGTATCTTCAGTTGTGGTAAACAGACGTTTTGCACGATCCTACCGATCTATCCCTGTTTCGGGTTGACTTGAAGGATAAGTTCTTGCTGAAATTACTCTGGAAGAATTGCCGCCATTTATTCGTTTGGTAAGAAAAGATAAGTTGTCATTTTTTAATTGTTTCTGTTAAAGGAGAGGTATTGCTTGTTATTTGATTTGGTTTTCATTTTTTTGGTATATGAAATGCTAACTATGTTCTCAACCAAATATATATAGCAATTGCCACCTGTTTTTAAAATAATACGAAGATTTAATGTGATTTTTGTTCTTGAATTTTCATTTTGGCTAATGTGTGGTCTATCTGGTATCACCTCTTCAAATTTCTGTCATCACTGCTTGGGTTTTGCAAATTGGGAGTGTTGAAATCCTCATGTGCCCATTTATTTGCTTTGAGAGAGTTCTCATTTGAACTAAAGCTTCCCATTGCTTTTATCTGTTTTTAACCATTAAGAGCTACCTAATCCCTTTAAAGCCACTTTTGTTCTTTACATGCAAACCTGCTATAATGGATTTCCCATGCATTTTCGCTTAAACTAACCTCATTTCTCTTAATCCATTTGGGCCCTCTCCTCCTTGACTTTCTCGCTAACCAACTACTTTGCTCTTAGTTTCTCCTAGTTTGATACATGGAAATTAATGAAGACGACGAAGAGGAATTGGGATTCTCTAGAAATTACTTCCTGGCTAAAGAGCTAGGTGGCGGTTCCACTAAGAAATCAACCCGCAAGATTTCTGATATTGACGTCGTTGATGAACAGGTTCTGTTTTCTAACCACCTCCTAAAACTAATCAATAATTTGACTTTATGATTTTTCCTTGTTATGTTTTGTTGACCCTTCTCTTTTTCTTGTTTGCGTTTGCAGGAGCTAAGAGCAGCAGTAGCAAATATCGAACCAAAACATGAGAGAGAGATAGAGTCTCTTCTGAATGGTTATAAAAGTTCATATTCTAAATGGGTATTTGACCTAAGGTATTATAATAGTGGCAATCCTTAAAAGGTATTTGTTAATGAACAAAAATGATAAACGAGTAATTTTCTTGGTCGATCAAAATGATGCTTGTTGATTGGTTTATTTGTTTTAGACAATTGCTAATGTTTTTTTTTTTTTTTGTTATTGACTCTCATTATTTTTATTTTTTTCCTTATTTATGCTCTTTCCTCTATTCCAGATGTGGTTTTGGCCTTCTAATGTATGGTTTTGGATCCAAAAAGGGCTTGATTGAAGACTTTGTTTCTACAGCATTAACCAAATATTCAGTGGTTGTGATAAATGGGTATCTTCAGTATGTTAATATAAAACAGGTGACCTGATATTTCAGAATATTCTTTTTCTTCATAAACATATTTTCATCTTTTGCAAACTGAGGTATTGGCAGCAGATGGAGTGTTCAGGTTTTCTGTTTGCTCTTTACCTCACGACTAAGTTACTAATCTACTATCAGTTTAGGTCATGACAGCCCTAGCCGAAGTTTGGTGGGAACAACTGAAATCCAAACGACGAACTCCATCAAAGATCTTGCCTAAAGTTCAGCAGCCATTTAGTTCTAAATCTATCGAAGATCTTCTGGCCTTCTTAGATTGTCCACATGAAAATGGTAGTGATTCTTTTGTTTGTGTTGTTGTGCACAATATTGACGGCCCTGGATTACGAGACTCTGATAGTCAACAGTATCTTGCAAGGATGGCATCTTGTTCAAATATTCGTATTGTTGCTTCTATAGACCATGTCAATGCACCACTTTGTGAGTGTGAACACATCATTT
Source organism: Erythroxylum novogranatense (assembly GCA_029891385.1). NCBI lineage: Eukaryota > Viridiplantae > Streptophyta > Magnoliopsida > Malpighiales > Erythroxylaceae > Erythroxylum > Erythroxylum novogranatense. Next base: position 53,626,472 of record CM057229.1, read on the forward strand.
GTTAATATTCATTCACGAGTTGTTGGTTGTATGTGGTATGCTAAGCTTTGTACTTCCTTTCTAATCTTTACTTAATGCTAACCAGAAATTTCTAGTTAATCAAAATTTCTCATTGCAAGCCTTCAAAATGTTCCTCAATTGTTTTAAACCAATGTTATTTATTTGTTAGCTTACAGTTTGATGTTTGCTACTTCTTTCTTGGGAGAAAAAAGTGATGCAAGTTAAAAGGATAAATGCAATTTAAAATAACAATATAGGAAATGAGCAAAAATATGTGTATAATGTAGTCTGCTTTCGGAATTTAAAATTGTGTTTTTTGAGCTCATGCTGAATACTAGACCCTGCATTTTCATTTCATGACAGTTTCATTTCATTGTCAATGATCAATTTGAAACAAATCTAGTCTTCCTATGCTTTTGCAGAGAAAAGCTTTCTTTTCTTCTATCTGAATTGTAACTTCTTAACTTCTGATATAATTTTTTGTGAGTGATTCTCTTATTCATACCTTTATTGCAATTGAACCCAAAATAATATTGCATTTGGTGGCAGTGTGGGACAAGCAGATCGTTCACTCACAATTCAATTGGTGCTGGTATCATGTGCCTACATTTGCTCCTTATAAGGTTGAAGGGATCTTGTATCCGCTGATTCTTGCACATGGTGGTACAGCTCCAAGTGCAAAAGCAGCTGCATTAGTTCTGCACAGTTTGACTCCTAATGCTCGTAGTGTCTTTAAAATTCTTATTGAATATAAGCTGTCTCATCCTGATGAAGAAGGTAAGTAACCCATTTGGCGCTTTAGGTTGTAACTATGGTCATAAAAGTTGTTAATGGTGCTTTCTGCTATTTTCAGGCATGCCTGTTGATAATCTATATTCAACGTCTCGGGAGCGCTTTCTAGTGAGCAGCCAAGTTACACTCAATTCTCATTTGACAGAATTCAAAGATCACGAGTTAGTGAAGATAAAGAGGAACAGTGATGGCCAAGACTGCTTGTACGTTCCGCTGGCAACTGATTCACTTCAAAAGCTGCTTCAGGAGATCAACCAATAGTGTATTTCTCAACAAATTATGATGCAATGTATGACGAATCTAGATATGTTTCCAATTCAAAGGTTGAAGTTGTGATTTGATATCAGAATATGCGAATTCTGAATTTATGTCTTGAAAGATTTCGCCGCAACCTTTTGTATGTAGGAGGGAAAAGGCTTTGAATGGAAGAACGGTCTTCTGCTAGGTATCTATTTTAGTGGTTGGTATACCCACAACCTTGTGATTTAACCCATCTTGGCGGGAACCTCTGTAGGTATGGGGTGAACTGCCTTGGATGTCTAATTCCTTGTTGAAAACTCCTAAACAACCGTCCAGAGTTTAGATGACTTTTGCTAAGAGTCTATTTCATCCATTGCTTCGTGTGTGCTTATTGATTATGCCGTTCTTATCAGTGTTCAGGATTTTACTTTAAGTGGAGTCTCCAAGTTCCCATTATCAGGCAATGACTAATGTTGGAAGTGGTTGATATATAGGGCAAAACTGGGAAGAATTGTTGGGAATTAAATTGCAGAAATTGGTAAATGAGAGCTTGTAGGGAGAATGTCCTTATACGAAGAATGAGATTAGAGAGCTGAAAGCAATTGTCATTTTGAAATGTTTATGAGGGGAAACGAATATGCCCGTAGACCTATTAGCAGGATTTGGGGTATATTTGGGAGTTTAGGATTGAATGAAATGGAATGGTAATTAATGGAATAAAATGGAATGGAGTGGAATGGAATGGAATAAAATGGGCTACTACATTGTTTGGAAGTTTAAATAAAATAAGGGAGGGACTTTTTTGATCATTGTTTGAAAATGATACTAAAAATGAATGTTTGAAAATGATACTAAAAATGAATGGAATGGAATGACTTGTTTTTTTTTTTTCCAAAATTACCCTTGTAATAAAATATGCATAGTTGTCATGAAACTATTTAAGTAACTCCAAAGCATTTCAAATTGTAGGATGCTCAGAATATGGTTTTCTTATTTTCCTATATAAGCAATCAACTTTCTTGTTCTTTTTCATTAACCCTCATCACATTGTGCTCTTCGTTTGGCATTTATTCATGTGTCTTATTATGGTTGATAATCATTATTAGCGTTGTAAATTTATTTCTACATTTCGCAGTGTATATTAATAATATATTTAAAATTTATGAGCATTCACAATGTTAGCTTTATCAAGAACATTTGAGTCGTGTTTATTAATAACATATTTTAAATTTAAATTTTTGAAGTAATGGAATGAAGCTCGTGTCTTACAAATACATGAAGCTCATTTGCTGCGTACCCAAATATTAAAAAAAAAACATTTTTTTCACCTTATCACTATTAACGTAACTATTATTTATAGCATTGAGGTTAACAGTTCTATAAATTATAATATCCTCTAAACAATATTATTTTTTAGGATATTTTGTCATTAAATTAGGGTTTGAAAGGCAAGCTATGTCATTCCATCTCTGATCCCCCAATTTGGGAGGTCACAAAATATTAGATTTTAGATGGCAAAGGATGGCTTCCAAAGCCATCAATTGTCATTCCATCCTATTTCAAAATAGACTTCCAAATAATAGTCTGAGTCATTTGGGTCATTTCATTCCATTCTCTTCCATCTCTCAACCTACATCCAAACATACCCTTAGGCAATGACAGTTTGGATAAATGAGATTTCCCGTAGGTTGAAACAGTTGAGTCTTCGGTGCTTCTAGCTGTTAGTATTAGCAACTCAGGTCTTCTCGTGAAGAAAAGCCCGTTTGAATTACGTGGTCCAGTTTAACACTTGATTGCTATCTTGTTTCGTTTTATTAAACATTTGAACTCGGTTTTATAAATAATAAGACTTCCATCCGATTTTTTGGACATCTTTTCCCGCAAAAGATCTTTCATTAAGTTATATAAGTAAACATTAGGTTAACAAATTCAATAACGAAAGAAGGATTCAAACTAAATCTTTCAACCTTTTTTATGAATTCTCTTTTAGAATATTAAGCGATTCAATTAATCATTTTTATCTTGATTTTTGTTGAGAAAATGTAATCATAAGTTAAAGTTATGAATACCGTACCGGGTTTGGTGCTGGATTAAATTTTGGAATGTAACTGCACTGATATCGATTCAAGATTTGTATCGCTTCGTAATTTTTAAATTTATAAAATAGTCCTTAAAATTTTTAAAAATTGCAAAATAGTCCTTATTAGTATATTGTATAGTTGTACTGTATACTTTACTAGTTTACTATTTACATCAACCATGCTTTCAAAAATCTTAATAATAAATAATAATGACAATTAATATGAAATAAGTCAATAACAATAATTTTAAATATTTTACATATAAATAATAACTACAATTAATATAAATAAAGACAATCATCATCATACACACATCAAATTAAGAATAATACAAAGTATTTAAAATATTACAAATTACAAATTTCATCATGACGAAGAAGCCATCAAGTAGAAGTTAAACCTGAAACAAAAATATTACAGTTACATTACATATATACAATTTAACATAAACATCAAATACAATTAAAATTAAAAGAAGAGGAAAAATAAAAATCTGAAATTCAATCGTCAATGGGAGGATACCCACTAGAACTACACTGACCTCAATAATCATTTGGTACAAAATTCTCATCATTGAGAGGAGCTTCATCATCATTATCATTCAAACTTAATGCACCAAATGACATGTCAATGGTTTCCCATCCAAGATTATCTTCCAAATTTAAATCATTCACATCAACCAAATTGGGTTCCTCAGAAACCCAATCCGCCAAAACACCAATATTATCAATGACAATTGGATCATTTGAACTACTTATGTTATTCAGACTCCTAGTAAACAATTAATTTAAATTATTAAAAAATTATAAGAAATTATATCGAAATTAATAATGATAATAATGAAAACAACATACCTTTCCCGAAGCTTTAAATTGTAACGAACATAAACTAAGTCATTCAACCTCTTATGCTCCAATCTATTCCTTTTCTTTGAGTGAATAAATTCAAATGTGCTCCAGTTTCGTTCACACTCAGTTGCATTCACACATTGACTTAAAATGCGTATCACAAACCTTCTCAATTCTGGAACATGATTTTTGAATTGATCCCACCAAGAAACTACAAGTTATAAGATAACAAAAGTAGTGTTATAAACAAAATAAAGTGATAATTAATTTTCAACAAATAAGAAATAGAAAATAAATAATATCTGGACAAAGTTTTTCTCTTTGTCGAATAGCAATTGGCATTCCAAAATTTCCATAAGACAATTTATAAAGTTGTATTTGTGGGCTTAAAAGATCTTGCATTGCATTATGTGGAACAGTTGTTGTAATTGTGAAAAGCATTCCTCTATTAACTTCAGTTTGCTTTGCAAGATCCAATCTAAAATACACACTAGGATTCAAAAATGCCCTAGCTTCAAACAATGGAGAAAAAAGTTGTCTTTCCCTTCTCTCATTAATGATTGAGAGAAATGGTGTGTATAAAAAAGACATATTCTTTATATTAGCCTTGATTGCTTCTGTCGCTCTCTCTAAAGCATAAAAAATGTAACACATTGTTGGCTTTTCTTCACTATCAGCCAACCAAAGCACCATCACCAAAGGCTCATAAACTTGGATAACAAATTGACATTGCGACCAATATTCTCTATCTTCCAGTATAATACTACAAACATCCATTCCAGCATTAGACCTAGCATGCTGAGATGTAACTCAATTATCACTTGTAAACATTTGCCTTAACTCCTTCTTCAACAAAACAAAAGACTGAAGTGATAAGAAATTTGTAGCAAATCTTGTCACAGCAAGGCGACACAAATTCCTACCATTGGTAAATTCCCTTCTCATCAAATTCAAAATCCATGTATGATTATAAATGAATTTTTTCACTTTTTTTGCCTTCTGCATAGTCTCATCAATAACAGGAAAATATATAGGATCTCCTATATTCTCCAGCATTAAGTCAATACAATATGCAACACAAGGAGTCTAAAAAATAAATTATAGGTATTCTACAATCTTTTACCTGCCGCTTTATAAGTGGAATCATTGTCAGTAATAAAATGAACAATGTTTTCCGGCCCTACTTCATTTACAACTTCATCAAATATCTCAAACAAAGTCTCAGCATTTCTAATAAGGTCAGATGTATCAATAGATTTCAAAAACATAGAGCCATTTGTAGAATAAACTAAAAAAAATTATAATAGGCTCTTGTCTTCTATTTGTCCAATCATCACACATAATTAAACAACCATAAGTAGCCCAACTCATTCTTTTTTCAGCCAAATAAGTTCTAATTTCAGAAACAACACAACTCAAAAGTTTACCTCTTAAGTCATCAATCGATGGCCCTTTGTATCCTAGACTAGAAGAGGCTACTGCATCTATCATAGGTTGATAATAATAAGATTGAAAGGCATTGAATGGCGAACCTGTATCATACCACCATCTGGTTACTGCCATATCGATATTGTGAGTCGCATCTCTTGATTGCATTGCACTACGAATTAAAGGTTGAGCTCCAGGAGTTATTCGTGGTGCAAAGAAATTACTCACTTGCCTTCTTTTCTTCCTCACATCAGATTCTTCAGGATCCTGAGGCTGAGATGGAACACTACCGGTACCACTACCAGTACCACTTCTACCTTCAACATTTCCATAATCACCACGAAAACCAAAAAATGAACTTCTACTACTAATTTCAAAATTCAGTCTTACCCTTCTATCTTTCTCAAATTGATGTTCATCAAACAATGTTTTTATCTGCCACTTCACATCATGACTTACTTTTTTACATGCTTCCACATCTCCTTTAACCTCAACTAAATATCTTTTTAATCCAGTAATTCCTCCACATTTCAAATGCTTGTTACAAAACAAGCATATGGTATGATTTTTTTAATCAGGAACTGTACCAACGTGAGCCCAAGCTGGATCACTGTATCTTCCTGAAGTAGGTTGATTGGGAGTATTTGAGCTTCCTTCCATTTATCTATATACAAAAACAAATAACACATAATTTCAGTACACAATGACAACATGCATGTCCATCTTATATAATATAACTCATTCTATAATAATCACAAAACATACTCCAACAATTTGCAATTTCAACAATTACAAAACAATCATAATATCATTTCCACTTCCTTCCATTTCCAACAATTTTCAATTCTAACAATCACAAAACATTCATTATTGTTTTTTCATTTACAACAATTTTCAATCATAACAATTACAAAACAATCATAATTCTATTTCCATTTCATTTCATTTCTAACAATTTCCAATCCTAACAATTACAAAACAATGATAATTCCATTTTCATTTCCATTTCAATCCTAACAATTAAAAACAATCATAATACCATTTCCATTCCATTCCATTTACAACAATTTCTAATTCTAACAATTACAAAACAATCATAATTCCATTTTCATTCATTCTATTTACAACAATTTCCTATCCTAACAATTACAAAACAATCATAATTCTATTTTCATTCATTCCATTTACAACAATTTCCAATCCTAACAATTACAAAACATTCATAATTCCATTCCATTTTCAATCCATTTTCAACAATTTCCAATCCTAACAATTACAAATCAATCATAATTTTATTTCCATTTTATTCCATTTATAACAATTTCCAATCCTAACAATTACAAAACAATCATAATTCTATTTTCATTCATTTCATTTACAACAATTTCTAATCCTAACAATTACAAAACATTCATAATTCCATTCCATTTTTAACAATTTCCAATTCCAATAATCACAAAAAATCATAATTTCATTTCCATTTACAACAGCTTCCAATTCTAAGTGTCAAACAACAACATAACTTTCATAATTTTATTTTCATTTCCTTCCATTTACAACAATTCCCAATTCTAACAATCACAAAACAATCATAATTTTATTTACATTTTCTTCTAATTTTAACAATTTCTAAGTCCAACAATCACAAAACATACTTACATACATTAACAATTTTCATTTCCAATAAATTCCAATTACAACAATCTCAAAACATACATCAACAATTTCCATTTTTATCAATTTCCAATTTCCAACATTCATAAAACATACATCTACAATTTCTATTTCCAAATTCCAATTACAAAAATATTTTACTTTAATATGTTCATATTTCAATGATTTAGTTTATGAATTTGTGATGGACACTCGTAATTATTATACAAAATTGTAATTCACAACCTAAATAATTTTGGGATTAGGAAATAATCAAACAACACATCTTAAAGATAAGGTAAATAACAAATTTAGCTCAATGTTTATGATTTAAAAAGCAACTGTAAAAGCATCAAAATTCAAAATGAGTGAATTTGGTTGGTTCATCATTCATGATTGTCTTATTTTAATTTTAGTTCAAACTTAAAAATTTTACATATCTAAAAATAATAATTAGAAAATTGATTAGTTGTCTTTTTTATAATCATATACTTTCATTTACTAGCTTAGAAAATTGATTAGTTGTCTTTTCTTACACCTTAGCTTAGATTAGATGTCCTTAATTATGATGAGTCATGACTCATTCCCAACCAAATACCAAACCATTAACTAACACAATTGACATTTATTTCAAAATTTAGATACACAAATACAACCAATTGGTCCAATTCAATTCAATATTTAGAATTTCATTTCATAAACAAATACAACCCAATTCATTTCATACACAACAATAACCAACAACATCGGATCATTGGACACTCTAATTCATTTCATACTGACACGACCCACCCTTTTTGGGCCGTGTTGACAATAGGGAATAGGTAGGCTTAATGCCACCAAAATCGGTAGTAAGCTAAATTTTTCTATATTCTACTGAAAATCTGGCGCGACCTATTCGTTTGTCTGGTTAATCCTTATACCTGCTTAATAGGTTGTAAGAAGTAAGGATCCAAATCTGCAATTCTCACATACATTAACTACTTATCATTTGCCAATTTAAGATCATCTCATATCATCAACTGACATCATTCTCAATAACATAACATATCCATACATGTTTCAGGTACAAATGATTATGACAATCTATGGAGCAACTATAAGCATCTGCACTAAACATCATGCCAAAAACATTACTTGTTTGATTATCCAAACGAGTCTCAAAAGACTTGGATTTCTCTCTTGTACGATCTGCTAATCCCCTGAAATTATGATAGTGAGAGGTGAGTCTACAACATGACTCAGTGAGATATAAGCATACTATCATGCTTGTGAGGCTAGGTAACACAAGGTTAGCTTCACAATAATGGTATGTGACATTCTAAGCAACAATATATGGCATCAATGGATAACCCGGTAGCAATATCAAATGCGGCAATCACATGAATATCAATAATAAAGCTTAATATGAATTATTAAAAAAAACATGAATTTGGTTTACGAATTCTTTTCTGGGTTATGGGTCCTTTTCTGCATTCTGGTTTCTTTCTAAATGCTGGTTTCTTTCTGAGTTATGGGTTCTACAGGATTCCTAATTCTGAGCTTTCTCATTTCTAAGTTCTAATTTTCTGAATTTCTTAGGAAGAGACAGAGGCATGCTAGTACAGCATATCTCTCCTTTTCTAATTCTAGACAAGGTTGGCCTACCCTTAGCCCTAGAAGCCTGCCCTCTCCAGATAGGACCCGGATCTAACCCATCACCGGCTAGTTACCAATGTGCACATGGTATGGGTATATACCCCATCAGTTGGGTATCCTGTGAACTCATTAATCATGACTAACAAGAAAAACATGATTCATCAAAGAATCACAATTCATAGGTTCAACATAATAAGGAAGTTATGATGTACCCAATAGCTTGTGAAAGCAGACAAGGAATAGAATTAGAAGTCATACCTAGTACCTCTCAAGTTCAAAAAAGTTAGAAAAGAGATCAAAACCCCTGAAGCAGTCGAGGTGAGTATAATCATGCTACTATACTTTTATAGTAATCTTTTCTTTATCTTGCAGCTTGTTGAATTATTCTCGAAGCCATATGACTTATTTGATATATGACTCTATTTAGTTGAGTCTAGCATGTTGTATGCCAGATTGACCAAATGATATTCAAATCCTTTGCATCTTTTAGTTCCCTTGTTATGTTGAACCTATGAATTGTGATTCTTTGATGAATCATGTTTTTCTTGTTAGCCACGATTGATGAGTTCACAGGATATCCAACTGATGGGGTATATACCCAGACCATGTACACATTGGTAACCTGCTGATGATGGGTTAGATCTGGGTCCTACCTAGAGAAGGTAAGCCTCCAAGGGCAAGGGTAGGCCAACCTTGTCTAGAATCAGAAAAGGGGAGATATGCCATACTAGCATGCCTCTATCTCCATACAAAATGGCACTTATAGAACTAAGAGAGTTAAAGGTGCAGTTGCAGGATTTGCTTGATAAGGGGTTTATTAAACCAAGTAGTTCATCGTGGGGTGCACCAGTGATATTTGTTAAGAAGAAAGATGGATCCCTACGGTTATACATAGATTATAGGCAGTTGAATAAAGTAACTATTAAGAATAAATAACCTCTTCCTCGGATCGATGATCTGTTTGATCAATTACAGGGAGCTAGTCATTTCCCTAAGATTAATCTCAAATCTGGATATCATCAGTTGAGGATTCGAAAAGAGGACGTGTCGAAAATTGCCTTTCAAACCAAATACGGACACTATGAGTTCATGCTTCTTCCTTTTGGTTTAACGAATGCACCAGCGACCTTTATGGATTTGATGAATAGAATCTTTAGGCCGTATTTGGATAAATTCGTTGTGGTTTTCATTGATGAAATATTGGTATATTCCAGGAGCCAAGAAGAACATGAAAGACACTTGGCAATGGTGTTACAAACCCTTAAAGATAATCAGTTATATGCCAAGTTGGCAAAGTGTGAGCTCTGGCTTGACAAAGTGAATTTCCTGGGTCATATAGTTAGTAAAGAACGGATTCAAGTAGATCCTCAGAAGGTGGAAGTAGTGTCTAATTGGCCTAGACCTACTAATGTTACCGAAGTAAGAAGTTTCTTAGGTATGGCCGGTTATTACGGACGATTTGTAAAAGATTTTTTCAAGATAGCTACTCCACTGACAAGGTTAACACGGAAACAAGTGAGATTTGAGTGGGATGATTCCTGTGAGCAAAGCTTCCAAAAGCTTAAGGAATGTCTCACATCAGCTCCAGTGTTAGCATTGCCTTCAGGGAAAGGTGATTATGTGATATATTGTGATGCCTCTAAAGTTGGTTTAGGTTGTGTTTTGATGCAGAATGGAAGGGTAATTGCCTATGCTTCAAGACAATTAAGGAAACATGAAGTAAACTATCCTACGCATGATCTAGAAATGGTAGCTGTGATATTCGGATTAAAAATTTGGAGACATTATTTATATGGTAAAAAGAGTGAAATATATACAGATCATAAGAGTCTTCAGTACATTCAACAACAGAAAGAGTTGAATTTGAGACAAAGAAGGTGGATTGAGTTACTGAAAAATGAAATATATACAGATCATAAGAGTCTTCAGTACATTCAACAACAGAAAGAGTTGAATTTGAGACAAAGAAGGTGGATTGAGTTACTGAAAAATTATGACTATCAGATCTTGTATCACCCAGGTAAAGCCAATGTAGTGGCTGATGCTCTGAGCAGAAAATCGATGGGGAGTTTGTATCATATCCCTATTCAAAAGAAATAGCTAGTTAAAGATTTAACCGGGTTATTTAATGTGGGATTGCACTTGGAAGTATCTGATTCTCAAGTATTACTTGCTCAATTCCAGGTGAAGCCCAATTTAATTGATGAGATTAAAACTACCTAAGACAATGATCCGGAGCTAGCCAAATTGAGAATAGCTATCCAAGATGGTAAGGTGACAGAGTTCAATATAGTGGATGAAGTATTGAAATGTGGTGACAGGTTATGTGTACCTGACATAAATGGGCTAAGACAAAGGATTATGCATGAGGCACATTATGCACCCTATAGTGTTCACCCTGGAACCACCAAGATATACCATAATGTTAAAGGTATATATTGGTGGTCGGGTATGAAGAAAGATGTAGCCCAGTTTGTATCCACCTGTTTAATTTGCCAGCAAGTCAAATTTGAACATCATAAGCCCACTGGACTACTACAGGAGCTACCGCTACCCGAATAGAAGTGGGAGTGGATTACCATGAATTTTGGGGTGGGATTGCCAAGAACGCCTAAGGGACATGATTCTATTTGGGTTATAGTCGATAGACTCACCAAGTCAACCCACTTTATAGCTGTTAAAACCACTTATAGTGCAGTTCAGTTAGCCCAGTTATATGTTGACATAATTGTGAAGTATCATGGAGTGCTAGTGTCTATTATTTATTATAGAGGAACACAGTTCACTTCTAGATTCTGGCAGAAACTACAAGAAGCCATGGGTACACAGCTGAATTTTAGTATAGCATTCCACTCCCAAACTGATGGGCAATCAGAGAGAACCATCCAGACACTCGAAGACATGTTAAGAATATGTGTCTTAGACTTTGGTGGAGATTGGGTGCCCTTAATAGAACCTTACGAGGGATTATATGGCAGAAAGTGCAGATCTCCACTATGTTGGACAGAAGTAGGAGAAAAACAGTTAGAGGGACCAGACCTAATTCAAGAAACATCAGCAAAAGTTCCTCTCATACAGGAAAGATTAAAAATGGCCTTCAGTAGGCAAAAGAGTTATGCAGATTCTAAGAGAAGGGATGTACAGTATGAACCAGGTGATCAAGTTTTCTTAAAAGTCTCTCCTATAAAAGGTGTAGTCAGATTTGGAAAGAGAGGGAAGTTGAATCCTAGATATATTAGACCATTCGAGATCCTTGAAAGGGACATAAATGTGTCATATCGGTTAGCTTTGCCTCCTCATCTTAGCTACGTGCATCCAGTTTTCCATATATCAATGTTAAGAAAGTACATTCCAGATCCTTCTCATATATTACAAACTTCATAAGTGGAAATAGCAGAGAATCTTTCTTATAAAGAAACTCTAGTTGCCATCATAGACAGACAGATTAGAAAATTGTGGAATAAAGAGATTCCAATGATTAAATTCCAATGGCAGAATCAAAGAATTGAGGAATGTATATGGAAAATAGAAGAATCAATGAGGACCAGATATCCACAATTGTTCCCCCAATAAGGTAAATTTCCAAAATTTGTTGGCAAATTTTTAATAAGGGGGAGAATGTAACACCCGGTATCTAGTTTACCCGGTACACCGAAATAAATCGGTATTTGAGACTAATGTCATTAAAACCACATAAAAGTGAATAATAATTTTTAGTGACATCAAATTAATGATGTATGACACTTTTTCGGTGATCACAGGAACTTGTACGAGCGGGTGCTTAAGAACCAGTATAAGAGTGGCATTTTTGTAATTAATGGACAATGAGGCTTATATAACAAACTAGTTAGAAAGAAGACAAAACTGTGTCTTCTTCCTTCTCCCTCACCCATGAAACCACCATGGAAGCTCCATTTCAAGTTGCTCAACCCTTGTAACAAGATTGGGAAGGAGAATCGAGCCATTCCATCAATATAAAAAGGTAAGCCTCCATCCTAACACTTAGTTCTATCAATTGAAGCTTAGTTTTTCTCTCTTCTTTCTCATGGCTATGAAACCCATTTGATGGAATGTATGGGTTTGATGATTTTGATGATGAGTTTTCATTTTTTGATGTCTAATGACACATTAACATGAAGAAATTTCATTTTTATGGTGATTTGGGGCTAAAAGTCAAAACCTAGGATTTTGGGAGTTCAAGCTGTCAATAGAGACAGATTCATAGGTCCTATTTATACATTTTTTTGAACTACTTAACGTGTGAATTTGGAGAAACTCAAAACATAGAAGTTGTAGATACAAATGTCTACTATATCCCTGAATTTTTTTACGAATTTAGGGTGATCCAAACAAATAAAAAAGGCCCCGAAGTGAAACTAGTTTAGAATACCAGAGGGATTGAAACTTGAAATGAAAGTTGATTGTTTGAAGATTTTAGAGTTAGAATTGGATGATGAGTTCTTCTTACGAGTCATTCTCACATAAACCTCATTTCTTAACACATATCATTACAAATTCTATTTTATTCACTAATTATCAGCATATGTCCCATTCGTGAAGGCATAACTTCTTATACATAGGTCCAATGATTCTCAAACTTTCCAAACCTCTAGTTAACACATAAATTCACAATTTTTCTTTTATGACAATTTTCTAATTCGGTCATTAAGGAATCCAAATCTCTCATTCACAATCAGCCTTAATATTCAGTCATGAGTTGGACTCTTCCTGTCTCAAAACCTTATAACTTATTCATTTTTCATCCAATTAAGGTGATTCAAAACTTCATTTTCAAGAGACTCACATGGATATCACATATCCAAAGACGCCTTAAAAAAAGATGTAATTTGGATTTATTGTGATTTTTATAAGCCTGACCTGTTTCTGTTCTCTTATGTGTTACTCAGGTTAGCAACACCCTTCACTGATTCAGCCATATCTCATAGAATAATAATCCAATTAAAATTTCCTTTATACTGAACTTAGATGACACATTTTAGAGCATTTCTTAAGAAGAACTCATCATCCAATTCTAACTCTAAAGTCTTCAAACAATCAATTTTCATTTCAAGTTTCAATCCCACTGGTATTCTGAACTAGTTTCACTTCGGGGGTTTTTTCATTTGTTTGGCTCACCCTAAATTCGTAAAAACATTCAGGGATATAGTAGACATCTGTATCTACAACTTCTATGTTTTGAGTTTTTCCAAATTCACATGTTAAGTAGCTCAAAAAAATGTACAAAGAGGACCTACGAATCTGTCTCCATTGACAGCTTGAACTCCCAAAACCCTAGGTTTTGATTTTTAGCCCCAGATCACCATAAAAATGAAATTTCTTCATGTTAATGTGTCATTAGACATCAAATAATGAAAACCCATCATCAAAATCATCAAACTCATACATTCCATCAAATGAGTTTCATAGCCATGAGAAAGAAGAGAGAAAAACTAAGCTTCAATTGATAGAACTAAGTGTTGGGATGGAGGCTTACCTTTTTATATTGATGGAATGACTTGATTCTGCTTCCCAATCTTGTTACAAGGGTTGAGAAACTTGAAAGAGAGCTTCCATGGTGGTTTCGTGGGTGAGGGAGAAGGAAGAAGACAAAGTTTTGTCTTCTTTCTAACCAGTTTCTTATGTAAGCCTCATTGTCCATTAATTACAAAAATGTCACTCTTGTACTGGTTTTTAAACATCCGCTCGTACAATTTCCTGTGACCACCAAAAAAGTGACATACATCATTAATTTTATATCACTAAAAATTATTATTCACTATTCTATGATTTTAATGACATTAGTCTCAAATACCGATTTATTTCGGTGTACCGGGTAAACTAGATACCGAGGGTTACACCTACACAAGTCACAACCCAATTCATTTCATTTCATGTTCCCCTCCATCATCAGGTCATCCAACAACAACACAAAAAATCATCAACACTCCAACAGTCCAACCAACTCCAACACCAAATGACAAACGTATCATCTGATCATCAACCAAAACCATAAACCAAAACACAATAAAATTTTAAATTAAGAAATTTTTGAAATAAAAAATTCAAAAAACCAACTCGGGTCTGGTGGGCCGTCAAGTTTTATCACGGATCAGTGTGTGGACCCGTCTCCGGTGGCATCAGACGTGTCTTCGGTGATGAGGTGCAGTGGCTTCACGTGGAGGAGGTGGTGGCCGATGGTGTCTTCGAGTCCCCGTAGAGGAGGAAGCATCTTTAAGTTCGATGTCTTCAATGGAGGATGAGGCAATGTCGCGATGAGCGAAGGAGAAGAGGAGAAGAGGCGGCCACGCGCGACGCGACGGTGAGAAGAGGACAGAGGTGGTGACGGTGAGAAGAGGAGAGAGGTGGCGACGGTGAGGTGAGACCGAAAAGTGAGAAGATGAGTGAAGAAGAAGCTTAAGAGAGAAGAGTCGATTCCAGAAGAAGAAGAAGCAGTCGGGTTTAGGAAAAAATTAGGGTTAGTTTTCAAAAAAATGCAAATAAGTCCCTGTACTTTCAAAATTTTCATGGTACCGGCCGATACCTTCTGATACTGTCGATATCAGCCGGTACCAACTGGAAACCACCAGTACTGATCGGTATTTTAGGCCAGTACCGTGGTGGACCATTTTGTTCTAGTTTTTGACCGGTACGATACGTTCTGGCTGGAACCACCCGGAACAGAACGAAATTCACAAGCCTATTCATAACTTCAAAAAGAAAAATCGTACGTCGTCCATGTAGAAATTTTTTTAGTGCATGGAAAGTTGTAATTATATGTAACACTTATCAGGCCATCCACTTGCAATTTCCAGGATTACAATTTCCATCCATCACCCTTCTTGTATATATATATATATATATGTATATATATACTTCTGTTTTCCTTGTTCTTAAATCTAATTTTTATAGAGGTATGTTTTTTAATTACAGTTGCAAGCAAAATATATATTCATAACGAAATACTTGTTGACTTATGGCATATTTTTATCCCATATTGAAGAATTACAAAAAAGAGGGAGTCTTCTTAAGTTATAAACGGAAAACTCTTTCACTTATCTTAAGCATCTCAAAAACTATCTTTTATACGATAAATTTTCTTCTCTCCTTTGAAATATTTCACTTGTATTATTTCTAGAAAATAGTAAAATATCAATTTAGTAGTATCTAAGAAAGAAGGCATAATTAGATGAATCTCGCTAAATTATGGTGTTCTTTATTTTTCTATTTAATGGCTATTGTCGAATATAGTTGTAGTGCATTATTGTGCTATTAAATTATATATCTAGGAAAATTCTGTGTAGGAGATTGGAATTTAAATAGGACCGTCTGTGATCCTCTAATCTTTCTTGGGAATTTACCTGGTGTAATTTTTCAGTATAATCGTTCACACTCTATTCACCTAGGCAATAGTGGTCAAGGTGAATTTGTCATTATTGGAGGAAATTAACTCGAAGTTTCTCAACAATTGGTATCAGAGCCAAGGTTTTTTCTTAATATGCTTTGTGGTTATAGTTTGGTCTAATCTTCCACATCATAAAAGATTTTGCTTTAGATTATTGACATTCCACATTGACAGCTATTGAATAGAAATTGTAGCAGAGATGACAGAAATCAAAGATACGACTGCACCAACCTTGTCGATAGCTTCTACCTCGTCTATTCTGGTAAGTATTGTTATCACAAATGCAAGATTTGCAATGGATATTTTTTATGGTATGGGTCATTTTGGCATGTAGCAAAGTAAAGTTCAAGAAGCTCTTTTTTAGCAAGGTCTTGATATCACCATTGAAGAAAAAAAACCAAATGATTTTAAAAAGAAAGATTGGAAGACTATAAATCGTTTGGTCATGTCTTTCCAGAGAGCAAAAGTATGCTTTCTCGAAAGAAACTTCTGCATATAAATTGTGGAACGTGTTGGAAGAGAAATTTTTGAAGAAAAGCAGTCAGAATAAGCTTCATATGAAAAAGAGACTGTTTCATTTCTCTTATATTTCGGATACCACTATAAATGATCACATCACTAGTTTTAATCAATTAGTTACTGATTTAATGAATTTGAATGTGACAATTGAAGATGAAGATCTAGCTTTGATGTTGTTGGGATCCCTTCCTGAAGAGTTTGAGTTTCTTGAAACTACTTTACTTCATGGGAAGACTGATGTGTCTCTTAATGAAGTTATAGTTACTTTGTAGAATCATGAATTGAGAAGGAAGACAAAGGAAAAACATACAAGTGGAGTAGCAAAAGCTTTAGAAGTCAGGGGTCGTTCGCAGAGCCAGATTAAAGGAAAAAAAAAAGAGATCAAAGTCGAGGCTCAAATTGAGCAAAGATGAATGTGCCTTTTGTCAGAAAAAGGGCATTGGAAAAAGAATTATCCAAAGTTTAAGAATAAAAACAAACCTAATAACGGAAAGGCTATTGCAAATTCGAATGTTACTGAGTGTGAAGATGTAAACTCAGATCTTTTATTGGTTGTTACATTTTCAATAAGCCCTTCTAGTCCATGGCTGCTAGATTCAGGTTAGCCATCATATGTGTCCTAATCGGGATTGGTTCTCTGATTTTAGAGAGCTAGAAGGTGGAGTTGTTTACATAGAAAATGACAATCCTTACACAACAAATGAGTTTGGTTCAATTTACTTAAGGAATCACGATGGAACAATAGGACTTTGACAACTATCAGATACGTGCTAAGTTTGATGAAGAATCTCATTTTTGTGAGAGTTATAGAATCAAAACGTTACACTATAAATGCAACAAATGGAGTAATGAAAGCCATCTCTGGTGCACTTGTGGTAAGGAAAGGAATTTGAAGAAACAATAACTTGTATTATTACCAGGGTAATGCAGTTATTGGATCAATAGCAGTAACTTTTAATGATGATTAAGAACTAGAAGCAGTTAGGTTGTGGAATATGCGGTTGGGACATGCAGATAAAAATTCCTTGAAAATGTTAGTAAATCAAGAATTGTTGAAAGGAGTTCGGGCCTACAAATTAGACTTTTGTGAACATTGTGTCAAAGGGAAGCATATAAGAGTTAAATTCAGCACTGCTATCCATGATATGAGGGTATTTTATATTATGTTTACTCTGATGTGTGAGGACTTTCCAAAACAGCTTCTTCGGGAGGAAAACACTATTATGTAACCTTTGTTGATAATTTTTCTTGAAGAGTATGGGTATATGCGATAAAGACTAAGGATGAAGTACTGAGAGTTTTCCTCAATTGGAAGAAGATGGTGGAAACTCAAACAGGCAGAAGGATCAAGCGTCTCCATATAAATAATAGTGGGGAGTACATGAGTGATCCATTTTTAAAAGTCTGTGAAGATGAAGGTATTGTCAGACACTTCACAGTCAAGAATACACCACAACAAAATGGGGTGGAAGAACGTATGAACCAGACATTACTGGTGAAAGTTCGATGTATGATGTCTAATGTTGGGTTGGTAAAGAATTTTAGGCTAAGGCTATTACATACACTTGTCATCTCATCAATCGCCTTCCGTCAAATACTATTTATGGTAAAACACCATTGAAAAAATGGTTTGGAAAACTTGCTACAGATTATGATCCCTTACATTTATTTGGTTCCACTGCATACTATCATGTTAAGGAGTCAAAGTTGGATCCACGTGCAAAGAAAGCAATCTTTATGGGAATCACCTCTGGTGTGAAAAATATCGACTTTGGTGCCTAAAGTCAAAGAAAATAATTTTTAGTATGGATGTTACGTTTGACGAATCTACCATGTTAAGAAAGGTGACAATTGAAAATAATAAGCAAACAGATGGTACTCCAAAACAGGTGGAGTTTGAAGGAAGAATTGCTACCCCAACAAATGATGAAGCAGATGTAAAAACTCCTATGATAGAAGAGGAGCTAGATGAAGAAGAGGTTCCAACCTAAGAACCTCCACAGCAACAATTACCAATTGCATTGAGAAAGCCAAAAAGGAATAATCAAGTACCTGCTCGTTATGTTAATATGGTGGCTTACGCATCTCCAATTGAAATTGATGACATTCCTACCACCTATAAGGAAGTAGTCCAAAGTTTAGAAGAAGATAAATGGAGGACATCCATGAGCGAGGAAATACATTCCCTTCATAAAAATCAAACATGGAGGCTAGCTAGTCTCCCAAAGGGAAATAAGGAAATTGGATGCAAATGGGTATATGCAAAGAAAGTTGGATTTCTTGATAAGGATAATGTTCTCTACAAAGCAAGGCTGGTGGCCAAAGGCTATGATCAGATGGAGGGAATTGATTATAATGAAGTTTTCTCTCCAGTTGTAAAACATTCCTAGCACAATTTGACATGGAACTAGTTCAATTGGATGTAATAACTGCGTTTTTACATAGAGACTTAGAAGAGGAAATCTATGTGACTCAGGCAAAAGGTTTTAAAGTTGCTGGAACAGAGAATATGGTATGCAAGCTTGAAAAATCATTATACGGATTGAAGCAATCTTCGAGGCAGTGGTACTGTAGCGCCCATTACCGTAGGGTACACATCGAGACGCCTGTAGGTCGTTCCGATATATAACCCACGATGAGGATGCACTACGAACGATCAATACTATGATTCACATGGCATCAAAAATAATAAACCGTAATATCAAAATCACTAAATTCTAAAGTCGCAAGATTTTCATTTTATTTCTTAAAAACCATAAAAGTACAAGTCTATCAGTTTTCCAAAGTCTAAATACAATACTTCAAAAGGAAACTGAGACAAAAGTCTAAACTAGGTCATCATCAAAATTAATCCCAGTTGACCGACCTGTGTGTCATAACTTCTCTTGCCAACGCTCACACGGCAGGAAAAGTCAAATTCTGGAGCTAGGAGTCTACTATCTCTGTCCTGAAAAATATTTGCAATGTTGGGTGAGTTTGCGAACTCAGCGAGAAACCATCATCGATGGTTCACTCAACTCATACATATACACACAATTTGCAGAATATCACATACATCCTATTTCACAAATATAAGGCGTTTCTCCTTTCACACCATTCATATTTAATCATTCGTATACAGAATACACATGTGACACTTTTCATTTTATTACAGTGTTGTGACCGTGCGCCTGATTACGGTAGGCTTGAAGCCCTGATATGTTGAGCTAGTGGCTCTGAAATACGTTGGGCACGAGGCCCTGTTGCGTTGAGCTTAAAGCTCTGAAATACATTGGCTGCATCGGTCACAACTGTCATTATCTGATCATACCTTTATGCATGAATGCACATGTTTCAGTTTACAATTATTGCCACAACAGAACACCATATATCTAAGTTCTCATTAAAACCAATTAATTTCAATTTATGCACAAATAACACTTCTATATCAAATTTCAAATATTTCGAACACCCATGGTCCGAAATCAGTCAAAAGCAAACACACATAATCCTCCATTCATCTCCACATGGCATAAGTGCATAAAATTAATCACATAAAGGTTGAGGAATCAACTAGGTTACTCACCTCTAACTTTCGAGCTACTGCCGGGAAGTCTCAGCTACGTTGGAAGATCGACGCTCCACTTGAGCCTCTAAAACAATCAGAATATACAATATTACCAATTGCACAATTTACAATATTCAATAATGCACATGCAGCAAATGAATTATGTACTATAAATGTTTATGACATTCTCGGTACTATTCCCGAATCTTCATATCTCAACTCTTTTTCTCTAAAAGGTAGCAATTCCTAACACCATAACTCACTTGATTAAGTTCTGAACTCTCTAAAGTTACACTCCAATATAAAAATCACATTCACTATTCAATTGCCCTCCGATTTCAAGAACTTTTGAAATTGATTTAGAATTTCTATTCTTATAAAATTCACAATTCTTAGTCTCTAAATTTCAATCACTCAATAACCAATTCATTAGGGATAAAACCTCAAAACCATCGATTAAAAGAACCTAATTCACCTTCGGTAGAAGGGTGTCCTCGCCATGGCAAGAAGATCGCTCGTCATGGCGAGACCCTCGATCGTCATGGCGCGTCGTTAGCTCTCCCGGCGTGCCGCTTCGCTTACGCCATGACGACGTCCTTCACTCCTTGCGACGTGCGAAGGCAGAATGCTCGCCGCGGCATGCATTTCCGCTCATCGCTGCGTGCGAAAGGGAAATTGCTCGCCGCGGCGTGTGATGAACACATCGCGACATGCAAACCCAAAAACACGCCCGAAACCCATGTTTCTCAGTTCTATCGATTTTTAAACCTTCTGTTCTCTTTAAAAACACTCCAAAACAACTCAATATACTCAAAACAATTAATCCATAAGTTCAATCCCATCAAATAACCATTATTCTTCAATTACCCAAAATTAAATCAAGAAAATTCTCAAATCTCTATCATCCGAAACTCAAACATATCTCAACAATCAATTTCTCTAATCACTCATCAAATCAAACTATTTATACTTAAAAGAGCAAGCACTTACTTAGTTTAAACCTTGCAATCTCTTTAAAATCTCCAAGATACTCCACTCACCAAGCTTAGGCACATCCACGGTTTTCTCCCATTTCTCCACCAAATATCATCTTTTTCCAACCCAAGCTTAAAGGTAGATTGAAGGTGAAGAATGGAGCAATAAAGCAAGAAGGAAATGGAAATAACAAGGAGTAGATCCACGAAGAGGAGAAGGAGAAATGGTCTTTCTAGAGGGAGCAAGCTTCGTGGAAGACAAATTCAAAGGTAAGGGTTTTTAAGCAAGAGATTTTAGACTAAAGGCATGATTGGCAACTCACTTGCCACATATCCAAATCTTAAGGTGTAAAAATCCAATTCTTATTCTAATCTCTCCCAATTTTGCAATGGCTATAAAATAATAAGTCCTAAAATCATAACTCTAAAGACCTCGTGCCATTTGCTAATCAGTCTCGGAACTGGAATCCAATTTATCAGTCATTAGGTCATTTTTCCAGTCCGGACCTATAACTCTAAAAATTTCAGAAAATTCCTATAAATTCTCAAAAACGTGAAATACAGGATCCTATACTCCAATCTCAATTTTTCAAACCCCTAAAATTCAATTTTCACTCCAATTCAATAATCACAAAATTTCCAATTCACACAATTATACCGGGAATATGTCATACATGCATGTACATGCATATGCTAGTGCAACAATAATCATTTATCTATAAATATAGAGGCTAAAATGCATGTGCAATTCAAAATATGAATGCACTCAATTCTAACCCAATCCGAATTACCAATATGCCCATCACATCGGTAACGGGATGTTACAATTCTCCCCTCCAAAAAAAAAATTTCGTCCCGAAATTTCTTACCTGACTGATTGAACAGATGAGGGTACTGCCTCCTCATGTGCTCCCCAGTCTCCCAAGTCGCCTCCTCAGTGGAGTGGTTCTTCCATAGGACTTTCACCAATGGAATCACCATGCTCCTCAACTGCTTGATCCGAGACCCCACAATCTGAATCGGCTCCTCTACATAACTCAAATTATTGGCTACCTCTATCTCCTGAGCCGGAATCACATGGGTCGGGTCTGAACGATATCTCCGGAGCATACTCACATGGAAGACATCGTGCAACTGCGACATCTCACTCGACAAAACCAATCTATAAGCCAAGGGTCCTATCCTCTCGAGGATCTCATAAGGACCAATATACCTAGGGCCCAACTTGCCCTTCCGACCAAATCTCAGAACTCCTCTCCACGGAGACACTCGGAGAAACACTCTGTCTCCCACAACATACTCCATCTCTCGCCGATGCTGATCCACATAACTCTTATGTCTATCCTGAGCCGCCTTAATGCGACTCCGAATGAGTTTTACCTTATCAACAGTATCCTGAATCAGCTCGGGACCCTCATGCATCCTCATACCCTCTTCATCCCAATAAAGAGGCAATCCACACTGTCTCTCATATAAAGCCTCATACGGTGTCATCCCAATGCTACTCTGGTACTAATTATTATATGCAAACTCAACCAGAGCCAAATACTGATCCCAAGCACCTCGAAACTCCAATACACAAGCTCGTAATATATCCTCAACAGTCTTAATCGTCCTCTCACTCTACCCATCTGTTTGAGGATGAAATGCTATGCTGAAATTCAACCTAGTACCCATAGCAGACTGCAAACTCTTCCAGAACCTCGAAGTAAACCTAGGATCCCTGTCTGAGATTATAGACACTGGGACCCCATGCAGTCTCACAATCTCTGCCACATACTTCTGGGCCAACTGATCGAGAGTATTGTTCTCTCACACTGGCAAGAAGTGAGCCGATTTAGTCAACCGGTCCACTATGACCCAGATCACATCATGCTGCCTCGGCGTCCTAGGCAACCCCATAATAAAATCTATCGTGATTCGCTCCCATTTCCACTTCGGAATGAGCAACGAATGCAATTTTCCCATTGGAGCCTGGTGCTCAGCCTTAACCTGCTGGCACGTCAGACACCGAGAAACAAACTCTGTCACTTGCCTCTTCATGCCAGGCCACCAGAAATGCAACTTAAGAGTATTATACATCTTGGTAGTACCAGGATGCATAGCATAGGCAGCCACGTGCGCCTCCTCCAGAATCTCACGCCTCAGACCATCAACATCTGGAATACATAATCTTTGACCCATCCAAAGAGTCCCATCTCTCAACTCAAAATTCGAATCTCGATCAGATCTCACTCTCTCAATCAGTCTCACCAACACAGGATCCTGGTCCTGAACTCGCCTGATCCTATCATGTAACATCGGCCTAAGCCTCAGAGTAGCAATCAGAGCTCCATCCTGACCCAAATCCATCTACACATTCAGAGCTCTCAACTGAATCAAGCTAAGCAATCTCCCAATCTGAATCTGAGCTACACTGATATGAGATCTCCTGCTCAATGCATCTGCCACCATATTAGCCTTCCCTGGATGATACTCAATCGTGCAGTCATAGTCCTTAAGCAACTCTATCCATCTCCTCTGTCTCAGATTCAACTCTCTATAACTCAGCAGATACCTCAAACTCTTATGATCAGTGAAAATCTGGAACGTCTCACCATACAAGTAGTGTCTCCAGATTTTCAGGGCAAACACAACTGCAGCTAACTCCAAATCATGCACTGGATAATTCACCTCGTGAGACCTCAACTGTCTCGAGGCATAAGAAATCACTCCCCCATGCTGCATCAGAACACATCCCAAACCCTGCTGTGAAGCATCACTAAAAACCTCAAAACCTCCAACCCTCGATGGCAAAGCTAACACCGGCGTCGTAGTCAATCGATGTTTCAGCTCCTTAAAACTCCTCTGACACTCCTCAGTCCATCTGAAGGCCACATTCTTCCTCAGAAGTTTTGTCAGAGGGGCTGAGATCAATGAAAGCCCCTCGACAAACCTCCGGTAATAACCTACTAATCCAAGAAAACTTCGCAACTCTGACACATTCCTAGGAGCCTCCCAATTCATCACTGCCTCAATCTTGTGAGGATCCACCTGGATACCCTCACCAGACACAGTGTGTCCCAGAAATACAACCTCATTCAGCCAAAATTCACACTTACTGAATTTGGCATACAACTGTCTCTCTCTCATGATCTGCAAAACTATCCTCAGATGCTCACAGGTTCTCGTCTACCTCGAGTACACTAATATATCATCAATAAACACAATCACAAACTGATCCAGGTAGGGCTGAAAAACCTTATTCATCAAAGCCATGAAAGCTGCTGGGGTATTAGTTAACCCGAACGGCATCACTAGGAACTCGAAATGCCCGTACCGGCTCCTAAAAGCACTCTTAGGCACATCGGCCTCTGCAATCTTCAACTGATAATAACCAGATCGCAGATCCAACTTAGTGAACACCCGAGCTCCCTACAACTGATCAAACAGATCATCGATCCTAGGCAGTGGATACTTGTTCTTTACTGTCACCCGATTCAACTGTCTGTAATCGATGCACAACCTCAAAGTCCCGTCCTTCTTCTTCACAAATAGCACTGGAGCTCCCCACAGCGAAACACTGGGCCTAATAAATCCTTTATCTAGAAGCTCCTGCAACTGAGCCTTAAGCTCTCTCAGTTCCACCAGTGCCATCCTATATGGAGGTATAGATATAGGAGTGGTACCTGGAACGAGGTTAATTGAGAACTCTGTCTCCCAATCTGGCGACAAACTCGGTAACTCATTGAGAAACACATCTAGAAATTTCCTGATCACGAGAATATCTTGCAACCTCTGCTCAACTCTGGTGTCCACTACATGGGCCAGATAGGCCTCACAACCTCCCTGCATCACCCTCAGGGCACTCAGAAAAGAAATCATCCTGGCTGGCACTACCTGACTAACACCTAGAAATACAGCTCTGGGCTGACCAGGAGACTCTAACACGACCTCCTTGGTATAGCAATCCATAACAACCCTATGGGCAGTAAGCCAGTCTATCCCCAAAATCAAATCAATCTCTCTTAGAGGCAACACTATCAGGTCTGCACTCAACACTGCTTGATCTATCTGGATCGAGCATCCCTTGCAGGCCTCTCCCAAAGCAGTAGTACTACCTAGAGGTGTACTCACCTCTAGCCCATACTGCAACATCTCTCTATCTCCATGCAATCTACATGCCACATGCGGTGCAATAAAAGAATGCATGGAACCTGGATCTATCAATGCAAAAACTTCAAAGCCGAAAATCAAAAGCATACCCGTAACAACATCTGGAGAATCCTGGGCCTCCTGCCTAGTCATGGCGTAGACCCTGGCCTGGGACTGTGGTCGGCTGCCACGTCCCTCGGTCCCCACAAAGGAATCTCCAGCTCTACCTCGGGCTCTACCTCGGCCCCTCAGTCTAGGTCCACCATCATGACTCACAGACTGTCGTACTACTACCAAACTTACTACCCACAGCAGATCGAGCTCCCAGAAGTGGGCAATTCCTAATTAGATGATCCATGGAGCCGCATGCAAGGCAGGCTCCAGTCAGCCGCCAACACTCCCCACTGTGCCTCTTGTCACAATGCACACAAACAGGAAGTGCCTGACCTGAACCTTTACCACTACCACTGTCAGTCTGCCCAAATCTCCCCCTCCGAACAAAACCAGACTATCGAGATCCTCCTGAAGACCTAAAGGCCCTGCTCTGGCGCCTGCTAAAACTCCTGCCAGAGCTACCTTGACTGTCACTTGATCTCTTTCCTCTGGATTCCTGACCAGTCTCAGCTTGACTCTGTCTCAGAAGTTGCTCTACTCGCACTACTACAGCCCTCAACTCGATAAAAGTGCCCATATCAAATCGGGCTAACCTGGTACGGATCTCCAGATTAAGCCCTCCCTCAAATCTCCGGCACCTATCAATCAGAGAATCGTAAGCAAGAGCATATCACATGAGCTCATTGAACTTAACCTCATACTCTGCTACTGTCATCGAACCCTGTCTCAACTCTAGGAACTCCTGCATCTTTATCTCAAAATAAACTTTGGGCATGTATTTGTCTCTAAATGCCCTCAGAAAATCCTCCCATGACAATAAGCAAGGCACAGGTGGTGCCGCCGGGACGATCTTCCACCACCGATAAATTTGGACCTCAGAGGAGATATCGATAGTCAAATCTCTCCTCTGATCATAATCCATCCGGTCAAGACTCGCCATCCTCTCCACCATCCTCATCCTCGGCAAGGTCTGATCGCCATAAAGTTCTACTCCGCCACGCAATGATCATACCTCCTTTTCCATCTCACGGGAACTCCAGGAGGCTGCTCCTCATAACGAGGCACTCAGGATTCCCTACTGTCTCCGACTGATCCATGGTCAACTGGTTGATCTACCTGATCACCAAGGACGGATTATCTATAACAAAACCATAATCCCGATCAATTTCTACTTTTCTCATTAAAATTTAAGCCTAATATACACTATACCCAACAGATGCCAAACCATGCTCTGATACCACATAAATGTAGCGCCCCCTTACCGTAGGGTACACACCGAGACGCCCGTAGGTCGTTCCGATACATAACCCACAATGAGGGTGCACTACGAACGATCAATACTATGATTCACATGGCATCAATAATAATAAACCGTAATATCAAAATCACTAAATTCTAAAGTCGCAAGATTTTCATTTTATTTTTTAAAAACCATAAAATTATAAGTCTATCAGTTTTCCAAAGTCTAAATACAATACTTCAAAAGGAAACTGAGACAAAACTCTAAACTAGGTCATCCTCAAAATCGATCCCAGCTGACCGACCTGTGTGCCATGACTTCTCTTGCCAACGCGCACACGGCAGGAAAAGTCAAATTCTGGAGCTAGGAGTCTACTATCTCTGTCCTGAAAAATATTTGCAATGTTGGGTGAGCTTGCGAACTCAGCGAGAAACCATCATCGATGGTTCACTCAACTCATGCATATACACACAATTTGTAGAATATCACATACATCCTATTTCACAAATATAAAGTGTTTCGCCTTGCACACCATTCATATTTAATCATTCGTATACAGAATGCACATGTGACACTTTCCATTTTATTACGGTGTTGTGACCGTGCGCCTGATTACGGTGGGCTTGAAGCCCTGATACGTTGAGCCAATGGCTCTGAAATACGTTGGGCACGAGGCCCTGTTGCGTTGAGCTTAAAGCTCTGAAATACATTGGCTGCATCAGTCACAACTGTCATTATCTGATCATGCCTTTATGCATGAATGCACATGTTTCAGTTTACAATTATTGCCACAACAGAACACCGTATATCTAAGTTCGCATTAAAACCAATTAATTTCAATTTATGCACAAATAACACTTCTATATCAAATTCCAAATATTTCAGACACCCATGGTCCGAAATCAGTCAAAAGCAAACACGCATAATCCTCCATTCATCTCCACATGGCATAAGTGCAGAAAATTAATCACATAAAGGTTGAGGAATCAACTAGGTTACTCACCTCTAACTTCCGAGTTACTGCCGGGAAGTCTTAGCTACGTCGGAAGATCGACGCTCCACTTGAGCCTCTAAAACAATCAGAATATACAATATTACCAATTGCATAATTTACAATATTCAATAATGCACATGCAACGAA
This sequence comes from Erythroxylum novogranatense, assembly GCA_029891385.1. Lineage (NCBI taxonomy): Eukaryota > Viridiplantae > Streptophyta > Magnoliopsida > Malpighiales > Erythroxylaceae > Erythroxylum > Erythroxylum novogranatense. The sequence continues at coordinate 53,654,223 of CM057229.1, forward strand.
TGAATTATGTATTATACATGTTTATGACATTCCGGTACTATTCCTGAATCTTCATATCTCAACTCTTTTTCTCTAAAAAGTAGCAATTCCTAACACCATAACTCACTTGATTAAGTTCTGAACTCTCTAAAGTTACACTTCAATATAAAAATCACATTCACTATTCAATTGCTCTCCGATTTCAAGAATTTTTGAAATTGATTTAGAATTTCTATTCTTATAAAATTCACAATTCTTAATCTCTAAATTTCAATCACTCAATAACCAATTCATTAGGGATAAAACCTCAAAACCATCGATTGAAAGAACCCAATTCACCTTCGGCAAAAGGGCGTCTTCGCCTGGCGATACCCTCAGATGCGTCATGGCGCGTCGTTAGCTCTCCCATGGCGTTCGCCTACGCTCAAGCGTCGTTTGCCTTCGTTCATCGCGGCGTGTGAAGGCAGAATGCTCGCCACGGCATGCATTTCTGCTCGTCGTGGCGTGCGAAAGGGATATTGCTTGCTGCAGCGTGTGATGAACACATCGCGACGTGCAAACCCAGAAACACGCCCGAAACCCAGGTTTATCAGTTCTGTCAATTTTTAAACCTTCTGTTCTCTTTAAAAACACTCCAAAACAACTCAATATACTCAAAACAATTAATCCATAAGTTCAATCCCATCAAATAACCATTATTCTTCAATTACCCAAAATTAAATTAAGAAAATTCTCAAATATCTATCATCCGAAACTCAAACATATCTCAACAATCAATTTCTCTAATCACTCATCAAATCAAACTATTTATACTTAAAAGAGCAAGCACTTACTTAGTTTAAACCTTGCAATCTCTTTAAAATCTCCAAGATACTCCACTCACCAAGCTTAGGCACATCCACGGTTTTCTCCATTTCTCCACCAAATATCATCTTCTTCCAACCCAAGCTTAAAGGTAGATTGAAGGTGAAGAATGGAGCAATATAGCAAGAAGGAAATGGAAATAACAAGGAGTAGATCCACGAAGAGGAGTAGGAGAAATGGTCTTTCTAGAGGGAGCAAGCTTCGTGGAAGACAAATTCAAAGGTAAGGGTTTTTAAGCAAGAGATTTTAGACTAAAGGCATGATTGGCAACTCACTTGCCACATATCCAAATCTTAAGGTGTAAAAATCCAATTCTTATTCTAATCTCTCCCAATTTTGCAATGGCTATAAAATAATAAGTCCTAAAATCATAACTCTAAAGACCTCGTGCCATTTGCTAATCAGTCTCAGAATCGGAATCCAATTTATTAGTCATTAGGTCATTTTTTCGGTCCGGACCCATAACTCTAAAAATTCCAGAAAAATTTCTATAAATCCTCAAAAACATGAAATATAGGATCCTATACTCCAATCTCAATTTTTCAAACCCCTAAAATTCAATTTTCACTCCAATTCAATAATCACAAAATTTCCAATTCACACAATTATACCGGGAATATGTCATACATGCATGTACATGCATATGCTAGTGCAACAATAATCATTTATCTATAAATATAGAGGCTAAAATGCATGTGAAATTCAAAATATGAATGCACTCAATTCTAACCCAATCCGAATTATCAATATGCCCATCACATCGGTAACAGGATATTACAGGTACAAGCGATTTGATAAGTTTACGATGGGGCAAAAGTACACAGGAAACAAATATGATCACTGTGTGTATTTTTGCAAGCTACAAGATAGATCCTACATCTATCTTCTCTATATGTTGATGATATGTTGATAGCTTCAAAGAATCAAAGAGAAATTGAGAGATTGAAAATTCAGTTGAATCAGGAGTTTGAATGAAGGATCTTGGTGAAGCCAAGAAAATTCTCGGCATGGAGATAAGTAGAGACAAAAAGTTAGGGAGACTATGTTTGACTAAAAAATAATATTTGAAAAAGGTACTACAACATTTTAGCATGAATGAGAAGTCAAAACCTGTTAGTACTCTGCTCGCTCCTTATATGAAGCTAAGTGCATCCTTATCTCCAAAGAAATATGCAAAACGAGAGTACATGGCTAAAGTACTGTATGCAAATGTGGTTGGTAGCTTGATGTATGTTATAGTGTGTATAAGGCCCGATATTTCACAGACAATTTGGATTGTAAGAAAGTATATGCATGATCCTGGAAAGGAACATTAGTAGGCTATGCAATGGATTCTACGATACATTCTAAACATCGTAGATGTTGGCTTGGTATTTTAGCGGAATAAGCTAGATGGTCAATGTGTAGTTAGATATTGTGATTCTGACTATATCAATATTTTAAATAAACATCGATCAACTACTGACTATGTGTTTACTCTTGCAAAGATACCAGTCAGTTGGAGGTCTACCTTACAGATAACAATTGCTTTGTCGACTACAGAAGTAAAGTATATGACAATTATAGAGGTTGTGAAGGAGGCAATTTGGCTACAAAGATTGCTTGATCAATTAGGAATTAGACAGAAGCATGTTAAAGTATATTATGATAGTCAAAGTGTTATTTATTTAGCAAAAAACCAAGTTTATCATACAAAGACGAAGCACATTGATCTGCGTTATTATTTTGTACTAGAGGTTCTGAAAAAAGATAAAGTAGTAATCCAAAAGATTAAGACAACTGAGAATCCTGCTAATTTGTTGACAAAGGCGGCGACTGCGATCAAGTTTCAATGTTGTTTGGACTTGATCAATATTGCTAAAAATTGAAGATGGGTGCCGTAAAGCGCATTTGAAGATACTACTAAAGATGAGTTTGTGAGAGATTTGAATATGCAAAATATGTCAAGTGGAGAATTATTGACATGACATATTTTTATCCCATATTGAAGAATTACAAAGACGAGGGAGTCTTCTTAAGTTATAAAAGGAAGACTCCTTCACCTATCTTAAGCATCCCAAACATTGTATTTCATAAGAAAAATTTTCTTCTATTTTTTTGTAGTATTTCATTTGTATTATTTTCAAAAAATAATAAAATATCAATTTAGTAGTGTTAGAAAGTAAACATTATTAGTTGTAGCTTGTTAAATTATGATGTTCTTTATTTGTCTATTTAATTGCTATTGTTGGATATAGTTATAGTGAATTATTATGTTATTAAATTACATATCTAAGAAAATTTTGTCTAGGAGATTGGAATTTAAAGGGACCGTTTGCAACCCTCCAGTCTTTCATGAAAATTTACCTAATGTAATTTTTCAGTATATTCATTCATATTCTATTTATTTAAGCAATAATAGTCAAGGTAAATTTGTCGTTATTGGAATAAATTAACCTGGAGTTTCTCAACAATACTCACACTCCAAAGGTCTAGTTGCAAAATTTATCGAATGTTCAAACAAACTTATTAGCTCATGTTTGATTCTTTTTACGATACCATAATCATGAAATTTTGAAGTTGGCTCTTAAAATTGATTCTTGAAAATAATTCAGGAACGGCTAACTTTTATTTTTTTCACAACACTTCGATTACAAGTTTTTTTCAACAATCTCCTTAACATAAGAGTCAATGTTATTTCCTGCTTCAATGCCGCTGCAGGCAGCTAAGCTACCGTTGATAGTACGAATGCGTCATGTATCAGAAAATTTCAGTAGCCTCAAATCACAATAAACATAAAAATAAAGAGCAAAGACAAAGAAGACGAAATTAAGGAGGACCCTGCTGCTGCTGCTGGTCGCCTTCATTCTGTGGAAAGGTTGGGAAAACGTGAGCAGCTCCTAGAGAGGAAGACGGTGCACCCGTCCTTGGGACAAATTGTGGGGACGTATATCAGCTCATCACACCCATCCCCATCAGTTCGGTGCCTCTTGAAATCGAAAAGCGTACAAAACATGGCAATGAAGATCACCAGATAGTTCAGTGCATACCTCTGGCCCACACACTGGTGTGGTCCTGCTCCAAAGGCTAAGAATTGTTTCTTGAACAACTGATCCTCTTGCCGCTCCTCCGAGAACCGGTCCGGGTCGAACATGTCCGGTTCACTGAATCCTTCCAAACAGCTATCCAAAACCGACGGAAACACTATTGCACCCTTCGGAATCGTGTATGACTCGGTCAACTGGAAGTCTGTCATGGCGATATGTGGGACCAAGGTGGCCGGAGGTCGGTATCTGATCACCTCACGTGCCACCGCCTGCGTGTATTTCATTTCTCTAATCTGGTCAGCAGAGATTAGAGTATCGGATTCCGGCGACCAGATTCTGGCAACCTCCTCTCGTACTCTTGACAGCACAGTAGGGTGCGAGTCGAGCAACGCCACCGCCCAGAGAAGGGACGACGAAGAAGCGTCCTGGGCTGCGAATAGGAAAGTGAAGAGGAAACTAGCAATATGAGCATCGGTTGAGTGTGCCGGAGCTGGTTTTCCTGTGCTTCGAGCTTCTGACGTTTCTCTGATAATTTCTTGCATGAAAAAGTCAACCAAACACGAAGGCTCATGGCTGTTCTCCATCTTTGCTTTGCTCTTCCGAGTGCACTCCGCAAGTTCCTTCTCCAAGCGGCCTAATGCGAGCCTGGCGTTTCTAAACGCGAAGCCAGGAAGGTCTATAGGAAGCTTCATTAAACCATTGTTTAACAAGTTGTAATCGCTATTGAACTCCTCCCGGTACTCCTTAGTCAAATACGGTCCCACGAAGACAGTCTGTGAAGTCTCAAGGTTCAAGTCCCGAACAAGGAAGCGAAGACAGATAGGTTGGTCAGGTTTTTGAGAGCAAATTCTCTCCCATTTATTCAAGTGACGAAGGATGATCTTCTGTTGGATGTCTGTGTACGTGAAGAGCGCTCTGGGAGAAAAGCTCGGAGCCATTCGACGTCGAACGTCCTTGTGGTCCTGTCCGAACAAGGACATAAGGTTGTCCTCCCCAAAGATCTTGGTCCCGAACACGTGAACCACGAGCAAAAACGCGTCAGGGCGGAGATTGGAGAATATGACGTGGGAGAGATCGCTGCTGCGTAAGAAGACGAAGAACTTTCCCAGAATGTAGTCGACGGAGAAGCCTGTTTGGGCGGAGATTAGCGAGTGGGTTTTCCAGAACTTGGCAGGGTTTCTGATCAAGGAAATTGCATTTCCCAGAAACGGAACCACAATCACGGCCCCCGCAGCTTGGCGTTTCTTTTTCAAGTAGGATGCCTGTTCAAGAAACAAAACCAACAAGATCAACGAGATGGCGATGGGAGTTACGGAGAATGCACAGAATGAGAGGAAGGTGAACATTCTGTGATCTTCAAGGTGGCAACTAACAGGAAGATATTGTGCTTGACCTTGGGCTTGGGTGGATGCAAATGCATTGCATTGCAAGTTGGTGTTAATATACAGTGGAATGCCACTTGTTTACCGTATTACTTAAGAATTTTTAAATTACTTTGAAAGCAAGAAAATAAAAAATTTTGTCCAATATACTCAACAAGATTTTATTGTGATTTCTTAATCATGATATCTTATGCAAAGGCTCTATCTATTACTTCTCCATAATTTTTATTGTGCTTCTGGGCAGAATGGAATGGGAATGTACTTTAATTAAAATTGAGTTAAAAATAAATAAAAAAAGAAGATAATTCGTTTTAGAAAGTGATATGAAATGGTCTTCAATAATAATAATCACAAGTAGATGGTTTGGACATGGCATCACGTATGAAATTGAGTGCAAGATCAATTTCTGTATATGCTGGATCCTGAATCCTTTGTCCACTTACATTTACCAATATAAGGCGACTATTATGGAGTATTAATTCAATGCACATACAATAATAGAAGTATAGGCGCATATCTTATTCAGGTCAACTGTTTCGAAACTGTTAGTCATTGCACGTGCCATCACAAGCTTGCAAGCAATGTCAACCCGTATTAAGTTCACGCAAAAGCAGAAAAAGCAAACAACTCTCATGGTTTGTATCTAATTTCTAATAAGATCATAATATTCATATTACAATCGTCCTAATCATTGTTTCTTGAGAACAACAAAATTAGCGTGGACCATATTTTTTAATTAAAATATTAAAATACGTAAATAAACTTATAGGTGTTTATTAAAAAAATAATTTAATTGAATAAAATACTATTTTCTATATTTTTGGATATTCTGATTTACATAAGCCAAAATATCGCACATAAAAAAAATTATATCTTGATATCGCGTGTGCCTTTTTCTAATTAGAGTAAGTTAGGCAGTAGGAATTGTTAATAACTAAAAATAAAATTAAATAAGAAAAGACGATAAAAACTTGCAAGTTGCAACACTCGTAAACCCAACAATGTCAACTGTGTATTAAATATGTTTGGCAGCATCTTCCACCAAAAAAAGAAAAAATGTTTCCTTTCAAGGCCAGCCTTGTTCCAGAATACAATGCTACATTTTTAAGCAACGAGCTTCTAATTGAACATCTAATTATGGTGCTCATATATCCATCTTTGCCATGCAGTCCATCTGGCTTACCCGGGCTGTATGTGATAAGATTGATAAAATAGCGCTAGGTTTTTTTATGGGAAAAGCTAGGCAATCTTAAGGGGGTCCACCTCCTGCCTTGGACTACAGTTACAACTCCAAAGGCTTGCGGCGGATTGGGTGTGCGTCAAGCTAGGGAGGTTAATACGGCGTTGCTCGGAAAACTGTGCTGGGACATATGTATGGCGCGTGACTGCCTTTGGGTGCAAGTTCTTCACTCTCGTTATTTGAGTGGACAGGATCTCATGTTACATCACCCCCTTCAAACAGCCTCAATTGTGTGGAAGGGTCTTATGCAAGCCCTCACATTCCTCAAGGATGGGTATGGATGTCGGATTGGTGACGGGGCGAACATTCATTTCTGGAATGATCGATGGCTTTTTGATGGCACCCTGGTTTCAGTGGTGGACCACATCCCGGAGCCTCTCCAAGATCTTCATATTAATGATTTACTCTCCTTTTCTACAGGATGGAACCTGTCTCCTGTTGAGGGCATTGTTCCCTCCGAATATGGTCACCATATCAAGGCTATCCCCAGACCGATCTCTTCTCAACGCCGTGACAGCCTTATCTGGATGGGTAGTCCCAACGGGGTGTATACATCTAGGGGGGGTTACGCCTTTCTCACCAGTATGCCATCTTTGGACGGACCGAGGGGTTGGGAATGGCTATGGTCTCTCCACGCAGCTTATAAACATAAGATATTCTTGTGGTTAGCGGCCTGAAATAGACTCCTCACAAATGTAGTGCGATACGAGCGCAACTTATATCCATCCCCTCTTTGTGAGCAGTGTGGCGCCCATAGGGAAACTGTCCTCCATCTACTAAGGGACTGCCCTCAAGCTAGAGGTGTCTGGGACACTACCAGGGTCCCATGACGTGCCACCTTCTACCACGAACAATCTGCTTTTAACTGGATCAAACATAATTGTAGCCCATCTACTGGGGATGTCACTACTGCTTGGCGATTTATACTTATATGTTGTATCATCTGGTGCTCCAGGAATAAATGTGTGATTGAAGGGGCCCAAGTCACTTACTCTATGCAAGTCAATCAGATCGAATTCCTGCTTAGAGATTATAACTTGGCGTTTGTCGACCAGTCTCAACGACAAACTCATCCATCAACCTCCTCCTTGATTGCTTGGATTCCCCCACCTGCGCGGTGGTTAAAGCTTAACGTAGATGGCAGTGTACTAGGGAGTTCGGGCATGGCGGGTATTGGTGGCTTAATTCGGGATAGCCATGATACATGGCTAGCAGGTTTTTCTTGCTGTGTTGGGATCACTACCATCATTGTTGCGAAACTCCAGGCTCTCCGATTTGGTATCATCTTTGTCAGGAATTTTCAATGTAATGGATTGATTATTGAATCCGACTAAAAGGAAGCGCTTAGATGCCTAAGTTATTCTCAGGAGGATCTACGGTTCCATCCCTTAGCCAATGTGATCTATGATATCCACTCTTTTCTAGCACATGGCCCAAGGTATATTATCGCACATGTCCTGCGTGAAGGTAATCAATGCGCTGATCAACTAGCCCGTATGGGCTTGGGCTTCGTACGTGGCGAGCAAGTGTGGCACAACCCCCCCCTTGCATTGTATTCTCTTTTGCGCGCAGATGCGCATGTGATTGCATTCCCTCGACATTAAACTTGGTTTCCCCTCTGATGTACCAAAAAAAAAATTTTTTTTACCAAAGGCTTCCACTGGTTTGTAATTCTCCCATCAAAAAGTCATTAATTTTTTTCATACAATAGTTTCAGTCAAAACTCCATATATGAAATCCTAATCAAATCAATGTGATATTATTAAGTCTATACTTTATTATTAATATTCTTTTTTGCAAAAATTTATTATTAATTATTTTTATTCTTAAAAATAATTACTATTAAATTTATTCTATATTTAAACTAATTTTTATTCAAATTTATTTAACTATTTTAAATATTACTTCAAATAATATTCATATTTCTATCACTTGTTTTTATTGTCACAATATTAATTTCCAGTCTTAGATTACTTACATTTAAATAAATATAATTGAATAATTTTTAGTGTAATACAAAATATTTAATCATTTTTATACTTTAAACATGGGATAGTTGTTAATATTTTGTAATTTTATTAAATATATCATTAACTTTAAAATTTGTTGGAAAGATATACAAGTTATTTCAACAATAATAACAACAACAACAATAATAATAATAACAATAATGGTAGCATTTGTTGATTTAGTTACAATTAGGCATTTTGTGTTTATTTTTCAAAATTGGCATTGTTATGTTAAAAATAATTAACATTATTACTTTTTAATGTGTTTTGACTTAAATGAAATTTGTGCTTCTTTCAACTTATTTTAAATAACTTACTTGTTTTTAATAAATTTAAAATTAGCAATATGATGATAAAATGCAATTTATTTTTCAAAAAATATCTCTTTGACTTTTTGTTTTAATTTAAATAAATGTTTTTCTTTATTATTATTACTAATATTAAATTGGGTTTATTAATTTATGAAATCAATACATTTATCATATTATGTACTTCATTTAAATTATTTACTTAGTTGATAAATTTTATTTTAATAAATATTTTTAAAGTATAAAAATATATTTAAGAAATTTACTCCTTTAAATATAACTTTCTCATCTTTTATCATATTGCTCTATCATGATATCAAAAGCAAAAGATATTATTTATTTTTTAATAATTTAAACAAACTAAATAGATCGATTGAAAATTATGATTAAAAAAACAATCCAAACACCCATTGCTTTCCCCTAATAATTATTAATTAATAGATCTTCTTCCATGTAAAACATGCAGTTTAAACTAATAAGGGTAAAATTGTCTCTTAACCCTAATTAATTCATCTCTTATTAAAAATGTATTTACATCGGTTTTCCTGCTGTCTCTCCTTTCTCCTTTCTCAACTCCAATCCAAATGGCTGGAATTCGTCTGCCGCCAGAGGATTCCGACCTCTCTCAACTGCAGCCACGAGCTGCCGCTGGGGATCATATCTCCGATGACGAGAGGTCTGTGGCTGCTGACTCCTGGTCCATTAAGAGCGACTATGGCAGCACTCTCGACGACGATCAGCGTCACGCCGATGCCGCCGAGGCTCTGTCCGCCGCCAACTTCCGTGCTGCTTCTGATTACAGGTTTAGTGATTTTTTTTGAAGAATTCCCCTCATGTATATGTTTTTATTACACTTTCAATTGATTCAAGATTTTTCTTGTCCCATCTTTGGGAGATGATTGATAGAATTCTGCATAATATTGCGTCACGAAGTTGGATTGGTTCAGTTGTTAGGAATTGGGTTTGATCTCTTTTTCAATACCTGCATCAAAATTACAACTTTCAGTTAGTGATACTTAAGTAACTGATAATACTTCATAAATCGAGGCATTTGCGTTCTGTTTCTGTAGCCATTATTGGTGATATGTCTGTAGTGAAGTGGTAGGACTTCCTGCAAAACCTTAAAAACTCTTTGGTTGATGTGCACAACAGCTCTGACAAGGATGAAACAGACACCGAAGGAGTCGCGTCCATGCTGGGTATGCAGAGCTATTGGGATGCTGCATATGCAGATGAGTTGTCCAACTTTCGTGAACATGGCCATTCTGGTGAAGTTTGGTAATACTTTTTGTTGATTCGTGCCAATTTGTGTAGCCTTAAATGCTTCTACTTTTCCTCTGCAGGATATCTTGTGCCTAGTGGAATATAAATAATAGGTTTCTCGATAGTTTGGTTTAATCTCTTGGATGTCTCATTTGTGAAATGTAAGTGGATATTTGATTTTAGTTTCTTGCCCCTCCTACCTGGAACTTTTGGTACTTTCCCAATTGTAAAGCAACAGTTCTTGAATCAGACAATTCAGATAGGACATTTAGATCTCTGCCTCTGTTGAAATTAAAAAAACAAAGAAATAGAAGATCATATCATGCATACTATTTTCACATGAATTCGAGTGGTTAACTCTCGATTGAGACATTTGTTTTACTTTGTGGTGCTCTTGCTACAATTTTGAGCTGTGACACAAAGATAGACGCAACTCCGAAATGTAGCCAGACATCGGATAATTTTCAGCTCAGAATAACACTATGGGGAAATGTTATTTGGATGTGGACTTCCATATATTCTCCCTTAGATTCTAAAATTATACTAATTTTATCTAAACCTTGAGATTGAGTGAATTATCCTATACAAGAGTAATGCTACAGTTTGGGATGTAATTTTAGGCTGGAAATTCCTTTAAAAGTGAGTATTTTTAATAAAATTAATTTTGCTGTGCATAGTTTTCCATCATTGGACTTAATTGCTGCAATTTACTTTTTACTTTTCTGTTCCACATGGCTTATATTATTTTGAATTCATTTATTTCATCTTTCCCTCTCTCTTTTTTTTCTAAATTAAATTTCCTTATTTCTCTTTCTTTCGTAGGTTTGGGGCTGATGTAATGGATGTTGTTGTTTCTTGGACCAAACAGTTGTGCATAAACATGTCACTAGGTTACTTTCCCAATCACGTTGACAATTTCAAGTCTGAACCTGTTGAGCAGGGTGAAAAGTATTTGTCCAGCTGGACAGTGCTAGATGTTGGGACTGGCAATGGTTTGCTGCTGCAAGAACTGGCTAAGCAGGGGTACACTTATGAGAACTTTCCTATAGTTCTGGTATTAAGTTAGATGGATAGAAAGAGTCTTTCTGATATCATTGCTCATTTTACTCCCATTTCTAACATATGGCAACGTATCATATTTACCATAAAATAGATACAGTGTCTTGAAAGTTATACCCCTCACTCATAAGTGATCTTTGAAGAATTTAAAGTGACGTCAAACAGTAACTTGTTTGTTCATACAAATGGACAACAACAATATTATCTTTTTCAAGAACAGGCATTTATTTGCTTAATTATGACCATGGTGTACTATGCAATCAATTGAATAACTGGATCATTCCTTAAAATTTGTTAGCGATTCTGGAATTTGATGGGTATTTTATTGAGTATATGTCATTGTTTAGCCACTAGGCTAAAAGTGTTTTGACTAAAAAGCTTGGATATAGAAGTTCTAAGAAAAAAATCTACTCTTTCATGCATATTTAGATGATATCACTGCATATGTTGTAAAAGGAAAAGATTAGTTACATGATAATGTTTTCTACAAGATTTGTGTTGTAAAATTTTGCGGGAAAAGCTTGTTGAGTAGCTTGTTATTTGAAGGAAGGTTTTTGTGTGAAAGTCTGAACTATAATTCATTAGTTTAGGTTAATTAAAGTTTCTTAAAGTGCTTAATAACAAATAGAATTCATTTTAATTTACAACCACTGTAACTATATTTAAGTTGTTGAATTTATTGTAGTTGGGTATACCAAGAAAGATCAGCTTATGTATTAAGAATGGTGAATGATCTTCATAGCTGAATGGACAGCTTTGCAAATAAAAGGCTGATTGGTTGGGGAACGTATTAAACCACTAAATTTTGCTAAAGTATTTCTTTATAACTTAGATGATGGAGAACCAGAGGAATAATTAATACCAAAATCTTTTATCACTTACCAGTGCACGACTTTTTGATTGCAGGTAAGAAAAAAAGGTGAATATAGTCTCATGTTGGTACTTACTAACACATATTTTTGGAAAAAGTATAATCCGTTAATCAAACAGGAAAACTCTCCAAGGAGAAAATGATTGATTGATTCTGGAGAATATTTGACATGACTGAAAATTGAATTCATTTGTTCTATAATGTCTACAAGTGGCAGAAAGTTTCAGAAATATGAAATCTGCAGGAAGTAGCATGCATATGGGACACTTTTCCCATGTCACTTTGTGATCATAAATCATATAGGTCTTTGTTGTATCATGTCTTCTTGAAAATTCTTAAGTGTTTGCTGTGTTTCCCAATATCAAGGATGGACTTTTGCCTCAAGATCTTCAAAACATTTGTTGTAGTATGATAGAACTAGGGGGCCATTGGTTTATAGTAGGCGTAAGAAGAATTTGGCAGATTCTAACAACACTAGCACCACGTGCAGTTAGTTACAATTAGGGACAGTGTCACCTAATAATTGGGTTAGGATGGGACGATAAGGAGGAATATTTTGTGTAGGGCATGCATGCATTTCTGGATTGTTGAGTGTGTTTGGGAGGTACAGCCCTCATATAGGCTGAATATCATTTCGGTTGTAATAGTCTATTTCACAGATTATCAATATACTTATCGAATCGGTGAGATCATTCGATCCATCTGATTCTTTTATATTCAATTTATTGATATATTTGAGAGGGTTCTATCAAGTGGTATCGAGCATTGTTCTTGGTGCCTTGGATTGAAGTTGTTTCAAGAGTGGATGGTAGTGACTAGAAGAATGGAGAAAATAGAGTTGATCGAGAGGAGTGTAGCCAATTTAGCTGAAATGATGGAGAGAAATGAAGAGAAGACACGCCGATTGGAGGAAGCATTGCTGGAAATGATGCAACATATAAAAGGGAAAGGAGCAGAATCATCCAAAGGAAAATCGGTGGTGGAGACTCCGAGGAAACCGAGGAATTGGAGTGGGGAGTCGGCGAAACAAGGCGGGAAGTAATGTGAAGTTTGAGGGGTTCGGAGGTTTGAAGCAAGAGAAGAAGGAGAGTTTATGAGGAGAGGGAAGGCGATTAGAGATTCCGATCTTTTGTGGAGAGGATGCATATGGTGGTCAATGTAATAGAGCGATACTTTCGGTTTAATGGAGTGAGCGATAGGGATAAAAGGGAGGCAAGATGGTAGTGGCATTGGAGGAAAAGCCTTGGTATGGTTCAATTGGTGGGAGGCACGAATGCAAGCAGCAGATTGAGAGAGTTTAAACTAGGCGTGCTCAAACGTTTTCAACCGACCTTAGCTACGAACCCATACGAACTTCATTTGGGTTGCATCAATCTTCAACGTGATGGATTATCGTGAGAATTTTGAGTCATTATCAGGACCATTGAGGCACATTGAGGAAGACATCCTCACTGGGTTGTTTTGAACGGATTAAAAATGGAAATTAGGGTTGAACTTAAGTTACACCATGTTGGCTCTTTGGGTGAGGTGATGGACATGGCACTGTTGGTGGAGGAGAGGAATTTACTTGTGAAGCAAGGTAGTGTTAACCCCATGCAGCGACAGATCTTCCACAAACCAGCCCAGTTCCACCGATCCACCACAGTGGATTTTCGTCCCAAACCACCAGCAGACTATGGAAATGAAGGAAGTTGGTGGCTCTAAACCAACCCCAACTCGAGAGAGAAGAAATTGGCGGGGCTAGGAGACGAACTTAAGCAGCTCCCACCAAGTACTCAAAGAAAGATATGAAAAGGGTTATGCTTCTATTGTGATGAAAGGTTCATTCAAATCATGTTTGTAAAACAAACATTTAGGGTCTACATCGTGGAAGAAGAAGGCGAAAATGAGCTACCCGAGGAGGTGTTCTTGGATGCCGAGGGAGATGACATCAAGGTAAACAATTACAACCGAATATAATGAGTGTAATGGGATTGACGACTAAGAGGTCATTTAAAATATGGGGATCGTTGAAGGAAGAGAGGTGCCGATCTTAGTGGATTGTGGGGCCTCCAATAATTTTATTTCTAAACCTTTGGTGGAGCAGCTGTCCCTCCACGTGTTAGAGACCCCAGAATTTTTAGTACAAGTGGGAGATGGGTATAAAATAAGAAGCAAAGGAGTCTGTGAGCATTTACAAGTAGCGACCCAAGGGGTATTAATTAAAGGGGATTTTTTCCTGTTCGAATTAGGAGGGGTGGACATGGTTTTGGGTTTGGATTGGTTGGAGGGGTTGGGAGACATCCGAGCCAATTTCAAGGAGTTGACTTTAAAGTGGGTGGAAGGAGGTAAACATTTCAGCTTGAGAGGAGATCCAGCCTTGATGAAATCGGTAGCCACATTGCAGTCACTGTACAAGGCTGTGAAAGAAGGAGGTGAGGGTTACTCGTCAAGATAACCAGCAAAGACATCGATGAACCCACACATGAAGGAGCAAATGAACTCAAGGAGTTATTGGCTGAATTTACTGATGTGTTGTCACCCCCCTCAGGGTTGCCTCCCCATAGAAGCCACGACCACTCTATTACTCTTAAACCAGAGCGAAATTCCAGTGGTCAGCCATATAGGTATCCCCATTATCAAGAGTGCGATAGAAAAGATAGTGGGGAATTGTTAGCTGCAGGTGTCATTCGGCCCAGCATAAGTCCCTTTTCCAGTCCAGTAATTTTAGTGAGGAAGAAGGATGGGGGATGGAGATTTTGTGTGGACTTCAGGGCATTGAACAAAGTGACTGTTGGGGATAAATTCCCAATACCGACTATTGATGAGTTGTTGGATGAGTTAGGAGGAGCCAAGGTGTTCTCAAAGCTGGATCTAAAGAGTGGCTACCACCAAATTAGGGTCCGAGAAGAGGACATTCATAAAACGGCCTTCCGAACACATGAAGGTCATTACGAATGGTTGGTGATGCCCTTCGGGTTGTCCAATGCACCCTCCACCTTCCAATCCTTGATGAATGAGGTATTTCGTGCCTATCTTCGCAAGTCCGTTCTAGTTTTTTTTGATGATATTCTGATATTCAGCCCAGATTGTGAACAACATTTGAAAGATCTAAGGGCTGTCCTGTTGATACTCCGAAGCCATAAATTATATGTCAATGAGAAGAAGTGCGAGTTTGGCAAGGAGCAATTGAAATATTTGGGGCATGTAATCTCGGGTAGGGGTGTAGAAGCTGATCCATCGAAAGTGGAAGAAGTGGCAAATTGGCCAATACCTAAGGATATAAAAGCTGTCCGAAGGTTTTTGGGGTTCACGGGATACTACCGACGCTTTGTTAGAGACTATGGCAAGATTGCCAAACCTCTCACTCAACTACTCAAGGCAGAAGGGTATCAATGGAACATGGAGACTCAACAAGCTTTTGAAGCACTTAAAGCGACCATGGTAAACCTTCCTATTCTAGCGGTACCGATTTTTCTAAACCATATGTTGTTGAAACTGATGCCTCAGGGAAAGGGTTAGGAGCAGTGCTTATGCAAGAAGGAAGGCCCTTAGCTTATCTCAGCTGGGCATTACCTCCACAAGCGCTATCCAAGTCAGTTTATGAAAAGGAGTTAATGGCTGTAGTAAGGGCGGTTCAGAAATGGAGACACTACCTTTTGGGAAGGCGTTTCATCATCCGGACTGATCAAAGAAGCTTAAAATACTTGACAGATCAGAGGTTGTTGGGAGAGCAGCAACAAAAGTGGACAGCCAAACTATTGGGGTATGATTTTGACGTGCAATACAAACCGGGAAAGGAAAACCAAGCAGCTGATGCTTTATCACGCAAAATGGAGTGTGCTGCTATATCAACAATCAAAATGGTAGATTCAGATGACTTGGAGGAGGAAATTAGAGCGGATCCGAAGTTTCATACTATCTTGCAAGATCTATTAAGCGGGAGCAAGGAACATTTGGGATTTACAGTTAAGGGAGGACGGCTATATTACAAGAAGAGACTAGTTTTGTCGAAAACATCTAGTCGGATACCTACTATTTTGAAGGAGTTACATGACTCACCTATAGGAGGTCATTCGGGGTTCCTACGCACTTACAAAAGAGTGTTGGGACTGGTTTTTTGGGAAGGCATGAAGAATGACATTAAGAAGTATGTGGAAGCATGTGAAGTGTGTCAACGCAACAAGTATCAAGCCTTATCTCCGCTGGTTTATTACAACCGCTACCAATTCCTTCGCAAGTGGGAGGATATCTCTATGGACTTCATTGGAGGTCTACCGAAAAGTAAGGGCATGGACACCATCATGGTGGTAGTTGATAGACTCACCAAATATGCTCATTTCCAGCCTTTAGCCCACCCCTTTTCTGCTGCAGATGTGGCTGCACTATTTATTAGAGAAATAGTGAAGCTCCATGGCTTTCCAGCCTCCATAGTATCTGATCGAGATAGAGTATTCATGAGCAGATTTTGGTCTGAGCTCTTCAAACTGGCAGGTACACAGCTGAAGTTTAGTTCAGCCTATCATCCCCAAACCGACGGGCAAACGGAGGTCACCAATCGATGCTTGGAAACATATCTCCGTTGTTTCGCCGGAAGCAAACCTAAACAATGGACACAATGGTTGAGTTGGGCAGAATTTTGGTTCAACACTAACTACAACAGCTCTACCAAAACTTCTCCATTTTATGCTCTATATGGAAGACACCCACCTACCTTACTCGGATATGCCGGGGAGTTATCAGCAGTGGAGGAAGTGGATAGGCTCCTTCAGGATAGGAATGGAGTCCTAACTGAATTGAGGGAGAACCTATTGCGGTCTCAGAATCGAAGTAAAGTCCAAGCAGATAAGAAACGAAGGGACGTGGAGTATACGGTTGGGGAAAGGGTGTACTTAAAGATCCAACCATACAAGCTTCGATCCTTAGCACAGAAGTTGAATGAGAAACTCAGCCCCCGTTACTATGGTCCTTTTCTGATTATTGAAAAGGTTGGGGCTGTGGCTTATCGGCTGGAATTACCTACCTATAGCAGAGTTCACTCGGTTTTTCATGTGTCCTTGCTTAAGAGGGCTGCTCCTACTCATGTGCACATACAGCCCTTGCCTACACAATTAACTGAAGAGTGGGAGCTGGATATCCAACCTGAAAGGGTATTGGGGACCCGAAGGAATGCTGGTGGACATGCAGAGGTGTTAATTCAGTGGCAAGACCTTCCTACATGTGAGAATTCATGGGAAGCGGCTGCTGCCATTGCTGAGCACTTCCCATCTTTTCACCTTGAGGACAAGGTGCAAGCTTTGGAGGGGAGTATTGATAGAACTAGGGGGCCATTGGTTTATAGTAGGCGTAAGAAGAATTTGGCAGATTCTAACAACACTAGCACCACGTGCAGTTAGTTACAATTAGGGACAGGTGTCACCTAATAATTGGGTTAGGATGGGACGTATAAGGAGGGAATATTTTGTGTAGGGGCATGCATGCATTTCTGGATTGTTGAGTGTGTTTGGGAGGTACAGCCCCTCATATAGGCTGAATATCATTTCGGTTGTAATAGTCTATTTCTACAGATTATCAATATACTTACTGAATCGGTGAGATCATTCTGATCCATCTGATTCTTTTATATTCAATTTATTGATATATTTGAGAGGGTTCTATCATAGTACTTATGCTAAATTGTTGACATCCGTTAACAAATGTGTCATTTTCCAAATTGTCGACTTCCATTATGTGATCTTAATTGTTCAACCTCCACTACAATATAGCTGGTAGGAGTTTGTGTGTGAAAGAGCACAAGAGAACATAACTTGCTCAAAATTATTGCCAGATGGTGTACTTTGATCTGGTTTGCATTACCCAATCAATAAAGTCTTTGCTGAAATGCTTATGAAGATAATAGTGTACTTCCGCTGAACTCTTAAGGGAAATTAAAAATACCAAAGAAAACAAACTTGCCCATCTTTCTGAAAAGAAAAAGAGAAAGTGCTCTATCCAATACATTTTTACGTTTGTATTCATTGTGGAGTATCAAAATCTTAGAAGATGCTGCTAAGTTGTATTTCACGAGAGCTTAACTGAAACCTACTTTAGAAGGGACAGAGTATCATCAATATTGTAGTATTCATTTGGAGAAACAAAGGTTTCACTTTTCCATTCTTCACGATATGCATTTGAATGTTATTTTTTTTGTGTCTTTAGGTTCTGCGAGTTGACTGGAGTCGACTACAGTGAAGGGGCAATTGAACTTGCTCGTAGACTTGCTGTTCGTGATGGGTTTCCCAACATCGAATTTTTGGTATGCCAGAGCTGGGTTGTCTGTTCTTACTTTGATAGCAGATATCTGTACTGTAAGAGAGTATTGCGTGGTCTTTTTTCAATTTTATTTATTAAAATTCTTAATTCTTTTTTAACATTTAATTTATGGATATTTAGCAGATTGAGTTTTTCTCCAATAAAACTTGCATAAATTAAGGGACTTCACAGAAAAAAGTTTATCAACACAAGATCTATATTTCCACATGATGCGGAATGTTGTTGGGGTTACAGTTCATTAGTATAGCGCCAGGTGGAAGCTTTCCTGTACTTATTAACTCATTTGCTGATGCTCCATGAGAATCTAGTTCGTAGCGGAAATTCATAAACCAAGATTCACAGACTTCTACCTTATTCATCAAGTACTAGTCATTGTTCCCAGTTTCAGTTTTTGTTGACTATTTATCTTCCTCCTTTCATCAAGATATTTTCCTAAATCCTTTATCATATCCCACATTTGATATGTTAACCTCAAAAGTTGACAAAACTTTTCTTTTTATTAAATGAATTATTGCGAGTCTTATTGGTTCTTAGGATATCTTCAGTGCTAGTCTCCTCATTCCTAAATGTTATTTAGAAACTTACAAAGGTCTACGCAATACCATTTCTAGAAAGGTTTGCTGGTGAATCATTTATCTCTAATCACATCGAGTCTTCTTAACAAGCTTTAAAGGAATCCTGTTCATTCAGTACACTCACTTGGGGATTCATTCAGTACACTCACTTGGGGATGGATGCTTATAAACTCTTCGCATAATACTAATAGTCTGGGTATGTCATTCATGTGAATGACAATGCATGTTTTTCATGATTCTGGTCCTGCTGTAGTTCATGCTCTGTAGTCGATGGCCAGAGTATATAGGAGCATCAGGTAAAGTTATTACCTGATAGTCATTTATTTCTGATCACATTTAGTCTCCTTAAAATTTTTTACAGGAATCCGGTTCCTTCATTAAGCTCGGGAATGAATGCTTGTAAACTCTTCACATGATGTTAATAGTCTGGGTTTGTCTTTCATGTGAATGACTACTCATGTTTTATTATGGTTTTGATCTTGCTCTAGATCGCCAATGGCCAGAGTGTATAGGAGCATCAGGTAAAGTTATTACCTGATATTTATTTATTCTGATCACATGTAGTCTTCTTAAAAAGCTTTATAGGAATCCTGTTCATTCATTCTCTCAGGAATGAATGCTTATAAACTCTTCAGATAATGTTAATTGTCTGGATTTGTCATTAATGTGAATGACAACTCATGTTTTATTATGGTTTTGATCCTGCTGTAGATCGCCAGAGGCCAGTGTGTATAGGAGCATCAGATAAAGTTATTACCTGATAGTCATTTATTTCTGATCACATTTAGTCTTCTTAAAAAGCTTTATAGGAATCCTGTTCATTCATTACGCTCAGGAATGAATCCTTATAAACTCTTCAGACAATGTTAATAGTCTGGGTTTGTCATTCATGTGAATGACAAATCATGTTTTGTTATGGTTTTGATCCTACTGTAGAACATCCTCTGTCGTCAATGGCCAGAGTGTATAGGAGCATCAGGTAAAGTCATTACCTAATAGTTTTTCTTCCCTCCTTGAGCTACTTGCTCCTTCATCCTTCTTTATGTTTATGTTTTTAGCATTGTTTTGCTCCTGCTTTAATTCATGCATTATAACCCACATCGTATAGGTGAATAAGGGAAGTCAGTTGATCATTAGCTTCTTTTCTTGTTCCCTTCTTGATTATTTCCTGTCAGATATTGTTTACTGTATCTCGAGATTTTCATTCACAAAGCCCACTGTCCGATGAACCATGAATTTTTGGTGAAATTGGGCATTGTCCTGTTCAAGTATTGTGCTCTTTGATCGCGAGCTGACTTGTTTTTTTATGTCACCATGTAACGGGGAAGTATTCATAGTATCAAGTTTCTTGGTGAAATTGAGCATTGTTCTTACATGTATATTGCTCTTTACACTGTCACTTCAATTTATAAAACTGAATTGTGACTCGATTTCATCATGTATACAAACATTATTCAATTTTGTGAAGTTTCTTTTGTGTCTGAATTTATACCATATCGAGATATGTGTGGAGATTTTATATGCTTTGTTTAAGTATATGTTTATTGCAATTCATAACGTTAGTGACAAAAAGTGTCTGCTGCAGCCTTTGTTGTAGAAAATTTGAGATAAGTTTCTGCGTCAACCTTGTTATATCTTGTAATTCTAATTGTTTGATATTGTCGACTTGCATACAGGTTGATGACATTCTTGAAACAAAGCTAGAAAGGCAGTTTAAGCTTGTTATGGACAAAGGCACTTTAGATGCCGTTGGATTGCATCCAGATGGTCCGATTAAAAGGTAACCAACAATTAAACTTAATGATCATGGTAGCCAGTCTTGTTTATTTTCCATTGCATCCACTTTCTTTTGAAGTCCTGCCATACTTGGCTATTTCCTTGGGATAAACTGAAATTCTGTACAGGATCATGTACTGGGACTCGGTTGCAAAATTGGTTTCCTCTGGTGGAATATTGGTAAGGATGTATGTTGAGACTACGTATCTTGTTTTTGAATATCCCACTTGTCGCTAGCTTGCAAAAAGGTCATTTTGAACAACCTCGATGTGCCGTTAGAGTGACCTGCTTTGCTTGAATGTATTCATGTTATTTGTAGTTCTGCAACGGTAGGGTTGCTGGATGTTGTTATTGACTCCAATTTTCATTTGATCATCTTGATAATAGGTGATTACATCTTGCAATAGTACAAAAGACGAATTGGTGCAAGAGGTGGAAAATTTCAACAGAAGAAGAATGATTGATGTGTCCCATGACTTGGAGACTATAAAGGATCAAGACGTGTCCAGGGATCCTCCATTCCGATATCTCAACCATGTTAGAACGTATCCAACATTCACATTTGGTGGAATGGTGGGTTCTCGTGTGGCGACTGTTGCCTTTCTTCGAAACTAACTGTAGCTCTGTTTCTACCTTTTCTGTTGTGGTTTGACTAAACCTGTAGCTGGAGTTGTTTCTTGCTTGGACTATTAATGAATTATTGATGGCTGATGCTTTTGGGAATGGAGTCGGAGTCTTTCTCAAATCCGAACTTGATAATTCAATTTTAGTTTTAAAAGTAAAATTGTTAAGTTATAGTGGTTCTTGTGAAAATGAAATTACAAAAGTTTTAAGTTCAATTATTCCATAAAATGAGTTTTAACAAATAGAATAAGTTGAGTATATAAACATTTTGAATCTTCTGAAACATCTGGTTTAGTTTGAACTCAGCGAGCAGTTTAAGAGCGTCTAACCATTTACAGTCCTATTTCTATAGTTGTCAAGGTTGCATCAATTAAGCAATGACAAAGTAATGCATCATTGTTCTAAAAACAAAAATTGGATTTATTACACTTTGTTTATTCTAAAAACAAAAATGCGGGGAAAGATATGAGAAGGTTCTTTTGCTTTATGATATTAAGTTAGTTTAATGTAAGGCTGCCGCCGCCTGCCAGCAAGAGGCTAATTTGCAAATAACAGAGACAAGATTTTATAATCTTTAATAGTATAGATGAATGGTTGGTTGCTGGTTGATCCAAAGAAAAGGCCAGGAACGATGGTGTATTCTGTTCAAACTTAAAACGAATTGGTGGGAGTCGGTAAACATCTTATAATAATAATAGTCTCAATCTGTCCTCTTTTTTTGGTTTTTTGTGGCTATTCTATTCTCTACTTTCAACCTTCTAAAAGGAATCCAATGGCTGTTTCATTTTTATCTCCGATTTGAATAAGTCTTTTTTTTTTTTGGAGAGAAACTACATAAGTGGTAAGCGGACATCTTACTACGAGGATTGATTGGTGCACCACCACTCCAGCCGTGAATAAATAAGCACCTCATCATTGAGGACCCAACTAGTTTTCCATCTACAGTTAAAACCCCAGCTGCTCCAAGTTCTTACAAGAAAGGCTAGCATAAAATCGAACCTAAAATTTAACCAAAATCAAGCCTCACTCTCAACCATCGAGTCACTCCCCTTTAGGCCCCGATTTGAATAAGTCACTACAACAATCTCTGTATTTTATCAAGTTTTTTATAACCTTGACAGGTTGGAATCACAAAAGTTGCGGGTTGAAATCACGGAAAATTACGCGTTGGAATCGCGAAGAGTTACAGTACAGATTAAAATAACAAAAATAGCTTCTTTATAAAATATTTTATATATTAAAAAAAAAAGGCTGGAAAGCCTGGAGTACCCTCTAGTCAATGTTCAAATAACGAGCAAGAGCAAGGTAAGTGCGTTGTAGTAATGGTAGGCGTTCCATTCCATTGCTCTATGTAAACCATCTCCATTTTTAAATTCAAATTTTTGTATAAATGAAAATTAGTGTTGATTATGGCTTAACGCAAATGTGAATTCTATTAATACTTTATTTTGCATGAAATTGAATATTCATTTAATTGAAATCTTGAAACACTCTGCTTGCTTGCGTTTCGTGTTGAAAAACAAGAACAAGTTTAATCTTTCACTTGATGAATGAAAGGTTTATTCTCATGAAAATGGCGGACTAAATTTACCAAAAGAACCAGATACAATGATGTATAAAACTGCTTAGAGATTTTGATTCAAATGAATCAACATGGAAACAAGGCAAAGCAGAAATGAACCAGAAAGACAAGTGAAGCCAACAACACCAAAAACCAAGCCCACAAGATCAAAAACTTGGGATAAAGCTGATTCCTTGTTGTGCTTGTAGTCATACCCGTGAGCATAATTCCATCCATATTCACATCTGCAACATCTCTCAAGCCTCTCCTTCACCTTAACTTCCTCTATCCTCTCTCTTAGAACTCTCAGACTTGCGTCTACCATGTCATTTGACCTACCTGTCAAACCAAACAGATATAATATTCTCTTTTTGCTTCTTAATTTATGTCAGTACTTATAGACACACCAAGCTGTAATATAGGATTACCTTCATCACTTAAACTCCGAGCCCTGACCTGCAAGTAGGTTTGCCGAGTTCTTCCCTTTAGAGACGGATTGACCAAAGAACTAAGAGAAGAGAAAGTAGCAACGGCCATAGAGGTTCTCCAAGTTTGACAGGCAATTCAGGTGAGTGATACAATCAGTTTTGTAAGATGAGTATCTTCGATTTTCACTCAGTTTCTACTCTTTTAAGTTTTATGTTAATGCACACTATCCAAAGGCATTCAAGTAGTCCAATTCATGGTCAAAAGGTGGCAAAAAATAAGCATGGTCAAAACGTTGAATAAAGAAGTTAAAAATTCACAGTCGAAAAGAAAGAGTACAAGTGCCAATTGATTGAGTGAATTATGTTGAAATCTGATTCAGTCTGATTTTGGTGAGGCTCGACGTTGTTGATTGGATCCATGAACTCGATTAGTTTCAATTTTAAGATACCTGCAAAAACAATAAAGGCACACCGGGGGTTGATCGCCAGTTGTACCTCCGAGGCTTAAGTCAATTTCTTTGTCGTGGGTTTTTCTCTAATAATAGAGGGTATTAGGGTTCTTAAGAGTCGTACCTGCGTTATGAGGAGATAATGAACTTATATAGTAAATACTTACCGTGCTTAACTCAACATCTTGGGAATGGGTCGATCAGCCACAAGCTATCCTAGGGTTGGACCTGGGCCTATCATGACCGACCCAACCATAAGCCCCCTACTCCTCGAGTCCGATCAGAGAGAAGGATCGATGGAGTACATAGGGTTCGTGCAGCTCGCCTGCGTGACAACTCGTGATAGGCCCGATCGATCAGACCTCAATGTTTAGGCAGAGCACAGGGTTTAATCATTACTTATAACTCGTATCCTTTGACGCATTTTCAAAATTTGAAAATGGGCGTCCTTTCGTGTTGCTTTTATAGTCATGCGCGTCTTTTCAACTGTTGCGCCGCTCCGTGTGTCTGACAACCCTAATTTGCACGACTCGGGTTTTGCCACGCATCCAACTTCAATTGGTGCGCCCGTTCAGTTGATTTTGTGATTACCGCCTAGAATCGTCAAATTTCCATCACTACCATTTCCTCGCATTCGATTCTCCAACTTCTGCTCTCTTTGCTCTTCATCTCTTTGCTTGCAGTCATCGGAATTTCCTTTTCACCGCTATCCAAACACCCATTCTCAGTCACCGAACTAGGTACGCCCTCTCTCCTTTCCTCATCCTATACATTTCCTTTCAGTAGCCATGTCGTCGACTAGCCCTTGGAGTGATTCTAGACTTAGGGATGAAACCACCTCCTCCTCCTCTTTCGACCGGGAACTGGCCGCCGAAAGTGCTTTACAGATTGTCGGGCCGCTTGAGATAGCGACGGAGACGCCGGAGGCAGGGGGAAATGAAGCGCTGGACGCAGAGAAAGATGAAGAAATCGCGGCGACTGACCAGATAGACAGGCGAGTCTTCAAAAAGCCACCAAGCGATGAATCGACGATGACCGAAAGGGAACTGAACCGATCGGTCATCAAAAATAATATCCCTTCATCCTGGAGACCCAGGCTGGCCTACAATTTCGAGCGAATTTACAGCAATATGGGAGGCTATTTTGCTATTTCAGACAGTTTCTTCTCGATTGGTGGCATGAGGCTTCCATATGCCCCAATCATCGACGAGGTATGCCGCGCCTATAAGCTAATGCTGAGCCAGATCCTCCCGAATGGTTGGAGGTTCATGAACGGTCTCACCCTACTATGTCATCATTTCAGGTGTCCCCCATCGATCGGCATTCTGCAGCACTTCTTGAGAATGTATCAGAACTCTATCACTGCGGTCGGGATCCCTCATTTTCAGTATAGAGATGCATGGTATCGTCCTGTTGGAACAACTTCGTCAATCAAGGCTTGGAGGACGAAATACTTTTTTGTGAGACCCCCGGGATCTACCTTTGAGTCCAAGTCGTGGAGGTATCCCCTGGCCGAGCGATGAAACGAC
Source organism: Erythroxylum novogranatense (assembly GCA_029891385.1). Classification (NCBI taxonomy): domain Eukaryota; kingdom Viridiplantae; phylum Streptophyta; class Magnoliopsida; order Malpighiales; family Erythroxylaceae; genus Erythroxylum; species Erythroxylum novogranatense. Next base: position 53,679,457 of record CM057229.1, read on the forward strand.
ACTTCTAGTCTGTCATTTACTAGAAAGGAATCTGAAGTGATCGACCAAATTAAGGTGCTCGGTCGGTATGCTTTCGATCGTTTTATTCTGGGGTATCGTGAAGGGGTATCGGCCAATACCTTTTTGATTAATCCCCCACCTCGGATTAACAGGCTAGAAGGAGAGATTGCCCCTTCTGGTTGACTCTTCGTAGTTTAACTGTCTTGTCTTTTATTAATATTAATTTCGATTTCTAACCTGCTTCTATAATTGTGCAGCCATGGTGAAGCTCAAGAATCTCACCTCGACCTCCGACGCTCCCAAGTCCAAAGGCCAGCGTAAAGTTGCTAGACCTTCCTTGAAAAAGAAATAGTGAAGCAAGGAGGTGGAGGTCAGCAAAGACATCGTTCAGCCAACTGCGGAGGTCAGCACAGATATCGCTCAGCCGACTGCACCTGACGAGTCCATAGCGCTGCTGACCCGATCGGCTGATGAGGACCGAGCTGTCATGGAAGAAGAGGTGGATGAGGTGGAGAGGCCGCTCAAGAGAAAGAAGACCGCTCGGGATGTTGAATGATCGCCCGTCCTTTGGACAAAGGTAACGGGAAGGAGCCAATGCCCAGCTCCGAAAAGTGGGTGCCCACGATCAGTCTAGATAAGACTGTATCGCTTAGGGACACCAATGTAGCTCTTCACATTGCCCAGAAGGTTGTCCCTCCCACGGATGAAGAATTTTTGGATTCATTGGGTGCGAGGAGATGACGGCCGGTCTTGTGCGTGGCTTAGCAGAAAATCTCGCATTCGCCTCTAGAGTGTACCAGTGTTTTGATCGGTTGGCTAAAGTTGCCCGATTGATGGACCAGGAGATTAAAGATCTCCTTAGCCAGGTTACCATTTTGAGGATTCAACTTTCAGAGATGGAGGAGGAGAAAAACAGAGCGGTTGCATCAAGGGACGAGGTGGAGGGGGAAAAGAACAGAGCGATCGCGTCAAGGAACGAGCTGAAGGGGGAAAATAATAGAGCGATCGCGTCAAGGGACGAACTGGAGAAAGAGTACCGAGCATTGCAGCTCGATAATGAGGGCATGAGGGAGGAAGTTCTCAATGCCAACACTAGGGTCAATTTGGAAAAAGAGCTCCGTTCAAAAGTCCTTCGTGACTGCCAAGAAGCGGTGCTGCATAAAGTAAGGGCCGAGAACAAATTGTTTGAGCTACGATGCTCTGTCAAAGAGCAGAGAGTTGAGGCAATCAAATGGTGGAAGAGCCAATTTTTGAATGATGAATGCAAAGAATTTGCCTGCGATTTGGCTTTTTTCATCCTAAGAAATTGCCATGGCATTCTCTTCACTGATGGGTCGGACCGTCCTTCATTCGAGGACTTTGTCGAGCAGATGCTTCCCACAAAGCTCGGCCTTTCACTAGAGGAGGTGAAGGAGATAGCTGAGAAAGACGAAGAGACATTACCGGATGAGCTGCTGGACCTTAGTTCAGATGAGGAAGAAGAGCGAGCTCACGGGGGTGTCTCTCCAGTTGCTCCTTCAGACCCTAATCCTGTCTCGACTGCTTTGCCGGCCCTTGAAACCACTCCTACAGATCCAGCTTTTGTTTCTTCTCCCCCTACTGAGGGGCCTAATTGACGCATGTAATAGGACTTCCATCGCTCATCTGGTCAGGCTTGTGACCAGAACATATATATGAAGAAACAAAACCTCTTATTTTTGTCCTCCGTTGTCTTCTTTATTATTGATTGGTATTGAGGTTTAAGAGAATCGTGGCTGAGCGATGAGAAAGAATTTGGCCAAACGAGGGGGAGGCCGAGCGATCTGAGATTGCTTTCTTGGTATCACCTGGTTCCAAGATCCGGTCTTGGTAACCTGGTCGAGCAATGTTGAGGCCGAGCGATCCGAGATTGCTTTCTTGGTATCACTTGGTTTCAAGATCCGGTCTTGGTAACCTGGCCGAACAGTGTTGAGGCCGAGCGATCCAAGATTGTTTTCTTGGCATCACCTGGTTCCAAGATCCGGTCTTGGTAACCTAGCCGAGCAATGTTGAGGCCGAGCGATCCAAGATTATTTTTTTGGCATCGTCTGGTTCCAAGATCCGGTCTTGATAACCTGACCAAGCGATGTTGAGATCGAGCGATCCAAGATTATTTTCTTGGCATCGCCTGGTTCCAAGATTCGGTCTTGGTAACCTAGCCGAGCAGAGTTGAGGCCGAGCGATTTAAGATTATTTTCTTGGCATCGCCTAGTTCCAAGATTCGGTGTTGGTAATCTGGCCGAGCGGAGTTGAGGCCGAGCGATCCAAGATTGTTTTCTTGGCATCGCCTGGTTCCAAGATTCGATCTTGGTAACTTGGCCGAGCGGAGTTGAGGCCAAGCGATCCAAGATTGTTTTCTTGGCATTGCCTGGTTCTAAGATTCGGTCTTGATAACCTGGTCGAGCGAAGTTAAGGCCGAGCGATCTAAGATTATTTTTTTGGCATCACCTGGTTTCAAGATTCGATCTTGGTAACCTGGCCGAGCGAGCGATCCATGATTATTTTCTTGGCATCGCCTGGTTTCAAGATTCGGTCTTGGTAACCTGGCCAAGCGATATTGAGGCCGAGCGATCCAAGATTGTTTTCTTCGCATCGCCTGGTTCCAAGATTCGATCTTGGTAACCTGGCCGAGCGGTGTCGGTGACGGTCGATAGAATATTCTTCCTTTAGCCCAACTTAACGAGACTTTTTCTGCCAAGAAGTTTGGAACTCTTTATTGATGATGATAGGGGTGTGGGTCGTTAAAAAATCTGATTGGCAAGGCCTGAAAAAAGGTACCCACTAGTTACATACAAAGAAATAAATGAATTGAAGTAAACTTTATCTATTGGTAAAACGTCTTCAGGTTTTGGGAGTTCCAGGGCCTCAGTAGAATCTTGCCATTCGTGTAGAGCAGAACGTAAGAGCAGTGTCCGGCTTGTTTGACCACTTGATAGGGTCCTTCCCATATCTGACCGATCTTTCCAGGATGTTTCCCTGCCGTCTCGGCCTTTCTTAGAACATAGCCACCGACCTTTATGTCGCTCGGGCTAAAAAAACTTTGTTGCTTTTTGCCTGATGGCTTCAGAACGAGCGACTGCCCTATCCTTGTCTTCACTGAAAAGTACAAGTTCTACCCTGCGAGCTTCATCATTTCGTTCTTCTTGATAACTCGAAACTCTCTTGCTGGGCAGTACCACTTCTACTAGAACCAAAGCCTCTACCCCAAAGGTCATTCTAAATGGCGTTTCTCTCGTGGCTCCGTTTGGGGTTGTTCTGTATACCCACAACACTTCGTCTAACTCATCCACCCAAGTCTTATGTCCATCTAAGCGCTTCTTGAGCGCGCTCATTATCTTCTTATTGGTATTTTCTGCAAGGCCGTTGCTTTAAAAATGAGCCACTGAAGTCAACTGGAGCCTTATCTTCAATCGGTGACAGAAATCTTTAAACTTGTCATTATCAAACTGTCGACCGTTGTCTGTGACTAAGACCATAGGCATCCTAAAACGGCTCAGTATATTCTTGCATACGAAGTTTTCAATTTTCTACTCAGTGATGGTAGCGACCGTTTCTACTTCTACCCATTTGGTGAAATATTCGACTGCTACTATCAAAAACTTCTTCTGCCTAGGACCGAGAGGAAAAGGACCTAGTATGTCCATTCCCTATTGAGCAAAGGAGATGGGATGACTCATAATTTTCAGCCGCTCGGTCGGTTGATGGGACAAGTTGCTGTTCCTCTGGCAGGCCTCACATCGGTTCACCTTTTCCTGACAATCTTTCTTCATTGTCGACCAATAATACCCTTTTCTGATCAATTTGTGAACCAACATTCTGCTTCCTAAGTGATTCCCACACATTTCTTCATAAACCTCGGCCATTGTCCATTCTGCCTCTTCTTCATTCAAGCAACGTAATAGCTGCCAGTCATAAGAGCGCTTGTACAGGATATCATTGACAATCACATATTCAGCAGCCTTTACCCTTAGTTTCTTGGCTCCTAGGGCTTCTGGTGGCTGTGTTCCCTTAAGAAGGTACTGTCTGATCGGCTCCATCCAACTTGATCGTTCAGCTTCTGTTTCGAGGACTTCACTAGCTTTTTGAATACTAGGCCGGTTTATCCGCTCGACCAAAATGTTATTCCTTACATTTTGATCGGAAGCTATCTTGGAAAGCGCATCTGCCTGAGCATTCTACGTCATATCTATCCTGCTGACCGAGTATTCTTCAAAATTACTCAACTCTTGCTTTACCAATTCTAGATACCTGATCATATTATCCCCTTTTGCCTCATACGGCCCAGTAACTTGACTGACCACTATTTGGCTATTGCTGTATACCTTCAAATATTTCACCTCTATCTCTCTTGCCAACTGAAGACCGGCTATTAAGGCTTCGCATTCTGCCTCATTGTTGGATACTCTAAATTCTAATCGAAGGGTGTATTCCACCTTTTGCTCCTGGTGGGGGCTGATCAAGACCACTCCTGCTCTGCATCCCTTAGCGTTAGACGACCCATCAACAAATAAACTCCAAACAGGGCGTTGCTCGTTTTGTGAGGTAGGTTGACTCATTTCTGCAACAAAATCTGCCAATACTTGGGCTTTGATCGTTATCCATAGTTTGTAATGTATATCAAACTCTCCCAGTTCTACTGCCCATTTTACTAACCGCCCAGAGGTTTCAAGTTTTTGAAGGCATTGCCTGAGAGGTTGGTCGGTCCATACCTCAATTGTGTGACTCTGGAAGTAGGGCCTGAGTTTCCGTGCTGCGGTTATCAATGATAGGGCCAGCTTCTCAATAGGTGCATACCGCGCTTCTGGCTTGTTCAAAACCTTACTGACGTAATAGAACGAGAATTGTTCATTTCCGTTCGGTCGAACGAGAACTGCACTGATTGCCCCGTCTGTAACTGCTAGATAAATGATCAACTTTTCGCCTTCAGCGGGGCTTTGCAAAATGGGCGGATTGGTCAGATATTGCTTCAGAGGTTGAAGTGCTCTCTCGCACTCATCCGTCCATTGGAAATGAGTCACGTCCGCCTTTCTTAAGATTTTGAAAAATAGGATGCACTTGTCCCCCATCCTAGAGACGAATCTACTCAGAGAAACTATCTGTCCTGTCAATATTTGAACGTCTTTTAAGCATCGTGGTGAGGGCATTTGAACGATAGCTTCAATCTTTTTTGGGTTTACTTCAATCCCCCGTTGAGTAATCATGAATCCCAGGAATTTTTCAGATGCCACACCAACGACGCATTTTTCAGGGTTTAGCTTCATTTGGAATTTGTTGAGGGTCAGGAAGACTTCTTTAAGATCTTCCACATGTTTGGCAACCGTTTTGCTTTTGACTACCATATCATCCACATAAGCCTCAACTGTTCGACCGATCTATTTCTTAAAAACTTCCATAACGAGCCGCTGATAAATATCCCATGCATTTTTCAAATTGAACGGCATTACCCAGTAGTAATACGTGCCCTGATCGATTATAAAAGTCGTCTTTTCTTCGTCTTCAAGTCTCATTTGTATCTGATGATAACCGGAGAAAGCATCCAAAAAGCTGAGAAGCTCATGCCTTGATGTAGAGTCTACCAGCTGATCAATTTTGGGTAGGGGAAGTTGTCCTTTGGGCATGCTTTGTTCAAGTCAGTAAAATCAATGCACATTCTCTATTTTTCATTTTTCTGCTTCACTAGTACCACATTCGCCAACCATTCAGGGTATTTGACTTCCCGAATGAACCCAACATCAAGCAATTTTCCTATCTCTTTCTCGATCACCCCCTGCCTTTCTTTGCTCTGCCACCGCTTCTTCTGTCGACTGGCTTGCAGTCTTTCCAAATACCAAGAGAATGAGATGCTACTACTCAAGAAATTCTGGGCATGTCGCTCGGTACCCAGGCAAAGACTGATCTGTTCTCTATCAAGCAATCTGTGATTTCTTTGGCCAATCCTTTTTTGAGTTCAGTGCCTAGATTTGTGAATTTAGATCGGTCTTCTCCATCCAATATAATCTGTTGTGTTTCTTCAGCAGGGTTCATCCTCTCAGTTTCTTCGTCGACTCTTACATCAAGAGAGCTCGTCAAAACTACCACCCCATCAAGGGTCCTCGTTTCTGTCATGTAGCATTTCCTAGCAATTCTTTGCTGACCCCTGACAATACCGACTCCATAAGGTGTTGGGAATTTCATTGCTTGATAGTAGGTAGAAACAATTGCTCTGAGGGCGTTTTGGGTGGCTCTTCCAATTATTGCGTTATATGCTCCGACAAATTTCACAACCAAGAACTCAACATTCCTCTCTATTTGTCGTGGCCTTTGCCCGAATTTTATATTCAAGAAAACTCGAGCGAATGGGTAGGTCAATGCTCCTATTACCTCTTTGATGGGTCCCTCTATTGGCAATAGTCACTCCTCCGGTATCTCCATCTGCTTAAATGAATCATAATACAGTAGGTCGACCGAGCTACCTGTGTCAATCATCACCCGTTTCACCTCGCTACCATCCATATTCAAGGTGACCACTAATGCATCATCATGAGGACAGCTAACACCTTCTAGATCAGATTCGTCAAACGAGATCACCCCATCGTTTTTCTTTTTTTTCTTTGTCGATAAGTCTTCAGCGACCTGCCTGACATACCTCTTTCTTCCTATGACGGTGGACCCTCTTGCTGCACTGCCACCAAAGATCATGTTTATGACCCTAACAGGTCATCTTGCTGACCGACATTTCTGTCGCCTCTTACCCTGAATTGTCCTCTCGTATTGCGTCGGTCGTTTGAATTCCTGTTCTGCCCAGCTCCATCGTTCGTATCGTTTTGCTTTCAGGGCTTTCGCCAGTTATTAGATCGACTGCCCCTACCATCATTATTCCGTTCGACATTTGTACCGTGCTTCAAAAATCTACCCAGCCTTCTCCTTTGAATAAGGAGTTCGATTTCTCGCTTTAAAACCCAACAGCCCTCCGTGTCATGACCTACATCTTTATAGAAACGATAATATAAATCAGGATCCCCTTTTTTTTTAGGGGAGTTTTCAACTTATTAGGTTCTCGAAGGGATTCCCCTTCTGCTCTCATGGCTGCCAGTACTTCCGCATACCGCCTGTTGAGCGGGGTGAAGGATTCTCGTCGTTGGTCCTTTTAGTCAGTCAGTTTCCTCCAGTTAGACTGATCCTTCTATCTTTTGTGTGAATCATTTGTTCGGCCATTTAGCCAGCGGTCATCTGCCCTACGTTTTGTATTTTTCAACACTTCCTTGAGCTGGATATATCTATCTGCCCGATTTCTTATCTCTTGAATAGACTTGGGTTGATCGAGGGCCAACGACTTCTTGAATTCTTCATCCCTCATGTTGCTCATAAGGGCCGCCAACATAGACGAGCAGGTGAGGTCAGGAACTTCAACAGCTTCATTGTTAAACTGAGTGATGAACTCCCGTAAACTTTCGTTCCTTCCTTGGGTCAACTGCATCACTTCCAAGGCAGTCTTCTGTGGCCGTTTACTTGTAGCAAACTGGTTGAGGAATAGTAACTTGAAATCCTCAAAGCAAGTGATGCAATGTTGGGGTAGACTGTTGAACCATCGTCGGACTCCTTCTTGAAAGGTTGTACAGAAAGCCTTACATTGAATGACATCGGGAATGCAATACAGGTTCATCATCTACTGAAAGTATTGAAGATAGTCGAGGGGATTGGTCTTTCCGGTATATTTCTCAAGCATTGGTATCTTAGTACCGATCGTTGGTAGGCTATCCAGGATCTGATGAGTGAAAGGAGAGTTGTATTGTGTTGATGGCTGATCCGAACGGGAATCCATGGCTATGTTGATTTGATCGTCCACGATTTTTTCGAGAGTTTCAGCAGAATGGCGATCGGCTATCGTACCTATCTGCCGAGCAGGGGTTCACTACTGTTCTGTCTGAGATTGTAAGATTTGGCGGATCAATAGATCGACCGCTTCCTCTATTTGTCTTTGGGTAAGGGAGGTTTGTTGTGGAGAAGGGTTTGTGTTTATGAGGTGTTGGATGTGAGGGTGTGAGTTGTCCTCCCAGGCTACGCTCTGCTCTTCTTGATCTCGATTTTCGGGTGGTGGTTGGTCGTTCGGATGCGAAGATTGTGTTTGATTATTCGGGTTTAATGGTGGTAGCTCGTTTGTGCTAGAGTTTTGGGTGATGGGTGGAGGATGAATCTAGGGATCATGATGCGTCGGCGGGAAGGCAGCGACAGGTAATTGCAAGTCCATTCGTTGTAGTGCGAGTGCCGCGACAACGGTTACATCTGGATTTGTTGCCGCCGCCTGACTTATCTGTGTGCTTCTGGATATGATGCCCTGACGCCCGGTCCCACGGTGGGTGCCAACTGGTTCAGTCTGATTTTTGTGAGGCTGGACGTCGTTGATTGGATCCATGAACTCGATTAGCTTCAACTAGGAAATACCTGCAAAAACAATAAAGGCACACCGGGGGTTGATCGTCGGCTTGCCCCTCCGATGCTTAAGTCAATTCTTTGTCGTAGGTTTTTCTCTAAGAACAGAGGATATTAGGGTTCTTAAAAGTCGTACCTGCTTTATAAGGAGATAATGAACTTATATAGTAAATATCTACCGTGCTTAACTCAACATCTTGGGAATGGGTTGATCGGCCCACAAGCTATCCTAAGGTTAGACCTGGGCCTATCATGACCGACCCAACCAAAATCTATTTGATACTAAAAGAATTAATATACTCATGATCAACTATATATAGAGTTGACTGGTTCGTGTTCAAAGGATTCAATTACTAAAATAACAGAAACTACATACCTTCTAATCTACAAGATCTGCTTATATGTCGCTTTTACATATTGGAGCAGAAACCTCATGTAATTCCTTAAACCAAAATCGTAGTAGAGAACCTTTCAGTATTTTTCCTGAAGTGAAAGCAAAATATATGGTTGTGTTGTGAAGAAGGATGGCTTAAACGAGTTAAGTGGGTGGGACTCATCCGACCTAATTTTAAAGTTGAAATCCAAATCTGGATTAGGTTGACATTGGTGAAACTATAAATTATTTATATATTGAATAAATAATTATAAATAAAGATTGACACTTTAGAAACGATTTTAAATGCCATTAATTAAAATAGTTTTAAATGTCATTAATTGAATTAATTACTATGGTAGAGAACTAACGTAGTTGGACTCAAATAGAATGGACATTAATTTCATGCTTTATGTCTAATCAAAAATTTTATGATGAAATGATTGAATTATATAAAAAATGCACTAAAAGATTAGTCAAACTACTTTAAAATTTTAAATATTTAAGTGGTTATGATCATGATGTCTTGCCAAATTTGAATATTGATCAATAGATATAAATTATTTAATTAGATAATTAAAGATAAATTAAAAGAATTTAATTCATTTAATTATAAATATAATTTAGGTTATAATTTACATACATCGCCAATATATTTTAGAATTTATGGATCACATGTAAATAATATGTTAAAGAGAGAAAATATATTTTAATCAAGTTGAAATTGATCGTAAAATTTTAAAATTTTATGATTAAATGTGATATATTTAATAAATAAGGATCACTACAAGACATTGGATCTTATTTGAATATAATTGATATTTAATTAAAATTAAAATAAACATTTAAGCTTTGAACTAAACTATGAATTATGATTTTATTATATTTATGTGTTATCATTTCATAGAATTTTAGTAATATTGACTTTCAAAAATCAAACGAATAAGTTTCATATTTATTAGAGATGACAATTGGCTAGGGGTTAGCCCAACCCAAAGTCAACAAACTAGTTTCAGGTTGATTAGGTCTCAGGATATCAAGCCCGACTTGAGGCCGATCCTTATAAACAAAACGATATTGTTTACTAAAAACAATGTCGTTTTTACATTTTTAATTTAAAAAATAATTTAGGTAGGGATGAGTTGGGCTCGAGCTTAATCGGATTGCCTAAGATTAGGTCAGGCTGGGGCTTGGGCCCCCTATCTTGGACCTGATCAAGCCTTGAGTTGAGTTCGTGATATCATAGTCAACTTTAATTATATAATGTGATTAAAATTACTTTATTGTTATTAATTTGGTAAAATTTAGCCTTGAAATTTAATTATTTAATTAAGTTACTTAATGTTGGTTAGGATATCGTTAATAATTATGGTTTTTTTGTTAATAAAACAAAACTATGATCGGCCCTTCTGTTTTTTTGGAAGGCCAAAATATGACTCCACATGTTTATTGACTTATGGAAATTAATTTTCAATTTGGTCTGGCCCTTCACTTTGTTCTATTTTTTTAAAATATACGTTTCAATTTTTCCTCTTCGAAAGCACAACATGAATGCCGCCACGTAGCTTTTAGTTGTAAATAAAAGGGAAATTGTTTCTGGATAATCTATTTCTTTGTTGCTATATGTTCTGAACTTGAGAATTTCACATGCTGCTTTATGGTTTATGGATAACCTTTTAAGCATGCTTCCTTGGATTAATTTTCGAATCAGTTGGACGAACTTTCTAAAGACATATGTGGTCGGGTCGGCTATATTTGGGCCCGAGCCCAATCACGAAGGCCAATCGGTCAGTCCTATACTTATCGTTTAACCCGGGTTTGATTCACACATTCATGGCCCATTAGCAGAAGGAAATTCCCATGCAAACACATATCTGCCTAAACCTAGCTGCAAAATCGTATATAAGGTACAATTCTCCCATAATTCAGGTATGCGATCATAACCTAATTCGTTTTCTCTGAATTCATCAATCCTTCCTACACCAAAAGCTTACTTGGCGCCGAGAGGCTAATCGGTCGTCACCCCGACGAGCCTTCCTTGTTTTGTAGGTATATTCACGGCGCTCATCACGGAAGGTGAAGACGATAGATTTCAATGGAACGCACTGCTCACCGAATCTGGCGTAACCAATTGGCGCCACCGTGGGGCCCGACTTCCGCACCACGCCTAGAACCACGCAGATAAGCCGCGGCGGCGATGAATCCAGACATACCGCTGCATTGCGGCTCTGGCGATGCAACGTCGGTTTGCGATTACTCGCATTCGCGCCGCACACACATCATCCCCGACGAGTCTTCCAATCCTAACGACGGTGCTGCCTCAAGCCTTGGAGCAAGAAGAACAAAGCGTGGCCGTGGAGGATAACGTTGCGCACTATGCAACCCCGAATCTCCAAAGATCGATTAGGTGCAGATCCTCCTCCGTCCACACGCCGCCGTAAGTTTAAAGCAGATAGAAGAGGCGGTGAGTTGGTGATTCGCAGACATCTGCGAATCAAAGACAAAGAAGGCCGCCATCCGTGCGACCGACCGCCCGACAATTCAAAGCCTAACAACCGATCACCTCAGATGAAACCCTAGAAAAATCGGGATGATCGGACTCACGTACTACGAAGCTTCCGTCAGATCGCCTGACGGCGCAATACAACTCTCCTTCATTCCGGACATTTTGATAGTCTCCAAAGCACCGGCGAAAGATACCAACCTCGAGAAATACACCGAAAACCGACCCTTTGGACTACATGCAAAGACTTCCAAATCCATGATGAGTCTACACTGTGTCCCGGATGCTATTCAGTGTAAGGCCTTCTGCACGGCTTTCCAAGAAGGAGCTCGGCGATGGTTCAACAACCTACCCCCGGGCTGTATCACATGTTTCGAGGACTTGGTCGCTCTTCTGAATCGATTCGCCACTAGTAAGTTTAACCGCAGAAGACGGCTTTGGAGGTGATGCAACTCACCCAAGGAAGGAATGAGAGTTTACGGAGTTCATCACTCGGTTCAACAACGAGGCGGTCGAGGTACCCGATCTCACCGCCTGCCTATGCTAGCCGCACTTATGAGCAATACGAGGATGAGGAGTTCAAGAAGTCGTTAGCCCTCGACCAACCTCGCTTCGGTTCAGAAATAAGAAGCGGGATAGGTATATTCAGCTTGAAGAAGTGCTGAAAACACGAGACGTCGGACGGAAGATCGTCTCGCGAACGATAGAAGGGCAACCCGCATAAGCGGCAAAAAAGCGGTCGAATCGAAAAGACCGACCGATCGACAAGGATATCGCCAAGAGTTCACCCCGCTAAATGTGTCGTATCAAGCATCTTGGCAGCCGTTAGAGCAGACGGAAACTATCAAAGAGCCCGAAGAATGAAGACCCGTCAAGGACGGGAACCCCAATTTATCCGCTCGCTTCCACAGAGAGGTCGGTCATGATACGGAAATCGCTGGCGGTTGAAAAAGAGATTGAGCTCCTCATTCAAAAGGGAGGTTAGGCCGATTCGTGAAACACGAACAAACGCCGATCGCAGGCCGGCGGTCGGACTCTGAGCCCTCACCCCGAGACGTAACGATAGGAATGATGGGGGTAGGCAGAGCACGAATACAGATAACCACCGAGAAAACAGAGGGCGGTCAAGGGAAAGGAACGATGGAAATGCCGAACAGCAAAATGACCGACCGACCGGAGTTATTAACACGATATTTGGTGGAAATGCAGCAGGGGGATCCACCGTTAAAGGCAGAAAACGATACGCCAAATAGGTCGGCGACGACACTCCCATCAAAAAACCGAAGGAGAACGACGGAATGATCTCTTTCAATGAGTCGGACCTAAATGGAGTACATTGCCCTCACGATGACGCCCTCGTCGTAAATCTCAACATGGACGGTTACGAGGTGAAGCGGGTGATGATTGACACGAGCAGTTCGGTCGACTTGCTATACTATGAAGCCTTCAAGCAAATGGGGGTACCCGAAGAGCGGCTATTACCTACGGACGGCCCCATCAAAGGAATAACAAGGCGTCAAGATACCCGTTCGCCGGTCTATCTCGAAAGTGAAGTTTGGCGAAGCCATGCGGATAGAAAGGGACGTGGAGTTCCTAGTCGAAGTTCCAGGGGCATACAATGCAATAATTGGGAGAGCTACTCAAACGCCTCGGTCGGTCGTCTCCACATACTACCAAAGCTATGAAGTTCCGACGCCCATGGAATCGAGTCGTCGTGGGTCGCAGAAAATCATGGGAATGTTACTTAGCAGAAACCAAGACCTAGAAAGGCGGTACGTCGACGAGCTCTCTTGACGTGAGAGCCGACGAAGAGACGGACAGGATGAATCCGGTGGAAGAGACGCAACGGGTCATATTGGATGAAGCCGACCCCTCCAAGTTCACAAATCTAGGTTCCGAGCTACAGAAGAACCTAGCTAGAGAAATCACCGATTGTTTGGTGGAAAACAAATCGGTTTTCGCTTGGGTACCGAGCGACATGCCCGACATTTCTCGGACAGTTGCATGTCACTCCCTCGGCATTCGGCATGATTGCAAGCCGATCAGACAGAAGAAGCGATGGCATAGTAAGGAGCGCCAGGGGGTGATCGGGAAGGAAGTACAGAAGTTGCTTGAAGCGGGGTTCATAAGAGAAGTCAAATACCCCGAATGGCTCGCTAACGTGGTCTTAGTAAAAAAGAAGAACGAGAAATGGAGGATGTGTATAGACTTCACTGATCTGAGCAAAGCATGTCCAAAAGACAGCTTCCCATTGCCGAAGATCGACCAGTTAGTAGATTCTACCTCAGGGCACGAACTGCTCAGCTTCCTGGACGCCTTCTCGGGCTATCATCAGATCCAGATGAGTCTAGAAGACAAAGAAAAGACCGCCTTCATAACCGACCAAGGCACATACTGCTACCAGGTAATGCCCTTCGGCTTGAAGAACGCGGGGGCGACCTACCAACGGCTCGTCATGGAGGTCTTTAAAAAACAGATCGGTCGGTCGGTCGAAGCATACGTAGATGATATGGTGGTCAAAAGTACGACGACCGAGGAGCATGTGGAAGATCTCAAGAAGTCTTCCGCACTCGAATAAATTTCGATGAAGCTAAACCCTAAAATGTGTGTTCGGGTGGCATCCAGGAAAATTCACGGGTTTATGATCACCAATGGGAATCGAGGCTAATCCAGAAAAGATCGAGGCCATCATACGGATGCCTTCGCCACAATGTTTGAAGGATGTTCGAGATATTGACCGGTCGGATAGTCTCATTGGCGGTGTTCATTTCAGTTCGGGGATAAGTGCCTCCCATTTTTCAAAGTACTGAGGAAAGCGAATGTGACTCAATTCCGATGGCCAAACGAGTGCGAACAAGCTTTCCAACACTTGAAGCAGTACTTGTCTAGCCCGCCTATCCTACAAAGCCCGGTAGACGTTGAGAACCTGGTGTTATACTTGGCGGTTACCGAGGGGTCGATCAGCGCGGTACTAATTCGGTCGGAGGAATGAACAACACCTATCTACTACGTTAGCAAAGTGTTAACCGGACCGAAACACGATACACGCCTATAGAGAAGTGGCCCTCTCCTTGATAACAAAGCATTTCTAAGTCGAGGCCTTATTTCCAAAGTCACACCATCGAGGTATGGACCGACCAGCCCCTCAGGTAGTGCCTTCAAAGACCCGAAACCTCGGGTCGGTTGATTAAGTGGGCAGTAGAACTGGGTGAATTTGACATACAATACAAGCCCCGCACAACTATTAAGGCACAAATACTAGCAGACTTCATCGCGGAGATGAGCCACCTAAGCTCGGAGGACGAGCAGTTCCCCGCCCGGAGCCTATTTGTCGATGGCTCATCCAATGCCGAGGGATGCGGAGCAGGAGTTGTACTGATCAGCCCGAACATGGAAGAAAAAGTAGAGTACGCCCTCCGACTAGAATTCAAAGCCTCCAATAACGAGGCGGAATATGAGGCCTTGATAGCCGGCCTCCAACTCGCCAAGGAGATGGAAGTGAAGCACCTAAAGATATACAGTGATAGCCAGGTGGTAGTCGGTCAAGTTACCGGGCATTACGAGGCCAAAGGGAACCACATGATCAAATACCTGGAGTTAGTCAGCGAGGCGAGAAATTTGGACGAGACTCGATCAATGAATAGAACGAGCTCGAATGCCAAAGGCGATCGCTCTCCAAAATAACTTCCACCGTGATGCCAAAATAATATTCGTCGAACGATGGATCGGCCTAACATTGAAGACCGAGGAAGTTCTCAAAGTAAATTTCGATCAACCGGCTGGGGCGAACCGATCATGCGGTACCTTTTGGAAGGAAGACAACCAAAAGACGAATTAGCGACCAAGAAGTTAAGGATAAAGGCAGCAATACACGGTTGTCAATGACTCTCTATATAGGCGGTCTACATTGGCCGCTCCTTCGATGTCGAATGAAGAAGAAGTCGAAAGGTGCAATGGCAAGTCCACGAAGGATGTGCGAAATCACGTAGGAGGCGTAATCTTGGCTCACGGTTGATCGATAAGGCTACTCTTGGCCGACGATGAGAAGAGGCTGTCGAGAGAGGTCGACCGTCGCGAAGCTCGCCGGAAAAATAGCAATCTGTCTCTCACCACCGACCGAGAGGATGAAAATTGTAAGTCACCCTATCCTTTCGCCCAATGGGAATGGATATATGGGGCCTTTCCTCTCGGTCCGGACAAAAGAAATTTTGATAGTAGCGATAGAATATTTTACTAAGTGGGTGGAAGCGTAACTGCTGCTACAATCACCGAGGGAAGGTTGAAAACTTTGTGAAGAAAAATATACTTTGCCGCCGGGATGCCCATGGTATTGGTTACAGATAATGGTGGCGGCTTGACAACGCCAAGTTCGAGACTTCGTGATCGATCAAGATCAAGCTACAACCGACCTCGATAGCCCATCCAGAAGCAACGGTCTTCGGAGAACACCAATAAAAGATAATGAATACGAAGAAGCGCTGGATGGCCGAAAGACACAGGTGGAAGAAGTAGATGAAGTTTTGTGGGCATATAGAACCACACCGAACGAGCCACGGGAAACTCCATTCGAATGACCTTGGTGGAAGCCCCGGTTCCAGAGAAGCGAGATTGCAGAATCGGAGGGTGTCGGCCTACGAAGAAGAGAGGAATGATGAAGCCCGCAGAGCGAGCTCGTTCTCCTTAGCGAGGATAGAAAAGGCATTTGCTCGTTCGAGGCCATCGTGCAAAAGGCGACCGTGTTCTATAATGTAAGGTCAAACCGAGCAATGTAAAGGTAGGTGGATACGCCCTACTAAAAGCCGAGGCGGTGGAAAACATCCTGGAAAACTCGGGCAGATGTGGGAAGGACCCTATCGAGTGGTTAAACAAGTCGGGCACGGTTCCTACATCCTAAGCGATGAGAAAGGGAAGATTCTACCGAGGCCTTGGAACTCCCAAAATTTGAAGGCTTTCTACCAATAGATAAGTTATATTTTTGTCAATTCTTCCTTATTATCCCCTTTTGTATACATGTGGGTACCTTTTTCCTGTCCCTGCCAGACAGGTTTTTTAATGGCCCACGCCCTCGTTATCATTAATAAAGGGGTTACAAATTTCTTGGCAATTAAGAGTTAGATTGCACGAGGCCAAGGGTAGAAAGTCCAATCAATCATTGCTCGGCATTCTCCATTGACCGACTACGGTCGGTCGGGTCGCCAGGACGAGATCCCTGGGTCCCTCGCCATCGCCATTGCTCGGTATGCCATCGCTCGGCATTCTCCATAGACCGACTACGGTCGGTCGGGTCGCCAGGACGAGATCCCTGGGTCCCTCGCCATCGCCATTGCTCGGTATGCCATCGCTCGGCATTCTCCATTGACCGACTACGGTCGGTCGGGTCGCCAGGACGAGATCCCTGGGTCCCTCGCCATCGCCATTGCTCGGTATGCCATCGCTCGGCATTCTCCATTGACCGACTACGGTCGGTCGGGTCGCCAGGACGAGATCCCTGGGTCCCTCGCCATCGCCATTGCTCGGTATGCCATCGCTCGGCATTCTCCATATACCGACTACGGTCGATCAGGTCGCCGAGACGAGATCCTCGGGACCCTCGCCATTGCTCGGTACGCTATCATGCGGCATCTCCATAGATCGACTGCGGTCGACCAGTTCGAAGCCGGTCGACTACGAGCAACTTTAAAACTCAACATATATCTAAGGTAAAGAGCATAAATACGGGAAAAAACAACAAATGAAGCAAACGTAAAGTCCATTGATTTTAATTAGCCCTGGTCACAAGCCCGACCAGGTGAGCACTACAATTGGGGAGAAGGGGGGCTATGAACAGCCGAAGGAGAAGGAGAAGGAGAATTCCCGGGGGAAACCTCGGGAGCCGGCAGAAAAGACGAGGTAGAAGCGGGAACCAAGGGAGCAACAGGAGAAACATCTTCATAAAGCCCTTCCTCCCCTGAGATCGTCACAATGGGGGTAGCAGGACCCGGGGAAACGACCGAAGGAACATCATGAGGGAGCTCTTCCTCTTCGGAGCTGAGATCTAGCCTCCCATCCGGAACATCGACCGGTTCCCCCTCGACTTTCTTTATGATCTCGTCCAAAGAAAGCCCGAAAGCTTGAGAAATAAGCGGTTCGGCATAGTCTTCAAAAGAAGGGCATGCCACCCCTCAGAGTATAGAGCTCGTGGCCCTCTTCAAAATCGAAGGGCCACCTCATGGCGAGCTCTAAACTCTCTTCGCATAAGAACCGCCTCTTCCATCTCTTAATGGCCTCGATCCATTGCTCCTTGGAGCACCGCACCTCCGCAAGGTTCTCTCCGCTCTGTCTCTCTCTCATCACAATGGAATGGCGATCTGGCGGCACTTCTCTGATCTCCTCTCCGCCTCACCGTTTTCCTCCACTCCTCGTTCTCTTTCTCCCTCTTCCCCTCACCTCGGCCGGTCGAGCCAAAGCTCCCACCTCCCTCTCTGGGCCGACTTCTCCTCCTCAAGAGATGCATTTTAGCTCAAGGAGGTCCTCCTCCTTCACCTCCGCCACTCACCCTTCAAGCCCTTCATCGATCATGGAGATCCCGAACCTCCGGTCCAGAGTCTCCAGCCTGCAAAGACGGCAAAAGACATTGTCGCAGCCTGCATACCAAGCCTGCAGTGGGAACCTAACTCCAGTTCCCTTCTTCTCCATAAACCCTCGTCCACGGGGAGTAACCCTCTCAAGAAGGTAGCGGGACACCTCGAGGTCGCCGGCGTTACGCCCTGCCCAATTTAATGGCAGGCTCCCACCGCCCAGGCTCACTGACTGTGCCTTCTCTTTCCCTTTTTCTGCTTACTCACCCGGCTTCATCTGGCTGGCGGGGTGGACGGTCACCCAATCGAACCAACCTCTTCTTTTAAGAGGAGGGCCCCTCCTCCTCCTCTACCACTGGAACAATATTTAGTGGCTCGACGCCACAGGAAGATCCCGGCGGGAGGAGCACCCATTGGCGCAGCATAAGGAGACCAACCCCACGGGCAAAGCGAGGCCCTCACGGTCTCCGCCTCACTCCCCTTCTTCCCAGAGGCCCGCCTCGACGTGGAAGTTTGGGTAGCATCCTCACCATGGCTGCACAATAATTAAATTGAGTTAGAAAACAAAATTGATATAAGTTCAAAATTAATACAATCACGAGAGTCAACCGGATGGGCGGTTTCCTCCTCACCCGCTTAATCCGTGGAGGGGATCGACGAGGCAACGGCGCCGAGGCCCCCGATACCCCGAATGAGCTCTGGCAAAATCAGTCGCCGAGCTCCTTGATACGACGGACCACCTCCCACTCCTCCTTGCTGAGGGACAAGGTCGACGAATCATTCCACTGCTCGGCCAAAGGATACCTCCACGGTCGGCACTCGGAGGAAGATCCGGGGGACTTCACGAAGAAATACTTCGTCCGTCAGGAAGAAATTTTTGAGGGTGTCCTGGCCGGGCGATACCGAGCATCTCGATATTGAAGAAAGGGGATTCCAGCCCCTGAGCTCGGACTGTGGCTCATCCTCGTGAAATGGCGCGAGAATGCCGACGGTGGCGGATGGCGAAGCTGGTGGCATAGCGCCAACCCATTTATGAACCTCCAACTGTCGGAGGAATCGACTCGGCAATAACCCGAGCAGGCGCACACCTCGTCCACAATCGGGGCGTACGGGAGCCTCAGGCCGCCCACTGAGAAAAAGCTCCCGGAGACGGCAAAGTATCCACTAAAGTTGCTGTGGATCCGCTCATGCTTCAAGGCCAATCGGGGCCCCAAGCCGTTGGGATATTATACTTGATGCACAACTGCTCAACTCCCAACAGTCATCGACGATGCAGTCTTAGGTGACAACTCCACAACTAAACCGTCCTTCCTCTCTCTCATCGACACTTCCTCCACACCTCCGACCATGCTCCCAGAGCTACCTGTGGACATGATTATCAAGAAAAAGCACTAAAAGAATGGAGAGGGAATGAAGAACAAAAGAACGTACCTATTTAGAAAGAAGTAGGTAAATCGGACGGCGAAATAAAAGAAGTTTGGAGAACCGCGAATGATTTGAGAGCAAGTGAAAGCAAAATGCGAATTACGACAAGACGAGCAAAAGGTAAAACCGTCACACTCGTCATCTATGCGTATTTATAGGGGAAGGCGGAGGAACCCTAGAAAGTGACCAATCGACTACGACGCGTGGCAAAAATCCGGCGATCTCGGACACGTGGCAGATCTCGAGGAGAATCGAGGATATTCAAGATCGAAACGACACGACCCGATCGGAAGGACGACGGACACGGTTTGGGTAACGGTTACAAAGACGATACGCTTCAGATTCGAAGCCGCCGACAAAGACGCGCCGTCTACAATAAATGCCTCACACGCCATCATGATAACCAATCGATCCGCTCGCACAAGCCGCCACGCAATAAGTGCCAAAGACCGATCAGTTGGAGCCATCAGTCGACCTATTCTCGAACGAACAGTTATACCCGACAGGTCGGTATCCGAGCAATTACACCCAACCGGTCAGCATCCGAGCAGTCATGCGCAATAGGTCGGCATCCGACCGGTTGAAACTGCCCGAGCTGTCCCATGAACGAGCTACAAGGCCAATGACCGACCTATTAACCACATGACGAGCTATCCTGCTTACGAGCTATGAAGCCACAGGTGAGCAACGTCCCAACATACTCCCTCGACCCTTCTCTTCGCTCAGACTCGAGGAGTAGGGGGGCTTATGGTCGGGTCGGCTATATTTGGGCCCGAGCCCAATCACGAAGGCCAATCGGTCAGTCCTATACTCATCGTTTAACCCGGGTTTGATTCACACATTCATGACCCATTAGCAGAAGGAAATTCCCATGCAAACACGTATCTGCCTAAACCTAGCTGCAAAATCGTATATAAGGTACAATTCTCCCATAATTCAGGTATGCGATCATAACCTAATTCGTTTTCTCTGAATTCATCAATCCTTTCTACACCAAAAGCTTACTTGAGCATCGGAGAGGCTAATCGGGTCGTCACCCCCGACGAGCCTTCCTTGTTTTGCAGGTATATTCACGGCGCGTTCATCACAGAAGGTAGAAGATGATGGATTTCAATGGAAACGCACCGTTCAGCCAGAATCCGGCAGAACCAATATGGATCAATTTTGCTTGACTACTTGTCATTACGAGTAGTGTGTGTTGTGTTTGAGTTTTGAAGTTTCTGCCACTTGGTACCCAAGATGCCTAATAGCGAAGAACCACCGGCGAAGAGAGGGAGGGCGATGAGGCATCGATGATGGACCAACAAACCCAGTGGAGACAAAACGAACAGACGAGGCTGGAGGCGAGGGCCCGACAACAGGAGGCGGAAGAAAACATAGAGATGACGCAGACATCATAATCATTAGGGCAAATTTAATTAATGGAATGAAGTGTAGGGTAATGATTTTTAATAAAATATAATATAATATAAGAAAAAGGTTGTTTGGGAAGGATAAAAAGATTCGTAATGTAATAGAGTAAATTGTTATTTAGAAGATAAATATAATGAAATGTAATGTATAATAAATGACTAATATGTTTTTATATAACATTCTCGCCCAACTTAAAACAAAAATGCCAAAACACTCAAATGCTATAATTTAAAATAGCAAAACCTGCTTTTTAATGAAAAACATGTCATGGTATATTTTGACTTTTCATTAATAAAATTTTATCATTAATTATATAAAATATTATTATCAATTATTTAATAAAATTTATTATATTAAATATTATTCTATTTTATTTGATTTATATTTAAAAATAATTTATTTATATTTTTATTTATATAGACATATATTTGTGAAACAATTAAAGAATAAGTATATATATATAAATAAAATTTTATTATTTTATTAATTACATACAATTTATTGTTAATTATATAAAAATATTATTGTGTTATGTTGGTTGTTATTAGGGTAGGTAAGAAATAATTGATATTATGAAAATTATTGAAAGTATATTAAGTAGTATATATTCATTAATTTACGTTCTTATCCTAAATTTCATGAATCGGATATTTCGTATTTTCACTATTTAGGATAGAAGGAATGAAATTCTCAACTTTTGTCTTATTTTATTCCATTTTATTATAAAACCTTGTTTCAAACTATGAAAGTGTATTATATTCCATCTTCCTCCATTATAAAAACTTAAATCAAACATACCTTAGTTTCTAAAAAACGATGGATGTGTGTAAGACAAGCAATTTACAAGAGATTACGTATGATGTCCCCTAAAAAAAAAAAGAGATTACGTATGATGTAGTGAGATGGTCACGATAGCCGTTGATTAGGTGCACGTGCCTAGTTAACATGTTCTGGTTATTTTTCTTTTAGTTTTGTATTTTAACAATGTTCAGAATACCGTTCAGCATCGAATCTGCGATGCCGGCCGAACGTCTGTTCCTATTTGAAATCGATCAAACGGAAAAATCTTACCTGGTAAAAAATTCGGCGGTGCAACCGGAATCAAAAATTCCGATACCTTCCGAACAATTCCGCAAAAAAATAGTTGGTCAGGGACCATTTTGCAAAATTAAAAATTAAACCTAAAATCCCAACGCCCCCGGACTGCGGACTACCTCTCTCCCTCACAACTCACTCACCGCCAACTCTCCCTCTCAGATTTCGTCTCTCTTCATCGTAAATGCTGTCATGCAGGTGTGTCGTCTCGTCCGCCTTGGCGTTGGCCGCCACCGATCCTCCTCGGCTCCTCCTCCTCCTCTCCGTTGTCGCCACCGGTCCTACTCTGTTCTGCGTCGCTCTTCTCTTCCTCCTCCTCCTCGTCTTCTCCTCCACCTCCACCCGAAGGCGTGCCGCCTCACCGGCCACCGACGGCTCCAAGCCTCCGACGCCCTACCAGTCACCGATCCAGACACCGATCCGACATTTAACAAGAAATCTTAACAAACGTGGGTCAAAAATTGGTGTCAAAAAATGGAGAAATCAAATCGGAGAAAGAGGGTCAAAAACTGGTGTCTTGGAAATTTTAAAAAATGTGACTAATGGAAGTGTGGAACGGTGGAACCCAAGAGTCAAGTAAATGGAGAGACTCGGTCACTTAGGCTTCTTGTTAACTGTGAAGTCATACATTGGAAATCCACAATAGGCATGGGAAAAAGGAAAAGTTGTCAACACCTCATAAATGCTTTTTTTTATTTTTATAAATAATTATTTTAAAATTTACGAAAATAAATGTTAAATAATTTAATATTATTAATATAATAATTCAAATTGTTTTGAAATTGAATTTTCACATTTTTGAATAGAATTTTAAAGTTGATAATTTGAAATTGATGGATTGAAGTTAAAGAATACCATAGGTAAGTAATTTATGTTATTTTGTTATGAATTTGTAATTATGCAAAGATTGTAAAATGGAATTAAAATTAGAATTGAAAATTTAGAATTGAAATTGGAATTGTAAAATGGGTTTAGTAACTTAGTATGTAATTAATTAATTATGTATTATGCAAAGATTGTTAAAACTTAAAATTGAAAGTTGATAATTAACATTTAAACTTAAATGTAAAATTAATAATCAAATGTAAAATTGATAATTAAATGTGAAATTGTAAAATTGATAATAACATTTTGTAAAATTGTAAAAACTTGTTTGAGCATAAAGAAGTGATGTATTGAATGTTTGATGTCAAATTGTGAATATTTTGTAGACTTGTAATTGTATATTTTACTTTTATATTTACATTTATTAATGTCAATTTATATAATATTATGAAATGGTGTATATAATATTATGATTTGTTAAAATTTATATCATTCAACTTGATCTCATGTTACTTTGAACTTGATGATTGTATATTAATATATGTGTATGAATAATTGTATAAGATATGTTATGCATTGTTTGCCAATTATGTAAATCATATTATACCTTTCAACTTAATCATTATTTTTCAAACTTTGAATTGAAATTGTTAGAAATGGAATTAGAAATTGTTGAAAATTCAATTGGAATTATGAATGGAAATGAAAATGGAATTATGATTGTTTTGAGATTGTTGGAATTAGGAATTGTTGTAAATGTAAGAAAATGAAAATAAAATTATGAAAGTTTTGTGATTGTTAGAAACTTAGAATTGGAAATTGTTGTAAATAGAAATGGAATTATGATTGTTTTGTGATTGTTGGGATTGAAAATTGTTGGTTATTATTGAAAATTCAATAAATTAAAATGTCTATTGTTAATTTATTATTCATAACATTATTAAATTCGATATTATTATTAACTGTTGTTATTTATGTAATTATTTATTTATGGATTTATAATAATAAATTAATAATGATAATAATAATAATAATTTATTATTAATTATTATTAATAATAAATTATTATTTCTATTCTTATTCTTATTCTTATTATTATTATTATTATTATTATTATTATTATTATTATTATTATTATTATTATTATTATTATTAATTTGTAATATTTTAAATACTTTGTATTATTCTTAATTTGATGTATGTATGATGATAATTGTTTTTGTTTATATTAATTGTGATTATTATTTATATGTAAAATATTTAAAATTATTATTATTTCAAATTAATTGTCATTATTATTTATTATTAAGATTTTTGAAAGTATGGTTGATGGAAACAGTAAACTAGTAAAGTATACAGTACAGTTGTACAATATATCAATATGGACTATTTTGTAATTTTTAAAAAGTTTAGGGACTATTTTATAAATTTAAAAAATATCCCAAAATGGTACCCGGTACCGACCGATACCGGTATAATTCCGTTCCAGAGCTCAATCCAGTACCGAGTCCGGTACGGTATTCATAACATTGTATTTTAAGCTTTACATTTAATTAAATTTATTTAAGTAAGATTAAATTGGTTCAAATTCTAAAAACATAGAAAAGTGTTTTTCTAATTGTATGAAAATAGTTTTCAAAAGGTTTAGCTTTATTAAGAGTATTTGTGAAATTTAGTTTTAATTTTCAAGAATTAAATCACTAAATTAAATTATTTGTTATCAATACTTAGAATCAATCAAATATTTAAAAGGGTCAACTTTCATAATTAGATTATATTAGATAAATTAATATAATGATATTATATTAATTAAGATGAGATCTTAATTTTAATGTTAAATTAATTATTCTTTCTTAATTAAATTAAGATTAATAATTATGTTGATTCCTAATTAAAATTTAGAAAATTTTTTTCTAGAATAAAATTAATTATTTGACCAAAAAAGAATAAAATTAATTATATTTCAATTAGATCGAAATGAACAAATTAGACTCCTTAAAATTAAACAAAATTCTTAAGTAATTATGAAAGATTTTTTGTATTTATTTCAATTTGATTGAGATAAATTAAATATTTTATCTATTTAGAGAATTATTGTTCTATTTATTTAAAAATTATTTCTTTATTCATGAATAATAAGTTTATTGATTTATTAGAAAGTACAATTTTTAATTAAATTTGAAAAGGTGCTTTCATTTATTAATTGATAACATAAGCTTTCTTTAATATTTTAAAATATTTTTTACTTTATTAATGAAAAATTTATAATTAATTAAGAAATCAATCTCTAAATTAATAATGTAAAGAAAATTTTAATTAAATTAAAAATGTTTTATTTCATTTTGAGAATAATTTCCTTCTTCAACATTAGAAAATAGTTTTCTAATTAAGGAAAGGTAATTTCTAATCAAATTAGAAATGATTTTCTAATTGAATTAGAATTTTAATTGTTGATTTTAAATGGGATTTTAAAATTATAATAAGTAAGAAGCATAATTTATTGAAAAGTATTTTCAATTAAATTTTGTTAAAGGAGTCAATATAATTAGAAAGAGTTTCTAATTGAATTTGAAAATTATCTTCAAATCAAATTAATTTTCTATTTCAACTAATAATTTAATTCATTTATGAATCAATGAGTTTATGTTAATTTAATTATCTAAAGAGTTAAAAACATAATTTTAAATTATGAAGATCAATACTTATAATCAAACAAAACTTGATATTTTATGCATATAATATAATTATATTAGCATAGGAACTTGCATCCTTTATTTATGTGTTTGATATATATTTATTAGATGCATATTAAATTATATGTTACACACACACACACACACACACACACACACACACACACACACACACACACACACACACACACGCGATATTTACATGCAATTTTATGTTCAATAAGATGAATAAAATTAAATCCCTTGCTAAAATATTAAGTACACGTTGAAAACATGATTTTGTCTTCCTTTATTTAAGTATAAAATTAGAGTTCATTTATTGTAAGACTTGTTAAGTGACTTAAGGCCTCTTTAATCTTAATATGGTTTATCTTAAATTAATAGGTCCTAATTAATTAAATTTGTATGATTTATAAGATATGTTTTCATAAGAGTTGTCACCTAATTTATGAGTTACATGAGGTATGATTGATAAAGATGTTTTCTACCTAATTTAAATTTAGTTGGTTTATTAAATAACTTAAGATCAACTAAATTTGAATGAGATCTTAGCTCACTAGAGAGATTAGATAAATCTTTTTAATAGTTATGAGGGTTATTATTTTGATAAAATTGTAGGATCAACCAAATAAATGACTAAATTCTTGATCCTATTTGGTAGTTATGGAAAATAGCCTACACATATATTTTCTTACAATTATATTTTGTTCCAAGTAAAACTAAAGTTTTGGCATATAACCTACACTTATTTTTCTTACAATTATATTTTGTTCTGAATAGAGTTTACCTTATTTAGTATAGTTGATACTAAATTTGTAAATCAAATTTCTTAGATATAGGTTAAGTTTGAGAAGAGTTCTCAAAATTTTATACATGTGATGTGTTAAATGTGATAACAATTCACAAAAGGTAATTATTGTATTTCATTGGATTACTAAAGACTTAATGTGATATAGTTATATATATTAAATGAAATAATGATTTAAAATTTTAAACAATTCAAAGTATTTAAATCTAAATAGAAATTAAGCATCGAGAATGTTGAAGCATTTCGATAAGATTGTTGTATGCGAGTTTTAAAATTTTCATTGTCTCAGAAGAATGAGATTCTCTTGTGAATACCTTTATAATAAAATCGTATAAGAGTATAGATTTATATAAGGAAGAAAATACAATAGAAGATATTGTATAATGTAATAATTTATTTCTTCTATTGTTAAGCCTAGAATAAAACTTACCTTTTATAGTCCCAAATTAAATCAATGAGCAAGATTTCATATTAAGTATGAAATGTTAAGACATTGAAAGAGTTAAAGTTAATGATTTAGAGATGCAATGCTTAGTTAAAGCATACATTATCCAAGAAGACTATAACTAAATTGGATAATATAAGGTTATGAGAGATCCAAAAGGTTGAATATAATCTTACAAACCTATTGAACAAAATGTTTGTTTAAGTGAAAACTTATAAGAGAATGGTTCCCAAGATTAGTAGTAGGAACACGATGAAATTTGAAAAGTTCATATCTTGTGACAATGCATCTAATTAAAACTATTACCTTTGTTAATACATTTGATGTATAGTTGAAAAATATAAGAAATTAAAATATTCACTTTTATAATGAATTCAAAGAGTTTGTTTTAGATATGATTGTGAATTTATGATATCTACAAGAACATTAGTAAGAATATAGTTGTTCTCTTTAGTGAAAGTATATAGTGACATATTGCTTATAGAGAACAATAATGCATATTTTCAATTATTAAAAATATAATTATCTAAGACCAACTTTTTTAAAATGAAAAAGTTAACAACTTAATTTCGAAATTAGATTTATAAAGATAGATATAAAATTGTTTACGTATTTTACTCTAAGATACATAAATAAGGATCTAAAAGTGTTTAGTATTTGAGATATTTGATGCTTGTGAAGATTTAAAGATATCTATTATTCTATATATAAGTTGATATTTAAGTTCATGATTATATGGATATTAACTTTAGAGGTAAATCTTGACTAAGATATATTTTACTTAGGACAATATTATTTTGAGATTGGAAACATTCCAATGTAGCAATAATAGCTAAATAAGTCATAATACAATTTTCTTTTAGTGGAAATGATTATTTGAATCAATAAGTTCTTTAATGAACTTGATGTAGTTCCTTGCATGGTTCAAGACAGTAATGTATTATAGAATATTAGATCCATTGGACATGTAAAAGGAGCTAAGATATTGTCAAAGATCCAAGGATGCATTTAGTCAGTTTCTCTTAATTATGATAATAATTAAGATAAAACTTGTAAGATTCAAGCAAGTCCTCACTGTAAAGAAATTATCTCACTAAACCATTATTGTAACAGTAACATGGTTATCATATGGTGAATTAGTATGAGTACTTAAACGATTGACTTAATGCAAGTGAGAGATTCTTGGTATACATGGTACAACCAATCAGTTGGTTGTAGTTTAGTGACAAAAATAATTTAAAGGCATTATTTTTCTTATATATATTTAGATGTATATGATAAAGTCTCTAGGATAAATGTATATTACAATTGAAATTATGATGAGATTATAATTATGTGATTCATGTTGTATTTATGTATTATTCCTAAATTATTTCTAGCTATTATTATATTGAGACTAGACATTAATAAGGCATAAAGGATTAGACACGTTATGTTTTTCCTTATAAAGAAAGTAGACAATCTTATAGATTAAAGTGGGAAGACACTTAAATAAAGGTGCGGGTGCTTATAGAGAACAAGATCACTAAATTAACCCATATGAGAATTTCATTTGGATCATTACTTGTATATCTATGAAAATTCTTATTGTGATGGTTGTATAAATATTTTTTTGACTTGAGATCACAAAAATTATCTCATTTAAAGATTACTATGTTTTGATGCTACTTATGATCAATTCTAATCAAGGATAAGTCAGTCGATAATTATTGGATATAAAATAAATTATATAGAGGTAATTGAGTGCTTAAAACATGGCTCATTACCCTAAGGTGATTAAAAAGAATGTTTTATTGCTTCCGATTACTATTGATTCCTAAAATTATTGGCCAATGTGAAATAACACTTTGAAAATAGTTTTCAAATGTTATTAATTAAATCAATTACTAATGATGAAAAATTAACTTGATGAGACTCAAATAGAGTAGACACTAATGTCATACTCTTTGTCTAATCAAAATATTGTATGATGAAAGGATTGAATAATACAAAAAAATTATGCACGAAAAGGTTAATCTACATTGATATTTCTAAATATTTGGTTGGTCATGATATGTCATTTACGTCAATGTTGATTTATGAATATAAATTGTTTAATTAGAGATTCAAAATAAATTTAATAAGTTTAATTTATTTAATCATAAAATATATATAATCATAAAATATGATTTATAATTATAAGTTATATCAACTACCAATATATATGAGAACATAATGAGTCACATACAAAGAATGTGTTAAAGAAAGAAAACATATTTAATCAAGTTGGAATTGATTGTAAGGTTTAAAAATTTTATGATTAGATATGAGTTAGTTAATAAATAAAGATCAATATGAGATATTGAATCTTATTTGGATGTAATTGGTGTATAATTATAATTAAAATTAGAATTTAATTATAATTAAATTACTAATGTTTAAAACGTATTATAAATAGGCATATATTCTAAGGAGTTAGCACTCTTTATCTAATCCTCTCTCTAATAGTTATAGACAACATGAAAAGAATCAAGTTTCAAATAAGTTACAAATTATGATTATTTCTTTATTATGATATATGTATTAAATAAAAGAGATTCACATTTATTTCATTATGTGCGGAATCAATTAATCTTGTTCTAATTTCTCAACAATTTAATATTAAAATACATAATTATATAATGCATAATTATAATTTATATCATCTGGCAATATATATGAGAATATAATGAGTCATACACAAAGAATGTGTTAAAGAGAGAAAACATATATTTAATCAAGTTGGACTTAAATGTAAAGTTTGAAAAATTTTATGATTAAATATAAGATAGTTAATAAATAAAGATCGATACAAGATATTAGAGTTTATTTGGATATAATTAGTATTTAATTATAATTACAAATTAGAAATTAAATTACTAAAATATTCAAAATTATTATAGATAGAGATAGATTAAAAGGGAGTTGGTACTCTTTATCTAACCCTCACTCTCTAATAGTTATAGACGACATGACAATAATCAAGTTTCAAAATACGTTATAAATTATGATTATTTATTTATTATAATATATATATTAATCATTTTATAGAATTGAAGTCATCTTAGATTTTAAAAATTAAATAAAAGAGTTTCATGTTTATTTCGTTACATGAGGAATCAAATCTTGTTTTAATTTTTCAAAGTTTCATATTTATTTTGTTACATTCGAACCAAATCTTGCTCTGATTTCGCGACAACTTTAACCTGAACAAGTACATGGTTACGATAACGGAGTGTTGAAAATAGTTAAAAGCTATGGATTTAAATGAACGAGAATGGAAAGTAGAGATAGTAAGATAGTTCCACTGGCGCAGGTAACGCCAAAAGCAATTCCAACCACAGACACGAGATCAAGAAACTTGACCAACTCCCTCTGGTCTTTGCGTTTCACAATATGCAAATAATTAGGTTCGTAGTTCCATCCCTTTTGGGGTGTGTGGCCTCTCTCAACTCTCTGCTTCAGTCTTATATCCTTTATTCTCCGCCTTAGAATACTCATATTTGCATCGACTATATTACCTGATCTCTCTGTCAAACCAAACCACAAAATTTTAACTAATCCATGTTCATATGAACAAGATCAATAATCATGATTCATAATAATTTTGTATGAGGATTAATTACCGTTTTCTGATGGAAAGCTCTGAGCTCTGATGTCTGATGTCTGGCGAAAAACGCTCTGAAAAGCCGGCTTGGTGAATGCAAGTGAATAAACCATTCTGCTTAATTATCTTATACCTGAAATGTTGTACGTGCATAGGTGAATCAAGAACCCGCTCTTTTTCCGTGATAGATTTGTAGTTGGAAGAAAATGGAGTGATTAGCTTATTTATAAGAAAGGAACTTATTTAACGTGAAGACAAAAGAGTTTTAGGACAACTACGTAGGAGTGTTGAAGTTGTCAATTGAGTTGCAACGCGTTTGGACAGAGGTTGTTATATTGGGCCAAAGAATGAGGGAATTATTTATATGAAGAAACCTGTAGCTGTCTTCACAATATTAGGCACAGGCACAGTTATAAAGAGTTCAGATATTTTGTCTAATTTTATGATGTCTTATTGTGTCCAGTGAATCTCAATCATTCATTTATGTGAGTTTCGCATAAATAAATATGAGTCCCGCATAAATAAATGACTAAATGACTGAGATTCACTGGACACAATAAGACACCATAAAATTAAACAGAATATTTTATCTCCAGCTACAAAGCAGTGATCTCCAGCTACAAAGCAGTGATCAAGTCACCATTCACTTGCTATTTAAAATATTAAACGAAATAGGTATTATTTTCTCATTATTCATATGGAAAATTATTGTTTATGATATTTGATAATTAATTTAATAGTGCGCAGGTTGGGTGGGATATTCGGAAATCACCGCCGTTGCATGGAATTGTTCCCCGATCGCCACAAGCAAATGAAAGTACAGTGTCTACGCATTTGCATAGATATCGGTGAAAGTTGGAGGAAACTTAGTTGCCTGGCACGTAGTTGGAGATCCGTGTTGACCGCTTTTGTTCTTACATTGCAAAGTTTGAATGTCGTTGGAGAGTCCGAAGAGTCCATTTCTTTCACAACTTTACATGTACAATTGCGTAGCCGGAAAATTTTAAAAGGCTTTCGCATTCTTTATGATTTAACATTCACCAAATCGTTCAAATATTAACAAAAATGATTTAAAACGTTGAAGATTAAAAATTCAGTAACATTACAAAAAGTTGTTGACATAATTAGTAATAAAAACATTATATTGAGATTGATATGTTTTTGTTATTATTCGTATTAATAATATTCATGGTTTATATGCTCATTATTTTTAATAATATTTTTATGATTTAACGAGAATAAAGTGAAATATGAAGTGTAAATTATAATATTTTAAAATTTCCCAAATTGTAACGATGAAGAGTTAAGCTCTTTCACCTCGGTTGATTGATTTAGTAAGATGTGAAGATGCTGGTCCCAAAGGACATTTGGTCTGGTTTGGTTGTCTTTCGAAGTAGGAATATATGTGAAGGAAAAGAGCATTTCCAATAATATTATCTTCAACATAGATGATAGACCTACAAGTAAAAGATAAGCATTCATTCATTTGATTCTCCTTGATCTGACAGCAAAGAAGAGCTCATCGGATTGGTTTTCAAATAAACTAATCTAACAAACAAAGAACGACAGGGCAGACTGATTAACATTGCATTTGTCGTTAATAACATTACCTTAAAATCATTTGCATAAATAATTTTTTAGATGACAGTAAACATTACTTGAAACTTGCAATTTATAATTTATAAATTATGAACTTACAATAATGCCAAAATGATTATATAATTTCTGTTCATTGCAACCACATGAGCCAAAATTGAATTAATATGAGCAAAGCAAGATTATCTAAAGAAACCTTAGTTCATCCTATCTTCGAAAATTTGCATTTCTGCTCAGTGAACAATATAAAAAACTTGGTAAGAGCATTAGAAACTTCCTACTAACGAAGATGATTAGAACAAATGAATACAGGGTGGTAGGGAAATCTTATCAAACAGTTATAAAGATCCTAAGAAAATTCACATCCGTGCTCATTTCAGATTCCAAGCCAGTAAATGCCTAGTAGCAATAACCAGACAATTCCAACATTATTATGAGGTTTTCTTTAGTTCCTATTTTCTCTAAGAGGGAAATCGAGGGGACAATGGCTTTCACCATCTTCACTGCAATTATTAAAATTGCTGTTATCTTAATTTTGTATTATATTCAGGCACAAGGCAAATGCTGTCCCAACTTATGAAATGTTATATCTTGTCTCCTCTCAAATATGGTAACAAACTTAGCTGGCTTTATTATCCAAGGCAACAGAAAATTTCACTACCAATGAGAGTGATACAATAACAACCCGAAGTCTTCAACAAAAATTATGTCATTCACAAGCAGCCGTGCCCATAAATGAAGTCCTCTCAAATTCAAATGAGCAAATTGTAAATTTCACTAGTTGTTATTAACATCCTCTGTCGGACCACTTTCCCCATCTGAATCAAAAGTTAGAAATTGGTGAGCTTTGATCTTCCCTGATAAGACAGATAAAACTGGAGAGACTATTGGATGTTAATGATCATACCTTCACCATCAGCTGGAGCATAGGGAGACTTCCTATATCGCGTTTGCTGTTGTGTAGGCTGAGAAAGGAACAGGTTAAAACCCATAATGCAAATCCAAATCATCATCATCATCGCACCCAGTCTGAAATCCCGCAGTGAAGCAGGGTCTGGGGAGGTCAATTGTACGCAGCCTTACCCCTACATAGTAGAGAGACTGTTTCCGGTAGACCCACATGCAGATGTGACATGAAAAAAAAATGATGCAGGACACAGAAGAAAATTGAGAGATACAACAATGTATGAAAAGCAAAAAGCAAAGGTATCCTCCTCCGCCTGAAGATCAGTTGACATAAAAGGAGAAGGCATTAACATCAACAAAAAAAAAGTTATAGATTCCAGTAGTTTGCCTTCACATAGTCCAATTAAGCAATAGTGATTACATTGCCTAATTAAATTCAGCAAAACGTAGCCATAACCAAGGGAAGAATAACGAGTTAATATGTTGAACGCCTCAAGAGACAGATCTAAGATCAACCAGAAACAGCAACATCAAAATGCTGATATATCACTTTAATTTCTACAAGAACTCTCTATCAGTCACTTTCTATGTAATCAAATCAGACACCAGGCACAACTTTCACTCCATTTGAGAGGAGAAGTCCAACCAGATATTCAACAAAGCTTAGGTCTATGGAATAGCAAGATTAGCTAGGACAACCTAGTACAAGCTTACATTCTTAGGAACCCACTTAAGGGGTGCTTGTTTCATGAGTTTGAGAATGAATAAGGTTGATTTTATATTATGATTATAGGAACAACATTTTTCATATATGACTTTCGAGGATTAGTCCATACCCCTGGAATGAGTTTCATTCCTGACCCAGTGGCATTGTCATGCCTGTGACATACTTTTTTTTCTTTTAAATTAAATAATTAAAATATAACTAATTAAATAATTAAAATATACTTAATTAAATATAATTAATTGAAATATAATTAATTAATTATATTTTTCTTTTTTAGCAATTAAATATATTAATTATAATGGTGTAAAACAAAAATTTAACAAATTTTTATTTCTCAAAATTTTAATAAAATTTTATTTCTTAATATTTTAACAAACCAACCACTATCACTGATAATAGTAATTATTCATTTTCATTCTTATTACCATTATCTCATCTGAACCAACAACCCTCTTAGATTATATCTCCACCCCACTATAAGATTAAAGCAACAACCATAAGGCAACTATAAAAATAATAAATGAGGAAACATCACTTAGAGTAACAAGTATATACTTATGCATTTGATATGAAATTAGAAACAGAACCTACAGGTTACTGATTATCCATCAACAACATCACTAGCAAACAAAGCCATCAATTGCATGAGCCACATGGCCAAAAAATCAAGCATGCAACTTATCTTAACAAAATCTATAGTAAGATTATATACATCCTCACATCACTACACCTCATTAATACACAACACCTGAACACAAATTCACATGATGCAACCATAATCAAAGTCCAAAACATAATAGCTGTGTCAAAGATCAAAGATGAACTACAAAGATCTTTGTCTCATCCCAATTTTAAAATTGTTGGGATACATATCATGTTTTCCAACCTAAAATAACTAGTCATAAAGGGATATTATCTCCCACATAACACCAAAATGGCTAAACCCTTTCAACTTATAGCATAAACTTAACCAGAACTTGACCATTTTAATTTAACAAATACAGGACTTTCAACACACAGAATTGATCAGCACCTACCATCTAAAGAAATCAAATATCACAGATTACCAAACTATTAGCAATTATACCAACCACAAAGGCATAAGGAAAGGCCTCTACAAGAACAACAATCAAGCAATGATAGAATAGAAGGGAATTAATATATAGATAGAAAGTAGCACAAAGGATTAAGCTAAGGCACACCGAATCAGTACCTGTAATTTGGGCCGAAGGGCTTCAAGTGGGCCTTTGGGCTTTTCAACTCCTTGCTGTTATTTATTTTAAAGCGTGAAATTAGATCAATCATTCCATTGATTACAAATTTCATCCTTCACCAAACGGCTATCAATTTCGGTTAAAGCTGTTAAGGAACCAAATCTAGCCAATACCTTGCCTAGTGCCCAATCAGCAGAATCAAAGTAAGCACGCTCATGATCCTAAGCATTCAAAGAAAAAAAAATCATCATGAAGAAAAACCCATGACCCAAGAGTGACATAAATGACATCAGCAGATCCAACCAAAAATTACCTTAGAAATGAGTGGTGGCTTCTTCGGCATGATTCCCCCATATTTTTTCTTTATAGCTGCCTCCTACAGAACCGAAAGTAGATAAAGCAAAAATTAAGAGCCTCCATCTCTGAATGAAAAGCTTTCCATAAAGTTGGTGAATTATAATGCTTTGAAAAAAAAATTAAATAGAGAGAAAACCTCCTCCTGAGAAGACGGCACGGAGACTCTATCCTCTGAAGCATCTCCATCGACCGGTTGATGTTCTTTCACATCCTCCATGTCTGACTTACGACGCTCTTCCGCCACCCCAAACACCGGAAAAATGGAACAAAGCACAGCAAGCCCGCTGCATTAAATTCCAAATAACCACAATTAAGAACATAACGGAGCAAATCCACAGATTGGCAACCACAGTACAGTAAAATCGGGAGACGACATTCAGAAAAATGAAACAAAAAAAGAGAACAGAATAGATGGATGATCGTATTAAATTGGTTGGTAAAATGTGTACCTGGAATTCGAGAGAAAAGGGGGACGTTTAGGCTAGGGTTTGTGTAGATGTAGGCAGTGATTTGTGGGATTATAGTCTGGTTTTGACGTCAGTCAGTCAGTGAGTATCACGTGCTTCCAAGAGACTGCATCCTTATCGTTGGATATGAATGTATCTGTTTTCAGCCGTTGACATGTTCTTTTCATATTTTACGAGACCGTTTGAATGAGTTTTAAATTTGGGCCAATTATTGAAAAAAATATCCCAAGACCTTACCCAAGCTGACCTAAGGAAGGTTTTATTGGGCACCGAAAATAAATATAATTATTAATTAGATTTTAATTAATTAATTAATTATATTTTAATTAATTATATTTTAATTAATTAAGATAAAATATAATTAATTAATTAGATTAAATTAAAATCTAATTAATTAATTAATTCAATTTTTTCATGTTAATTAATTTCATTTTAATTAATTATATTTTACTTATATTTAATTAAAAATTAAAAAATTAATATTTGCAAGAATAAAACTATTCTCCGGAAGAAATGATTATTACTTAAAACTGAAGTATAAAAAAACTATTTAATAAGTACTGTTCTCATGCGAATTAACCAAGCACTCCGGAGACTTGCTAAACCAAAAAAAAAGCGTTATTAAGAGGCTGTTTGGTTCCACTTTTATTTTTTATTGTTATTTTTTGTTTCTATTTCTTGTTTTTAGTTTCTGTTTTTTTTTTCTTAAAAAAATAAAAATGTAATATAAAAACTGAAAATAAAAACCTGTTTGGTTGAAATTTCTAATAAACTCATCATCATTATTATTATTATTATTATTATTATTATTATTTATTGTTAATAATATTATTATTAAACTCATTATTATTATTATTATTATTAAGTTATTCTTATTCTTATTAATTTTATTTTATTAATTTTATTATTATATTATTAAACTCATTATTGTTATTATTATTATTATTATTATTATTAAGTTATTCTTATTCTTATTAATTTTATTTTTATTAATTTTATTATTATATTATTAAACTCATTATTATTATTATTATTATTAAGTTATTTATATTCTTATTAATTTTATTAATTTATTATTATTATTAATAATTTTAATAAGTTATTATTATTATTATTATTATTATTTATTGTTAATAATAATATTATTATTAATTTTATTAATTATTGTTATAAATTTTCTAGTTACCAAATTAATATTATTATTTTATTATACCAAATTAATTATCTTATTAATTATTATTAATTATTATAAATTTTACTTATTATTATTATTATTATTATTATTATTATTTTGAGATAGAAAGCAAAGATATGTTGGTTTTTTGTTGGAAAAAAATTGTTGTCAAAATTCAGATAAACGATATTTTCTGGTTTCTGTAAAATTGTTGTGATTTTTTTATTTTTAGAAACAAAAAATTGCAACAGAGTAAACCAAACACGTTTTACTTACCTGATTTTTTTTTTACAAAAACGACACAAAAAAATAGGAAAAAAAGAAGAAGAAACAAGCAGCCCCTAAATGTTGAGTCACTAACTAATAGAGATTGCCAATCGAACGGCACATATCCGCGCCACTTCTCAATTAAGATAGTACTTGTTGCACGCGATAATTTGTGATTACCCTTCAAACGGTATATATAGCCATACATGAACCTTGTTTCTCCACCGCATCAAAAAAAACCCTAAAAGCCTCTCCCTCGTTCCATCTTTTCCGTTCTTAATTCCTGTCTCGCTTCACGGTACGGCTTTTGTGAATTCCTCAGATCTGTGAACTTGTTTCCTTATTCTTAATAATCTTCAATATCTTTGTTATTTAGTTTATCGTATTTATATTATTTGAGGAGCTCTTTTTTTTTTTTTGTATTGAGATCGTGTTAGATAGATTCGTGGCGAAAAAGATCTGCGGCCCCGTAGCTTTGAAATTATAGATACGTTGTTGGTTTATTTCTAGTCACAGAGAAGGGAATTTCATGAGCTGGAGATATGGGCCTATTTTTAGAAATTTTTAAGTTGGGTGGACTATCTATTGTTAGTGATTTGACGTTTTGATTTCTTCGTTTGCTAGTTATGTTGGCTTAAGCAATTTAGATCTTGTTTTGTTACTTGTTTCTCCAGATTAGTAAGCTGAGTTGTTGGAATCATTTTTTTCCCCTCAGTTTATTGACCTATGATAGATGTGCGGCGATTTAACAATGATAGCTACTTTCTTTTACATTATACTTTTGGGTTTTTGTTATTTTTACCAGAAATCATCTTTACTTGGTCTGGTTTAGGTAAAATTGTGCGTGATGGTAATTTTTGCTGTTAGCATTAGATTGATCGTTTCTTCTTTAGAGGATGACATAAAAAGTTGTAAAACTACCTGTCCCTAAGCCGAATACTAACTTAAGCTCAAAGTTCAATAGTTGCTTAACTAGTTTGGACCCTTGTTTTCCTGCAATTATATATTCCCTTTGAGATTATTCGTGGTATGGGTAGCATAGGCCTGTGAAAGACTAAAGCTTTATCAGCGATGGCGATCCATATTGGTTGTATGAACTTCATATTACCACTGTGTTTTCTTGTTTTTCTTTTTTCCTTCTGTTTTCTTTTATCTCTTATCTCTTTTTTCTTTAAGTTTTGCTGCATATGTATGCTTGATGATAATTGATTAAAAAACTGCTTTGAGATCCTGATTCTTCAGCTGCTTCCCATAAAGTCTTAGTTCCTTGCATTCTTCTGTTGTTTTTTAGATGAGAATTGTAAATTTATTGTCTGAGACCCAATTAAATGGTCCCTGACTTTTTTTCCTATTTATTATTTTGTAAAAATTTGTTCCACAAATCAACTAGATAGATAACAAAATTCTTTGGGATTATGTTCTTTGCAGCCTTGCAGGAGGGTTGTTCTGCTTCGTGCAAATTTTCAGGGTGAAGAGTGTCATAGTTGGGATTTTATGTCCATACAGGCTATTTCTTTTTTGGGAAATATTGGGTTGCTGGGAGAGTATTGTCCTTTGCCTTGGAAAAAGGACAGATTCTTGTCAGGCACAGTTAGCTGTATGCATCTCGGGCCATTTAACGAATACCTAGAGTTTTATGGTTGCAGCTGGTTGCAACCTTTTCTGAACACAGAAGACAGCTATTCCATCACTCAACAATCGTTGGAGACTGCTACACACTCTTTGCACCCCAGCATTTCCTCCCGTTGAAATCTACACTTCTCGTGAGTTTGTGATCTTGTGATCAAGATGGCTTTGCAGAATATTGGTGCTTCAAACAGTGATGATGCCTTCTATAGGTATAAGATGCCAAAAATGGTTACTAAAATTGAAGGCCGGGGTAATGGCATCAAGACTAATATTGTCAACATGGTTGATATTGCAAAGGCTTTGGCAAGGCCAGCTTCCTACACTACCAAGTACTTTGGTTGCGAGCTTGGTGCTCAATCTAAGTTTGATGAAAAAACTGGAACCTCCCTTGTCAATGGTTCTCATGAAACTGCAAAACTTGCCGGCCTTCTTGAAAACTTCATCAAGAAGTATGTGCAGTGTTATGGCTGTGGAAACCCAGAAACGGAGATAATAATCACTAAAAGTCAAATGATACAACTGAAATGTGCTGCTTGTGGTTTCATATCAGATGTAGATATGATGGACAAGCTTGCAACTTTCATTTTGAAGAATCCACCTGAACCAAAGAAGGGGTCAAAAGACAAGAAAGCTTTGAGGAGGGCTGAGAAAGAGCGGCTTAAGGAAGGTGAGGCTGCTGATGAGGAGCAAAAGAAAGTGAAAAAAGAGGGAAAGAAAAAGAGCTCATCTTCAAAGGATGTCCCCACAAAAGCTGCCAAGCCACAGAAGAAAGCAAGTGGTTCTGATGAGGAACACATATCCCCAGATCATAGCTTGGTTGATGAGGAGGAGGAGGAGGCTGATAATGAGGTACAGTGGCAAACGGACACATCTTTGGAGGCAGCTCGTCAACGCATCCAGCAGCAGCTGAGTGCTGCAACTGCTGATATGGTTATGCTCTCTACAGATGAGCCAGAGAAGAAGACAAAAGGCACAACTAAAGCAAATGACATTCCTAAAATTGATTCACCTTTACTTGAGGGTAAATGCAAAATCGAGAATGGAAAGCCAAGTGCTTATGAAACTATGATTGGTGAGGTGAAGGAAAATCTAAATAAAGGTGTTTCTGCACAGCAGATGCAGTCCCTTCTGGGTTCACTTCCTGGGTCTGCTCAGGAAAAGATGAATGCTCTGTTTGAGTCATTGTTTGAGGGTGTGGAGAAAGGAATTGCAAAACAACTGTTTAAAAAGAAAGGATATCTTGCTACTGCTGTGGCCCAACATGAGGGCTCGCAGTTACTTTTGCTTCGAGCTATGGAGGCATTTTATGCTAAGTCAAGCTCAGGTGCTATGAAGGAAGTGGCTCTTGTTTTAAAAGCACTGTATGATGAAGATATATTGGAGGAGGATAGCATAATGAAGTGGTATGAAGAAGGCTTGAAAGGGGACAGAAAGGATTCTCAGATCTGGAAGAATGCTAAGCCCTTTATCGAATGGCTTGCGAATGCTGAGTCAGAATCTGAGGAAGAGTGATGTGCGTTTTCCATCACTTTAAGCTACTTGTGGGTGTCTGCCTCCTAAGCAATCCACAACCTATGTGTTCTGGTATGTTTGATTTTTAGTATTTACCGGATATCAGACTCCGTTAGTGTGTCCTTGGTGTCGTGTTTATGATACTATGGTCAAATACTGTCTTTTTTTCTTTACTTGGTGCTTTCATGAAGTCTTGTACTGGCAGTGTGCTAATAATTAACGGTGTTTTGGTACTGTTATTAAGGATGTGTCCCTGGTGAAATTTGTTTATCTAAAAAATATTGCTGTTGAGATTTTCAGCAATTTTCGTAGATTGTCTAAGGGGCTAAGATACTGCCATTATTGCATGCCTTTACCCTTTGAGCTTCCAGTTACAACTTCCATCTCGAATTTGCATATAGGCAGCTCTAGTTTGTTCCTTGGAATTATTAAAAATTTTACATAAAAATTAACAAAATGTTTAAAAACGTTGGACTGAATTAACTCATATATTATAGAAATAGGTTTTAAAAATTGAATTGGACATTGAACTGGTAAAAAAAAGAAGGTTTAAGTATTCAATTAGTATTAAAAATGGTAAGAATAAGTAAAATATAATATAAAATAAAATATTTTGTTGAACTAAAATAAATACACTAATAATACTTATTAATATATAATAAAGTAATAATAAATATTATAATTGAAAACAATAATAAAAATAAAATTGAATTTCTATATTATTATTTACTTAAAGATTCAATATGCATAAAAAATCAATGGGAAGAATTAAAACTTTATTCTAGCTTCTTTTTAAT
Organism: Erythroxylum novogranatense; assembly: GCA_029891385.1. Lineage (NCBI taxonomy): Eukaryota > Viridiplantae > Streptophyta > Magnoliopsida > Malpighiales > Erythroxylaceae > Erythroxylum > Erythroxylum novogranatense. The sequence continues at coordinate 53,720,292 of CM057229.1, forward strand.
TTCTTATAATCATAATTCTTTATAGTTTAAATATTATTTTAATATATTTTAAATTATTTAAGCAAAATTATTTATATATGTGAATTAATAATTCAATTTATAAAATAAATTATAATAAAAATAACAATTTAAAAATTTCAATTAAAGTATAAAGAGATAAATAAAGAACTTAAAATTTCACAAATATAATTTATTAGTAATCATTTTACAAATAAAATAGTAATTCATTTTAACAATAATAGTTAAAATATAAAAGAAAAAATATAAAATTTGAAAACATAATTTATTAGTTATATTGTGTGATAGAGTTGGAAAAAAACAATGATATTTCAAACTCTTTTCCCTTCTCTTTGAAAAATTCAAACTCTATCTATATATTACAGGACGCTGTCCTCGTCAAATTCTTTGTCACAAAACATTTCAAATATTTTATCCAATATACTCATCAAATTATAGTTGATTTATATTAACTAAAAACATATTAAAATATACACCCTACGTACTAAAATGTGTAATTAGTAATAAAAAGAGTTGACATAACGCCAATCATCGCTGCAAGGATGACCCAGTCAAACACATAAACAGAGTACTAGTTGCTTGGATACTGAAGTACAGCTCGATAAAGAGGAGAAATGAAATAATGTGTTTAGTTGCTCAAACCCACCATCCTATCACATTTACATTTAATGTTTTAATCCCTTAAATGGTATCATACATCCTGCCATAGAACTTTTCCTTTTTTGTGTAATCTAATCCTAACCAAGTTGCTTGAATAGTGAGATCAACATCAAAGCTAATGTATAAAGGAAAAATATTGAACATCAAACGCAGCATAATGTAATCATTCTTTGCTGTAATTTAGGATCTTCCATACATTATGTAGTTATATCTTTGTACATAGTTGTGCCTGTCTGTACATACATCAACTCGAATGTCCACACGGATGGATCCATTCCTATGACCTGCATCGTTACATTTCTTTTTTCAGTTAAAAAGACTGTAACACTAATGCTAAAGCTGTCAACACCACAATGAAGACTGAACTTGATGCTTTCTCTTAAGGGGAGCAGTCTGAGATGATAATCAACGAACAGGAATGTAACGGGGAAGAGGCTACAGCTGGGTTAACTCTGTCTCCTCATCGAATGCATCAATCGATAAATGTGGATCCTAAAGCAAATAAGAGCAGTCACCTCCAAAACAAACTTAGCACTTTTGGATTATTATTGTTTATACCACTAGAAATAGACTTTTGGCTTAAATGGAGTTAAACCCTTGTAAGTCCCTGTTGGTAAAAGCTAAAGTTAGGTCACTGACCAGTTGATGACGGCGTCGATTTACATTAGTGAATGCTTTGACCACCACATAAATTGGCAACAGAATTCCCACAGTCCTTAACAACACTAGCTGCAATATAAAACATAATTTGGTATATCTCCATATAAAATACTATTCTGTAGAAGATGAAGTATAGCTCCACACTTACCATAAACAACCTCAATGAATAATCCTCAGCTCCACTAATTACGATTGGAAGGGTGTGGCGTAAAACTAGAAGAACCATGAACTGCAAATCATCATGAGAATAAATGAAATTTTATTGAGCAGGCACGCATGCACACACACAATGCATAAGGAGATGCAAGCACAAAACGTGAGAATATGCAGACAGATGGTTCAGATCTTATGCAAGTACGCAGAAGGAAACTGGTAAGTTATTTAACCACAGTGGCTTTTAGCTTTCAGCCAATTAAGCTCTAACCATCAAAAGCTATCTGATTTATTATCTCCATGTTTATGAAATAAATATTTGCATATGAAAAAGGGGAGAAGGAAATTAAGTTCGTCAAGAAAACGGCATATATATATATACATATATATACAAAGAGAGAGAGAGAGAGTTGTACAATAATAGCAACAATTCGGCAGCATAACAGGCTTCTTGGTGAATGAGCTGAATAATCTTCAAAGTCCGAGTCCAGAAATTCATGATTACTTGGGACTATATCCATAAATCGATGACTGTGTATGTCCCTTCTTGGTATCTCCAGGTTTCCCCTAAAACAAAAATTCCAAAAAAGAGTTAGTAATCATCTGTCTATCATGAGTCAAAGGAAAGGAGTCACTGAAGAATAAAGTGAACCAAAAGTATACCTGAAGGTCATTGGAATCCTACTATAATGGAACAGAGGAGGGGGAGCTGTATAACCGTGCTTAAATTGCTGCAATTGTCAAATATTCTTTATCAAGAGGTAATCTTTCTAATATTTATTTATTTTACTCTCCCTCTCTCTCTCTCTTTATTAGTCACATAGAACACAATATTTAATATTGAATGTTGGCATTATGGTGCACCTGACGGCATATCTCACAGATAGTGTCACCCTTTTCGTTGCACCACCTCTGAACACATTTTCGATGAGCATACTGCAAAACCAAGGAACAAGAGAAGAAGTAACCCCAAGTTAACAAATTGAGATTTGTAGGAACACATTTTCGATGAGCATACTGCAAAACCAAGGAACAAGAGAAGAAGTAACCCCAGTTAACAAATTGAGATTTGTAGCAGGAAGAAGACGGTGTCATCAACTGATTTCCAGCTATACCATGGGTACTTCAATTTCTTGGTTGAACATGTTTTAAACCATAAAATGCACAAATTTATGTCAGCAGGTAGTTTGCTAGAATTTGGAAGATAATTCACTGGATGACAGACCCCAGGGAAAGTTTAGTTACTTGGGCTATTGAAAACTTAATCTTGAATTTAAGACAATCTCAACTAGAATGGAAGGGGCAACGGTAAATGAAAAAACATAAACATACAGCTGGTCCTGGAGTGGAATTGAAGAACTATTGAATTAAGAAAAGAGGAAAACCAAGTTCACCAAAATAGTTGGTAAATAAATTTGGCCCACAGTAAATATGATTTGTTTATGTAGCGTCATAAATCAGATTGAGCTTCTTATGCTCTAGACAGATTGTCAATGCCAAACATGCATTCATGTCTGAATCTACGGCTTCTTTAAAGGTAAAACAATGCCTATGCTTATCTCAATACAGAAGGGAAGAGAATTACAGAGTTATAAAGAATGGGAACAATAAAAAAGTTTTACAGATTGCTTTCAACATACACTTTGGGAATGAATGATCCGGAGGGGGCACAGGTTAGATTACATCTTAAAGAAATAATTAGTGGTAAAAAGTATTTCTTAGACTCCATCAGGGTGCAGTATGATTTAGGAAATTTGCAAATTTCATCTAATTAGCCACAGCAAAAAGCTTCACAAGAAACTGTTTTGGCTCCTGAAGACAAATATAGTATTTTCAAATAAAAATAATCAAGAAAGTTTTAACAATCGACCTTCAAGCTTCCGCAGCAAGAACAAGGCATCTCCATATTTGAATCTTCGTCCTCTTCATGGCAAATTCTGCAGTCAACCAATTTTCTTGGGCATGACTTCAAATCAAAATCCATTTTTTGTTGTGAAAATTCAGCTGCAGTGATCTTGCTCGCAGAGGTTGCAGCCAAATGCAAGAGTCTTTGGCTCTCGATAGTAGCTTCAAGGGTTGATTCAGTTAGCAATCTATCAACCAGTAGCGTGAAATGATCGCCCATCTTTCAAGATACGGAATATAATAAGGTTACAGAGTATTGTTGCCAAACAAATGTTAAGGACCACCTATAACCTTTTTGCCTTTGTTGACAGATCAAAACTTATGGTGCCACCAGAAGCCATGCAATTGAGAATGAGAATAACTCCTACAGCTAAAAATTGAAGTCAGTGAGCAAACGGGGAAAAAAAAGGAAAGAATTCATCAATCAGCAACAAACATCTACGTTTTCCTTTCTGATCGACATAACGAACATATGTCGGCTAAAAATTTATATTTCCATTTATGTTTACAACGCGTAGGAAAAAACATTTAAGAACACTTTTTTACTTATCCCTCGTTTTCTCAAAATCAAACAGTATAACTAAAAATGTCAACTGCTATATGAACATAGGGGTGCAACAAAATTGAATCGAAGACGTTGAAAACTGAGTTATGCACATTGCTCTAAAGAGCAGTAATCAAATGCATCCAAAGTAATTGGTATCAAAAGAGAAATGTTATACATAGAACAAAACAATGCGAAGATGAAGATTGAAACGAGAGCCAACCTTTTCCAACAAAAAGAAATACCCAGAAAAGAAAAGGCAGGAACGAATATATAGGGACAATGACTTCACACTGCACCTCAAAGCTTTGCCATGCTCGAGTTACGACGATTATGTATCTTCATACAAACCTGACAGAGAGTAACAGAGAAAAATCAGAAAAAAGCCCAGATTCGAAACAAGCAAACGAAAGGTAGCAAAGAAAATATCTTTCAATCGTTACGACTTATTGAAGAAGAACAAAACTTTGTTAAAACAGATAAAGATTAGAACTTTTATCACAGAATGTGTCGTATTATGATAGAAAGGGAGGGTTGGCATGCCATTGAATATGTAGGGATGGGAAGAAAGCAACATTAAACCATTCCCCATTCTTTCCCTTTCTTGCTTACAATTGTTTCCCAAAACCAAGCAAGCGATGGAGTGTTGCCGTCAATTAACATAAATCAATTAACAAAAACCCTTAAGATCTAACAGGGATGTCCGTTAGTACTTATAGAGATTGGTTTGTGTAAGCAAATGAGAGTGAAAAAGTTGAGATTCCAACGGCAAAACCCAGGACGTCCATGATTCCATTCCTTACCACCTTAACACTGTCGCCAATATTTATTTCCTCAGAACCATCGCGATGTGGGACGTACCTACCTTAAGATGTGGAATGGACGATTTTACTGTGATTGATTTCATTTTTGGGTCACCATACTACTGTACGTATGCCAATTGCCTAAAGGCATCGTCAATCACCACAACTTACGCTTCCAAGATTCGTATGGTAGGTCCAGAATCCGATATGGGTTGATCCTAGCCCACGATGCTTGAGATTTCAAGTTGACTCCTGTGTAATTTATCATGTTTTAATTTTGTTTTATTTTATCTCAATTATTTATTAATGTGAGGTCACATAAATAAATGATTAAAAAAAAATAAACAAAGTTAAAACATGATAAATGACTCAAAGAATTTGAAGGGACAGTTGGATAGTATCAACTTTTGAATACGTAGAAGAGCTCCGATTCTAAAACTTCTGGTAGCCGATCCACGTCTCTGTCCATAAAATTTAAATATTAGTAGTATAGGATCTTCCACATATTAATGAAAATTTAAAGGTGTTTATTATTTTTCATATAAAAGATATTCACTAATTCTTTGATATTGGCATACTATATCTTAAAAGTAAATATGCACACGTGCTCCCTAAAATAATTTAGTGCGTGATATTTAAAATTTTTAAAATAAAATTTTAGTGTCAATTTTAAAAATTCGCCATTTTTTTGAAATAGTAATAGATAGGATTAAACGAGATCTAACAACATTACATCAGAATTGAAGGCAGGTGAACAAAATCCCACCAATGAGAGCCAGAAAGAGAACCAAATGTCGAGGCTAACCTATGGGCAACTTGATTCGCTGACCTCTTAACATGAGAAATAACTATAGACTGAAATTGATCTAACAAGCTGTTTATGTCGGAAACTATACTACCAAGATAGAAGCCATAATGCTTCCCTTGAATTGCTACAACAAATTCCAAGCAATCTACCTCAACGTCAACTCGGCTGTCGGTAAACGCTCTCTTCAACCAGCTAAGTGCCTCCCTCAACCCAATGGCTTCGGCGAGAACTAGGTTGGCAACCACGCCACTATTGCACATACCACCACCCACACAACAGCCCAGGTGGTCGCGGAGGATCCAGCCCGCCCCTGCGACATCGGAGTTATGTTGAAACATGGAGTCCACATTTAACTTTAGAGTACCTTCAGGGGCAACACCCATTTCAATGGAGACGACTCGGCAGTAGGGAGAACATCAACTTGCCGTGCCACCATCGCTGTCTTCCACTCAGAAACAAGACGAGCTGCAACAGTACAGATGGCGACAGCAGAGGGGCGACGTTGGTTCCAGATAAATGCATTTCTAGATCGCCAAATCTCCCACATGATGGCCACACCGCGCTGTTGCTGCTCCATTGTCCAAAACTGCAGAACATCGTGCAACCACTGGGGGAGAGACTGGACAGTAACCTAGACCGACAAGCCATTCCTACACTAGACGACCCTAACAGAGACACAATCAAAGAATATATGGCAGATTGTTTCGACTTGTTGGCGATATAAGGGATAAACCTCATCAATGTCAAGACATCGAGAACGCAACCTTTCTTTCACCGGCAAAAAACCACGAAGGCAACGCCATAAAAAGTTAAGAATCTTCTTGGGTAAGTCTAAACGCCATAACCAGTGCCATAGAAGAGTCAATAAAGATGAAGGAACATGAAGTCGTCCTATCAGCAACCGATAGCCACTTTTAACAGTATAGAATCCACTGTTATCAGGCAACCAAGTCCATACGTCATCGCAATCGTGTCTGCAACAAGGGATATTTTTTACAGCAGCAGCCTCCTCTGTAGATAGGAACAAATCAAGTTTCGTCGAGTCCCACTGCCATCCAGTTTCACTGCGAAGGTCGGCAATAGTGAGGTGCTCCCAGCCTGCAGCGTTCATGGAGGGAAGTTGGAAACCAGGGAGAGAGGGGATCCATGGATCACCAAAAACTGAAATCGCAGTGCCCCTGCCGACTCTATATAATCTACTAGCTCAGAGGATGTCTTGTGCTTTAATGAAACTTCGCCACATATAGCTAGGATTCGAGCCATTTGTAGCGTCTAGGAAGCTACAGTTAGGAAAGTAGTGAGCTTTATAAATGCGGGTCACCAATGAAGAAGGTCGACTAAGAAACCTCCACCCCTGTTTCGCCACCAGGGCTAAATTAAAGTCCCGAAGCTGCTGAAATCCTAAACCATCCTGGTGTTTCAGCTGAGCCATATTGTCCCAAGAGGACCAATGAAGAGCTGAACCTGTGGAATCAGAATGTTGCCACCAAAATCGATTCATTAGTTTCTCAATTTTATCAAGCGTACCAACAGGCAGAAGGGACAATTGCATTAAGAAATTTGGGATAGCTTGGATGACTGTTTTTAGCAAGATTTCTTTCCCAGCTCGACTCAATAGCTTGTGTTGCCAACCTTGTAACGTCTCCAGACCTTCTCCACGACAAATTGAAAAACCTCCTTGGATTTGCCAATGACTGTCGGAAGGCCTAAGTACTTGGAGAAGCCTGAAACTTCCCGGATCTGCAGCAGTGGTAGATTTGCATCTTTCACTACTTGGGGAGTGTTGAGGGAAAAAACCATCTCCGAATTGGATAGGTTCACTCACTGTCCCGAAGCCCTCTGGTATATGGCCAAGCAAGATTGAATCACTGTTGCCTTCCTGAAAGAAACTCTGAAGAAAAACAGAGCATCGTCGGCAAAGAATAAGTGACTGATGGGAGGAGCATGTTTGGCAATTTTGCAGCCATGCAACTGACCTGTCCATTGAAAAAAATTGAGCATAGTTGTTAGAGCCTCAAAACACAAGATAAAAAGATACGGTGACAAGGGGTTGCCTTGGAGTAACCCTCGCTGAGGAACCACCGGCCTGAACAGTCGGCCATCGTGGTAGAAATTGTAGGAAACTGTGGTGACTGTGCATATGATTTTCTCCACCCAAGCTGTGCAGTAGCCCAGTTGAAGCATCATTTTCTTAAAAAAACCCACTCAATACGGTCATACGCCTTACTCATGTTGGTTTTCAGAGCAACAAAAGCATCCTTCCCCCTGTTGCGCCCTTAAGCCAATGCATGGTTTCAAAACCCAACATGGCATTATCAGTGATCAGTCATCCCGGTACAAATGCGCTTTGATTTTCAGACGCAATCAGCAACAAAGAGGCTTTCATTCTGGTTGCCAAAGCCTTACAAACAATCTTGTCGATGACGTTGACTAGGGAGATTGGCTGCAAATCAGAAACATACTCTGGAGCAAAGTGTTTTGGGATGAGTACAACATTTGTTTTATTTAAGTCAAGCAATGCTGCACTGTCATTCAAAGCAGCCAAACAAGCAGTAGTAACATCATGAACAACGACACTCCAAAATTTTTGATAAAAGGCAGGGTTAAAACCATCAGGACCCGGCCTTTTATTAGGGTGCATACTAAAAAGAGCTGTGTGAACCTCATCCTCTGTAAATGGCGGTCAGAGGCGATTATGCTCATCGATTAATTTCGGATGGACGACTCAAAACAAAATCCATATCCCCACGTGAAGCAAATAAGCGATGAAAATAAGAACATATTGACTCCTCGAGGCCGCTTCCCACGCACACCATGCACCATCAGCGCCCTCAATCGCTAAGCAGATTCTTGCGTCTGCGTGCCGAGGCAGATCGGTGGAAAAATTTAGTATTTTGATCACCAAATTGGAGCCATAATTGTTTTGACCGTTGACGCCAATACTACTCCTACTATAAAAACACAGTGTGATACTCATGTCGGGCCTTAATAAAAGCCTCCCGCGAGGCAAGATCCAAGTCGAAGCGAAATCTCCGCATTCGTTGTTTGGCTAAGCGTAAGTTAGTACTGAAAACATGTCGATTTTGCTCCCCCCAGTTGGCAAGCATGGCAGCAACAATGGTCATCTTCTCTATAAGACTCGCCCCCTCCACCCGACACCACAAATGCTAAACAGTATCAAAAACATCTAGCTCAAACAACCAGGCATTTTCAAAACAAAAAGGTCTTGGGGGTGAAAACAGATGAGTTCCACATTGAGTTTAATATGAAGTGCAGAATGATAACACACATAGTTCGGAAACAGAGCAAACCAAGGCGATGTTCCCAAAGCTCTATCTAGCCTTTCAGTAATCCAGGCACTAGTATTTCGACCCCTTTCCCAAGTGAACTTATGGCCAGTAAAACTGGCATCCATCAAACGACAATCCTCCACCGCGTGGCGAAAACCTTCAATCATCCAATTCGGCTGACCATATGGCCCAATTTTTGCATCAAATCACAAAAGATCATTAAAGTTCCCCTGTACAGTCTAGGGAAGTTGCGATTTAGTAGCCATCAGACTTAAAAGGTTCTAAGAAGCAGACCGTCGACTACGTTCAGGGTAGCCGTAAAAACCAGTGAATCGGAACTCTGACAAGCCTGGCATGTGGACTGTAACATCAATGTAGTTAGTATCATAACCCAAGAGCGAGCACATATTCTTCTCCCGCCATAATAATGCCAGACCACCACTCAAGCCCCGGGGTGGCACAACAAAGAGACCCTCATAACCTATGCTCCGTTTTATTCGATTCAACTGAAGCCACTAGGCTTTTGTTTCCATTAAGAAAATAAGGTTGGGCTGCTTAGATAGAATAACATGTTTCAGCTCAGTGACCGTCAGCTAGTTCCCAAGCCCCCGACAATTCTAGACTAAAGAACTCATAAGTCCTAGCGGGTCTGGAGACCAGGACCTGCCTCCGACAGGGTTTTTGAACTTTCGAAACAAAGTGGGGGAGCTTGTGCGTTTTCCTCATCCGAAGCTTGAGGAGTAATCATACTCATCCTTCTACGTTTGTGATCATCAACAACCAGTCCAGTCATGTCCTCCTCCACAATCACCCTAGGAAATGAAGTTGCCATATCAGCTACCACTGTTGTACCTTGTCTAGCAATGGGGTATGCCTAACTCGAGAGGTGTGCAAGACCACATTGTGCTCAATAGAGGGTTGAGGCCTGGACCCCTGGGACGCCGACTGTCCGTTGACTGGGTCAACTGGTTGACCACTAGTGCGAATGTCTTCCTCCGTTGACAACCATTTCCCGCCAATATTGGAGCTTCGGCGAGTCTCAGCTCAGAGGGCTGGACCATAGGCAAATAGACTTCTATCAAAGTGCGGGTAATCCAATAACTTGGAGCATAACTTATTAGAGTGGCCAATGATGCCACAGAAGAAACAAAAGGTACCCAACCGTTCATATTTGAAACGAACCCACTCCCAGACTCCCTGCGGGTTTTGCATCTAAATGCGATGTTTGAGAGGGCGAGTAATATCCAGCTGAACCTTGATGCGCATGTACTCCTTCCAGACCAAAGTAAAATTTCGATGATCAGACTCCATAAAAGTATCAATGTAGTTGCCCACCTCCTGAAAAGCCCGTTCCGACCGGGACCCAATCAGATAGTCATGCAGCTGGACCCAAAAGACTGCCTTGACCAGTGGGACATGCTTAGGGTTTGTGCCCAGAGGAACCTTAGCGAGAATGATCAAGTTTTGCATTAAATTCCATGGGACACCGTCCATAATCCATTCCATATCCATCCAATGTAGGAACTGGAGTAAAAAAGCATTATTTCCCACATTTGTCATCAGCGTACCTTTAATCGGGCGCCACACCGCTGCCATGATCTACTGGAAGGCAAGGAAATTTAAAGGTTTATCTGTTACCAGCCGACCCACCACGCAATATTGCGAGATCACCTCCTCGGCATTACCCACCGTACCATCCTGCTACATAAAGTCGACCTTGCCCTGTTCTTCGTCAAGGGTTAAGTTCGTGTAAACTTCCTTCGCTAGAGCAGTAGCCGTAGCAGCATCGGAGCTCTCTGCCATATTGGGTGAAGATGGGGGCACCGTAAAAGAGCACGAAGTGGGTATTAGAAGAGAAAAACAGAAGGATCAGGGGCGAAAGAAGGAAAGGAAGGGGAGGACCGAAAGAGGCTTAAGAAGTAGGAAGAAGGAAAACTTGCATTGAAACAAGAGAAATAACGTCTTGTCACTGGAGAACAAGAGAAAAATCGCCATTATTTAGATAAAATATTAACAAGAATCTACAAAATGTTAAGTTAAAATTAGTTTAAATAACATGACAACATAATTATTAATGGAAATGTTTAAATTATTTGAAAATAATATAATTTTTTTAAAACCTGCATTTTATAATAAGCGAGTTAATTCATACTAACTTTTACATTGCTCAATTAATTATTTAATAATTTTGTCTTTTATAATAGGGGTTACACTAGTTAATAACTATATTCAAACTTGCCTACAAAGTTCTTCACTAAATGTTTATTAATGAAGGGTTATGCCTAGTAAGATAAGATATAATACAAACTTTGTATAGAATCACTTGTTACATTTATAGGAATGTTATACTAATATTTATAGTTTCAATAATAGCTTTTAATAAGAATTAGAAATAAGATAAACATAAATTAAACTTATGATCTTAACCAATGACGAGAATTATAAATAACAAAAATTATGATTACAACATAAATAGTTTAGAATAATTCATTATAAGAAGTTGGAGATTGTCTTTATAACGATCAGACAATGATTTGCTTAGTCAATAGCTTAATAAGAATATTAATAATTTGATCAACATTAAAAATAAATCTTACTTAAATATTATCAACCTTAGTGTACTTTTAGCAAAGTTATGAATACCGCATCTCAACTCGATCTTTGGATTGAGGTGCAGGTGGAACTGCATCTGGGGTATCGATTAAGACTGAAATAATCGTTTTGGATAATTTTTAAAATTTATAAAATAGTCCCTAAAATTTTTAAAATTTGCAAAATAGTTCATTAGTATATTATATAGTTGATCTTCTTTGTATACTTTACTACTTTATTGTTTACATCAACTATGTTTTCAAAAATCTTAATAATAAATAATAATGACAATTCATATGAAATAAAAATAATTTTAAGTATTTCACATATAAATAATAACCACAATTAATATAAACAAAGACAATCATCATCATACAATTATAACATTAAAATAATATAAATTATTAAAATATTATAATAATACAATTTCATCATTTTAATAAATAATATTACATCAAAAGATTCAAAACATCCAATAAAAAACAATAAATATTGTTAAACAATTTACAAATAGAGTTGATGACGAAGAAACAATCAAGTAACAGTTAAACCTGAAATAAAAACATTACAGGAAGAGTTTCATCTCACAAAAACATGATTTGTTTGACTTCATGGTAAAGAGGTGAGAGTATTTGATGTGAATACTCTATTCAACTTAATGCCCAATTTGAATTTTATTATGGTACAATATTCATATTGATTAATACTAGATATGATTTTGGATAGATTTTAAAATTATAAAATAATTCCTAAATTTAATAAAATCACAAAATAATTTTTAATATATTTTAATTATTTGAAGTATTATATATATTGACATAATATATAGAGTGTTTAGTGATTGTTTATTATTATTAAAATTAATAATAAACTATTCATAATAAATTAATGTTTTTGAATATTGAATTAATATTTTATCATTATTACAAAATATATACAAAGTTAAAATTAAATATAATTTAATAAGAGAACAAAAAAATATTACAACATTTCCAATTCCATAACAACAAATAGGCAGGCAAGAGTCGATTGATGCCATTAATATATGCCACAAATTGAGGGATTGTTCTAAGTCGTTGATTGAAATACAAATTAAATCAGATGTCGGTCATTGGTCTATTTCCTAGTGGAGGGTGGAGACCATAAGTGTATTGTGGTTTATTCCAATTAACAAGTGCCATGTGTCCTTGTATTCGTAAGCCCTATTAATAAATCAACCGACATCAACTTGGTCTATTTGCTCATCTCAAGACGCGGCGAAAGCAGATTAAACCTAAAAGGAGGCGTAGAAGAGAGAGGAGGTGTAGAGTAGAGACGGAGAAATCATAGCAGATTAAGCTTGAGAGGATGTGTAGAGCAAAAGCCAGATTTACACGATGAGTCGAGGTCGAGGAGGAGAACAACTGGGGCGAGAAGGAGAATCGGAGAAGACGGCAACCAAGTGTCGGCGGCGGTGAGACGATCCAAACGTCGGCGACAAAGACGGTGAGAGTGAGAGAGTGAGAGAGAGAGAGGGTGAGAGTTAGAGAGAAGAGTAGAAAACTGAAGAAAAAGGGGCGGTAGCAGACTCGAGTCGAGGGGGGGTAGGTTAAATTTTGTTTTGCAAATAAGTCCTCTAGTTTTTAAAATTTTACGAAATGACCCAAAATTTTCTGATATATTGGGTACCGGCTGGTACCCAACAAAAAACTTCGGTATTGGCCGATATTTTTGGCCAGTACCAAGGTTGAGATCCAGATACCGGTCTTCAATTAGTACAGTACCTTCCGTCCGGTATCGACCGGAATGGTACGGATCCCAATACATTGACTTTTAGACAAGCTAATAATATCTCACTATGTTTAATCTTTACAAGAATATTGGATTGGAAACCAAGTGAATTGCACCTATATTAGTATACCATATATTTGAAGAATGAGTTTGACAACTAGACTCATTAAGTTGTTTTTGAACATTCCATAAGATCAAACTGTTAGTAAGACAAAAAAAGGGAGTATTGACTCATTAAACAGGTGTATAATTATAAGTTAATGGTGATACAGAAGAGAATGCTTCGTTGGATATGTAATCTTACTAGAAGAGATAAGGTTAGGAATATAATGGTAAGAGACAAATTAAAGGACACTAATATTATTGAAAAATTAAAAGAGACAAGGCTTAAGTGGTTTGGACATGTTAAGAGGGGACACTCAAATATTATTTGTCACATATTGTTGAAAAATTAAGAGAGACAAGACTTAGGTAATTTGGATATATTAAGAGGGGACATCTAGACGCTCCAGTGAGAAAACACGAGAAGATTGTACTTAGAGACTGTGAGAAGAAAAAAGGAAAGCCTAAGAAAAAGTAAGAGGAGGTGATCAAGGATGATATGAAACTGTTGGAGTTTATCGAGGATATGACCAGCAATAGAAAACTTTCGCGTACTGGGATATAGATTAAAGATCTTTTATAAAGAGATCATTTTTGTTCTCAAAGGTTTTAAGCATTTTCCTCTTATATTTAGCTTAATCTTTTAAATATGTAGTGCTTACCTCTTAGGGATTTAGCCTAAGCGTTTTCCTACTTAACCTTACTATTGCTACTACAACCACCACCATACTTTATTACTATTACTATTACTAATTATTATTATTATTATTATTATTATTATTATTATTATTATTATTATTATTATTATTTAGTTTGTTACTTTTTTATTTTAATTTTTTATATGGACCATTCCAAAACAAACTCTAAACTAATTAATGGGTAAGAGTGCATACTACTGGACCTTCCTAGACCCTAGTTTCAATGAGATTTTTACTGAGTTATTGTTGTTGTTTAGCTTAAGATTAAACAAGTCACGACTATCAGATAAAGATGAGAGACATATTATTTGAGGTGGTATTGAATTGCTTTAATTAGTATTAGAAGTTTTTTGTTTGAATAGGGTTAAAGGAATTAAATTTTCAATTAAAATTTTGAATTATGAGTTAGTATAGCTAGTTAAGGATATGGATTAGTTAAAATTGGAAGATAAGTGTTAAGGATTTACATATGCAACTGGTTGATTAAAATAAGAAACTTATAGAAAACCTATTAACATGAGTGAGTGTACAATTGGTGAATGACTATCTAAGGATTTAATTACATCATTTCTTTCACTTTATTATTCCATTGAATTTAATATTTTATATATTAATTTATTAATATAATAAAAATAACAAAATTATTAATAATCTATTTTGTTATTATTAAAAGTATAAATTAAAGTCTTAGTTATATATGAAAACTCGTAATAAGAAAGATTTCCATATGAAAAGTTGATAGTTTGGACATTAGCATTTGAATTTGTTTTAGAATACAAGGATGCACAATTTAGAAGATATTGACGATGATATCTATCTTTCATATGGTCATGCCACTCATAAATTTAAAAAGGAACTCACCTATTCTTGCCACAAAATTGACTATCCTAGGCTATTCATATAGATGGAAAAAGTAAAATTGATATAGAACTGTGGACTCTAAGATCCTTTTTTTTTTAAAAAGAAGAAGAAATGTATTAAGCCTTGAAAGGCAATCTAACTGTATAACCAAAATACAATGCTAGCTGGCAGGTTACTTTAGTGACATTCAAGGATTACAAAAGAGATTTAAATTCATCAAAAACTAGACTTTCCAAAAGTTATCAAGATATTGCTTATGCTTAAATATGGGATTTTATATGCTAATTTGGAGTCTGATATGTTGCACAAGTTGTTTGTTGAATTATTCCATTGATAGGCATTTATCTTGGAAGATCCTGTAGTTTCTTTCATCCCATATTGCAGTAACTATTGAAGATAAAGCCACACAAAAACATTTATGAGCAATGCTGTTAGAACATCTACTTTTGAGTATCATATTTGATGCTATCTAGACTATCTAATACCACAATTATCAAGAACCTCCTAAAGAGTTTCTCCCATATTCCCTATATATAACTGCATTTAAAGAATAAATGTTTAGTGCTTTCCTTAGCCTCTCAACATAAAGAGCACCAGTTGGTGAGTTACAAATATCTAACTATTTTATCAAGTTTTTCATCTTCTCTTTCATTGCAATCCAGAGGATGATTGCAGCTCAATGATTGAGATAAATTGCCATATTACTTTGATCCAAGGTAATTTTGTAAAATCTTCAAAGATCAGCTTCGAGTAAGATGAGTTAGAAAACTTATCATCATTAACATTCCTCCAAATGAATATATCCTCACTTATATTGAAGTGTGTCTAGCAAATTTCATTTATAAAAGGCCTAGGTAATGATGAGTGCTAAAATATTTCCTTGTTTGCTAAGGCTGTTGATATTGGAGCATTTAGTTGAATTGATCTTTTGAGGGTTGAAACTTCATTGACATTGATTAGTTGACCCACTAAAGCCAATTGTCATGCCAAAAGCTAATAAATTCACCATTCCCTACCAATGTTGTAAAATGAGTATTGAATTTGTCCCTCATTTTCAAAATGGTTTTTTAGGGTGGTTGAGGGAAAGTGTGAGGAGTCAATTGCCCAAATGCTTCTATTCTTGGTAAAATAGCTATGGATCCACTTTCACCAAAGATATTGTTTGTTATGCATAAGCCTCCAAAGTCTTTTTGCAATCAACATGGTGTTTATGGTTTGGATAAAGCAAATCCCTAAACCCCTTGTTTCTTTAGAGTGCAAACTTAAATCTATTTCATCTTGGTTTTATGGGTTCTTCTTATGTTGCCAGACTAAAGAAAGTTATCGACTAACTTATCTAGGGTTTTTGAATGGACCTTGGAAAATCCAAATAAGCAACCTAGTAGATGTTAATAAAATTGAGTACTGAAGCAATAACTTGAACTCTACCTATTGTTGAAAGGTGTTTACAGCTCTAAGATGAAAGTTAAGAATGAATTTTATCAAGAAGATCTATGCAGTCACTTATTTTCATTCTATAAGTAGAGATAGCGATACCAAGATATGTCATTGTGATCTTTTGTTGCTTGAAGCTAGTAATAGCTGATATTAGAGGAATTCTATCAACTGTACTCTTTGAGAGATAAATATTACTTTTGGAATAGTTCACCTGTAACCATTAGACTCTTTGAAAGACTTTTAGTGCTTTCATTAATGCTGAGGTAAAAATTGCATCTGCTTTAGACAACAAGATTATATCATCTACAAAACAAAGATTGGTTAGTTTAAATTTTCTGCATTTAAAGTGATATTTGAAATCCCTTGTTCTTTTAACAACCCTCTCAATTATTTTATAGAGTGCTTCCATGACTAGAGCAAAGATGTACGAAAATAATGGATTCCTTTGTCTAATGCCTTTGCTACTTTTGACTTGTTTAGTATGTTGACCATTCAATAGGATGCTATATGAAGAGGTCATTAGACATAGCTTAATTCACTGAATGAAAGGTTCTAGAAATTCCATAGCTTACAGGATATGATGATGAAGCTCCAATCGACATTGTCATATTCCTTTCTAAGCTCAATTTTGATGTAACAATTGGGATTTGTTTTCTTTTTGGAGTAGGTGTTAATGAGCTTTTGAAGAATAATGACGTTGTCTCCAATTAATCTCCCTGGTATGTAACCTCCTTGGGTAGGACTAATGTGCTTATGGAGAACACCCTTGAATCTTTAAACAATGATCTTAGAGATAATCTTGTACATGGAGTTGTGACAAGCAATTAGTCGAAAGTAAAAAAAAATTCAATTCTCTATTCTTTGGAACAAGGGTAATGGATGTTTTATTGATGTCCTTTAGAAGAGAATCTTTGTTGAAAAAAATCCAAAACATCCTCTGAGATCAAGTTACTAGTGAGTCACCATGTTTTCCTGAAGAAGTTGACATTGAATCCTTTTAGTCTAGGAGCCTAGTGGGGGTGAAGTGTAGCTACTATTCTTTTGATCTCCTGTAGTGTAATAGGTTTGCATAACAAGGCTACATCTTAAGGAGAGATGGAATCTTTTAGGATCTACTTAAGGAACTGTGTGGTTAAATGCGCTTCTGAAGGTATGTTCAATATATAGCTAAAGTATTCATAAGACCTTTAAACAAGCTAGATTTAAGACTAAGAAGTGTGTTGTTGTGCTTGAGGGAAATGATTTTGTTCCTAACTTTCCTCTAGGCAATGGATTTATGAAATACTGAAGTCTTCATATCTCCTTGTGTCAACCAATCAACTCTGGCTCTTTGTTTCATTAAGGAATAATCAAAGAGGAGCGCCTGAGTGTAATTGTGCAATGCTTTTGTTTCTTCCTTCACTTGGAGAATTTGACGATCAGGATTGCTATATCTAGCCTGTTGAATAATCTCCAATTCCCTCTTAGCAAAGTTGAGTAGGTGATTTGTATTGCCAATATTAACACTATAGAATAGCTTCATTTCTTGCCTAATGAGCTGCATCTTCTTTTTGTAAACAAACTATTTGATGCCTCTGATATCAACTCTCGATGCTTTCTATATGCTATCCTTAACTCCAGATAACTCCAAAAGAAAATTATTGAACCTGAAAGGATAATTAGATCCTACAACAACTATTGTGGTTAAAATAGGGATATGATCAAACAAATAGTTAATGGAAAACATGGAAAAGCAGTTAGGGAAGGTTGTCATTGATCTTAGGTTTTCAACACTTCTTTCTAACTTGTTCTTGATTAAGAGAGGACCAGATTGCTTGCTGTCTAAAGCGTAAAAACACCCTCGAGGGAATGTCAGTGAATTGCTTCATCCAGACAATTGGTAAGTTCCTTACAAAGATTATATGCAGATCTTATTCCCTCTGCTTCCTCCATTTTTAAAATAGAGTTAAAATCCCCTGAGAGCATCCAAGGAATATTGATTGAAGTTGCTAGAACCTGATTTGATTCCACAAGAAGTTCCTTTGATAAGCATTATATTGTGCATATATGAATAAAATGCACAATTGTAAGTTAAGATGTGCTGTAACAATCTATAAGTGCACCATCTAGTCATAAATGCTAAAAGAAGTAGAAGATAAGGCTTCAGAATTACATAAGACAATAACCCTTACATTGGGATGATAAGAATGGATAGAGGGGATTTTCCAATTAGGTAGGAGGTAGTTCATCAGACTACAATACTCCTTTTTATTATAGTTTCCAATTTGCTAGCAACTGTCACTTTATTTTGCAAAATGATGTCCCTGATCATCAATTGTTTATTAGGGGTATTACCCCCTCATACATTCCAGATGAGAATGTTCCTAAGGTTGACTCCACTAGGGAGAGTTTTTTCTTCTTATTAAATCTTCTTCTAACAATTGCCTCAAGTTCTTGTTCTTTTTGTGCTTATTGCTGAGTTTGTTTTCCAGATGTTTAAATAGTTTATTTCTCCACACTATCAGCATTCTCATTCTCTTTTATAATTTCATCAGACCCTTCTAGTTGCATTTTCCTTTTTTTATTTCTCTATACTCACCTGACTGATTACTTTACCCCCTGCATTGAGACATTTAGTTATAGTATTGTCTACTTTTGGAATATCAGTTGACACTTTGTCTGCTTTACTTTCCAATTACATTGCATTCTCTTCATTCAACTTATTGCCTGTAATTAGAGCATTAGTTATATCATTGTTTGCTGCATTTGGAGTTTTGCGTGTAGTATTGTCAATTGCACTAGGAATTACAATTGCATTCTCTACATTCAACCGTTTATGTACATGACTTATCTCCATTAGTTCTTGGTGATTACCTGCTTTGAACACCCCCCTTGTTGATTTCCATAATTGTTTCTTACTAGGCTGAGACATCCGTGCTTATGTGACCTTCAGCTAGCCCTCTATTGATTGCAGGTCCTCATAATTGTTTCTTACAAGGTTGAGGCATCCATGCTTATGTGACCTTTAGCTAGTCCTCTACAGGCTACAAATCCTCACTTAGTCTAAGATATGGGATAGTATTAAGTAGATTAGATAGTGAGGTAACTAATATCCATACTCTTGCACAATTGATGCATTTGGTTTTAGCTGTTGGTTGATCCAAAGCTATAAGTCTTCCTATGAAACTAGCAAGATGACTTAGTCCATTAGTGGTCCATTATTGAAGAGGGAACTCATGTAGACATACTTACACTTAAGTTTGTTGGTGTTTTTAAGAAAAATTTAATGGGCAACTAGTTGACCATAAAATTCATAGAGTGGGACAAAATTTGGTTAGAAATTTAACACAGTAATGATAGTATGATAATTACTTTCAAAACTTATATAAATACATTAATTCTATTGGAGATAAAATTTTTTTCCTATTCCACCTATTTTATCTAAAAACACATTTTCTTTTTCAAGAAATTCATTGAAATAGTTTTTTTTTTAATTCTTGAAGTTCAGTAGATAGTTGTAGTTATAGATTTTGAAAAATGAAATCAAAGACATGCAAGGGCTTTCCATAGTTCACATAAATAAGTGATGTTGGGACCCGATCTCAGAACCGGATCCCAACCAAAAAACGGAAAAAAAGATGAAAACGAAGTGGCGGAAGCATAAGAAACGGAACACAAAGCGAAACAAAACGGAAACTACAAAGTGGGGGAACGAATCAAGCGGATCTCATATCCGAAAGTGGGCCAAAACATAAGTGAACCACAAATCGGATAGGAATCAAAGCGGAACAACAAAACAAAAGGCGAAAGTCAAACAAGGCAAATCAGATTCAAAAGGAATCAAACGAATAACGAAGCAAATCGAAATCATAAGGCGAAAGACTAAATGCGAAACAAATACGGATTGAATCAAAAACGGATAACAAAATGTGGAAACAAAATCGAAAGCGGATCCGACATCCGAAAATGTGTATGTTAATGAAAACTAGCGTTGGAAACCTTAAGACTAATCCATCCAAAACTGGTATAATTTTTTTTATTTCATTTTCATTCTTTTCATCTTTATTCAAATCTCATACAAATCAAAACAATATAATTTCCCAATTGGAAATTCATCCTCAAAGTCAAATCCCAATTCTTAATCATCTTCTTAATCATTCATACAAATCCCAACAATCATCTTTTAAACCAAATCTTTTATTATTCTATCGTTATTTGAATCAAAAATTGGGCAGCATAACGACTGTATTTTACACACCCAAAAAACCTGCAAATAGTTTTAAACGCACTTCTATAATTCCCATAATCATACACAAATTTATAACTTAATTTCATAAACCATCAACATACTATATCTACACAAATCCATAATTCATTTACAACACTAAATAAATGCTTACAAATTATTAATGGCATTTCAAGTCATATACAATCCAATACCAAAATTCATCATTCACATTCCAAAATAAATACATCTCAAACCTTAATGGCATTTTCAAGCCATATACAAAACTAAAATCCCAAATGCATAAAGCACAAGACAAGTACGATCGAACAAATGCCTTGACTTCCTTTCATCCAATCTCCTGCTCGAAACCTGGAGATTGGGACGAAAGGGGGATGAGCTTGATAGCTCGTGGATAACATGTTCATAAGATGAACAATAAGCAAAAACCTTTGCAAAACTCATTTTACATTAATAATCACTTCTCAATATCAAAAGCTTATTTTTCAAACTTTTTAGATTATTCAAATCATTTATAAACAGTTTTTGAAATTTTCACTGTTGAAAACCTCAATTTCTCATTCCTTGAAATTCCAAAACTTTTCTCAATTCATAAATAAAACCGAAACATGAATTCGTCACATATAAACAAAATAAAAAACATATAACACATCAGAATGGTTTGGGTTGGTCCAAAACAGAACGTACTGCACATTCCCACATAGCGGTCCTGTGCAACCGTGAACAGAACATACTACACTTTCCCGCATAACGGTCCAGTGTAGTCGTGAACTTATGGGAGTCCGAAATCAGAGCTCCAGTGCCACTAGCGGGCAGGCGGGAGAAACCTTTAAAAATGAGACAAGTGCACTTGACTCAAACTTATGGGACCTAACCAAACCCACATTACACACAATTCATACTTGAAAAAATCGAATTGCCCGAATGCAAATTTCGAAAACTTAATTTTTTCATATCGTATCGTACTCGACACATTCACATTCACAATTTCACATACATTCTTATAACAATTCAAATGCAGTCTCAAATCATCAATCAATCGCATAACCATCACATTCATATTCAATTTCTCAATCATGCACAAACAAAGAATGCAAAAATCATAACAATTGCTTAAAATCATAATTTATCACTTCAATCATAAGAAAATGAATTTCGAAACTTTTCTTAATTTCTCAAATCATTTATAACTTGTAACATTTTTACAAGGCATTCGGAAACAATAAATTTCAATACTTTCTTTCTAAATTTTTCTATCAATTTCACAAATCATTTAAAAATAATGAATTAAACCTTTGTAACAATTTTTCAAAATCATCCGGAAACAATAAATTTCAGAAATATATTTTCCTTTCATGATTTTTCAAAATCACATAATTGACTTATAATTCAAAATATAAACATATTACCCACCTCAATTCCATGCTAGAAACTTGTCCAATGCTTCAATTTCTCCAAAGCCTTTCCTTAATTTTTCCTAATTCATAACATAAACCCTAATTAATAATCATCCAAAATTAAACATCACCTAAGGTATAATAATCAGCTTGAAAATCACAAACCCATACCATTTTTAAGGTATCTAAACCAAAAACTCACTAAAATTTCAAAGCTCAAAAATTTCTCTTACCTTATCTTTTACCATTTTCGGATTTCCTTGGTTCCTATAGGAAGCTTTCATCCTCTTCCACACTTTTTCCCTTGAATCTACTTAGAATCATGCTTGAAACCCATGAAAAATCGAAACCTTAAGCTTTCTCCTCTTTCTTTCTTCCTTCCTCCCATCCGAAGCTTGCTCTCTTCTTCTCTCTTCTTATTTCTCTTCTTCTTTTCTTATTTTCCTCTTAAGTGTCGTGACTTGCTTCTCTTAAAAACGACAGCCCATGTCTTGCCTCTTTAATGAATGATAAATGACCAAAAAGCCCTTCCTTATAAGCCTTAAAACCTAACCCTTTAAGTGATCTTCCAAAATTGCCCCTGAAATCCATTTTAATTCAAGCTTACTTTAGGACATTTTTCTAACCATCAATTTGAAAGAATTTGCTAAAACTTCCTTCTATAGAAATGTTTCTCATTGTCTCAATTTCATAACGCCACCAAAATTATTTAATTTGGTGCACTACTAGAAAAGTTATAGTCCAAACATTTCGGACTATCTTTATGCTAAAACATTTTCTAGCACTTTAATTCCATCCAAAAATTGACAATCTTAGAGGCTGAATTAAAATTAACTTTCTTCAGACAAATTGTAGAGTTTAATCCAAATCAAGAATCACCTCATTTGGACGACTAGAGCAAAAGTTATGGCCAAAATACTTTCAGATTTTTCTAATCCAAGACTGAACACTAATCTGAACCTCAATTCAGAAATTGAAAGTCTTAGGGGCTAAATTGAAATTCAATTCCTTCTTATGACTTGTAACTCCATGTCTCTATTTTATTTTTCCACAAGAATTAGTTCAATCGGATCTCCACAGATCAAGAATTTCTCAAAATACTGACCCATGTTCAAAAAATTTCCCAACTCACTTTGATTAAATTAATCTTTCTCAATTTACTCTAAAAAATTCACAAATTTCCCATGAGGATGTAGATAAATGTCTTAAGAATCCAAAGCTTCAAAAACCAAGTCAATCGGATGTCGGACGGAAAAGTTAAAAGCAAAAGAGTAAAATATGTTTAGAAAATTACCTTTCTTAAACAAATGGGGAAGTCGCGATCGTGCGAGTGCACGACCGCGACATTCAGGTGGTCCAGCAGAGTCGCGATCGTGCACGTGCACGATCGCGACATTCTGGTGAACCCACAGAGTCGCGTCGAGTGGACTTGCGACCCTTTCTTCTTAACCGACGTCTCAACTTTTAAACCCCATATCTTTTGACTCAAAACTCCAAATTTTACAAATTTAGTATCAATAGAAAGCTGAAAGAAAGATCTACAACTTCCATGTAGAACTCAAAAACTAATTTCATCTCTAAAGGGGTCAAAATCCCAATCAAACTTTCTATCCAAATAATATCTTCATAAACAATAACTCAATTTTGAAAATTTCTATCTTTCAACTCCAAGGTTTAAACATGTCATATTTTATATCAATACAAAGATCAAAAAGCAACCTACATCTTTCATGAAGGACAGAAAAAGCAATTTGGCCTCTAAGGAAGACAAATTTTCAATCAAAAGTTTTGTCCACTAATAATCATGCTAAACAATAACAGAAACTTCCAAAAATCATAAGTTCCTATTCCATGATCCAAAAATTGCATACTTTACATCAATGGAAAGATCAAAACATAATCTAAAACTTTCATGAATAACTTAAAAGCAATTTCAACCTCTAATTAGGTAAATTTTTCAGTCAAAGATTCTGCCAGAATATTGGTCAACCTACACCACATCCAAACCTTAAAACTTCATATCTTCCAATTCTCACATCCACAAATAACAGAGAATACATCATTGAAAAGCTAGGAAAATCTTCTATAACTTTCATATAGATCACTTAACTCAATTTAGAGCACATCAGTACATAATTTGCCTCAAAGTACAGTACACTTAAATGTACACTCATGGACATTTTCACAAAACAAAGCAAAATAATACTTAACTTTGAATTATTATAACTTTCAATCCTGATATCGAAAAATATCAAACTTTATAGCGACAGAAAGCTTTCAACATATTCTACAAGTTTCATGAAGATCAATTTCTCAAATTCTGCCTAAATCAAAAAGTCAACTCTCTATGACCAAAAAGTCAAACTTTTCTTCATTCTCCAAAGTCTCATACTTTCACTATTTATTTCTTGCTTTTCAACTTTCATTTACAACAATGTATTCACTATCAATTTTCATTTAAACTCAAAATACCACTTTAGACCATAATTAGTCATAAACATTAATAATCTATCTTGCATATTTTTGACTATGTTTTTTGCATACAATTAAGTCACCATAAATTTTCTCATTTAATGTCCCTTTATAATTCAAAATTTCAAAAAATTCAGGGTCCAACAAGTGAAACTTATAATATCAAAAATATTGCTTAGATGATGAAGGACAAAATTAGTAAAGAAGCACCAAACTTTTATTGCCAAGAATCTTAAATAAGATACAGTATTTAATGTGTTAGAAAAGAAGAAATAGTTTTTTAATGGTGGAATAAGTAGGTCATCAATAAAATTACTGAAATCTTGATAATTAAGAATATGAATGAATTGTGTTCTCCATACGGAGTAATTTTGGCATTAAATTCAACTAAGAAAAATGGTGAGTAGAAATAGAAATAGAAATGAAATGAAATATTGGAGGTAATAACAGGAAAGTTGCTCATTTTATTTTTATGAATCTAATAACGTATGAAGATAAGGTCTAAGGAGGATTATTTATATTAATTCACTACATTTACAACAACGATTACTAATATTTATAATTATAATTATAATAATACTTTAGGATGAGAATTAGAAATAAGTTAACAAAAGGTCGGATAAAATCATGATCTCAACTTATGAAGAAAATTAGACATAGTAGAGAATAAAAAATCACGACCTAAACAATATCAATTGAAAAGAAAAGAAAGTTATCATTCCTTATCAACTAAAGTTTGTGCTAGATTGATGTAGAACCGTATTACATTGTATTCTAAAAGAAGTTTAATTAAGTCCTTAATCTTCGTTACAAAGTTTCTTTCAAATACGGAAAAATGCATTCTATAAAATTTAACAACATATCCTGGCAAACCTAAGGAATGATCAGTGAAAAATGAGAAACAAATATTTTTGGGTCAATCTAAAATTATGTTCATGTGTAAGGATAGAATTGAAAATTTAAGAACAGTAGGGACAAAACTGAAAAAGACCCCTGTTCGAAAAACCAATGCTTCTTTTTGCCTTCGTTATTCACTGATTTAAGAAATGACAAAAGAAAAAAAGAAGAGTTAAATAATCAAGTGACCATTTTTGATTGCAGCTTAGAAGCAAGTGCATGGTCGTTTACTCCTTGAAGTGATCCTAGTGAACTCCATCTACTTCGCTAATTAAGTGAAGCAGCAGGGTCAGCATTTAAATCTAACTACTCGTCAAAGTGATGAATTTGGTTATTACTTTGCTTTCTGATTCCATTGGGTATTGATTGAGATTTCTATTTTAGTGACAGGTATACACCAGTTGTTGCAGTGAGAGTGGACCGTTCAGATGTAGCACATATTTCAGGAAAGAAACCAGTATGCAGACAGTTTCGTTAGCCTCTCTGGGGTGCACAATCCGAGTTTTTTTGTACTGATTGAGCCCCCTCTTGGCCTTCAGGAGATACTCCGACGGGATGCGCAGGGCGTTATGTACCCGAGAGCGTTAATTTAGTATTGTAAATCTCTTGTGTAATAAAAAAAAAAAAAAAAGAATGAGACTGTGCACGTTGCAATTTCATCAAGGGATTGTGGGGTTTCATGATGGATGATTGCTCTTTCAAGGTGACCTCGTTATAGTAAGGAATAGGTAACCAATTGTGTCGGTAACGTATATTGTATTGCGACATAAGCAAGGGCAGGTATTTAATGCACAACAAACACGGGATCACATCCCCACCAAAATGGTGAATTGGGAAAAGTAATAGCATCCGTACGAGTACTTTGTTCACACAAATACCAAATTCTTCGTAGCAACCGCACAGAGATTTATTGTTTGGTAACCACATCAGAACTTCTCTTTCTTTATTTCTTTAGTCTTTTTGAAAAAAAAAAGTAATAAGTGAGAATATCAAGCACATAGTCTTAATGTTTTCAAGAGATTTTCTAGTGTTGAATTCTTAATTAATGTTTTCAAGAGATTTTCTAGTGTTGAATTTAACTTCAGATTCTTAATCTTTAATGACCAAGATAATGTATCGCTACTATATATTCCAGAGATGATGTTATAGTATTCTAGAGCAAAATATAATTATTAGACGTTATTATGAATTGAAGGAAAGGAAATATAGACCATTCAAAATAATAAAAAAGATTAAAGATAGTAATGTATGTCATTCAATTGCATTTATGGATAGGTAACATTAATCCTACATTCAATATTGCTAATATTTCACTTTATTTGTTTGATCGTAAGTTTGCATGTTTTGATCATAACTCAAGATTGAGTTCTTTGTGAGTGGAGATGACTAATAAGGCATCAAAATGCAAAAATCCATATTAAAAATGACAAATAATTCATACTCAGAGCCACCATAGTTCTATTTTGAATAAACCTTATATTTTGGAGTTCTATTTCAAATAAAATTTATATTTTAGAGTTGTACTTTAAGTAAACTTCATGTTAGGGCGTTATTTTTATTCTAAATAACTGTAGGAAGATAAAACTATTTAATTTTCATTATTTTATCAATAAATTTGGTCTTTCTTGAATTCTTCCAATTTTAAATTAAATTTGATTTTTATTCTTGAATTAGAATAAGTTACTTCTATGTTTCATCAAATTTATGTTCGTAATATTGCATCATTTTGTCTTACATCTAAGTAACATAAAAAAGCATTATAAGATCTTTTGGTGTACAGTTTTGAAATGAGACTCAAATAGATATAAAGGGGTTATCATAGCTTAGATCCTATTAATCTTCATTTGACATAAGTAACATGCTATTCTTTTACAGCTACCCTACAAAGTTAATGGTGTTCTGACTGTAGCACCCCACTCTCCCAAGACACGTATCCGACATCCTGAGGGATATCCAAGTCCGTGTTTCGCGAGGGTGGCATGCTAGATCACTCAATCGTTCAAAACTTAATACAATTTTTGTAAAATACAATCAAAATATGCAAAAATCAATAATCAATTCAGACCTACTTTATTCGTAAATTTTTTCAATCATAACAGTACAATCAACAAAACTTTCAATAGCCATTTGGGCCCTTTCACAAATACAAAACAATTTAGACATAATGTCTTTCCATTACAACATAATTCAAATACACATTGTACAAAACTTTTTGGAGTACATATTGTACAAAAATCGAGGAATATACAATTCAATGCAAAAATAAAAAAATACAATGTAAATACTAACTAATCCCGACCTCTATCCCTTACTTGCATGCTGAAGGTATACTCCCATTTGCCCAACGAGATATTCTTCTTATCTTGAAAAATAATTACAAATTTTGGGTGAGTTTTGCGAACTCAATGAGTGATCATCATCGATGGCTCACCCAGTCACATAACATATAATTCACATTCACATCATTTCACATTTCACATTTCACATTTCACATTTCACATTTAATACAATTTAATCATTCCTATTATGCATATGCAGTGCATATAAGACCTACTTTCCATTTGTTACTTTGTTGTGATTGAATGCCTGAACTGTCTCGTATCTGTTAGATATCGGGCTCATTATTAACTGTCCCTTATCCGCTTGGGAAATACATGACTCATTTTACATAGTGAGCCTTAGGCTCTTAATCACTTTTGAGCTCGAGGCTTATTTTCACTTGATGAGCTTTAAGCTCTGATCGGTGACTACTCTGATCACAACTGCCATTATCTTTCAAACATTCATGAATTGGAATGCGTCAATCATATTTTCATGATCCCATTTAATCACATTCTCATATTATCGAACCTTAGTCCGGCATTCAACATTAGGTTGAGAATCACATTTTCACTTACATGAAAATACTCATTCAAAACACATTTATCATCAAATTATGTACACTTAATTAATCTCATTCATATACAAGTAACACTTCAATATCCCAATCAACTCATCACATCATCGAACCTTCTATTCGAAAATCAACACAATCAATCAATATAAAAATTCAAACAAAAGAAACAATAAAATGAGATCATCTAGATCTACTTACAGTACGCTCTAGATTAGCATTGGCTTCCAAATTTTGGAAACACCTGAATGTGGACAATTAACCTGCACACCCCTTTTACGCAAGAGACACATTGCACACTCATTAATAATGGCACAATTATAAGCATTTATTCATGCATAACTGTGTATATGGGCTATGTACAATGCATGCTCAAAGACAATCCTGGGTGCTTTACCAATTTTACATCTTAAGCTCATTTTCATTTCATAACTTAATCACTCATCAATTCTTTGAATCGCAACCTCAATCCTATGGTACTTTTTTTTTTGTAAAAGGAAATACAACAAAACAATTAAAAAACACCCTAGCTAATATAGGGATCTGCGGTATAAGACTGTGTGCTAATCATGTTGTAGCTGGAAGCTCCTGTAGGGTTTGGACTCCTAGGTTTGAGATTGCTGCGATGGAGGCTAGTTGGTCCGCACACTGGTTCCCTTCACGATACACATGTTGCAACTTCACCTCCCATGCGCGGTGGAGTAGCCCACGAGTACCTGTCACCAAGAAAGAGTATTCAGTCGAGGGAATAGGAGAATAGGAAAGTATATTGATCACATCAAGTGAATCGACTTCGACGATTACTCATCGATATCCGAACTCCCAAGCTAGGGTAAGTCCAGAATGGACTCCCCAAAGTTCTACAACAAGCGACGAAACTTGTGCAATGTGGTGGATAAACCCCGTGCACCACTGACCGTGACAATCCCTAATCAATCCTCCAATAGCAGCAGTATTAGGCCCCTGTTTAACTGTTCCATCAATATTTAACTTGACCTAACCATCCATCGGTTTGGTCCAAACCGTATTGTGACCGAATGGAAGTCCCTGATCTCGGTAGACACAGTGTTCCACTTACCTCACCCAAGTATCCAAATGGCATAGGCCATAACTGCCCTAGACCCGTCTGCTGGCCACTCAAATTCAACTTCAAATATACATTTGTTACGTCATTTCCACACAAACTAGCATGCAACGTCATAGATGATGGCCCATGGAATTTGGTGGAGTTGAGATTGCTTCAGAAGATTGGAGGTAACCCAGCTCTCCATATCGTGATGAAAAAAGTCTGCGTTAACCACCTTAGGAGGAAATTTACGTCAAAAGTCTTGCATAATCTAGCAATCTTGAAGGGCATGTAAAATGGACTCTTCAGACCCACAAACATTGCAACTGATATCCAAAGTGAGGTGTCGAGTCACTCGCTGTTGATTGGTCAAGAGCTTTGGTTCGTCATGAGCCAAAGAAACACTCTAATCCGTTAGGGGCCAGCTCATTTCCAGATTAAGTCCTAACAGTTATCGAACGCAAGCATGGTATTGCCTTCGATTAAATCATAGGCAGAGGCTACTGTGAACCTACCATGATTGGTTGGGCCCCAAATTATGGTATCCTCTTCTGTTGTGGCTAGAGAGAGATGAATCTCCTCAATTTCCAAACAGATTGTGGAAGGGAGATACTACTGGAATAGATGCCACTGCCAGTGACCTTCTTCAGTCATGTACTCCACAATCGTAGCATAAAGCACACTATCAGGGAGAGGGTTGGTCGCCATAGAAATGAGGGGACCCCAATCATGAACCCAATTATCTAACCAGAATAGAGCTTTCTGCCCATTGCCTAGTCTCCATCTTATGCCCTGTCTGACAAACTTCCAAGTTGCGGAAATACCTCTTCAAGTAGCTGAAGCTCCTGGCTTATCTAAAGTGAGAGGGGTAAAGTGGGGGCCAAGACGATATTTAGCCCTTAAAATTCAGACCCATAATGTTGTGGGTTGCGTAAGCAAGGCCCAATCGAGTTTGGTCAAGAGAGCGTCATTTGAAGAGCGAATACACTTTAAGCCAAGACCTCCTATTTTCTTGGGTTGGCATACAGCCTCCCAGTTGACCAAGTGCATCTTCCTTTGGGCTCCCGTGGATCCCCAAATAAAATCTCGCCTAAGGCGTTCCAATTCATCATAGAGTTGTCTCGGGATCCTCACGATTTGCATAGTAAACACAGGTAGGGCAGAAATAACCGATTGAGTTAAGGTAACTGTAACACCCCACTCCCACATGACCCGAACCCGACATCGAGGGTGATATTCGAGCCCGTGCCCTGCAAGTGTGGTGTGCTACATCACTAAGTCAAAACTCCGTATACATTTTTTTTGACACATACACACACATTATATATTATGTGGAAAACAATTTACATAAACAATTCAATGGCCTTGGGGGCCCTTTTCATAAATACAATTTAATTCAGTCTGTTGACTTTACAACATGACCTAATCATTTGTACAAAATTCTGAAAAAAATACAATTATTCTCAGATATTACTGCAGACGCGAACTGATCCCGACCTTTTGTCTCGCTCATATGTGGTTGTTATACGCCCATTGCCTAACGGGGTATTCTTCTGGGTCCTGAAAAATAATTACAAATTTTGGGTGAGTTTTGCAAACTCAGTGAGGTAACCATCATCGATGGTTCACTCAATTCATGCAACTCATCAATTCACATAACATATATTTTCATTGTTGCATGTCTGATCACATTTCACAATTTCACTTGAGTACAGATAATTTGATGCATTTCATTCGATTTGACATTCATAACCAATTGATTTCATACAACACGCAAGCATAATACAATTGTTTCATAATCCACTTTCAGAAATACCACATGATTGGTACTATAGGAGCATAAGGCATTTTGCCTTTCACTCAATCCAAATGATTAAATCAAATGCATATGACACACATATGTGACACTTTTTTTTCATTTATTACGGTGTTGTGACCGAGCGCCTGTACTGTCCCAATATGGGCGCATTAATCGTTAAGCCTGAGGCTCTGAACAATCTCAATATGGGCACATTAATCGTTGAGCCCGAGGCTCTGAATCACTGTGGGGCTCGAGGCTCAAATATAAGCGTTGAACTTGTAGCTCTCGGTGGCTGCTCTGGTCACAACTGTTATTATCTGATCATGCATTGTATGCATGGAATGCATAGGTCAAAATGAAACTATATCAACATCAAAATCATTCCCAATTATCGCATTCAACCAATTAGTTCACAATTTTTTACATGAAAATCACACTCACTTTTAATCATATTTAAAACATAGAGTTCCCAAATTCTCATACAATAGCACTTATATGTCATAATCTCCCAATGCCTCAGACACCCTTGGTCCGGAATTCAGTCATAAGCAAACACACAAGCCCACAATTATTTTCCACAGAGTTATAAACACATAATAAGAAACAAATAAAAATTGAGAAACCATCTAGGTCACTCACTTTTGTTTCTGAAGCTAAAGCCTGGAAGTCTCGATAACGTCTGTGGGTTGACGTTCCAAATGCGTCTCTAAAACAGTCTAAATATTCAAACATTACCAAATTGGCAATCAGAAATATTAAATAATGCACATGTAGCAATTTAAAATGTGTACAATGCATGTTCGTAAAATTCCTGGTACTATTGCACAATTTCCCGTCACCAAAAAGTTCCTCTAAAAATTAGAAAACCATAGACACAAAAATCACTCAACTCGGACCTCTATAGGTCCAATTATTAATAAAAGACGGACCAGAAAAATATTTATCCAGTCCCCTCATTTCGACCTAAGCAATCCCTGTCAATTTCAGCTCTAAAAAATTTCCAATTTCACAAATAAATGAAATTAAATATTTTACAAATCCGATGCCTCGAGAATCAGGTCAATCGGACATCGGATGAAAAAGTTATTGACAAAAGAAGGAAATTGGGCCAAATTAATAACAAATGAATAAAATAAATAATGATTTATAAAAATAAAAAAAACCAAAGGCTAGGCCCTCGCACTCTGCTGAGTACGAGGGCCACTCGCCCTCTCGAGGGCGAGGCGTCGCCCTCCCGAGGAGCGAGCGTCCGACAATTTATTTATATATATTTTTTTCAATTTTCAATTTTCCTTTTTTCCAATTTCACTAAATACCTTCTCTTCCTTCAAAACCCTTATCTTTTTACACAAATATCCAAAATTCACAATTTATATCTCGTTGGAAAGATCTAAAAAAGTTCTACAAGTTTCATGAAGAGCTAAAAATCCAATTTTACCTCTAAGGGTGTCAAAAATGCACTCAAAGACACTGCCAAGTCACACATTTACCACAACAGTACAACATCTTTCTAAAAATCATAACTTTTCATCCCCTTTGCCAACAATTCAAAATAGTATATCAATCAAAAGAGAAAAACACATGCTACAACTTTCATGAACAACTTGGAAGCCAATTCCATCTCTAAACAACTCAAAATCTGTTGGAGCCCAAATCCGGAACCCTCATAGCTTCTTATTCCTAACTCCGAATAAGACATATCATACTTCCATGGAAAGATGGCCCTCTACAAGTTTCATGAAGGGAACAAAAATCAAAACAATCATTTAGAGGGGTAAAAATACAGCCAAAGGTTCAGCCTAAAAACTAGCCAATGAAACAAGAATGAGCGAGAATCGTTGTCTTCTAAAACCCATAACTTTTTACTCCTAACTCGAAATAAGGCATGGAATACCTCATTAGAAAGAAGAAAGGATTATCTACAAGTTTCATGAAGAGTATAAAAATCAATTCAATCATTAAAGAGGGTAAAAACACACTTAACGTTTCAGCCTAAATGAAAAACCAACGGAACAGTAATTTGGCACAATGAACAGTAACTGTCAACACTCCTAACCTCATATCTTTTTATTCCTCACTCCGATGATTACAAATCATACCTCATTTTAAAGATAGAAAGATAATCTACATTTTTCATGAAGAAAACAAAAACCAAATCAGTCTCTAATTGGGTGAAAAATCCCTCCAAAGTTGCTGCAAAATTTCATGACTAACAACAGTGGCTGAAACCTTTGCACTCTCATATATTTTTCATCCTAAATCCAATTGAGACAAATTTTATGTCGTTGGAAAGCTCTAATCATGCTCTACATTCTTCAATAAGAGCATCCAAACCAATTCAAGCTCTAAACTAGTCTAAAATCAAATGGAAGTTGCTGCCCAATTTTTGGAAAAATTGGACAACACCTCCCCTATTTTATTCCTAACCCAAGTCTTCAATCAAATGCTACAACCTGCATAATCAATCAATATTCAAAGGCAACAACACACTCCTAAGCTTCTAAACATATCCAAACTATAACACAATTTCATTTCCCCCTTTCTTGTCAAATTCAAACCATACAATGATGCAATTGTTTTAAAACATGCATGAATTGCACAAAATACATTAGAACTGAACATTCTTGCTTTCATATGAAAATATGAGTTATTACAAGGCTTTAGAGGGCATTTTAAGCCACTACATAATATCCCCAAAAATACAAACTTGCCAAAAGCATCATTTGTTCAAAATGCATCTAAAGCATTGATTACAAAAATTATCTTGAAATACAAAAACTATCCATTTCTGGAGTAATGCCTTTAAGCTCGATGGTCGATCTCGTGCTCCTCACCTGGAGATGGGACGGAATTGGAGGGGGTGAGCTTACGCTCGTGGGTAACATGTTTATATTTATGCAAATAAGCTGAATTCTTTTCATTATTCATACTGTTAGCAATTCTCTCATCAATCAATCATATAACTTTGCATTCCATAAATTCATCAAGCTAAAAGCATAACTTTCATGATTCATGCATCTATCATTCTTGCAAATACATATTAACACATAAACACATAGCTTCTTGCAAATACATGTTAACACATAAACACATAGCTGACGGTTTGGTAAAATAAGTCCACAATAACTGACGAACTACACAAGTGTAGTCGTATGCTGAGGAGTCCAAAAAGGAACATCCTATGCCACAATCGGGCAGGCGGGCGAAGCCTATACTGGTCAACGTGCATGTGACTTTGTTGGGTGGACTTAAGTACCCACATAACACGAATTCATGCATCAAAATCTGGACTTTTCTTGTCCACTGGCTGATTTCTGAAAATGAATTTTTCATGCATCCAAATAGCTGATTCTTGAAAAATGTATTTCATGCTTAACTCACATTTCATGATTTCACTAATATTCATGCTCATTCAATTCATGAACTTGTCAAGCAATATCAAGCAATGTCATATACTAATCAAACTCTCACATAATGGCAATCATAAATCAATTTATACACAATCAAAGCTCAATCAATGCTCAACCCAAGGTAATTGACAAACATTAATTTCCTTAGTTAAGATAGTATTTAGAACTTACTAACATAAAGATAAAAATGAAACCCACCTTATATCTTGCTTAATCCTTGCTTAGGAGTGCTCTTCTCCTTGCTCTTCTCCTCTCTCTTGCTCTACTTCAAGAGAAACAAAGCCCATTTCAACATAACTTCAATTAAAATTCTACATAACCTCTTACATGAAATTAACTTGAAAATCACTAAACCCACTTCACTTCTAAGCTTTCTACACCAAAACCCAACTAAAATCTAACACTTAAAATCATAACTTACCTTGGTTCTTGACTCAACCAAAGAGTTTCTTGGTTCAAAATGTAGTTTAGCTCGTCCTCTACACTTTTCCTTCTTGAACTTTCTTCAATCTCTTGCTCAAACTCTTGGAAAGTCAAGACCTAGGCATGCTTTTCTCTTTTTCTCCTTCTCCTTTCTCCTTCCACGATCTCCCCTCTCTTTCCCTCTAAAATTTCGTAACCTACCTCTTCTTCTCCTAACTCATTTATTTCCTCCTCTTTTATACTTCTTCCTAACTTATTTAAGCCCGAAAGCCTAAAGCCCAACTCACCTCTTCTTCCTTCCTTCTTATTTCCTCTTTAAACCACTCAAGCCCACTTATCCTTTAAGCCCATCTTATTCTCTTTTCCTTTCCTACCTCATTAAGGCTCAACTAACACATTTAATCCTATTAACTCACCACCTAACTCTTTAATGCTATCACATACTAATTAATGTCAACTCAAATAATGCTAACATAACTTACTCAATTAGTCTAATCATGCTTAATTTAAAAAAAAATTTTAGGGCTAACATTTCTCCCCCCCTAAAAAAATTTCATCCTCGAAATTCTTACCTGATTCATTGAAGAGGTGTGGATACTTCTCCTTCATTGCATCCAAAGGTTCCCACGTCGCCTCTTCAACTGCATGATTCCTCTAAAGGACTTTAACTAGCTGAATTGTCTTGTTCATGAGAACTTTCTCCTTGCTATCCAGAATTGCCACTGGTATCTCCTCATAGCTCAGATCATCACTCAGCTGAACCTCTGAGGTCTGAATAATGTGAGAAGGATCTGATCTGTACCTTCTCAACATGGAAACATGAAAAACATCATAGATCTGAGACAACTCTGGAGGCAATGCCAACCTGTAAGCTAACGGCCCGATCCTCTCTAGAATCTCATACGGACCTACATACCGAGGACTTAACTTGCCTTTCTTGCCAAACCTCATGACTCCCTTCCATGGAGACGTCTTCAGAAATACTTTGTCACCTATTGCATACTCCATCTCCTTCCTGTGATGTCGAAACCCGACCCGGAGATCGGATCCCGACTGTTGGATCCCGTTATCGGAACCCAACTCTCTTGCTTAAGATCGTGAAACCTGAGCGTGCGTATTACTTTGAAGGGTTAATTTTTTTTTTCATTCTTAATCCCTTGAACCCTTAAAGACATCATGAATTCATTCTCATGTTCAAAACACTCCCAACATTTACTTACCAGAGTTCCGTAGTGTGCCCATGTACCTAATCATCATACTTGAACTTATTTCCGCTAAGCGTTCACCGAATTTGAAAAAAACTTAAAATCTTAAATTTATTTGAAATTCTCTTGTAAATCATAGCCTTATGACTCTTGTTTAATTTAAGACAAGAATTGCTTCAATCGGAGTTATATAACTCAAGATACACTCCAAAAACCTAAAAGAGTTCATACCGGAAACATGCTCTCTTAACCGGCCTTTAACTTAATTTGCTGCAAACTTTCTCAATTTAACTCCAAATAATCCCAATTTTTGGTATCAAGGAAGATATATGTCTTATAAATCCAACGGTTCAAGCCTCACCTCAATTGGAGGTCGTATGAGGGATTTATGCCCAAAACAATGGACCATGCTCACTTCAAAAATCCAATTGAAAATCTTCTGGCGTGATTGCCATAACTTTTAATCTATAGGTCGGATCATGTTCGTTCTTTCACCATTTGAAAATAGACATCTTGATCTACAACTCTCATGAAGACCACAAAACCAAATTCGGCCTCTAACAATGTCCAAAATGCCATTTTTTTCCGTAACTCGAGGTATGCTGATGGATAACCCGACTTATCTAGACAAAAAGGTGCTAGTCGACTGGGATAAGTACTAGTCGACTGGCATAGGTATTTTTGCTGATTATAGTCGACTGGAACACTTTATAGTCGATCGAACCCTTTATAGTCGATCGAAACATTTGTAGTCGATCGAACTTACTGAAAATAATCTCCGCTCTCCGAATAGTCGATGAAACACTTTATAGTCGATCGACCATTTATAGTGATCGAACACTTTATAGTCATCGAACTTACAAAAAATAAGCTCGCTCTCCGAATAGTCGATGAAACACTTTATAGTCGATGGGACCATTTATAGTCGATCGAACACTTTATAGTCGATCGAACTTACAAAAATAAGCTCCGCTCTCAGAATAGTCGACTTAAACACTTTATAATGATCGAACCACTTTATAATGATCGAACACTTAATAGTCATGAAATACTTTATCATCTTGTCCTATGGGGTTTATTTCACTTAATCTTTGCAAGATTCACTCACTCCACTACTAAAATACTTTATGACAACTCCAAACATCAAAATTATTTTATCATACAACCATTTCTTGATTGATATATCCATCAACCCTAAATTTCTACGCAACCATCAAAACTATCATCATAAACAAGACTTAGGCATCATGCTAACTTTCAATCATTGCTCCATATTCGCTTATATGCTATTTTACATTCACAACCATACTCAAATCCATATTGCATTAATCATCATACATAAGGGTTTTACAATTTCATTGGCATTTCTAGCCAAATTCCAATACCCATAACAATATCTCATTCACCTTATTCAATTCCTCATATGAATTACAACTATACATTTACATAACCAAACTTCAAATACACAATAAAACAAGCACAAGTCGTCTTGATCCACTTCCACTTGATTTCTTGTTAAAACCCGAAATTGGGAAAATAGGGGGTGAGCTTGGGAGCCCAATAGTTTTATGCTTATAACCAAATAATGAACAAAACAGTTTTAGAAGTCCATTTCCATATAAATCTCCTTTGAATCATAAAACATTTTTTTTCTTCAAAACTCTTGTCCCTTTCTTGAAATCACAAATCATTCATTTTTTCAAGGTTCATAAAATCATAAACTAAGAGCTCTTGTCATTTTCTTGAAATCACAAATCATTCATTTTTCAAAGGTTCATAAAATCATAAACTAAGAGCTCTTGTCATTTTCTTGAAATCACAAATCATTCATTTTTCAAACTTTCATGAAATCATGAATGCAATTCAACATGTCATAATTCACATCATATATCACATATCACCTAACACATCATAATGGTTTGGCAAGTCCACAATTCTTGGCAACCATATAATCTCATTTAATGAGCTTATATGGGCAAATCTTGAGGAGTCCAAATATTGGATCATCCTATGCCACAGTCGGGCAGCCGGGCGAAGGCTTTTCATGGTCATCGTGCACGAGACGTTTCTTGGGTGGACTTAACCTAACCCACATAACATATAATCATGTCTTGAAACTTGATTGCCCAAAGGCAAAAATCTTGGAAAATCTTATCTTGCATAAATTATGCAAATTTTCATAAATCATTCCATGATCATAAAGCATTTCATATGCAATGCATCATCATTCCTCAAGCAAACTCACATAACATCCACATTCACATCTCAAGTCATCAATCATCCAATTCACATAACATTTTCAAATCATTCATACCATTATACATCAATGATAGCAATTTCTCAAGGCATTTAAAAACAATGAATTTTGAAAACATTTTTATATTCTTAATTTCTTTGAAAATTTTGTCAATGGCCCATTATTTAACTATAAACATAAAACCTACCTTATAATTCCTTGCTTGAAAACCTTGCTCCAATGACCTTCCATTGCATTCCATTCCACTTCCCTCTCA
Organism: Erythroxylum novogranatense; assembly: GCA_029891385.1. Lineage (NCBI taxonomy): Eukaryota > Viridiplantae > Streptophyta > Magnoliopsida > Malpighiales > Erythroxylaceae > Erythroxylum > Erythroxylum novogranatense. The sequence continues at coordinate 53,758,895 of CM057229.1, forward strand.
CCATTTTCCTCAAATTCAACACAAATTCTCAAATCAAAAGACATCCAAAATGCAACAATCCTAAGAACACAAATCATGAAATTTATCTTGGAATCACAATACCCATTACATTCTTAGTCCTTCTCAACCATAACCCAACTAAAATTTCATACTTAAACATAAGGCTTACCTTAAATCCTTGCTCAAATAATAAGTTCCTTGGCTTAGATTGTAGCTTGACTCTTCCTCTTCACTTTTAACTCTTGAACTTTCTTCAAATTTCCTCTTGATCTCTTGGAAAATCCAACCCTAGCTCAAGCTTTTCTTCTTCCTCCTTCTTTCTCCATTTCCACGAAACCTCCTCCTCTCTCCTCACAATTTTCGTTCTCTCTCTTCTTTCCTACACCAATTCACTTATTCCTCTCTTTATTCTCCTTCACAACATTACTTAAGCCCATTTGCCACTAAGCCCATCCACTCTTCTCCTCTTCTTCTTATTTCTTCTTTACACTTACTTAAGCCCACTAATTTCTCAAGCCCAAGCCTACTTCATTTAATTCCTTCCTTCTTATTTTCCTACTACAACTTAAGCCCATCTTCACTTAAGCCCAATTCCTTCCTTCTTCATTTCCCTTAATTCCTTCTTCTTCTTATTTTCCTCTTATACTACAACTTAAGCCCATTTCATTTATATCATCTCTTCTTTATTCATTTCATTTGGACCCAAAGCCCAATTTATTCTTCCTTCTTTCTTCTCATCCTACTAAATCACTTAAGTCCAAACCATTTCTTCTTCTTTTCATTAAATTTAGGCCCATTATTCTCTTAGGCCCAATTAAACTCTAAACTCTTAAATTCAACTAACACATTTAATTGTATTAATTCAAGCCACCTAACTCATTACTCTCTTTAATTCTCTTCTTTTATATCACCACGTAGGCCCAACTTGAGTCCAAGGCCCATTTAACCCTTAATACATTTATAACCCGCATAACACCTTAATACACTTAATCCATGTCATATAGTCTTAGTCTAATCAACATGTTAATTAAATTTCCTTAACATGCTAATTAAGTCCACAAAATACAATCATTAAATCCCATTAAATCATGCCACCTAATTTCATGACACTTTACCTTAAGCATATTAACATGTCAATTAATTCCACATTAATCCATCTCGTATTTAAACCATATCTTCCATTTCATTTCAATTTCAAGAATTCTTAACTTCTTTAATCATGAATAATCATTCAAAAATCCTTATTTACTAATCCTAGCTTACCAAAAAGATTCGGGGTCCAATATGTGAGCATCTGCATAACTCTTCATTCTATCCTGAGCTGCCTTAAGCCGTTGCTTGATCAAACTATCCTTATCCATTGTCATCTTAACCAATTCTGGTCCTACCAGTTTCCTTTCACCTTCTTCATCCTAACATATTGGAGTCCTGCATCTCCTGCCATACAACGCTTCATAAGGAGTCATCTGAATGCTTGAATGGTATGAATTGTTATAGGCAAATTCGACCAACGATAAATGTTCATCCCATGCTCCTTTGAAGTCCATGACACACGCTCTGAGCATTCCCTCTAGGGTCTGAATGGTCCTCTCAGACTGACCATCTGTCTGAGGATGAAATGCTGTGCTGAAACTCAACTTAGTCACTAGAGCTTCCTGTAAACTACTCCAAAATCTCGACGTAAATCGAGGATCCTTGTCGGATACTATGGAATCTGGAACTCCATGCAACCTCACCACCTCATCAATGTATTTCCTTGCTAACACCTGCAACGAATCTGTCTGCTTAATTTCCAGAAAATGGGCTGACATAGTTAACCGATCTACAATAACCCATATGGCATCATGCTTCCTACTAGTTCTGGGTAAACCCATCAGAAAATCCATAGTGATCCTTTGCCATTTCCATTCAGGAATGGACAATGGCCTTAACATGCCTGAAGGTGCCGGTGTTCACCTTGACTTCACGACATACTAGACATCCGCCACATACTCGCTACATCCTCTTCATGCCTTTCCACCGTAAATGCTCCTTCAAATCCTCAGACATCCCGGTGCTACAGGTGCATGGAATAAGCGCGTTATGTGCCTCATCCAAGATCTCATCCTTGACTTCCTTAACATTGAATACATAATCGCTTTCGACTACCATAAGTCCGCCATCTCTCACTACCACTTCAGACTACTTGCCATTCGGATTTCCTCACGAAGCTTACTCGATTCGCATCCCGCCCCGCAACTCCTCGACTTTTCTCTAAGTATCGGCCTCACCTCGAATCGAGCAAGAATGCATTCGACTTATCCCGCTTCAAGCTTATCTTAAGCTTAGCCATCTGTTCCAACAAAGGCAAGTAAACCGCTCGACATGAGCTATGGATGCCTTCCTACTCAATGCATCTCGCTACTACATTTGCCTTGCGGATGGTACTCAATCATCAAATCATAGTCCTTAAGTAACTCAATCCACCTTCTCTCGCCTCAAATTCACTCTTTTCGGCGCTCAAGAATACTTAAGACTCTTGTGATCCGTGAAGATCCTAGTCCGCACCCTATACAAATAATGTCTCCAAATTTTCGTAGTAAAATTATCGCGCTATCTCTAAATCATGAGTAGGATAATTTAACTCATATGGCTTCAACTGTCAGTGAAGCATAGGCTATCACTCGTTGCTCAGATTAACACACAACCTAAGCCTTTTCTCAAGCATCATTGTACATCAGATACCCCGATCTCCATCAAGGTGATTAGGATTGAGCGCCGTTAATCTATGCTTGAGTTCCTCAAAACTCTTCCGACATTCTTCGCCTAGATAAACCGCGATTCTTCCTCAACAATTTAGTTATCGGCGCAGCTATCATGGAGAATCCCTGCACAAACCTCCTGTAATAACCTACCAGGCCTAGAAAACTTCGTACTTCTTTTACTGTCTTAGGCTCTTGCCAATTCACCACTGCTTCTACTTTTCTCGGATCAACATGGATCCTCTCATTGAAATCACATATCCAAGGAAAACCATTTCATGCAGCCAAAATTCACACTTGCTGAATTTGGCATATAGCTCTCTTTCCTTAATCTTTGCAACACTATTCGAGATGCTCGCATGTTCCCTTCATCCTTGAATAGACCAGAATGTCATCGATAAATACTATGACAAACCGATCTAAAACTCCCGAAAACCCCGCTTATAAGGTCCATGAATGCATTTGGAGCATTGGTCATCCGAATGGCATGACCACGAACTCAAAGTGCCGTGAACGGTCCCGAAGTCGTCTTGCTAACATCGACTTCGATTCGAGTTGATGATAACTCGACCGAGATCTATCTTGAAAAGACCCTTGCTCCTCGCAGCTAATCAAACATATCATCTATCCCGGCAGAGGATACTTGTTCTTAATCGTCACCTTGTTGAGTTTCTCGTAATCAATACACATCCGCCATGTTCCATCCTTCTTCTTAACAAATAGAATGGCGCTCCCAAGGTGATGAACTTGGCCCGATAAACCGCTTAATAATTCCTGCAATTGCTCCTTAAGCTCCCTCAACTCATTGGAGCCATCCCAGATGGTGGTATTGAAATGGTCATGTTCCGGAATCAAGTCAATTGCAAACTCAATTTCCCTCACCGCGGCAAACCCGTAACTCTTCCGAAATACTTCGAACTCCTCACTATAGGTAATCCTCCAACCTTCCTACTTTCACCTCTGGATCCACCACATGTGCCAAAGGCCTCGCCCCCGCCCATCATCCCGTCGCCTAGCAAAGTGAAATGATCCTCGATGCCGGCATCTTCCCGTCCCCTCAAGACCACTTTCTCTCCATTTTCCGTGTCAAACTCCACTTCCTTACGGCCACAATCTAACTTTGCCCAGATTTTCCATGGCATCCATACCTAGTATGACATCTAGTCCCTTTAGGTCTAGAGGTAGCAAGTCTACTACCAATATAGCACCATCGACACTGAGCTCGCACTCCTTGTAGACTAGACTGATCACCACCTTACTACCTAAAGGAGTACTAACAACCAAAAAATTATCCATAATCTCAGGACTCACAAGATGCATATTCGGACTTGAGGACACGAATGAATGTGTAGAGCCAAGATCAATCGTAACATAAATGTGAATTAAATAATTGAGCCATACCACCACAACTCCGGAGCAATGCGTCTTCTTCCCCGGTCATGGCAAATACTCTGGCTGGTGCACGACCTGTGCCTTGGCCTTCCTCAGGATTTGCCTTCCTCACGGCCTCCTGAACCGCCTACTCAGAATCGGTCCGTTCTTACTATTTTAAATCGCCTCGACTTGAAATTGAGAGCCCTCTTGCCTTGACCTCTCGAGGACAATCTCTCATCATGTGCCCTTCTCTCCACATAGGAAACAACCACCAAACCCCCGAGACACTTCCCGGATGAAACTTCCCACATTGGTCACACCGAGGGTTTGTATACTTGCCTTTCCATGTCTTCCTGGGCCTCCCACACTAGAGACACCGCCAAACCGCCCTTGATCGCTGGCTCTTGGTAGACCACTATTGCCCATACCACCTCGAGAATGAAAAGTCCCGTGCTCCTTTGGTGTCAGAACACTCACTCCCTTCCCGGAAGATCGCTCCCGGTCTTCCTCTTTCGCTTACCTCGACTTGATGTTCTCGACTTTTTCTCGCCGAGAGAAAGATCTACCAACTTCTTGGTAGTCATGAAAATTATGGATCAGCACCTTCTTCCCGATCCCTAAGTGCAATCCACTCAAACTTGCGGCACTTATCCTCTTGACCGCCACAATGTTTGTCTGATACCGTGATACCGAGTGAACTTCAGCTCATACTCACTCACACTCACCTCCTCTGCGTGCTCGAAACTCCCCGACCTTCTCTTCGACGAAACCCTCGAGAATACTTCTTAGGAATACTTCCGAAACTCCTCCATGTCAAGACTGGAGGTACTACTGATCAGGGCACCGAATCCCACCAAGGCAGCAGATCCCCCGCAATAAACTAGTGCATATTCTACCCTCTCCTCATCTGAGCACTTCATCTGATTCAGGACCCTCTCGGTCCGCTTCAGCCATGCTTCAGCTTCCTCGGGATTAGTAGTTCCGCTGAAATCGACAGCCCCACACTTCCGGAGCTTATCATACTGCCCGCTCCGATCTGCTGAAGTTGGCATCTGAGCTTGCATTCCTTGGCCCATGGCGTAAGTGAAAGCCTGGGCGAAGGCCTGAAAGAACTGGGGATCTACTGGATTTACTTGAGGCATAGGAGGGGGCTGGAGAGGCACTTCATGCTGCACACTTGGTGCCTCTGAATCTGAAACAGGGATGGTCCCTGCATCCTGGGGAATATGGAATTCATCCGTACTTCCCCGCTGAGAGCCTGATCGAGATTGAGCTCCTCGAGTTCTCCTTCGAGGCGGCATATTACTCCTTTAAATGAAAACCATTTCAAATCTTTAGCTCATGCTTTGTGAAACCAGTTCAAATCACGTAAAACAATTCAAAACCAGTGCTGCATGTACTGTATTTAAAACAATGCATAGGGTTCATGTAACATGATGCATGCTGACTTTACCCTTGAGGCTACCCACTAGGGTTCCTAGGAAATTGTAAACCTAGGGCTGCTCTGATACCACAAATGTTGGAGCCCAAATCCGAAACCCTCATAGCTTCTTACTCCTAACTCCGAATAAGACATATCATACCTCTATGGAAAGTTGAAAAGGCCCTCTACAAGTTTCATGAAGGGAACAAAAATCAAAACAATCATTTAGAGGGGTAAAAACACAGCCAAAGGTTTAGCCTAAAAACTAGCCAATGAAACAGTAATAAACAGTAACTGTTGTCTTCTAAAACCCATAACTTTTTAGTCCTAACTCGAAATAAGGCATGGAATACCTTATTAGAAAGAAGAAAGGATTATCTACAAGTTTTATGAATAGTGTAAAAATCAATTCAATCATTAAAGAGGGTAAAAACACACTTAACGTTTCAGCCTAAATGAAAAACCAATGGAACAGTAATTTGGCACAATGAACAGTAACTGTCAACACTCCTAACCTCATATCTTTTTATTCCTAACTCCGATGATTGCAAATCATACCTCATTTTAAAGATAGAAAGATAATATACATTTTTCATGAAGAAAGAAAAAACCAAATCAGTCTCTAATTGGGTGAAAAATCCCTCCAAAGTTGCTGCAAAATTTCATGACTAACAACAGTGGCTGAAACCTTTCCACTCTCATATCTTTTTCATCCTAAATCCAATTGAGACAAATTTTATGTCGTTGGAAAGCTCTAATCATGCTCTACATTCTTCAAGAAGAGCATCCAAACCAATTCAAGCTCTAAACTAGTCTAAAATCAAATGGAAGTTGCTGCCCAATTTTTGGAAAAATTGGACAGCACCTCCCCTATTTTACTCCTAACCCAAGTCTTCAATCCAATGCTACAACCTGCATAATCAATCAATATTCAAAGGCAAAAACACACTCCTAAGCTTCTAAACATATCCAAACTATAACACAATTTCATTTCCCCCTTTCTTGTCAAATTCAAACCATACAATGATGCAATCGTTTTAAAACATGCATGAATTGCACAAAATACATTAGAACTGAACATTCTTGCTTTCATATGAAAATATGAGTTATTACAAGGCTTTAGAGGGCATTTTAAGCCACTACATAATATCCCCAAAAATACAAACTTTCCAAAAGCATCATTTGCTCAAAATGCATCTAAAGCATTGATTACAAAAATTATCTTGAAATACAAAAACTATCCATTTCTGGAGTAATGCCTTTAAGCTCGATGGTCGATCTCGTGCTCCTCACCTGGAGATGGGACGGAATTGGAGGGGGTGAGCTTACGCTCGTGGGTAACATGTTTATATTTATGCAAATAAGCTGAATTCTTTTCATTATTCATACTGTTAGCAATTCTCTCATCAATCAATCATATAACTTTGCATTCCATAAATTCATCAAGCTAAAAGCATAACTTTCATGATTCATGTATCTATCATTCTTGCAAATACATGTTAACACATAAACACATAGCTGACGGTTTGGTAAAATAAGTCCACAATAACTGACGAACTACACAAGTGTAGTCGTATGCTGAGGAGTCCAAAAAGGAACATCCTATGTCACAATCGGGCAGGCGGGCGAAGCCTATACTGGTCAACGTGCACTTGACTTTGTTGGGTGGACTTAAGTACCCACATAACACGAATTCATGCATCAAAATCTGGACTTTTCTTGTCCACTGGCTGATTTCTGAAAATGAATTTTTCATGCATCCAAATAGCTGATTCTTGAAAAATGTATTTCATGCTTAACTCACATTTCATGATTTCACTAATATTCATGCTCATTCAATTCATGAACTTGTCAAGCAATATCAAGCAATGTCATATACTAATCAAACTCTCAGCTAATGACAATCATAAATCAATTTATACACAATCAAAGCTCAATCAATGCTCAACCCAAGGTAATTGAAAAACATTAATTTCCTTAGTTAAGATAGTATTTAGAACTTACTAACATAAAGATAAAATGAAACCCACCTTATATCTTGCTTAATCCTTGCTAGAGTGCTCTTCTCCTGCTCTTCTCCTCTCTCTTGCTCTACTTCAAGAGAAACAAAGCCCATTTCAACATAACTTCAATTAAAATTCTACATAACCTCTTACATGAAATTAACTTGAAAATCACTAAACCCACTTCACTTCTAAGCTTTCTACACCAAAACCCAACTAAAATCTAACACTTAAAATCATAACTTACCTTGGTTCTTGACTCAACCAAAGAGTTTCTTAATTCAAAATGTAGCTTAGCTCTTCCTCTACACTTTTCCTTCTTGAACTTTCTTCAAACTCTTGCTCAAACTCTTGGAAAGTCAAGACTTAGGCATGCTTTTCTCTTTTTCTCCTTCTCCTTTCTCCTTCCACGATCTCCCCTCTCTTTCCCTCTAAAATTTCGTAACCTACCTCTTCTTCTCCTAACTCATTTATTTCCTCCTCTTTTATACTTCTTCCTGACTTATTTAAGCCCAAAAGCCTAAAGCCCAACTCACCTCTTCTTCCTTCCTTCTTATTTCCTCTTTAAACCACTCAAGCCCACTTATCCTTTAAGCCCATCTTATTCTCTTTTCCTTTCCTACCTCATTAAGGCTCAACTAACACATTTAATCCCATTAACTCACCACCTAACTCTTTAATGCTATCACATACTAATTAATGTCAACTCAAATAATGCTAACATAACTTACTCAATTAGTCTAATCATGCTTAATTTAAAAAAAAATTTGGGGCTAACAAAATCTCAATCAAAGCTTCAGCCTATTAAAGTTTCATTCTCACCAGTAACAGAATCTTCCAAACTTCATAACTTCATATACCCTTAGCAAAAATTTTCATATCATATAGAAATAAAAAGCTCAGACAACATAATACAATTCTCAAGAGGATTTCAAAGCAAATTACAATTTTAACTAGGTCAAATCCTCCCATTAATGTGGTTGTCCTGTTAAGGAGTATTAAAACAGCACATGACCTAAACCATGTTCAAACTTTGAAAATGTATAACTTACAATCCTTATATCCACAATTAATATATTATATCTCATTAGAAAGATACAACAATCCTCTACAACTTCCCAGAAGATCAATTGAGCCAATTTCACTCTTAACAGTCCACAATTAGCACCAGAACACAAAAAGCACAAAACCTATACACTTCGAGCCATTTGCACACAGAACACATTTTGAGCTGAATTACCACCTGAACATTAACAAACCATAACTTTCAATCTACACATAAAAAAATATCATACTTAGTGGTGTTAGAAAGCTAACAAGCAAATATTCAACTTTCATGAATACCAATTCCACAAAATCAATCTACTTTAGCCTAGAAAAATTTCCAAAGTTTCTGGTCTTCAATGTTAGACCCAACATCAAGACACTATTCACACACACACATAACTCACTATCCAAGCAAAATTTAAAGCCCTTCAAGCCAAAATTGGAAAGAACTTCCTTCATATGAATTCTAGCCAAACTTCTCAAGTTTCATTCCAGCGAACCCTCACCTCATTTGCTCAATTATATAAAGAGTTATGGTAAAAACATTGAAACATGTACATGTCACATTTTCTAGATTTTCAACCTAAACCAAATCCTATCACTTCCATACCATTTCTACACCATTTCTCACTCTAGTTTTTTTTTTCTTATACCTATCATAACTCACTCACATCTTATTCTTGAACATAAGGCCAAAAATTACAACACACACTCATCCCATCATCCATCATGTTTTACACTAATCTTGTTGGGTCCGGGCCCTGGATCCCCATTCCAGAGGCGGCCCCTCGTGTCGCGCCTGCGACAGGCGCTCCATGAACCTTCGGACCCGATCCCAACATCTATACAAATACATAATTCGATTCATACAATCATAGAACAATACATACATACGTTCTACACATTCAGTCTAAACATACATTCCTCATTACAAATGCATAAACCATCTGTCATTATCAGAAATTCAACAAATATTCTCGTATGCAGCACAATACAAAATAGAGTTTAAAATTCAAAATACATCAGTATGCTCCATGATGAAATGCTGGCGGGCTAACCAAAGTACTAACTTAATACAAGGCTCCTAACTAGCTTGAAGTTTCCGATGCCTTGCAAAGTCGACAATCGTCTCGATCTGCACCTGAGGAGGGGAGAGTAATGGGGTGAGCTGCGAAGCTCAGTGGCATATACGTTTATAGCCATTGGCAACGAGCCACACAATCAAGCATATATATATATATATACAAGTATAGCAAGTCGAAATTCATCAAGTGATTCATATTCATATAAGCATATGTCATGAAAATTTCTGTTTCTCAACATAACAATTATTATGCATCATTTCTATCAAATCAATCATGAATGCAAACAAATGGTTTGAGAGTTCCGTAAACGATCCGGATAAACCGAAGTTAAATCCGTAAACTATCCGAGTCTGATTTCTCAAAGATCTCGTGGCCTCAAGCGGGCAGCCGGGAGAAGGCTTTATGTCAACGTGCACGTGACTCCATCCATAACTCTCTCACCCAAATAGTACACATAATCCATACGTTCCATGTTCAAAGCATTTTTCGAAGCTTTCGTTATTTTCATTCTTTCCATTCTTGTCAAATATGCCATAAGGTCTATCAAGCCATGCATAATCATAGTCGCAATGCAAATTCAATATTTATCATAAAATTCAATACCAACAAGGTCATATCATGCAAGCAGTTAGCACACACAAGGCAATTTGCTCATACACCCAATAACCATAAACATATTACCCACCTAGTATCGCTTGAGTATCAGACTCACTGCTGTCCTTCCTCTTGCGATTGGGTCAAATCAGCTTGGTTCCCTATAATAAACCAAGTTCTCATTTAATTAACAATCCATAGAAAATATTCCATAAAGCTTGACAATCAAAATAAAGCATTAAAGGTCTCCATCCGACTTCCAACTAAATTCTCGAACCCTTCAAAACAAATTCCGAACTTCCCTTTTTCATACAACTCGTAGCCCTTTATTTCTAGTTCACAATGAATCCAAAATTACCTCAATTGGACATCTACACCAAAAGATATGCCCAAAATACTAAAAATTTCACTTTCGGAAAAGCGGGGCTCGTTCTTTGTGTGCACGAAGTGTGCGTCGCGACGTGCTCATCACTCGCACGTGCACCTGGTGCACGTGGCGTGCCATCTATCTCTGCACGTCGCGACGTGCTCTTGCGCACGTCGCGACGTGCAGATCAGAGCAGCGACTCCGAACCTCATTTTTCTACATTTTCTGACTTCAATCCTTACCCAAACTCAAATGCAACGCATCTAAACCTTAGATCATGACTTATACTACATTTCTAACGCATTAACAACTCAAAATCAGTCACAAATGTATCAACCTAAGAAATCTCACCATTTTTGCCCTAAAACCCTAAAAACTTTGATTCTAACACTTTCAAGCCATCTTAGGTTTTAATCTAGCCACAAAACAACGGGATGAAGATAAACTTACCCGAAAATTGCTTCAAACTGTCGAAAATCTCAAAGATCGAAAAACCCTCTCTTCTCTTCTTCTTCCTTCACCGACAGTGCACTCTTTTCTTTTTCTCCTTTCCTCCTCTTTTCCTCTCCTTCTATCTTCCTTCTCTTGATTCTAAAAGGACAAAGACTAAGTTACCCTTCTCATAAGCCTAAACCCATTTCAACCTAAGAAATCTTCCTAAAATGCCCTCACACATTTTATCCCTTAATTTCCACTTAACTACAATTAAACCTTAATCATCCAATAATCCTCTCAAATAAATCAATTTAAATCATAAACTCTTAATTAACATAATTCATACTTAAGAACATCATAAAAAAAATTCGGGGTCCAATATTTCTCCCCCTCTTAAAAGAAATTTCGTCCTCGAAATTATTACCTGAATCATCGAAGAGATGCGGATACTTCTCCCGCATGGCTTCCAATGGCTCCCAAGTAGCCTCCTATACTGAATGATTTCTTCACAGAACCTTGACTAACTGAACCGTCTTGCTCCTGAGGACTTTTTCCTTGGTATCCAAGATTTGCACTGGAAGCTCCTCATAGCTCAAATCATCCCTCAGCTGAACCTCACTAGTCTGAATGATGTGAGAAGGATCTGATCTATACCTCCTCAACATAGACACATGGAAAACATCGTGAATCTAAAGCCAACCTGTAGGAAAGTGGCCCAATCCTCTCAAGGATCTCATAAGGACCCACATACCTCGGACTCAACTTACCCTACTTGCCAAATCTCATCACTCCTTTCCAAGGAGATGTCTTAAGGAACACTTTCTCACCGACGTCATACTCCATCTCCTTTCGGTGAGCATCAACATAACTCTTCCTGTGCTGCTTTAAGTCGCTGTTTAACCAGATTGACTTTCTCAACTGTCGTCTGAATCAATTCTGGTCATTCCAATTGCCTCTCTCCTTCTTCATCCCAACAGATTGGAGTCCTATACCTCCTGCCATACAATGCCTCATATGGAGCCATCTGAATGCTCGAATGGTACGAATTGTTATAAGCAAATTCGACCAACGGCAAATGCTCATCCCATGCTCCTCGAAAATCTATCACACAAGCCCGAAGCATTCCCTCAAAAGTCTGAATAGTCCTCTCAGATTGACCATCCGTCTGAGGGTAAAAAGCTGTACTAAAATTTAGCTTTTTCCCCAAAGCTTCCTGCAAACTACCCCAAAACCTCGAAGTAAACCGAGGATCCCTATCAGACACAATCGAATCCGGAATCCCATGCAATCTCACTAGCTCATCGATATACTTCTTTGCTAACACATGCAAAGGATCAGTTTGTTTGATCACCAAAAAGTGGGCTGACTTGGTCAACCTATCCACAATCACTCATATGACATCATGCCTCTTGCTGGTCTTAGGCAAACCCATCAAAAAGTCCATCGTCACTCGTTGCCACTTCCACTCCGGAATAGGCAATGGCCTCAACTTACCCGAAGGTGCCTGGTGTTCAGCCTTGACTTGCTGACACACTAGACATTTACTGACAAACTCTGCTACATCTTTCTTTATGCCTTTCCACCAAAAATGCTCTCTCAGATCCCTGTACATCCTAGTGCTACCGGATGCATGGCATAAGGCGCATTGTGTGCCTCATCCATAATCTCAGCCTTAACCTCCTGCACATCAGGAATACACAACCTGTTCCCCACTGTCATAAGCCTATCATCCTTCACATCTATCTCAAAAACCTTGCCATTCTGAATTTCATCTCTGAGCTTGCTCAAATCCGCATCTTGTGTCACTTTCTCCCTGAGTATCGGTCTAACTCGAAAGTTAGCTAGAAGGCAATCCGACTCCCCCTGCTTCAAGCTTATCTTAAGCTTGGCCATCTCTTCCAATAAAGGAAGATAAACCGATCGAACATGCGCAATCGAAGACTTCCTACTCAAGGCATCCGCCACTACATTGACCTTGCCCGGATGATACTCAATCAACAAATCATAATCCTTGAGTAACTCAATCCACCTTCTCTGCCTCAAATTCAATTCCTTTTGACTCAACAAATACTTCAGACTCTTATGATCAGTAAAAATCCTCGTCTGGACTCCATACAAATAACGCCTCCAAATCTTCAAGGCAAAAATCACAGCTGCTAACTCCAAATCATGCGTCGGATAATTCAACTCATAAGGCTTCAACTGCCTCGAAGCATATGCAATCACCCGATCTCCCTGCATCAATACACAACCAAGACCCTTCCTCGAAGCGTCACTATATACAGTATAACCTTCATCACCCGATGGCAAAATCAGAATCGGGGCACTCGTCAATCTGAGCTCCGCGAAGCTCCTCTGACATTCATCACTCCAAACAAACTTCTGATTTTTCCTCAACAACTTCGTCATCGAAGCGGCTATCATGGAGAATCCCTCCACGAATCTCTTGTAATAGCTTGCCAAACCTAGAAAACTCCTCACTTCTGCTACATTCTTCGGGGCTTCCCAATTCACCACAGCTTCTATTTTCTTTGGATCCACATGCACTCCTTGCTCTGAAATCACATGTCCAAGAAATGCAACTTCTCTCAGCCAAAATTCGCATTTATCGAATTTGGCATACAACTCGTTCCTCCTCAAAGTCTCCAAAGAAATCCTCAAATGCTCTTCATGCTGCTCTTCACTCTTGGAATAAAACAAGATATCATCGATAAAGACAATGATAAATAGGTCCAAGAATGGCTTAAAGACCCGATTCATCAAATCCATAAAAGCTGCCGGAGCATTCGTCAATCCGAAAGGCATCACCATAAACTCAAAATGTCCATACCGAGTCCTGAAAGCAGTCTTCGACACATCCAACTCCTTAATTCTCAACTGATGATAGCCCGATCTTAAGTCTATCTTAGAGAAGACTCTCGCTTCTTGCAATTGATCAAACAGATCATCAATGCGAGGAAGCGGATACCGTTTCATCAGAACTCCGATTGGGTTTCGTAGTCAACACACATCCTCAATGATCCATCTTTCTTCTTCACAAAAAGAACTAGAGCTCCCCAAGGCGAAGAGCTCGGCCGAATATACCCCTTCTCCAACAACTCCTCCAACTGCTCTTTAAGCTCTTTCAATTCCACCGGAGCCATCCGGTAATGCGGAATTGAAATCGGCGCCGTACCTGACAGAAGCTCAATGGAAAACTCAATTTCCCTAGCTGGCGGTAGTCCTAACAATTCCTCGGGAAAGATGTCCGAGAATTCCTTGACTACTGGAATATCCTCCAGCTTTCCTCTATCTGCCCCGGTGTCCACCACATAGGCCAAAAATGCCTCACACCCCTTACTCATCATCTCTCTGTCAATCTTTGAAACAATTACAGGCGGACACGCTTTACATCCCCACAAACACCACTCTCTTCCCACTATCCAATTCAAATTCTACTGTCTTCCGCTTACAATCCAGGTGAGCGTTGTACTTCTCCAAAGTATCCATGCCCAAAATCACATCTAATCCTCCCATCTTCAGTGGCATCAAAACGACCACTAGAAGTTCTCCATCAATGCAAATCTCACAACCTCTAAACACTTCACTAATCACAATGTACTGGCCGATTGGAGTACTCACCATCAGTGGAGTATCCAATGGGCTCACAATCCTATCACACACGGGTCTACTCGAAGAAACAAACGAATGAGTAGAACCTGGATCAATCAAAACTAGCACATCATCAGCAAAAAGTCGAATCATACCAGTAACAACATCTGGAGCGGTCTCTGCATCCTCCCTAGTCATCGCAAACACCCGAGCTGGTGCCTGCCCTCTCGATCTCCCCGGAAGATCCACTCTTTTAGCTGCGTAACTACCCCACATTGCAGTCCTTTGACCCACGATCATGGCGCCCCTCACTGTATATATCGGAAACCCAAGGTCGCTCCACACGTATCCCACAATAAGGGTGCACTACCAGAACATTATCCAATAATATCCACATGGCATCGCAATAAGTAAAACCATAAAATATCACAAAAGTAGAAATCAGTAAATTTGAATCCAAAATAGTAATCTGGTACAGTCATCCAATGTCAGAATAGACAAGTCTATCAGTCTCCTAACAAAACCAAAAAGGAAACTGATACAAGCATCTATCCTAAGTCATCCTCAAAAGCTAACCTAACCGACCGACACATGTGCCATCGCGTCCGCTTGCGGCTTCGCGGCAGAAGGAATATCTTCGGAGCTAGAGTCTACTCTAACAGTCCTGAAAAATAGGTTGCAATTTTGGGTAAGTTTGCGAACTCAGTGAGAAACCATCATCGATGGTTCACTCAAATCATGCATTACGCAAATTGCATACAGCACGACATAGTAATATCAATTAACATTATTATATACGAGTATAAGATTCTATAACGATTTACAACGATGAGCGATGATCGATGGCAATATACAAGATGGCGTAGAACAGTTTACAGTATCGCATCACAATATACAGTAAATCATGGCATCACACAGTTCAGTAATCATCGCACAATTTAGCAGTTCAATCAGTCATGTATATAATGCATATGAGACTCTTTCCAGTTATTCAGTATTGTGCCCAAGTGCTCGGTCGGTGTTGATGGGGACGCTGCCGTGATTTCTCCCTCGGGTAAGCCCACAAGACAAAGGTTCGAGCTCGAGGCTCTTTTTCAGTGATAATAGCAACTTGGGACACGTCCATTATCTGATCATGCATTTATGCATGCAGTGCAATGTTCAGTAATTCAGTATTCAGTGATTCAGTCAATTTACAGTATATGGCTATAAAGCCCAATATATCGGTTCCCAAAGGTCATGCATTGATCCGATTCGATTCTGATAAAGCATGCAATTCAATCCAATAAATTTCAATAATCTCGAAATAGTCTAGTCCAATTCAAGAGTAGCATGCAATTCGATCCTAATCACGCCAAGAATCATACAGCTTCACCTTGCAAGTAATTCATCAGAGCATATAAACAATCAGGAATTTGAGAAACCAACTAGGTTACTCACCTGTAACTTCCGAGCTACTTCCTGGAAGTCCCAGCAATATCCGTGGAACGACGGTCCAACGGTACCTCTATAACAGTAAAAATACAGCCCATTACTAATTGCCCAATTAAATAGTTCAGTAATGCATATGTCTCAGTGAAATGATGTACGATGCATGTTCACGATTTTTCGGTGCTAAATCCCAATTTCGGTACTTTAAACTCAATCCTATCTCTCTGTTCAATTGATCGACAATTATTTGATCCATTCTTAAAATCCAGTCAATTTACCTCCATTTGAATACCGTATAGCAAGTCCCTATTTATCGGGTCGAAACTTCTATTGCAAATTCCAATTAAAACTCCAATAGTCTCAATTTGACATTTAGGTCATACTATGCACCATAATCAACCCAATTCCTTATAATTCAATTTCATTTAGATCAATTCAAATTCCTACACTTATCCTCAATTGTAAACCTCTTTCCCTAGTTCACAACGAATCTGGAATCACTTCAATCGGAGGTCTATACCATGAATTATGCCCAATAAACCAAATTAGATCCAATGGAACAGTCCCCTTCGCCGCGGCATCGCGTCTCTCGCCGCGGCGAACGACGCGCCCTTGGCGCGCCGCGAGACGGAGAAACACGTCGCGGCGTCATACATATATATAACGCCACAAGCGTCTCCACCTAAGCTTCGCCGCGTAATCTAATATAATACATAACGCTCGCGTATGGCCCCATAAGCTTCGCCATGTAAACTAATATAAATTCATCGCCGTCAGGGCTCGCGTGCAGGTCGCGGCGTGCGACGATCCTCTTCATCTTCTCCGATCGTTTTCCTCATTAAATCCTCCATTAAAACACTCGAACCACTCAAATCTACCCTAATAAATACCAAAAATGCAGTAGAAACCATAAATAACAACATTAATACCATAAAACTTACCAAATCACAGATCGATCCACAAATCTCCCAAAACCACCGTAACCCTAAAAATCCTTCGAAACCCACGATCAAACACTCTCCAAGCTTCTAACCTTCACCAATCACCATAGACAAGTTAGACTAACACAATAAGGAAGAAGCCATAAGAAGAAATCGAAGGATCTCACCGTTGGGAGAAAATCAAAACCACCGTAGAGGGGAAGAACTCATATGCCTTAGGTAAACTTTTTCCCCCAAATTTCAGACCTAGCCTAATATTTATAGACCTAAGTCTCCATATCAGTCCAAATTTCAGTCTACAATTTCAATGACTCAACACATTTATTTCTTATCAAGAAAATCCTAATTTTCCATCACCATTGGACGCTTCTTTGATGCATTATCAAATCAATCATCAATCGCCTAAATATTTTCGATCCCAGGCGATTTCTCCCAATTTCCTTAAATTTCCTATAATCCACTATCAAATACCATCACTCATAACCAATATTAAATCAATCATTTGAACCCAAAACTCAAATTTCTCAATTAATCATATTCGGTCGATTCGATCGGTTCACAATTTGATCGGTTCACAAACCAGTCACTTGATCAATTTCAATTCACAATTAAATCTTTGGAAAATCATGAATGCATGTACCTATGAATATATGCATACGCACGAAACCAGCCTCTATAATTAGAGGCCAAGAATATACTCATCAAGAATACAAGAAACCGATCATCGGTCCGTTATTACCATTTTAACCTTGCCGACAAGTAATGGGATGTTACAATTCACCCTCCTTATAAAAATTTCGTCCTCGAAATTTCATATCTGAGGAATCAAGGGACGGGAGAATTTATCCGCTCTTTTCTCGTCCGATTCTTACTCATATCCTTATAATTTTCATGATCCATACATTCGAAGCACGTAAACACATTTATCATATCTTACCACCGCTTCTTAATTGATCCATAGAACCACTTTACCAATCTATTTTCACGGCGGTCACATAGAGGCTATCTAATAACAAATTTAGTTCCTTATCGATTCGACTCATCGACATGAGCGGGATCGTTCAATCCCTTTTCGATTCAATTCACTTATCATCATTAACTCAAGTCAATCATAGTCTTCGCCTATGTTCAGGCAATTTCAACGGACTCTAAGGACATCAGTCTCACATTTGTCTCAACAGTCACAACTATAATTATCCCCACACTTAACTGTTCGATTTCACACTCTCAACCTTTTATTACTCTTTCGGTACATTCTTGCTGGAACACAACGTTTCGACGGATCTTAGAGATTTCTCTAACAGTCTCCTTTTAGCGGCAAAATACACACTTCACAAGATAGTCATAAATATCATTTTCTCAAAAATTGACTTCCATTTAAATTTCCCAATACGGTTTGTAATTTTCTGAATCGCCAATTTGTTTTTCCAATCCTTTATATACACCATTAATTTGGAATTCCTATAACTCATACTACTTTCTTTTTGCCCTCTACCAATTGACAATTATCATTTAACAATAACACATTTATACGCTATTGAATTTCTGCCCAATCCATTTAATTTCATACTTGTCTTAACTTTGCGACTACTCAATCCTTTAATCTCTTTCGCGAATCATTCAAATTCTCAAAATATCTCGATCATCATTGATTTGCATATCCACGGACATATCCATAACATTTTATATAATTAATGGTCCCACGCTTTTGATGACACCACAATTCCGAATAATCAACCACGAAGCGAGCCTACTTACATTATACTTGTCCTCAGATACGTTAAATCACATTGCACTATATCAACTAATTTCCTCAACTTCTCAATATCACATTCTGCCACAAATTCCTTTACACTATTCTCTCCATATCTCTCATATCAACTTAGTACTTCCAAACATTTTACATAAAAATTTTTACGAGCCAATAATTCCCTTCAATGTCATGACTAAATTCTCCTTACTATTCAGAAATCCTATTACACAGTCGGGTTCCTTAGATTAACACAATGCACATTTCCTCAGTAACAGAGTCCACCTCTCACACTTAAGTTCCACTAGAATCAGGTCTCCCAATAACGACTTTTATTCACTTCAATTTATTTCCAGTTTATCCTTTTGCTGCTAAATTCTTTAGTCATCATCATCCGATCAAATCCGGTATCCACTACGACCTCAGGACACTGTTGGCGCAACCAATCAGTCCATCCACAAAATCACATCTATCTTCCTATACAGTCATACTACCCAGAGGTGTACTCACCTCTAACCCTAACTGTAACCTTTCTCTATCCACATGCGTCTACATCTTTGAATGCGATGCAATGCAGTACAATGAAAAGAATAAGTGGATCCAAGATCCAACAATGCATATGCTTCAAACCAGAAATTAGAAGCATACCCGCGACAGCATCCGGGGAATCCTGGGTCTCCTGTCGAGTCATGGCATAGACCCTGGCCTGAGACTGCTGTCTGCTGCTCAGGTCTTCTGACCTCAATGCTGATCCCTCTGTGTGACCTCGGCCTCTCCATTCGGATCCACTTCCACGACTCTGCTGCACCGGGGTATTGCTACCAGATCTTCCAGTCATGGCGGATTGGGCTCCCACAGTCTCGGGGCAATTCCTCGCTAGGTGGTCCATCGAACCACACCTCAAGCAGGCTCCAAATAACCATCGACACTCTCCACTGTGCCTCTTGCCACAATGCTCACATAGAGGAATAGACTACCCTGAACCTCTAACACCACCTCTGTCACTACCAGTCTGTGCAAAGCTATCTCTCTGTCCATGAACTGTCTGTCTAGCCCCTCCTGCGGACTTGAAGGGCCTACTCGACGCTTCTTTGTACTCTCGCCAAAGATTTCTAGCTATCACTAGATCTCTTATGCGGGTCCCCGACCAGCCTCGGTCATACGCTATCTCAAAGAATGCTTTATCCTCACCGCTGCAGCCTCGACTTAATGAAATTGCCCGTGTCGATTCGCCAAGAGGGTACGGATCTCTAGATTGAGTCCGCCCTCAAAACGTCGACACTTTTCAGCCTCAGAAGCCACCAGTGAAGAAGCGTAAACTAACAACTCGTTGAACCGCACCTCATACTCGGCCACGGTCAACTGCCCCTATCTCAGCTCTAGGAACTCTTGTAACTTCATGTCCAGATAAATCTTGGGCATGAAATTGTCTTTGAACGCCTCGTAAAGTCGGCCTATGTCGACAATGCGAGTGGCGGTGGTACGCCGGGGCGATCTTCCACCACTGATATGCAGAACCCTGTAATAGAGAAACCGCGTAGTCAAAACGCTCATCCGGTTCACAGTCCATCTGATCGAGGACTCTCTCAGTCCTCTCTAGCCATCCCTCAGCCTCCGCAGGGTTGGTGCTATCATAAAAGTCAACCGCCCCCTATTTTCGCAGTAGATCATATCTCCGTTCCCGTCTCGCAGGAACTCGAGGAGGCAACTCCTCTGAATGAGGCATCGGAGACTCCCTACTCGCTCCTACCGATTCCAGGTCAGCTGGTAACTCAACTCGATCTCCCAGTACGGATGACCTAAAACAGACAAGAGATTCCGATCAGTTCTGCTATCCTTACAGTAATTTAAGCCTAAATCACACTATGCCCAAAAGATGCCAAACCATGCTCTGATACCACTAAATGTAGCGCCCCCTCACCGTAGGGGTACATATCAGGAAACCTGAAAGTCGCTCCGACACGTATCCCACAATAAGGGTGCACTACCAGAACATTATCCAATAATATCCACATGGCATCGCAATAAGTAAAACCATAAAATATCACAAAAGGTAAATCAAGAATTTGAATCCAAAATAGTAACTGCATACCATCCAATGTCGAATAGACAAGTCTATCGGCCTCCTAACAAAACCAAAAGGAAACTGATACAAGCATCTATCCTAAGTCATCCTCAAAAGCTAACCCAGCTGATCGACTTGTGTGCCATCGCGTCCCTTGTCGCACAAGCTTTCACTGGCAGAAGGAATATCTTGAGCTAGGAGTCTACTAACAAATTCTAAAAATAGGTTGCAATTTTAGGTGAGTTTGCGAACTCAGTGAGAAACCATCATCGATGGTTCACTCAAATCATGCATTACGCAAATTACGACAAAGACGACACAAGAATATCAATTAACGAAGATTATATACGAGTACAAGATTCTATAACATTTATAACAAGCGATGTCGATGCAATATCTGATGGCGTAGAACAGTTTATAGTATCGCATCACAATATACAGTAAATCATGGCATCACACAGTTCAGTAATCATCGCACAATTTAGCAGTTCAATCAGCCATGTATATAATGCATATGAGACTCTTTCCGCTTATTGATGTTGTGCCCAAGTGCTCGATCGTTGTTGATGGGGATGCGCGTGATTTTCTTCCTGCCAAGCCCCACAAGATCGAAGCGTTCGAGCTCGAGGCTCTTTTCAAAGGATAATAGCAACTGGGACACGCCCATTATCCGATCATGCATTTATGCATGCAAAGGCAATGTTCAGAATTCAAGATTCAAAGGATTCACTCAATTTACGGATATGGCTATAAAGCCCAAGATATCGGTTCAAAGGTCATGCAAATGATCCGATTCAATTACAAGAAAGCATGCAATTCAATCCAATAAATTTCAAGAATCACTTAAATAGTCCAAATCCAATTCAAGAGTAGCATGCAATTCGATCCTAATCACGTCAGTAATCATACAGTTCACCTTTGCAAGTAATTCATACAGAGCATATAAATAATCAGGAATTTGAGAAACCAACTAGGTTACTCACCTGTAACTTCCGAGCTACTTCCTGGAAGTCCCAGCAATATCTGTGGAACGACGGTCCAACGGTACCTCTATAACAGTAAAAATACAGCCCATTACTAATTGCCCAATTAAACAGTTCAGTAATGCATATGTCTCAGTGAAATGATGTACGATGCATGTTCACGATTTTTCGGTGCTAAATCCCAATTTCGGTACTTTAAACTCAATCCTATCTCTCTGTTCAATTGATCGACAATTATTTGATCCATTCTTAAAATCCAGTCAATTTACCTCCATTTGAATACCGTATAGCAAGTCCCTATTTATCGGGTCGAAACTTCTATTGCAAATTCCAATTAAAACTCCAATAGTCTCAATTTGACATTTAGGTCATACTATGCACCATAATCGACCCAATTCCTTATAATTCAAATTCATTTAGATCAATTCAAATTCCTACACTTATCCTCAATTGTAGACTTCTTTCCCTAGTTCACAACGAATCTGAAATCACTTCAATCGGAGGTCTATACCATGAATTATGCCCAATAAACCAAATTAAATTCAATGGAATAGCCCCTTGGCCAAGCAGAGATGCTCACGCCTAACGACGACGCCATGGCGCCGCGAGATGGAGAAACACGTCGAGGAGTCATACATATATAACGCTCGCCGCGGCGTCCCACACAAGCTTCGCCGCAAATAACTAATATAATATATAACGCTTCATGACTTCCCATAAGTCTCGCGCCGTAATCTAATATAAATTCGTTGCCGTCGAGGTCGCGTCAAGTGTCGCGGCGGCACGACGATCCTCTTCATCTTCTCCGATCGTTTTCCTCATTAAATCCTCCATTAAAACACTCCAACCACTCAAATCTACCCTAATAAATACCATAAATGCAGTAGAAACCATAAATAACAACATTAATACCATAAAACTTACCAAATCACAGATCGATCCACAAATCTCCCAAAACCACCGTAACCCTAAAAATCCTTCGAAACCCACAATCAAACACTCTCCAAGCTTCTAACCTTCACCAATCACCATAGACAAGTTAGACTAACACAATAAGGAAGAAGCCATAAGAAGAAATCGAAGGATCTCACCGTTGGGAGAAAATCAAAACCACCGTAGAGGGGAAGAACTCATATGCCTTAGGTAAACTTTTTCCCCTAAATTTCAGACCAACCTAATATTTATAGACCTAAGTCTCCATATCAGTCCAAATTTCAGTCTCTAAATTTGAATGACTCAACACATTTATTTCTTATCAGTAAAAATCCTAATTTTTCCATCACCATTGGACAGATTCTTTCAGATTATATCTGATCAATCGATCGATCGCCCAAACATTTCCGGTCCAGGCGATTTCTCCCAAATTTCCCAGAAATTTCCTATAATCCACTATCAAATACCAGTCACTCGTAACCAATATTAAATCAATCATTTGAACCCAAAACTCAAATTTCTCAATTAATCATATTCGATCGATTCGATCGGTTCACAATTTGATCACCACAAACCAGTCACTTGACCAATTTCAATTCACAATTAAATCTTTGGAAAATCATGAATGCATGTACCTATGAATATATGCATATGCAGAAACCAGTTCCTCTATAATTAGAGGCCAAGAATATACTCAACAAGAATACAAGAAACCGATCAGTCAGTCCCGTTATTACCATTTTACCTTTGCTGATAGTAATGGGATGTTACGATCTCGGCCTCTGGATGCCTCAGATCCGAGATCCCTCTCCTAGACACCGAGGACACTTTCTGGCCCTGTGTCCTTTCTGTCCACAATTGAAACATGCTCCCGTCAGTCGGTAACACTCTCCACCATGGAAATCACTGCAGTGCTCACACTTAGGGACGGATGACTTGTCCCCATCTCCCCTTCTACTGCCGCCCACCGTCGAGGCTTGGTGAGAAACAGTAGAAGTCCTCATCGGTCTCGATCGACTCGCACCACTGCTCCCCTCCTCTGACTGAACTGGGAAGCTCCTAGCACTCCTGTCTGGCATAGGAGTACTAGTGCTACCTCCCCTCCTGGACTGCTCTCTACCCTTTCTCTTCTTGTTTACTGCACTCTTGATATTTTCTATGTTTTCCACCCTCAAAGCTGCCTCAACCAGCTGCTGAAAATCACAGAAATTCTGCACTATAACCTTCTCTCTGATAGCCAAGTGCAGACCTGACTCAAACCTGCGACATCTAGCAGCTTCACTCAACATCAGATCTGAAGCATACCGGGATAGCTGTGTAAACCGACGCTCATACTCGCCGACTGTCATATCCCTCTGAGTCAAACTGAGGAACTCCCTCTGCTTCGGCTGAACATATACCTCTGACAGATACTTCTTCCTGAAAGCCACAAGGAAGTCCTACCATGCCAACCCTATTGGCCTCATCTGGCTGCCTGGTACGGTCTCCCACCAATGTAGCGCATCTCCCTGAAGCAAACTGGCAGCGTAGATGACTCTCTCGTCATCCTCATACTCCATCTGATCCAGCACTCTCTCAGTCATCCTCAACTAAGTCTCGGCTTCTTCAGGATCGGATGTCCCAAAGAAATCAACTGCCCCATACTTCCTCAACCGGTCAAACCGTCTCCTCTTCTGAATTGGGGCTAAAATGTAGGTCGTGGCATCGACCCATACCGCACGAATGCCCGAGTAAAGGCACGGAACAACCTCGGATCCAAAGGAGGCACTTGCTCCTGCATAGCTGACGACTCCTGAGTCGGCGACGCAACGGGCTCACTACCTAGCCCTACAGAAGCCTCAACATTCCTTGGGGCAACTGACTCATCAGTCCTCTCCTCTCTAGTCGGAGAGTCAGGTGCAACAGATCCTTGCATAACTCCTCGTGTCCTTCTACGAGGTGGCATCGTACTCCTTCAAATGGAAACACTAAGGATTAGCTATATGTCAATCTACATGTATGCATGATATGCATGTCACGTAATCAATGCAACAATTAATCATAGATCAAAAAAGTCGTCCTATATGCATTCTAAGCCAAGGACACTAAACCTAGGCGCTCTGATACCAAACATGTTAGGTCCGGGCCCCAGATCCCCATTCCCGAGGCGGCCCCTTGGGTCTAGCCTGCGACGGGCGCTCCATGAACCTTCGGACCCGATCCCAACATCCATACAAACACATAATTTGATTCATACAATCATAGAACAATACATACATACGTTCTACACATACAATCTAAACATACATTCCTCATTCCAAATGCATAAACCATCTGTCATTATCAAAAATTTAACAAATATTCTCATATGCAACATAATACAAAATATAGTTTAAAATTCAAAATACATCAGTATGCTCCATGATGAAATGCTGGCGGGCTAACCAAAGTACTAACTTAATACATGGCTCCTAACTAGCTTGAAGTTTCTGATGCCTTGCAAGGTCGACAATCGTCTCGATCTGCACCTGAGGAGGGGAGAGTAATGGGGTGAGCTGCGAAGCTCAGTGGCATATACGTTTATAGCCATTGGCAACGAGTCACACAATCAAGCATATATATATATATATATACAAGTATAGCAAGTCGAAATTCATCAAGTGATTCACATTCATATAAGCATATGTCATGAAAATTTCTGTTTCTCAACATAACAATTATTATGCATCATTTCTATCAAATCAATCATGAATGCATACAAATGCTTCGAGAGTTCTGTAAACGATCCGGATAAACCGAAGTTAAATCCGTAAACTATCCGAGTCTGATTTCTTAAGGATCTCGTGGCCTCAAGCGGGCAGCCGGGAGAAGGCTTTATGTCAACGTGCATGTGACTCCATCCGTAACTCTCTCACCCAAACAGTACACATAATCCATACGTTCCATGTTCAAAGCATTTTTCGAAGCTTTCGTTATTTTCATTCTTTCCATTCTTGTCAAATATGCCATAAGGTCTATCAAGCCATGCATAATCATAGTCGCAATGCAAATTCAATATTTATCATAAAATTCAATACCAACAAGGTCATATCATGCAAGCAGTTAGCTCACACAAGGCAATTTGCCCATACACACAATAACAATAAACATATTACCCACCTAGTATCGCTTGAGTATCAGACTCACTGTTGTCCTTCCTCTTGCGATTAGGTCAAATCAGCTTGGTTCCCTATAATAAACCAAGTTCTTATTTAATTAACAATCCATAGAAAAAATTCCATAAAGCTTGACAATCAAAATAAAGCATTAAAGGCCTCCATCCGACTTCCAACTAAATTCTCGAACCCTTCGAAACAAATTCCGAACTTCCCTTCTTCATATAACTCATAGCCCTTTATTTCTAGTTCACAATGAATCCAAAATCACCTCAATTGGAAATCTACACCAAAAGATATGCCCAAAATACTAAAAATTTCACTTTCGGAAAACGGGGGCGGCTCGTCGCGGCAAAGGGACGCTCGCTGCGACGAATGACCCTGCTCGCCGCAGAGTGCACCGAAGTGTGCGTCGCGGCGTGCTCATCACTAGCACGCTGCGACGTGCACACTCGTGCGCCGCGGCGTGCACGTCTCTTCGTGCACGCCACGACGTGCACCTGGTGCACGCGACGTGCCATCTATCTCCGCATACTGCGGCGTGCTCTTGCGCATGTCGCGATGTGCGGGTCGGAGCAGCGACTTCGAACCCCATTTTCTTGCATTTTCCGACTTCAATCCTTACTCAAACTCAAATGCAATGCATCTAAACCTTAGATCATGACTTATACTACATTTCTAACCCATTAACAACTCAAAATCAGTCACAAATGCATCAACCCAAGAAATCTCACCATTTTTGCCTTAAAACCCTAAAAACTTTGATTCTAACACATTCAAGCCATCTTAGGTTTTAATCTAGCCACAAAACAACGGGATGAAGATAAACTTACCCGGAAATTGCTTCAAACTGTCGGAAATCTCAAAGATCAAAAAACCCTCTCTTTTCTTCTTCTTCCTTCACCGACGGCGCACTCTTTTCTTTTTCTCCTTTCCTCCTCTTTTCCTCTCTTTCTATCTTCTTTCTCTTGATTCTAAAAGGACAAAGACTAAGTTACCCTTCTCACAAGCCTAAACCAATTTCAACTTAAGAAATCTTCCTAAAATGCCCTCACACATTTTATCCCTTAATTTCCACTTAACCACAATTAAACCTTAATCATCCAATAATCCTCTCAAATAAATCAATTTAAATCATAAACTCTTAATTAACATAATTCATACTTAAGAACATCATAAAAAAAATTCGGGGTCCAACAAATCTTTAAGCATAATTTCACTTTCAATCATCTTAATTTCTCTACTTATATTCATTAGATTTTGCCTCTTCAATTCATCAATCGACCATCAATTAAATAACCAAATTACATAACCACATACAACAACAAAATTCTCATTCAATTTAATGTATAAAGAACACAAAGAATGCATTTAACTACCAATTTATACATAAAGCACAATTCTTACCTATTTGAGCTTCAAATCTTCCAATTGTCACCAACTTCCTAATTTCCCTTCCCATATACGATCATCAACATGAAGGCTTAGGTTGAACTTTTGTTTTGTATGTTTAAGACCAAATAAGAGCAAGTCATGGAGGAGGAGATGGAAAAGAGAAGCAAGCAAAAATCAAGAAGAGGAGAGGAAGAAGAAGGCTACGAAAATGATGGTGGAGAAAATAGGAAGACAAGTTTCATTTTGCCACCAAAAATCAAGATGTCGTGAATGAAGACCAAAGAAAGCTTTTAATTAATGCAAGGATGAGCATGGTGGCATGGTAGGCAAGTGACATATGTCACTTGCCACATGTCACAATTTTACAAGATCTTTTAATTCTTTTCTAAATTCAATTCTAATTTCTACCCCAATTTCTTTCCAAATTCTAATGGCTCAATTTAATAAATCCTAAAATCATGTATCTCATTTTCAGTACCATTGGGCATTACTTTTCTAGTACCGGAAACCATACGGTACGCCACTCGACGAATTTTTCAGTTCGGAAATTTTCTCCCAAATTTTCCAGGAAAACTTCTAAAAATTCTCCCAAAAATGTAAAACACAAAACAGTCCACTCCAAATAAATTTTCAAGCACAAAATTATATTTTTCCACAACAAAATCACATTTGGGCACATATACCGGAAAATGTCATGAATGCATGTACAATCATTTTCATGTGCAAATTTCACTATTCACGTGTAAGGATATGCATAAACATGTCCAAACAATTTTAAGCACTCTCCAAATTACTATTCTACCCTTCCCATCGGGGGTGGGATGTTACAGTAACTCTCCTAGCTAGGGATAGGACTTTTTCTCTCCAACCTAAAAGTTTCGTACGAGCATTATCCAGGATATGTTGGTAAGTACGCCTCATGGTACGCTTATGAATTAATGGGACTTCTAGATACTTCCCAAGATTATTGGTCCTTGTGATATACATAACTCATCCCTAAATCTTTCCAATATAAACCCGCATGTTACTAGTGAGGAAGAAAAATAGAGTATTTATATAATCATTTCTCCAAAATTTTCTGTTCTCATCATATATACATTTTAGTTGTTCTTTCAACTTCAAAAATCATTTCTACAACCTCTTATAACATTTTGATCATCAAATCAGAAAAATCAACATGTACGACACACTCAAAATCTCCACAGTCAGTTCCTAACAAATACTAATATCACTGTTTCTTAACCATTTTATAGTGAACTCATGATGCATGCTTCAGTTCATACAAAAATACATAATCATAATAAGCTTACTTGTTTAAAAGCTCCAACATCTGCAACAATCATATAACCCTAATCCCTTATACAATCACGTATATCAACTTGAAAGTTGACAAAAGGTTTAGTTTTTTTTTGGGGTAGAAAAAAGAAATATCAAAGTGGAAGTGATGACAAACAAAGAAAAGCAAGATTTAACTTTAGTGAAAATTTGATGAAAAACTCTGTGTTGGAAGAACTCTAGAGAAAGAAGTTTCAAGAAAGGTAAAGGCAAGTACAGTAGCTTGTCTTTCAACGATAATAAAAATCTTAATTTTAGCTAGGACACCTCTCCATTTCTTATCCACTTATCCACTTCCGTTCATTAAGACTTAATTAAGTATAATTTATACTTAAGTTTAAAAATCGATATTACCATTGCAATCACTAGTTATAATCGATTAAATCATTTTTAGATTTTTCCATAAACACAACATTTTAGGTCAACTTTGCATGTTCTTTCTGACCCTGATACTGAAGTTATTTTGCAGCACTTTCTTCTAGAAACATATTCTCCTATGTCTTATGTCTACATTGACACCAAAATCATTCAATTTGGTTCAATGATTTGAAAGATATACTTCGAACATTTTCGGATTGCTCTTATCCAAAATAGTAGACTATATAGAACTTCCAGCCAGAAATTGGACATCTTAGAGACAGAATCACAATTCAATTTTTTAATATGATTTGTAGTGATATTTCTGTAGTTTACTCCAAATAAAAAATAATCTCATTTGGAATTCAACAGATCCAAATATAATTAAAATTTTGAAGTGTGTTCAGTAAGATAATCCTATTTCACTGTTCCAACAGATTCCACACTTTCATTTGGAGGTCGGGTTATGAAGTTATGGCCAAAAGAATCAACCATGCTTATTTCCTCAATCATGTTGTACCTATCTCGGAACAATTAGCATAACTTTCACTAGAGATTTCGGATTAAGGTTTTCTTTGAATGGTTTTGAAGAGGACTTCCAGATCTAAAACTTTTATGAATATCTAGAAGGCAAAATTCTATTTTCTAGAGGGTCAAAAATGGGACCAGACGATTGGATCAGATGAAAATAGTGCACCAGAAGATATGATGTCATCACCAGAGAATACGACATCATCAGACACAACTTTCTCATCCTACTAAAATTTTAGAAAGAACATAAAAATTTCATATTTTGAGTTTTGAGAGATACTAGTTGAACATGAACTTAGAAAAGAGTAACTTGCAAAATATTGTCTTCTATGGATGGATGAAGCTAACAAGAAAGTCTAAAATAGCCTCACATATTGGTGCATGCTTGTATTAGTGCCAAAATGTAAGGGTTTGGGGACATGGTTTTAGACACAGAATGTAACATCCCATCACTGATGGGAAGGGTATTTTAGTAAATTGGGATGCGTTAGGAATATTGAATTATATCTCGGCATGAACATACATCATGTAGCTTCTATAAATGATGATTTGTTGTACATGCACATGGTATACATGCATTCATGACATTTCCCGGCATAAGTGTTTAATTGTGATCTTTTGTGAAATTTATGTGATATTTGTGTTTGAAAAATTGAATTGAAGTGCTCTAGGTGTGTTTTACATTTTTAGGGATTTGTGGGAATTTTTCCGGAATTTTTTGGGGTACTTGCCCGGACCGAAAAATTTCTAACTGGCTAACTGAGTGGATTTTTGGTACTGAAAAAGACTATCTAATGGCACTGAGAATTTAGGTACATGATTTTAGGAATTATGAATTGTGAGTGATTGGCATTTGGAGAGAAATTGCAGTGAAATTTGGAACCGAAAAAAAAAAATCAGACCAAGTGGCAAATGACACTTGTCTCTTGCCTATTTAATCTTACATTTAAAGGTTATATAAACCCTTCATGCCCTTAGCTTCCACGACTCTTCCTTGGAAGTATGAAAAAAACCACTTTTGATTGCAAATTGTTCTCCCATCCGTAGGTCCTTCCTCCTCATTCCTTTGCTTGTTTTTCTTCTTCTTATTATTACTTCTCTTCTCCACTTATTTAGATCTTCATACCCTATGTGCTCTCTTCCCTTTTATGCACAAAACTCAAAATCCTTGCCTTAAAAGAGTGGTAACCTTAGGTGTGAAGAGAGGGTGGAGAGGATGGGTGTCTTATGAAGAATTAAAGGAATTAAAAGCTTAAGTAGGTAAGGATCTTATTTTATGTTTTTAAATTGGTAGTTGAAGCCTTAATTGTGATGTCTTGAGCCTTAATTTCATGGTACTTGTGATTTGATTATGTGGGTATAAATTTATGTTGTGTAAGGATGAATGTTATAGTATGAGTAGTGTGAATTAATTGGTTTTAGATGTAGATGAATGGATATTTAGGAAGAAAATTTGTGTAGATTGTTGCTGCCAATTATGCTCTATTATACAAGTAAATGTTATGATGATTTTGTGGTTGAATTAGAGGTGTAAATGGATGTTTAGTGATGTGTTATTGGTAGTAGAAGTGATAGGAGTTAAGTTGAAGATGAAAGCTGGAAAATAGATATTGAACCTATTGTACTGTTTTGATCATAACTCATTGTGTAGGTAAGAAAATGAGTTGCGGTTTGTTCCCAATTAAACTTGAGCTTGTTGGCTACAATTTTTTGTGAAATAGGTGTTGTTAAATTGTAACTCTAAAAGGTTTGAGTTGCGGTTTGTTCCCAATTAAACTTGAGCTTGTTGGCTACAATTTTTTGTGAAATAGGTGTTGTTAAATTGTAACTCTAAAAGGTTTAATTTTAGCATGGAAAGTTACTGCTGATGGCTGGAATGAACAGTAACTGAACCACATAACCTAGAGTTTTGCTGATTTGTCTAAATTAATTTAGAAGGAATTAGGGAAAATGGTCTTCATGAAAGTTGAAGCATGTTAAGTTAGCTTTCCATTCCCATTGATTTTGCTATTTTTAGAGATGTATATTGGGAGATATGAACTGTTTACTATTGACTGGTTTTGAGCATTTTGATGAAACCTAGCCTAAGTGTAGATTTTGTGAGCATTCAGACTGGAAGCAATTTTAGCAATTTATGTGAATTGAATTGGTGTGAGTGATCTTCTGAAAAATTGTAGAGGAATAAATTATCTTGAAAATGACACATGGCATGTAATTTTTGGATGTCAGATTTGGGAGTTATGATTTTGTAAAAACTGAACCTACATTAGGTTTCTCACTGCTGCCCTGATCAGTACATTGTTTGGCAGATTTGAAATTGTTAGAGGTTGAATTGGAATTTGGGTTCTTCATGAAAATTGAATTTTGAGATCTTATCGTTTCAGGGATATAAAGTAGTAATTTTTTTGACATTTGTGCTAGGAGATATACTGGTTGGAAATTTACTGCTCAGATTGGGACAGTTTAGTAGATAGATGCTTCGGTGAATTATTTGACCTAGTTAGTAAATGAATTGTGATTTTGGTTATTCATGAACGTTTTAGATAACATTGTGATCTTGATGAGCATATTTATTGTGTAAGTTTTGACTGAAGAGAATGAAAGTTACTAAATTTACAAGATACTGTACTGTGTTGAGTGACTTTGAGTGAGCGGTAGATTTCATGGGATTTTTGACACCTTAGGGGTGGAATTACTTTGAATGGTCTAAATGAAATTTGTAGAGGGTTTCATTATCTTTCCAATGAGATATGGTTATAATTTTCTGAATTGTGTGCAAAGAGTTATGGGTGTTGGAAGTTTGGTTGGAAATCAGAAAAAAGGAAATAAGGGTTATATATATGTAGATTTTAATTGTTTAATGTGAAATAAGGGTTAATTGTTTAATCCGATTAATCTGATTCTTGAGGCATCGGATTCATTGAATATTTAATTTCATTTTTTGAGAGATTGGGAATTTTTGGACGGGAAATTGACATGGGTCCGGGTACTAGTTATGTGGCCACTGTTTTATTTATTTTTGGACCGATCGAGGCCCGAATTGAGTAATTTCGGTGCCGTTAGATTTCTAATTTTTAGGTGGAATTTTTATGATGGGAAAATTTTAGTTTAGGGCTGGGAATGCCATGAATATGCATTGTATACGTTTTCATTATTTCATGTGCATTGTTTGATATTTCTAACTATACAGTTGGTAATGTGTACTTATTTTAATTGTTATAGAGGCACAGTTGGAACGTCATCCCACGGACGTTGCAGAGACTTCCCGGCATTAGCTCGGAAGTTATTAGGTGAGTAACCTAGATGGTTCCTCGATTAGTAAGTGTTTATAATTCTGCACTTATAACTCGTGGAGAATAATGGTGGGACGATTGTGTTTGTTTATGTTCGATTGCGGACCGAGGTCCGATGGATTGGGAAATTCGACATAGAAGTGCTATATGTGATTTTCATGTGATTACTTGGGAGTGACTTGTGTGAATATGTTGAATTGGGATCAGTTATGATGTTGATTTTGTTTTATGTGGACATATGCATTTCATGCATAATTGCATGATCAGTAATTGGCAGTTGTGATCAGAGCAGCCAACGAGAGCTTAAAGCTCAACGTGATTGGGCCTTGAGCCCACAATGATTCAGAGCCTAAGGCTCACCGTTTAATGCGCCCTTAATGGGGACAGCTTTAGCGCCGGTCACAACAACGTAATAAATTGGAAAAACGTCACATACGCATTTCATGTGCATTTGAATTGGTTCCTTTGATTGATATAGGAATTATATGGTACTTCTGAATGTGTTTTGGTGAAATAACTGTGTGTATCTGTGTTATACCTGTGTATATGCATGAATTGGGTGAACCATCGATGATGGTTCCTCACTGAGTTCGCAAACTCACCCAAAATTGCAAATTATTTTGCAGGACTGAGAGAGTAGACTCATAGCTCCAGAAAAACTTTTCCTACCGTGTAGATTGAGTTGGCAAGAGAAGTCATGGCACACAGGTCGGTCAGCTGGCACTTTTTGAGGGATGACCTAGCTAGGTTTATGTTTGATTTTCTGTTGGAGTAATGTACAAAAAATACCAGTTGTGTAATTTACTGCTTTGAGATTATGAAATGAGAAATTTATGATTTCAAAAATTAGTGAATTTCATATTAATGCTTTATGATTTTTGATGCCATGTGGAGTGTTAGAGATGGTTCGTAGTGTAACCTTATCATAGGGTGTGTATCGGAATTGACCCACGGGTGTCCCGGCACATATCCTATGGTAAGGGGGTGTTACATTAGGTGGTATCAGAGCATGGTTTGGCATCTGTTGGGACTAGTACATGCTTAGGCTTGAATGATTGTGAGAAATGCAGAAACTGATTAGAGTTCTTGTTTTATTATAGGTCATCCGTTTTTGGTGATCAGATAGTTCAACCAGCTGACCAGGGATCAGTCGGAGCTAGTAGAGAGTCCTCAGTGCCTCGATCTGAGGAGTTACCTCCTAGAGTCCCCGTGAGATGGGAGAGGAGATACAATTTCTTTGCGTGGCGGGTCATGAACTTTATGGCAAGATGAGACCCGTAAGGCTGAGGGATGGCTGGAGAAGACTGAGAGAGTTCTCGACCAGATGGACTGCGAACCTGATGAGAGGTTCGATTATGCGGTGTCACTTCTGCAGGGCCCAGCATACAAGTGGTGGAAGACTGTGCCAGGCAGCACCACCAGGCCTTGCTTACTGTCATGGGCTGATTTTCTGGGGGCCTTCAGGGACAACTATATGCCCAAGGTCTATCTTGACATGAAGATGCAGGAGTTTCTGGAACTGAAGCAGGGTCGGATGTCGGTGGCAGAATATGAGGTGAAATTTAATGAGCTGATGGATTATGCCACTGTGATGATCCCGACTGAGGCTGATAAGTGCCGGAGGTTCGAGAATGGCCTCAATACTGAGATCCGTACCAGGTTGGCCCGATCAGACATGGGCACATTCATTGAGTTGAGGGCCGCCTGAGAGAGTGGAAGCGGTGATGAGGCAGACAGTGAGATAGGGTCCCGGGGTAAGAGGCCAAGTGACAATCAGGGCAGCTCTGGCAAGAGCTTCAGTAAGCGCCAGAGTAGGAGTTTCCGGTCATCAGGAGGATCCAGACAGTCTGGATTTGGACAGAGAGGGAGATTTGTACAGACCGGCAGTGGCAGTGGCAGTGGCAGAGGTTTTGGGCAGATTCTCCCATTTTGTGAGCACTGCGAGAAGAGGCACAGTGGGGAGTGTTGGCGGTTGACTGGAGCTTGTCTTAAATGCGGCTCCATGGATCATCAGATTCAGGATTGCCCAGCTACATTGGGAGCTCAGTCTGCTGGTAGTGGACGAGCCGGAGTAGTACTACTGTACAGCAGAGTAGAGTGGGTGGATCCGGACAGAGGGGCCGAGGTAGAGGCCGAGGTAGAGCCGAGGATCCTTTGTGAGGCGAGGGTCGTGGCAGCCACCACAGCCCCGAGCCGTAGTCTATGCCATGATGAGGCAGGAGGCCCAGGATTCTCCGATGTTGTAGCCGGTATGCTTCTCATTTCGATATTGAGGCATTTGCTTTGTTGGATCTGGATCCACATTCTTTATTGCACCTCATATGGCATGTAGATTGCATGGGGATAGGGAGATGTTATTGATGGGCTAGAGGTGAGTACACCTCAGGTAGTAC
Organism: Erythroxylum novogranatense; assembly: GCA_029891385.1. NCBI lineage: Eukaryota > Viridiplantae > Streptophyta > Magnoliopsida > Malpighiales > Erythroxylaceae > Erythroxylum > Erythroxylum novogranatense. The sequence continues at coordinate 53,794,096 of CM057229.1, forward strand.
TATCGCATTGGGAGAGGTCTGCAAGGGATGCTCGATCCGAATGATCAGCGGTGTTGAGGCGCACCTTATAGTGTTGCCTCTGAGAGAGATCGATGTGATTCTGGGGATGGACTGGCTTACTGCCCATAGGGCTATCATGGACTGCTATACCAAGGAGATTGTTTTAGAGTCTCCTGGTCAGCCTAAAGCAGTGTTCAGAGGAGTTAGTCAGGCAGTACCAGCCCGGATGATTTCTTTCCTTAGTGCTCTGAGAATGATGCAGGGAGGTTGTGAGGCCTATCTGGCTCATGTGATTGACACCAGAATTGAGCAGAGGCTTCAGGATATTCCCGTGGTTAGGGAATTTCCAGATGTGTTTCCTGATGAGTTACCGAGTTTGCCGCCAGATCGGGAGACAGAGTTTACTATTGACCTCGTCCTAGGTACTGCTCTTATATCTATACCTCCATATAGGATGGCACCTGTGGAACTGAGGGAGCTAAAGGCTCAGTTGCAGGAGTTGCTAGAGAAGGGATTTATCAGGCCTAGTGTTTCACCATGGGGAGCTCTAGTTTTATATGTGAAGAAAAAGGATAGGACTTTGAGGCTGTGCATTGATTACAGGCAGCTGAATCGGGTGACAGTGAAGAATAAGTATCCACTGCCTAGGATCGATGACTTATTTGATCAGTTGCAGGGAGCTCAGGTGTTCACTAAACTGGATCTGAGGTTAGGGTACTATTAGCTGAAGATAGCAGAGGCTGATTGTTGGGCCCGGGCCCCGGATCCCCGAATCCCGAGGCGGCCCCTCGGGTCGCGCCCGCGCCGAGCGCCCCAAACCGCGGACCCGATCCCAACATTTAGGCACAATCGATTATTCGATACATACATACACAACCATACATTAAAGACCCTATAATCATAGGGATTTCATACTATTGCAAATTAAAGAAAAGTCAACAAGTATCCTCAATTATAGCAAAATACAAAATGAAATCTAAATCCAAAAATACGTAAGTATGCTCAATGTTAACATGCTCGGAGGGCCAACAAAATACAAACTTAATACAAAGCTCCTAATTTGACCGAAGTTTCCGATGCCGCGCAAAGTCAACGATCAACCGGATCTGCACCTGAGGAGGGAAAGGAATGGGTTGAGCTACACACTCGATGGCTAATATAATTATAGCCATTGGCAATTAGCACAAATCCCAGATATGAATGTATATATATTATATCTATATACAACATCGACATTCACATGCCAATCACTAAAGTACACATTCATTATAATTAATGCAGTTCATAAAACACGCCACATAGTATGCGCCATAATAATCAATTCACATATGCAATGCACATAACAATGGCTCGAGGGTTCCATGGAAACAAAAGGAAGAAACCAAGTTTACATCTGAACTAAATGAGTCCATTCGAGCTCATAGGCCACAAGCGGCAGCCGGAGAAGGCTCTTGTCAACGCACGTGATTTAACTAAATGGTTCCACTCTCACCAAACAAAATCACATAATCATACTCAAATCATTTTATCAAATGATAGGTTTTCATGTTTCTCATTTATCCAAAATTCCATGACCAAGTCGAGGCATAACATGGTCAAAATCGAATGCACTTCTATCAATTCCTATGATTATGTCAAAATAGATAAATCAAAGTCATTCTATTCATCACATTTAACATGCATAGATATAACATATATTCATACATAGGCAAGAAATTGCCTAATCACACAATAACTATAAGTATATTACCCACCTAAGATCGCGCGAGAACTGGACATCGATGTCCTTCTCCTTGCGATAAAATCGGGTCACTTGGTTTCCTAAAACAACCAAGTTCCATTTAGTCAATATCCATAGTAAATGCGAAGCTTGGAATCCAAAGAAAGCATTAAAAATCTATATCCGATCTTCTCCTAAAATTCAACCTCGCGAGGCAAATTCAACTTCCGACTTCATACAACTCGAGCCCTTTATTTCTAGGTCATAATGAATCCAAATTCACCTCAATCGGACATCTATACCAAAAGATATTCCCAAAATATGAAAATCTTATTTCGAAACACGGGGGATCGCCATGACGAAGAGACGCCGTCATGACGAATAATCGCCATGCAATGAAGCGAAGGTTCGCCGAAACCAAACGTCACACGTCGCGACGTCTCCGATCATTCGTCGCGACGTCCACAGCAGAGCACACGTCGCGGCGAATAAACGTAAATTAATTCACACGTCGCGACGTGGCTCCCTTCCCCACACGCCGTGGCGACATTCATACGCCGTCGCGACGTCTCGTTCGAACTCGACTCAACCCCAAATTTCTGATAACCCAAGCTCGATTCTGCTCCAAACTCAAATCTACCACATGCAAAGCATAGATCAAGGCTTATACTACCATTCTAACTCATTCTAAGCTTCAGATTCATCCTAAAATCATCAATCTAAGGATTTTCCCAATTTTTCACCCTAAAATCTTAAAACATCGATTTCTTTCAATCCAAGCCATTACAATGTTTAATCCAAATGAAAACATGATAAGGAGGTCGAAAACTTACCGATTGAGGCTTTAGAATCGTCAAACCGATCGAAATCGCAACTCTTCTCTTCCTCTTCTCCTCTAAAATCGACGGCCACACTCTTCCTCTCTTCTTTCCTCTTCTTTTCTTCTTTTCCTTCTCTTTATAATCCTTTCTCTTTAAACCCTAAGGGCTTGGGCCCTTCCTAATAAGCCAAAGCCCAAAATCATTTAAACCATAATTAAACCTTAATTCCGCATTAATACCCCCGATTAACTCAAATTAAAACATAATCACATAATTACCACAAGTCATGCTTAATGACATCATAAAGAAAATTCGGGGCCTAACATTTCTCCCCCTCTTAAAAGAAATTTCGTCCTCGAAATTTACCTGAATCATCGAAGAGATGCGGATACTTCTCCCGCATGGCCTCCAATGGCTCCCAAGTAGCCTCTTCGACTGAATGATTCCTCCACAAAACTTTGACTAACTTAACCGTCTTGTTCCTGAGAACCTTGTCCTTAGAATCCAAAATCTGTACTGGAAGCTCCTCATAGCTCAAGTCATCCCTCAGCTGAACCTCACTAACCTGAATGACATGCGACGGGTCCGATCTATACCTCCTCAACATAGACACATGGAACACATTATGGATCTGCGACAACTCCGGAGGTAACGCCAACCTGTAGGCGAGTGGTCCAATCCTCTCAAGGATCTCATAAGGACCCACATACCTCGGACTCAACTTACCCTTCTTACCGAACCTCAGCACTTCTTTCCAAGGAGACGTCTTAAGGAATACCTTCTCACCGACCTCATACTCCATCTCCTTTCGGTGAGCATCAACATAGCTCTTCATCCTATCTTCTACCGCCTTAAGTCGCCGCTAACCAAATTAACTTTTTCAACCGTAAATCAATCAACTCGACCCATCAATTGCCTATCCCCTTCCTCATCCCAACAAATCGAGTCCTACATCTCCGCCATACAAAGCCTCATACGGAGCCATCTGAATGCTCGAATGGTACGAATTGTTGTAAGCAAATTCGACCAACGGCAAATGCTCATCCCAAGCTCCTCTAAAATCCATCACACAGGCCCGAAGCATCCCCTCCAGAGTCCGAATAGTCCTCTCCGATCGACCATCCGTCTCGAGGGTGAAAAGCCGATCGAAATGCAACTCGCCCCAAAGCATTCTCGCAACCGCCCCAAAACCTCAAGTAAACCGAGGATCTCTATCAGACACGATCGAATCTGGAATCCCATGCAACCTCACTATCTCATCAATATACTTCTTTGCCAACACATGCAAAGAATCAGTCTGTCTAATTGCCAGAAAATGAGCTGACTTCATCAACCGATCCACAATCACCCAAATAGCATCATGCCTCCTACTGGTCTTAGGCAATCCCATCAGAAAATCCATCGTCACCCTCTGCCACTTCCATTCCGGAATAGGTAACGGCCTCAACTTGCCCGAAGGTGCCTGGTGTTCAGCCTTGACTTGCTGACACACTAGACATCTACTAACAAACTCTGCTATATCCTCTTCATGCCTTTCCACCAAAATGCTCTCAGAATCCCGATACATCCCGGTGCTAACGGGATGCATGGCATAAGGTGCATTGTGCGCCTCATCCATAATCTCATCCTTAATCGCTGAACATCTGGAATACACAACTGCTGCCCACAAATCATCAAACCATCATCCTCACCTCTATCTCGTAATTCTTACCATTAGAATCTCATCTCTGATCTTACTCAACTCTGCATCCTGAGCCTGCAAATCCCTAACCTTTTTCTTCAGCATCGGTCTAACTCGAAAATTAGCCAGAAGACAATCCGGCTCTTCCTGCGTCAAGCTTATCCTAAGCTTGGCCATCTCTTCTAATAAAGGAAGATACACTGATCGAACATGCGCAACCGAAGACTTTCTACTCAAAGCATCTGCCACCACATTGGCCTTGCCCGGATGATACTCAATCAACAGATCATAATCCTTGAGCAACTCCAACCACCTTCTCTGCCTCAAATTCAATTCCTTCTGACTCAGTAAATACTTCAGACTCTTATGATCAGTGAAGATCCGAGTCCGAACTCCATACAAATAGTGCCTCCAAATCTTCAAGGCAAATACCACAGCTGCTAACTCCAAATCATGCGTCGGATAATTCAGCTCATGAGGTCTCAATTGCCTCGAAGCATAAGCAATTACCCGATCTCCCTGCATCAAGACACATCCAAGACCCTTCCTCAAGCATCACTGCATACGAATACCCTCATCTCCGTAAGGCAAAACCAGAATCGAGCACTCGTCAAATGTGCTTAAGCTCCTCAAGCTCCTCCGACACTCTTCACCTGCATAAACTTCGATTCTTCCTCAACAGCTTCGTCATCGGAGCGGATATCATCGAAAATCCCTCCACAAATCGTCTGTAATAACCTGCCAAACCCAGAAAACTCCTCACTTCTGCTACATTCTTCGGAGCCTCCCAATTCACTACTGACTTCTATCTTCTTGGATCCACATGCACTCCACCTTTCGGAGATCACACGCCCAAGAAAGGAAACTTCTCTCACCAAAATTCGCATTTCTCAAATTTGGCATACAACTCATTACTCCTCAAAGTCTCCAAAGAAATCCTCAAATGCTCCTCATGTTCCCGATCACTCTTGAATACACCAATATATCATCAATGAAGACAATGATAAATTGGTCCAAAATGGCTTGAACACCGATTCATCAAATCCATAAAGTCTGCCGAGCATTTGTCAATCCGAAGGCATCACCAAAACTCAAAATGTCCATACCGAGTCCCGAAAGACTTCGCACATCCGACTCCTTAATCATAGAATCGATGATAACCGATCTCAAATCAATCTCGAAAGACTCTCGCTCCTTGCAATTGATCAAACAAGTCATCAATGCGAGGAAGCGGATACCGATTCTTCATCGTAATCGATTCAACTTCCTAATCTACACACATCCTCAAAGATCCATCTTTCTTCTTCACAAATAAACCGAGCTCCCAAGGCGAAGAACTTCGATTCCGATATACCCTTTCTCCAATAACTCATCCAATCGCTCCTTCAACACTTTCAATTCACGAGCCATCCTATAAGGCGGAATCGAAATCGGGCTGAACTCGACAAAAGCTCGATCGAAACTCAATCTCCGATCTGGCGGTAGTCCGGCAATTCCTCGGGAAAGACATCCGGAATTTCGACGACTCTTGGAATACCTCTAACTTCCCTCATGCGCTCTCGAATCCACCACATAAGCCAAAACGCCTCACATCCCGAACTCAACATCTTCTCTGCAACAAAGCCAAACAAATCGGCGGACTTGCCTTTCTATCCCCAAAGAACGTTACTCTCCTACCATCACCCAAATCAAAGTCCACTGTCTTCTGCCTACAATCCAATCGGGCATTGTACCTCTCCAAGGTATCCATACCCAATATCACATCCAATCCGCGCATCTTCAGTGGCATCAGATCTACTACTAGAAGTGCTCCACCAATACTAAGCTCACATCCTCCAAACACCTGACTAATCACAATGTGCTGACCAATCGGAGTACTCACCATCAGCGGAGTATCCAACGGGCTCGCAACCATATCACACACAGGTTTACTCAACGACACAAACGAGTGAGTAGAACCTGGATCAATCAACACAAGAACATCATCAGAAAACAATCGAGCCATACCAGTCCACAACATCTCGCGGCCTCTGCAGATCCTCCAGCGCCATAGCAAACACTCGGCCGGTGCTCGCCTCTCGGTCTTCCCGGAAGACTCACCCTCTTGGCAACATCAGGCGCCCACCTCATCATGCACCTCGACCCATGGTCTGCCCTCCTAGGAACTCGTGATCTCGAGATCCCTCTCTCACGGACTACCGAGGACACTCTTCGCCCTATGCCCTTTCTCATCCCGGTTGAAGCATGCACCGTCAATCAGTAACACTCTCCACCATGGAAACTGCCACAATGCTCACACTTAGGGACGGATGACCTGTCCCCATCTCCCCTCCTACCGCCGCCCACCGTAGAAGCTTGGTGAGAAACAGTTGAGGTCCGTGACGCCTCGGACGGCTCGCACCATCGCTCCTCTCCTCTCGACCGAAAGCGGGGAAGCTCCTAGCACTCCGCTCAGACATAGGAGTACTAGTGCTACCTCCCCTCCTGAACTGCTCTCCGCCCTTCCTCTTCTTGTTGACTGCACTCTTGATATTCTCAATATTCTCTACTCTCAAAGCTGCTTCCACTAACTGCTGGAAGTCACATAAATTCTGACAATCACCTTCTCTCGATAGCCAAATGCGTCCAGACTCAAACCGACGACATCCGCGGTCTCGCCAACATCGATTGAAGCATACCGACAATTGATAAATCGGCGCCATACTCAAAGAATCGTCATCTCCTTTGAGTCAAACTGAGGAACTCCCTCTGCTTCTGCTGCACATATACCTCTGATAGATACTTCTTCTTGAAAGAAACCAAGAAGTCCTGCCAAGATAACCCAACTGGCCTCATCTGACTGCCTGGCACAGTCTCCCACCAATGCAGAGCATCTCCCTGAAGCAAACTAGCAGCATACACAACTCTCTCGTCATCCTCACAATCCATCGATCCAAAGACTCTCTCGCCTTCCTCGGCCAAGTCTCGGCTTCCTCAGATCTGCTGTCCCAAAGAAGTCAATCGCCCATACTTTCTCACATGTTTAACTGCTTTCCCCTCTTAATGGGGTGAAGGAAGGTCGTGGCATCGACCCATGCTTTGAACAAACACCTGAGTAAAGGCCTAAAACATCCTCGGATCAAACTGAGGCACTTGCCCTGGCGGAACCGGCGATTCCTGAGACTGCGACATAGGCTCACTGCCTAGCCCTACAGAAGCCTCAGCATTTTCGGGGGCTACGGACTCATCAGTCCTCTCCTCTCTAGTCGGAGAGTCAGGTGCAGCAGACCCGTGCATAGCTCCTCGTGTCCTTCTACGAGGTGGCATCGTACTCCTTCAAATGGAAACACTAAGGATTAGCTATACAACAATCTACATGTATGCATGACAGGCATGTCACTTAATACAATCAAGGAATGCAACAAATAATCATAGAACACACAATCCTATATGCATTCTAAGCCGAGGACACCTAAACCTAGGCGCTCTGATACCAAACATGTTGGGCCCGGGCCCCGGATCCCCGAATCCCGAGGCGGCCCCTCGGGTTGCGCCCGCGCCGAGCGCCCCAAACCGCGGACCCGATCCCAACATTTAGGCACAATCAATTATTCGATACATACATACACAACCATACATTAAAGACCCTATAATCATAGGGATTTCATACTATTGCAAATTAAAGAAAAGTCAACAAGTATCCTCAATTATAGCAAAATACAAAATGAAATCTAAATCCAAAAATACGTAAGTATGCTCAATGTTAACATGCTCGGAGGGCTAACAAAATACAAACTTAATACAAAGCTCCTAATTTGACCGAAGTTTCCGATGCCGCGCAAAGTCAACGATCAACCGGATCTGCACCTGAGGAGGGAAAGGAATGGGTTGAGCTACACAGCTCAGTGGCTAATATAATTATAGCCATTGGCAATTAGCACAAATCCCAAAGATATGAATGTATATATATTATATCTATATACAACATCAGACATTCACATGCCAATCACTAAAGTACACATTCATTATAATTAATGCAGTTCATAAATACGTCACATAGTATGCGTCATAATAATCAATTCACATATGCAATGCACATAACAATGGCTCGAGGGTTCCATGGAAACAAAAGGAAGAAACGAAGTTTACATCCGAACGAAATGAGTCCATTCGGAGCTCATAGGCCACAAGCGGGCAGCCGGGAGAAGGCTCTTGTCAACGTGCACGTGACGAACGAAATGGTTCCACTCTCGCCCAAACAAAATCACATAATCATACTCGAAATCATTTTATCAAATGATAGGTTTTCATGTTCTCATTTATCCAAAATGCCATGATCAAGTCGAGGCATAACATGGTCAAAATCGAATGCACTTCTATCAATTCCTATGATTATGTCAAAATAGATAAATCAAAGTCATTCTATTCATCACATTTAACATGCATAGATATAACATATATTCATACATAGGCAAGAAATTGCCTAATCACACAATAACTATAAGTATATTACCCACCTAAGATCGCGAGAACCGATTCGATGTCCTTCTCCTTGCGATAAAATCGGTCACTTGGTTTCCTAAAACAACCAAGTTCCATTTAGTCAATATCCATAGTAAATGTGCAAGCTTGGAATCCAAAGAAAGCATTAAAATCTATATCCGATCTTCTCCTAAAATTCAACCTCGCGAGGCAAATTCAACTTCCGACTTCATACAACTCGGAGCCCTTTATTTCTAGGTCACAATGAATCCAAATTCACCTCAATCGGACATCTATACCAAAAGATATTCCCAAAAATATGAAAATCTTATTTCGGAAACACAGGGGGATCGCCGCGACGAAGAGACGCTCGTCGCGACGAATAATCGCCGCGGCGAAGCGAAGGTTCGCCGCGAACCAAACGTCACACGTCGCGACGTCTCCGATCATTCGTCGCGACGTCCACAGCAGAGCACACGTCGCGGCGAATAAACGTAAATTAATTCACACGTCGCGACGTGGCTCCCTTCCCCACACGCCGCGGCGACATTCATACGCTCGTCGCGACGTCTGGTTCGGAACTCGACTCCGAACCCCAAATTTCTGCATAACCCAAGCTCGATTCTGTTCCAAACTCAAATCTACCACATGCAAAGCATAGATCAAGGCTTATACTACCATTCTAACTCATTCTAAGCTTCAGATTCATCCTAAAATCATCAATCTAAGGATTTTCCCAATTTTTCACCCTAAAATCTTAAAACATCGATTTCTTTCAATCCAAGCCATTACAATGTTTAATCCAAATGAAAACATGATAAGGAGGTCGAAAACTTACCGATTGAGGCTTTAGAATCGTCGAAACCGATCGAAATCGCAACTCTTCTCTTCCTCTTCTCCTCTCCGTCGACGGCCACACTCTTCCTCTCTTCTTTTCCTCTTCTTTTTCTTCTTTTCCTTCTCTTTTATAATCCTTTCTCTTTAAACCCTAAGGGCTTGGGCCCTTCCTAATAAGCCAAAGCCCAAAATCATTTAAACCATAATTAAACCTTAATTCCGCATTAATACCCCCGATTAACTCAAATTAAAACATAATCACATAATTACCACAAGTCATGCTTAATGACATCATAAAGAAAATTCGGGGCCTAACACTGATGTTCCTAAGAGTGCATTCAGGAGCAGGTATGGGCATTTCGAGTTTCTAGTGATGCCGTTTGGGTTGACTAATGCCCCGACAGCTTTTATGGCCCTGATGAATAAGGTATTTCAGCCCTACCTAGATCAGTTTGTAATTGTCTTTATTGACGACATTTTGGTGTATTCGAGGAATGCATGTGAGCATAGTGAGCACTTGAGGATTGTTTTGCGCACTATGAGGGAGAGATAGGTTGTATGCCAAATTGAAGAAGTGTGAATTTTGGCTGGATCAGGTGATCTTTTTGGGGCATATTGTGACTGGAGAGGGTATTCAGGTGGATCCGAGTAAGGTTGAGGCAGTGTTGAAGTGGGAGGATTCTAGGAATGTGTTGGAGATTCGGAGTTTCCTCGGATTGACTGGTTATTACCGGAGGTTTGTCGAGGGGTTTTCACTGATCTCAGCCCCTCTGAAAAAGCTTCTGAGGAAGAATGTGGCATTCAGATGGACTGAGGAGTGCCACATGAGCTTTGAGGAGTTGAAATATCGGTTGACTACTGCACCGGTGTTAGCTATTCCATCAGGGACTGGAGGATTTGAGGTGTACAGTGATGCATCACATCAGGGATTAGGGTGTGTTTTGATGCAGCATGGTAGAGTGATTGCCTATGCCTCGAGACAGTTGAGAGCTCATGAGGTAAACTACCCAGTGCATGATTTGGAGTTAGCTGCAGTTGTTTTTGCTCTGAAGATTTGGAGGCATTATCTGTATGGTGAGACTTTTCAGATCTTCACTGACCATAAGAGTTTGAGATATTTACTGAGCCAGAGAGAGTTGAATTTGAGACAGAGGAGATGGCTTGAGTTACTGAAGGACTATGACGGTACTATCGAGTATCACCCTGGAAAAGCCAATGTAGTGGCAGATGTTCTGAGTAGGAAGTCGCATACTAGTACAACTCAGATTCAGGTCTCGAGATTACCTAATTTGATTCAGTTGAGGGCTTTGAATGTTTAGATGAATCTGGAGCAGGATGGAGCTTTAGTAGCCACTCTGAAGCTCAGACCGATGTTATAGGACAGGATCAGGAGAGTTCAGGACAAGGATCCTGTTTTGGTGAAACTGATTGAGAAAGTGAAATCTGATTCGGGTTCGAAATTTGAGTTGAGAGATGGGACTTTATGGATGAGACAGAGGTTATGTATGCCGGATGTGGATAATTTGAGCCGAGAGATTCTGGAGGAAGCACATATGGCTGCCTATGCTATGCATCCTGGTACTACCAAGATGTATAACACTCTTAAGCCACATTTCTGATGGCCTGTTATGAAGAAGCAGGTGGCAGAATATGTCTCCAGATGTATGACATGCCAGCAAGTTAAGGCTGAGCAACAGGCTCCAGTAGGGAAGCTTCATTCGTTGCCTATTCCGGAGTGGAAATGGGAACTAATTACTATGGATTTTATTATGGGATTGCCTAGGACGCCGAGGCAACATGATGCTATCTGGGTCATAGTGGACCGATTGACTAAATCGGCCCATTTCTTGCCAGTGAGGGAGAACAATTCTCTTGATCAGTTGGCCCAGAAGTATGTGACAGAGATAGTGAGATTGCACGGGGTTCCAGTGTCGATAGTGTCAGACAGGGATCCCAGATTCACGACGAGATTCTGGCAGATCTTGCAGTCTGCTATGGGTACTAAGCTGAATTTCAGTACAGCATTTCATCCTCAGACAGATGGACAAAGTGAGAGGACGATTATGACTGTTGAGGATATGCTTCGAGCTTGTATATTGGAGTTTAGAGGAGCATGGGATTAGTAAATAGCTCTAATTGAGTTTGCCTACAACAATCATTATCACAACAGTATTGGGATGGCACCGTATGAGGCTCTGTATGGGTGGCAGTGTCGATCGCCTCCGTATTAGGATGAAGAGGGTGTGAGGATAATTGAGGGTCCTGAGCTGATTCAGGATACTATAGATAAGGTGAAACTGATTTGGAGTCGCACCAAGGCGGCTCAGGATAGACAGAAGAGTTATGTGGATTAGCACAGGAGGGAGATGGAGTATAATGTGGGAGACAGGGTATTCTTAAGGGTGTCACCGTGGCGTGGTGTACTGAGATTTGGTAAAAAGGGGAAGTTAAGCCCTAAGTACATTGGTCCATATGAGATCACTGAGAGGATAGGACCTTTGGCCTATAGGTTGGCTTTACCGAGTGAGATGTCTCAGTTACATGACGTCTTCCACGTGAGTATGCTCCGCAGATATCGTTCAGATCAGACACATGTGATACCGGCTCAGGAGATTGAGGTTGCTAGTAATCTGAGTTATATTGAGGAGCTGATCTAGATTGTCGAGTCACGGGTTAAACAGTTGAGGAATAAGACGATTCCCTTGGTGAAAGTTATCTGGAGAAATCACTCGACTGAGGAAGCCACTTGGGAGACCGAGGAGCATATGAGGAGACAGTATCCTCATCTATTCGATCAACCAGGTAAGAATTTCGAGGACGAAATTTTTATTAGGAGGGGAGACTTGTAACATCCCATCACCGATGGGAAGGGTATTTTAGTAAATTGGGATGGGTTAGGAATATTGAATTATATCTCGGCATGAACATACATCATGTAGCTTCTATAAATGATGATTTGTTGTACATGCACATGGTATACATGCATTCATGACATTTCCCGGCATAAGTGTTTAATTGTGATCTTTTGTGAAATTTATGTGATATTTGTGTTTGAAAAATTGAATTGAAGTGCTCTAGGTGTGTTTTACATTTTTAGGGATTTGTGAGAATTTTTTCAGAATTTTTCGGGGTACTTGCCCGTACCGAAAAATTTCTAACTGGCTAACGGAGTGGATTTTCGGTACTGAAAAAGACTGTCTAATGGCACTGGAAATTTAGGTACATGATTTTAGGAATTATGAATTGTGAGCCATTGGCATTTGGAGAGAAATTGGAGTGAAATTTGGAACCCAAAAAAAATCAGATTAAGTGGCAAGTGACACTTGTCACTTGCCTATTTAATCTTACATTTAAAGGTTATATAAACCCTTCATGTCCTTAGCTTCCACGACTCTTCCTTGGAAGTATGAAAAACCACTTTTGATTGCAAATTGTTCTCCCATCCGTAGTCCTTCCTCCTCATTCCTTTGCTTGTTTTTCTTCTTCTTATTATTACTTCTCTTCTCCACTTATTTAGATCTTCATACCCTATGTGCTCTCTTCCCTTTTATGCACAAAACTCAAAATCCTTGCCTTAAAAGAGTGGTAACCTTAGGTGTGAAGAGAGGGTGGAGAGGATGGGTGTCTTATGAAGAATTAAAGGAATTAAAAGCTTAAGTAGGTAAGGATCTTATTTTATGTTTTTAAATTGGTAGTTGAAGCCTTAATTGTGATGTCTTGAGCCTTAATTTCATGGTACTTGTGATTTGATTATGTGGGTATAAATTTATGTTGTGTAAGGATGAATGTTATAGTATGAGTAGTGTGTGAATTAATTGGTTTTAGATGTAGATGAATGGATATTTAGGGAAGAAAATTTGTGTAGATTGTTGCTGCCAATTATGCTCTATTATACAAGTAAATGTTATGATGATTTTGTGGTTGAATTAGAGGTGTAAATGGATGTTTAGTGATGTGTTATTGGTAGTAGAAGTGATAGGAGTTAAGTTGAAGATGAAAGCTGAAAAATGGATATTGAACCTATTGTACTGTTTTGATCATAACTCATTGTGTAGGTAAGCAAATGAGTTGGAGTTTGTGCCCAATTAAACTTGAGCTTGTTGGTTACAATTTTGTGTGAAATAGGTGTTGTTAAATTGTAACTCTAAAAGGTCTAATTTTAGCATGGAAAGTTATTGGCGATATTTGGAATAAAAAAAGAAGAACCACATAACCTAGAGTTTTGCTGATTTGTCTAAATTAATTTAGAAGGAATTAGGGAAAATGGTCTTCATGCAAGTTGAAGCATGTTAAGTTAGCTTTCCATCCCCATTGATTTTGCTATTTTTAGAGATGTATATTGGGAGATATGAACTGTTTACTATTGACTGGTTTTGAGCATTTTGATGAAACCTAGCCTAAGTGTAGATTTTGTGAGCATTCGGACTGGAAGCAATTTTAGCAATTTATGTGAATTGAATTGGTGTGAGTGATCTTCTGAAAAATTGTATAGGAAGAAATTATCTGTAAAATGACATATGGAATGTAATTTTTGGATGTCAGATTTGGGAGTTATGATTTTGCAAAAACTGAACCTACATTAGGTTTCTCACTGTTGCCCTGATCAGTACATTGTTTGGCAGATTTGAAATTGTTAGAGGTTGAATTGGAATTTGGGTTCTCATGAAAATTGAAATTTGAGATCTTATCTTTTCAGGGATATAAATTAGTAATTTGTTTGACATTTTTGCTAGGAGATATACTGGTTGGAAATTTACTGCTTAGATTGGGACAGTTTAGTAGACAGATGCTTCGGTGAATTATTTGACCTAGTTATAAATGAATTGTGAATTTGGTTATTCATGAACGTTTTAGATAACATTGTGATCTTGATGAGCATATTTCTTGTGTAATTTTTGACTTAAGAGAATGAAAGTTACTAAATTTACAATATATTGTACTGTGTTGAGTGACTTTGAGTGAGCAGTAGATTTCATGGGATTTTTGACACCCTTAGGGGTGGAATTACTTTGAATGGTCTAAATAAAACTTGTAGAGGGTTTCATTATCTTCCAATGAGATATGGTTTATAATTTTCTGAATTGTGTGCAAAGAGTTATGGGTGTTGGAAGTTTGGTTGGAAATCAGAAAAAAAGGAAATAAGGGTTATATATATGTAGATATTAATTGTTTAATGTGAATTTTGGTTTCTTTCGTGAATAACTTTTCCGTCCGACGTCCGATTGACCTGATTCTTGAGGCATCGGATTCATTGAATATTTAATTTCATTTTTTGAGAGATTGGAAATTTTTGGACGGGAAATTGACGTGAGTCCGGGTACTAGTTATGTGGCCACTGTTTTATTTGTTTTTGGACCGATCGAGGCCCGAATTGAGTAATTTCGGTGCCGTTAGATTTCTAATTTTTAGGTGAAATTTTTATGATGGGAGAATTTTGGTTTAGGGCCGGGAATGCCATGAATATGCATTGTATACGTTTTCATTGTTTCATGTGCATTGTTTGATATTTCTAACTATGATTGGTAATGTGTACTTATTTTAATTGTTATAGAGGCACGCTTGGAACGTCATCCCACGGACGTTGCAGAGACTTCCCGGCATTAGCTCGGAAGTTATTAGGTGAGTAACCTAGATGGTTCCTCGATTAGTAAGCGTTTATAATTCGCACTTATAACTCGTGGAGAATAATGGTGGGACGATTGTGTTTGTTTATGCTCGATCATGGATCGGAGGTCCGATGGATTGGGAGATTCGACATAGAAGTGCTATATGTGATTTTCATGTGATTACTTGGGAGTGACTTGTGTGAATATGTTGAATTGGGATCGATTATGATGTTGATTTTGTTTTATGTGGACATATGCATTTCATGCATAATTGCATGGTCGAGAATTGGCGATTGTGACCAACGAGAGCTTAAAGCTCAACGTGATTGGGCCTTGAGCCCCAAATGATTCGAGCCTAAGACTCACCGCTTAATCGCCCTTAATGGGACAGTTTTAGGCGCTCGGTCACAATAACGTAATAAATTGGAAAAGCGTCACATACGCATTTCATGTGCATTTGAATTGGTTCCTTTGATTGATATAGGAATTATGTGGTACTTCTGAATGTGTTTTGGTGAAATAACTGTGTATCTGTGTTATACTTGTGTATATGCATGAATTGGGTGAACCATCGATGATGGTTCCTCACTGAGTTCGCAAACTCACCCAAAATTGCAAATTATTTTCAGACCGAGAGTAGACTCATAGCTCCAGAAAAACTTTTCCTGCCGTGTAGATTGAGTTGGCAAGAGAAGTCATGGCATACAGGTCGGTCAGCTGGCACTTTTTGAGGGATGACCTAGCTAGGTTTATGTTTGATTTTCTGTTGGAGTAATGTACAGAAAATACCAGTTGTGTAATTTACTGCTTTGAGGTTATGAAATGAGAAATTTATGGTTTCAAAAATTAGTGAATTTCATATTAATGCTTTATGATTTTTGATGCCATGTGGAGTGTTAGAGATGGTTCGTAGCGCAACCTTATCATAGGGTGTGTATCAGAATTGACCCACGGGTGTCCCGCCACATATCTTATGGTAAGGGGGTGTTACACAGAAAGCCCATATTATTTTGACAAAGAATTTTAATTTTACTATTAGACATGGTTTAAAACATAAACATATTGTAGCCTGTTTTCATTATAACAATAAGACTTGCACTATATATAGATAACCCATAAACCTTGGATTCTTTTTATTATTTCTTAATTGAAGTTTTGCCAATTTTTGGGATCAACAAGCATCTCTCTTCCTCTTTCTATTTTATTCTCTATTCTTATCTATGGCCCTACACAACTATACTTAAAGAAATCTATAACCTTGTGATATATAAAACCATGACATGTAATCTATTTTTATTATTCAAACTATGCTTTAAGTATTGAATATTCTTAAAGGCCTACTAGTTTATTATTTGTCACAATATGTTGCTAGATCAAATGTTAATACATAATTGCTTGAACACTTTAATATGTGAAGTGACTAAGGTTTAATGAATTATTGCATTAAAATTCTTAGATCCTAGGAAGGACAATCGACTAAATTGAATATAATCTCATTTGCTTATGTTATTTAGTTTCAATGATCTTTCTCATTTTAAAGTTTCTACTAAATAAAACCTTTAGTGCTTAAGTATTTAGGGTTAATTTGATTAGTTATTTTCTAATTAATTTGACTAAGGAGAGATAAGAAAATAGTTCAAATGATGAATATAAGTTTAAATTGATTTATAATTGTATAGGTGATTGGTATATTTGTATATTTTTATTTGATCTTTTAATCAAGTTGATTTGCAATTTGATTATACCATAGAAAGAACTTTATATATGTTAAGGAAGGAAGTGGATAAAAATCATAACAAAACAACTTAGCTTTTAGTTTGTTATTAGCTAGAAATTCTTATTTGGAAGAGTAAAAAGCCATGGTTGAAAATTGAAATTTGAAGGAGTTTGTTGGCCCTAATTTGAACCAATATATGCATAACCATTCCCTAATTTTTATGGTAACCATACTTTTAAATTAAAATTTGGAATATTAAATCTGTTGCATAATATTCATTGTTTTTAAATTTAGGACCGTTATAAGCATTTTAAAGAATTTCATATGATTTACATAAGTTTGAAACTCAAAGGGTAACAAAAGAATAAATTATGTTAAGAGCCCATTTTTGTTTTTATTGAAAGATATATCAAATGATTTTAAGAGGTTATAAGAAGGTCGAATAAGGATGGATAGATAGGGGTTGGTTGGAGGAAGTAGATTATTTCACAAGAATTGAAAATGAGAGGTAGTGTAGCTTTTTAAAAGGAATGTGCCCATGAGATGTAAACAGACATACAAGAGGTTGTTAGTAGTAACAAAAAAAGAAGAAAAAATTTTAAGGCTTAACTAATAGCAAAAGGGTACATACAGAAAACACGGATTAATTGTGGTGAAATCTTTTCTTTAGTTGTTCATCATACTTCTATCAAGATTTTTATGTAATTACTTGGATGAATAAATTAACGTATAGCAACTCAAAGGTTTTAGTCAACTTAGAAAGGAACACTTGATATGTAAATTAAAGAATTCATTTTATGTGTTAAAAAGTCTATATGGTAATGATATGAAATGTTTAACTACTATATGATCTAAATTGGTCATAGAAGATGTGAGTATGATTATTGTGAGTATGTTAAGAAAGTTGATGATAGACTTTTATTTGTTTCCTTATTACATATGGATAATTTGGTAATTGTGTTTAAAAGTTTAGTTCTAATTTTGCATGCTTTATAACAGATTCTATTTGCAAGTGTGAGGAGAAGATAGTTGGAGGAGCCATTGGAAAACAAGAACCAGATATGCTAACTTTAAAGTTGCTGGATTGTTAATTGTTTTGTTTGCGTTCATACTATAGCTATTGAATTTGCTATATGAGATGCCATAATTTGTTCTTTGCCATAATTTTGTACAGATGTCTTAGCTTCAAATATGTATTTATCAAAATCTTCCTTCTTTTAAATTTTCTAAGTTGTTAAACAATGATTTAGCCCTTTTTTTTTTATCTATGACTCTCATAGGTAGTTAGATTTGTTAGAGGCTAACCTAATAATTTGGGGACAGCAATTAGTAGGCCATTGGCAATCATAAATGTCAAACTACTTTTGTGCACATCAATTAGTACCCCATTAGTGGCCATAATACGATCTCCTCAACATGATGGGAACTATTATGAAGAAGCTTATACGAAAAAATTTAGTTTTCCTACTTTAACAGTTAGGTTTTCTACTACTTCATTTAGGTACATAGTAAACATGTCCCCATCCTTTGCTTACTAACATAACATAAAGTTCTCCATCTTATATTGAATTAATAGGTATTTGTTACTCTATGGACAAGAGTTGGATGAAAAGTGTAAGGGTTTCTCGTGAATACATTGATGGAGTGAGGATGTTTATGAATTTTGTGGTTGTAAAAAAGGAAAAGAGTGTGAGATTTCATGCCCTTGTGCACGTTGCATGAATTGTTATATGAGGTCTCAGACGAATGTTTTTGAACATTTAATGCAATTTGACATGGACCAAATCATACACCCGTTGGGTTTTACATGGTGAAGTGCCAGAATATAGATTTATCTCTAGGAAAGAAAGGCTTGAAGCTGCAAATGTAGACATAGATGGGACAGGCATTGATATTAATGAAGGTGATGGTGATGAGGAGGATGATGGGATGCAAGCTTTGCTTGATGATATGGGTACTTCTTAAATGATCGTCCAATTAATCAGGAAGGAAGGAGTCCTCGTACAGGCATTCAAGATTCTATTATGGGTGGCTTTCATGAATTGTTGAGTAAAGCTGCTGAAGAGTTGTATCTGGGATGTACGAATTTTACTAAGTTGTCGTTTATAATAAAGTTGTTACATTTGAAAGTATACAACAAGTGGAGCAATAAGTCATTTGACATGTTACTTGCTATGCTGAAGGATGTATTACCTAATTGTACATCTTTGCCGAAGTGCTATTATAAAGCAAATCAATTTCTACAGAGCCTAGGCTTAGGTTATGTGTCGATACATGCATGTAAGTACGATTATTGCCTATATTGGAAAGAGTATGGGGACTTAGAAAGTTGTCCCTAGTGTGGAACATCAAGATGGAGAATTAATGATGGGAGGGGTAAGAAGATATCACATAAATTATTGCGGTACTTTCCATTAACATCCAGATTACAAGGATTATTCATGTCAAGTAAGATCGCTAAACAAATGACGTGGCATAATGATAGGCCTAAAGGTGACAGTAATAACATGGTTCATCCTTCTGATGGAGAAGCTTGGAAGAGCTTTGATGAGCTATATCCTGAGTTTACCAGAGAACCACGTAATTTTAGACTAGGCTTAGCAACAGATGGGTTCAATCCATATGGCAAATTGTCAGTTTCATATAGCATGTGGCCTATTGTTCTCTTAACATACAATTTAACCCCTTGGATGTGTATGGATGAGTCATTCTTTATGCTATCGTTAGTTATTCCAGGTTCGAAAGCGGTCGGTAGAGACATTGACGTTTATATGAGACCACTACTAGATGAGTTAAAGATGTTATGGGAGGATGGTTTTGATGTTTTTGATGTTTCAAAAGGAGAAAATTTTTGATTGCATGCAGCTTTAATATAGAATATTAATGACTTTTCAGTCTATGGTACTATTTCTGGATGGAGCACAAAAGGATATAAGGCATGCCCTGTTTGTAACAAGGACACTTCTTATAAGTTAAGAAGTAATGTTGGTTACTTAGGCCATCATCGTTTTCTTCCTTATGATCATCCATGGAGAAAAAGCAAGAAGTTTGATGGCAAGAGTGATCATCGGCCTATACCTAACTTACTAGACGGAGAGGATGTGGTGGAACAATTATGTCATGTGCAGAATATATGTTATGGCAAGCACCCCAACAATAAGAGGACATATGACAAGCACCCCAGCAATAAGAGGAGAAGGAGATTGGAAGGAGAGTTTGATTGGAATTAAAAAAATATTCTTTTTGAACTACCATATTGGCATAAGTTAGGATTAAGGCATAATCTTGATGTCATACATATAGAAAAGAATATCTGTGACAATATCCTTAGTACTTTGATGAATGTTGAAGGTAAAACCAAAGATACACTCAAGGCCTGGCGTGATTTGGAAGATATGAATATTCGAAAAGAATTACACTTGATAAGAGCAGTTGATGGAACTATTGTGGGAAAAACTCCAACATGCTATACAATGTCTTCCGATGAGAAGAAGAAGTTGTGTGAGTTTGTAAAGTAGGTGAACTTTCCAGATGGTTACGCATCGAATATATCTAGATGTGTTAATGTTGATGAAAGGAAGATTACCGGACTTAAGTCTCATGATTGTCATATATTGTTACAAAGCATTCTTCCATTAGGCACGCGTTTTATCTTGAACAAAGATGTGACAGGTGTTTTAATGGAGTTGGGGGACTTCTTTCACTGAATTTGTAGACAAAGTTTGAATAAGGATGATGTACAGAAGATGTGTCATGAGATTACTTTAATCTTTTGCAAACTTAAAATGATATACCCATTGGCGTTCTTTGATGTGATGGTACATTTGGCTATTCATTTGCTAAATGAAGCCTTACTTGGTGGACCGGTTGTGTATAGATGGATGTATCCAATTGAGAGGTATTATTTAAATTTATCATATTACTCTTAAAGGTTAACTAAATAGTGGCCTATCTAATTATGGTTAATAATTTGTTAAGATTCGTAGATACACTAAAGGGATTTGTTAGAAATAAAGCACGTCCAGAAGGGTCAATTGTAGAAACGTATGTTGTTAAAGAGTGCATGAAATTTTGTTTAATGTATTTAAAAGGAATTGAAACCAACTTCAAAATACCAGAGCGAATCAATGATATGGTTGATGGTAGTGACATATCAGTATTCTTCCAACAATGTAAGCCGATTGGTGCTGCCAAAACAATTGCTCTTCCTACAAATGAGCTAGAGATTGCACATTGGTATGTGCTTATGAATTGTCATGAGATTAGGCCCTTTATTGAGTAAGTGTTTCTAACCTTTTATCAAATTAAGATATGTCATAAGTAGAGATATTTCATATAATTTTGATTGAATTTATGATGACCTATAGTGAGCACATGGATGAGCTGAGGCAACAAAGTCCATTGCATGTTGACAGGAGACATAGAGAGCAATTTTCTTTTTGGTTAAAGCATCGGGTGAGAAGAACGTTTGTATGTGGTGCACATTAATAATTATTTATTATTAACTAATTTTCATTTCTTGTTATAAATGACGACATTAACTAGCTCTCATGAAGGAAATATGTTTGAGTCTATGTATGCATTAGCATATGGACCTCATAGTTTGGTATAGAATTATACTATATGCAATACAAATGGCATGCGATTTCGCATTGAAGCCCTTGATCTGCGAAGGATTACACAAAACAGTGGTGTTGCAGTGTTAGGAAATTATGGGGAAGATAATATTACATTTTATGGGATGCTGACAAATATTATCAGGCTTGAATATGTTAGAGGTAAAAGTGTTGTGTTTTTCAAATACAAATGGTACAATCTTGGGATTTCGAATATGAGGGTCAACGACATTCTAAAAAGCATCAACATTACTAAGTTTTAGTTCAAGGATGACCTATTTGTTTTGGCAAACCAAGCAAAGCAAATTTTTTTAGTGGAAGATTTGTTACTCGGTTCAAATTGACGGATTGTTCAAGAATGTGAAGTTAGACGTGCATATGATATCCCATTGCATGGTAATGAAAAAGATGCAAATGATGTTAAGGATTCTTTTGATGTTCTAGTGGAACTCGAGGAATGTTCCTTAAAGTTTTTAGATCGAAATGATATTGCATTTGATGTAATAAATAATGTTGTATTGAATTCCGAGCAATGTTTGAATGACGATTTGGATGACTTAGAGACAAGCAGTAGTGAGAATGAATGTGATATTGTATACGAAGCGTCCACTGATGACGACGATGAATAAATTCTTGTACCTTTGTTGATCTATCTTCATTGCTTAATCACATTCTTATTATGCATGTAATATTTGTGTTTGTTTAAGGTAAGTCGTAAGTAAATGTGTTGTGAACCAATGGATGAGTCTTATTATAGTTATTAAAGTTGCATACTTGTTGAAAGTAATAAAGAAATATCACAAGTTAGGGATGCCTAAAGATGAAGAGATCCTGAACAACAATAACCTTGGTACCTCTAAACGGAGTGTGGGTTCAAGCTTCTTACATGCAATATACTAATCAAGCAGACCAACAATATACTCATCAATAACATCAACCATGTAGAGGACTTCATAACCCTTCTTCTTCAACTTCTCAATGATCTTATCTGCACTGTTTGATGCAACCAATAATTATTTCACTATGGTCACTTCATATAGTAGCATTAAATGTTTATGATTTTAGTTCCTATAGCCTTTTATCCCTCTCAATTGATAACTTTAATAGTGCAAATTACTTTTACATTTTAGGTTGTTATTCCTACGGGTTCAAAAGATCACTCAGCTGTGGTGTCATTTGAAGTGGAGCAATATCTAGAGGTAATTATCCTTTGTTGCATTTGTTTTATTTTGGAGTTCATGTTTGTTATTGACATATTGTTGGATGGTTCATCTTGTAGTTGGCTTGGTCGCTTCGATTGAATCGAGGTTGAACTTAAATGTTTGTTTAGCTTGGTCTATTTGTTTATGAAAATGTTGGTGTGACTCACACTAGGAAGGGAAGTAGCATCTGTATTGATGCATAGGTAGCTTTTTAACTTCTGTATTGATAAATATAGGAATATATGGTTTTCGTTGATGATGGTCATGTTAATGTCAATTCTTTATATTTTTTGTTACAAATGTGTTAGAACTTGAAAAGTTTATTCATTACAGTTTTAAAATATAAGCCACTTAACAAAATCAATCTTTTAGCTCATAAGTTCCTAACCATTTACATCACTAACACATTATAACTAAATAACAACACACCCTAAACAAAAACAGATGAAATGAGTCAGATGTTCTAAGATAAAAAGAAAGAGTTTAGGAGTCTACTTATATAATAAGGAAAGTCTTAGGCACCCTAACTCCATCTGTGTAGTGTGAGAATGGAAATAAGATCAAAGTCCTTACCAATGCCCGCTAAACTAGAAGTTTATAGCTAGAGGAAACTTAACAAAATCATTGAGTTATTGCCTACAACACTTTAAGAAATTATAAACCTCTTAATCATGAATTCCTTTAGGCAATTAAGAGTAGGTGTTATAATATTCCTCTGATGTGCACAAAACTAAGGTGGTCAATATGCAATTTCTTTGAGATGGTGCAATATGAAGATAAGAGTGAAATATAAAAACGAGGAAACCATTAGTTCATCATATTAAAAGCTAGATACTGATTGTGAAAACTCATATTAAAAGCTAGATACACCTGTGACAACAATCATGTCTGCCCAAGATACTTCAAAACATCCTACACATATTAACAAGGCAATATGTCATGTAGTTCATTCTAATGCAGTCTCCTATTTGATCAGGAATCAAATCCCAGAAGCAGAACAAAGTTGAACAAATTGAGAACCTCACAAATCACACCTATGTCTTGTTTGACTTGTCAATTAATTGGGTAATTGGTGGTGAGGATACTATTGCTGTTTAGACCAAATAACTCTAGTTGTAAGGATAATAGTCGTATGATATCTCTCACTCTTAGGCTTCACTTGCTTTATTCTCCCCAACTTTGCAATTAATTGTATCAATTAGGTAAATTTTCAGAATTGACCTATATGACCATACCTACGTAGATAACATTTATTGCATTATTTGTTCTATTTTAAATATTTTTAATTTGTAATTCATAGACTTTATGAATTTTATACACTGGTTTATTATTATCTGATATCTTCATAATGAGTTTACAATGTTGCAAGTTCTTTGAATTAGATTTTACAATGATTAAACAATATGCAACTTCTTTGCTTTAATCTAATTTCACCTTTCAATTCCGTTTTGATAATGGTTTAATGGTTCCTTTTACATTTACTTTTACTTATTAAAGTTGTGGCTTCATATTCTGCTTATAAGTTGCAAGTTCTTTGAATATGAACTCTAAAAATTTGTTATTGGAAAAGGAATTTATTATTGGATCCGTGGATACCACTTGTATCTACATTTAGAATAAATGTCTCTTTCTAGCTCTTGCGCAATTTGCCAAAATTGTGTTTTTTATTTATTTATTGCTGGCTGACCTGGGGCTTCATTTTATCAATTTCTGAATCTCTGTTAAGTTCATCATGCTTGTGTTCTTGCATTTGAAAATCAAAAAGTATAGTCCTCGAGTATAATTCTTGATTATAATGTTTTCTGTCCAACTTCCTGATCTGTGTATTTAAGAATTATCCGGTGATGCTTCACAAAGTCATGCTGAAAATATGGATGACGTATCTAGGAGCAGGAAACTTCCTTTTTTTTCTTTTCTGCAATTGGGCTAATCCTGTGACAAAACGTCACATTCCTCTGTCATTTTATTTCCTTAAGAGTCCCAATCTTTCTAAGCCCTCATCTCATAGCTACTACCTCTCAAGTTGATATGCCTCCTTCATTTGAAATTATGCTTAGGAAAGTAATTACTGATGCATACTTGATCATTATATAAAACCAATATTTGGTCAAAACCATTTATTACATGTGATAATGTAATCATTCATAAAAGGAAGAATGATTGAAACAAAAAGAAAACCAATTCTGATGATTCTTCATACTAATGCTCTAAACTCTGATGGCTTATCATCTTCAATATAATGACAAATTCTTGCAAAAGGGAACCTGAAATGAGTTAGAACATAAAACTATAGAGAAATGCTCACAATCATAAGAATGTAAGTGATGATTGAAAATCTTTATAGATGATAGCAACAATGCCATGTTAACAGAACAATAGATAATAAGCTGAAACATATTATTGTCTCCTAATTGTGTGTAATGCCAATGACTAGTTAATTCTTAAATTCTCAATGATGTGCTTCTTTTATAGATGGAAAGGGTGTAGGCATCACATTGTATAAATTCCCAATCATTTAGCTCTTCATTAAAAATTAGTTTCTTGTTTTCTTGTTTTCAACTATTGTTTTTGCATATTGAATTCAAATACAAAGTAAGACACAATCATCTATCTCTTCATTAATCCATATAAAAGGTAATATACTGTCATTATGATAATTTATATTTCTATTTACTTTATATTGTGAATAATTTGTTTTACAATAATTAGATTTTTATTTTGCTTCCTATTTATCCCCATTTATCCTGTTTTGCTACACATGAATGTAAAGACTAATCAACTTCTTAAATGATCCAGTTTCTTATCAACTTAGTTATATGTGTGTAAACGGTTATGCAAGTTATGCAGTTGAGAATGACATTTATGTATTTAATGAAACGACTGCAAAACGTGTTCGCTCCTATTAAGCTTTCATTGATGATATTGATGTTTACAAGGTTGAGAATGTGAAGGCTGTTGAAAGTTAGGTTAATGACATAGGTTAATCAAATGTTTTATTTTCTTGTTCATGGATATTGCATTAGAGACATCATTATGAAGGCTGTTGAAAGTTAGGTTAATGACATAGGTTAATCAAATGTTTTATTTTCTTGTTCATGGATATTGCATTAGAGACATCATAGATAAGGCTTTACAGTGATGGATGTAATGACAAAAAGGGTTTTATGCACTAATGTCAATGTAAATGCAGGTGAATTCCATGGGACCTGGTCTACCCAAGAAGAAGAATAAGGCTGCACCAAGTAGCTTAGTACCTACACAACTGCAGTTGCAGTACCGTCAACTAATTGGAAGTACAGTTAATGAGCCATGTGCTCGTACACAACCACAACATTAGACACCTGCACCTACACCTACACAGGCACAAGCTCAAACCCGTGCACCTTCTGATCCTACTACAACACCAAGAGAAGTCACATCTATGCCTAGTATTCATCCGAG
The DNA here is from genome assembly GCA_029891385.1 of Erythroxylum novogranatense. Lineage (NCBI taxonomy): Eukaryota > Viridiplantae > Streptophyta > Magnoliopsida > Malpighiales > Erythroxylaceae > Erythroxylum > Erythroxylum novogranatense. The sequence continues at coordinate 53,820,198 of CM057229.1, forward strand.
AGATAAGTATGAACAAATTTTGAATATGCGATGCAATATTAGTTCTCCGTCAACTTCTCAGGAGATGCCTCCAGCTTCTAATCATCTGACACCAATCAATTCTTTCTATTATTGGCTCCTCTTCTACAAGCACTGCAGGTATGATCTTAATATTAATTATTAAAATTAATTAAAGTTATTAACATTATTATATGTTAATTATAAATTATTCCTTTGCTATTTTAGGATCCATAACTAATGCAAAAAAATAAGGGGTGTCACAAAAGGACACGGATTAGCAAAGATTAATAAGGCGATTGGTAAAAGATTGGAGATAGAGATCTCCCCTGTTGAAGGATGACCAACCAACTCTGTACAGTCCACCAAATTATCCAGTGAGATTGGTGTGGTATCCCGAACTTCCTTACCTATGAGAACAAAATTTTCAAAAATTACTAATGACGAATTGGACATTGCATTTGATAAGTTAGACGTAAGTATTCTAAACCAATCCAATTTGTACGTGTTTTTCATATGCTTAAAACATTGACCAATAATTTATAATTTTTGACAGCAAAAGCTGGAATGTCGCGCCCCCTTACCGCAGGATAGACACCGGGACGCCCGTAGATCATTTCGATACATATCCTACGATAAGAGTGAGCTACGAACGGTCACTACTATACTTCACATGGCATTATAATAATAAAACATCAAGATAAAAATCACTAATTTTTTAAACCAACTTTTTCTTCATTCATTCATCAAAATCAAGGAGTTTATACATCTGTCATTCTGTACTGTCTGCACATACGTCCCAAAAATCCTAAGACAAAATACTACATGAAAGAGGAAAACAACAGATCTAACTAGGTCCTCCCAAAAGTCCCAGCTGTCCGACCTGTGAGCCATGACTTCTCTCGCCAACACAATCTACACGGCAGGAAAAGTCCCTTTGGAGTTAGGAGTTTACTCTCGGTTCTGAAAAATATGTTGCAATTTTGGGTGAGTTTGCGAACTCAATGAGGTAACCATCATCGATGGTTCACTAATTCATGCAACACCCAAGTATAGCATAGTTATTTCATAAACTCACATTCAGAAGTACCACATGATTGTTAGCATATAAGTATAAGGCATTTTGCCTTTCACTCAATCAAAGAGATTAAATCAAATGCATATGAAATGCGTATGTGACACTTTTCTAATTTTATTACGGTGTTGTGACCGAGCACCTAAACTGTCCCAACATGGGCGCATTAGTCGTTGAGCCTGAGGCTCTGAATCACTGTGGGCTCGAGGCCCAAATACATTGAGCTTTTAGCTCTCGGTAGCTACTTCGGTGTAGCGCCCCCTTACCGTAGGGTATACACCGGGACGCCCGTAGGTCGTACCGATACATAACCTACGATGAGGGTGCACTACGATACGATCGTTTCTATAAACCTCATGGCATCAATATAATAAAGCAGTAATATCGAATTCACTAAATTTCAAAACCAAAAGATACTTCTCATTTCATTTCTTAAAAACCACAAGTTCACAATTCTGTCAGATTACAGCGGTACAAATCAAAAGGGACTACAGTAACTCCTAACTAAGTCATCCCCCAAAAGATCCCAGCTGACCGACCTCTGGGCCATACTTCTCTCGCCAGTACTCACACAGCAGGAAAAGTCTCGCTAACTGGAGCTAGGAGTCAACTATTGCTGTCCTGAAAAATAAATGCAATATTGGGTGAGTTTGCGAACTCAGTGAGAAACCATCATCGATGGTTCACCCAACTCATGCATATTCAAACATCCACACAATATCATATATATATCTATCACAACCAAGAATCACATACATTCAATTTCACATTTATAAGGCGGTACGCCTTTCATACAATTCACGTTTGAACAATCATATATGCAATGTACATGTTACTCTTTCATTTTATTTCGTTGTTGTGACCGTGCGTCTGAGCCCATTTACGTTGAGCCAGTGGCTCTGAAAATATTAGGATAAAAACCCTGATACGTTGAGCATAAAGCTCTGAAAATCGTTGGGAACGAGGCCCTATGCGTTGAGCTTAAAGCTCTGAATACGGTGGCTGCACTGGTCACAACTGTCAATTATCTGATCATGCATAATGGCATGAATGGACATGTTCCAAATTTCACTAGTCATGTCTCAATCCTAATATCAGTATTCAATTTGCATTTGAAACCAATTAAATGACAATTTATGCACACTTAACACTTCTATAGCACATTCCAAATATTTCAAACACCTGTGATCCGAAATCAATCAAAACAATCACACATAATCCATCCTTAACTCCACATGGTATAATTGCATAAAATTAAACACATCAAGGTTGAGAAACCAACTAGGTTACTCACTTCAGAATTTCCGAGCTACTGCTGGAAAGTCTCGCCTACGTCGGACGATCGACGATCCACTTGAGCCTCTACAATAATCATAATATCCAAATATTACTAATTGTACAATTTCCAAAGTCAATTATGCACATGAAGCGAATTAATTGTGTACATGACATGTTTATGACATTCCGACCCTAATCCGAAATTCCCCCAATCTCAATTCTAAAACCCGAATTCAAAATCTCCAAATTGAATTTAATCCATACCCAATTGAATCCACCAATTCCTACATCCCCAATTCAAAACCTCAAAAAGCTCAATTTCAGAAATTTGGGCTCCCTCGCCGCGGCGAGCCCCTCGTCTTCGCCGCGACGTCCGCTCGCTTCGTTGCGGCGAACTAATCCTCCTTCGCTGCAGCGTACGCACCGCGCATGTCGAGACGCAGTCTTCTCCCGCTCGCCGCGGCGCGCCTTCTGCGCTCGTCGCGTCGTGCAAGAAAAAATTCACTCGCCGCTGCGTGTTCATCACACGTCGCGACGTGCGACTCCATCAACACGCCCGAACCCAGAAATTTCCAGATTTCTCAGATTCAAATCCATTCAAATCCCATCTAAACACTCCAAAACAACTTCCTATACTTAACACAACTCATTCCTAACCTTAAATCCACCAAATAACCATTATCCCTAACTTATCAACATTAAATCAAGCAAAATCATCATCCGAAACCTAACATTTTCCATTTCCTTAAATATTCAAACCAATCATCAATCTTACTCAATAACTTAACAAATCTAACTATCTAAGGCCAGAAAGAAGCAAACTTACTTGATTAAAGCCTCAAATCTTCAAGGATCACACTAACCCCAACTCATCGACACCCACGACAACACCCAAAGCTAAACCCATCTTCATCTTCTTCAACACCAAACCAAAGGGGAAAGATCAAGGATAAAAGAAGGAACAATTTGCAAGGAGAAATCAAGAAGCAAAGCCAAGGGAAGAGATCACGATGAAGGAAGGAAAAATTTCTTCTTTCCAAAGCAAAGCATCGTGGAAGCAAAGAATTCAAAGGTTAGGGTTTAAATAATAAGGAAAATAAGGCTTGTTTGGTAATTTAATTGCCACAAGACCAATCCGAACAACCTCAATCCAATTTCTAATTCTAATTTCTCCCGAATTCCAATGGCTCTAAACCCAAATTCTTCAAATCAATCTCTAATCTCCATTGCCATTGGTTATTCAAATTTGGGAACCAGAAATCTAATTAATCAGTCATTGGGTCACTTTTTCGGTCCGGACCTATTACTCCGAAAATTCCAGAAAAATTCCTATAAATCTGCAAAATTGTAAAATTCACGATCATTCACTCCAATTTCATATTTCAAACTCCGAATTCTCATTTCTAACTCAAATTCAATTTCTCTAAACTCAATTGACCTAATCATCTCCAAATTACCAATTTACACAATCAGGTCGGAAATATGTCATACATGTATGTACGTTCACATGCTTATGCAATAAAATCATTTATCAATATTTATAGAGGCTATATATGCATATGCAAATCAATTTATGAAAGTACCAAATCTTACTCCATCCGAATTACCGATATGGCCTTCACATCGGTAACGGGATGTTACTTCGGTCACAACTGTCATTATCTGATCATGCATTCATGCATGGAATGCATATGTAAAAATATAAGTCACAATCAACACTTGTGTCAAAATTTATCACATCATAAACAAGTAGTTCACAAATTCCCATACAAGTAGCACTTCAATGTCATAGCTCCCCAATACATCGGACCTTCTGTCCGTAATCTAGAATCAGAAACACAATTCACTAACCCACCATTATTCACCACAATTTTCTAAGCAAATAATAATTGAGAGAACCGTCTAGGTCACTCACCAATAGCGTCCGAGCTAATGTCTGGAATTCTCGGTAATGTCGGTGGGTTGACGTTCCAAAAATGCCTTTATAACAGTCAAAATATACAAACATTACCAAATGTACAATCAGAAATATTTAGTAATGCACACGTAGAAATTAAAATGTGTACAATGCATGTTCATGAAATTCTTGGCACTTTTCCAAAAATTCTTATCACAAAAATTTATCTTAAAATTAGAAATCCAAAGACACTAAAATCGCTTAATTCGGACCTCTATAGGTCCAATTATTGACAAAACACGGACCAGAAATATAATTACTCGGTCCCCTCACTTTGACCTAATTAAACCATGCCAATTTCATCTATAAAAATTCACAATTTCACATAGAAATGAAATTAAACAATTCACGAATCCGATGCCTCGAGAATAAGGTCAATCGGATGTCCACAGATCAAGAATTCTCTAAAATACTGAACCATGTTCAGAAAATTTTCCAACTCACTTTGATTAAATCAATCACCCTCAATTTAATCTAAAAAATTCACAATTTTTCATAGAAAGGTAGAGGGATGTCTTAGGAATCCAACACTTTAAAAATCAGGTCTATCAGAGGTCGAACGAAAAAGGTATGGCGAAAAGAATGGAGAGAGGTCGGTCAGGAAAAATTCTAAATCGGAGCTCGCACTCTCGAGTAAGCGAGGCGCTCGGGAGCGGGTCGCTCACCAGGGCGACCGAACGGGAGAGACAGAGTGGGAGCGATCGAGCGGGAGCAGCCGAGCAGTAACGACCGAACGGGAGCGACCGAGCGGTTACGACCGAGAGGGAGCAGTCGAGCGGGAACGACCGAGCGAGTAGCTCACCAGGGTGACCTTCCAACTTCTAAAAATTCATAACTTGGGACTCAGAACTCCAAATTTTTCAAATTTGGTATCAATGGAAAGATAAAAGAAGCTCTATAATTTCCATGAAGGACTGAAAAACTAATTCCATCTCTAAAAGGGTCAAAATTTCACTCAAAGTTTCTGTCCAATTTAAGTCTCCCCAAACAGTATCACAACTTGTAAAAATCATAACTTCCTAACCCATTGTCCAAAAATTCCATACTTTAACTCACTGAAAATATCAGAAAACATGCTACAATTCTCATGAAGGACTTAAAAACAATTTCCCCCTCTAACTAAATCAAATTCACACATGATTGTGGTTGCCCTGTTAAAGAGTATTAAATCAACATATCACCTAAATCATAACCATACTTGAAAAATTCATAACTTACAATCCCTACATCTAAAATTAGCATATTATACCTCATTACAAAGCTAAGACATTCCTCTATAACTTTCTATAAAATCACTTGAGCTAATTTAAACCATAACAGTCCAGAATTAGCTTCGAAGCACAGAAATCACAAAACCTATACTTAGAGACATTTCACACACAAAGCACAATCATTCTTTGAAAAACCATCTGAAAGTTCACAAGTCATAACTATCAACCTCAAACTCGAAAAAAACCATACTTAGTGGCTATAGAAAGTTAACAAGAAAATATTCAACTTTCATGAAGACCAATTTCACAAAATCTGTCTACTTTAGCCTAGAAAAATTCCCCAAAGTTTCAGGTCACAAATCTCTAAATACTAGAATTACCACTATTCACCCTGCACATATATCTCACTTTCAAAGCAAAATTCGAAACCCTAAAAGCCATAATTGGACAGAACATTCTTCATAAAATTCTATCCAAACTTCTCAAGTTTAATTCAAGCTAAACCTCATCTCAACAACATAACCATATCAAAAGTTATGACCCAAACATTGAAATGTACTCACATTCCATTTTCCAGCTTTTACACCTAACTCTACTCCTATCATTCTAATACCATTTCTACACCCATAAGCATCCAATTTAATCACTAATTCAGCCAAAATTTCATCAAGACCCTCACTTGAACATGTTAGACCCCAATTTTTTTTAATGATGATATTAAGCATGAATTGTGATAATTGTAGTTTTATGCCTTGAATTGATTAAATTGAGAACATTAGTGGATTTATTTGAGTTTAGTACGATTGAATGAGAATTAAAAGGTAAGAATTATGAGGGTATTTTGGGAAAATGACTTAGGTTGAAGAGGGTTTAGGCTTGTGAGAAGGGTAACTTAGTCTTTGTTCCCTTTAGGTTTAAGGGAAAGAAATTAAAGAGAAAAGAAAGAGAAGAAGGAAAAGAAGGAAATAGAAGAGAAGAGAAAGAGGAGAAGCGCCGTCGGTGGAGAAGAAGAGAAATTTTCGATCTTTGAGACTTCTGACAGTTTCGAATTATTTCCGGGTAAGTCTCATTTTGTTTAAGCTTGTTTTAGTTGGATTAAACCCTAAGATGTCTTGAATCTGTGAGAATCGAAGGTTTAGGATTTTAGGGCATAAGTGTAGGGATTTCCTTGGGTTGATGTGTTTGTGATGGATTTGAAGCTCAGAATGGGTTAGAAATGTAGTAGAGGACTTGATCTATAGTTTGGTTGTGTTGCAATTGAGTTTGGGAAAAGAATGAAGTCGAAAAATGCAAAAATCAGGAGTTCGGAGTCTCAACTCCAACCTGCACGTCGCGACGTACGCAAGAGCACGCCGCGGCGTGCGGAGAAATGGTGACACGCCGCGCAAGTGATGAGCACGCCGCGACGCACACTTTGGTGCACGCCGCGGTGAACCCCCCCCCCCCTGTTGTCCGAAAGTGAAATTTTTTAGTATTTTGGGCATATCTTTTGGTATAGATGTCCAATTGAGGTGATTTTGGATTCGTTGTGAACTAGAGAGAAAGGACTACAGGTTGGGAGGTTCGGAAAGAATTCGAGAATTTTAGTCAGAAGTCGAATGTAGACTTATAGTACAAGGACTTTGGATTTTCACGCTTATCGATTATTTGTCTTTGAACATTGTTTGATTTGGAACTTGATTTATTATAGGGAACCAAGCTGATTTGACCCAATCGCAAGAGGAAGGACAGCAGTGAGTCTGATACTCAAGCGATACTAGGTGGGTAATATGTTTATGGTTATTGGGTGTATGAGCAAATGGCCTGATGTATGCTTGCTTGCATTATGTGACATTACTTGTGTTGAATTCTACGAGAATATTGAACTTGCATTATGATTAAAATTATGCATGGTTTGATAGGCCTTATGGAAATGGACAAGAATGAGAATTTAGAACAATGTGAAAAATGCTTTGAGCATGAATCGAATGGATTATGTGATTTGTTTGGGTAAGAGAGTTACGGATGGAGTCACGTGCATGTTGACATAAAGCCTTCTCCCGACTGCCCGCTTGAGGCCACGAGATCCTTGAAAAATCAGACTCGGATAGTTTACAGATTTACCTTTGGTTTATCCGGATCGTTTACGGAACTCTCGAGCCAATTGTTTGTGCATACACGATCGATTTGTTGAGCATAACATATGATGGATTTGACAGACTTGTTGCATAATGATTGTTATGCTGAGAAACAGAAATTGCATGACCTATGTTTATATGAATGTGAATATATTGATGACTTTTGATTTGCTAGTGATATATGTATATTGCTTGCTTGTGTGGCTCGTTGCCAATGGCTATAAACGTATATGCCACTGAGCTTCGCAGCTCACCCCATTACTCTCCCCTCCTTAGGTGCAGATCGAGACGATTGTCGACCTTGCAAGGCATCAAAAACTTCAAGCTAGTTAGGAGCCTTGTATAAGTTAGTACTTTGGTTAGCCCACTAACATTTCATCATGGAGCATACTTTTGTATTCTGGGATTTCATTTTATTTTGTATTATGCTGCATTTGAGAATACTTGTTAAATTTCTTTGAAATTGTAATGGCATGAAGCCCCTTAGTTTATGGGGTGTTTAATTCACAAATGAAATGCATGTGTAGAATGTATAAATGAGTATATATGTATGCATATGTATGAGTATAGGTATGTGTCAATCGAATTATGTATTTGTATGGATGTTGGGATCGGGTCCGACGTTATGGGGCGCCCGTCGCCGGCGCAACCCGAGGGGCCGCCTCGGGGATCGGAGATCCAGGGCCCGGGCCCAACATGTTTGGTATCAGAGCACCTAGGTTTAGTGTCCTTGACTTAGAATGCATGTAGGACAAACTGTGTGATGTATGATTAATTGTTGCATTGATTACATGACATGCATATCATGCATACATGTAGGTTGTCATATAGCTAATCCTTAGTGTTTCCATTTGATGGAGTACGATGCCACCTCGTAGAAGGACACGAGGAGTTATGCAAGGATTTGCTGCACCTAACTCTCCGACTAGGGAGGAGAGGACTGATGAGTCAGTAGCTCCAGGGAATGCTGAGGCTTCTGTAGGGCTAGGTAGTGAGCTCGTTCCGTCGCAGACGCAGGAGTCTCCGATTCTGCAAGCGCAAGTGCCTCCATTGGATCCGAGATTGTTCCAGGCCTTTACTCAGGCATTCGTGCAGGCTATAGGTCTGATGCCACAGCCTTCTGCTTCAGCCCCAGCTCAGAAGGGGAGACGGTTTGATAGGTTGAGAAAGTATGGGGCAGTTGATTTCTTTGGGACATCAGATCCTGAAGAAGCCGAGACTTGGCTGCGAAAGACTGAGAGAGTGCTGGATCAGATGGAGTACGAGGATGACGAGAGAGTCATCTATGCTACCAGCTTGCTTCAGGGAGATGCTCTTCACTGGTGGGAGACTATGCCAGGCAGTCAGATGAGACCAGTAGGGTTGGCGTGGCAGGACTTCCTTGTGGCTTTCAGGAAGAAGTACCTATCAGAGGTTTACATTTAGCAGAAGCAGAGGAAGTTCCTTAGTCTCACTCAGAGGGAGATGTCAGTGAGTGAGTATGAGCGTCAATTCACGCAGTTGGCGAGATATGCTTCAGATCTGATGCTGAGTGAGGCTGCTAGATGTCGCCGGTTTGAGTCGGGTCTGCACTTGGCTATCAGAGAGAAGGTGATAGTGCAGAACTTCTGTGACTTCCAGCAGTTGGTTGAGGTAGCTCTGCGAGTGGAAAATATAGAGAATATCAAGAGTGCAGTGAACAAGAAGAGAAAGGGCAGAGAGCAGTCCAGGAGAGGAGGTAGCACTAGTACCCCTATGCCAGACAGGAGTGCTAGGAGCTTCCCAATTCACTCAGAGGAGAGGAGCAGTGGTGCGAGCCGACCTAGGCCGATGAGGACTTCTACTGTTTCTCACCAAGCCTCAACGGTGGGTGGCAGTATAAGGGGAGATGGAGATAGGACATTCGTCCCGAAGTGTGAGCACTGCGGGAGATCTCATAGAGGAGAGTGCTTCAGACTGACAGGAGCTTGTTTCAACTGTGGGGAGATGGGACACATTGCCAGAGAGTGTCCTCAGCCTCCACGACAAGAGAGACGTCAGATGCAAGCTTCGAGGAGGACAAAGACTATGGGACGAGAAGGCTGCGGCGAAGTGGGCGATTCGAGATGCACCGAGGGTGAATCTTCCGGGAGACCGAGAGCGAGGCACCAGCTCGGTGTTTGCGATGACTAGAGAGGATCGAGACTGCCCGGATGTCGCCACCGGTGCAGTTGATTATTTTCTCGATCTTGTGATTATTTTGATTGATCCGGGTTCTACTCATTCGTTTATTTCTTCGAGTAGACCCGTGTGCGATAGGATTGTGAGCCCATTGGATACTCCGCTAATGGTGAGTACTCCAATCGGCCAGTACATTGTGATTAGTCAAGTGTATAGAGGTTGTGAGATTTGCATTGGTGGAAAACTTCTAGTGGTTGATTTGATGCCACTGAAGATGGGAGGAATAGATGTGATTTTGGGCATGGATACATTGGAAAAGTACAATGCTCGTTTGGATTGTAAGCAGAAGACAGTGGAGTTTGAATTGGATAGCGGCAAGAGAGTGGTGTTTGTGGGGGACAGGAAAGTGAGTCCACCCAGAATTATTTTAGCTTTGACAGCAGAGACGATGATAAGGAAGGGTTGTGAGGCATTTTTGTCCTATGTGGTTGACACCAGGGCAGATAGGGGAAAGTTGGAGGATATTTCAGTAGTCAGGAAATTCTCAGATGTCTTTCCTGAGGAATTGCCAGGACTACCGCCAGCTAGGAAAATTGAGTTTCCCATTAAGCTTCTGTCAAGTACAGTGCCGATTTCAATTCCTCCTTACTGGATGGTTCCGGCAGAATTGAAAGAGCCTAAGGAGCAGTTGGAGGAATTGTTGGAGAAGGGGTATATTCGACCGAGTTCTTCGCCTTGGGAAGCTCCGGTCCTATTTGTGAAGAAGAAAGATGGATCAATGAGGATGTGTGTGGACTACAGGAAGTTGAATCAAGTTACTGTGAAGAACAGATATCCGCTTCCTCGCATTGATGATTTGTTTGATCAATTGCAAGAAGCGAGAGTCTTCTATAAGATAGACTTGAGATCGGGTTATCACCAGTTGAGGATTAAGGAGTCAGATGTGCCGAAGTCTGCTTTCAGGACTCGGTATGGGCATTTCGAGTTCTTAGTTATGCCTTTCGGACTGATGAATGCGCCTGCAGCATTTATAGATTTGATGAATCAGGTTTTTAAGCCATTCTTGGACCAATTTATCATTGTCTTCATTGATGGTATCTTGGTGTATTCCAAGAGTGATAAGGAGCATGAAGAGCATTTGAGGATGGCTTTGGAGACTTTGAGGAGGAATGAGTTGTATGCCAAATTCGATAAATGCGAATTTTGGCTTAGGGAAGTTTCATTTCTTGGATATGTGATCTCAAAGCAAGGAGTTCATGTGGATCCAAAGAAGATAGAAGTTGTGGTAAATTGGGAAGCCCCGAAGAATGTAGCAAAGGTGAGGAGTTTTCTGGGTTTGGCAGGCTATTACAGGAGATTCGTGGAGGGATTCTCTATGATAGCCGCTCCGATGACGAAGTTGTTGAAGAAAAATCAGAAGTTTGTTTAGAGTGATGAGTGTCAGAGGAGCTTTGAGGAGCTCAAGCGCAGATTGACGAGTGCCCCGATTCTGATCTTGCCATCGGGTGTTGAGGGATATACTGTGTACAGTGATGCATCGAGGAAGGGTCTTGGTTGTGTTTTGATGTAGGGAGATCGGGTGATTGCATATGCTTCGAGGCAGTTGAAGCCTTATGAGCTGAATTATCCGACGCATGATTTGGAGTTAACAGTTGTGATCTTTGCCTTGAAGATTTGGCAGCATTATTTGTATGGAGTTCAGACGAGGATCTTTACCGATCATAAGAGTCTGAAGTATTTGTTGAGCCAGAAGGAATTGAATTTGAGGCAGCAACGATGGATCGAGTTACTCAAGGATTATGATTTGTTGATTGAGTATCATCCGGGCAAGGCCAATGTGATGGCAGATGCCTTGAGTAGGAAGTCTTCGATTATGCATGTTCGGACGGTTTATCTTCCTTTATTGGAAGAGATGGCCAAGCTTAAGATAAGCTTAAAGCAGGAGGAGTCGGATTGCCTTCTAGCTAATTTCCGAGTGAGGCCGATTCTCAAGGAAAAGGTTAGGGAATTATAGGCTCAAGATGCAGATTTGAGCAAGCTTCGAGATGAAATTCGGAATGGCAAGGTTTCTGAAATAGAGGTGAGAGATGATGGGCTTATGACAGTGGGAAATAGGTTGTGTATCCCAGATGTGCAGGAGGTTAAGGCTGAGATCATGGATGAGGCACATAATGCGCCTTATGCCATGCATCCAGGTAGCACTAGGATGTACAGGGATTTGAGAGAGCATTTTTGGTGGAAGGGCATGAAGAGAGATGTAGTAGAGTTTGTTAGTAAGTGTCTAGTGTGTCAGCAAGTCAAGGCTGAGCACTAGGCACCTTCAGGCAAGTTGAGACCGTTGCCTATTCCGGAGTGGAAGTGGCAAAGGGTGACTATGGATTTTTTGATGGGTTTGCCCAGGACCAGTAGGAAGCATGATGCCATATGGGTTATAGTGGATTGGTTGACCAAGTCAGCTCACTTTTTGGCGATCAAGCAGACTGATTCTTTGCATGTGCTAGCAAAGAAGTGCATCGATGAGATAGTGAGGTTGCATGGGATTCTGGATTCGATTGTGTAATGTGAGATCCTCGGTTTACTTGAGGTTTTGGGGTAGTTGCAGGAAGCTTTGGGGAATGACTGAATTTTAATCTGGCGTTTCACCCTCGAGACGGATGGTCAATCTGAGAGGACCATTCGGACACGAGGATGCTTGAGCTTGTGTGATGGATTTCAGAGGAGCTTGGGATGAGCATTTTTTGTTGGTCGAATTTGCTTATAACAATTCGTATCATTCGAGCGTTCAGATGGCTCCATATGAGGCATTGTATGGGAGCAGATGTAGGACTCCGATCTGTTGGGATGAAGAAGGAGAAAGGCAATTAGAAGGACCAGAATTGATTCAGACAACAGTTGAGAAAGTCAATCTGGTTAAACAGCGACTTAAGGCAGCACAGGATAGGATGAAGAGTTATGTTGATGCTCACCGAAAGGAGATGGAGTATGACATCGGTGAGAAGGTGTTCCTTAAAACGTCTCCTTGGAGAGGAGTATTGAGATTCGGCAAGAAGGGTAAGTTGAGTCCGAGGTATGTGGGTCCTTATGAAATCCTTGAGAGGATTGGACCACTGGCCTACGGATTGGCGTTACCTCCGGAGTTATCACAGATTCACGATGTCTTCCATGTGTCTATGTTGAGGAGATATAGATCGGATCCGTCACATATCATTCAGACTAGTGAGGTTCAGTTGCGAGATGATCTGAGTTATGAGGAGCAACCAGTGGAGATCTTGGACACAAAAGAAAAAGTCCTCAAGAACAAGACGGTTCAGTTAGTCAAAGTCCTGTGGAGGAACCATTCAGTAGAGGAGGCTACTTGGTAGCCATTGGAAGCCATGCGGGAGAAGTATCCGCATCTCTTCGATGATTCAGGTAATAATTTCGAGCACGAAATTTCTTTTAAGAGGGGGGAGAAATGTTAGACCCCAATTTTTTTTATGATGATATTAAGCATGAATTGTGATAATTGTGGTTTTATGCCTTGAATTGATTAAATTGAGAACATTAGTGGATTTATTTGAGTTTAGTACGGTTGAATGAGAATTAAAAGGTAAGAATTATGAGGGTATTTTGGGAAAATGACTTAGGTTGAAGAGGGTTTAGGCTTGTGAGAAGGGTAACTTAGTCTTTCTTCCCTTTAGGTTTAAGGGAAAGAAATTAAAGAGAAAAGAAAGAGAAGAAGGAAAAGAAGGAAATAGAAGAGAAGAGAAAGAGGAGAAGCATCGTCGGTGGAGAAGAAGAGAAGAAGAAGAGAGATTTTCGATCTTTGAGATTTTCGAAAGTTTCAAATCATTTCCGGGTAAGTCTCATTTTGTTTAAGCTTGTTTTAGTTAGATTAAACCCTAAGATGGCTTGAATCTGTGAGAATCGAAGGTTTAGGGTTTTAGGGCATAAGTGTAGGGATTTCCTTGGGTTGATGTGTTTGTGATGGATTTAAAGCTCAGAATGGGTTAGAAATGTAGTAGAGGACTTGATCTATAGTTTGGTTGTGTTGCAATTGAGTTTGGGAAAAGAATGAAGTCGGAAAATGCAGAAATCAGAGTTCGAGTCATGACTCCGACCCATACGTCATGACGTCTTGCATGAAGAGGACGCCGCCAGCGTCTTGAGAAATGGTGACACGCCGCGACGCACACTTTGGTGCACGCCGCGGCGAGTTGGGTCGTTCGCCGCGGTCCCCTGTTGTCCGAAAGTGAAAATTTTTAGTATTTTGGGCATATCTTTTGGTATAGATGTCCGATTGAGGTGATTTTGGATTCGTTGTGAACTAGAGAGAAAGGACTACAGGTTGGGAGGTTTGGAAAGAATTCGGGAATTTTAGTCAGAAGTCGAATGTAGACTTATAGTACAAGGACTTTGGATTTTTACGCTTATCGATTATTTGTCTTTGAACATTGTTTGATTTGGAACTTAGTTTATTATAGGAAACCAAGATGATTTGACCCAATCGCAAGAGGAAGGACAACAGTGAGTCTGATACTCAAGCGATACTAGGTGGGTAATGTAACATCCCGTCACCGATGGGATGGGTACAGTTCCTCTCATATGTATTTTGCATGTGTATTCTGTATGTGTATTCATAGCCTCTGCATATTTGCTAAATGTTCAGCATTTCATCAGCATATGTATGTACATGCATGTATGACAGAATTCCGACTTGCTTGTGATATTGGAGACTTTGTGATTAAGGTTTAGTGTGCTTTGATTTGTGAAATTGGAGGAATTGTGAATTAAGGTAAATTGTGTTATTAGTGAATTTGATATTTGATTTATGAAATTGGAGAGTTAAATTGAATTTAGGAATTGAGAATTGAAATTTGGAGTATGTGATTAGGTATTTTCTAATTTTGTGGAATTATGGAAATTTTTCTGGAATTTTCGGAGTATTAGGCCCGGACTGAAAAAATGAGATAGATGACTGATTAATTGAATATCCGGTTCCAAAATTAATTATCCAATGGTAAGGATAGATTAGAAATTTGAATTGAGGAATTAAGATTTAGCCATTGGAATTCGGGAGAAATTAGAGTTAGAAATTGGACTGAGGTAGTTCGGATCAGGCTAGTGGCATTTAAATTAGCCAAACAAGCCTTGTTTCTTTTTATTTATATATAGCTATACCTTTGAATCTTACTTCCACGATACCTTTAGCTCTTGATTTCTTCTTCTTCGTGGATCCTCTTGGGAGTTGCTGGTGATTTCTTCTTGCTGTTTTCTTCCTTTTCTACCTTGGATCTACCTTCTGGTTTAGGATTGAAAGAGAGAAAATGGGTTTGAGATTGGAGAAGCCGTGGGTGTCGTGAGTTTCGTTTGGGGTGATCGTTGAAGATTTGAGGTTTTAAATCAAGTAAGTTGCTTCTATCTTGTCTTATATAGTTTGATTAGTTGATTTATAAAGTTATTTGAATGATTTAATTGCATATTAGAGGATTGTGATTTAGGGTTTCTGACGATAATTTTAGGTGATTTTAGGGTTTAGATTTGGGGAAAATGATTGTTGGATGAAATAGAAGCTAAAGATTTGTTGTATAAGGTATATGGAGTTATTTAGGAGTGATTTGTGAGGAGAAAACCTGAATTTAGTGCTGATTACTGTCGAGAATCTGAGATTTTCTGGGTTTTCTGGGCGTGGATTCTGATCGCATGATTACGCGGTATACGAAGAACACGCCATGACAAGCTGGTTACTCACTTGACGCCATGACGCAGCATGGAAGGCACTTGTGGCGAGAAGGTTTAGCGCGTCGCGTCAACGCGCGACGCGTCGTCGTCGCGACCAGTGAGTGATTCGCCATGGGCGATTCGAAAGTGTGACGAACGTGGCGAGAAATGGGTACTCGCCGCGGCGAAGGATCTGATGCCGCGGCGAGGAATGCATTGTTCCGAAATTGAAATTTGAGGATTTAGAGAATGGGATTTAGGAATTTGATGGTTCAATTAATTATGGATTAAATTCAATTTGGAGATTTCAAATTTGAGATTTAGAATATGAGAAAGGGGAAATTCGGAGTTGTATCGGAAATGTCATAACGTGCATAGTACTTACATTATTTAATATATTTGCATACTTGATTCTGGACATTGGTCAATTTGGTGATATTCGAACGTTCTGATTCTTATAGAGGCTTTAGTGGAGCGTCGTTCCTCTGACGCAGCTGAGACTTCCCGGCAGTAGTGCGGAAGTTTAGAGGTGAGTAACCTAGTTGGTTTCTCAATCTCTAATGTGCTATGTGCTTTGTGCGTGAATTATTTGTGAATATGATTGAGTGACCCGCATGCGATATGTTATGGTGAATGATTAGTATGAGATATGTTATTGAGAATTGTGAACACATGCTAGGCATGAATAGAAATCGATGGCAGCGGTTGTGGTGGAGCACATTACGATCTTATTAGAGCTATAAGCTCGCCTATATGATAAGTGAAAAGGGATTAGTGCATACCGGAGGGCTCTCCTATCTCTAGTGGCGTGGGCGTAGTGTATACCAGAGGGCTCTCCCACCCGAAAAGCGATTTGGTGTGATGTGCCTGAAATGGGATAATTTCGGCGCTTGATCACAACAATTAAAATGAACTGAAAATCATTATGCATTGATGCTGTAATTATGTTGTGAGTGTGATATGGAATTAATTGTAAATGGGTGATTATGATTTTATGAGTTACGATTTATGATTCTAAATCGATATGTGTTACTTATGCGCAATTTTGCGTAATGCATGAATTAGTGAACCATCGATGATGGTTACTCATTGAGTTTCATAAACTCACCCAAATTGCGACTATTTTTCGTGACGATGAGTGTGACTTCTAGCTCGGATTTTGAGACTTTTCTGCTTTGTGTGTGTGCTTGCGAGAGGAGCATGGCCCACAGGTCGGTCAGCTGGGGATCCTTTGGGATATTTTGGGGATGACCTAGATAGGAGTTAGTACTGTCTATTTTTGGATCAGTATATTTGAACTTATGACAGGATATTGTATTTAGGTTTTATGAATGAAATGAGAAGGACTCTTTGGTTTTAAAATTTAGTGGATGTGATTATTACTGCTTTATTATATTGATGCCATGAGGTTTATTAGAAGTGATTGTTTGGTAGTGCACCCTCATCGTAGGGTATGTATCGGTATGACCTACGGGAGTCCCGGTGTATACTCTACGGTAAGGGGGCGCTACAGGTAATATGTTTATGGTTATTGGGTGTATGAGCCAATGGCCTGATGTATGCTTGCTTGCATTATGTGACATTACTTGTGTTGGATTCTACGAGAATATTGAACTTGCATTATGATTAAAATTATGCATGGTTTGATAGGCCTTATGGCAATGGACAAGAATGAGAATTTAGAACAATGTGAAAAATGCTTTGAGCATGAATCGAATGGATCATGTGATTTGTTTGGGGAAGAGAGTTACGGATGGAATGACGTGCACGTTGACATAAAGCCTTCTCCCGGCTGCCCGCTTGAGGCCACGAGATCCTTGAGAAATCGAACTCGGATAGTTTACGGATTTACCTTTGGTTTATCCGGATCGTTTACTGGAACTCTCGAGCCAATTGTTTGTGCATACACGATCGATTTGTTGAGCATAACACATGATGGATTTGATGACTTGTTGCATAATGATTGTTATCTTTGAAAGCGTAAATTGCATGACCTATGTTTATATGAATGTGAATATATTGATGACTTTTGATTTGCTAGTGATATATGTATATTGCTTGCTTGTGTGGCTCGTTGCCAATGGCTATAAATGTATATGCCACTGAGCTTCTTAGCTCACCCCATTACTCTCCCTCCTCAAAAGTGCGGATCGAGACGATTGTCGACCTTGCAAGACATCAGAAACTTCAAGCTAGTTAGGAACCTTGTATAAGTTAGTACTTTGGTTAGCCCACCAACATTTCATCATGGAGCATACTTTTGTATTCTGGGATTTCATTTTATTTTGTATTATGCTGCATTTGAGAATACTTGTTAAATTTCTTTGAAATTGTAATGACATGAAGCCTCTTAGTTTATGGGGTGTTTAATTCACAAATGAAATGCATGTGTAGAATGTATAAATGAGTATATATGTATGCATATGTATGAGTATAGGTATGTGTCAATCGAATTATGTATTTGTATGGATGTTGGGATCAGGTCCGACGTTATGGGGCCACCTCGGGGATCGAGGATCTGGGACCCGGGCCCAACAGAACAAGTAGCCACAAAATGGCAGCACACTCACACAATTTTCTTTCTTTACTAAACACTCATCAAACTTAATCTTAAACACTTCATTCACACTTAATTCACATACTACACATGCTATAACATTCATCTTCAATCAATATTAAATCAACCAAGAAAATAACCTACCCATATACACCAAACACAAGTTCATGCAATTAATGCATAATAAATCACAATTAATGCATCTAACTACCAATTTATACATAAAGCACAATTCTTACCTATTAAAACCTTCAAATCTTCCAAAACTACAAACTTTCAAATTTCCTTGACCACACCCACGATCATCATCTTCATCTTGAGGGGGTGAGGTTTAGGTTAGGATTTTCAAGAGAACTAAAGAAAGGGAAAGCAAGGTGAAAGGAGGAGGAAAAAGGTGAGTAGCAATTTACAAGAAGAAGAAACCAAACAAAGAAGAAAGAAGAGGGAGGCTACGAAAATTATGGAGGAACTCTCAATTAAAACACCAATGACCTAATAAAGAAGGACCATCGTGAATGCCTAACTAAAAAGGGGATAAGTTTGAATTAAAATAATACTAGTGGAGATAAGGCCATGTTTGGCTCTTCAAATTCACTTTTCAAATCCTAAGTCCAATTTCTACACCAATCATTTCCAATTTTTCAATGGCTCAATTTAATAAATCCTAAAATCATGTATTTAATTTCCAGTGCCATTTGATAGTCATTTTCAGTACTGAAAACCAATCAGTCTGCCACTTGACAATTTTTTCGGTCCAGAAATTTTCTCCGAAAATTTCCAGAAAATTTTCTAAAATCCCCAAAAAATGTAAAACACACAAAAATCCACTCCAATTCAATTTCCAAGCACAAACTCATATTTTTCACAATAAACACATTTATAGACACATATGTCGGGAAATGCCATGAATGCATGTATAATCATGTGCATGCGCAAAAATTTCTATTCATGTATATAAGGAGGCCATATTATGCATGATCATGCCGAGATAAGTTTACACACTCGTAACTCATTCCAAATTACTGTTTTACCCTTCCCATCGGTGATTGGATGTTACATGGAAGTCAAGAGAATGAGGACTGACAACGAAGTACATGTTGTTGTGAAGAGGTTTCTTGTTTTAAGGTATAAAGATCAAAGGTATAATTTAAAAACGCATTTTACCAAGCACGAAAAGGATGTGAAGTCGCATAATGTCACAGTGGCGAAGTGGATGGATTTATGCGAGTATTGGGAGCAATCAGCTACAAAGTTTAGTTTTTATTTGATAAAAAAAAACTTTATTTCATAACTTCTTTGATAATTAATTATATTTTACTATTTATGAATTGTGAGTTATAGATGTTATAATAGATTTTGCTATGTGTATGATTAGGAAAAAAGTCAAAAAGCTAAAATGGCAAGGAGTCAGGTCAAATGTCCACCAAACTCCCGCTCCAAGGCCTTTGTAGCGATATGACATAAGATTGTGACTTATTATCTTCTAAATTATATTTTACTTTGATTTACATTTAAAAATTTATGAAAAGAATTACTAGTAATATATTTTTCTTACAACAGAGTGACAGGGATGGAGAAGAGTGTGACCAGATGAAGCTATGGTATCACGCTCATTATAATGAAAACAAAGATCAATGGACAACTCTCAAATGCAAAGCAAAATGGGTGAGTGCATAGTTCATTTACAAATATTTGTTAAATGAGAATGTGTATGTAATTAATTCTTACTTTTCTTAGAATTAATGTGTCATAAAATGACACATTCAATAGAACAAGGTCATTCGATGATAGTGGATGTAGCATCCCGTTACCGATGCGATGAGCATCGTGTTATGAGTGTAGAGTTGTTAGTGCTTAATTTGTAATCAAGTGTTTTGTGGCCTCTGATTTTAGAGAGATAGATCATTTTGCACATGCATATACATAGTGACATGCATTCATGATTGTTCCGGCATTTGATAGTGATTGTGTTTGGAAAAGTGAAATTGAGATGATTTTGTGAATTGTGATTATTAAAAATGTTGAAATAATTGGGTTAGTGAAATCTTGCGATTTTGAATTTTGGTGGAATTATTGTATTTGTATATGTTGGTAAAGTTATGGTGTATTGAAAGATATATTTATAGTTGGGAGCAAGAAATAAATTAAATGAAGTTTTGGAGATAGTTTGGTTATATTGGAAAGGGAGGCTGAATGGAGCTAGTTCAAAAGTAACTAAGTTAGAGTTTATTCATTAAGAAAGTGACATGTGTACTTGGACTTTGTACTCTAGCTAGGAGTAGGTGGTCACTATTCCTTGAGGGCTCATGGGTTAAGTCTTGTCCAAGCCTTCTTTATTCCTTTCTTTCAAAACTTCTCTCTCTCGAGGACATAGAGCTTTCCACCCAAAATATCTTCTAAGAGACTTTGGTGTTCTTCCTTTCTTTCACCAACCTTTCTCGCCATTGGTGTTTTCGACTCTAAGGAGAAACCGAAGCTGATCTTTTGTGTGGAGTTTAGGGCTTGAAGATTTGTTTGAGTTCTCAACAGGTAAGTGTTAGAAATCCCTTCTTGTTAGGGATTTGTGAAATAAAGTTGAGAGATTTACATCATCTTCATGGAAAATGTATTTCATATGTTTGTTCATAAATCTTTGGGTAGTTGGGAGAAATAAATTATGTTATAGTGTTAAATGAGTTGTTGAGAAAACTTTTGGTATTTGGTGATATGATCTATATAAGTGGACATGTTACGACGGAAAAATCAGTGAAGGAAAATCATTTGAAGCGAAAATCAGTGAAGGAAAATCAGGTGAAGCAAAAGCAGACGATATGGACTTGATATCGATAGATTTGGACAAAATTTCCTTCTTGAAAGTTGTAGATCTCTCTTTTCTCAATGAGATAGATGCCAAGTTTGTCCAATTTGAATATCGAGTCAAAAGATATGATCTATATAAGTGGATATGTTACGGACAGAAAAATCAGCTGAAGCGAAAATCAGGTGAAGCAAAAGCGAGACGATATGGACTTGATATCGATAGATTTGGACAAAATTTCCTTCTTGAAAGTTGTAGATCTCTCTTTTTCTATGAGATAGATGCCAAGTTTGTCCAATTTGAATATCGGAGTCAAAAGATATGATCTATATAAGTGGATATATTCGGACGGAAAAATCAGTCAAAGCGAAAATCATTTGAAGGAAAATCGGTGAAGCGAAAACCGGTGAAGCAAAAATCGAACGAAAGGAAAGCGATCGTGCATAGATCGGTGTTTTGAGCATAACTTGAACTATAGAGCTCCAAATGACCTGATTCTTGAAGCATTGGATTCTAACACATTTCTTTATCTCTCCACAAACAATTTATGGTTTTTAGTATTAATTTGGAAATGATTGATTGAATCAAAGTAAGGGTATTGGTGGAGGGAACATGAACTAGATGTTTTACTGAACATGTTTCAGTATCTTGATGATATCTTGGTCTGTGGTATTCCTATTAAGGTGATACTTGATTCGTTATGAACTAGAGAAAGAGGTCTATAATTGTGATAAAGACTGAGAGTTTGAATTTTAATTTACGGGATTGCAATTATCGAAAGAGATTCCATTATAGTTTCTAATGTGACCAAAGAGTTATGTTGTAACTAGCGGAGTATGATTAGAGTTTGAGTGAGTGAATTTGAATTTAAGGGAATGCTATTGACCTAGTGAATAGTGAATTGTGATTGTGAAGCGAGAGATAGCGATTTGGGTCTTAGTGTTCGGGAAATCATGATCATGCATCATATAGTTTGAATTAAGACATGTGCATCGATGAATTGAATTAATTGAGCAAGTGGTGATGATAATTCATTTGAATTGTTATAGAGGCGCCGTTGGATCGACGGACCACGGACATTCTTTGGGACTTCGAGCGTGCTTCGGAAGTTACGGTAAGTAACCTAGTTGGTTCCTCGGTTTTATGTGATTAAATGTCTTTATGAATGTGTGTGAATTAAGTGTCAAAGTGAGTGATATAAATGTGAAGTGAATGAGCTAAATGTGATAAGTGTTAGTGATTGCACCTAGTGTGATTTGTAAATGTGAATACACGTGAATGAGAATCGCGTATAAAATTGTGAGTAAGTGTTTTGATTGTGATTAGCGAGTGAAGTGAGATAAATGTGTTAGAGGCATGCAGTGTTAGTGCATGCTAAGCATGAACATAAGTGGTAATTAATCAGTTGTGGTGGAGCTTAGTGATCGAGCTTTAAGCTCGATATCGATGAATGGGCCTAAGGCCAAAAGGAAATAGTGCATACCGGAGGGCTCTCCTATTCCTAAAGTGAGTAGGCGATAGTGCATACCACGAGGGCTCTCTACTTGCCAAAATGTGAATATTGCCGCTCAGTCACAACAACATCATAAAATGAGAAATTGCATACATTATGCATTTGTCGATTGTAGCGAAATTGTGAATACGTGTGATGTGTGCATAGTGTGAATTGATATGTGATAGTGTAACTGTGTAAAGTGTTTATAGTGTTATAAATTGTGTTAAAATATATCTATGAGATATATATTAGATGTATATGCATGAGTTGGGTGAACCATCGATGATGGTTTCTCATTGAGTTCGCAAACTCACCCAACATTGCAATATATTTTTCGAGACGTCGATGGGACTCTAGCTCCGTGTCGGGCGTTTACTGCGGTGTGCGTTCGTGATCAAGTGCGATGATGGATCGCATGGTCGGTCATTTGGGGTGACTTTTTTGGGACTATATTTTGGGATGACCTAGTATAGAGCGTTTTATCGGTTTCCCTTTTGGGATTGTGGTATGATTGTAGGGGTGATAGGTGGTCTATATTTTGGATTGATATTGTGAAATGAAAGAAATATTGTGGTTTTAAATATTAGTGAATTGCATGTTGTGGTTTATTTTATTGATGCCATGCGAGTATCTAGTGATTGTTTCGTTTAGTAGCACTTCCTTACTGTGGGATATGCGTCGGAACGACCCACGGGCGTCCCGTGCGTACCCTACGGTAAGGGGGCGCTACAGTGGATGAAGTGTACGATAAAGTCTTTGGCATTAGATCAGATTACGTTGTTGGTATGGGAATTGAGCCTCAACCACAAGGGAAAACTTCAGTCATAAGGAGACTTCGAGATAGATTAGAGGAGTCAAAGAGGGCTAATCAAGGGTTACAGTCTCAAGTCGATGAATTGACTAAACAATTTAAAGAAATGCAGGATCGATTAAATTCCGAAATCGAACAACAAAAACAACTCTTTCAACTTTTATGTTCTACACATAATGTTCGTTTAGACTAAACATGTACTCATATTGATATATTAAACACTTATGACGTTTTCTTTATTTTAATTATCGTGTTATGACATGTTTGGGAATTGCAGTTAAATAATAAGTTGTTGTTTGCATGTATTCAATGTTTGGACCCCGAACTTTTCGTAGAAGATTAGAACTATTGAATGAAAATTTTGGTGATTAGTCGCGAGTCAAGAACAAATGAATGAAAGTTTTTGAACCAAGAAATGATAGTCAAGAGTAAAGTAGGGAATGATAAAAGTGGATAGATTCATGATTTGTTAGGGTGTTTTTGGTTGATAAGAGATTTTTGAAATAGAAAAAAATTAAGGTGAAAGTTATAAGGGAAATGAAAGCAATATTTTTGTAGTAAGTTGATGAAGAATATGTACATACGTGTATGTTCTGTTATTCTTGTTCATGATTATTCATGGAATATGATTTATTTATAGAGGATATTGATTTGAAATGAAGTTGAGAATGAGGAGTAAATGAAGTAGAAAAAGTGATTTTGGTATGAATTGTGTAAGAAAAGATTTTGAAATAAAGAGTTGATATGGAAATATTGACTGAATATGCTTCAGTCTTTTAGCCATAACGTTTTCTTTAGATATCCAAACGAGATGATTCTTAATTTTGATTAAACTAGAGATGTAGGGCTACATTTCGTATGAAGACATCAAATTTCAATTCTGTCTCTAAAAGTCTCAAAATTTGTCATGAAATTAAGAATTGGGTGCAGTGTTTGTGTATGGATGAAAAATTTATCTTCAGACTTTAGGGGCAAATTTGGGATTGATATAGATAGATTTTAGCAAAATTGCCTTCTGAAAAGTTGTATATCTTTCTTTTATCTTTCCAACGGTATATTATATGAAAAATTTGGACATCAGATTTATCTTCAAACTTTAGGGGCAAATTTGGGATTGATATAGATAGATTTTAGCAAAATTGCCTTCTGGAAAGTTGTATATCTTTCTTTTATCTTTCCAACGGTATATTATATGAAAAATTTGGACATTAGAGTCAAAAGTTATGATCTTTACAAGTGAAGATATTCAGGAGCAAAAGTAAGACAAGTTACTATTCATTCTTTGACTTTTTGCGTCTCAGTTTGACTTTTTAAGTCTCAGTTTGACCATCTACTTTTGCTTCCATCTCAGTTTGACTTCGTTACGTCTCAGTTACTATTCATTATCACCTTCTGATCCATTTTCCAACCATATAAATAACTCCTTAATCTGATATCTTTATTGAAATTTATAGCAATTTTCCCAATCTGTATCGTCTGATGACGTCATCATCATCTCAAAATGATGTCATCATCGTCTGCTTTATTTTTGACCCCTTAGATGAACGAATTGGTTTTAAAGTCTTCATAAGAGTTGTAGCTCTTGAAATTCTATTTCCAACCATATAAAGAACACCTTAATCCGATATCTGTAGAGAAAGTTATGAAGATTTTCCCAATCTGTATTGTCTGATGACGTCATCATCGTCTCAAAATGATGTCATCATCGTCTGCTTTTGTTATTGACCCCACAGATGGAAGCTTTGGCCTTTGAGATCTTCATAAAACATGTAGCTTTTCATGTCCTTTTTCTAACCATTTAAAGAACATCTCAATCTGAAATTTCTACAAAAAATTATGGCTGTTTCCTCGAAACAGGTTCAGTAAAATTGAGTTCATAAACATGGTTGCTTCTTTTGACCATAACTTCTTATCTAGACCTCCGAATGACTTAATTATTGAACCATTGGATTTGTAAGACTTTTCTATACATCTCCTAAAAAAAACTATATGAAATGAAGTGAGAAATATTAAGTGGAAAGGGTGGGACGGGTACAGTAAGTGTGCTCTTAAGTGTTATGAACTGGTGATAATCCACTGAATATACTTCCGTATTTTGATGATTTTGGGATCAGTAGAACTCCAAATGAGATGATTTCTGATTCAAGGTAAACTAGAGACATAGAGCTGCAAGGTATCTGAAGGAAGAAAATTGTGATTTAGTTCCTAAGATTTTCAAGTTTTGGGCGAAAGTTGTGCATAGTGTACTGTTTTGGATAGGAGCAGTCTAAAAATGTTTGAAGTATATCTTTTGACTCACTGAACCAAATTGAATGGTTTCAGAGGCATAAGAAACTTAATAAAATGGAGGATATTTTCTAGAAGAAAGTGATGCGTAAGAAGGTTCAAGGATATTTTTGGCAAGACACTTAAGTTTAAAAGAACATAAGTTTATAAGGAAGGATAAAATGGAATTTTTGGACTCATTAATGGCATAATTGGAAAAGGAAGTGTTGTCTTGCTTATAAATGGATAAGAACTACAGGAATGAGAAGATTCTAGAGAAACAAAATGTGTGGATGAGAAAAGAGATAAGAGAGAGAAAACATGAAAAAAAAAGAATTAGAGAGAGAAAGAAGAAAAACTAGTTAGGGTTTCATTTGTGTTAACCCTCAAGAAAGATTTTGAGGATGTTCAAGAAAAGAAAAGGTAGAGGAAGAGAAGAGCTTCATTTTGAGCTAAGGATCCCTTCATTTGGTGAAGAATGAAGGTAAGATCATTTTGAAACTTTTGGGGTTGTGAAAGAATTTCAGTGCATGAAGTTTAGAAAAATGTTTGGATTTGAGTATTTTGGAACCAATTTTAGTGTTTGTGCTGTGAGGAATTTTTAATTGAAAACCCTATTGAGTGGGATTTTTTGTTATTGTAAAAGGGATCAAGAGGAACAAGAGAAAGAACCTTTAATACCTCAGGTTGTTTGCAAAGAGAAGAAGCATTTTGAGCAAGTCAAGTCTTTTAAGCAAGGAAATCAAGGTGGGTAATATGTTTACATTTTGAATTATAAGCTAGTTATGCAATTTCAAAAAATCAAGAAGAGAAACGTTTTGAAAATTATTATTTTCGAATGATTAATTTTGTTGATTTTTGTAATGATTTAAGAAATTGCTAATGATGGTTTCCGAATGTTTTGATAATTGCAAAAAGTATTGCATTCTTGGATTTTGATGTGTGAGCATCTTTTGGTTTTTGAATGATTAAAGAGTTTGATTATGTGTCAAATTGTTGCATTCTTCGTGTTTGAATGATTGAGAATTTGTGATATGTGAATTTGTGTGTCATTGTGTTTTTATGACATGATTATGAGAACTAAAATTTTGAAATATGCCTACGGGCAAATCCGATTTTCAAGTATGAATGTGTTATGTGGGTTTGGTTAGGTTCCATAAGAGGGACAAGTGCACTTGTCTGTTTTAAAGGTTTCTCCCGTCTGCCCGCTAGTGGCATTGGAGCTCTGATTTCGGACTCTCATAAGTTCATGGCTACACTAGACCGCTATGTGGGAAGGTGCAGTATGTTCTGTTCACGATTGCACAGGACCGCTATGCGGGAATGTTCAGTACGTTCTGTTTTGGACCGACCTAAACCGTTCTGATATGTTTATTTTTTTTTGTTTTGCTTCTAAGTGTGATGCATTGCATGATTTGAAAATTGTACATGAAATTTGAAAGATTTTTTTTGGAAATTTTTTATAAGTGATTTGAAAAGTTGGAAAGTTTGAGAAATAAACATTTTTTACAAATTTCTATCGTGAGATTTGATGAAATGACAAAAGTTTTGAAAAATAGTTTTCGCTTATTTTTCGACTTATAAACGTGTTATCCACGAGCTGTCTAGCTCACCCCCCTTTCATCCCCATCTCCAGGTATCGAGAAGGAGATCGGATGAAAGCGAGTTAAGACATCTGTTCATTTGTATTTATGTTGTAGGGTTAAGTTCCTTATTTGTAAGAATAAGGTTTTAGACTCTTAATAAGGATTTTGGGATTTATGTATTTCGGATTTTGAGATTAAGTTGTATCGTGGCTTGAAAATGCCACTTTTGTTCGGTGATATATGTCATTGGGAGTATGTAAATAAATTATGGATGTGTATATAGATTAGAAAAGTAAATTATGGTCTTGTATATAAATTGTATATGATTATGAATGGGTTTGATTATGTAAGAATTATGAATTTGTGTATTGAATTAAGATAAGAATGTGACTTGAAATGTTAATGATTGTGATTTGGATATGGATGTGATTGAGATATGGATTCCGGACGGGAGGTCTGATGATGCTAAATTTTGGATTGAGGATAAATTCCAAAAAGGGAAATTAGATTGTTTTGTATGAATTTGATAAATGAATGAGAAAAAGAAAAAAATTTATACCGATTTCGGTTATGGTTTAGTCTTAAGGTTTCCAACACTAGATTTTTCAAAGTATAAGATCTCAGATGTAGGAATTTGTTCCGTTCGTATAAGCGATTTGTTTGCTTGGATTCGATTCGTTTTCGACTTACTTTCGATTCGTCTCGCTTAGTAATCCGTTTTTGTGATTTGCTTTCGTTTTGTCAATCCGTAGTATGCTTCGATTCCGATGCCATTCGTTTCGCTTTTGATTACTTTCATTTTGCTTCGATACTTTGGCTTTGTGTTCCGTTGTGATTCCGATCCGATTTCACTTCGATTTTTGTTAAGAATTCGATTTCTGTTCGTCCTCATTTTTCGTTTTTTCGGTTGAGATCCGGTTCCGAAATCAGGTCCCAACAAATAATTATTAAAATTAATGATATTTTCAAAATTTGATAAATTATTAAATAATATTTATTACATAAATAATATTTATTTGTTTTAAATAAATATTATTTTAAAATTTTGTTAAATATTACATTTGTAAAAATTATAAAAAATTATTTTCAGAAATTTAAAACAAATTTAAATAAAAAAGTAATTATAATTCAAATTTATTAAATAATTTTTTGGCAAATTGAAATTTTCAAAATTAATAATTAAAATTGATTAATTATAAATTTTAAATATTAGATAAATGAAAAAATTAAGAAATTATAATTTATATTAAATCATTATTAAAAAAATTTGTAAATTTATTTTAAATGAATTTTTTCGATTAAATAACATTTATTAATTATTTTACAATCCACGACGTCTTCTCAACAAGACTTCGTAGAAAGTACCTTTTCTGTGATGTCCAGTAAACGTTGTTTGTAACATCCCACTCCCGTATGACTAGAATTCGACATCAATGGTGATATCCGAATCCGTGCCCTACGAGGGTGGCATGCTACATCACTCAGTCAAAACTCAGTACAAATTTTGTTTTTTTCTTTAACACATACACACACACATTATAATTAATGCGGAAGACAACTTACATAAACAATTCAATGGCCTCGGGGCCCTTTTCATAAATACAATTTATTTCAGTCTGTTGACTTTACAAATTGACCTAATCTTAATACAAAATTTCAGAAAATAAAAAATAAACTAATGCAGACGTGAACTGATCCCGACCACTCCTCTATTTCATTAACCAGCAGATGTCATACGCCCGTTGCCTAACGGCGTATTCTTTTGAGTCCTGGAAAATAATTACAAATTTTAGGTGAGTTTTGCGAACTCAGTGAGGAACCATCATCGATGGTTCTCTCAATTCATGTAACACATCAATTCACATATCATCTATTTTCGCATTGTTGCATATTTAAGCACATTGCACATTTGCACTTGAACATAGACAATGTGCCACATTTCATTCGCTGAAACATCTATAACCAATTGAATTCGTAAAACATTCAAACATAAGACAGTTATTTCCCAATTCACATTCAGAAATTACCATAGAATCACAAGGCAGTTAGCCTTTCATTCATTCAAAGAAGTGCAATCCAATGCATATGTAATGCGCATGTGACCCTTTCCAATTTATTTTGGTATTGTGACCGAGCGCTTAAATTGTCCCAATATGGGCGCATTAATTGGTGAGCCTGAGGCTCTGAATTGTCCCAGTATGGGCGCATTAATTGGTAAGCCTGTGGCTCTGAATCAGTGTGGGCTCAAGGCCCAATACGTTGAGCTTTCAGCTCTCGGTGGTTGCTCCGATCACAACTGTCATTATCTGATCATGCATTCACGTATGAAATGCATATGTTCCAATTTAACAGTAATTGTATCACAATTCATCCACAAGTCATCATTAGGCAGTAACTGTATCACAATCCATTCAAGTATCACAATTTATGACATCAGAGACACGTAAGTCACAAACAGATAACACTTCTATATCATAATCTCCCACATACATCGGACACCTTCGGTCTGGAATATAGACAAAAACAGATGCAACAGTCCCACCATTATTCTCCACAGTGTTATAAGTACAAAATATAAACAAATTATAATTGAGGAACCATCTAGGTTACTCACCTTTGCTTCTGAAGCTAAAGCTTGGAATTCTCGGCAACGTCTGTGAATTGACGTTCCAAAAGCGCCTCTAAAACAGTCCAAATATCCAAACATTACCAAATTGGCAATCAGAAATATTGAATAAGACACATGTAGCGATTAAAATGAGTACAATGCATATTCGTGACATTCCCGGCATTATTGCACAATTTTCCATCACCAAATTTTCCTCTAAAAATTAGGAACTCATTTACACCGAAATCACTCAATTTGGACCTTTATAGGTCCAATTATTAATAAAATACGAATCAGAAACATTTTTTTCCGGACCCCTCACTTCGACCTAACTGATTTTCGTCAATTTTAGCTCTAAAAATTTCTAATTTTACAAATAAATGAAATTAAATATTTCCTGAATCCGATGCCTCGAGAATCATGTCAATCGGACGTCGGACGGAAAAGTAATTGAGAAAAGAAACAAATTGGGCCAAATTAATTACCACAAAATAAATAATTAATAAAACAAAACTAAAAAAATAAAAATAAAAAAAGGAACGCAGCCCTCGCAAGCTGCGAGGGCTGATCACCCTCGCGAGGACATTGTAGCGTCCTCGCCCTCGCGAGGTGCGAGTCTCTGCAATTTTATTTTATTTTATTTTTTTAATTTTTTTTAAAACTTTAGTTAAACCTTCCCTCTTTCCATAATTCATAACTTTTAGCACAGACATTGAAAAATCACAAACTTGGTCTCATTGAAAAGATCATGAAAAATCCTACAAGTTTCATGAAGAGTGAAATCCAATTTCACCTCTAAGGGTGTCAAAAATGCACTCAAAACTTCTGCCAAATTAAAAAATTGTCACAACAAAACAGCATTTTTGCAAAAATCATAACTTTTCATCCTCTTTGTCAAAAATTCCAAATTTTATATCAAAAGAAAGAGCAAAACAAATGCTACATCTTTTATGAACAAACTGAAAGCCAATTCCATCACTAAACAACTCAATTTCTCAATCAAAGCTTCAGCCTATCCAAATCATTCTTAACAGAAACCCAATTTTTCAAAATTCATAACTTTCCAACCCATTATCAAAAAATTACATACCATATAGCAATAAAAACTTAGACAATGTACTACAATTCTCAAGAAGAACTTAGCACCCAATTCCATCTCTAACTAGGTTAAAATCTCCCATTACTGTGGTTGTCCAAAAAAACAGCATTTAACCTAAACCATAACAAAACTTTACAAATTTATGTCTAACAATATTTACATCCAAAATTCAAACAAAATACCTCATTAGAAAGCTAAAAAATCCTATACAGCTTTCCAGAAGATCACTTAAGCCAATTTCACCACTAACAGTCCCAAATAAATACCAGAACATAAATAGCATAAAACCTGTTCACTTAGAGCATTGCACACCAAAACACAATTTGGACTGAATTATCATTTGAACATTAACAGACCATAACTTTCAATCTACACATCAAATAAATTCATACTTAGGGGCGTTAGACATCTAACACAAAAATCTTCAACTTTCATGAAGACCAAAGTAGCAAATTCAATCGAATTCAATCCTAAAAAAAGCATCAAAGTTTCAGGTCACAAGGTTCGGATATTGTTCACACAACACCTACCAATTCACTTTGCATGCCAAAATTAAAATCCTTAAGGTCAGAATTGGACAAAACTTCCTTCATATGAAATCTATCCATACTTCTTAAGTTTAATTTAAAACAAACCTCAGCTCAATTGGACAACCATATCAAAAGTTATGAGCCAAAATCTGAAAGCTACACAAAGTCACATTTTCCAGATTTCCTCCCTACCTCAACTCTTTTCATTTCATCACTTTACCTACATCAATATGCATCCATTTCGACCTCTAATTCGGCAATAAATTCATCAAAACAATTACTTGAGTAATCCATCACAATTTGGCAGCAACAACATACACAATTTCCTTACTTCATTTCCACTCATCTACCATCACTCTAACATCAAAACTAATCAAAAACCAATTCAACACATAGTCATTCAATCTCATACATACATACACTCATACCCAAGCAATCTAACCACTATATTTATGAAATTTATGCACAATTAATCACCATAAATGCTTCTAATTTCCAATAAAAGAATAGACAACTTCATTCTCACCTAAACAAGCTTCAACTCTTCAATCTTCCACTAACTCACCAAATCCCCTCCTTCCCTTCTCTCACACAACAATCACCATATCAAGGGAGGTAGAAAACTTAAGCATGGACACATGAAGGGAAATATAAGAGCTTTGGTGTGGGTGGAGATTAACAAGAAGAAGAAGAAGAGACCATCAAAGAAGCAAGGAGAAGAGGCTACGGATGGGAGGAAGAATAAGCTTTCAAAGTGATTTTTTTTATGTTTCTAGGAGAAGAATCGTGGATGTAAGGAATGAACCAAGCAATAAATGAGTCCAACACTTGGCATTTAATAACAAAAAGACAAGAATCAATTTAATGGATTTGTAATAAAAGAACCTTATTAAAATAAATCTTTAATCCATCCAATTCCAATGGCTCCAATTACAATCCTAATTTAACGCACCCAATATTCCAAGGCCATTGGAAAGAAATTTTCGATACCAGAAACCAATCAGTTAGCCACTTGGAAATTTTTCCGGTCCGGACATTGATTCCTAAAAATTCCAGAAAAATTTCCAAAATCCCCTAAAAATGAAAAACACACCTAGATCACTCCAGATCATTTTTTAAACACAATTATCACATAAATATCACAAAATTGCATTTAGACACATATGTCGGGAAATATCATGAATGCATGTACAATGATGTGCATATATAAAAATTTCAATGTAGCATATATGGAGGCCATATTATGCATGTTCATGCCGAGATGAGTTTAAGCATTCCTAACTCGTTCCAAATTACCATTTTACCTTTCAATCAGTGATGGGATGTTACAAATCTCCCCTCCTAATAAAAATTTCGTCCTCAAAATTTATTTTTGATACAGAATAAGGTAGGAGTACCGTTATTTCATACACTCCTCCGTTTCTTGTATCATCATTCTACTCGATGCTTCTTTCCCTATAATCACAATTTATAACATCGATAGGTCTCTCCGTTCACTATTTCGATATCATACTTCCCCACGTATATTCTTGATGACTCTTTACTTCCAATTTCAATACCATATATATCGACTTATAATAATACAAACCATAAAATCCCTCATAATGTCTTTGTCCCATTTTTGCTATAGTTTCATATGGACCACTTTATATCACACTTAGCTTCCCTTAGTACCCTTGTATCTCATCCAACTATACCTTAGCATAGGTGATACACTCAAAGACAAGTAGTTCTCATCGTTATTAGTACACTAAACTTTCACATCTATTTCATATAGTCACATCTGCGAGGTAATCCACCAAAATCCATTCGTCAATCAAAAACCACTTTATTCAGATTTAAATTCATTTCACCCACTATTTCACTTACTAGTGATATCCCAAATTTGTTCTGACTTTTACTTAGGGTGATCAACTCTTTTTGTCATCTCACCAAAATAATGACGATTTATCCTGTAGTCACTTTGCACTATACATTAATCTTATATGCTGAAGTATTTCAGACATATAAGCTTTACACTTGTCTCCAATAGGTACAACTACAATGAACTCATACATATAATCACTCAGTTCGATATATTTAGTCGTCAATTGCTCTTTTGAGGTACACTTACTAGCAGGTAGTACATATACGTTATTCCTAAAATCCTTGATTTGGGCTTTCCAAATTCCTGTTTGCATAACTGGTGTTACTTTTCCCATAACTAATCAGATTCTCTTTTTGCTCTACTTTAAACTCGTCACGATACCCTATTTATTTCACTAGATTGAGTAACCTCATGTCATATCCAAATATACGATCCTCTGCTATGAAATGTGCTAGTCGATACAGGTGATTATAACACCAGCTTTATTATAACGAGTCCCTCTGTACAATTCCTTCAATCTTTTCCCATTCCAGTCTTAACTTAGTTTCTACTCATTTGTCTTTTCATATATATATTCGATATGGTTCTGTGCACATCATGATTCCAAACTTTCAAACGAACTACTATTGCATAAATCTCCAAGTCATGTATCTAAATTTAGCTCATAAAGCTATATTTTTCTTTAGGTACACAAAATCACCTTCTACATTACAACCAATTCCCTCTTGATCTCGATTGGGAACCTCTATTGTGGATACTAGAAAATCTCCAATTTCAAATAGCATACCTAATACTATACTTATTTTGTTTTCATTTATCACCGACGCGGCTTACATCTATTTCCCCAAGTATTTAAACTTTCATCTACTTTTGTCAATATGATCATAGTCACTCATGAATACCATGTTGCTTGGCTCACATGAACCTTCAATAACATAAGTCTATCAGGGTATGGTTAAGTCCAATAGATAAAACCTCAAACTCAATATGCTTATATTTAGTTCTTGTAATTCCTTGAGTAACTATTTTTTTTCATTATTTATCATTGAACTTCCCTTTTCTCGACAGATTTCAGTAGTTCTTTTTCTTTCCCAATAATTATACATTGACTTATGCTAATATCTACTCATTTATGCCTATTACTCCACACATTGCAATCTATCTACAAGCATAATTTCCTGTGTTGGAAGCCTCATCATCAGAGACATTTTGGGGTTCCCAAACATATTTTCACAACCTATGATGTGGACCAATTTTTTTTCTCACATTAACCAGAATGTCTCCTCAGGTTATCGAAATCCACTAATATAGTGGGATACTTCACATCGATAATACCTATATATAGACTCCCAATAGCTCTTTTTCAACTCTTATGTTTGAGTCTTTGCTATGGATATGACTCCAATATTCATTATTGATAGGAAGTCAGCACATCACAACTCCTGGAGACCTATCATCTTATTTCAAACTTCCCTCTATTGCGTCTGTCGGTTCCCTTCCAAACAAACCCGATTGACTCAAGCGAGGGGCCTGTGACCACTGAACAATGAAAGAATTTCGCGATTCCATTGTTGCATCGAGAGAAGTGCTTATGATCCCAGCTACTGGGCATGAAAAGCCTGCCTTTATTGTTCATATATCAAATTACCCGACTTTCTGACCCTATCTCAGTGATTCTTGGTACAAA
This sequence comes from Erythroxylum novogranatense, assembly GCA_029891385.1. NCBI lineage: Eukaryota > Viridiplantae > Streptophyta > Magnoliopsida > Malpighiales > Erythroxylaceae > Erythroxylum > Erythroxylum novogranatense. The sequence continues at coordinate 53,854,974 of CM057229.1, forward strand.
CCTCGATATTATCACTCGCCTATTATCTCTGTCATTCTCAATAGCTCAAGGAAATCAATTATAACTTTTCACAAGATCTTTAGAAGATCAATTCGTCTCATGACTTCTATGGTCAATACATCCTCAATACTAAGGCTCAAAGAGGCATTAAGAAATTTCATTTACACTAACACCTTAGCAGATACCATCCAAAATCCTTACATCTTACTTAAAGATGTATTTGTTTTTTATTTTGTGTCTGCATTTACTCCCATTCGCTAATGCTACTTACATTCCAATTGACTCCAGATATGCCCAGGACTGGAAATTACTATTTGATCATAATAAAAACCTCTTCTTTTTTTCTTTTCTTTTCTTTTTTGTAGGCCTATAACGTATCTTGTACTTTCTTCATCACCTTAACACACCTACAGATAGCGATGCTATCTCAATTTCCAAGCATTTACCTCTTCTTCTTCCCATCCTAATCATTGAATTTGCATTTTGAGTGCATTCACTCTCCTCCTTTGAGTTATCATCTTTTTCCATAATCGCATACATAATTACAATTCAAGCATACCTAATTATTTCTAGACTAACACATCATGTATCATATTTCATCACTTATAAAAATCATATTTCTATTATTTCATCGTCCATATGTATGTTCTCCACCCATTCAGAATTATAAATGCAGAATCATCAATGTCCAAGTTATCTTATTACACACAATCAAACGTTTTATCACATTTCAAATCCAAATCTATTCTAATTATTTCCTTTAACCGGGTTCGTACACTTTAATCTCACCACTTCTACTTTTTCCTGACAATATCTTCACTTCTCGATTTCATTTAAAGGTAGACCAGTACAATTGCCTTATTGAACCTTTTTTTTTATTTCCAATTATCCCCATGTTATCGAACATATAAATACCTATTTTGATCTTACATAGGCATATTCTTTGCTTTCATAACTCTCATCACTGTTAACCAATTTTCTTCTCATGTCCACATTTGACCTCTCCAGACTATCGCAAATGTCACTTTCTTTCAACTCGATTTCTACACCTTAAGTCTCATTTGTCATTTTGAGATCACTTCTTTCCTAAATCAGCTCATGCCAACGTATTCACATTCGTAGCACAATCAAGGGTTTATAACCACAGTACAATATGCATAATATTATCCATTTTTCTTTTCCCATTTCTAATTGCTTGTAAACCTTCATTGGCACAACTTTTGACATATCGTCACTTTTCTCACACTTAATCACTGACGCATACCCATACGACTCAGACTAGGGATCAGTTACTACGGTCTGCTATGACATGACTTAAATGTATGTCACTTGCCCCTATTTTCGAAATTGCTCAGATACATTCGCACTTCTGGGCTCTGATACCATCTAATTGTAACACCCCACTCCCGTATGATCCGAACTCGACATCGATGGTGATATCCGAATCCGTGCCCTGCACTTAGTCAAAACTCAGTACAAATTTTGTTTTTTTCTTTAACACATACACGCAAACACATTATAATTAATGCGGAAGACAACTTACATAAACAGTTCAATGGCCTCGGGGCCCTTTTCATAAATACAATTTATTTCAGTCTGTTGACTTTACAAATTGACCTAATCTTAATACAAATTTTCAGAAAATAAAAAATACACTAATACAGACGCGAACTGATCCTGACCACTCCTCTATTTCATTAACCAGCAGATGACATACGCCCGTTGCCTAACGGGGTATTCTTCTGAGTCCTGAAAAATAATTACAAATTTTGGGTGAGTTTTGCGAATTCAGTGAGGGATTATCATCGATGGTTCTCTCAATTCATGTAACACATCAATTCACATATCATATATTTTCGCATTGTTGCATATTTAAGCACATTGCACATTTGCACTTGAACATAGACAATGTGCCACATTTCATTCGCTGAAACATCTATAACCAATTGAATTCGTAAAACATTCAAACATAAGACAGTTATTTCCCAATTCACATTCAGAAATTACCACAGAATCACAAGGCAGTTAGCCTTTCATTCATTCAAAGAAGTGCAATCCAATGCATATGTAATGCGCATGTGACCATTTCTAATTTATTTCGGTATTGTGACCGAGTGCCTAAATTGTCCCAATATGGGCGCATTAATCGGTGAGCCTGAGGCTCTGAACTGTCCCAATATGGGCGCATTAATCGGTGAGCCTGTGGCTCTGAATCAATGTGAGCTCAATGCCCAATACGTTGAGCTTTTAGCTCTCGGTAGCTGCTCCGGTCACAACTGTCATTATCTGGTCATGCATTCATGTCTGAAATGCATATGTCCCAATTTAACAGTAATTGTATCACAATTAATCCACATGTCATAATTAGGCAGTAACTGTATCACAATCCATTCAAGTATCACAATTTATCACATCAGAGACACGTAAGTCACAAATTCACAAACAGATAACACTTATATGTCATAATCTCCCACATACATCGGACACCTTCGGTTCGGAATATAGGCATAAACAGACACAACAGTCCTACCATTATTCTCCACAGTGTTATAAGTGTAAAATATAAACAAATTATAATTGAGGAACCATCTAGGTTACTCACCTTTGCTTCCGAAGCTAAAGCCTGGAATTCTCGGCAACGTCTGTGAATTGACGTTCCAAAAGCGCCTCTAAAACAGTCCAAATATCCAAACATTACCAAATTGGCAATCAGAAACATTGAATAAGGCACATGTAGCGATTAAAATGAGTACAATGCATGTTCGTGACATTCCTGGCACTATTACACAATTTCCCATCACCAAATTTTCCTCTAAAAATTAGAAATCCATTGACACTGAAATCACTCAATTTGGACCTCTATAGGTCCAATTATTAATAAAATACGAATCAGAAAAATTATTTCCCGGACCCCTCACTTCGACCTAACCGATTCCCATCAATTTCAGCTCTAAAAGTTTCCAATTTCACAAATAAATGAAATTAAATATTTCCTGAATCCGATGTCTTGAGAATTAGGTCAATCGGACGTCGGACGGAAAAGTAATTGACAAAAGAAACAAATTGGGCCAAATTAATTACCACAAAATAAATAATTAATAAAACAAAACTAAAGAAATCAAAATAAAAAAAAGGAACTCAGCCCTCGCAAGTTGCGAGGGCTGATCGCCCTCGCGAGGATGCTGTAACATCCTCGCCCTCGCGACGGCGAGACGTTGTCATCGCGAGGTGTGAGTCTCTGCAATTTTATTTTATTTTATTTTATTTTTTCAAATTTTTTTCAAAACCCTAATTAAACCTTCCCTCTTTCCATAATTCATAACTTTTAGCACAGACATTGAAAAATCACAAACTTTGTCTCATTGAAAAGATCATGAAAAATCCTACAAGTTTCATGCAGAGTAAAAAATCCAATTTCACCTCTAAGGGTGTCAAAAATGTACTCAAATGTCTGCCAAATTACAAAATTGCCACAACATAACAACATTTTTCCAAAAATCATAACTTTTCATCTTATTTGTCAAAAATTCCAAATTTTATATCAATAAAAAGAGCAAAAAAAATGCTACATCTTTCATGAACAAACTGAAAGCCAATTCCATCATTAAATAACTCAATTTCTCAATCAAAACTTCAGCCTATCCAAATCATTCTCAACAGAAACCCAATCTTTCAAAATTCATAACTTTCCAACCCATTATCAAAAAATTGCATACCATATAGCAATAAAAGATTAGACAATGTAATACAATTCTCAAGAAAAACTTAGCACCCAATTCCATCTCTAACTAGGTTAAAATCTCCCATTACTGTGGTTGTCCAAAAAAACAGCATTTAACCTAAACCATAACAAAACTTTACAAATTTATGTCTAACAATCCTTATATCCAAAATTCACACAAAATACCTCATTAGAAAGCTAAAACAATCCTATACAACTTTCCAGAAGGTCACTTAAGCTAATTTCACCATTAATAGTCCCAAATAAATACCAGAGCATAAATAGTACAAAACCTGTTCACTTAGAGCATTGCACACCAAAACACAATTTGGACTGAATTACCATTTGAACATTAACAGACCATAACTTTCAATCTACACATAAAATAAATTCATACTTAGTGGGGTTAGAAAGCTAACACAAAAATATTCAACTTTCATGAAGACCAAAGTAGCAAATTCAATCGAATTCAATCCTAAAAAAATCATCAAAGTTTCAGGTCACAAGGTTCAGATACTGTTCACACAGCACCTACCAATTCACTTTGCATGCCAAAATTAAAATCCTTAAGGTTAGAATTGGACAAGGCTTCCTTCATATGAAATCTAGCCATACTTCTTAAGTTTAATTTAAAGCAAACTTCAGCTCAATTGGACAACCATATCAAAAGTTATGAGCCAAAATCTGAAAGCTACACAAAGTCACATTTTTTAGATTTCCTCCCTACCTCAACTCTTTTCATTTTATCACTTTACCTACATCAATATGCAACCATTTCGACCTCTAATTCGGCCATAAATTTATCAAAATAATTACTTGAGTAATCCATCACAATTTGGCAGCAACAACATACACAATTTCCTTACTTCATTTCCACTCATCTACCATCACTCTAACGTCAAAACTAATCAAAAACCAATTCAACACATATTAGTCATTCAATCTCATACATACATACACTCATACCCAAGCAATCTAACCACTATATTTATGAAATTTATGCACAATTAATCACCATAAATGCTTCTAATTTCCAATAAAAGAATAGACAACTTCATTCTCACCTAAACAAGCTTCAACTCTTCAATCTTCCACTAACTCACCAAATCCCCTCCTTCCCTTCTCTCACACAACAATCACCATATCAAGGGAGGTAGAAAACTTAAGCATGGACACATGAAGGGAAATATAAGAGCTTTGGTGTGGGTGGAGATTAACAAGAATAAGAAGAAGAGACCATCAAAGAAGCAAGGAGAAGAGGCTACGGATGGGAGGAAGAATAAGCTTTCAAAGTGATTTTTTTATGTTTCTAGGAGAAGAATTGTGGATGTAAGGAATGAACCAAGCGATAAATGAGTCCAAGAGTGTCATGACACATGTCATTGTGTCATGACACTTGGCATTTAATAACAAAAAGACAAGAATCAATTTAATGGATTTGTAATAAAAGAACCCTATTAAAATAAATCTTTAATCCATCCAATTTCAATGGCTCCAATTACAATCCCAATTTAATACACCCAATATTCCAGGGCCATTGGACATAAATTTTCGGTACCGGAAATCAATCAGTCAGCCACTTAGAAATTTTTCCGGTCCGGACATTGATTCTTAAAAATTTCAGAAAAATTTTCAAAATCTCCTAAAAATGAAAAACACACCTAGATCACTCCAGATCATTTTTTTAAACACAATTATCACATAAATCTCACAAAATTGCTTTTAGACACATATGTCAGGAAATGTCATGAATGCATGTACAATCATATGCATACATAAAAATTTCAATGTATGCATATATGGTGGTCATATTATGCATGTTCATGCCGAGATGAGTTTAAAAATTCCTAACCCGTTCTAATTTACCATTTTACCCTTCCCATCGGTGATGGGATGTTACACTATTAAAACTAAACAATCAGTGACGTTTACTTCAAACGTCGTAAAATATCGATACATTTCCTGATGTCTTCATACACGTCGCAGAATGTGGATTTTCTGCAACGTCCTTCGCACGTCGTAAAACCTAATCAATTCATGACATTTACTCCAAATGTCGCAAAATATTGACACCTTTCCTAACGTCTTCAGAAACGTCGCAGAATATCGGTGCCTTCCACGAGACGTTTAACAACAAACGTTGCAGATCCCTATTGCCTACCCCACTTTCTACGACGTTTTTTGTGACGTTTTAATAGATGTCATAGATGGTTTTCTATGACAATTAAATGGCTTCTACGACGTTTAAAAAACGACACATAAATGGTCCTTTTCTTGTAGTGGCGTCTTTACCAGACGATACATCTTCACCAGACGAGACGTCCTCACCAAACGATACATCATCACTAGACGATATGTCATCACCAGAAGATACATCCTCACCAGATGATACATCCTTACTAAATGATGTGTCCTCATTAGACGACACATTCTCACTAGACGATACGTCATCACCAGACGATACGTCCTATACTCCTAAGCATCTCCACTTATAAGGGCCATAACTTTTTACTCCGATATCTAAAAATTTAATACTATATACCGTTGAAAATATAAAAAGCTAAAATAAAATTTCTAGAAGATAACTTTGTCAAAATCTGTCTAAATCAATATATTAACTTCATGAAATTTCAGACCAAAGATTTAACTCTCAACTATTCATTCCCAAAAAATTTCCAAACTTCCATTTTCTAAAATCCAACACTTCAAATTTTTATTTTTAGTCCTTCTACTCCATTTCATTTAACTCATTCACTATAACCACAATTCTTAACATATCCCATTACTATTCAATATACCTGGAATGTCAATGAGTGTATGTACAATTATTTTCATGTATACAAAAATTCAAATTCACATGCATGTATGTTGACATATTGCTGAACATGAAATGCAAAAAAAATTTCTAACTCTCACATTGCTATTTTCTCCATTATTGAAATCTAAATTCTAACCTTTAATATGGGGACGGGATGTTACACTGACTTTCAAGATGCTCTCTAGGATCTGTGACATTCTTCCCTACCATTATTTTTGAAAAAAATTGGACGTGCTATTGCAATTATGAAAATATTATGTTGTGATTTGACTGGTGAAGTAGGTTTCCATGCAATGTTTATATGGTTGTCAACTCTTTCTCCTTATCTACTCGCAGCTTTGGAAGTTGGCAACATGATTTGTTATCTCTATATATTCCTACAGATGACAAAAATTAATACTTCGGCAATTTGTTGAGTTCAGTCTTAACTTAGATTGTTGAAAGTTGATTTAAAACTATGTCTATATTAAAAGTCTAGAAACATGGGTATTTAAGTTCATTGTTAGGTATTTAATTAAGTTCATGTATTGGTTATATAATTAAATATAGTTCATGTATGGTTTTTTTAGGTTTCGTAATAGGTTCATATATTTAGATTTTAAAGGTTATATATAAAAAACTCTTTGTACATGAGTTAAAATCAATCAAGTGAAATATAACTTCTTTCTCCTAAATAATCCTCTCCTTTCAATAAAGTGGTCTCAGACCCTAGTTATATTTAAGAACTGGCAAACATTAATGCAATATACTAATTTCAATATCCACACCTTACAAAAGAAAATTATAAAATTTGGAGTCCACAAATGAAAATAGTGCTTGGCTTATAAGATGTTAAGGAGATTACAGAGAAAGGTTTATAAAACCTCAAAATGAAGTCATCTTATCTCAAAATGAGAAGGCTACTTTGGCAGAGATAAAGAAAAAGGATTCAATGTTTGAGTGATTCAATGTTTGAGAAGGTGGCTTTAAAGGAAGCATGGGAAATTTTGTAAAATTCCTTTCAAGGAATTGACAAGGTGAAACAAGTTCGACTCCAATCGTTAAGAGGCAATTTTGAATTTTTATGCATGAGGGGATTCAATTCAATCTCAAATTAATGTTCACATCTGAAGTGTGAATCAAATGAAGATGTATGGAGATAAGGTTGAAAACGTTCTACTAATAGAAAATATTCTTCATTCCCTGATCGCCAAAGTTTGATTATGTGGTTGATAAAGAAAATATCAAGAGGAGGTAAAATGAACCTTTAGAGCAAACATTTAAAACAAATGTTTTGTTAAAAGATGATGATGGAGAAAGTAGTCAAAGAAGAAGAGTTTGAGGACGTGGTCAAGGACATGGTTGAGGTTAAGGTAGAGGAGGAAGAGGTAAAAGATATTAGAACAACGTCAACAATGATGACAAGAATAATCACTTGTACAAGGGGCAAGGAAAATCAAGCAGGAAATACAGGTCATAGTCCTAGATAGAATGAGAGGAGGTATGATAAGTCTAATGTTGAGTGCTACAATTTTCATAAATTTGGACATTATTCTAGGGAATGTTACATTGCACCTAAATATACTAAGGATAAAATCAATATTGCTAATGAAAAGCAAGGAGTTAAAGAGCCCACTTTGTTGTTAACAATCAAAGATGATGCAAGAAAGGATGAAAGTTCATGGTTCTTAGATAATAGAGTAAGCAATCATAAGTGTGGATATAAAGACAATTTTATGGAGCTTGATGAAAAGGTGGAAGGTAATGTTTCTTTCAAAGATTCTTCAAAGATCCAAATTTGGGGGAAAGGTAAAATTCTAATTTTTTCAAGAGATGAATCAGCGATGTCTACTATGTGCCCAAATTGAAAAGCAATATTTTTAAGTTTAGGCAACTTCTTGATAAAGGATATGAAATCCACATAAAGGATTGCTGTCTTTAGCTTAGAGATCAACATGCTCAGTTGATTGCTAAGGTATTTATGTTGAAGAATAGAATTTTCGTATTAAATATCAAAATAATTAAAGCAACGTGTTTAAGTGTGGATGTGAGAGATGAAGCATGGTGTTGTCATATGAGATTTGGACATATGAATTTTGACATACTCAAATATTTAGGAGATAAATACATGGTGAGAGGAATGCCTTCTATCAAACACCCACATCATTTGTTTGAAACATGTCTATTTGGAAAGAATTGAAGAAGGATTTTTCTATAAGAAACTTTGAAAAAAGCATCTAAACTATTTCATCTTTTTCATACCGATGTGTGTGGACCAATCAAGCCATTATCAATGAGTAAAAATGGATACTTCTAATTTTTTATTGACGATTATAATAGAAAGACTTAGGTCTATTTTTTTGAAACACAAATCAAAAGCATTTGGAGCATTTAAGAAGTTCAAGGCATTTATGGAAAAACAAAATCCCTATGCAATTAAAGCATTAGGTTCCGATAGAGGAGACGAGTTCACATCCAAGGAGTTTAATGATTTCTGTCAGCTATATGAAATTCATAATCCTCTAACTGTCTCATAATTGCCGCAACAAAATAGAGTAGTTGTGTTGGGCCCAAAATTTGTTCTCTTGATGTTATTAAGTATGAATTTAATTGATTTATGATTTATGGCATAGTTTGATTTTATTGGAGATGTTAGTGGAAAATTTGGATTTATTTGAGTTTAGTAGGGAATAAATGTTTATGGAAGAGTAAAAATGTTTAAAGGCATAATGGTCAAGGAACTTGAGTTATGATGTTTTAGGCTAAGTAAAGGAGGGCATTTTAGTCTTTGCTCTTCCTTGTAGGTTTTAGGAGTTGAAAAGAAATAGAAGGAAGAAATAGAAAGAAGAGAAGAACCGAAGAAGAGAGTCGGGAGAGAGAGGAGAAGAAGAAGAGGAAAAGAGGAAAGCTCCAGTTGTAGATTTCGAAGGTTTAGAAGCATTCTTCAGGTTTGTCTAACTCTTTTACTCTTGTTTAGGTTGAATTAAACCCTAGTTTTTCTTGGAATGAGTAGAAATCGATGAAGTTAGGGTTTATGGGAAAGATTTGTAGATTTGCATGGGTTGTTGTGTTGTTGGTATTTTTGGTGTTAGAATGAGTTTAGAATGGAAGTATAGAGCTTGATTCAAGAGTTAGATGTGTTGTAGTTAAGAAAGGAAAGGATTTCAGGTTGAAAATGGCGGAAACTAGGTTCGGGAGATGAAGCTCCCGTCCGCACGTCGCGACGTGCGTGAGGCCGCACGCCGCGACGTGTCGAGCCGCACGCCATGACGCGCGATAGAAAAACATAATCCGTGGCGTGCAGGCCACACGCCATGGGTGCCAGCCGATCGTCATGACAGCGAGCCTCGTCGCGGCGAGGCCAGTTTTTCCAGCATATGTGTTTTTAGTGTTTTGATCATATATTTTGCTACAGAAGTCCTTTTGAGGTGATTTTTGAGGCGTTGTAAACTAGAGGCATAGATCTACAAGTTTTGTGAAGTGATGAAGTTCTGAATCAGTTTCTAAGAATGTGAAATTTTGGATGGAAGTTAAGAAAGGAAATATTGTTTCAGCATGAATTATTAAATGGGATTTTTGGTTCTTATTTTAGGAGAACAAGTGAGGCAAGAGGATCAAGAGGCTCAAGAGGAAACTCATTCCTAGGCAAGAACAAGCAAGGAAATCAGGTGGGTTCATGTTTATAATAGAGTATATAAGTACTCATTGTTTTGTTCAAATCAAGAAAGAATTAATGCATTGAAATTGCATCATCACGACTGCATTATATACGATTAGGAATGATTATATGTTGTTACATGATTTGCATTCATAAATTATGAAAAGAATTCCAAAAAGGGAGTTTTTTCCCTTTCACTAATACAAGTACATGAATTCAAGTTTTTATTAAATACATGACAAGCAAGATTACAAGCAAGTTTGCAAGCAAGTGCCAGTTTGGCAAACAAGTTTACAAGAATATGAATCATGCATACTTATGTGGGTTTGCGGTGTCCCTCACGAATAGTCAAGTGCACATTGACTCATGAAAAGGCTTCTCCCGCCTGCCCGACTGTGGCACAGGGTTTCTCACGAGGATTCCCTCACGAAACTACGTCTACACATCAACATTTCGATGGCATGTGTAGTACGTCACGAACCAGGGACAACCCAAATCATCATGTTATGTTATGTGTTATGATTTGTTATGTGTCATGCATCATGAACTGGTTAAGAATCAAGCATTTTCAATCTATGAATCATACATGCTCAATGATTATGATTTCAACAAGTATCACGACAATGAGTAAATTTTTGATTACTTTTGCTTATTGCTATATTATAAATATGTTCCCACGAGCTTTATAGCTCACCCCCTCTAATCTCCCCCATTCAGGTGTCGAGCAAGAGATCGAGCGAGTCACGAGTTACGGCAACACTCCAATTTCATTTTGTTATGTTTGTTTAGTTTCAATGTTATATTTTTGGAAGTCAAGACTTTAATTTCATTTCAAGTATTATTGGTTCAAGAGTATTTTGTACTTTTGGCTCTTGAACTCAAAGTTGTAAATTGGTTTGAGATGTTCTTAAAGCTTTAGTAAAACTCATCTTTTTGATAACGACTTATGGATATGTTTGTTTTAAAGCATGAAAGTAAGATTTGAGTTTATTCACGATGGGTCCATTGAACTTCCGATGGTATCCTTCCTCAATTGTTTAATTGACCTGTTTAGCCTTGTTTATTAAATCACATGAAAGTAGGTTTCAAGTTTGTTTTCCAGCAGGCCCATTAATCTTCCGCGGGTCTTTTTCCTTAAATGTATCATTAACACGTTTCACGCCACGCTCTCATGTTCGATGTTGGGCTCCGGCAGCGGGGTCCAACAAGTTGAGAGCAAGAACAAAACTATTCTTAATATGACTCAATCTATTTTGAAGGAAAAAATACTCCTAAATAATTTTGAGCTTAAATTATTTCTTATGCAATCTATTTATCAAACTGATCTCCTAAAAAATGTCAAAGATAGGCATAAAATGGATTGAAGCTCAGTATTACTTATCTATGAATTTATCCAAGCTAGACAATCTTTGTGTTAAGTATGTATCCATTGGCTATGAATAGAATTTCAAAGGCTACTGATTGCACAACCTAAACAATGAAAGGACTGTTGTGAGCAGTGAAGTTGAATTTGATGAAGAAGCAACATGGGAGTGGGAGACACACAAAAAACACCTATGATTGTTCCCCATATTTTGAAGCAAGAAACCGCAATAAATGTTCAAGAAATAGTTCCACCTCCTTTTTCTAATAAACCTCATTCTCCTTCTTCTTCAATGCATGGAGAAAGTTCAACTGATAAGGCACAAAAAATAAAGAGTGTTTATAATATACATGAAAAGATAGAAGAAATAATTGATTTTGATTTTTTTTTGGATAGCGAGCGTTTAAATTTTAGGGGTCGCAAAGGATAAAGGATGGATATAAGCCATAAAGGAGGAAATCAAGGAAATAGAGAAAAACTACATTTGGGAATTATCAACTCTTCCCAAGGGTCATAAAACTATTGGAGTCAAATGGGTTTATAATATAAAAAAGAATGCAAATGGAGATATAGAGAAATATAAAGTGAGGCTCGTTGTTAAAGGTTACAAGCAAAGTACGGAGTATATTATAATGAAGCATTTGCATCTATTGCTCGTATGGAGACAATTCATTTACTGACCTCTTTGGCAACTCAAATGAAGTGTAAAATCCATCAATTTGATGTAATGTTAACTTTTCTAAATAACAATCTTTAAGAAACGGTTTTTGTTGAACAATGGCTTTACAGTCAAGGTTCATGAAGAAAATTACATTATATGGATTAAAGCAAGCACCAAGGGCATGGAATACTCACATCAATAAGTAATACCAAAATGATGGATTTGTTTGTTGTTCTCATAAATATGCTCTTTTCATTAAATCATATCGAAATGGAGATATTCTACTCATTTTTCTTTATGTGGATGATCTTATTTTCTCTAATAATAATCCAATATTGTTTCAAAAGTTGAGGCAAACTATGTTGTTGGAGTTTGAGATGATGGACATAAGACTAATGTCACACTATTTAGGTTTGGAAGTAAAGCAAATGAAAAATGGAATTTTTATCTTCACAAGAAGGGTATGCAAAAGAAATATTGAAGAAGTTTAAAATGCTTTATTACAATCCAGTGAATACAGCTATAGAATCTAGAGTCAAATTGACAAAGTTTGATGATGGAGATAAGGAAGATTCCACTGTATTCAAATGGCTTGTTGGATGTTTGAGATACTTAAAATATACAAGACCAAATATTCTCTTTATAGTTGGAGTGATAAGCCCTTTCATATAAGCACCTACTTGTACTAATATGAAAGCAACTAAGAGAATTCTCCAATATCAGAGGTACTATTGATTATGGGTTGCTCTATACGTCATCTGTTGATTTCAATCAAGTTGGATTTTGTGATAGTGATTTTATAGAAGATGTTGATAATAGAAAAAGCACAATTGGTTTCGTATTATTTATGTAGATTGTGCTGTTACATGGAGTTCAAAGAAATAAGTTATTGTGACTTAAAGTTGTGAATATGAATATGTGGCTACAACTTTAGGCACTTGTCATGTTATTTGGCTTAGAAAGCTATTAAAGAAATTCATTTGCTACAAAAAGAAGCAAACAAAATATGCATTAATAACAAGTCTAAACAACCACCGACCAAGAACTCAATTTTTCGTGATCGAAGTAAACATATAGATACGAAGTATTGTTTTATTAGAGAATGTATTACAAAGAATGAAGTGAAGCTCAAGCATGTCAAGATTAATGATCAAGTTGTAGATATTCTTATGAAATCACTCAAATTTAAATTTCTTCAGCACTTCAGAACATGATTTAAAGTATAGAAGAAAGTTTTAAATTAAGAAGTCTTAAAAGTTATCTTAAAACTATATCTAGATTAAAAGCCTAAATTCATGAGCGTTCAAGTTCATTATTAAGTGTTTGATTAAGTTCATATATTGGACATATAATTAAATATGTTTCATGTATGGTTTATTTGAGCTCATTAATAAGTTCATGTACTTAAATTTTAAAGGTCATTTTTGTAACTATAAATACATATTTATTCTCTACCTAAACTCTTTCTTTATGAAAATTTCATTATTTTCCAAAATAAATATCCCAATCATTTTTAATCAATTAAATAATCAAATTGAGTATAATTAAGTATAATTTTACTAATTAAACTTATATTCTCCTGTCAAATTCTCCCTGTGATATATAGTTCTATTGTATTCCGACAATGATTTATTTAGAGTACCAAGAGTTCAACTACCAGGCTGTTTGTGCGATACCTTGAAATTTTATATGACCGGTAGTTGCTCATCGCAATCGAATGTCCGAGAACCATTCTTATGATAATTGCATTGACATACATCAGATACCTTGTTTCTCTTTAACAATGTCTCGCAGGGCCAACCTGCACACTTCATTTACTCCTGTTGGTACCCTCAACCAGGTCAAAATTGTAGGGACAACAAATTACTAATGCAGGTAAATTTTGTGATGATCATAAGAATAATCGTATGATCTCATGTCTTGGGCCTCTCCTTAAAGTGCAGATTAGTTTTTTATTCTTAAAGAAGTGATTCTAAGAGTGCAAGAGATCTATCAGCAACACGAGAAGTAGAAGGCAAGTAGACAAAGATCCACAAATAACATATCGGAGATCTAACCCTCAGTTGGTTCTCTAATAAGATGTTCTAAATTGAAATTTATGCCGCTGGTTAAAGGTGTTTGTGCTTTCTTCCACGAGAATTGATGAGCAAAAATAAGGGAAGTTCAACATTCTCCTTGAACCAACATTATGGGTTCCACGTTTCCAGCATGCTCCTTGATCTAAGATTTATGGGTTCCAGTCATAAGATTTGCTATACTTTGTGCAAACAAGCAAGACTCTCTTTGAAATAAGAGCGCCATACTGATCTTTTAGGTCAAATTTGTTACTTGATTTTGAGTTATTACACGCTCAAAATTTTATTCAAAGTGGATCTGAAAGGCAGCGACTACAAGTTCGACTTCATAAATAAAGGTAGTGCAGTTAGGTGTTTGTCAAAGTCTAAGTGAATATTTAAATCTAAAAATGTCTAATTCAAGTAAAGCCACACCTAAAGACTTGCAGATACTGGGAATGTTAATGACAAATAGAGAACACATCAATTGGTAATTTCATCGGCATAGACAAAGTGGGTTTCTTCTCTCCTCATTGTTGATAGACCTTTTCTGGAATATGCATCTTACTAGATGCTTTAGATGAGGTCAGCAATAATGACATCTTCCTGTGATCAATTATTGTTTCTCTAGGAGGACTTGAATGTTCATCTTATACCTATGCCGATGCACACTGATTGACCTGCTTGAAACAATCCTAACAAAAAAAATTTTATGGTTATGATCCTGCAAAGTACAAGTTCTGTTATTTGTGTATTTCAACTGATTAACATCAGAAATTCTTTGCATTACACAAAGCAACATACCTGGACTACTGGAGACAACATCTTAAACAAGAAATTGGAATTCCTAATAAGATTGATGTTTTATTTTTTTTCCCCTTTAATTGAAGGACCTCTAAGCAGGAAGCTTGAGAAAGCAAATTAGATATATGAGAGCAGAATCTCCATGTACACAATAATATAGAGTGTGAAGGAGGCCACAGCACATACGTGCTGCCAGAAGAGGAGTGCTGAAGCCTCTCTAACTGCATACCCTCTCAAGCTTGCAATAGCTCCCAACAAGATGGCACTAGGTGTGGTGAATTGCAGCAAAAGCACAAAACGGTACATTAGATCTCCAGAGATCAAAAGATGCCACTTATCTGCCAAAAAGATGACCCCAATTCCAATTGCAGGAAGCACCAAAAGCCTTGCGATGATGATCCCAATAGTGGTTCGAAGACCAAGGCTTGATTCCTTTGGACCCTCGGCCAGCATTCCTCCGAGAATCAGCATAACTGAAGGCACTGTTGCCTCAGATATTATTTGTAAACTGTCTGTGATGAATTCAAGGGGTCCACTGCTACTATAAACAATTTTCTTGAGAACAGGAACCAATCCTATTATAATAGTCAATAAAGATGCAATTGTTGGGGGCTGAAGAATGTGATTAATTGGTGTTCTCTCCGCCACAACTCGAATCTTTCTAACCATCCTAGGCTCTGCCAGGCACCTTAAGGACTTGGGACTGCTTTGACCTTCCTCCTCTATTCCCTCATCTGCTTCCTCCTCTATCCTTCCAATATCAGGAACTGTGGAAGGTGACATTCCCGATAGACTATTGAAGAGCCTTGCAATGAAGGGTGTCTTGCTATGTTCTGTTTCCTGGTCTTCCACTCCTGGCCATTCAGCTTCAACTAGGAGTGGCCTACTGATATCAAGGGGTACTTCCTCAATTTCACCTCCTTCATCAACAATCTCATAGTATTCCAGTGGAGGCTCCATCATATGGTAAACAAGAGTGTAAGCAAGAATAACAGAAACCCACTGTGAAAAGGACACATAAGCAACACCATTTGATTGACAATCAGAACCAAAAGCGTTATCAGAACTGTGACACACGGTTTCGACCACTGCCAACGGAATATTACCGGTGTTTCCAAATGCAGTGACTATGATTGTGAACCGAAAGAATTGTTTCGGCGGCCGGCATAACAAGGCCACCAACCACCCCAAGAAACACCCTATGGCAGTACTAATGATAACGTTAACAGGAATAAACCACCAGTGAATGATTTTGTGGAGAGTAATAGAGGGACCAAGGTTGGTGAATATCAAACAAGGTAGGAATAGTACAAAGACTAGCTTACTTAGTATTTTGTAAGTAGATTTAGGGACAAGTTGGATCTTTGAGTGAGCTAGAACCAAACCAAATAGAGTAAGGGTGATAAGTTTCAACAGAGGTAATATTGCAGCTACTGCATTTTCCCCTGCAGATGATACACTTCCCTGGAATGAATCCATTTATATATTTCAATAATTGAAATCCTAGAAATTACCTCTTTAAAGCTTCACAGAGCTCTGCAAATCCCACGCAGTAGTGGATTGAAGTTTATGCTCCAAACTAACCTCCACAGGATAAAATTTGCAGTCCGAAACTAGCAACAATCGTGCTTAAGCAACAGGGCGTCAATAATTCAGGAAATTACGGAAAAATTTTGACTTTTGCACAACTTGGGTTCGTCGGGGGAATGCTTTATTGATGGAAATCGTCGAACAAATCTATGAAGAAATTTGAAGAACACTTTAAGCCACATAAATCCCACATACATAAGCCAGATTTCAATTTTAGCATCTGAGTTTGTTCCGATCAACGCTTTCAAAACATTGAGCAGACGCGGACATTGCACGAGGTATGAATTTGGAGAGTTTGATTAACTGGTGGGGTGGTGAAGGAGAAAGCAAGAAACGATAAGGGCGGAATTCTTTTTGCTCCGAAAACTCAAGAAAACTAGAGGAAGCCTTGGGAGCGCAGACATGATGGCGTAATCAACAAAAGAATAAATAAATAAGAAATAGAGCCCGGATAATCATTGACAATCTGACAGTGATTTCTATTTTCTATGCAGTGAAGTTAATACAAATATAATCGAACCACTTCATAGTTCTATTCTCTTTCCGCGGTTAAGTTCTTGAGATTAATTACTGAATTATTTCCATTACTCAGATTGGTTGTTGGATCACATGAGCAGCACTACCACCAATCATCCGCACGTTAGGCTTGAACCCCTGATCTTTCGATTAAGCGGAGCGGCTAGACTTCAGAACTCGGTGGCATATATCAACATTTTTGAAAAAAAAAAATTCCCATTTCCGTAGTTCTTAGCCTAACATCATACATCTTATTTAATATGTCAAGTTACACTGAAAATCTCACCCCTTAACCTTAATCTCAATGGGATGTAAATATAATAGAAAATGATAATATTGTGAATTATCTTATTAAGTAAGTAGATAAGCATGTTGTTGATACTCTACGTTGGGGTGATGGTGATTAGATATTGTGAAAGCCACCATTGGGCTGTTTGGAGTCGGTTGTCATTCCTAACATTCCTAACAGTCTCACAATGACAACAGAAGAATGTGAAATCAGGAAGACTAGCAGTTAAGGGTTGCCGTACTTTGTGAGCTATCATGAATCATCCTGCTGCTGCTGTTGCTTAACTTGTCCTTATCAATTGCTGTCCAAATACCCCTATGCGTATCGGTCGCCCTCAAAGGTATAAATATGCTACGCAATTTCCATTATTGAAAGTTTCTCATCGTTTCTATGTTCCTGTGATTGTAAACGGTAGTGCCGCTTACTGCTGAGGTTACTTTTAACACACCGCAGATGATACTAATTAACAACGGATCATCAAGTTAAATGATAACATTTCCTCAATATGTTGATCTGATGTTCGACTTTTATAAATTATTTATACCTACATATAATAATATGATTTCAAAATAGAAAAAACCAACCGTTAAAAATACAAAATATGATTTATTAAATTAAACTGACTGTAAAGTGTACGATTGCATATTCATAGGCAAGCAGGAACACTGAAGAGTACGCCTCCCTGTCCCTGCCACGTGATTTACATAAGTACAGTGTACAAGGTACTAATTTAATGCATTTACTATCCCATAACACCTAATTAAACCATTACATCATCAATATGCAACCAGATCGGGATCCAACTTATTCTCAGTGTAAAAGAAATATATATATATATATATATCCATCGTTTTCACTCAATTAATAATTGAGGCACATGCTGGCTAACGATTATCTCGGTTGTCACCCAGAGAAATGTAGAGTGGTTTATCTTCTTCTTGATATTTTGATTTCATTTCACGTGTATACTCTTCACTTTTTAATATAATTTCCTGGAATCTTCACTTCTTTTTGATTGCTGGAAAATATTCAGTTCCGGTTTATTTTTACTTGAAGATGTAATTGTGCATTCTTCTAGTTGTTGAAGGAAATTGGTTGGACTGTTCAATGTGTGTATTTTTTGAAAATTAAAATACATATAAACTATCACACACACAAAAACTACTTTACTGTTGGAAAGATAAAAACATAAAGCATATGCCAAGTCGGCTCCAGTCTGTCATAAGCATCGACTGAATCGAAACGTGGGCAGGTCACATTATTACATACTTAAATGATTAGGGTTTAGGCAGGTAAGGTTGGCTTGGCGGAACAGGATAGTCGCCAAAAGAAGATATTGTGGTACCTGAATTATCAGCGGCATCTAAGCCTGAAAATTTTAAATATGACGTATGATTTCACGTTGCAGGAATATCCCATGGCAATTATGGTAGGTTGTTTGTTAACTTTAAATGTTAACTAATACCTTAATGAAATCTTAGGCATTAATTAAGTCTAAATAATGATAAGAGGAGAGAACGTGAATGTTTCAAATGAACGAGCGCATCGTTCCAGGAAACCCCATAAATGTCTTACAGAAACAAGTCATGTATGTCCAATTTCCAATTATTGGTTGTTGCACATGTTCATTGATTCCCTTACCTCATGTCATCTTTCAACTACCCTTAAAACCATGCCCGCATGACGCATAGACACCCGCTTCTCCTTTTCTATGTAACTAACTATTGTTAAGCATCAACTTAAACAATTTTACTTTTTGATACAAACTTATTTCCGGTAGGTTAAATTAGTGCTTAAAATACTATACGCATCTCAGTTAAGTTTTGAGTGTTTATCTTAAATTAATTTATTTTAGATTATTATTCTATCTTGAAAGAATATTAACATTAAAGACTGCAGTCACTATCAAATTTACCCAACCAATTTAACCGGAACTAATTTGACGGTTGATCAAGTTCAATGAGAATTGACAAGACTATAAAAATATTTAAAAAGTTGATTTTGATAAGACTATAAAAATATATCAAACGGTGATACGACGGTAGGATATTAGAAAAAACGATACATGGAACTGAATTGACTTTCATAAGAAAGCGAATAAGAGAATACTGAGCAAGAATGGCGGAAAAAGAATTAAGAGATATAGGAGACCCTGTGCACAGGTAACTCAAAATGAGTCATATACTTGAATATAAATTTTTATGATTAGAAGGCAATTTATAAGTATTGTAGAAAGGCCAATTGGTTGAATAAAGAAGAGTAAGATAGTGGGACACGGAAGTACATATGAGATGCAAGAAAAGGGACCGTACAAGGCAGACAAAAAGCTTATGGCCGTTTGGGTTTCGCTGCTTTTTGGGTAGTTTTTAGTTTATTTATTTTTAAATAAAAATAAGAATATGTTAATGTCCATAGTAATTTTATATTAGATAAATCTTAAAAATAAATTATTTTAATTAATTAAATTGATTTTAATCTCTTATTATAATATTTATTAATAAATTGTCAATAAAAACAATTTTATTTTATTAGAATAAATAATTTTAAAACTAAATTTATTTATAAATTAATATTTATTTTCATATGTTTTAATTATTAAATTGACATTTTATTTGGAATTTATATATTTTTAAGATATTTTAAATTTAATTATATCTATTAATAATTTTATTTTATTTATAATTCTTATTATATATAATATATTAAATAATTAAATAATATGTATTTAGCTGATGTTAAAATAGATTATGAGAAAAAAACAAAAATAAAAATAATTTTATTTTCATACATTTTGAAAACTAAAAGAAACCAAGATAAAAATAGAAATCAAAACTCAAACAAACAATTTTTTTAGTAAATTTGAAAAAAATTAAAAATAAATAGAAGCAAGCTGGAGGGTCTGTTAGTGTTTGATTTTATTCCTTTTCTGATTTCTGATTTTAATTTTAAATCTAATAGAAAAGTTGTATTTGTTTGAGTTTTAAATTTAAATTTAAATTTTATTTAATTTATTAAAGTAACAAAATTGTTTTTATTTTCTTTTTCGTGATGATTTAATTCATTATCAACTAGAAATATATTATTTAATTACTTAATATTAATTATATATAATATAATATAATTATTTTAGTTATTTTAATTTTTATAGTTAGTTTAAAATTTAAATTTTGCTTAATATTTTAAAATTTTGATATTTATTTAATAAATATTTCTTAAAATTTAAAATATATTAAAATACATATATTTTAATTAAAATTATTTTAATAATTAAAATAAATATTAGTTTAAAAATAAAATTTATTTATTAAATTGCTTATTTTAATAAACTATGATAATTTTTTACTAATATTTATTATTAAATATTGTACAAGTGACTAAATTTTTTTTTTTGGTAAGATAAAATGAGTAGTGCTCACAAAAGCATAACACTACCTAACATAAGAGACCCCTATTAAATCATGATCAAGTCATCTACAAACACTAGGAGGAGCTTGTCTCAAAACATGAAAACTAGGAGGAAAATCAAAAGCAAGGTGGGAAAGGAAGTCGGCAGCAAAATTCCCTTCCCTATAGATGTGAGTGAGTTTCACAGTATTAAAGCGCTTCAGTAGGTCGAGGATTCTAGCAACAAGAGAGGAACAATCTGAATTTGCTTGGACATCACCATTCAACATCTTGACAGCAATCTCATTATCACTCTCAACAAAAACATCCAAATAAGCAAGATTATAGGTGAGATGGATACCATGATAAAGGACCCACAATTCAGCACGAAGAATAAAGCAACGATCGGTCTTGAAAACAAACCCATGTTTCCAGCGACCATTATGATCACGAATTAAACCTCTACCTGCAGTAATCCCCATGGCAGTAGCCAAAGAAGCATCAGTGTTGAGTTTCATAAAAGGGGAATGTGAACATTTCCAAAAAATTAACCGTGAACACGAAGGACTAGTATTCTCCGAAGGCAGCTTGTTGAAAGTATCCTGAACCAATTTAGCTTCAGAAATAGTACACTGTAAGAGATTAAAAATGGAAGAATCACCAGCATTAAAAACTCTGTCATTCCTTCGTTTCCAAAGGTTTCAACAACCTAACCCAAAAATAGTAGGCCAACTGAGATGATCATGAGAGAGATGGAAGCTTTTCAGATTAAAAAACACCCAATCGTCTAGATTAGCATTCCAGAAGAAGCTCAAATTATTGAAATTAGTAAAGAGATGCCAGAATTGAACAGCAACAGGACAATCACGGAGAATGTGTAGAAGGGTTTCAGGCTCATCGTAGCAGATATCACAAATTCCCGAGTCACTTAAGTGTCTTCTTTTCCTTTCATCATTAGTTAAGATTCTATTGTTGAGGGCTAGCCAAAAAAATATTCTGATTTTTTGAGGGTCTTGCCACTTTCAAATCAGATTCCAAGGGAAGTTATAAGAAGGAATATAATTCCCAGAAAGAAAATCATAAGCAGACCGCAAAGTAAATACTCCTGAAGAAGACAAACCCTAAAGAAGGGAATCCTTACTACAAATATCAGAGGGCACGAGTGTAGCAGCAATATAGGAGCAAATTGAAGTAGGGAGCAATTGAGCAAAAAACTCCTATCTCCAATCTCCATCATCAGTAGTAAAAAAGGAAACAGTTTTATCAATCATATAATCTGGAATAGGCCCACTAGCCATATGCTGCAAAGGCTCTGAGACACCCGACAACCATCTATGTTTTCAAAATGTGATCGTGCATCCATCACCTAAAGCTCAGAAAGCGTTAGAAATCACAGCATCCCAATTTGCAACGACCAAACGCCATAGAGGAGTACAAGAAGCAGGAGCAACAAGATTAGGCGGGATATCAATGCTGATTTTATATTTAGACCGAAGCACTTTAGTCTATAAACTGGTAGAATCTGTCAAAATATGACATCCAACTTTCATAGCATAAGCTGAATTAACTACACGAAGGTTCCTCAAACCCAACCCTCCAGATCCTTTAGAATGCTAGACTTTATCCCAAGCTACGAGATCTTTTGCCTAACAGGGTATTCTTATGGGTCCTAAAAAATATTTGCACATTTTGGGTGAATTTTGCGAACTCAATGAGTGACCATCATCGATTGCTCACCCAATCACGTAACGTATAATTCACATCATTACCCATTTCACACTTCACATTCAATACAATTTAATCACTCATATTATGCATATGCAGTGCACATGAGACACACTTTCTATTTGTTACTTTATTGTGATCGAGTGCCTAAACTGTCCCATATAGGACTTATTAATAACTGTCCCTTATACGCTTGGGAGATACATGACTCATTAAATGTTGAGCCTGAGGCTTTGATTCACTTTTGAGCTCGAAGCTCATTTTCACTCATTGAGCTTTAAGCTCTGATCGGTGGCTACTCTGGTCACAACAACCATTATGCTTCATGCATTTATGCAATTGAATGCATCAATCACATTTGCATGTTCCCATTCAATCTCATTCTCATATCATCGGACCTTATTCTGACATTCAACATTAAAGTTGAGGAAACACTTTCATTCATATGCAAATGCACATTCAAACACATTTATCATCGGATTGTGATCCGACATTTAACAATCAAATTATGCACACTTATTTCATCTCATTCACATATAAGTAACACTTCAATATCCCAATCAAACATCACAATCATCGGACCTTTTGTGTTGGACCCCGATCCTTAAGTGGCAAATTAGAGATATGAAATGAATTCAATGAGTGTTTTCGGATATGAACTATGTTATAGAAGTTTTTACGCCTTGAGGAAATTGATGAGAAAAGGAATTTATTAATTTTGATGACTTTGAAGATTAGTCTTGGTTATGAAAGTTTAGGTGGATGAGATGATTGAAATGGAAGTTGAAAGTAAGAAATAATTAGTGAAAGTGTTATATTTTAAAGAAAATTAGAAAGTTTGACTTTTTGGAGTAAAAAGTTGACTTTTGGTTTAGGAAAATTTTGAGGAAATGATCTTCATGAAATTGTAGCTTATGTTGAGAGCTTTTCGTAGCCATAAAGTATGCTATTTTTCGATATCGGAATTGAAAGTTATGATCTTTGAAAGTTAAGTGTATTTTGCTTTGGTTTTGGAAAATGCTCTAAGTGTAGGATGATATATGTTGTGTTTTGACGCGATTTTCATACTAATGTGGTTTGAATTGGAGTAAATAGTTACGTGAAAGTTATAGAGAATTTGAATAGCTTTAAAATGATGTATGATATGTGATTTTTGGTTGTGGAGGTTGAAAGATATGATAATGTGAAATTTGGATATTGCGTAGGTGATGGATATCAGGACAGAAACTTCGATTGAAAAATTAACTTAGATAGAGGTTGAAGTTGTTTTGGAGTTCTTCATGAACATTGTTGATCTTGTTTTTATCTTTCTATTGATATAAAGCACGAAAATATTGGACAAGGGAGTAGAAAGTTATGATTTATAGAAGTTCTGATGCTGTTTAGTGTGAAGCTGATCGACCAGTCAGCATTGTGTAGAGTTTTTGACCTATTTAGAGGTCGATCTGATTCTTAAGGCCTTCATAAAAGTTGTAGAGGGTTCTTTTACCTTTCCATAGACATCAAGTTTGTCAAATTTGAAGTTCTGGATCTAAAGTTATGATGTTTACAAGTTTTGGTACTGTTCAGGAGTTTATCGATCGATCACCTTGTAGCAAACTTTTGATTCCTTTAGTGTCTGAACTTGCCTTTGAGTCCTTCTTAAAAATGGTAGAGCTATCTCTTAGCTTTCCAACGAAACAAACCGCGTGTCATTTGGAGCTCGGAGTCAAAAGTTATGAAAGTTTGAAGTTTAGAGGTCGGATCGCGTGGTCGATCGCTCGGCAGCGAGCGACCGCTCGGCAGTGAGCGCCCGCGGGGTAGAATTTCAGCCGACCGACCTCTCTTCCTTGTTTTCACCATAACTTCTTCGTCCGACATCCGATCGACCTGATTTTCAAAGCGTTGGATTTCTAAGATATTTTTCTATCTTTTCATACTAGATTGATCAGTTTTGGAATTAAATTGAAAAAGGTGCATTGAAACAAAGTGAGCTGATCAGTTGTAAAAGTTTGAACAGTGTTCAGTATTTTGAATATATCTCGATCTCTAGAGCTCGGATTGAGTTCATTCTTGTTTCTAATTAAACTAGAGACATGGGGCTACAAATTCCATGAAGGAGCCGATTGACAATGTAGCCTCTAAGACTTTCAAATACGGGTTGGAAGTTAGGTATAAAGTTCAGTCTCAGCTTTGTAATGGTATGAGCAGTGTTCAGTATTTTGGAGTTATATCGGTCGCTAGAGCTCCGATCGATCTGATTCTTTTTTTTAATTAAACTAGAGACATATATCTATAAATTTTATTAAGGAGCCGATCGACTATTGAGCCTCTAAGACTTCCAAATTCGGGTCAGAAGTTAAGTGTAGAGTTCAGTCTCAGTTTTGTAATGGCTGAACCAACTTTGGTATTTTGGATATATCTTGAGCTATAGAGCTCTGATTGAGTTGATTCTTTTTGTAAATTAAAATAGAGACATGGGGCTACAAATGTTATGAAGGAGCCGAGCTATAAGGTAGCCTCTAAGACTTTCAAATATTGGTTGGAAGTTCGAGGTAGTGTTCAGTCTCGGTGTTGTAATAGCTGAATAGTGTTCAGTATTTTGGAGATATATCGATCGCTAGAGCTCGGATTGAGCTGATTCTTTTTGAGAATTAAAATAGAGAGATGGGTCTACAAATGTTATGAAGGAGCTGATTGACAATGGAGCCTCTAAGCCTTTCAAATATGGGTCAAAAATCAGGTGTAATGTTCAGCCTCGAGTCTGAAGAACAGACTTCAGTATTTTTGAGATATCTTGAGCTATAGAGCTTCGATCGATCTGATTCTTGAAGCGATGGATTCGTAAGACATAGAGGGACATTTCTCTAAAGTTTTTAAGGAAAAAAGGAAGGGGCAATTTTGGAAGTTTACTTAAAGGGGTTAAGTTTATAGGCTTAAATGGAGGGGCATATAGGTCATTTCGTATTCATTAAATGACATGGCAATATAAAAGACAGTGATTGTCGTATAAGACATAAGGAAGCACAGAAATGAAAGACTTAAGAAAATAAGAGAGAAGAGAGAAGGGAGAGCAAACTTCGGAGAAGAAAGAAGGGAGAGCTTAGGGTTTTGGATTTTTGGGGGTTCAAGCTCAGTTTTTCGTTGATTCATGAAGGAAAAAGATGGAAGGAGAAGAGGGCTTCCTTCCAAGCCTAATAAATTTGAAAATGGTGAAAAGTTTGAGGTAAGAGAAAAGTTGAGCTTTGAGCTTTTCTTCGATTTATGGTTTAGAAATATAGAAAATGGTATGGGTTTGTGGAGTATGAAGTCAATTTTGATGATTGCTAAGTATGATGGGTTTAATTCGGGATTTTGAGAATTAGGGTTTATGCCCAAATTTGGAATTTTGGGCTTTTGAAAATTTGTAATTTAGAAAGCTTGAATATATGAGGGATTTATGTTTTCTAAGTTCAATTTGAGGATTAAGTTATTTATGATGTTGAATTTGGGTGAAATTGCTTTAGGTGAAGTTAAATTGGAAGAAAGAAGAAACCAATGGACAAATTGGAGCTAGGAACAACTTTCTAGCATCAAATCGAGGTGGGTACCAGTTTATAATAGAATTTATAAGCCACTACTACTTTCTTTAAATAAAGAGATTTTCTGATTTCAATTGCATCATAAGTGTTGCATCATTGTGTGAATGATTTGAAAAATCATCATTGATTCCATACATGAGCTTTTGATGAATTGCAAAATACATTTGTGTTATGCCTCGAAAGATTTCATGGCATTTCGTATATTCGAAAGAAAGAGCATTCAATAAATGATATTGAGCTTGAATATGATAAAGGTTTGAAAATTATGATTTCGATTAGTTTTAAGAGCTTTTATAAAATATGGTTTTATGTAAAAGTTTGAAAACTTGTGATTTCATAAATTGGAAGTGTATAGAAAATATTGTTTATGGAAATATTTGAAAGTTTTGATTCCTAAAAATGCTTTGAAACTGTCTAGAAAATGGTTTATGCAATTGTTTGAAAATTTATGACTTCCGAATACTTTCGAAATTAGTTAGAAAATGTTGTTTATAAAAGTGGTTGAAAGATTTCGATTTCCGAATGTCTAATGTTTATAAAAAAAGTATTTGAAAAATTATGATTTCCGACATTGTTTATAAAAGTGTTTGAAAAGTTTACGATTTCCAAACTTGTTTATAAAAATGTTTGACAAAGTGTGATTTCCGAAATGCATTTGAAATTGTTTAGAAAATAAGGTTTATTTAAATGTTGAAAAGTATGATTTTTGAAAGGCGTTTGAAATGGTTTTAGAAATTGTTTTAAGAATTTATACAAGTTTTAAATGTTTGATAAATTAAGAAAATTTCTGAAGTTTCGAAAAATGACACAAAGGCCCAATTTCTTGTCTTCAAATGATTTGGGAGATTGATTGAAAAATTGAGAAAGTATTGAATTTTATTGTTCCCGAATATTTTTGAAAAAAGGGTTACGAGTTTTAAAGTGAATTGAGAAATGAAGAAGGTTTTTGAAATTTATTTCCGTGATTTGGATTTAAGAAATTGTGTAAAGTGTTAAATTCGTTATTTTCGACGAATTTGATAAGTTATGAAAATGTTTTCGGAACGTTTTTAAGAAAATACAAGATTTATGAAAATAAAAGTAAAAATAAAATAAAATTGAATAATGTGCTTTATGAACCTGCATACGTTGATTTATGTCTTAAAGAAATCACTTGCATTCATTATTCTGATGTTGATCCATACTTGATTACAATGTTGAATTGAGATTGAATATGTTTATTGATGTGATAATGTTATGCCATTGGAGTGTGCTATGGCATTTTGATTTGAATGGAAAGAAGAACAGAAAAGGGAAGCATATCATTTTGATAAATGATCTTGAGCATTGCTTATATGCTTCTGTGTGGGCGAGAGAGTTACGGATGGATAGTCATGTGCACGTCGACGTATGGAAAATTATAGCCTTCTCCCGGCTGCCCGCTTGAGGCAACGAGATCCTTGAGAAATCGAACTCGGATAGTTTACGGTATAAATTTCGGTTTATCCGTTGTGTTTACGGAACTCTCGAGCCATGTATTGACAGTAAGGAAAAGAACCTTTTGAAAATGTGCTTTACGGATTTCAAAGAAATGTTTTCTATGACCAGAAAAGAAAAAGAATTTCAAGGATTTTGCTTATATATTTGTTATAAACTGTTACCCACGAGCTATAAGCTCACCCCCCCTTCATTCCCATCCACAGGTGATGAGAAGAAGATCGGGTGAAAGAAAATGAAGATTTCTATTTGCATGTGTTTATAATGTATTATTGGTAAGTTAAATGGTTGCTGAGAAGTCTAGAATTGTTGTGTATTGTATACTTTGGTTTAGGGTTATGGGTAACGTTTAAGGCTTGAAAATGCCACTATGATTTGTATAAAGCTTTGATTTATGAAATTGTGTAAGTAATGAGCATAAGGTGTATAAATTCTGGAATTATGTATTGATTTAAGTTATGTATGGGAAGTGTATATGATTATGAGTATGATAAGGTATTGTGGTTTGAGATTTGGATAAGGCTATTGAGTTATGGTGTTGCACATGGATAGTGTGATTGTATGTGAATGTATTTGGATTAAGGAATGAGAAAAGAGAGAAAAGAAAAGAAAAAGAAGAAAAAAAATTTATACCGATTTCGGATTAAGGTTAGTCCAAGGTTTTCAACGCGACGCTTTCTCCTAAAAGTATATTATCGGATGTTGGTACTTGTGTTTTAGTTCGAATGCTTCGATTCGATTTGTGATTCGTGATCGTTTGTTTGGTTTGTCTCCGAGCCAATTCGATTTGACTTTGTTTGTATGCTTCGCTTCCAAGTTGGCTTTCGATTCGTTAATGATTTGTTTTGCTTTGTGATCAATCGTTTATTCGTTCCGCCTCTTTATGATTCGTTCCGTCTTCTGTTTTCCGGTTGGGGCGCCGGTCTGCGGATCGGGTCCCAACATTTTGTCTAGAAACTAATACATTCAATCACATTCATATGATCATTCAGTTGTCAACCAATACAAAAAACTTCAAACAAAACAAACAATAAAATGAGACCATCTAGGTTTACTCACTGTACGCTCCATATTAGCATTTGCTTCCAAATTCTGGAAATGTTTGAATGCAGACACTTAATCTGCATAACCCATTTATGCAAGACACACATTGCACTCACATTAATAATTGCACACTTATAAGGATTTATTTATGCACAATTGTATAAATGGACTAAGTACAATGCATGCTCAATGACAATCCCAGGTACCTTACCAATTTCATATCTAAAGTTCATTTTCATTTCATAATTTAATCACTCATCATTTCTTTGAATCACAATCTCAATCCTTTGGTAGTTTGATATCAATAAGTCATCCACAATTTTTTCCCATAAATACCCATATGTGACTAGTGAAGAGGAAAAACAAAGTCTTTATATACATATATATCACTATCAACTTTCAGCTTAAAACTCAATATTT
Source organism: Erythroxylum novogranatense (assembly GCA_029891385.1). NCBI lineage: Eukaryota > Viridiplantae > Streptophyta > Magnoliopsida > Malpighiales > Erythroxylaceae > Erythroxylum > Erythroxylum novogranatense. Next base: position 53,884,036 of record CM057229.1, read on the forward strand.
CCTCTTCGTTCCTATTTCATTTCAGCTCAACATATCACAACCAAATCAAAAATCTATCATTTTTCATAATCATCAAAAGCAGAAACACTCCTGTTTTGAATAGTTTTATAGATGAAGAGGTTTATGTAAAGCAACCTCCTGGTTTTGAAGATTCTAATAAACCAGATTATGTCTATAGACTTCATAAAGCTTTGTATGGTTTGAAACAAGCACCTCGGGCTTGGTATGATCGTCTAAGTTCCTTTTTGATTGAAAATGGTTTTAATAGAGGACATGTAGATAAGACTTTGTTCAGAAAATGTATTAAAAATAATTTCATCATAGTACAGATATATGTAGATGATTTTATTTTTGGTGCAACTTCTAAGAAGTTATGTTCCAATTTTGAGAATCTGATGAAAAGTGAATTTGAAATGAGTATGATGGGTGAATTAAAATTCTTTCTTGGTTTACAAATTAAACAAACTGAAGAAAAGATTTTTATTCATCAACATAAATATATCAAAGAACTGTTGGTTAAATATGGAATAGAAAAGGTGAAACCTATGTCAACTCCTATGCATCCATCAAACCTTTTATCTAAGGATGAAGCAGGTAAGAAGGTTGATCAAACTCTTTTCAGAGGAATTATTGGTTCTCTACTTTACCTTATAACAAGCAGACCTGATATTTTATTTAATGTCTATTTGTGTGCAAGATTTCAAGCAAATCCTGAAGAATCTCACTATAATGTTGTTAAAAGAATTTTGAGATAAAAGTCAGACTCTACTGATCTTTGTTTAATGTATGAGAAAGGTAAAGATTTTAGGTTAATTGGCTATTGTGATGTTGAGTACGTTGGAGATATGATTGATAGGAAGAGTACAAGTGGAGGTTGTCACTTTCTTGGCCATAATCTAGTTTCTTGGTCAAGTAAGAGGCAAAGTTCAATTGCTCTATCTACTGCAGTATCAACTGCAAGCTGTTGTTCACAGACGTTATGGATTAAGTATCAGTTAGAAGATTACCTAATACAAGAAGAACAAATTCCAACCTTCTGTGACAACATAAGTGATATCAATCTATCAAAGAATCCAATACAACAAACATATTGAAGTTAGACATCAATTCTAGAAGACTATGTACAAAGGAGAATCTTCAGTCTACAATTTGTTGAGACAAATCATCAATGGGCCGATATCTTCACTAAACCATTGAATGAAGATAGATTCAAAGAAATTAGACGAAACTTGAATATGGTAGTGTTGAATGACCAATTGTCTGACACGTCATGTGTTGGACCCTGATCTTTTAGTGGAAATTGGAAATATGAAAATAAAATTTTGATAAGATTTTTTTGTATATGAATGGAGTTATAGATATTTTTGCCTTAAGAAAATTGATGAGAAAAGATTTGTTTGATTTGATAACTTTGGGTTTCAAATAGATTTGTATGGGTTATGAAAGTTCAAGTGGATGAGTGGATTGAAATGGAAGTTGAAATCAAGAAATAGAAAGTGAAAGTGTAAAATTTTGAAGAAATTAGAAAGTAAAGACAATTTGTTTGGTTATGCATGTGGTGTTTTAAGTTAGATTATTGTAAGAATAAGATTTCAGTCATATGTGGAGAATGGTGGAGTTTTGTATCTTTTGTACTTGGACTTGAATACTGATGTTGTAATATGGCTTGGAATGCCATTTAATTTTATAAACATTTATCTTATGATGTTAATGAGACATGGATTTATATATGGATATAAAAGATCAATTGTGTATGAATATCAATTGTGTATAGATTTGTGTGTATTGTGTTTGAGAGGAATTAGTTGAAGAGTTTATGGTGATGTGTTGATATGTGAAGTTGATGTGTTAGAATGGTGCTAGAAACTTCAATGGAAAATCTGTACTGATCTAGATATATTTGGCCAAAGTGGTCTTAATAAAAGTTGTAGCTCATGTTTCCAGCTTTCTAACGCCATAAAGTATGAAATTTTTCGATATCGGGGCGAGAAGTTATGATTTTTAGAAGTTCTGATGTTGTTTAGAGTGGGGTTGATCGACTAGTCAGTTTGTATGGAGTTTTTGACCCATTTAGAGGTCGTTCTGATTTTTAAGGTCTTCATGAAAGTTGTAGAGAGTTTCTTTACCGTTCTATAGACACCAAGTTTGTCTTATTTGGAGTTCTGTGTAAAAAGTTATGATGTTTGCAAGTTGAGGTACTGTGTAAAGTTTTGAGGAGATTATCGATGGGTCATCTTTGAGTACATTTTTGACCCCTTTAAAGACTGAGTTTGCCTTTGAGTCCTTCTTGAAAATTTTAGATCTGTCTCTTATCTTTCCAACGAATCAAACCCTGTCTTATTTGGAGTTCTGAGTAGAAAGTTATGATCTTTCTAAGTAGGGATATTTTGGAGAAAGGGGTCAGACGAAAGTAGTCTTCATTTTTCGTCTGTGATGACGTCATCTTCGTCTGTGATGACGTCATCACAGACGAATTTTTGCGTCTGTGCTGACGTCATCACAGACGAATTTGCGTCTATGCTGACATCATCGTCCGCTTTTGTGTTTTTAACCCCTCTTCTTTCTTTTGGCCATAACTTTTTGTGTAGACCTCCGATTGAGCCGATTTTTGAAGCGTTGGATTCCTAAGACATTTTTCTATCTTTTCATACTATATAGATCGGTTTTGGCATTAAATCGAAAAAGATCAACCCGATCAAAGTGAGCTGATCGGTTGTAAAAGTTTGAATAGTGTTTAGTATTTTGGATATATCTCGGTTGGTAGAGCTCCGATTGATCTGATTCTTTTTGAAAATTAAACTAGAGACATGGGGCTACAAATGTTATGAAGAAGTCGAGCTATAATTTAGCCTCTAAGACTTCCAAATTCAGGTCGGAAGTTAGGTATAGTGTTTAGCTTCGGGTCTGCAGAATAAACTTTAGTATTTTGAAGATATCTTGAGCTATAGAGCTCGGATCGATCTGATTCTTGAAGCATTGGATTCATAAGACATAGAGGAACATTTCTCTAGAAGAAAGTTTTATCAAATGGCTTCATTTACCTGATCGAAATAATCATACAAGATGTCAGTTTTAAAGACCAATGGAGGGGCAATTTTGGAAGTTTACTTAAAGGGTTAAGTTTATAGGCTTAAATGGAGGGGCTTATGGGTCATTCCCCATTCATTAAATGACATGACACTATAAAAAGGATTGAGCTGTTGTTTCTTTAAGTGAGGCACGACACTTGAACAAAAGGAAAGAAAATAAGAGAGAAGAGAGAAGGGAGAGCAAGCTTCGGTGGAGAAAAAGGGGAGAAAGCTAGGGCTCGATTTTTCTACCACTTGAAGAGTGATTTTGATGTCATTCTAAGAGAGAGAAAGGTGGAGGATGAAGAGAGCTTCATCTTGAACCAAGAAAATCCGAAAATGGAGGAGAAATGAGGTAAGAGCAGTTTTTAAGATTTGAGTTTCTCTTGAAGTTTTGGTTTAGAATCATGGAAAATGGAATGGGTTTGTGGAGTATGAAGTTAATTTTGTTGATTTCTTAGTATTATGGGTTTAATTTTGGATGGAAATTAATTAGGGTTTATGCCCAAATTTGGAATTTGGGGATTTTGGAAATTTGTGATTTAAAAAGCTTGAATATATGAGGGATTAGTGTTTCTAAGTTCAATTTGAGGATTAAGTTAATTATGATATTGAATTTGGGTGAAATTGCTTTAGGTGAAGTTATATTGGAAGAAAGAAGGAACCAATGGACAAATTGGAGCTAGGAATAACTTTCTAGCATTGAATCGAGGTGGGTAATGTGTTTATAATTTGAATTTATAAGCCACTACTGTTTTCTTTAAATAAAGAGATTTTTCTGATTTCAATTGCATCATAAGTGTTGCATCATTGTGTGAATAATTTGAAAAATCATCATTAATTCCATACATGAACTTTTGATGAATTGCAAAATACATTTGTGTTATGCCTCGAAAGATTCCATGGCATTTCGTATATTCGAAAGAAAGAGCATTTTGATAAATGATCTTGAGCATTGCTTATATGTTTTTGTGTGGGTGAGAGAGTTACGGATGGATAGTCACGTGCACGTCGACGTATGGAAAATTATAGCCTTCTCCCGGCTGCCTGCTTGAGGCTTACGAGATCCGAAAAATGGACTCGTCGTGTTTACGGTAAACTTCAGTTTCCGTCGTGTTTATGGAACTCTCGAGCCATGTGTTGTGCATTCCATATGTGAATTGCCATTGCATCTATGAATTGCCAAGTTGATGCATTCATGTTTATAAATTTATGAGTTTATGGGTGAAAGCCTAAAAATCATATATTTTGCAAATGACGATTTTGGCTACAATGAGAAAAGTACTTTTTGAAAATGTGCTTTACGGATTTCAAAGAAATGTTTTCTAAGACCAGAAAAGAAAAAGAATTTCAAGGATTTTGCTTATATATTTGTTATAAACTGTTACCCACTTGTCAAAACTCACCCCTTCATTCCCATCCACAGTGATGAGAAGAAGATCGGGTGAAAGAAAATGAAGATTTCGTTTGCATGTGTTTATATTGTATTATTGTTAAGTTAGATGGTTCTTTGAGAAGTCTAGAATCGTTGTGTATTGTGTACTTTGGTTTAGGGTTATGGGTAATGTATAAGGCTTGAAAATGCCACTATGATTTGTATAAAGCTTGGATTTATGAAATGGTGTATAAATCGTAATTGTATTTATGAGGTTTGGATGAGGCTATTGAGTTATGGTATTGCACATGGATATGTTATATAACTTGTGTATGTCCAACTGAGATATAAGCATGATTTGTATATGGAGAAATGTGAATGAACGGGTATTGGACGTTGGATAGTTGGATTGTATGTGAATGTTATTGGATTGAGGATATTGAAGTCACTTGTAAGAGATGGAATGAAAATGAAAGAAAGAAAGAAAGAAAAAAAAAGTACACGGATTGGATTAGTTTTGACTGATAGTCTTAAGGTTTCCAACGTAAACGCTTTCTTTGATACTTGTTCACGGATGTCGGCTCCGTTTTGTTACGTATCAGAAATTGGTTTCGATTTGATTTGCTTTCGATTCGTTAATGATTTGTTGAGCTTTGTGATCTGAAGTTTGCTTCGTATCTGATTTGATTTCGCCTTATGTTTCGTTTCCTTGCTTTGATTCGATTCATATTGGTTCGTATTCGTATTCGTTTTTTGTTTTCGGGTTGGGGCGTCGGTCTCCGGATCGGGTCCCAACATCATGACCCAGATGATTCGCAAGCAAAGAAGATAAAAGTCGTAAGTTTTTCAAGTAAACAGTAACAGTAAGTCATAGATGGTAACTTTTCAAGAGAAGGTATTAGAGGTAAATCTTCTCAAGATTATAGAATATCACTTACTCTAGAATATTCTTGAAATACTCTGAAATCGACTTTTGTAGTGCTCACAATCAAAACATTTCATTACTCTGTTCTTAGCATCAAGATCTTTATGTTCACATTCTCATCTTTAGATACTAACATCATTACTTTAAGCAAAATACATTTGTGTGTTTAGTTTTTATCGATTACAGATCAAAAATGGAGTAATCTATGATCTATGAAAGATATGTTGATTTTGACTCGTTAAAGCAGAACCAGATGGATATTGAACCAAAAATTGAAGCAATTGGATGGAAAAAATTCTTTTAGGTTCGTGAAACAGTCTATCTGAATGAGTTATGTAAGTTTTGGAAAAATACAAAAGTGGCAGACGATACCTTAGTATCAATGGTAGATAGATTGTCGGTTATCGTGACACTGGATTTAATTTAGAAAGTTAGTGAGTGTTCATGAATTGGAGCAAAGCTATCTCATAACACAAAATGGATGACTCAAGGCAGTGTAGACAAGGCACATATCAATTGACAACTATATGGAAGTAGTGACCCAAAAGACAAGAAGGCATCAACTCTTGTTCTGAAGGCTAGGGTTCTACACGCTCTACTTTTTCATTATGTTCTACCAAGATCAAGCTCGAACAATGTCGTGACGACGATAGATGAACAATATTTGTTTCATCTACTCAATCATCAACCTATTAATCTTTCCTACTTAATTTTGAAGTACATGATGAAGTCGAAGAGAGATTTTAGTTCTTTACCGTATGGTATGCTACTAACAAGGATCTTTAGAGATTTTAGAATTCTTCTTGACAGAGGAAACAAGATGAAGAGGGATGTGAAAAGCATCATTAATGCGACAACTATTAGTAGAATGGGATTAAAGATTCAAGAAAAGGCGCATATAGGTTCTACGCCAAAAGCAAGGGCTGAGGGGAAGCATATTGTTAGACGCAATTGGAGTGAAAGTATTACACCAATAAAAGCTAAGACAAAAACTCAACCCACAGAAAGAACATCAATAAAAGAAAAGAAAGAGAAATCATCAGATGTATCAATAAAAGCTAAGACGATTTCACAAAGAGAAGAAAACCAGGTTAAACAGTCTTTACAACAAGTGTCATTGAAGAGAAATGGAGAAACATTTCATTCAGAGAAATCTAAACAATCAAGAAGGTCACCAAGATTATTAACCTTACATCAACAAGAACAAAAGAAACCGAAAGGTTTGACTCTTGGTGAAGATTCTGAAAAGCCAGAGAAAGCACTTTAGGCTACTAGATCATTGGTCTCAATTTTGCAAAGTCAACCAACAAAATCAACCAAAGAGATAGAAATTAAGAGGAAATTAGTGTTTGAAAGGAAGAAGCCTCAACAACAACTTCCTTCTAGACTGGCAGAAGAACATAAGAAGCTGAAGACCGGTTAGAAAAAGAATACTTCATTTGATGTTTAACTGAAGACAAAGTCAGTTGTTGTCTTTGGATGAACACAATTTAGCACGTTACAATCCTTCTCAACCTATCAGCAAGGAGGATTTGAGAATGAACATTATAGAAGAATCGGTACTTGTTCGAAGTAGAAGCTCAATTATTATAAGAGAACCTTTGAAAAGGTTAATCAAGGTACAAGTTGAACTCATACTGATCAATGATCGATCAATACATCTATTAAATCATGAAGAAAGAAGATAATATGGTATTCTGCGAGATGAAAAGTCAGAACCATATCCAATGAAGATGACCAAGGATTGGTATACAATTTATCCAATCACAAGCAGAATATTGATCAAAATTGTGCCGAATATACAACCGAGATCTTCAAACATTGCACGCAATGAAGAAAAAGGGAAAAAGAAGATGTTCCCTAAAGGAAATAAAGATGATCTTACAAAAGATCATATACAAGCAGTTGTGAAAAAAATAGATAAGGCATGCAATGCAGCTCAACCTAGAGGAATCTATGTCTCACATCATATCTCAAAACCATCAAGAAGTTAGTGTGGACGTTCCACCACAGATGCAACTTTCAAGGTAGTTGGAAGAGTTACAAAAGGACAGTACATAACTATTATGGTTGAAGGTATCAATTTCAACTTAGAGACTTTTTTGCATCTGATCATGCATTTTAGACCTTTAATTTTTATATCTTCAATTAAAGAAGTATTAGACTTTCTTGGACAATCAGTTCCAAAACTACCTACACTTGATGATCTTGATCTCCCAGACGGAAAACAAACATTCAAACCTCCTATTATCAAAATCATAAAATTAGATGTTTTACCTTCAGAACTATCTGTTGCTAAAAACTTCCATCCACTAAGTACACCTCAACAAGATTCTACTATTGTTTTGGAGGAAGTCAGTCACACACAGTAGGAAATTCAGGAAGCATTAGTAAAGAAAATTAAGGAAATTCATACTAAGGTTGATGACCCGAGTGACTCAGTAGGTGATCTTCATGAGGAAGTAACTTATTTACAAGTTACTATTGAAAAAGACCTCAAGATGATCGACACTGATATGCAACATATGTTTTCTGAAATTATGAAACATCTTCGTTAAAGATTTTGATTAATGACAAATAGGGGGAGAAGAGTAGAAGAAAGATAGTACAAGGGGAGACCAGAGACAAGAAGAGAAGATAGAAACCACTACAAGTTCCTATATCATATATGTATTTCATATATGCATGTGCATCACTTTTGTTGTCTTCTTATTTGCCGTCTGAATAATATTTGTTTATTCATTTTTATCTTTCTAAAATTATGATTATTTGTTATCATCAAAAAAGGGGAGATTGTTAAGCCAAGAAGACTTCACGTTTATTAATTTTGATGACAATCAAATAATAATAATATTATAAATAAATGAACTGTTTTGATAAGTATGTTAAGTGTGCAGAAAAATATAAGCATCACGTAGTCATCATAGAAGAAACAAAATACAGACGACACATCATCACAGAAGAAGCAAAACACAGATGATACAGAGAAAAAGATACAGATACTCTAGTACGTTAGATAGTTAGTTAGTTGGAGTTAGTTACAGAACTCAACTAAATAACGGTTTCTAAAAGAAATAAGAAGCTGTTTTCAAGGAGACTTAGGCTATAAATACTAGTCCTAGTCGAAGGCTTATTAGTTTTTGAGTTTTCAAGTTTTACATAGTTAGAAAATTTCTGTATTCCAAGTGTGATACAAGAGAGAAAACGCTACTGTAACAAAAAAAACTCACAATATCTTTCTAAGCGAGAGAAAGAAAAGGCTAAGGGCCTGGAGAGGCTAAGATAGCAGAAAAAACACTCTGTGTAAGAGACCTAAAGAGGCTCTGGAAGGGAATAAAGAATACTTATAAAGTTTGAAGAGTAAAGTGAAATCTCAGACAAACTTTGAGGACTGGACATAGCCCAAGGTTTGGGGTGAACCAGTATAAAATCGTGACGTTTATTCTCTAACTTTACACTTTAATTTTCTTGTTGTTAGAAAAGTAGATAAAATTTATTTGCGATTCAAATATGTAGCTACTTTAGTATAATATCTTTGGTATTCATGTGATAGTTGAAAAAGTTTTTTCAAGAAATATCAAAAGTTTGTGTATTCTCAGAAAGATTACACAATTCAACCCCCCTTCTTGTGTATTTTGTATACTTTACGTAAATTCTATATTAACAAGTGATTTACTTCACAAAGTACTTCATTTCAAATTCCCTAGCCAACTGTGCCTTCAATTATTTAATACGATCATTATTGGGGCCTGCTACCAACATGTCATCTACATACATATAGCAAGAATATATAATTATCTTTCTCAAATCTCTTGAAATATACACAAGGGTCTGCATTCAGTTGACTGTATCTAAGGCTCTTGATGAAGGAATCAAATCTCTTATACCAACACCTCGGCGTCTGTAAACCAAGTTCTCTTTCCCTTTTTCTTCAAAACCTTCTGTTTGAAGCATATAAGTTTCTTCTTCAAGATCTCTATGAAGAAATGCAGTTTTCACATCTAATTACTCAAGATGTAAGTCAAATATAACATACACTGCCAGAACTACTAAAACTGTACTGATTCGAACCACAGGAGAAAATATTTTGCTAAAATCAATGCCTTCTTTCTGAGCATACCCTTTTACCACCAATCTAGCACGATATTGCTCTACTTGATCGTCACCCCTCCGTTTGATCTTACAAACTTATTTATTGCCAATAGCTTTTCTTCCTTATGGTAGTAATACCAACTCCCATGTATTATTCTTATGTAGAGCTTCAATTTCTTCTTGTATTACTATCATCCATTGAGATGCATCTGAACTATTTATTATTTCTTTAAGAACTGATGGCTCTCCGTTCTCAGTTAAAAGACAGTATGCAATATTGCTCTCCATAATATAATTTTTGTGTTAGCTCGTTGCTCTTCTTATGCGAGTTAGTCTCCAATTATCTAAAACATTATATTCAACTGGTTCTTACTCCTTATGCTCTGTTACTGCTTCAAAAGAATCATTTTGATCAAATTCCCTATACTGTTGTATTTTCTAGATTTTCTTGTATAGTGCCAACATTTTCTGCTTGCTCTTAATCCCTATCTTCCATAAAGATAACATCCTTACTGATAACAATCTTATGGGCAGAGGGACCCCACAAACAATACCCCTTCACATCTTCAGCATACCATAAGAAAATGCCTTTTTTAGATTTTGGATCCGACTTTGTAGTTTCTTAGGCATTCAACATCACTTAGGCAGGACTTCCAAATATATGGAGGTTGGAATAATCCAATAGTTTACCAGTCCACATTTCCATCGGTGTTTTCAACTCAATTGTAGTTGATAGAGCTCGATTCACCACATAACAGGCCGTATTGACTACTTCTGCCCAGAATTTCTTATCTAAGCTTGCAATTATCAACATCATTCTTGTTCTTTCCAACAGAGTTCTATCCATCTGCGCTGCTACTCCATTTTGTTGAGGAGTGTATGCCATTGTGAACTACCTTTTGATGCTTCCTTGCTTGCAGAATTCATCAAATTCTTTGCCAGTATATTTGCCTCCATTATCTGAATGCAAACACTTGATGTTCTTACTAGATTCGAGTTCCACCCATACTTTGTAAAATTTGAAAGTTGGAAACACATCTGCCTTCCTCTTGATAGGAAACACTCAACATCTCCTCGAATAATCATCAACGAATGATACAAAGAAATTTACTTCTCCTAGGGACATAACTGGTGCTTCCCATACATCGGAGTGAATCAATTCTAGAATTTCTTTGCCTCTGAACATTGATGTGTTGAGCTTTAATCAATGTTGCTTACTCACAATGAAATGCTTACATAAAGGTAGGTAGTGATGCTTTTGTGAGAATTTGAAGTAGATTCTTCCTGAAAGTATCTTCATTCCTTGTTCTGACATATGTCCAAGCTTTTTATGCCACATCATTGCAGATTTGTCGTCTGGGCTAGTCACAGCAACGAATGGCTCTCCTTCTTGCAAAATTACTCCCTTCAGTAGGTAAAGATTTGTAACAATCTTCTCTGCATTCATAAATACTAATGCTACTTTAATCACTTTCATGATCTTGTTTTGAATCTCAAATCTAAAACCAAAATCATCCAATTGTCCTACAGACAACAAATTCTTCTTCAGGCCCTCTACATGTCACACTATTTCAATAGTCTGAGTTGTCCCATCATACATCTTTAACTTGATGGTGCCTATACCAACGATCTTTAAAGCTTGATCATTATAGCTATAGATGGATCCCTCATAGATATAGTCATACTGATGGAACCATACATCAACAAATCTTCTCTTACCTCCAATAGTCGTTGCTGCTTTACAGACCATTGCACCTCCATCATCTGAAGTATTTGCTGCATATCCTTGAGGAATGGAATTTTTCTTATTTAGATTCCAACAATCCTTCTTTAGATGGCCTTTCTTCTCACAGTTGTAGCACTTGAAATTCTTCTTACTCCTGGATTTTGATATACCATGACTTCGACTCCCACATAGGCCATGTTCCATTGATCTTTCTCTAGTCACCGCCCAGGCCTCCACTTGTTGTGAATTTTTCAACTTGTCTTCCTTACTTTTACACTGACTCTCTTCTTCCAGAATAACAACTGCAATATTGTTGAATACTAGAGTGTCTATGTTGTTTGTTAAATTGATGATGAGTTGATCATACGAAGCTAGTAGATTTTGGAGTAAAAGTTCCGCACGTTCACTTATCTCTATTGTGTGTCTGCCAATGACGTGAGTTGGGAAAATAGAGTATTTAAAGTATTTAAGTACTTCGTTATCGAAATGGATTCTGCCATGTGTAAACTGTATATTTTCCTCTTTAGAATTTTTTTTTTGTAGAGTGATTTGACCTCGTACAATTTTATGAGGTGATCTTATATTTCCTTCGTAGTCTTCTTTTCCTCTATGTTGGATAATACTCCTTCACGTAAAGCTAGGTGAAGATTAGCTATAGCATTGTCATCTTTTGAGGTTACTATTCACCAACTTTCACTTTGCTTATCCCAACTTCGAACTGATTATGCCAAAAAATTCGTTGTAATTTTCTTACCTCGCTCTGATACCACTTGTTGTGAAAATTAACCGGATTAGAGCAGATTCGCAGCTAAATAGGACTGAAGGAATAGTAATGAATAAACATATTTTACATGAAAAACCACTTAATTATGGTAAAAACTAGGGTAATGATAGAAGAATTTTACTGCTGAGAAAAACTAGAGAATTACAAGGACAAAGTAGAACTACAAAATTATATATAATATTTTTTTTCTCTCTCTCTTTCTTTTTTCTCTCTCACCTCACTTCTTTCCTTCTACTTATTGATTTTTGGTCTCTTCATCTCCTGCCTATTTATAGGCAAGAGATGTGTGGGATGGATGGCCATTTAGCCAGCTATCCTTTTCTTTATTTCAACTTTGTTAGGCACAGAAAACGGCGCCTATCATTTTTAATAATAATTAAACTTTATTTCCTCATAAATTTAAGTTTTACATATATGGTTAAAGGGGAGCTTAAAGAGAATATAATGAGAGCTTAGGTTCTAAAAGAAAACAGATCCAACCGAATGCTTTCTTGCAAATATATCTTAGTAACCTTGTTACCTTTCTTCTTGCAGTCTTGAATCAATTGTAATATATTTGTGCCATCAATTAGGCCAAAGGCAAAGAGGTAAATATTAAACGTTTCCAAGAAGATAGCCATAATTTGTTGCTTCTTGCAGGGAATCCGCAAAACCTCATAGTTGAGTTCCACGCCTTGATTGAAGGGAATAACGAATATATACGACATCTATAAATAAATGAAAATCCCATATGATTGGATTAAAAATAATGTTACCATTATTTAGCTGCCAATTATGGTTTATAGGATATTATTGATGAAAAACCTGAAGGGAATAGTAGTTTCGCAAATTTTTTGATTCATTTCTAACAAACAAAAAATTCAGAAAAATTGGGAGAACAAATATAAATCAATATCGAAAATTTGGTAACGCAATTCGGCACACCTTACCTACGTCTGCAGGGTCCTCACCTAACTTAATAACTTTTACCAAAGTACAATAGATTTACAAAAGGTTTTACTGAGTCGACATCACTCAACCCTTGACATTATCTCTCAACTTACTTCTCGTAAAAGTTTTTCACACCCAATAGTATGACTGCCTCATACTAACTTCAAAAGAGGATTTTTAAACAACTTTTAATGAAAGAACAATAAACCAATTACTCAAGTGATCAATCAACTAAGAACAAAACAATAATACACTTGAGATAAAAGAGAAGAACAACTTTCCGAAAGTTTCAACTCCACTGAAATAAATCTGGAAGTCATCACAACAATAATGGACTAATTCACATAAACACCAACATGAAGCCACAAACCATATGCAACCAACCTGTAGCATCCCACTCCCGCAAGACCCGAACTCGATATCGATGGTGATACCCGAGCCCGTGCCTGATGAGGGTGGTATGCTAGAGCAGCAAAATAGTTCAAATACACAGAATGTCATTTTTCTTTTTGCAAACAAACGAGTGTGCAGATATCAGTAAATAATTTGAGCTCGCTTTAACACCAAATCATTTTCGATTATAAAACAATTCCAGTCATAAATCAATTCATACACACAATATCCAAAGTCACATTGGGCCCAATACATTATCAGTACTAATATGCGGAATTAGCAGAGTTACAAATTTACACATAATTCAAAATGACATTAATACAGATGTGAAACTGATCCCGACCTCAAACTCTAACTCTCTTGCAGTAATCATACTCCCGTTTTTCTAACGGGGTACTCTTCAATTCCTGAAAAATAATTACAATGTTGGGTGAGTTTGCGAACTCAGTGAGAAACCATCATCGATGGTTCACCCAATTCATGCATATCATAATAAATTCACAGTTTCAGTCAATTACATATTCAATATCATCATATAACAATTATCAGGCAAATATGAGGCATTAAATCCTCTTTCCCATGATCACAATTTAAATCCATACACATAAAAGTTGCACCCATAATCTTTTCCCATTATTATCCATTTTTATTCCGAGTTGTGACTGAGCGCTTAAACAGTGAACAGTATTCAGTAGACGCGTCTTAGGGGGAGGAGAGCCCTCAGGGAATGCACTTCCACCCTTCGATATTGTCCGCTTTGGTATGGTGGCCACCCTCACAGTTTTGCTTCGCCCCTACTCGAGGGATGCAAACACGTCTATACCTTCTCGGGCATATTAAACATTGAGCATATAGCTCTGATCTGCCCCTTTCGGGCTTATTAAACAGTAATCGCGTCTTTGGAAGTAGGAGAGCCCTCTGGGTATGCACTACTTTTCACGCATCAGTAGGGATAGGAGAGCCCTCTGGGTATGCACTAATCTCTTTCGAGCTCGCGACTCTTTTTCAATACTCGAGCTTCTAGCTCTCAGTAGCAGCTCCAGTCACAACCGTTATTAATCAATCAATTATGGAATTCATTTATTACATGCAATCAGAAATAATTTATCAGAACAGTCATATCATTTCACAATACCATACATTCACAAACAGTTCATACTATCAATGTCGAGGCACGCAATTCCTCAGACCTTCGGTCTGAGGTTTCACACATAACAATTCACATTTACAATCATCATTGTCCACAACATTCAAAACACAGGACATTTAACAATCAGAGATTGAGGAACAACTAGGTTACTCACCTGTACTTCCGAGCTACAGCCTGGAAGTCCCAGCAATATCCGTAGAATATCGGTCCATCGGAGCCTCTAAAACAGTCAAATAATTTTCATTACAAAATGCACAGTCAAAACAATTTGATGATGCACATGCTGTAAATAAAAGATGTACGATGCCTATTCATGACTTTCTCGGTGCTATTTCTCATTTTTCACTTTCTTTTGTCAAATTCTAACTTTATACTCAATTGCTCAATATAACTCACTTCCCATTCAATAGCATGTTATAGAACTCCATCAATTCCATTTCAAATATTCAGTCAATTTATCAAGTCATACTCGCTAGAGTATTACTTCAAAATCATTATCACTATTCTCTAGATCGAATTCATCCTTTATGCTCAGTTCCTAAAATTCCCAGTGGCATTGAATTTACTTTCAAAGTCTCACATTATGCCCCAATTATCAAGAACATTCCTAAGGTTACAATACAATCACATTTTTAACTTTCTTTCTATAATTGAGATCTCAAAAACCTGAATTCAAACTCTCATCCTATTCCTCAATTGTAGACCTCTTTCTCTAGATCATAACGAATCAATCATCACCGCAATTGGAGGTCTACACCATTAGCTATGCCTCAAAAACCAAATTGAATCAAATCAGAAACTTATCCCTCGCCGCGACCTCAAACCATTCGCCGCAGTGTCTTGCAGGCGCTCGCCGCGACGTGTAATGACACTCACCACGACGAACGTTCTCCTTGGGGCTCGCCGCGATGCATGGGAGAGGACTCGTCGCAGCGTGGAAAACTTGAGCTCGCCGCGACATCGAGAGGAGCTCGCCGCGGCGTCCAACGTTTTAGAGCTCGCTGCGATGTCTTCCTTCCCGCTCGCCGTGACAAATTAAATGTTGATTCGCAGCGGAGAGGCTCGCGCACGTCGCGACGTGCGAGTCGCAGGTCGTCTTCTCCTACCAGTTTTTCACTCTTTTCTCTCTCAAAACTCAGTCATAACTCAACCAACTACCCCAATCTTTCACAATTAACCCCATGAATGCATTTAACACAATAATAAACAACATATAACTGAATTTCTTACCAAATCAAGCTCTCTTTCGAAAACCTCCGAAATTTCTCTAACCCCTTCCACTTTCTCTATCACCCACGGTTTTCTCTCAAATCCACACAAAACTTCATCCTCACTAGGATTTAAGGCTAGCTTTGCACAAAGAAGACAAGCATCAAGCAACAATCAAGAAGGAGGAAAGAACGAAAATCAATCGTTGGAAGAAGGAGGAAAAATCGGAGAGGAAGAAGAAAATGCCCTAGGATAGAGGAGGTACCTTTTATAACCAAATTCAAAGTCTAAGGCATTTATAGGTTAATCACTCAAGCCTCTTATCCTTTTTTCCTCGCAACACATTTAAATCTCTTTCACTCTTTAATCTCATTTCCAGCCCAATTCATTTCCAAATTTCAATGGCTCGTCACATTAATCTCTAGAATCATATATCTAAATTTTTCATTGCCATTTACTAGTTACTCTAGCACTATGCAGTCAATCAGTCCGTCACTCGAAAAATTTTCGGTCCGGACTTTTTCTCCCAAATTCCAGAAAACTTTCGAAGAGACGCTATCAATTGGCAATTACTCTAAAACATTTCCTATTCAAATTTTCAAACCCAATTATTACAAAATTCCCAATAAATCATAATCATCTCACAAGTTCACAATTCATATCAAATTCGAAATCAAATGCCGGGAAAGTATCATGAATGCATATACCTATATGTGCATGTTCAAAAGACTCAATCATATACAATTAGAGGCCAACTGAATGCTCAGTCAATAATGTGCGGTAAAAATCCTAACCCGTCTCAATTTACCAATATAGCCTTCTCATCGGTGACGGGATGTTAAAATTCTCCCCTCCTAATAAAAATTTTGTCCTCGAAATTTCATACACGACTGATCAGGAAGGCGGGGGAGACTTTTCGATCATTGACTTTCTGTTTCCCACTTATTTCACTACATGAGTAATTTCTGCTAGTGAACTGAAATTAATACAATCAATTAACCATTCACCTTTTTCAAACTCAACATTTTCTTACTATTTTATCATAATTACTCGCAATTCATCACTTTCGGTATCAATAACACATATATCGGATCCTAACAATATTTCCTAATCCTATCTATGTAACAATTTGGATCCGAAACATCTTTTAGGTTTTAAACTGAATTGCCAATTCTTATCTTCACCACAGTCACATAGAGGACACTATTTAAACCTTTATCCCTATCTAAGTGTATCATGGCCTATGCGATACACTTCGAAACATTTAATTTATCACTTATCAGATTACGTCTCTTTAGTGCTAAAACACTAATCTCATAAGATTCTAGTAATGTCGATCCACTCAAATAATGTACACTTTTAAAGCATCAATCAAAATATAGCCCATGAAGTTATATTTGTCCCAAGATACATAAAATCACTTACACCATTTCAACAAATTACATCATAACCTTTACTGGGACACTTCAGTATATATTGCAAAATCTCCAATTTAAAGCGATACGATCAATACTTAAACTGAACATTTCTCGAAATGTCTCTTTTACAATCATCCATCATACCATTCACACATTTTCCTCAGACATTTTTGTCAAAGTTAAAGCCAGAAAATCTTTGACAATTTCTGGACGCGTCCAGCATTCAGTTAGTTCTAATTAACTCCAAATCCCGTATACATATATCCCTTGTAAATTCGCATTTTATCAACACCTATATCTTCATTAAGTCCCCCATTATACCAGGTTCGTATCTGATTCATCCACTATTCATTCGATCATGTTAAGATTCACTCTTATGAAACTTGCATGATATAAAATTCCTCAACGGTGCCAATTTTATCTTCTTCACTTTTTAACTATGTTTGATCGGTCATCGATGATCATAGTCACTTTCCGATTTAAATACAATTGAGACACTTTACTCTTCAGTAATACAATGAATTCCTTATACCCATAATTGCTTCATATAACTCTTTAAATATCGAATGTCTCCAATGAGGAAAAATTTTCTTATAATTTTCTCTGTTTCATCATAACATATTCCTTTACCCTAATTTCCCCACATAACCAAATTTATTTGTGATAGATCACTCCCTGGGTTAAATAAACATTCACTATATCAATCTTGTAATTTCAGAACATAATTACACAAAATATACACGAACCTATATTCTCCTCATATTCGCAATTAATATTTCCTCGATGTTCAGTAATTCTCTTACATAATCGGAGTCATCTCATCAACATAATGTACACTTTTTCAGTAGCATATTCTATCTCTTAAACTTGAGTCTCCACTAAGATTAGGATTCCCAGAACGACTTTTAGTTCATTTCAGATTTATCGCCAATTTATCCTTTCATTTATCATGTTTAAATTCGTCTAATCGACTTAACCTAATTCAGGGAACTCTTCTTTAAAAGAAGATTTCTTATTACTTTCATCAATAACGCTCATGAAATTCCTAATCATCAACAATCGTCACATTTCTTGTCATCCAAACTCAATGCCTTAGAAAAAAAATCAGTTCCTAGCTAAAACTCATAGTATCCCATAAAGATCATTTGTGCCACAATTCACATAATTAGGACATCCTTTTATTCCGTGAAGTATATAACATCAAGATCATTTTATCTATCGAGAGACAGGACCAATCAGTCATTTACGATAAGGATACCTTAATCTCTTTTGATTTGTGACAAAATTTTCTCTTTTTGTCCCTGTCCTCGCTCGTGAGGATTATGCCATGATCATGTCCTTAATATATAACACTTTCAATTTATTCCCAATTGATCACTATAAACACTTTCACTTCTTATTCTAACTCTTATAGAATTTCAAACTATAAGAATTATGACTGGAAATTATCCACTAATTCATCAATTGCTTCCCATGCCATCACCATATATATGGAACAATTAAGCTTACTCTTTTCACTTGTCATGGGCTCCCATAATCAAATGTGTATTTACACAGGCAAATCAACTAAACCTTGACAACTTTTTCATCTATCATTTTCATTATCTTACATTTCAATCATTTCATTATTGCTTTATACCCACGTATTTTCACACTCAAATCAATTTCATAGATATCAAATCATTCTCGCTTTCCCCCTAGCATATTCTGACTTTAAATCATAATACCTATTCATAACTTTCATCACGATAATCAACCCAATTGTAACTTCTTTAAGTCACAAAACATTTTATTTTCATCCACTTTAGACACTTGAAATCTTACCATTTCTGTCATCTTTCTATTTTCCTCTATCAATTTCTATTCTCCATTGATATTGCATTTCATAATACATTCGCCAATACCAGTAAACCAAATTTTCATCTGTCAAATCGAACCATACACTTTTTCCGATTCCTCGATATTCACAACTTCCTTTTATCACTTTCTAACATATTATCATTTCCTTCACTATATATATTTTTTAACCGCTTAAATGACTGATACATGCTTATGCATGTGACTCATATACTAGACTGGGGATCAGTTGTCACTGTCTGCCGTGACATCACTTAAATGCATGTAACTTGACACATCTTTCAGAATGACCATGTAAGATTGTACTTCTGGGCTCTGATACTACAAATGTAGCATCTCACTCCCGCAACACTCGAACCCGATATCGATGGTGATACCCGAGCCCGTGCCTCACGAGGGTGGTATGCTAGAGCAGTCAAAACAGTTCAAATACACAGAATGCTATTTTTTTTTGCAAACAAACGAGTGCGCAGATATCAGTAAATAATTTGAGCCCGCTTTAACACCAAATTATTTTTGATCATAAAACAATTCCAGTCATAAATCAATTCATACACACAATATCCATAGTCACATTGGGCCCAATACATTATCAGTACTAATATGCGGAATTAGCAGAGTTACAAATTTACACATAATTCAAAATAACATTAATGCAGACGTGAAACAGATCCCGACCTCAAACTCTAACTCTCTTGCAGTAATCATACTCCTGTTTGTCTAACGGGGTACTCTTCAATTCCTGAAAAATAATTGCAATGTTCGGTGAGTTTGCGAACTCAGTGAGAAACCATCATCGATGGTTCACTCAATTCATGCATATCACAAGAAATTCACAGTTTCAGTCAATTACATATTCAATATCATCATATAACAATTATCAGGCAAATATGAGGCATTAAATCCTCTTTCCCATGATCACAATTTAAATCCATACACATAAAAGTTGCACCCATAATCTTTTCCCATTATTATCCATTTTTATTCTGAGTTGTGACTGAGCGCTTAAACAGTGAACAGTATTCAATAGACGCGTCTTAGGGGGAGGAGAGCCCTCAGGGATGCACTTCCACCCTTCGATATTGTCCGCTTTGGTGTGGTGGCCACCCTCACGGTTTTGCCTCGCCCCTACTCGAGGGATGCAAACACGTCTATCCCTTCTCGGGCACATTAAACATTGAGCATATAGCTTTGATCTGCCCCTTTCGGGTTTATTAAACAGTAATCACATCTTTGGAAGTAGGAGAGCCCTCTGGGTATGCACTACTTTCCACGCGTCAGTAGGGATAGGAGAGCCCTCTGGGTATGCACTAATCTCTTTTGAGCTCGCGGCTCTTTTTCAATACTCGAGCTTATAGCTCTTAGTAGCAGCTCCAATCACAACCGTTATTAATCAATCAATTATGGAATTCATTTATCACATGCAATCAGAAACAATTTATCGGAACAGTCATATCATTTCACAATACCATACATTCACAAACAATTCATACTATCAATGTCGAGGCATGCAATTCCTCAGACCTTCGGTCCGAGGTTTCACACATAACAATTCACATTTACAATCATCATTGTCCACAACATTCGAAACACAGGACAGTTAACAATCAGAGATTGAGGAACCAACTAGGTTACTCACCTGTACTTCCGAGCTACAGCCTGGAAGTCCCAGCAATATCCATAAAATATCGGTCCATCGGAGCCTCTAAAACAGTCAAATAATTTTCATTACAAAATGCACAGTCAAAACAATTTGATGATGCACATGCCGTAAATAAAAGATGTACGATGCCTATTCATGACTTTCCCGGTGCTATTTCTCATTTTCCACTTTCTTTTATCAAATTCTAACTTTCTACTCAATTGCTCAATAATAACTCACTTCCCATTCAATAACATGTTATAGAACTCCATCAATTCTATTTCTAATATTCAGTCAATTTATCAAGTCATACTCGCTAGAGTATTACTTCAAAATCGTATCACTATTCTCTAGATCGACTTCATCCTTTATGCTCAGTTCCTAAAATTCCCAGTAGCATTGAATTTACTTTCAATGTCTCACATTATACCCCAATTATCAAGAACATTCCTAAGGTTACAATACAATCACATTTTTAACTTTCTTTCTATAATTGAGATCTCAAAAACCTGAATTCAAACTCTCATTCTATTCTTCAATTGTAGACCTCTTTCTCTAGATCATAACTAATCAATCATCACCTCAATTGGAGGTCTACACCATTAGCTATGCCTCAAAAACCAAATTGAATCAAATCAGAAAATTATCCCTCGCTGCGACCTTAAACCATTTGTCGCGGCGTCTTGCAGGCGCTCGCCGCGGTAAACGTTCTCCTTGGGGCTCGCCGCGACGCATGGGAGAGGACTCGTCGCGGCGTGGAAAACTTGAGCTCGCCGCGGCGTCCAACGTTTTAGAGCTCGTCTCGACGTTTTCCTTACCGCTCACCGTGACGAATTAAATGTTGATTCGCCACGGCGAGGCTTCGCGTACGTCGCGACGTGCGATTCGCAGGTCATCTTCTCCTACCAGTTTTTCACTCTTTTCTCTCTCAAAACTCAGTCATAACTCAACCAACTACCCCAATCTTTCACAATTAACCCCATGAATGCATTTAACACAATAATAAACAACATATAACTGAATTTCTTACCAAATCAAGCTCTCCTTCGAAAACCTCCGAAATTTCTCTAACCCCTTCCACTTTCTCTATCACCCACGGTTTTCTCTTAAATCCACACAAAACTTCATCCTCACTAGGATTTAAGGCTAGCTTTGCACAAAGAAGTCAAGCATCAAGCAACAATCAAGAAGGAGGAAAGAACGAAAATCAATCGTTGGAGGAAGGAGGAAAAATCAGAGAGGAAGAAGAAAATGCCCTAGGATAAAGGAGGTACCTTTTATAACCAAATTCAAAGTATAAGGCATTTATAGGTTAATAACTCAAGCCTCTTATCCTTTTTTCCTCGCAAAACATTTAAATCTCTTTCACTCTTCAATCTCATTTCCAGCCCAATTCATTTCCAAATTTCAATGGCTCGTCACATTAATCTCTAGAATCATATATCTAAATTTTTCATTGCCATTTACTAGTTACTCTAGCACTATGCAGTCAATCAGTCCGTCATTCGAAAAATTTCCGGTCCGGACTTTTTCTCCCAAATTCCAAAAAACTTTCAAAGAGACGCTATCAATTGGCAATTACTCTAAAACATTTCCTATTCAAATTTTCAAACCCAATTATTCCAAAAATTCCCAATAAATCATAATCATCTCACAAGTTCACAATTCATATCAAATTCGAAATCAAATGCTGGGAAAGTATCATGAATGCATGCACCTATATGTGCATGTGCAAAAGACTCAGTCCTCTACAATTAGAGGCCAACTGAATGCTCAGTAAATAATGTGCGGTAAAAATCCTAACCCGTCTTAATTTACCAATATAGCCTTCTCATCGGTGACGGGATGTTACAATTCTCCCCTTCTAATAAAAATTTCGTCCTCGAAATTTCATACACGACTGATCAGGAAGGTGGGGGAGTCTTTTCGATCATTGACTTTCTGTTTCTCACTTATTTCGCTACATGAGTAATTTCTGCTAGTGAACTGAAATTAATACAATCAATTAACCATTCACCTTTTTCAAACTCAACATTTTCTTACTATTTTATCATAATTACTCGCAATTCATCACTTTCGGTATCAATAACACATATATCAGATCCTAACAATATTTCATAATCCTGTCTATGTAACAATTTGGATCCGAAACATCTTTTAGGTTTTAAACTGAATTGCCAATTCTTATCTTCACCACAGTCACATAGAGGTCACTATTTAAACCTTTATCCCTATCTAAGTGTATCATGGCCTATGCGATACACTTTGAAACATTTCATTTATCACTTATCAGATTACGTCCCTTTAGTGCTAAAACACTAATCTCATAAGATTCTAGTAACCTCGATCCACTCAAATCATTACCCTGTTACTTGGATTTCTCAATCTCTATTACAAATTCACTTTACTCATCAACATAATACACTGTTCAAATGGTATCACCTATATAACAATTGTTATGTCCTCAATCGATCTAGACTATACATCAATTTCATATTGTTATGAACCCCAAAATACCAGTTTGACATTTATTTCCAAGAGTCAAGTTTGTTGGTTATTCACACATATAATCATTCGATTTTCCCTCTAAACCATCAATTACTCTTTCAATGTACTCTTACTAAACCATAAGGCTCTGATCGTTCCTCGCGATTTCTCTAACGGTTTCTTTAGTCTGTACTACACATATTTCTTAATTGAATTATACATATCACTTTCCTCGATAAAGTTCGCAAATTTCAAACACCTTAATTTGGTCTTTGTCAA
Organism: Erythroxylum novogranatense; assembly: GCA_029891385.1. Classification (NCBI taxonomy): domain Eukaryota; kingdom Viridiplantae; phylum Streptophyta; class Magnoliopsida; order Malpighiales; family Erythroxylaceae; genus Erythroxylum; species Erythroxylum novogranatense. The sequence goes on from CM057229.1 coordinate 53,907,371, forward strand.
TCCTTTATATACAAAACTGATTTGGAATTCCAATAACTAATAATACACTCTTTTTTCCCCTTTGATAGATCGATAGTTTGCACTCAGAAATACAAGCTTATCGCCCGAATTGTGATCTTCTGTCATTGCAGTTTCTATTCAATACGTTTAATTTTATCACTAACTTAATTATAAAATACTCAATCACATAATCCTTTTTAATTCTTTCAAATTTCTGAAATCTCTTGATCGTTATCGATTTGCATATCCATGAACATCTTCCAAATGTTTCTGTACAATTAATGTCTCCAAGCTTTTAAAGTAACACTCACCCCAACAAATTTCAAATCATCAATCAAAATACAGCCCATGAAGTTATATTTGTCCCAAGGTACATAAAATCACTTACACCATTTCAACAAATTGCATCATAACCTTTACTGGGACACTTCAGTATATATTGCAAAATCTCCAATTTAAAGCGATACGATCAATACTTAAGCTGAACATTTCTCGAAATGTCTCTTTTACAATCATCCATCATACCATTCACACATTTTCCTCAGACATTTTTGTCAAAGTTAAAGCCAGAAAATCTTTCACAATTTCTGGACGCATCCAGCATTCAGTTAGTTCTAATTAACTCCAAATCCCGTATACATATATCCCTTGTAAATTCACATTTTATCAACACCTATATCTTCATTAAGTCCCCCATTATACCAGGTTCGTATCTGATTCATCCACTATTCATTCGATCATGTTAAGATTCACTCTTATGAAACTTGCATGATATAAAATTCCTCAACGGTGCCAATTTTATCTTCTTCACTTTTTAACTATGTTTGATCGGTCATCGATGATCATAGTCACTTTCCGATTTAAATACAATTGAGACACTTTACTCTTCAGTAATACAATGAATTCCTTATACCCATAATTGCTTCATATAACTCTTTAAATATCGAATGTCTCCAATGAGGAAAAATTTTCTTATAATTTTCTCTGTTTCATCATAACATATTCCTTTACCCTAATTTCTCCATATAACCAAATTTATTTTTGATAGATCACTTCCTGGGTTAAATAAACATTCATTATATCAATCTCGTACTTTCAGAACATAATTACACAAAATATACACGAACCTATATTCTCCTCATATTCGCAATTAATATTTCCTCGATGTTCAGTAATTCTCTTACATAATCGGAGTCATCTCATCAACATAATGTACACTTTTTCAGTAGCATATTCTATCTCTTACACTTGAGTCTCCACTAAGATTAGGATTCCCAGAACGACTTTTAGTTCATTTCAGATTTATCGCCAATTTATCCTTTCATTTATCATGTTTAAATTGAGTCGTCTAATCGACTTAACCCAATTCAGGGAACTCTTCTTTGAAAGAAGATTTCTTACTACTTTCATCAATAACGCTCATGAAATTCCTAATCATCAACAATCGTCACATTTCTTGTCAGCCAAACTCAATGCCTTAGAAAAAAATCAGTTCCTAGCTAAAACTCATAGTATCCCATAAAGATCATTTGTGCCACAATTCACATAATTAGGACATCCTTTTATTCCGTGAAGTATATAACATCAAGATCATTTCATCTATCGAGAGACAGGACCAATCAGTCATTTACGATAAGGATACCTTAATCTCTTTTGATTTGTGACAAAAATTTCTTTTTTTGTCCCTGTCCTCGCTCGTGAGGATTATGCCATGATCATGTCCTTAACATATAACAATTTCAATTTATTCCCAATTGATCACTATAAACACTTTCACTTCTTATTCTAACTCTTATAGAATTTCAAACTATAAGAATTATGACTGGTAATTATCCACTAACTCATCAATTGCTTCCCATGCCATCACCACATATATGGAACAATTAAGCTTTCTCTTTTCACTTGTCATGGGCTCCCATAATCAGATGTGTATTTACACAAGCAAATCAACTAAACCTTGACAACTTTTTCATCTATCATTTTCATTATCTTATATTTCAATCTTTTCATTATTGCTTTATACCCACGTATTTTCACACTCAAATCAATTTCATAGATATCAAATCATTCTCGCTTTCCCCCTAGCATATTCTGACTTTAAACCATAATACCTATTCATAACTTTCATCACGATAATCAACCCAATTGTAACTTCTTTAGTTCACAAAACATTTTATTTTCATCCACTTTAGACACTTGAAATCTTACCATTTCTATCATCTCTCTATTTTCCTCTATCAATTTCTATTCTCCATTGATATTGCATTTCATAATACATCCGCCAATACCAGTACACCAAATTTTCATTTGTCAAATCGAACCATACACTTTTTCCGATTCCTCGATATTCACAACTTCCTTTTATCACTTTCTAACATATTATCATTTCCTTCACTATATTTTTTTAACCGCTTTAATGACTGATACATGCTCATGCATGTGACTCATATACTAGACTGGGGATCAGTTGTCACTGTCTGCCGTGACATCACTTAAATGCATGTAACTTGACACATCTTTCAGAATGCCCATGTAAGATTGTACTTTTGGGCTCTGATACCACAAATGTAGCATCCCACTCCCGCAAGACCCGAACCCGATATCAATGGTGATACCTGAGCCCGTGCCTCATGAGGGTGGTATGCTAGAGCAGTCAAAACAGTTCAAATACACAGAATGCCATTTTTCTTTTTGCAAGCAAACGAGTGCGCAGATATCAGAAAATAATTTGAGCCCGCTTTAACACCAAATCATTTTCGATCATAAAACAATTCCAGTCATAAATCAATTCATACACACAATATCCATAGTCACATTGGGCCCAATACATTATCAGTACTAATATGCGGAATTAGCAGAGTTACAAATTTACACATAATTCAAAATGACATTAATGCACATGTGAAACGGATCCCGACCTCAAACTCTAACTCTCTTGCAGTAATCATACTCCCGTTTGTCAAACGGGGTACTCTTCAATTCCTGAAAAATAATTGCAATGTTCGGTGAGTTTGCGAACTCAGTGAGAAACCATCATCGATGGTTCACCCAATTCATGCATATCACAATAAATTCACAGTTTCAGTCAATTACACATTCAATATCATCATATAACAATTATCAGGCAAATATGAGGCATTAAATCCTCATTCTCATTATCACAATTTAAATCCACACACATAAAAGTTGCACCCATAATCTTTTCCCATTATTATCCATTTTTATTTCGAGTTGTGACTGAGCGCTTAAACAGTGAACAGTATTCAGTAGACGCGTCTTAGGGGGAGGAGAGCCCTCAGGGAATGCACTTCCACCCTTCGATATTGTCCGCTTTAGTGTGGTGGCCACCCTCACGGTTTTGCTTCACCCCTACTCGAGGGATGCAAACTCGTCTATCCCTTCTCGGGCACATTAAACATTGAGCATATAGCTCTGATCTGCTCCTTTCGGGCTTATTAAACAGTAATCGCGTCTTTGGAAGTAGGAGAGCCCTCTGGGTATGCACTACTTTTCACGCGTCAGTAGGGATAGGAGAGCCCTCTGGGTATGCACTAATCCCTTTCGAGCTCGCGGCTCTTTTTCAATACTCGAGCTTGTAGCTCTCAATAGCAGCTCCAGTCACAACCGTTATTAATCAATCAATTATGGAATTCATTTATCACATGCAATCAGAAACAATTTATCGAAACAGTCATATCATTTCACAATACCATACATTCACAAACAATTCATACCATCAATGTCGAGGCACGCAATTCCTCAGACCTTCGGTCCGAGGTTTCACACATAACAATTCACATTTACAATCATCATTGTCCACAACATTCAAAACACAGGACAGTTAACAATCAGAGATTGAGGAACCAACTAGGTTACTCAATTGCATTTCGAGCTATGACCGAAGTCCCAAAGAATATCCGTGAAATATTGGTCCATCGGAGCCTCTAAAACAGTCAAATAATTTCCATTACAAAATGCACAGTCAAAACAATTTGATGATGCACATGCCGTAAATAAAAGATGTACGATCCCTATTCATGACTTTCCCGGTGTTATTTCTCATTTTCCACTTTCTTTTGTCAAATTCTAACTTTCTACTCAATTGCTCAATAGTAACTCACTTCCCATTCAATAACATGTTATAGAACTCCATCAATTCCATTTCTAATATTCAGTCAATTTATCAAGTCATACTCGCTAGAGTATTACTTTAAAATCATTATCACTATTCTCTAGATCGAATTCATCCTTTATGCTCAGTTCCTAAAATTCCCAGTAACATTGAATTTACTTTCAAAGTCTCACTTTATACCCCCAATTATCAAGAACATTCCTAAGGTTACAATACAATCACATTTTTAACTTTTTTTTCTATAATTGAGATCTCAAAAACCTGAATTCAAACTCTCATCCTATTCTTCAATTGTAGACCTCTTTCTCTAGATCATAACGAATCAATCATCACCTCAATTGGAGGTCTACACCATTAGCTATGCCTCAAAAACCAAATTGAATCAAATCAGAAAATTATCCCTCGCCGCGACCTCAAACCATTCGCCGCAGCGTCTTGCAGGCGCTCGCCGCGACGTGTAATGACGCTCGCCGCGGCAAACGTTCTCCTTGGGGCTCGTCGCGACGCATGGGAGAGGACTCGTCGTGGCGTGGAAAACTCAAGCTTGTCGCGACGTCCAACGTTTTAGAGCTCGCCACGACGTCTTCCTTCCCGCTCGCCGTGACAAATTAAATGTTGATTCACCGCAGCGAGGCTTCGCGCACGTCGCGACGTGGGAGTCGGAGGTCGTCTTCTCCGAACAGTTTTTCACTCTTTTCTCTCTCAAAACTCAGTCATAACTCAACCAACTACCCCAATCTTTCACAATTAACCCCATGAATGCATTTAACACAATAATAAACAACATATAACTGAATTTCTTACCAAATCAAGCTCTCCTTCGAAAACCTCCGAAATTTCTCTAACCCCTTCCACTTTCTCTATCACCCACGGTTTTCTCTCAAATCCACACAAAACTTCATCCTCACTAGGATTTAAGGCTGGCTTTGCACAAAGAAGACAAGCATCAAGCAACAATCAAGAAGGAGGAAAGAACGAAAATCAATCGTTGGAGGAAGGAGGAAAAATCAGAGAGGAAGAAGAAAATGCCCTAGGATAGAGGAGGTACCTTTTATAACCAAATTCAAAGTCTAAGGAATTTATAGGTTAATCACTCAAGCCTCTTATGCTTTTTTCCTCGCAAAACATTTAAATCTCTTTCACTCTTCAATCTCATTTCCAGCCCAATTCATTTCCAAATTTCAATGGCTCGTCACATTAATCTCTAGAATCATATATCTAAAATTTCCATTGCTATTTACTAGTTACTCTAGCACTATGCAATCAATCAGTCCGTCACTCGAAAAATTTCCGGTCGGAACTTTTTCTCCCAAATTCCAGAAAACTTTCGAAGAGACGCTATCAATTGGCAATTACTCTAAAACATTTCCTATTCAAATTTTCAAACCCAATTATTCCAAAATTCTCAATAAATCATAATCATCTCACAAGTTCACAATTCATATCAAATTCGAAATCAAATGTCGGGAAAGTATCATGAATGCATGTACCTATATGTGCATGTGCAAAAGACTCAGTCCTCTACAATTAGAGGCCAACTGAATGCTCAATCAATAATGTGCGATAAAAATCCTAACCCGTCTCAATTTACCAATATAGCTTTCTCATCGGTGACGGGATGTTACACAACCAATCATGATTCAACAAAAAATCACACACAGACCCAAGAAGAACAAGTATGGAAAATCAAAAGTTTAAACCATGGTGTATCTTTTACACATAACACATATCCCAGAAGAATAAGTCAAATTGACTAGTAAGCAGGAGTCGAGAATCAACACCAAGAAACAAGAGTTTATGCGTTTAGTTCATCTTAAATTTCCTATAAAACGTCAACAGAATAGACAAGGATAAGCTTAATGTCCTTGTATAAAAATACCTGCAATCACAGGCCCGAAAGCCAGTCCATGAATCGAGCTTGAAGACCGAAAAATGACAACGGTAACGGTGAGATCTTCAGCGGCTGATCATGTTTCAATGGTCCCAGTAAATCTCAGAATCTGGGTATCTTCAAAAAGAGAGACTATTCTTCACGGTAATTCGCGGAGGCGCTTCTCTTCATCAATCACCGCTTCAGCTGCCGCTGGGGCTTCCTCCATTAAAAACATATCTTTCATTTTGTTTTTTTTGAAACCTCTGTTTCCTATTTTATTTATTGCGTGGCTTTGAACACTTTTAGTTTTGTTTGTTTCTTATTTTTTCAATAAAATCTGGTCAGATGGTATTAAAATCAAAAAATTTTTTTGAATATTCCCGTAGTATGATTTTCTTGTTCTAATCATTGGAATCCATCCTAATCTTAATTATTGTTCAGTTTACGCGTATGGGCAATAGTCAAATAGGAACACAGATACGCACCAAAATTCATCCCATGGTCCACTCTAAATGTAATGTTACTTATTTGTATTACTAAGAATTTTATTTTCAACGTACCATTAAAAAATAGTGCAAAGAACGCTCTTTACTCCTTAAAATATTAATTGCCAAATGTCACAAACTAATGACATTGGAAATTTGATCAAATATAGAAATGATATGCATCTTGTTTAATTGATCTGTTGCTAATTTCAACAATAGCTGTGGTCTACGCATATCTTGTAACTACTAAAATCTAAACGGGGTGACTAAAGATTATTGATCAAAATGATTTGCACTATTTTTGTAAGATTATTGGATTTGAACCAAAAAACATATAAATGATTCATAAGATATAGGCACATTGTAGCAGTTAAGTTTTAAAACTCTTTTTAGCTAAACTGTTATGTTACTTAGCACTTGATTCAAATGGAAATACAATATATGTTACTATGTATAGAATGGATTATATACAAGTCCACTAGATATATGCAAATGGTGTAAAAAAAACTATGCATCACTACAAAATGATATATAGTAATTTAAAGGACCAATAGCCTGTAGAACCCTAGGAAGGAAACATCTTCTAACCCTTTTTCAAGTTTTATGGTGGGTGTAAAATATAATAAATATAATCTTACTTTACTTATAAATGAATTGTATATAGCGATGAGGAGGGTTAAATTTATAGAGATTGATAAAACTTACCCCTTTGCAAAGTTAACACAACAAAATGAATGAAAGGAGAATTTTAAGATTAAAATTGAAATAGAGTAAATACAAAGATAGAAAAGTAATAAAATGCAATTTAATGAAATCAAATGATTCAAAGTATAATTTTAGTATTCATTCTTTGAATTGATTATTAATATAAAGATAAACTCTCATATTTCTTAATAAGTAGTTAACACACTTTAGTAACCTATATCTCCTTACTTCTTCGTTAACCAAAACAAGTTCTTTAACTAATTGTATTACCAACAAATAACCTTAAACAAGCTTTTAAAATTTAATCTATCAACGACATTAAAATTAGAGATCACCAATTTTAGTCAACAAATGCACAAGCTTAGTTTATTTAGCCTAGATTATATATCCACATATCATTAATAGAATATCCTATATTAAACTTTGTTAATTTACCATTTATGCATTAGAACAATAAAATAATTATAGATTTAATTATTCTAATTAATAATATATATTTTGATAATTGACCAATAGACCTTTTCATATTATTCAAACAAAAAATAATGTTAATAATCTCAAAACATATATAAATACTAAAGAACAAAAGAGCAAAGAAGAACAATTAGATCTCATAATTCTTGAAAATTCAAACTTCAATTAACCTTTCACTAGAAAAGACACTTTAGTTGCACATGGTTCTTAAAGGCAATAAAGAAATAAATAACTATAATAAAAATAAAAATAAAACTATCCTAAGAATGTAAGGAAAAAAAGATGAACCAAGATGAGAAAGAAATAGATTATTTTGCCTCATTTGCTTCCTCTTTTTTAAAAATCCCAAAATATTATCTAATTTTCTTTAAGAAAAAAATAATAGAAGTTAAGATCAAGACAAAATCTAAAGAATCCCAATTCCTATTGGATCATTAAAACAAAATAAGTCCTTCCTAAATAAGACTCCTAAATAAAGCAAAACTAAGCCAGAAATAACTAGGGCTATAAGAGCTTTAACCATTTAATCACATTAAATTCTAGAGTAGTCATGACAATTAAGGGTTGGGCACACGTTATGCTCAAACCCCTTCTAGAACTTTTCTTCTCTAACCTTTCATTCTCTTTCAAAATTTGCATATCTATTCCTTCTTTACTAAATTTTCACTTTTAAGCACATTTTGATTCAAATCTCCATTCTACTATATAAAACACACAAAATATATATTTATAATTTATAATTACAAATGCTATTTCAATCAAAATATAGGGATTTAATATGAAATATGTGTACTTTATGCATGCTAACAAATTCTTCCACACTTACACAATGCTTGCCCCTAAGGATACAATAGCTCAAACTCATTAACCTCTCTCCATATTCTTCTCATTTTCTTATCAACTCATCCCCTCATAATTTAAATCACCACATCTCACTAATCCAATCTAAAACACAACAAAAAGTAAGCAATTCATAAACTACACAAATAAGTAATCATCAAACATTTTTTTTTAAATCAAATGTTATAGGAATCAATAAACTCTAATTGGTTACACTCTATACACTCAAAGTGATCAAAGTATTAATAATATCTTATGTTAAAATAGAGAAACTCTTACCATGGGCTTGCTTATATACCACATTGCCATCACTAAATAATAAATTAAATGAAAAATTCAACTTTGAAAGGTTTGTAATGGGGCTCAGGTAAGGTTTTTTTTTATAAAAAAACTTTTAAGTTATAAATTGAAGGAAATATTCAAACTCATCGACATAATTTTAGTTAAAAATGCTTGACAATTCTCTTGATTCAAGTCATTTAACTATGATCTTGCAAGATTTTATCATCTTTTTCTCTTTATTTTCTTTTCTTTTTCTTCTTTTCTCCTTTACTTTTTTCTTCCGAATAATTTGTTAGTACTCCTACTTTTGTGTGTGTGTGTGTGTGTGTGTGTGTGTGTGTTTGTATAATGCATATTCTTAATTCCTCTCTCTTTCTCTAAATTTGCATATTCTTAGTTCCCTATCTCTCTTTATATAGAGAGAGAGAAAAAGAGAGGAGTGGACTATATTTTAAATCTCATGCAACTAGAATCATATAATCATATAGGGGAAATTAACAAAAAAATTAGTAAATATGGCTTGTATTATGGCTGATATGTAAGAAAAAGAAGGTTAATGCTCAAATTGGTTAATTAAGGGAGATATAACGTAGATGTTTTTTAGAGAATTCAAAATGGCCAACCTAAATGACCTTATCATTTTAATACATCTAGTCCAACAATATGGCCTCAATATTCATAATAAACCAAGTTTTAAAAAATTAAACTAAATGACTATCACTAAAGTTAGAAAATTGAGCATCAAATAATGAATGCTCATAGGTTCAAAAGCTCAAAATTTTAGTTAACATGTATTATATCCTTTTACACATTTCATCCATATCGATCATAAAAAAATGATTACTTAATATCTAGTAGGTGATAACTATACCATTCATACTAATCTTTCTATTGCATTTCAATCTCAGTCAATAATTTATGAGAACTCAAATCTTTTAGAGACGAACATAAAAACTTTTAAGTCTTTTAAAGAGATCAGTCAACAAACAAGGAATAATGCAAGTTTAACAATTTTTTGTAAAAAATTAACCAAAATCATAAAAAAGGTATATACAAAAAAAGAGCAAAATCATCAAATAAAACTAAATACTAAACTACCTCCTTCACATTTGTTTCATACATTGTCCTCAAATTATCAAAACCAATATTTAACAATTTTAACAAAACCAAAAAATATGAGAGCAAGTGAGACTTCCCATGAAAGATTTGAGCATGATTGATAAATATTCAATATGTTCGACGGTAAGAGTGAAGAGAATTGGATAAAAGTCAAGAAATCATTAAATTCCCTTCTATACAAATGTGCTCCTTTCCAATTTGTTTAGTTATTCATGAATTGAATTGTTAAGGGTAGCATAAATAGATGACATTATGTGATTTTCTAGATCCAAATATTCCTCCAAGTTTTCATGATACATTATTCTCGATTAGGTCACAACTAGTCAAGAAATGATGAATTGTTTACAAACACTTGAGTACCTTTCTTTGTTTCTTCTTCCTTGAAATTAAAGCTACTCATTCAATTTTGAATTCAAGGGAGGTCAAATTCTTTTGTCTTTCACTAAACATGTTTTAGTATGTGATTCTGCTTATGATGGAGATTTGGTTGGAGTTAATGAGAAAACCATGCTTTATCTTTGGACTAGGCCTTCTGCTACATTCAGAGGAATTCAAAACCTCAAATAAGTTTTGGTCATCATCTTTTTACCTATTATTAAGGTAAGAGGAGAAAGAAAGTTGCTAACTTTAGGTGGAAGACAATAGCAACAGACGTTAAGTGATGAGAGAGACGCAACAGCTTCAATGATGGTGAGATGGAAGCAGTGCAATGATGATGAGAAGCAACAGTAGTATGTAATGAGAGAGGCGACAACTAGAAGAGAAAAACAGGTTAAGGTTAGAAAATAAAGAAGAAAATGAAAGAAATAAATAAATGTTTTATTTATTATTTGATTTAATTATTTAATTAAATTTTTTTAAAAAAGTTGTTCATTTGTGTGTTATTGAAATGTAAGCAATCTTGTTACAAGATGCAGGTATGCTTATTCAAGAACTATCAAGTTCAATAATATGAAGAAAGATATAGGTATACCTTATTCAAAAATGACTTTTGGATACTTTTCTCCTTTTTCTAGGTTAAGTTTAGTGATGTAAAATTAATATGTGGGTATGCCTTATTAAAAAACTTCTTCTAAATGCTTCATCACTTTTTTTCCCTAAACGTTACATTTATAAATTGTACACATGCTCTATTAAGGATTATCTATACCCTCAAGAATATACTAATATAAACTATTAAAATAAAAATATAATATAAAATTGCTAAAAGGAAAATATTAGGTTACCTCTCAAATAACGTTTGTTTAACATCTTTGACTAGACATTATAGTTCCTCATATCTTATAATCTAGGCATTCCTTTTTCACTACTTTCATTATAGGTGGATTTATTTTGTGATGAGCTTCTCTCAAAGGTTTGTAACCTTCTTCCATTAATATTCTATGCATATAAGTAGATAGACTTAATATTTTAATATCAACAATAGTTTAACTGATGGTCTCCTTAAATTATGTAAGCATTCAAATCAAATTTTCTTCCTCTAAAGTCATGAGTTTGTTAGAGATAATCACAAATGTTTTAATCTCTCCTAAAAAATTTACTTTAAATGACTAATCAAGGGTTTCAATTATAATTTTTGTGCCTAAAAGATAGAAGGAAGAAGTTTTTCATAAGATTGTGGTAATTTAACTTTAGCAACATCATTCCTTATTGGCTCAAATGATTCTAGCTCAAAATCTATATCTCAAATATTATAGTTGATTAAAATAATCTTCTCCAAATACATTTTTTGCCATAAGTTTGTTGCCATATGTGACCTTCAAATTGACCTTATTATCCAACATAAAGAATTCTTGTATTAAAGGTTCAATGACATCTATAATAAAAACATGTGACACATTGCTCGGATTACTTATGGTGTAACACCCCACTCCCGCAAGACCTGAACCCGACATCGACGGTGATATCCAGGTCCGTGCCCCGCGAGGGTGGCGTGCTACATCACTCAGAAGAAAACTCAGTATAACTTTTTTTAACACATACTCACACATATTATCGTGAATGCGGAAAACAATTTATATAAACAATTCAATGGCCTTGGGGCCCTTTTTACATTTACAATTTATTTCAGTCAATTGACTTTACAACTTGTCCAATTTAGTAATACAAAAGTCCAAGAATAGAAATACTAAGACAGACGCGAACTGATCCCGACCACTTCTCTGCTTCCTCAACCAACAGATGTCATACGCCCGTTGCCTAACGGGGTATTCTTCTAAGTCCTGAAAAATAGATGCAAATTTTGGGTGAGTTTTGCGAACTCAGTGAGAAACCATCATCGATGGTTCACTCAATTCATGCATGTTCAATCAGCTTACCAAATATCACATACGATCACGATTCACAAATGTAATCTCAAATAATACATACCATTACATTTCACAAATGTAAGGCGTATCACCTTTCATACAATCCAAATTCAATCATACCATATATGCAATGCACATGAGACCCTTTCCATTTTCATTACGTTGTTGTGACCGTGCGCCTGAAACTGTCCTAGTAACGGGCACATTGCGTTGAGCCAGTGACTCTGAAACATTGGGCTTGAAGCCCTAATACATTGAGCCTGAGGCTCTGAATACGTTGGACCTGAGGTCCTGTGCATTGAGCTAAAAGCTCTCATATACGTTGGGCGTGATATGCCCTGATACGGTGGTCGCTCAAATACAATCGCTTTATCTGATCATGTCCTTATGCATGAATGCATATGTTCCAATTTCCATTTACAGTTATTTCTATCACTTACATTCAATGCCATTTCCTATTTCTTCGGACCTTCGGTCCGGTATTTCAATCATATATTTTTCCAATTTATTGCATCACACCATATCGCATTTAGAAGTCACATCCAATGTATTGAAACAGACAATTAACACTTCAATATCAATTTCCCATTTCCTCGGACCTTTGGTCCGAGATCTCCAATATAAACATTCACACACAGTTACACACAAGTAGCACTTCGTTATCTCATTCCAAATATTTCAGACACCTATGGTCCGAAATCAATCAAAATCAAACACACATAAACCCTCCATTATCTCCACATGGCATAATTGCAAAATCTTAAACACATAAGGTTGAGGAACCAACTAGGTTACTCACCTGTACTTCCGAGCTAACATCTGGAAGTTTCAGTAACGTCGGTAGATCGACGCTCCAAATGTGCCTCTATAACAAACAGAGAGGAAATCCGATCACTAATTATCCAATCCGAACTAATATAATGCACATGTAAGTGTATAATGCATGTTCATGAGATTTTTGGCCCTAAATTCAAATTTTTCCCATCATAAAAATTCCATCAAAAATTAGAAAGCTATAGCCACTGACGGCACCCAATTTGGACCTCAATCGGCCCAAAAATAACTAAAACAGTGATCACCGGACAATTACCCGGGGCCACGTCAATTTCCCGTCTAAAAATTCCCAATTTTTCACAAAATGAAATTAAATATTCTATGAAGCCGATGCCTCAAGAATCAGGTCAATCGGACGTCGGACGGAAAAAAAATTGACAAAAGAAACCAAAACTCAACAAGTAATATCTAAATATATATATAACCCTTATTTCCTCCTTCATTTTCTAATTTCCAACCAAACTTCCAACACCCATAACTCTTTCTACACATTTCTGAAAAATGCAAACTATACCTTGTTGGAAAGATAATGAAACCTTTTACAAGTTTCATGAAGACCATAAAAATTAATTCCAACCCTAAGGGTGTCAAAAATCCCATCAAAGCTACTGCCTACTCAAAGCCCATCAACACTGGACAGTACCTTACCAATTCAAAAACTCACTGATTATTGAGCCAACAATTACCACATAAATATGCTCAATCAGTTCACAATGTCCTCTACAACTTTCATGAACAACCCAAAATCAAATTCCATTGCTAAACAAGTCAATTAATTCACTCAATGTTGCTGTTCCTGAAATCATTCAATTTGAGCAGTACACTTATAACAAGCATAACTCCCTGTACACAAGTCAGAAAAATCCGAACTTTATATCCCTGAAAAGATAAATCCTCAAACTTCAAGTTTTATGAAGAACTCAATCTCCAATTCGATTTCTAACAATTTCAAATCTGTTATGCAAGTTACTAACCTAATCAGCACTTAACATCACAATGTAAGTTCAGCTTTTGAAATTCCATATCTCCCACATCTGATTTCCAAAAATTACATGCCATACACCAATTTCAAGATCAATGTGTCATCTAAAACTCTTCAATAGACTCCTAAAACCAGTTCAGTTCACAAAAATTACTAAAATTACTCCAAAACAGAATGTACACCAAATTTGCTAATCCAGCTAGGTTTCACTCAATACATAACAACAGTCAATAGTTATCAGGCCATAACTCCTAATATACAACTCAAAAAATATCAAGATCAGTGGCAATGGAAAGCTAACTCAATATGCTACAACTTTCATGAAGACCATTTTTCCCAAATTCCATATCAATAAATTTATAAAAATCAGAAAAATAATCAGGTCATAGTGTCGGTTACTGTTCATAGGCAATAAAACAGTAACTTTCCATGTAAATTTTGACCTTCTAACATTACAATTTAGCAACACCTATTTCACACTAAATTGAAGCCAACATCCCAAAGTTTAAGTGGCCACAAACCTAACCTCATTTTCTCACCTATACAATTAGTTATGAACAAAACATTCCAATAGGTCAAAATGAAATTTCCAGCTTTTCAACTACTACCTATCTCCTATCACTTCTAACATCAATTACACATCACTAAGTATCCATTTCTACCACTAATTCAACCACAACTCATCACAACATACACTTCTATAATGACACAAAAATTGGCAGCACAAACCTACACTCTTCCATACTTTATTTCCCTTCATTACACATCACAAACATTAGTAATATCATCATTTATCACAAACTTTAACTACCATCACCAATTCCCTTACACAAACATGCATTAAACCCATTCAAACCTACCACTTTCATAATCAAATAAAAGCTCAAAGGATGCTTCTAAATGTTCTAACTACCAAAAGAAGGAAAGCAAACACAATCTTACCTTAAACAAGTTCAAGCTCTTCAATTCTCCAACACTTTACAACTCTCCAAACCTTCCTAACTTACTTCACCCACGGTTATCACTTGAGCATATACACAAGTCAACATCTTCACATGGTTTAAGCTAGCTCTACATGAGAAGGAAGAAGGAGCAAGCCAAAGAATAAGTGGAACTTATGTGGGAGGAAAAGAAAAGCCAAAGAAGAAAAACCACAATTGAAGAAGATGGCAAGTTTCGGATGTTTAGTGTTTTAGGCTTTCACAATGAGTTTTTTAAGGAGAACATGGAGAAAAGTAGATGATGAGGCTTCATATAAGACAAATTCATTTAAGTCAAGAAGCCACTTGGCTTTTTAAAATGGAAAAAGACAAATTTGTAGTTAATTAACATAAATTAATCATAAACTTTAATCTAATTATATCTTAATCCCAATTATGCTAATGGTCCAAAAACAATTTCCATAATTATTAATTCACTAATCCTATGCCATTATGCAGTCCCTTTTCAGTACAGAAAAGGCCCACTCAATTAGTCAGCTGGAATTTTCCGGTCCGGGCAAGAACCCCGAAAATTCGGAAAAATTCCATAAATTCCTAAAATGGGAAACAATTTATGACGACTCCAAATAATTTTCCAAATACTATTATCCCATAAATTTCACAAAGGTCTCAATTTGAAACCTGTTTAGGAAAATGTCATGAATGCATGTTTACCATGTGTAAGTGCAACAACCCATCAGTCATAGAGGCTATAAGCTGTATGCGCATGCCGAGCTATAATTTAATACTTCTAACCCGTCCCAATTTACAAAAATACCCTTCCCATCGGTGATGGGATGTTACAATTCTCCCCTCCTAATAAAAATTTCGTCCTCGAAATTTCATATATGATTTATTTGAAAGGCAGGGGAGTCTTTTCGATTAATACACTCTATTTCCTATTGGTTTCACTACAAGATCAAATTCAGTCAATGAACGAAACAATCAATTACTCTTTTTCCCTTTCTCAAACTTCCCATGATTTTACTGCTCTCTCATGATTATGCGCAATTTGTCACTTTCAATTTCAATAACTGTCAATATCATATATATCGAATCTTAATAATATTTCCCAATTCTGTCTATGAAACATTTTGTGAATCCGAATCATCTTTTAGATTTTAGCCTAACTTACCAATCCGTAATTCTATTCATACCACAAACACATAGAGGCCCCTCATCACGAATTCAATTTCCCTTAACTACACCTTTATTTCCATCTAAGTACCTCTTGGCCGAGGCCATACCCTTCAAAATATTTCATTTATCGCTTATCAGATTTCGTTATTATCAAAACACAAATCTCATGACATTTGTAACCTCAGTGTGAATCAATTCAATTTATTATCACCATCTTAAATTCTTAACCTATCACTTTATTGCCCTGATCACATAATATAGGGCTAACGATTCCTTTTTAGACAATAAGACCCCTTATACGCTTTTCGAATGGTGACCACAATATAATGATTGTCATGCCATAATCCCTTTGCACTATATATCAATCTCATATCCCAATGAAATCCAAAAATACTTGTTGGTTAATCACACATGTCATCGTTCACTTTAATAGACTACACCATCAGTTGCTTTTCCACAGTACTTTTACTAGAACATAACACTTCGATTGTTTCTTGTGTTTTCTCGAACCATTTACTAATAATCATTTGATTTCCCATTCTAACCTTTCAATTACTCTTTCAATACGCTCTTGTTTGAACATAAAGCTTCGATCATTCCTTACGTCTTCACTAACAGTTCCCGTAATGAGTATCACCCATATATCTTAATTTGAACTATACCTATCACTTTCTTCAACAATTGGAGTTATCTTCAGTTCTTCGATACGGTTTATAATTTCTACATCCTCACTTCGGGTTTTGCCATTCCGTTTTGATGCACACCAACTTGAAATTCCAATAACTAATAATACTTTCTTTTGCCCCTTTTTGTCAGTTCACTTAATAATACACTAGATTTGATAACCTTCTTACCCAAATTTTGATCTTCTACAATTGAATTTATTTCTTTCTTTGTTCAATCCCTTGAATTGTACCATTGGCTTAGTTTGAAGAAATCTGCCACTGAATCCTTTTAAATCATTTAAATGCACGAAATATCTCAATCGTTATCGATTTGCATAATCATAGACATCTCCAAACTATTTCTGTACGATTAATGTCTCCAAGCTTTTAGGTCACACTCAGTATAACAAATTGCAAATCATCCATCATGATACCGCCCATGGAAGTATATTTACCCTAAGGTACATAAAATCACTTTATACAATTTCAATAGATCACATCATACCCTTTACTGGGATACTTCAGTAAATATAGTAAAAAAATTTTTTAAATGTCTCCTTTATGATCATCAGTCATAATATTCACACGTTTTCCTCAAATATTCTTGTTAATTTACTAAAACCAGAAAATCTTTGACAATTTCTATATGCATCTAGCATTCCGTTAGTTCTAATAAATTCCCAATTCCACATACCCATATCTTTTGAACTTCCACATTTTATCAAAACCTATATCTTGATTAATTCTCCCAATATCCCATGTTCGCATACTAATCCATCCATTATTCATTCAATTAGGTTAAGATTCACTCTTATGAGACTTGTATAACGACCAATTTCCTCAACTATCCCAATTTATCCATTTCTTATGCTTATATCCTCTTATGTTTATATCCATTATCCACTCCAAACACAATTGAGACATGTTCCTTTTCAGTAATACAATAAACTTATACCCATAGTTGACTCATATAACTCTTTCATGATCAAACGTCTCCAATGAGGAACAATTTCCTTATAATTTTCTCATCATAACATATTCTCGCCACAAAGTCCTTCATTTCTCCACATAGCTCAATTTATTCACAATAAATCACTCAACGACTTGAATAAACAATCATTATATCGATCTCGTACTTTCGAACATAATTACACAAAGTATACCGAACTTTTAATCCCCTCAAATTCGCAATTAATATTTCCTTAATATGCAGTACTTCTCTTACATAATCAAAGTCATCTCATTAACGTGTACACTTTTTCAGTAGCATATTTTATCTCTTACGATTGAGTCATAAAACTTTATCAATCAACTATTTTCCATCTCTATATATATATTAGTGCCTCTTAATATTTCATGAAGCTCAATCTCTGAAAGGCACTTAAACAATTTCTTTTCCTCTACTATCTTGCCATACATCACCATAATCATCACATTCTATCTAACAATATATATCTCTATAATCCCATCAATTTGCCCGTTAATAGATCATACTGCTAAGAATACCTTAATTGCATTTAATTCTCGATAACCATTCTCTTTTTGGTACCAATTCTTAATCATGGGGACCTTACTATATTCATGTCCCTCATTTTATTCTCGCAAGCTCATTACCGATGCTAACATCTTTAACTCTCTCACTTCTTTCGAATTGATCATTTTGAGCATTCTCCGCCTTACTCTCACTCATTTTGAACTTGAGCTACCGGCATTATAATCGGAGCTTACGTAATAGGTCACTGATTACCTCCTATATCATATTCACGTAAATTATTCATTTATGCTTGCTCAGTTCACCCATGATGGTAATCCCACTATCACATATACACTTACAGTGATCATATAATCTGAACTCAACAATCTTCCCATTTACACCCGTCCTCGCTTGTGAGGATCATATACAATCTCAATTCATTCACATCTAATCATTATAAGCACTTTCATTTCTTCTTCTAACTCATAAAGGGATTTTTTTTTACAAGAATTCTGGCTAGCAAGTAGCCATTAACTCATCAGTTACAGGGTAACATTTTCACTTAACATAGGGCTCCCATAATCAGGTGTGCATTTACTTAGGCAGATGAATTAAACCCGAACAACTTTTTCATCTACCAATTTCATTGTCTTACATTTCAATCTTTTCATTATTGCATTAGACCCATATATTTCCATACTCATATCTATATCATAGATATGAAATCATTCTTGATTTTGCACTTAATGTATAATTTGACTCCACATCACCAATCCTTATTTATAACTCTCATCACGGTAATCAATCCCAATTGTAACTTTTCTATATCATAGATACACTTTATTTTCATTTACCTTATACACTGTAAATCTTACCATTATCACATCTCTATTTTTCCTCTATTAATTTACAACTATAGTCTTTATTTCTAACTCATATTCAAGGATATACCCAATATCACTCCAATTTTGCACTTCACAATATACCCATCAATCTCAATACACTAAATATTCGTCTATCTGATCAAATCATACCCTCTTTCCTATTGTGCAATATCCATTACTTCCTTTTCTCACATTCTAACACGTTATCCTTTTTCTCACTTTTTCTAATCGCTTAAACGACTGAGACATACTTATGCATACGACTCGTATGCTACACTGGGGATCAGTTGTCACTGTCTGCCGTGACATGACTTAAATGCACATAACTTGACACACATTTTTTTTTCAGAATGCCCATGTAAGATTGTACTTCTGGGCTCTGATACCACCTAAATGTAACACCCCAATCCCGCAAGACCTGAACCCGACATCGACGGTGATATCCAGGTCCGTGCCCCGCGAGGGTGGCGTGCTACATCACTTAGAAGAAAACTCAGTATAACTTTTTTTTAACACATACTCACACATATTATCGTGAATGCAGAAAACAATTTATATAAACAATTCAATGGCCTTGGGGCCCTTTTTACATTTACAATTTATTTCAGTCAATTGACTTTACAATTTGTCCAATTTAGTAATACAAAAGTCCAAGAATAGAAATACTAAAGCAGACGCTTAACCGATCCCGACCACTTCTCTCGCTTCCTCAACCAACAGATGTCATACGCCTGCTGCCTAACGGGTATTCTTCTAAGTCTGAAAAATAGATGCAAATTTTGGGTGAGTTTTATGAACTCGGTGAGAAACCATCATCGATGGTTCACTCAATTCATGCATGTTCAATCACTTACCAAATATCACATACGATCACGATTCACAAATGTAATCTCAAATAATACATACCATTACATTTCACAAATGTAAGACGTATCACCTTTTATACAATCCAAATTCAATCATACCATATATGCAATGCACATGAGACCCTTTTCATTTTCATTACGTTGTTGTGACCGTGCGCCTGAAACTGTCCTAGTAACGGGCATATTGCGTTGAGCCAGTGGCTCTGAAACATTGGGCTTGAAGCCCTAATACATTGAGCCTGAGGCTCTGAATACGTTGGACCTGAGGTCCTGTGCATTGAGCTAAAAGCTCATATCGTTAGGCGTGATATGCCCCGATACGGTCGCTCCGGCCACAACCGCCTTTATCTCGATCATGTCCTTATGCATGAATGCATATGTTCCAATTTCCATTTACAGTTATTTCTATCACTTACATTCAATGCCATTTCCTATTTCTTCGGACCTTCGGTCCGGTATTTCAATCATATATTTTCCAATTTATTGCATCACACCATATCGCATTTAGAAGTCACATCCAATGTATTGAAACAGCATAATTAACACTTCAATATCAATTTCCCATTTCCTCGGACCTTTGGTCCGAGATCTCAATATAAACATTCACACAGTTATACACAAGTAGCACCGTTATCTCATTCCAAATATTTGACACCTATGGTCCCAAATCAATCAAAATCAAACACACATAAACCCTCCATTATCTCCACATGGCATAATTGCAAAATCTTAAACACATAAGGTTGAGGAACCAACTAGGTTACTCACCTGTACTTCGAAGCTAACATCTGAAGTTTCAGAACGTCGGTAGATCGGCGCCCAAATGTGCCTCTATAACAAACAGAGAGGAAATCCGATCACTAATTATCCAATCCGAACTAATATAATGCACATGTAAGTGTATAATGCATGTTCATGAGATTTTCGGCCCTAAATCCAAATTTTTCCCATCATAAAAATTTCATCAAAAATTAGAAAGCTATAGCCACTGACGGCACCCAATTTGGACCTCAATCGGCCCAAAAATAACTAAAACAGTGATCACCGGACAATTACCCGAGGCCACGTCAATTTCCCTTCTAAAAATTCCCAATTTCTCACAAAATGAAATTAAATATTCTATGAAGCCGATGCCTCAAGAATCAGGTCAATCGGACGTCGGACGGAAAAAAAATTGACAAAAGAAACCAAAACTCAACAAGTAATATCTAAATATATATATAACTCTTATTTCCCCCTTTATTTTCTAATTTCCAACCAAACTTCCAACACCCATAACTCTTTCTACACATTTCTGAAAAATGCAAACTATACCTTGTTGGAAAGATAATGAAACCCTTTACAAGTTTCATGAAGACCATAAAAATTAATTCCAACCCTAAGGGTGTCAAAAATCCCATCAAAGCTACTGCCTACTCAAAGCCCATCAACACTGGACAGTACCTTATCAATTCAAAAACTCACTGATTATTGAGCCAAAAATTACCACATAAATATGCTCAATCAGTTCACAATGTCCTCTACAACTTTCATGAACAACCCAAAATCAAATTCCATTGCTAAACAAGTCAATTAATTCACTCAATGTTGCTGTTCCTGAAATCATTCAATTTGAGCAGTACACTTATAACAAGCATAACTCCCTGTACACAAGTCAGAAAAATCCAAACTTTATATCCCTGAAAAGATAAATCCTCAAACTTCAAGTTTCATGAAGAACTCAATCTCCAATTCGATTTCTAACAATTTCAAATCTGTTATGCAAGTTACTGACCTAATCAGCACTTAACATCACAATGTAAGTTCAGCTTTTGAAATTCCATATCTCCCACATCTGATTTCCAAAAATTACATGCCATACACCAATTTCAAGATCAATGTGTCATCTAAAACTCTTCAGTAGACCCCTAAAACCAGTTCAGTTCACAAAAATTACTAAAATTACTCCAAAACAGAATGTACACCAAATTTGCTAATCCAGCTAGGTTTCACTCAATACATAACAACAGTCAATAGTTATCAGGCCATAACTCCTAATATACAACTCAAAAAATATCAAGATCAGTGGCAATGGAAAGCTAACTCAATATGCTACAACTTTCATGAAGACCATTTTTCCCAAATTCCATATCAATAAATTTATAAAAATCAGAAAAATAATCAGGTCATAGTGTCGGTTACTGTTCATAGGCAATAAAACAGTAACTTTCCATGTAAATTTTCGACCTTCTAACATTACAATTTAGCAACACCTATTTCACACTAAATTGAAGCCAACATCCCAAAGTTTAAGTGGCCACAAACCTAACCTCATTTTCTCACCTATACAATTAGTTATGAACAAAACATTCCAATAGGTCAAAATGAAATTTCCAGCTTTTCAACTACTACCTATCTCCTATCACTTCTAACATCAATTACACATCACTAAGTATCCATTTCTACCACTAATTCAACCACAACTCATCACAACATACACTTCTATAATGACACAAAAATTGGCAGCACAAACCTACACTCTTCCATACTTTATTTCCCTTCATTACACATCACAAACATTAGTAATATCATCATTTATCACAAACTTTAACTACCATCACCAATTCCCTTACACAAACATGCATTAAACCCATTCAAACCTACCACTTTCATAATCAAATAAAAGCTCAAAGGATGCTTCTAAATGCTTCTAACTACCAAAAGAAGGAAAGCAAACACAATCTTACCTTAAACAAGTTCAAGCTCTTCAATTCTCCAACACTTTACAACTCTCCAAACCTTCCTAACTTACTTCACCCACGGTTATCACTTGAGCATATACACAAGTCAACATCTTCACATGGTTTAAGCTAGCTCTACATGAGAAGGAAGAAGGAGCAAGCCAAAAGAATAAGTGAAACTTATGTGGGAGGAAAAGAAAAAGCCAAAGTAGAAAAACCACAATTGAAGAAGATGGCAAGTTTCGGATGTTTAGTGTTTTAGGCTTTCACAATGAGTTTTTTAAGGAGAACATGGAGAAAAGTCGATGATGAGGCTTCATATAAGACAAATTCATTTAAGTCAAGAAGCCACTTGGCTTTTTAAAATGGAAAAAGACAAATTTGTAGTTAATTAACATAAATTAATCATAAACTTTAATCTAATTATATCTTAATCCCAATTATGCTAATGGTCCAAAACAATTTCCATAATTATTAATTCACTAATCCTATGCCATTATGCAGTCCTTTTCAGATGAAAAGGCCCACTCAATTAGTCACCGAATTTTTCGATTAAGGCAAGAACCGAAAAATTCCGAAAATTCCATAAATTCCTAAAATGGGAAACAATTTATGACGACTCAAATAATTTTCCAAATACTATTATCCCATAAATTTCACAAAGGTCTCAATTTGAAACCTAAGTTAGGAAATGTCATGAATGCATGTTTACCATGTGTAAGTGCAACAACCCATCGGTCATAGAGGCTATAAGTCAGATCAAGATGCCGAGCTATAATTTAATACTTCTAACCCGTCCTAATTTACCAAAATACCCTTCCCATCGGTGATGGGATGTTACATATGGCATTATAAGTATTAAATTTGATAACTTCTCCATCAAATTACATGGTGAGTGCACCACTACGCACATCAATATTTGTTTTAACTATCTTGAGAAACAGCCTCCCTAGCAAAACATATATAAAATTAGGCAAATTATCTTCTTTCACATTAAGCATATAAAAGTTAGTAGGCAAAACTAATTTATTGACTTGCATTAAAATCTTATTTGAGACTCCCATAAGGTATACAACAGGTATATCAGCAAGTTGAATTACCACATATATCTCTTCTAATGGACCATCATTCAAAGATTCATAATAAACAAATCCATGAAATTAATTAGAGAACCCAAATTAAATATAGCTTTCTTAATTCCAATATTGACAACCATACATGGGATAATAAATGTACTTGGGTCTTTATACTTAGAGGCAGTTTTCTTTGGAGAATAGCTAGTACATTCTCTCCCACACTTATGCTTTCATTATCTTTCAATTTACCTTTATTGGTGTATAATTCTTTGAAATTTTTATATTATGAGGTACCTATTTTATTGTATCAAGTAAGGAAATGTTTATCTCTCTCTTACAAAGGTCTCAAGAATTTTTTTTTTTGATCCTCCTCTTTATTGAATTTAAAAAGTATTTTTTAAAAAGGGAGGTTTAGTCACCAATGATCTTAGTTGTTCATTATTGAGAGCTTTACAAGATTATAGGTAGGGAGTTATCACATTTTTTGTCTTTTCTTTTTAGGCGTGATGATATGTTATTATAGACCTCTACTAGTCTCTTATCTTTAAACTCTTTCTTACTTCGCAGGGAGATTGTACTTGTATTTTGTTTCAAATTAACAATAGGTTGCAAAAGTAACTTACCTTGATTTTTCAATTCGCTAACTAATATTTCCGTTACCTAGTTTGATTTTTTCAATTTTGGATGTTTAATTTTGCCTTCTATCAAAAATTTTGTGAGTTAGTAATTACTTTAACCATATCTTTAAAAGACAAACCTAGCTTTGAGGTGGGTTATTGTCGTGGACCTACTCATTAGCTTTAAAATTTTTAAAAATTTAATGGCTTTGCTCCATAACTAAAGTTGGAGTGATATCTCCATTTGAGTTATAAGTGTTGGAATAAGGATCATATTTCCTTTATAGTGGACCTAGAAATCCTATAACCACATTGGTATGCTCTCGAGTATCATCTTAAATTGGACACATGTCCATTATTTGGTTAGGAGTGGCACAAATCCTATAAGCTTTAACTTATTATATCTTTCCTATATCCATCTATTAAATAAAAGGGATTAAATTATAATTTTTTTTCCAAAATTAGACACATTTACCTCATTTACTCTTTTTTGAAATAAGTCTTGTTTAAAGCTAAAATGATAAACATTGGAAGCCATGGTGGAGATTAAATCTCTAGTGAATTAAGGGCTCTATTAGTTGTATCCATCATCCTTCTTTCCATTGGTAACAATCCTTCATAAAAGTGTTGAATGAGGATTTATTCATAAATCTTGTGTTAAAGGTAGCTTGCATACAATTATTTGAATCTTTCCTAATATTTATAAAGGGTCTTAACATCTTTTTGCTTTATTCAACTAATAGTTATTGAGTCAAGAAAGAATTTCCTAAGGAATAATTTCAATATACAAATAAAATGGCCAATCTTTAGCTTTATCACCTAGTGAGAATGGAAAAATATGTAGCTTAATTTGACTTTTGGATACACCTTGAGGTTTTAAACGTAAGCATACCACTTGAAATTCCTTTAAGTGCCTCTAAGGATCTTCATTATTAGGGTCAAAAAAGATAGCAACAAATGAATTAGACTAGATTTAAGCTCAAACCTAAATTTAGATTTAGATATCCAATACAAAGAGATTGTTGAATAAAATTCAGTGTTTCAAATTCTCTTAAGGTTCTCTCTCAATTAGTCTTGATTGCTTTAACTTCATAATAACTATAGGATTTTGTCAAATCAAGTGTTGATTCTAATCTAAGCAACAAAGAGGAAATATTTGCTTTTTACATAATCTTCTTTCCTTTCTTAATCTCTTACCTATTTTCTCAATCTTATGATTAGATTGAAGTTCATCCACATAAGAATTTTAAGGCATAAAATAAATAAATTCACTTTGACACCAATCCCTGATAATAGAGTCAAAGTTTAGTGGATGATGAATTTAAAAAATATAATCCTACTCTATTCACAATTGAATTGTATATAGTGATGTGTAAGGTTAAATTCATAATGACTAGTAAAGATAATCTCCTTTTTCAAGTTAAAATAAATAAAATAAAGGAAGGGGATTTTAAGATAAAATTGAAATAGGTTCAAAAGAAAAAAAAACTAACCAATAATGTTATTTAATGAAATTAAATAACAACAAACATCTAGCCCAAGATATAATTTTAGTATTGATTTTTGAATAAATCATTGATGTAAAGATAAAGTCTTATATTCCTTAATAAACTGGTTATAGTTGTTAATATGCTCTAATAACCTATCTCCTTACTTCCTTATTAACCAAAATAAGAACTTTAAATAAGTTATTAGAAATTAATTTATTATAAACATTAAAAACTAGAGACCACTAATTTTAGCTAATAAAATATGTAAGCTTTGTTTATTTAAACTAGAATATTATATCCACATAATATTAGTAGAATATCATATATTGAACTATATTATATCACCATTAAGTATTAGAACAATCAAACAATTACAAATTCAAAATGATAATATATTATTTTAATAATTGAATAATAGGCCCTTTAATATCAATCAAACAAAACAATAATTTCAATAATCTCAAAACATATATAAATACTAAAGTACAAAAGAGTAAATAAGATAAATCAGATCTCACAATTCTCAAATGATCAAATTTCAGTTAACCTTTAATTAAAAAAGGAATTTAGTTACACTTGATTCTCACAGACAAGATAAAAGAAAAATAAAGAACTATCCCAGTAACACAGAAGAAAAAAAACTAAGATGAACAAAGATGGGAGAGAGATAGATTATTTTTCCTCTTGCACCTCCTCCCTTTTAAAAATCTCAAAATTCCATCTAATTTTCCTACAAAAAAGATAAAAGCTAAGATCAAGATCAATTTTTTTTAAAATGGCACTTCCATTAGGATCATCTTATTAAAACAAGTGCTTCCTAAACAAGACTCCTAAATAGAGGGGAAAAAGGCATAAATAATGAAAGACTGTTAAATTTAAAATAGCCTTATCCATTTAATCACAGTAAATTATGGAGTAGTCATATTGACTAAAGCAGGGGCACGTCTTATGCTCATACCTTTTTAGGAACTTTTCTTCTACAAGCTTTCTTTTTTTTTTTTTTGGTTAGAATTTGCATCTTTGTTCCTTCTTTGATAAATTTCCACTTTTAAGCATATTTTGATCCAAATCTACAATCTTCTCCATAAAACTTAAAATATGTAATTATATTGCATAACTATGAACATTTAATTAATCAAAATATAAGGAATTATATGAAATGTATGTACTTTAAGTATGTTATCTTTTCAAATCAAACCTTAAATTATGTTGATTATAAGATCAATTTAGTGGTTGGCGATATCTTCAAATTGACTATGTTCTGAACAAATTACAAGATGAGTAAAATTTCTTACATTTCAACACATGTGATAATGTAAATTTGATGAAGTTTACAAGTTAGGCTTTCCTATTTATGAATGCATTAATTGAACAATCATCAAGGATATAATTTAATCATGTTTAAAGAAAATTGGAGGTTATACATGATGATTCTTCATAAATAATAATGATCATGATAACTACATTAATATAGTCGTAAGAGTAAGTCATAAATATGATAAATTTTAAAAGGCCTAACTATATATATATATATATATATATATATCATGTTGCTTTAATCTTGAATCATGCATAATAGTTTTAGGATAAGGCCACATTATTGATCCTCAAATAGTTGTCTTGTATTATCATTGTAAGGAAAAGTTTAAGCAAAGTTGAACTATATTAGGTTATAATAAAATCATTGTGGAATATAGCTTTATCGTTTCAAATCAATGATGAAAGCTCATTAAAGAAACCCTTCTAGTGCTTGGATTATTAATCTATGGCCTAAAATATAAAATAACTACTACTTACAAAAAAATAAATAATTTAATAGCACAATCCGAATTTATGTTGTTCGCTTCATGATGACTTATAATAATCTTAGCATTGACAGAGATCAATTGGTGAAATAATTTATAACTTTCCTGAAAAATTATTTCACCAACCTTCAATCAATTTCTAATATGAATTAAGAAATTAAATTTTCCATTTTCATTCTATTTAATTTTCTATTCTTTTATAACCATTCATTAACTTTAACCATTTCCATTTCATTTAAATAGGTTATATTTATTATATTGATAAAATTAATCATATATTAAGTAATTATTTTTATAAATATGAATCTATAATAATGTTTGTTGATATGTTTTTATATATATATATGAATCTACAGTATGTATACTTTATTTATAATGGTTTATTATTAGTTATTATAAAGAATTTATCCACTTAATAAGTATAATATTCTTTATTTTAATATATATTTTTTGTATTATAGCTATAAAAGGCATGCAAAATAACAGGTTATTAGAGGCTAGAGTTTACAAGGTTGACTACATCTATCTAGTTTCATACATCCTGGACTATCTTAAGCCTTTACAACAACTAATAAAATAACCGTGTTCTAGTATATGTTCTAACTGAGGCTGATGATGAAGTTATTCTTGAGCTTATTGTTGGGCCCTGAAAATTTTTAGCATGATGAGACGAATTTTGGGGTCTTGCTAGATTAATTAGGTTGGAAAAGATTAGCTTATTAATGTGGGTAAGATAATATGGTATAGGTTAAGGGCATTGAACCATTAAAGTAGTGGGAGAGTGTAAGGCCAAATTTGGCAAGTCACTTAAGTTTAAAAACCATAAGGCATTAAAGGAAGGGCAAGGTGGACTTTTATCATTAAGGGTAAAATAGGAAGAAAAAAGTGTTGTTTCCTTCCTTAAGAAGGAGAAAAACGAAAATGGGAGAGGAAAAAGTGAAATAACAAAAACCAAAGAGAGGAAGAAGAGAGATTTCGGTGGTTAAGAGGAAAGCAAAGAGTTGAGTTAGGGTTTCATCTTTTCTAAGCCTTCTAGAGAGATTTTGGTGTTGTTCAAGAAGAGAAAAAGAAAGAGGAGGATTGGAGCTTCCATTAGAGCCAAGAAAATTATTGTTTGGTGAAGATTCAAGGTAAGCTTGGGTTTCATATTTTGGAATTTTAAGAAGATTTTGGTTTATATAGCTTAAGAAATGTATGGATTTAAGGATTCTATGATCAATTTTAGTGATTATGTCTTATGAGTTTCTCCATTGGAATGCCCATTGATTTGGAAATTTTTGTTAATGTTGAAGAAAATCAAAAAGGACAAAAGAAGCAAGAGGAGAGGCATATTTGAACAAGCCATAGTCAAGGACTTCAAGGTGGGTTTCACTTTTATAGTTAGGTAATAAGCCAATAAAATTTTCTGTCAAGAAATCACAATAAATGATTTTTCAACTACCTCATTCATGTGCATTTAATGTTTTCTAAATGCTGCAAAATTGTGTTACATGATTATACATAATTTGAGTGATGATTCATGAAAAGTGGCTTTTTTTTAATGATTCTTTGAAATGATGCATGATTTTGAAACTATACTTTTGGAAATGGTTCAAGATAAAGCAAGTTTTTAAGAGAAGGGCCATTTTGGGCATTAAGCTTACAAGATTACGAAATATGTGTTATGTGGGTTTGTGGTGGTTCCCTAAGTTATGTCACGTGCACGTTGACCAAGTTAAAGACTTCTCTCGCCTGCCCGCTAGTGGCATGAAACTCCTATAAGTTCACAGCTACGCAAGACCATTATGTAGAAATGTGTAATACGTTCTGTTTTAGATCCACCCGAACCATTTGATGTGTTTATGTGTTTCATGACAAGTTGATTGGAGTAATGCATTAATGATTTGCATACCCATGAATTTCTGCATGGAAAAAGTTTTAAAAATGCTTTTGCTTGTTACAAACTATAAAATTGTTTCCCACGAGATTTAAGCTCACTTCTATTTTCCTCCCCATAAGCAGGTGATGAACAAGAGATTAAGTAGTCAAGGACCACGACATCACTCCACTTTTGAAATGTTGCTGTAATTTAAGCAAATTTAGTAAACCAAGGCTTTAGTTGCATTTTGAGCAATTTATTGTTCATTTATCTTTTGTATTTTGAGATTTTTTTTAAACACACATATATTGGGAACTTGAAATGCCCACTAAAGCTTTGTAAAACTACGATCTTTTGATACTAATGGTTTATGATTTTGATTTCGGACATGATACTCAAGGTTACATAGGGAAAAACATTTGTGTATTGATTTCAGGGATATTTTTGGGTTGATGTGAGCTGATTTAAGTGAAATTGTCTTCTTGGAAGTTGTAGATGATTTTTTCAGCTTTCCAACGATATAAAGTTTGTAAGATTTGGAGAACGTAATGGAAAGTTATGATCATTTGAAGTTGGTGTTGTTGCATAGGGTGAACTTTTGGGACAGTTACATTGATTTGAAATTTTAACCCTTATAGAAGCAAAAAAATAGTTTATGAGGTCTTCATGAAAGTTGCAGGTCTAGAAGTCTTCTTTAAAACAGTCTAAGAACGACCTCAATCCGAAACTTGTAGTGAAAGTTATGCCCTTTTTATTGCTTCATCTTAGTTTTATCGTCTCAGTTACTGTTCATCGTCTCAGTTATTGTTCATTCGTCTTAGTTTTGGTACCTAAGACACTTTGTCTTATTTTTGCGTCTCAGAATGACGTCACTATCATCTTAA
Organism: Erythroxylum novogranatense; assembly: GCA_029891385.1. Classification (NCBI taxonomy): domain Eukaryota; kingdom Viridiplantae; phylum Streptophyta; class Magnoliopsida; order Malpighiales; family Erythroxylaceae; genus Erythroxylum; species Erythroxylum novogranatense. The sequence continues at coordinate 53,937,865 of CM057229.1, forward strand.
AATGACGTTGGCATCGTTTTAATCTTCTTTCGTTTTAGTTTTGGTACCTAAGACGCTTCATCTTAGTTTTGAGTCTCAGAATGACGTCAGCATCGTTTTAGAATGACGTCAGCATCGTCTTAGTCTTCTTTCGTCTTAGTTTTGGTACCTAAGACATTTCATCTTAGTTTTGCGTTTCAGAATGACGTCAGCATCGTCTTAGAAGGACGTCAACATCGTCTTAGTTTTCTTTCGTCTTAGTTTTGCATCTCAAAATGACATCAACATCGTCTTAGTCTTTTTTCGTCTTAGTTTTGGTACCTAATACACTTCGTCTTAGTTTTGAGTCTCAGAATGGCGTCAGTATCATCTTAGAATGACGTTGACATCACCTTAATCTTCTTTCGTCTTAGTTTTGGTACCTAAGACGCTTCATCTTAGTTTTACGTCTCAAAATGACGTCAGCATTGTCTTAAAATGACGTCAGCATCATCTTAGTCTTCTTTCGTCTTAGTTTTGATACCTAAGACGCTTCGTCTTAGTTTTATGTCTCAGAATGATGTCAGCATTGTCTTAGAATGACGTCAACATCGTCTTAGTCTTCTTTCGTCTTAGTTTTGGTACCTAAGACGCTTCGTCTTAGTTTTGAGTCTCAAAATGACGTCAGCATCGTCTTAATATGACTTCAGCATCGTCTTAGTTTGACTTTTTTGCTCCCTTCTTCGGTTCTATTTTTGACTTTTTTAGAGGCCGAATCTCATTTTGAGTTCTTCATAAAAGTTTTAGATCTCGAGGCTCTCTTTCAAATGGTTTAAAAACGAAATCAATCCAACATCTGTAGCAAAAGTTATGACATTTGCGTCAATACATGTACAATACGAGTAAAGGCATAAACGTCGTAGATTCTTTTGGCTATAACTTCCTCATCCGACCTCCAAATGAAGTGATTCTTGAAGCAATGGATTTCTAACATCTTTCCCTATCTCTCCACGAAAATTTGTACCTTTTGAAGTTGACTTAAATAAGTTTGTTGGAGAGAAAGTGAGGGGTCGGTTGGGAGAACATAATTGGGGTATATACTTGCTTTAGCTTTTTAAGTTTATCTTGAGTTGTAGAGCTTCGATTGAGATGATTCTTACTTCAAAACAAACTAGAGATTCATAGTTGTAATTTCTTTGATGAAGTCAAATTGTAATTTTGTTTTTTGGCTAGTGTGGCACTCCACGTTTATAGAATGATGGTTATTTAGGGTTATTGGAAATAACCTTACAAGGTACTACGCAAGCCCAAGGTTTATGACTCCGAATGTTGGGCTTCGAAAATAGGGTCTAACTGTTGGGACCTGATTTTTAAACCGGACCCCAACCGAAAAAATGGAAAACAAAGTGACAGAAACGAATCAAACGGATTTCAAAACCGAAAGTGGACCAAAACATAAGCAAAACACAAATCAAAAGCGGAATCGAAAGCAAATCGAATTCTTAATGAGCCATAGAAAAATCGAAATGGCTCGGAATTAAAAAAAAACAAAACGTGCGGAACTAATCCGACCTCGGAAATCAGAAATCGAAGAACAAAATGGTGAAAATTTCGACATCCGAAAATGTGTACCAAAAAAAACTAAATTATCGTTGGAACCCTTAAGACGTTTAATCTAAGCCAATCAAAACCGATATAATTTTTTTTTCATTTTATTCATTTGGTCCGATGAATTGGGAGAATTGACATAGAAGTGTTTTGGATGTATACCGTGATCAACTGTGATATACTGTGATCAATTGTGATATTTTTAATGTAGAGCCCGGCCTCTACCGCCATCACTCCAGGTATTGTCCTCTTTGGTCAAGAGTGAGCCACGACTCGAATCCAAGACCTCAAGGTTTTGTTCCACTTTACGTAGACGCCTCTTACCATTGAGCTATATTCAAAACTATTCCAATTTCCCATTTGGAATTTATCAATTCCATAAACTCAAGTATTTTATCTTTCACATTCATACATATCTCATAATTCTTCTTTTCAACCAATTCTTATTTTTCTTTTCTGTAAAATCTCGCACATGATTTATACCCAATCAAGCCATACACAAATAAGCACTTCTATATTTCCAACTCAATCAACACAATTCATTGGACCTTCTATCCGGAATCCCAACACAAACAAACACATTTCTATACCTATCACACTTCAATAAGTTTCAATCAATAATCAAAATCATCGGACCTCCTGTCTGGAATCCCCACACAATCAATCCCATTCATATACAGTCACATTCATATTTCAATTCATTATACAAATCATAATTCATCATACACACTTTCATAAATCAAGTCCTTATACAAATTCATAAATCATTTACATCACTCCAAACTAACTACATTACTAAAATAATAGTGGCATTTTCAAGCCACAAATACAACATCAACTTCGTAAACCAAAATACAAAGACATACAAATCTCCCAAAATACACAACATCTTACTTTTACAAAAATCTAACTTCAAAAACATCATAAACAAACATAACGGATAAACGTCTTGACTTTTTTTCATCCGATCTCCTTCTTGAAACTTGGAGATGGGGATGAAAGGGAGTGAGCTTTACAGCTCGTGGATAACATGTTTATAAATCGAAAAATAAGCAAAAATCATCTTTTTTTAAAACTATTGCCATTTTATTAAATTTTCACAGTAGAAATTCGTCAAATGCTTATTTCTCAAAATTTCTCAATTTTTCAAACTTCATGAACCATTTCAAATCATATAGATCTCAATTTCTTTCAAAAATTCATGAACAATGTTCAAATCATGTAATGCATCACAGTAACACACATAAGCACATAACATATCATAATTTGGTTTGGGTCGGTCCAGAAATAGAACGTATTGCACATTTCTGCATAGCGATCCTGTGCAGCCGTGAACAGAATGTACTACACCTTCCCACATAGTGGTCCGGTGTAGCCGTGAACTTATGAGAGTCCTTACGGAGTTTCAATGTCACTAGCGAGCAAGCGGGCGAAGTCTAGACAAGTAAACTTGACCCTCTTATGGGACCTAACTAAACCCACATAACACATTTTACACTTGAGAAAACGAATTGCCCGAAGGCACATTTCGAAAATCCAGTTTTCATATCATGTCATATCATGTTCAAACATAATGCCACAAAGTCACACAAATTCACATATCAAAATCTCAATCATTCAAGCACCCAAGAATGCAACAATTTTTGCAATTTATCAAAATTATAAGTCAAACAAATTCTCATTCATTCAAAAACAATGAAATCATCAATTATGGACATTTTTCAAATTATTCAAATCATTCGAAAAATAATGAAGTCAATAATTTTTGCAATTTCTTAAATCATTTCAAATAATGAATGCACCATTATAACAATTTCTAAAAATCATTTCAAAAGTAAGGAATTTAACCATCCGAAAAATAATAATTTAAAAACCCTTTCTTGATTTTTCAAGAACTCATATATAGCTTATATTTCAAAATATAAACATGGTACCCACCTCAATTCCATGCTTAAAACTTGTCCAAAGCTTCAATTTCTCCATTGCTTCACTTAATTTCCCTAATTCATGACAAAATCTCTAATTAATAATCATCCAAAATTGAACAATTTAAACCATGCAATCACCGAAATTGACTCTAGAAATCACAAACTCATACCATTCTTAAGCTATCTAAACCAAAATCTCATTAAAATTTCAAAGATCAAAAATCGACTCTTACCTTAATCTTCATCAATTTTGGATTTTCTTAGCTCATAATGGAGCTCTCATCTTCCTCCACCTTTTTCTCTCTTGAATCATCTCTAAAATCTTTCTTGAAAGCTTGGAAAAATCGAAGCCCTAATCCCTTTTTTTTTTCTTTCCTCTTTCTCCACCAAAGCTTTCCTTCTTTCTTCTTCTTTTATTCCTTTCTTTCCCTCAAAGTCGTGACTTACCTCTTCATAAACGACAGCCCCCTTCTTCTTACATTTAATGAATTCAAAATGACCATAATGTCCTTACATATATGCCTTATAACTTAAAACCTTAAGTACTCTTCCAATTTTGCCCTTATGCATTTCTAACACTTTAAATTTCTAACACTTTAATTTCATTTAATCCAAACAATTTATGCCATATGATATTACTCAATTTAACATGCTAATTATTCACATTAACATGCTAATTAAGTCCTCAAAATCATAAAATATAACAAAGTCTCGAAATTCATCAAATCATGCTTAACTTAGTACATTTTTCAAATCATCAAATTGAAGAAATTTGGTAAAACTTCCTTCTAGATAAATGTTCATTATTGTCTAAATTTCATAACTCCACTAAAATCATTTAATTTGGTGCACTACTACAAAAGTTATACTCCAAACATTTCGGACTATTCTTATGCAAACACATTTTTCAGCGATTTAATTCCATACAAAAATTGATATTCTTAAAGACCAAAATTGAAACTCAATTTCTTCAAAAAATTTGTAGTCTTATTTTCCTAGTTTAATCCAAATCAAGAATCACCTCATTTGAATGACTAGAGCAAAAGCTATGGCCAAAACACTTTCAGCTCTTACTAATCCAATACTGAACACTAAACCCGATTTCAATTCAGAAATTGAAAATCTTAGGGGCTAAATTAAAATTCGATGTCTTCATATAACTTGTAGCCTCATGTCTCTAGTTTATTTTGCAATAATAATAAATTCAATTGGATCTCCACAAACCAAAAATTCACCAAAATACTGAACTATGTTCATAAAATTTTCCAACTCACTTTGATTAAATCCATCATCCTCAATTTAATCTCAAAAATCCACAAATTTCTCATGGACAGATAGATAATTGTCTTAGGAATCTAACGCTTTGAAAATCAAATCAATAGGATGTTGAACGGAAAAGATATAAGCAAACGAATGAAGAGGGTCGGATTAGAAAAGAAAAAGATCCAAAATGGCAAAACGACATCGCACCTTCGCGTGTGTGCTCTAGATCGCGAGCGCTTGCGCTCGCGAGGAGCGTGTGTGTGTGTGTATATATATATATATATATATGAATTTTTCAAAAATCATATCTTTTGACTCAAGAGTCCAAAATTTACAAACTTGGTATCAAAAGAAAGCCGAAAGGAAACTCTATAACTTCCATGAAGAATTCAAAAGACAAATCCGTCTCTAAAGGTATCAAAACCCCACTCAAACTTTCTGTCCAATACTAGTCATCCCAAAACAGTATCACAACTTCTAAAATTTCTATCTTTTAACTACTAGGTCCAAAAATGTCATATTTTATATCAATGAAAAGATCAAGAAACAACCTACAACTTTCATGAAGGACAGAAAAATCAATTGGGCCTCTAAGGGAGTTTAAAATCCACTCAAAGTTTCTGTTCACTAATGATCATGCTAAACTGTAACAACAACTTGTAAAAATCATAACTTCCTATTTCATAACTCAAAATTTCCATACTTTGCATCAATGGAAAGATCAAAACATAATATAAAACTTTCATGAAGAACTTCAAAGCAATTTCAACCTCTATCTAAGTCAATTTTTCAATCAAAGTTTTTGTTCAAAAATTGTCATCCTATACCATATCCAAACTTTAAAATTTCATATCTTCCAATTTCCTCAATCAAAAATAACATATTATACATCAATGAAAAGATCAAAACATAAACTACAATCTTCAAGAAGACTCTTTTGTCAAATTCTAACTCTAATAGGGTCAAAAACTCAGTCATAGTTTTTTACCATAGTGAAAATTTTGACAATATCTCCCCCAAATTTACACTAGCCAAAAATCTTCAAACACCCACACAATTTTCAGCACCTGCACAAACACTTCAATCATCCATATTCTCCAATTTTCACATCTAAACACAATACACAATACCTCATTTAAAGCTATGCAAATCCTCCATAATCATTAAGAAGGGTAAAGAAGCCATTTCAATTCACATTAATCCATAAATTTGTCTCAAAAAGAAAGAAATGCAATAAACACCATTCTATTCATTGGACGAGGCCATGTTCAACATCATACTACCTCATCTTTTTATCAAACATATGCAAAACACAAGAAACTCAAATGTCTTTCATTTCATCAAATGCTCATAAATTCATTTATACTTTTCATTTATTACAAAGAATCATACCATATTTTTTCATTTAATTTCATTTTATAAATTCTAATTTTCAAGGAAAGTTCGGGTTCCAACACTAACACTTATCTCTATACACAAAAAAGTAAGATCTAATTATATTGTGTAACAAATTCAAGAAAGCTTCCATATTAGTGCTTTTAACAGTGAATATCCTTCTATTCCTTTCATCCCACAAGCTGCTTACTAAACATAATACATTCACCTTGTATATCCATTTGTCTCCTTCATCTGTGGCTTTCAAATTCACACTCCATTCCACTATATTAGACCAGTTTTGAAGGGGATTAATCAGGTTTCAAAGTCTGAGAATTTCATGCGAGGCGCAGTTATTATATTGACACCGGAAGAGCAGGTGATCTATGTTTTTCAAGGAGGCTCTGCAGAGAACACAACAGTTTGGTATATAAAAATAACTTTCTATCTCGTACAAGATAGGAGGTCAATTCCTTATTGCTAAATAAAGCAAGTGAGAGGGGGGTAAACTATGTTTAAACCACACAAACTTGTACTAGGAGACTTCAACATAGGTATCATTGAATATAAATATCATATTCATATTTAACTATAAGTTTTAAGTTCAAATAAAATTAATAAATCTAAAGCTAAAAGTTCTTACATTTTGAAATATTTATTGCTGTGCAAGTTTGATAGTCCGTTAAATTTTAAAAAGGTTTTCTCTTATTTTAAGCTTTTTTATAAACTTTTCTCATAAAAATCTTCCTAAATCACAACAAAATAAAAATATATAAATTAATTTTTAACAATTTGAAATTAATAAAATATAACAAGACATCAATAAGTATATAATAAATATAATATGAAGAAAATAATATAATAATATAAAATTTCTACTCCTTTCAATAAAAACATAAAATATTCATACTTTCATTAATTGTATAGATGGAGTTTTTTTATAGAAGTAAGAAAATATAACAATCACTAACAAGGCTATATGTGTAAATACTAATTGTAATGTATAATTTCAAAAATAATTGAAAAGTTCAAAAGCATTATATTGCAAACTTAAAAATCTAGTACATTTTTTCATAGTACATGAATTTAGAGAATAATTATTACACTCTTTGAATTACACAAAGATAGTATTTGAAATCAATTGTATTTCTTATAAATAAATGATTTTTACTTTTATTTGATATGTTATTAGTTATAAAATTGTTAAATCAAATTATTTCTTTACACTACATAGATGTGAAAATAGTTGTATTAACCTTATCATAAGTATGTATTATTAACAAGTAAGATAATTTTATTATAAATACATAAATAGTTGTATTAACCTTATCATAAGTATGTATTATTAATAAGTTAGAAAACTTTCTTATAAATACATAAATTAATTAAGATAACTTTATTATAAATAATAAAATATTTATTAAAAAGATTCTTATGTCATAATTTAATTTCCACAACTTATGTTAACTTCTAATAAAATAATCTTTACTCTTACTATCATCCATGCATATTAATATATATATAGTCTTGATTATATGAGAATTGTATAAAGATGAAACATAAAAGGAAGAAGTTTGAATGCATTAGAATCAATGTTATTTGAAATATTGCACATATATACGTGTGCAATTATTGAAATGTATAAATTGTGACGGTAATTTTATATAACAAAATATAAATAAATATCAACCTTTGACATAAAATTCACTTTTTAAAATGCATATTAATTTTTAGACTTGATATTATGCATGAATTATTATAATAAAAGTTTAATATTTTTACAAATTTAAAGTTTGATTGAGGTTTAATATTATGTATATGTGGAATAATTATAATGACATTCTTGTTAGCATAAATTATTTTAATTATTAAATCCTTGTACATTATATATATAACCATATTAAATGTCTACAGAAACAAATATAATTTAGACTAATTTAATCATTATTAAATATTAATTATTAGGATAATCACAAAATTTTGAATTTATCCATCAAATTAAAAAAATTAATGGTAGATAACTTTTGATGTAGCAAAATTTGAAAATACTGATAAAGTAATATATTTATTAGTTATAAATTCTCAGTTATGAATTGTTTATTAGAAAATTATAACTACTTCATTTAAAATTTGTCACTTGAGCTCCTCTCGTATTACTTATGAAACTGAGTAATATTTTTTTAAAATAAATAATTTCGTTAACTAAGGTTAAACCTCAAAACAACATTACAAAGTTCAACTCCTACTTCCTTTGTGGTTAAACTATTTCTCATTATAACACATCCATAAGTTTTATAAGAACATATAATAGTAGCAACTCCTATTCGCATGATTCCCATGTTTAAACTTGCCCTTCATATTCTTTATATATCTTTAATATTTTGATCTAGTAAATAGTTTTATTAGCTAGTATGTACGGGTCCTATGACACACCTTTATTAATTATGTAGTTTGTCTCCCTCCATATTGAGTAAATATTGCAATTAAATGATGTTTTAATGATATCTATGTTGTTTTTCATCTTTCTGTTCATTTCTCTAGTCCATTCTAGTATTTTCATCCAATCAATAACCACACAAATATATTCCACACACATTTTTTGAATTCAGGACCATAGATTTAAGTTCACAATCAAGTATAATTCACGTTTCATCAGAAAAACAGTATCAAAACTTTCATAATCTTTATTGAGACCATCAAGAATTACCTGCATTTGCTCTTACTTATTATCAGGTGCACCAATTGAAGCTAGAGTATCAATTACCTTTCTCCTTTAACAGATAATCATTCCTGGGTAGTGTGCCTTTCGTCTAGCTTTGTAATTGATATTTGAGTTAATTCACTTTGGCCTAGGATAGTGAGTTGAAATAGGTTTCAACCTTCTTTTCAAAGAGAGCATCCAGTATATGAACAGCTGGTCTTGTTGCTTTGAATAAAGGAAAGTATCATTATATTTTCCACTTTCTTCATTGTTTGGATTTAGAATTTTTAGGGGGAATAACATGAACTCCAACAAGGTATTTAGTGTGTTTATTGAGGAAGTTGCACTATTCATGAGAGAAAAATTGTTATGCTCTGACACCAATAGAAGAGAAAAAGCTGAGATAATGAGAGAAATCTTTTTGCTTCTTAAATATTCTATAGGGACATAGGGAAAATATATAAATAATGATAACCAATAAATAAGGGACATTTATTAAATTATGTTATAACAAATTGGTAGTTGTACAGCAAACTTGCGTTACTGGTAATAATAGAATACTAGCTATTTCCTCTAGCAGGCAGGAGCTAAGCATATCGGAGTCTACAAGTGCGGCAGTTGCCAGCTAGAAAAAATCAAGTTAGAAGACAAGCTGATAGGATAGGATCATCTTAGTTATCTCTACCGCTTGACACATAGCAACTCCTGTGCATATCATGACACTTAAAACAAGAAATGCTAGGGTTCCCAAAGCCAAGCTTGGCCTAACACTCATGAAGTAGTTTTGCAGTAGACCGACTGCTTCACAGATGTCTTTGTTATAGTGCTCGTAGTATTTCTTCTCCCATTCCATCCACTCCTGAGGAGGCTCATAACTCTTCTCCAGCATTTTCATTTCCTTCATACGCATCCTCAGCACAATCATGTTGTCATCCACAGGATTACCCCATCCATCTCCTTTCGTTGTTTCTCTTCCTGCCCTCACAGCCAACGTTCCCCAGCGCGGACACTTGCACGAATACTTTGGCAGTGATAAAGATGACAAATTCGTTGTTTTGCACGAATACTCTGGCAGTGATAAAGATGACAAATTCGTTGTTTCCATTATTGAGGAAGAGGACCACAACATATTAAGAACCAACTCGATTATATAACGGGAAATAAGCTAGTGTATTAATAGATGGAGCTATTGTGAAGCTTAGAAATTAAGTTATTAGGCGTATGCAGGTAGAGAAGTTTATGTGATAAACTGGGTTTTATAGTGCCTCGGCAACGAAGGGTTTCACCGAAACCGTGTTCGAGAGCGACATGTAGACGTAGGCATATAACGCGTGCACTACCTGGGACGTGGACGTGGACGTGCCGTGTAATTTAGTATCCCTTGAGAGGAAGTTTCATCTATTGATTTGTTATTATTTCTTTAGAGAAAACTGAAAGATTAGATACTACCATAGAACGTTCGAGACTGTTGTAAATTAGTCTGAACTGAAACTTTGGTTTTACATTGATTCAGAGGTTAAAATTCAGAAAAGCCGGACAAATGGGTATGTACTGCGTTGATGTATACCATGAACCTTGTGCTACGTGACAGAGAAGATGATGCTTTTGGTGGATTTAACGGCTTAGTTATGTTTTCAGCTTAATCGGAAAGTTAAGGATGTCACTTCAAAGGATTCTTTTAAAGCTTGTCGAAGTCACTTCCAATACTTATCATCAAAGTTCAATGAAACTGATGCTCAGCTTCCTTGTTTTATTTGGCGTGCTCCGACAAAATGTCGAACTTTCAAAGGACGGCTGTCTTCTTTTTCGATCCTGAGAACCACGCCATTTTGACATAAATGAAATTTTTTGAAAGCGTATCCTAAGCAAAAAACACAAATAAAATCTAAACCGTAAAAGCTTATGTCTATAAAATATGTCAATAGTAATTAATTGATTTCATTTTTATTATTTTAGTTACTATTTCAAATACATCAGAGATTTTCTTCCGGAAAAATATAACTATTATTATAATATTCTTAACAGAAGATGATTTTAATCTAAAAATTTGATTATGGTAAAGGTTCTGAAATTGTAAAATATGACAAGTATAGACTTTTGGCAAAAGTCATTCATTGAATTCTAATATAGTTACTGTACTTACTTTTCAGCACATAGTAATAGTAAAAATTAAAGTAAAAGGAATAAAATATAAAATAAATTATTATAAAAGACAACGATTTCAAATTTTCAAAATAAAATATATACTTGAATGGTTAATGTAGGAGGCATGATCTTACATACAATTTTATAATGTTTTATTCTATTTTATAAATCTCAGCTATTTATTTATACAAGATTTGTATTTATTTATACAAAATTTATGTAAAATTTGTGTAAATAAATAACTAAAATTTATTAAATATAATAAAACACCGTAAAATTAAATAAAGGATGTGAAGGGAATATGAGCCGTCATAAACTTCGGTGGTGCATTCTCAAAGCCTACGAACAAGTAGTTTCAATGTCCATCTTAGGCTCTCGTGTTAGCCGACAAGCTATAAATGATTTCCATGCCCAATCTCCAAGGAAGTCCACAATCTGGGTTCTGTAATCAAGCATAGCAGCGACAAGTATTCATTAAATTGCTTCAAATGTAAATGACGCATTTGCACGGATAGGTTAGAACATAATAATTATTCTATTATTATTTTAGTCAAAATATTATGATAATTATTTAGACCTTTTATTTTTATTTTTATTTTATTTTATTATCAAATTTAGTAAGAATATGTATTTGTTTGATTTTTATTTCTATTTTAGCTTTGGTTTTTCAGGTTTTCAAAACGATAAAAAGTTGTTTAAGTTTTTATTTAAGTTTTTATCAAATAAATATATATTATTTAATTATTTAACATATTAATTATTAATAAGAACTATGGGTAATTTAATTCTTATATTATATTTAACTAACTGAAAGTAGTTATTAATAAAATTCTACATAATTTAATTTATTTATTTTTATTAATTTAATTTAATAATTATTCATAAATGTAACTAAATTTAATATATCTTTAAATTATACAAACTCCAAGAAAATTTGATATAATAATTAAAATATATTTAAAGTAAATATTCATTTATAAATTATTTATTTTAAAATTGAAAAATAATTTATTAAAATTTAATTAACTTAAAATAATTTATATTTAATTTTATATAATATCTAATTATCATCACTAATTAAAATATAATTATATTAACATTAACAACCAATATGTTTTTTATTTGAAAGAAAACAAAATTAAAAGTTAAAACTACAGTATAAAAACAAAAGTAGAATAAAATGACCCGTTAATAATTAGATGATTATTTTATAATTATTTTAATATAAGTTGGTAATAAATCAATATTTTCATTTTTATATAGTTATCCAAATTCCAAGATTAAAATTTGGAATTTAAATTTAACATTACATTGTAAATTTTAGATTATCAGAACAACAAAATGCAATTGAACTCAACTGGCTTAAAACTAAAATTGGTTCTGATCGAACGAGATTCAACAGGCATTTGGAAGAAACTCTCAGCGAATCATATGATATTTTGGTTGAGGAATGCAGTTAAACTTGGTCTACTCTCTAGCTGGATCAAGTAAGATTGATCACGCATTGGTTAGAAGAGCTTGGGAAGTGCATTTTTTCCATCTTCTTAGTGAAGGGAATCAATGCGCGAACCACCTCGCCTTATTTGCAACTCTCGTCAGCCCAAGATTGCACATCCTTCCTAAGCCTTTGCTCTGACTGTTTTGGATTGCTTACTCCAAGACGCCCAAAGCGTGTTGTATCGAAGACCTTGTTTCCCTTGTAATTAAAAAAAGAAAAGAAAAGAAAGAAATGGAGGGGAATCAATGCATCTAGCCATTTGAAGAGACAATCAATCAGATACTTGCCCGTTGAAGCCGCGTTGGGGTTGGAGGGCCATTTGGTCACACGGAAACTGAATGAGGCTCCACCTGGAAAAACCTGTGGCTACAAGATAAGGACCGACAGACTCATCATCAGCTTTGATTTCTCGGAGCAAGATCATTTTCATGTCTCTGTGCTCACGCAAGAGGGCATTTTAATAATCTTTTTTTTTTTAATATGAATTCTGCTCTTTCCTTCCTTGGAATTATAATTTTAATACACTTAACTCCTATAGCCAATACTTCTTAATCATTTAGAAATTCTCTAATTTATTGGCGTCAGTAAAGATATGATATGAGGATCAGGCAAGAGCCTTCCAAGTTCACAATTTCGCTTTCGCTTGAGGAGATTGATACCAAAACAAATCGCCTCGTCAATTACGAGGAAATAATTGCTTGGATAGATTTATACTGGTGAAGCTTTTATTAACAAAGTTTTATTAGTAAAATTTTTATGAGAAGAATTTTCAAAAAATCAGTTGAATGTTTGATTGTTAATTAAATAAGAGTTTTTTAAAAAAGGTTCATATAGTAGATTATTTTGCAATATCAAAATAAAAATATTTTAATTTTAATTACATTTTATTTTGTAATAAAATTATTTATGCATATAAATATTATTTAAAGTATATTAAACAATATGTAAAACATAATACATTAATTATTATATAATTTTAAACCATACGAAACATAAATGAAAATATATCGCCAAATTTTTATATAAATTATAACATAAATAAAATTAATATCAAAATAAATATTAAAACAAATAAAAAGTCAAATAATATTATATAAATCCTAAAATAAAAGTGAATATAAGTTTATTAATATAGTAAGAATTATCTGTAAAATATAAGGATTAAAAAACTAAAAATAGGCTCATTAATTTATATGAAAATTTACCTTAAAAAGTTTTTGGGAAGCTCTAAATTTGAGGTTCTTAAAAGCTATATTTTAGATGTCAAAAATAACTTCATTAAAATGTATTTTTATTTTACAATCAAATACTCATTTAAAAAATAACTTTTATAGTAGAAAAAATACTTACCTCTTAAAAATCTATCCAAACAAACACAAATTTGACTACCGAATCCTATTTTTTTTAGTTACAACTTACAAGCACTATCATTTGGGGAGCTTTTAAATTTATATAATGATTTATAAATTTAACATATAAATAAATTACTTAAATTTTATTTATTTAAAATTAAATAATATAGAAACTCAATTTATTAAGTATATATACTAAGAGCGAATGGGATGACGACCACGCAATCCATCCCACTCGTCCATTTAATCGAACGGTCACTTTAACATCCTTATAAGTTCCTTTTCTCCTCCCACTGAAAGTTCTAGAGATACCTAGAAACACAAAGAACGATCTCGCATCATTGTCATCCTGCTATCGTATGTGATGGATCTTTCTTTCTCCTCTCTCAAACCGGATCGTCACCTCTATCAACTCTTCCTCACTCCTTCACCATCCACGATACACTCCTTCACATCCACCTTTTCGGCTTCCCACAAGATTCGTGCCCTCGCCTCTTATCGCGACTTCACCTTAGCAGCATATGCCAACCACATCGTCGTCTTTAAACGCACCCATCAAGTTAGGCACTCTTCTTTTTTCTTTTGAGGGTTTTCTCTCAGGTAAGTATTACAATAATCATGTCTCATACTAACTGGGAAGCTGATAAAAAGTAAGTTTTACTCATTTATGACACTTCGTTACAATATTGCAAGTCATAGCGTTTGTGGGTGTTTCCCTCATTTTCTCTATTTTAGACGTTTTGGGTGGTTTTGAATCGGTTCTGTGTCTAGGGTTTTGATATTTTGGTGTTGGTATTTTGTATTGACTATTGGCTGGCATTTTACCTTTTATACGATTCTGTGTGCGTGTGTCCGTCCAAGTATGCATATTTGTTTCATCTGTTAAGGTGAAATCATTTCTTCACTTTAATGAAATGAAACAATTTACTTGCCATCATGGAATAACTTGTTTTGCTTATTTATCCTGTCAATTGGTTGTAAATCAAGAAAATATCAAATACGCTGTGGGTTGTTCATCTTCCATTTTGGACACACTAATTGTAACGCATTTTTTTGTTGTTTTGATTGTTATGTAGGTGGCCCTGGAATTGCCCCAATTGGTAGAAAAAACCTGCAAGCCCATGGGGTTTATCCTGCACTTTGATGAGGAAGTAGAAAATAAATATGGTAATAATACTTTTTGTAGTAAATTGGAGAGGTATATTAAACTTTAATTCTTTTTCTTGCTTGAAATTAATTGTTAAAATCCACTGCTTTGATTTTGAAACCTCCAGAAGGAAAGTTTGTTCCTCTCTTTGCCTGTTGCAAGTTGACGTGAGATTTTACTTCGTAAGTTCCACATTTGTGTTGACATTATTTGTCTAAAGAAGGATTGAGTGCTGACACTTTAGCTGCTTAGAATTGTCCCACTTCTATCTGCTTTATTGAGATGTTTAACATTTTTGGACTTCTGATGGATTGCATGCTTCATTCAAGGTTGGATGTTTACAGATATGATTACCTCATCGTTTAAAAGCGCATGCCTCTGCGAAGGCATTTCAAGTGAAGGAATGTCTCCACAGATCCTGTGGGTAAGATAACTGACAAACTTAATAGATGCTCAAGTTATAAAAAGATAGAACAGAAGAAATAGCCAAAAGAAATTCCTTACCTTTTATTCTTCCATTTCCTTAACATTATTATAATAATCACTTGATTCTTTTTTGGTATAGCTATTGATGCACCGGTGGTTTTCTTTTTGAGTGGTGGTCATTTTCGGGACATATTCATTGCTAGGACAAATGAGAAGCACTCGAAGTGCTGCATCTTATATTGAGGTTGGTTTACAAATTTTTCAATCAATTCAACTTATCTAAGTTTGATTTGCAGCCATCAATTCTTTGTCTAAATTGGCTGGAACAACTTCTGTTTGACGTCATTAGCATGGCAATATCTACTGTTATTAAGTATATATACTAAGGGCGAACGAGATGGACGACCATGCAATCCATCCCATTCGTCCATTTAATCCGATGTGAAAAAATGTGGTTACGTTTCGGATTCTCAATTTGTTTTTATAGTTTCTACCTTATTGCATTGATTTCTTTTAATAGCTGGAGATTAATTGTTTTAGGGCAATTCTATATCAACTACAAAGTACAACTTCTTTTGCCTTCTTACCAAAAGGGTTGTTTGAGCAGGTAAGCTAATATTTGGAGAAGGAAAGTTCGCTATATTGGACATTTCTTTTACCCTTATGTAATGTTGATTGTGCTCTTGGTTTAATAATGTTTTTAAACATTGTAATTATTGATGAACTGACATCAAGAATGAATTGATTTTGAATTTTCCAAATTTTTTACTTACATTAGCGATGCTTGAAAAAACATTATAGTTAAGTGATTGAGCTCAAGTTCTGTATGGTAAAGTAGTTTCCTCACCTTCCTGTTATTTGAATATCTGAGTCTTTTTCCTTATAGTATATTCTGTTTACATTCACAGTTCAGGCGTGTGGCCAATTGTTACTTTTTATTGATCTCAATCTTATCAATATCCCCAGTTAGGTATGCTGGTCACACTCATCATTTCTACTAATAAAAATTTTCACTTGATATCATGCTTGATATACAGACATGTTTTACATTGTGTAGTTGCCAAGTTGTTGATGCTGATAGATTTCCCAACATTTTCCAGGATAGGTCTTATGGTCAATGATGGTGTGTGATCTTTTGAGTTTAATTATCATACTTTTAGAACATCATAAGACTTACAGGCCAAATTGTGCTTTGTTCTTTTCATGCACCAATGTTCTAAAACATTTAGAAAGTGGAAATAAGAAGTCAATATTGTTGTGATCATGATTTTTATGATTTTTATATGACCATTTGTTCTAAAGTCGCTCTCAAATATAATTTTATGTTTGCGATAGATATGTAAAGTTGACATACATTTGTGTGTTGTATTTAAGATATTTTCTGATCATGCATTGCAGTCAATCCAATTACCAATGTCGTCCCTCTGAGCTTGGTGCTCTTAGTGTCTCTTATTAAGGAGGCATTTGAAGGTCGGGTAAGTACTGCAATTCATTATAATTGTTGCATTCTTGGTCTTCTCTTTATGGGGAAAAAGTTAATAGTGAATTTATTTATCTGTTTCAACGTTATGTTTCTTTTTTCTTTTTTTTTCCCCTTTTTGGAGGATGAGGGTTTGAAAGAAAATTATAATTCAGTAGGGAAATTGCTTATTTTCTCTTTTATTTCCTCTTTTATGCACAACAGAAGTGGTTTCAAAATGATATGGTGATAAATAATAGTCCCATAGAAGTTCTGCAAAATCAAAGGTGGGAGACTCTTTCACGGAAGAAAGTGCGAGTTAGAGAAATTGTCGAGGTGAGTATAATGAATTCCTATTAATATTTCTCCTATTGTTGATTGAATTTTGTTAATAACATGGTTGTCTAAGTTGTTAAATAAAATATTTGCAAACTTTCATACAGCTATTCTCTCGTAATTATTTATCAGACATGAAGCTGAATTTCTTTGTGTTTGAGTTAAGCGGGATGGATTCTTTCCTGCAGATTTACTATGTCTTCGACTACAAACCCCGATGGTGTCTGCTACGTTGAGGTTTTCTTTTCCCATCTTTGTTTAAGCCATTATTGTTCATGTTATTACATAAAAACATAACTTTTTTGCTAGATCATATCACCTTCTTTTCCTTTTCCATTTTCTTTTTTTCATTGCGGACATCAATTTTAGATGGGAAATAAATCAAGATCGAAAGGCATTGGAAAAGACCAGGATTCTTGACTCTGAGAAAGTCGTGGAATTCAAAGGTTTAGTCTAGGTTTAGAATATCAAAATATAGGGTATATATGCCTCCAAAATCACATTGAAGTAATACTAGTTAGTTAGAAGCGAGTTAATATCAAGCTCTTTCGCATTTGTTTTAAGCTTCTTTCGCTAACACTCTCAAACCGTCACCTTTCATTTTAATATGAAATAATAAAGTATCTGGGTTGGTGAAATTGTTAAATAGGCTTTGCTAAGAGTTTATATCTAAAATTTTGCACACATTCCATGTTTACTTTAAAGTGTCATCTTTCTTTTACATCACAAGCATTCTTATATTACTTTATTAATGCAAGTGAAGTGTAGTGTGAGCAACTACCTGATTCTGGAGGATACCTAATATTGTCAAAAATGAGCATCTGTCTTCGTTTTTTTAATTCTCATATGTACAATTATAATTATTTGAGAGTTGAAACCGAGGGGCAAGTATATTTAGCCTATGGTTTGACCTTCCTTTCCTTTTTCTCGTGTACAGCATAGTCAAAAGTTACTTGCAGTTTTAAAATATTGCATCACTTTGATGTTTGTGTATATGTTTGTTATGCCAACTTGATGCTATGGAAGTTACTTTACTAATTATATGACTGTTATCTCCTGGGTTCTTTACTACCATTTGTTTGCTAACCTAATTGTTCAGACTCTGGAAAGAAACATCTAAAACAATATAAATGCTTGTGACATGCTCTTTGGATTGGAGGAGGCACATAAGTTCTTTGTAACTCCGCTTACAAAACCTTGAAGGAAATGGCAATTGAATTTCTTTGAGTATCAGTCACTTTAGCTCTAGTCTCAGTGTGATTGATGAATAATTGGTTGACATGTGGCATTTTAGATTTAGAACATAATTCAACTTAGCCACTTTCCTTTTAGAGATTGATTCAGTCTGCGTTGATGTATTCATCACTACCGGACTTATGTGGACATTGTTTCCATTTACATTATTCCAAAACTCTTGGAAGGCAGATATAATGAAATATTATAGTCCTGCTGGAAAATGGTGTTAAGTATTCATTAATGAATTTTCAGTTCGCATTGAAAGTCTTTTATCATTTAATTCATTCTCTTATCGAATCTTCTTCTTCTATTTTCTTTGTGCCTTTGTTGCATGTCTCTAGTACTTCTCTCACATTCTTTTGATTTATTCTTCTTCTTGTCCTCCTCATTTATCTCCTGGCTTTCCCTATCATATTTTTCTTCTGTTTCAAGTATTTTTGAAATTTTGTTTTTTCCTGCTATGGTTATTGTATTGAGAAATTCAAATCCTTCTTAACTTGGTGCACCCCCAGTTCCTTCATTTTCTAAGCATGCAACTATCTCATCACATTGTTGTATAGAGGGAAACTCATTTCTGGTCATAAAATTCTGAAAGAACTGGGCCCATAATGTTTTTCTCCATTTCTAGCCAGATTATTCTTTTAGTTGTTAGCAAACTTATTCTCATGATGCAAGGTAGCAAATAACATTGCCACTTGTTTTGGACTAATTGGGTTCTACGAAATTTTAGTGTTGGATGGTTTGTGAATAATGATGAATATATGTTTCTCTTTGTGTATCACTGCATTTTATGTAAATCGGAATAATTTTGTTGTGTCATTCAATTATCCAATTTGCATGACATTACACTTGGTAAGATTATTAGGCGGTAATCGGGGTTTTGTTTTAATTTCTTGATGTTCACTTTCGGGTTTATTACTATCATCCATTTTCAGCGTTGTCTGATCTTGCAAAGCTCTACATTGATCTTAGATGGAACGTCATGAGGCCTCAAGGATTTGAGGCAGTGATGCGTGTCAGATGCAGCCAGATCAAAGGCATTCAAGTTCAAGAATACCATGGAAATTTTTGAAAGCGTATTCAACGGATGTCGACTGCCGGGGTTTGTAGTTTTCCCACAAATTAGTTGTCGTTTCAATGTATACTAATTGCACGCCCGACTGTAAATGGTATTTGACTTTGATAAGAACATTTTAGTTTCTTGATCATTAGAACTGAATTTGGAAACTTGCACAATCCTCCAACCATTTGATAACTACAAGTTTTCTCTATATTAATCTTTCACATGAATCTCAGGACAATTCCAAAAGACGCCACAATTGGAATCTTGTAAGACGTTGCTAGCTTCTTCATTTAAGGAGATACTGCAGAAGTAGAAAATAAAATTTGTTGCAGAAGTAGAAAATAAAATTTGTTCTTTTTGCATAGAACAGTTGAATGTTAATTGACCTTCAGACACATGATTTTTCTGCAATTTGTTAGATCTATCCTCTCTTTTACTCTTTTTCTAAATGATGTGGTTGTGCAGATGGTAAGGATCTGATTTTGTCTTACCAGTTGTACTCACTTACAATGCTTATCCCTGCAGATAAACTGTGACAAAACCTTAATGGTGACATTGAAACATGATGATAAGTTCCAGGATGGTTCGGAATGTTCATTTCAGGTGCCTTTAATTTTCTATGCTTTTTAATGTATTTTGGTCGAGGTCCATGTAACATCCCGTCACTGACGGGAAGGTCAAAGTGGTAAATTGGGACATGCTAGGTTGTATATTGCATATGTGATATGTTTGTTCATTTGACCTCTAATGTTAGAGGAGCGGGTCATTGGTATCGCATGTATTTTAGTTATGTACAATTTAAATTGGGTAATGATTGTCTTGGTTCAAGTCAGACATACATGTTTGATAAATCCGAATTGATTTGGATAAATTGAAAATTGGAAATTTAGGTCAAATTAAAGCTGTGAGAATTGAAATTGGAGTTAGAATTGAGAATTAGGAAATTGAATTATGAAATCGGAATACATGACTATGTATTTTCTAATTTTGAGAATTTATAAAATTTTTCTAAATTTTGAGTAATAGGTGCGGACCGGAAAATTGACCTAATGACTGATTGAATTGATTTCGGCTCCGAAATTGATTATCTAATTGCATAGAATGATTAGAAACTTGGAATTGAAAAAAATTAGGGTTAGAATTACTGAAATTCGGGAGAAATTAGAATCAAAAATTGGACCGAAGTTGTTCGGATCGGATTGCCAATTGCTAAACAAGGCCTTAGAGATTTGGGTATAAAACCCAAACCCTTTGAATCTCCTCTTCGACGATGCTTTCTCCTCCATTTTCTTTCCTTCCTTCTTCGTGGACCGCTACTTGAGGATTTGAAGCTTTTGATCCAAGGCTCGAGTGGAGCGTAGATCGTCGGTCAGTGGTGAGACTTTCCGGCTGTTGCTCGGAAGTTCAGAGGTGAGTAACCTAGTTGGTTTCTCAGCCTTATGTGTTTCATTATATGCATTGATTGCCATGAGGAAGCGCGGATGGATAGATGTGTGATTGATTTGATTGATTTCGGACCATGGGTGTTCGAAATATTTGATTGTGATATTGAAGTGCAAAGATGAGTAAATATGTATGAATGCATGAATGAATTAAATTGTAAATGCATTAGCGAAAATGATTGGAAGTGTAAATGACTGAAATTGGGAAGTGACACATGCATTCATGCATCACTGAATGATCAGATAATGGTAGTTGTGACCGGTGGTACCAGCGTATGCGAGCCACAGGCTCGATACCTTTGTGCCGAATCCTTTGGGCTTATCAGGCGAATCCCCATAGCGTATATGAGCTTTAAGCTCAACGCACGGACCTTAGGTCCAACGATTGATAGAGCCTCAGGCTCACCGCAGGGCATATCACGCCCAACGATTTAGGCGCACGGTCACAACAACGTAACGAAAATGAAAGTGTCACATGCATACTGCATATATAAATGATTGACTGTGAAATGTGTAATGTAATAAATGAAAATGCATGAATAATTTGGAATATGATAATATGTGCTATGATGTGATTTGACTGTGTATGCATGAGTTGGGTGGACCATCGATGATGATTTCTCACTGAGTTCGCAAACTCACCCAACATTACATTTATTTTTCAGGAATGAAGAGTACCCCGTTAGACAAACGGGAGTATGATTACCGATAGCAAGACAGAGTAAAGGGTCGGGATCAGTGTTGTTCACGTCTGCATTAGTGTCCTTCTGTTTTTGCACAAATTTGTATTTCCGTAAATTAGTTGTAATATGATTTCGGGAAGTGTTCAGTTTTGTTACGGGCCTATACGTGAATGTCATTATATTATGAATGAAAGTTTGAATTGGTAGCATACCATTTTCGTATGGCGCGGACTCGGATATCACCCACGATATCGGGTTCGGGTCCTGCGGGAGTGGGGTGTTACATATGTGGTATCAGAGCTCAGAAGTACGGTTGTACGTGGGCATTCTGAGATTTGTGTCAAGTAACATGCATTGAAGTCGTCATAGCAGACGGTAGTAACTGATCCCTCGTTGAGTCACACGAGCATGTCCCAATTGCTTAAGCAATTAGAAATAGCAAGGAAAAGAAACGATATGTTAGAATGTGATAAGTGGAAATTGTGAATAATAAGGAATCAGAAAAAGTGTATAGTTTGACCTAATAAAGGCGGATCCAGTGCAATAGTATTGGTGGATGTATTGAGAAACATGATATTAATGTTATACTGAGGTATATCCTTGCATGTGGAATACATATGAATATAGATTTGTGAATTGGTAGAGGAAAATATAGCGATAGGCTAGAAATGGCAAGATTGAAAGTGTATAAATGAAGTGGATGGAAATAAAATGTTCTATGATCTAGAGAAGTTATGATTAGGTTTGACTTCCGTGGTGAGGGATTGTTAATAGAGATTTGTGACTTAAAGGTAGAATATGTTAGTAGGAAAGTAAGGATGATACGTTTATGACATTGATTTGAGTGCCAAAATACATGAGTTTGAAGTAAAGAAAATGGAGGAGAAAGCATCGTCGAAGAGGCATGACTATGTATTTTCTAATTTCTCCCGAATTTCAGTAATTCTAACCCTAATTTTTTTCAATTCCAAGTTTCTAATCATTCTATGCAATTAGATAATCAATTTCGGAGCCGGAATCAATTCAATCAGTCATTAGGTCAATTTTCCGGTCCAGACCTATTACTCCGAAAATTCCAGAAAAATTCCTATAAATTCTCAAAATTAGAAAATACATAGTCATGTATTCCGATTTCATAATTCAATTTCCTAATTCTCAATTCTAACTCCAATTTCAATTCTCACAGTTTAATTTGACCTAAATTTCCAATTTTCAATTTATCCAAATCAATTCGGATTTATCAAACATGTATGTCTTCAGACTTGAACCAAGTACAATCATTACCCAATTTAAATTGTACATAACTAAAATACATGCGTATACCAATGAGTCGTTCCTATAACATTAGAGGTCAAATGAACAAACATATCACATATGCAATATACAACCTAGCATGTCCCAATTTACCACTTTGACCTTCCCGTCAGTGACGGGATGTTACAGTCCATGTGGTCTTTCATTTTGCTATTAAATATTTGATTTCAAGAAGAGGAACTTGGTTAGATGTCTTCTGAAGTTTATAAGCCCAGTTCTAGTCTGCTATCTGATTAAACCATATACTTATCTATCTTCTTGTGATGCAAATTAGAAGTTTTTGATCAGCAGCCATACGTTTGACTTGGTTTAGTTTAAAATATCTGAGGTCTACATTTGTAATTTATGGTACTAGATAGCTAGGCGGGTTATTCTTACTTGTAATTATTTTATCCTGAAATTAAAGATTGCATAATTTTTATTCTATAGAAATGTTATATGTTGAGAATATAAATATAAAAGGTACTATTTATCCAATACTATTTAGTGGTTTTGATATGTTTCATTTTGTTAATACTTGTACATTAGCTAAATCTACCAGGCCCTGTAACACCTGTATGTTGAAACTTGTACATGTGTAGTCCTATTCATCAAGCTACTAAAAAGTAGGGTTGACATAACTTGCTTGCCCTACCGACACAAGCTTGAAATTTTTAGGTTAAATGGTGTTTTGAGTTCTAATATTTGCCCTGGGCTTGGAGCCTCTGGCCAGATCGGGCTTTGGGCTAGCCCCAAAGACACATTTTGGGCCTGACCTAACCTGTTTTGTCAAGCCTACTAAAAAAGGGTTTCAGATAGCTTGGATGCTTTTTTTTTGTTTTGAAACAGTTAATCAAACTAAAATTTTCTTTTTCTCTCAACAATAATCATTTTAGATGAAGTTTGAGAAAAAAAATTTGTAAATCAAGTTCTCATGTTAGGGCTGAATGCTGGTTTTCATTGTTACACTTTTCCTTTAGCTGTTTTACTTACCCTTTACCTGTCTTCATCTTGAATTTTCAAAAGTTATTGGAATTCTTATTCGAATATATTGTTCACAAATTGATGTTCTTGTTCCTTTCTATTTTTCTCCTTCTTTCTTTCTTCAGCATTAATAAAAAGTACTGGATTATGAACTGATGGGAGAATAGATGACCTATCTTTTTGGATCAATTATGTTTCCTCTGTTTTTACTCCTTTAGCAATACCTCTGGTTTACCCTAGGATGATTGGAATCCATGATCTTGACCTACAGGTATGGGCTGTCTCTTGCTCCTTTATTTTAACACACTGCATATTTATTATTGAACTCATTCTTGCTTCTATTTCTGATAGGAAGGAAATGGACCTATTATTCCTGTTCCACTCCCACTTTCCAGTGAACATGTTAGTGATGATGGAATATATCTTCTGGAGAATGGTCATGATTGTTTAATATATATTGGGGGTGCAGTCGATACAATTATATTGAGACAACTATTTGCAATTTCATCATTGGATCAAGTTCCAACTCAGGTAATCATAACTACTTGCAGCCTTGCTATGTACTTGAGAATGGTGTGATGAGGATGTACTATTGAATATTTCATTAAATGGGTCATCTTGTGCAATACTGACCTGCAGTAACCAATAAAACTTTCACTTTAAATGTCTGGATCTTCATGGATTTGATAGTATACTCAAAGGGGGCAGCATCTACAATTTAGATGGAATATTGTGTCCATGTAGATGGCTGAATGCCCATGTTCTTTTTTAATATACTTTTAGTAGTTGCACTCCCAAAATAGCCATTTTGTTTTCTTTGTTGGGACTTTTTTGCCTATTTATTTGATTAATTCATTTGTAATAATATTTCTTTTTCTGTGTCCAACATGTCCTACAGCAATATGACAACCCCTTGTCCAAGAAGTTAAATGGTATAGTAAATGAGATTAGGCGTCAAAGATGTTCTTATCTGCAGTAAGTTGGCTATTATTGTTACGTTAGCCATTTTTTCTTGTCTTTGGCTTCTCTATGCTACTTTTGTGCAATTTCTCTTGCAGCTTAGAGTTGTGCAAGAAAGGAGATCCATCAGGTAAGTTCTTAAACTACCCTTTGCAATCTGGTGAACTGTTCTCTCAGCTAGAAACAAACTGCATGTTGACAACGAGTTAAAATCTGGAAGTCCTAACTAAACTAGTAATTATACTGTTTATTAGCATGATCTGTCATGTTCCAACTTCAAGTTATTGCTTGCTGGCCGACCTACTGGGGCATGTCCAGTGGCAATCCAAAGAGTTGTTTATTTTTCATTTTAAGTGTTTATGGTTATCATGGTATCATATCGCCATGATGGTGATGTTTTAACTAAGTTTGGTTTGTAGTCGATAGTAGTAATGTTGGGATGACACGGACCTTCGTCGAGGGTTTCGATGAGACTCACCTTTTACGATGACTTATGGGAATCTATGGCCCAAAAGGCACTCAAAGTTATAGCCCGAACCCGAAAAATAAAGCCATAGGTATTATATTTGTAGTTCATCGTTATATATGTGTGTAGATTATTTGTTTCCGTTTATCTTTAGTTCTTGATTGATAACGTTGTTGAATTTGTTGCTTCAATCTAATTTTCCTGAGTTTGTAAGTCCTCTTAACAATGTCGACTTGCATATGTTTTTGTCGACAATGAAAAATGCATGTTGATTATTGTTGAAGACTAAATCTTTCTCTATTTTTTTTCCTTTGATGGTTTTACTCAGAGAAAATATGGGGATTATTGGGAACATTAAAGAAATTGAGGCTGAGATGGCCCGAATTCAGAAAATAAAGCCATAGGTATTATATCTGCAGTGTGCCGTTATATATATGCGTAGATGATTTGTTTGCTTTTATCTTTAGTTCTTGATTGATAGCGTTCTTGAATATGTTGCTTCTGTGAAATTTATTTAATTTCAAAGTTTTTATGCAAAGTACCATCTTGGTCAGCTGAACACCAGGATAGCCAAGCTAAGGACTCAACCGCTGCAGCCTCCTAAGGTATGCGTTGTTTCATCTTTACCAAATCTTGTTCCTTATTTCTCTTTTCTTGAGATTCTCCTCTTTACATGTTTTTGTGGTGATTGTATTCAAAAGGGGTTCTCTCCATTGGCAATATATTCAATTAATTGTGCAACATATGGTGATGATGTAGATATCAAAATAGCTTCAATGCAGTCTTCTTTAATAAAACCCTTTTGAGTTGTTATTAATGGAAAATGGTTGAGATAAAAAACCTGTAGGTTTCATTGTGATTATTTACACTTATTGTTTCTGGTTTGGCTATTATGTCATCAAACAGCTTCACAATTCTCAAAATAATCAGTGGAACGATATGTTAAAAGTGTTATTTTCTTCCTGAGTTTGGTTGACCAGATAGAGGATGTTGCTTCTGCAAGGTTGAGACTGACATTAACAAGACACATTGAACATACGTATATGTTTTCTGCTGGCGGTTAGAAAATATTTGTTGTTTCTGTTTACATTTGATTTTGTAACAATGTGAAATTTATATGTATTCATTTATTTGTTTTCTGATGAATTGTTTTGTATTTGCATGTGCTGACAATATTAAGAAATTCAGTCTTCCCAAAGGAATTTTTTTCCCAATATATTGTAAGTTGTCAAATATTGTTGCTTAAAGTCGTAGTTTATATGTATTCATTTATTTGTTTTCTTATTAATTGTTTTGCATCGCATCATTGACAATATTAAAAAGTTCAAAGGGATTTTTGCTCAATATATTGTGAGTTGTTAAACCTTGTTGCTTAAAAGCGTGGTTTATCATTCTTCTTACTTTCTAGGATAATATATCTTTGGATTATTTTAAATTTGTATCTTGATCAGTATATGGGGCTTCGACTTGACATGTATCACATGACTAATTTACAAGGTTCTTTGAAGCACACAACTGATATTTTTCTTTGAGACAAAAGAGGATATTGTAAATTCTTCCCCTAGCAAAGGTGCACCCAGAATTGAGAAGCAAGACTTTCGTATGAAAGTCGCTATCGTGCATTGGAGGTTAAGGGCGAACATCACGATCAGTAATAAATTTTGGTTGTCTTGACTGAACAGTAAAACTTATCAACACAAAATGTGGACTTTTATAAAAACACAAAGAGGCGCATACAATAAATACATACGCCGCTAATTTTGAGATGCAATATCACGTAATAGGTGATAAGGTTCGATTTATCTAACACAAATCTTCACAATAATTGAATGGAAAGATGTAGTTGAGAATAATTGAGTGCAGTAATTGAGTGGAAAATTTCAGTATAAAGATTTAGTTATAGGTCTAATTGAGCTGACATAAATTTTGTCATATCTAAGTTGTTGATTTATTTATAATCTCAGCTTTATCATGTTAAGAAAGTTGATATTACTCACATAAAACTTGAGGAGCTCAAGAAAATATGACATTCCTTTTAACGTTTGATTACGACAAGTCAACTAAAATTTTAAATATAATTTTCCTATCAATCTTCATTTTAATAAAATATAGTTTATCATAATAAAATAAAATTAATTAATTAATTAATCTTTAAATTTTAGTAATATTTAATTATTATTAATAACAAAATATAACTACAATAACATAAACCACTAAAATGTTTTTTAATTTTGTTTTAAAAATAGATATTGAAAGAACAAAACAATAACTAAAAATAACATTTTATTTCTAAATTATTACTTATATTCATCTCAAAAAATATAAATTAAATTAAATAGTAAATAAATTTTGGCTTTTGAGTGAAAAATTTTATTTTAGTTGGCGAGATATGTTATTTTCTTCGACAAATACAAATAATAAAATTAAGAATATATTATACTTTAAATTCATGAATTTCCTTAATGTTTAAAGTTAAACACCGTTAAAATAAAAGTTATATCAATTAAATGTTAAAATTTGACGTGGAGCACCATCTAATCACTACAATATCGACTCTGCATATAATTACATAAGGAAAAGAATTAAAAATAATTTCATTTTAAATTAAAGAATTAAATGGTTTTTAGTGTTTTTAATCCAAAGATTTAACAGTATATTTTCAAAAGTTTGAGTAAATATAAAGCGATAAAAAAAAATGAAATAGGTAAATCTATAACTAAAAGATTAAGTATCATAGTGGATTGATTTGTTAAATAAAAATATTATTAATTATATATAAAACTAAATTAATTCTAACTTTTCATTTCTATATGATTCATTTTAATCATTGGACACGAAGATTATATTTTGTATTTAATTAATAATACATTATTTAAATATTTATTTTAAATATATATCTTATGGCTTAATTAAAATATTATTAATTATTAAGTATTTAAGTATTAAACCACAAAATTCATTCTATCCGTCCGTTTCATCAACGGTCTCTATTCTTTATCGTGCCTGTCACGTCTGTGCCTATTTTACGTCTTACTTTTCACTTTGTCAGTAAACTTGAATTTTGTTATATTGTTATATATTTATATAAATATTATTTTATTTTTATAACACAGTGATTTTAAAATTTATTATATATATTTATATATTTATGTAAATATTTTTTATTATATTTATATATATATAAGTCACATTAGTCACCATATATATGTATATAATATATTCATTATATATAGTTATATAATTATGTAACTATTATTTTATTTTATTTTTTGACACATCCGTAATTTTGAATTTCATTATATATATTTATATATTTATGGAAATATTATTTATATATATAATGTACATGCGTGAATATATGGTTGTGTACTATTCACATCTAAATTTGTGAAAATGAATTTAAGGATATGAAATTAGGAGTTGGTGAGGTTGTGGAACATAACTAAGTCTTGGTTTGGAATATGGGAAGTTTACGCAGTTGATGAAAAAAATTAAATGAAAAATGAGAGTGATAGAAATTAGTGTATTATAAAATATGCTTTGTTTTTGGTGTTAGGGAGTAATCTTGAATTTTGATATGATATGGATGATTTTTGAATTGTAGTAGAAGTAAACTAGAGTGAAAGAGTAGATAAAAGTGAATGAAGATGCATTGGATGAAAATCTAAGAATTTGAAATTTTACAATAGAGAAAGAGAGGAGAGAGAATTAACACAATAGTGAGAGAAAGCTTATTTGAAGTTTCGGTTTTGATCAATGACTATATAGGTTTGATTTTGATCTGTTTAGAAATTGTAATGGGAGTAAATATGCAGAATTTATGATTTAGGAATGAAGAATATGTGAGTTTGGTATGGAGATAAACATTTATGGAAGAAAGTTGATGAAGGAGCAGATGGCACGACGGTGACTTTTGTGTTTAAGGAGGAAAGGCACCATCGTGCATAAGCACGACGGTGATTTTTGTGTTGAAAGGGAAAATGCACCGTCGTGCATAAGCATAATCTTGCTTTTGAGGTTTTTCCTTATACTGAACAATTTTGGTTCCTTTGATCATAATTTCTTCTGTAGACATTCAAATAACTTGATTTTTAAACCAATAGATTCATAAGACAATGCTTTACATTTCCTCCAAAAATCATAGCAATCCGAAATCAATTGAAGAGATAAAGTGAAAAACATGGAATCTAAATTCATTCTTTTAACCCACTCTCTGAAAACACTCACAATTCATAGTGAAGAGCAATAGAGCAAATGATCAATAATTACCAGATAAATAAAATTTATAAAATATAATCTGAAATTAATTACATGTAATTAATTGGTGAGTAAATTATAATCAATAGATTGATCAATTAATTATTCTATATTTAACACATATCAAAAAATTGTTAATTGATTATTTATAAATTAGTTATTATTCATTAACTCTTTAGTTTATTTAGTTATAATTAGTAATAATTAATATATAATTAAGTAATCAATGCATATAACATAATTTAATTTATATCAAACAATGTTGGCTCCGTTTCCGGAGTCCAACATTCGGAGTCATAAAACGTGTGGGCAACCTCATTTCTTACAACTTCGGAGCATCTTTTGGGAAACTTCAAATCTTTAATTTGGCTTCTTCAGCACATTTTTCCCCCTTGTCTTAACTTCCTAATCACACCAAAATCATTCAATTCGGATTAAAAATCTAAAAGTTATAGCCCAAACATTTTCGGGCTGTTACTAAATTGAATCTGTACACTATACTCAACTTCCACCCAAAATTTGAAAATCTTAGAGTCCGAATTAAAACTTCAATCCTTCAGATAATTTGTAGCTCTATGTCTATTTTATTTAGAGATAAAAATAATCTCATTCTAAGCTCTACAAGTCAATATATCCTCAAAATACTGAAGCATGTTTAGTAAAAATATCCAACTCATGCTCTTCAAACGGAAACCCTTACTTTGATTCGATCAATCTTTTTCAAATTAAGTCCAAAAGCTTTGAATATTTGTGGAGAGATAGAGGAATGTGTTAAAAATCTAATGCTTAAAAAATCAGGTTATTTGGAGGTCGAACGAAAAAAGTTATGGTAAAAAAACTATCGGATGTTCATCAGCCTCTAAAAACTTCAAAGTCGCTGTCGTGTAATTGTACTGTAGCGACTTTCGCTATCAACCCCAAAATTCGTTGTCGTGCTTTTGTACGACGTTGACTTTTGGATGGCCCTCAAAGTCACCCTCGTGCTTTTGCACAATGGTGCTTTTGGCCTAAGGTTTTAAAAGTCACGACGGTGCTTTTCCACTTCTTCTTCTTCTCAGACATCCTAACTTCTAAACTCCATAACTTTTGATCCAGAACTCCAAATTTTGTAAATTTGGTATCGATGGAAAGCTAAAAGAAAGATATACATCTTTCATGAAGAATGTAAAAATAATTTCTGTCTTTATAAGGATCAAAATTTCCAAACAATGAAGTTGTTCCGAAAATCCATCCTATGCAGCCTCAAAAACTGCTAATAACCATATCTCCCAACTCAGATGTCCAAAAATCTCATGCTATATACCATTGGGAATCTAGAAAGATAAACTACAACTTTAATGAAGAAATTTTATCAAAATATCTCTAGATCAACCCAGAAAAATCACAGAAATGTTAGATCAAAAATCCAACTCTCTACTGTTCATTCTCAGAGAATTTTTAGACTTCCACTTTCCAAAATCTAACACTTCAATTTTTTTTATTTCTAGTTTTCTACTCCATTTCAATCAAATCATTCACCATAATGTTATACTACTATAAAATATACAAGTTTAGTAAAAAAAAAAAAGAATTCATAATCAATCTATTCTTGCTCTATTACTTTTCTGCATTTTCAACTTTCATGTTCAATCACTATTCTTCCTCTCAACTTCCATTTAAACTCAATATCATACATAAAGAAATTATAGTCCATGATTGATCATGAATATTAATAATCGAACATACACAAGTATACCCATTCATTATCAACTTACTACATTCACTACTTAAATCTTGTATATCATTTCAAATTCAAGAATTTTTCTTTTTCTTTACTCATAACTAATCACTAACAATGTCTCAATTAATAGTCTAACTTCTAAGAAAAGTTCAGGGTCTAACAACTCTTCTCCCTTAAAGAATTGCGTCCTCAAAATTCTTACCTGAGTGATCAAACAAATGGAGGAAATTATGTCTTATGCTTTCCTCAATCTCACAAGTAACTTCTTATTTCATGATTTCTTGCAAATGACCATAGTCAATAGACTCACTCGGTCTTTTCTATATTTTTAATGACATATTTAAAGCCTTTTAATTAAATTTTCATTAAATATTTAAATTATTTATAATTTAATTACTAATTTTAAAATTTTCCATATTTATTAACATTTAATTACAAAATTTTAAAATTTTCTTATAATTAAATTACACATTTTTTAATTTTCCATATTAACTTATACATTAACATTTTATAATAATATATTAGTTTGATTCTGCTTCGTCTTAGTTTCTATCGTCTTAGTTTGACTTTTGCTTCGTCTTAGTTTGACTCTACTTCGTCTTAGTTTCTATCGTCTTAGTTTGATTCTACTTCCTCTTAGTTTCTATCGTCTTAGTTTGCCTTTTCTATCGTCTTAGTTTGACTCAGCTTCGTCTTAGTTTCTATCGTCTTAGTTTGACTTACTTTCACTTCGTCTTATTTTTATCGTCTTACTTCTATCGTCTTACTTTCACTTCGTCTTACTTTCGTTTCGTCTTACTTTCACTTCGTCTTACTTCTATTGTCTTACTTTCATTTCGTCTTACTTTTATCGTCTTACTTCTATCTCTAGAACATCTCCACTTAAAAAAATCATAATCTTTGACTCCGATGTCTAAATTTTTCATGCTATATACCGTTGGAAAGATAAAAGAAATATCTACAACTTTTCAGAAGTCAACGTTGCCAAAATATATCTAGAATAAACCTAGATTTTCTCCTAAAGTTAGAACAAGAATTTTACGATCAGCTATCAATGTCCTGCACCTAATTCTCAACTTCATGACAATTTTTGAGACTCTTAGAGACAGAACTGAAACTCGATGTCTTCATAAGAAATGTATTCATACGTTTCTAGTTTAATCCGAATTAAGAATCATCTCGTTTGGATAACTAGAGAAAAAGATATGGCTAACAGACCGAAGAACACTTGGTGAACATTTTCCAGATCACTACTAATCTTATTTCTAAATCTTTCCTTATCATAACTCATATCAAGATCACTCTTTCTACTCCCTCTACTTCTCATTTTCAATAAAGTCACATCTAATATACCATGCACGGAATAAAAAGGCACATAATAGTTCACATGGTTTTCTCTACATCGAGATGTATGAAATTAGTCGAATGATAAAGATGGCCAACGATCTCAAAGAAGTAAACTTCCAGACTAGAAAATTTTATGAAAGACAAATTAAAAAACTTATAGATTAAGGTATCTTTATACTGCAGATATAAGTAGTAGAAAGAAAGTCATTTCATTTTATTTCTTCTCCCAACCAATGCTTATTTAATTACATTTTGATATTATTTATTATTTAACTATGATGTAAAAATTTTCCCTGTTTATAAATTCGCTGGGCATTTTTACTGCGCATTTGCGCAGAGTTAACCTGCTAGTTAAGTATATATATTAAGGGCAAACGGGATGGACGACCACGCAATCCATCCCGTTCGTCCATTTAATCTGACGGTTGGGTGCTTCTAAATGAAATCCCGTCTCCTCTCGAAGTTTCTAGCTTCACGCAACTCACAACGCTCTTTCTCTTTCTCTCTTCGTTGGCTTCCTGTCCTTCTCCACGGTTGGTCCTCCTCTTCTTACTTCACCGTCCCTTCACTCTCGAAGTTTCTACCTTTACGCATTCAAAATGCTGTTTCTCTCTCCGTCGACTTCCTCTCCTTCTCCACGGTTGGTCCTCCTCCTCTTCTTGCTTCACTCTCCAATAACGTTTGCTGAACCGGATGTCATACAACCTTTGCTATTTTGAACCGACACCTCGAATGTTCTCCCTTTTTCACTGTTTCCTCTCCTTCTCCACGGTTGGTCCTCATATAAGAATAGGCGATTTTGGTGAATAAGATCTTCTAGGGTTTCGTTTATCGCTTTATCATTGCTAGATTTCTCTTTGGTACGCCTCCAATCTCTTGCTCTTTCCTCGTGTTTGTTTGATTTTTTTTTCTGCAGATTCTTTATTTTTTTATTTTGTTTTCTCAGGATTTGTTGCTCATACTCTTCATTGGGTTGATTGATTGGTTTTTGGGTGGCTGTTATGAGGATTTCTGATTTGTTTCGTGTTTGTGAGTATCTTGCCTCTTGGTTCTTCATTATTTATTTCTTTTATCGTTTGACCGCGTTGTCATGTCGCGGTTCTCTATCTTTTTGTTTTATGAATTTTATTACCCATGATAATCTTTCAGTTGCTGTTCTTAGACAGAGGAGGGATGGAGGTCATTCTGCAACATATGAACATGGCTTCGAATTGGCTTTAAGGGAATAATCTTTGTGGTATGTTTTTGGTTAATCTTTTGCTTCACATGACCTTTTACGCTCATCTGCGATTGAATTATCTGTGCCTTTTACGGACCAAGGGTATTTTATCAATAACCACCGAGCTTTAGGGTGATGTACCCGAGGATCTTTGAGGCAGAATCTTCTTGCATAGTTGAGTTTGAGGTTACTCCAAATAGGTACTTTGCTATCTTCCTTTTGTGATTTTGACGTTGCATTTTATTGTTTAAGTTATTTATGTAATTCTGAGAGATCCTACGATTTGGCATTTGAGTCAAACACATGGCATTGTATGATTATTTTGAGCCACAAAAAGTATCAGTAACCAAAAGTATTTTTAGCATTTACATATATGTGTGCCCTTGATGGTGTGTATCTTTATGTTGGTATAGGTGTACAGATTTTTGGAATGATACTTGTTACAATGATATTTGCTTTGCTGGGATTCTTGTCTCCTTCCAACAGAGGTGGCCTCATGACGGCTATGGTTCTCTTGTGGGTGTTTATGGGTATATTTGGTGGTTATTCATCAGCATGTTTATACAACATTTCGTAAGATAGATCATGTATTCTACAAAGTCAAATTTATACAAAGAAGTTAATTGTCTGGGTTGTCTAAAAAATAACTTCTCAATTTCAGTTGGTGGAAAAGCAAAGATTGATTGAATTTGTTTATCCACTTCGAAGCAAGCTCTGCTTCTTTGACAAGTTGGAGAATGTAAGTTTGAATGTAAATACATTTTCAGTTTCAGTTTCTTTGAAGTTACTTTTCTGTCTTTGGCTTTTACTTTTTTTATACACATTGATTATGGAATTCCAAGGTTGTGAAGGTTGTGCTCTTCTGTAGGCTCCTTCTGCCAATTGGTTACAAGTCATTGAGAACTTGGATCATGAGGGATTTTACATTCCTAATGAAGACGTGTTTCACTTTTTCATATCTGTATACAAATGTGCATGCCAAGTATAAAATTTTTATGGTTCAAAATTACAATCTGCTGGATATGTTTCTAGTGTTGGGTTTATGTTTAAAATATTTTCTCACTTCTGTGGTTTTTAATTTTAAGTTAACTTGAGTAGGATCCGTTCTCTCTCCATGCTATCTGTGGGAATGTGTGGAAGAATATTGAGGGGCAATTAGACTGCTATTGTAGTGTGTTAGAGATGCAGCACGGTATCACAGACAAACAGACAATAAAAAGAAAAGATAGATTAGATGGAGGGAAAGGGAAAGCAAGAGAAAGAATTAGGATTTGGAGAAAAACTATTCAAACAAGATAGTTGATTTTGCAAAAAACTGATAATGACAAGGTATATGTAGAGTTAGTTACCTAACTAAATGGAGAATAAGTAATAGGGAAGGTTATGAAGTCGGAAATATACTAATCTACGGCGGCCCTAAATAAAATCCAAAAAAAATTCCTATTATAGTGGTATGTCATCACATAGCATTCTTAAGTAATATGGTTAGAGGTATGAAGCTAATTTTATGCATCTTAGATGATATTGTTCAATTGAGTATATTGGATAAGCTCCCGGGCTAAGATGAATATAATACTCCTGTGCTGGTAGAAATCACCAATATGGCACTCCTGTGCTGGTAGAAATCACCAATATGGCACTTACATATTCCCATTTATCACTAATATGGCAAAGATATGTCTATTCGAGTAAGTGTGCATCTAAAAGTCATTGTATGTATAAAGGTGTCTTTCATATTTCTAAATACTGTTTGGAAATTCTCTTTTGCTGTGTAAAACCTCTCACCTCTTTAACGCATACTTGTGTATGGTTGTGCATAGACTAAAAGGAGCCACATATATCTTATTGCAGAGCTTGTGTGTGATGTGTTTCCACTTTTATCAATCTGTATGATTAGAGTATAAATATTATTATTATTAAGATTTCACAGATTGTTTTATATTGCTGCCTCTTTGATCACTTGCATCTAGAGGAATCCACTGTAGTAAAGAAATTGTGATTTGGTGGTGTTCAGAATGGAAATAGGGTTTCTTTTTCAGATGTCAAGTTTTAATTTCCTAAAATAAGCTTGCTATTGACAGTGAGGTTGATCAATTATATAAGATATGCTGTGTTCTTGGTGCACCGAATTGGACTACATTTCGTGAGGCAAAAAATATATCTGGGCTGATGAATATTAATTATTCAAAGGTAGGCTGATCTAATCCTTCTTGTATCCAGTTTCTAGAGGTTGTTTCTTCTCTTAGCGTTTGCTGTTTACCGCTCTATTTTCTTTTATAGATTTTGCCTGCCAACCTACCCAATGCTAACTCTGAAGCCATTGATTTGATCATGGTGGGTCTTGATACAGCCTAAAATTTAACCAATTTCCCTATAGTAGAAAGTTTGCATTTGTTGCCAACTTATTTCTTGTATTTCATTTTCTCACTCCTTCCTTTGTTACAAAAATTATGTTCATGGGACCCATTGAAGAGGCTAACTGCTGATCAGTCACTCCAACATCCCTTTTTCCATGTAAATATTGCTTTAAAGTCTGATTTTCATAGTTTTTATTGATCCTCCATTTACCAATATTTCTTGTATAGGTGGGCACAAGAGTTTCTTTTCCAGTTCAAGATCCCCTGGAATTAAGGCTTAATAACATAGGTAAGTTCTCTAAAATCAAATTTTAATGCAATAAGCATGCCAAGTGTGTCTATCGATGGTTACTATATCATTCTCTTTCAACTCCACAGGAGCGAAGCCAAATCTTGAGTTAAATCTTTGGGATTTTGGAGCAAACAACGATGACCTTTTACGGGCTTGACTCTTGCGGTGAAACCCAGATTTCAAACTTAGGTAATACATTCTTGACATCGATTTTAATTTTATAGCAATTGGAATCTCGAATGATCTTGGAGTGGACAAAATCTATTAGTTTGCTCTATGCTTCTACCTCTGGAGTTCTTTGCTTTATATGCATCATGATGTCGTATGATTTACTTGGACATGTTCTCTCAAGATATAGAATAGGCTCTTGTGGTTTAAAGTTTTATACATGAGGAAAAATTTAGGAATTGCGTCATGATCTTGCTCCCTAAAATAATTAGTGTGAGTTATGCGATATTTTGGCCAAGTTACTTTCAGATTATTAGTGCGATCTATCTAGATTTTGGTGTTTTTTATCATATTTTCTGCTACAATAGAAAGAATTTATGCTTTCTTTAACCATGACATTTTCTCCTTTTCCTGCAGATCGATTTGCAATGTTTCTCAAGGTATCACGGAAGGTAATGATTTATGGTGGCTTCAAAATGTTGCTTGATATAGCTATATCCTTTGATTATCTTGTAATCAGTGTGTGTTACAAAGAAATTTATTTACACTAAGAGTTTGTGGATTTTTTATCCGGGACATTTTGTTACCTTTCGGTTCAAAGATCATCAAGAACAATCGGTACTTGTTTGTTCTTTTCCTTTTCCTAATAATAAAATGGGAAACTTGGATTAAAAAATTCCTCGACTTTGCATCTTTTTTAGTTGGAGGTTAGTTCCCTCAATACTTCTTTGGTAGTCCTTTTGATTGTCCACACGTCCCAACCGACTGTGTTTGATTTTTTATTTCTTTTACATTGATATTTGGTTCAAGAATTAATTTGTCAAAGCAGAATGTTCAATTTTTTGTTTTCAATTGGAATTAACTTGAGATTTTGGCTTTTTCTCTGGAATTTCTCAGTAGAATATCAATTGTTATTGTTGTAATTCCTTTGCTGATTAGGAGCTCATTTGCTGCAGAGGCCCAATCTTGACTTGCACTTCTAATGTTTTGTGATTCGGTTAGGTCTTTTGTTTACAGATGAATGTAAAGTCTACGATTTTCATTTCTACTTTTTGCAACAATAAGAAAGAAACTAACTTGTTGTACCATCAAGTTACAATGGTTCACGTGGTAGTTTTATGTCCAAAACATGGGAGTAGAGTCAAGTACTTGCTCAAGGAGAGAAAAAAATACCGAACTTCACCAAAGATCTATTAATTACCCGTGATATTTAAATTGTTGTAATTGATTCATAAAGAAGAAGATTGCATAGACTGGTTCTTTTCTTTTCTTTTCTAAATCTTTTTGTGTTTTGATCGTCTCTTCTTACTCCTTTACTTTCGTGGTCATTCTTGCTCCAGCTTTTTGGTCTCATCGTCCCTGCACCAAAATGAATTTCACTCTCCAGTTCAGTCATCCTTGTCATTATCGTGCAGGTTCGTTCAGAGGTTTGCAGTGTCACGTTTTACCTATAGTGCCTAATATATGGATTTTAAAAAATAAAGTATTTTTTGCCTATTTTGAAACTGGAAAGCGTGAAACACATGTATGACATACATTTTCTACACGATGACCTTCCATTGTCCAGCACTGAATCCCTTGAGGCATCTTGTGTATTTAATGAATAATTGTACCTCTTACTATTCAATACTTGATTTACTATGGCAGATTATTGGAGTACGTTGCCATTGGACCTCGTTTTTCTAATATAATTTCTCAGACATTGTTGGTCCTCCTCAAACGTCTTCCCTCAAAGGTTATTGAACATTTTGTTTTTGACAGTTGTCACGTTTCACTGCTTCTGTCTCATCATTTCCTTCTCTCTTTTTTTTCAATACAAATGATTCAATAAGCAACTTCTTCATATAAAGAAAATCAAAATAGTACATGAAGCCCATCTCACCTTTTTTAAACATTTATGATCTTGCCAAGCCTAAAGTTATATGACATTTTAAGTGTATTTTCAGGGAAAGAAGCTTCTGGTGATAGGGACAACAAGTGAAGTGGGTTTCTTAGATTCAATCGGCTTTTATGATGCCTTTTCTGTCACTTACCGTGTTCCCACTTTGAAGACAGAAGATGCAAAGAAGGTAAACCATTCATCGTGTATCCCACACATTCTAAAGTCTTAGATCCTTTGTTATCATTCTATAGAGAAAAACATATGGAATTTATATGAGCTTTTAGTTTAACGTATAATATGGGTTCATCCATGACAGGGCTTATTTTTTATTTCTTTATTAGCAACTTATAACCGTAATGTTATTGCTAGAAGGTCAATGGATATAATAATCGTCACTTTCAGTGTCTTTCTTGATTTTTCAAATTACAAGACCGTGATCTTTCTGTTGATTAAGATTTTTCTGTATGCTTTTTCCTTTGGATGTCAAGGATTGGGTGATATTACTGGGGTAGTACTAATACACGTTTATTTTGATTATTTTCATGAAGCATTTGATAGTTGCTGGTTTTGCTAGAATGTACAGGTTTAGATAGAATTAATATGCCACCATTTGGGATATGCAGCGATTGTAATTAGTTAGGGAATGTTTCTTTGTTTATGTTCGTCTTATTTCCTCTCCCTCTGTTTCCTGCCCTTAGAATTACAAACAGATTATGAAGCGCCCCTGCTATCCACATTTCTTAGAAGTAAATAGTTTAACAACCTTTGTTTCCTTTCATTTCCTGTAGGTACTGCAACAGTTGAATGTATTTGCTGCGGAAGATGTTGATGCTGCTACAGAAGCTCTAAATGATGTAAGTTTTTTGTGAATGCTTCACCAAGTTTTGTTTACGAGTAGCATAATTTTGTTGTTGTTTAGTAGGATATGCTTTCCCTAATTGAATTTCTTTATTTCCCTACTTCATCTGTAAGAATATACATGTCTATACATGTTCATGATAAAATATTTTTTTTCTTTAAGTTAAGGAAAACATGTGATTGTTTTTAGTTTTTTTATTACTTATTGAATGTAATTTGCAGTTGCAAGGCAGCAACAATTCCTGCGAGCAAAGTTTGGTGGAGTTGATGATGAAATACCTAATGATGATGTCAAAAAGGAGGGGAAAGGGGCCTTGTATGGGGTGGGAAAAAGGACCAATATTACAATGCTGATAATTATGATTTTCAGGTAAGGACTTCATATTTATTTTTAAGGCTATCTGTAACATCACGTTACTATTAGCAAGGGTATTTTGGTAATTGGGATGGACTAATAGGTTTCATTGCATTCACTGATTGAACATGTTACTGGCCTCTGATCATAGAGGAACAGATTTCTTGCTTATGCATTTATTCATAGGTGCATGCATTCATGATTTTCCGGCATTTTAATTGTGAGTACGAATTGATGGGATTGTGAACTGGAAACTGACTGGATTACGATTGATTGAGAAATTAGGGGTAATTGGGTTCAAATAATTGATTTAGAATAGTTTAAGAGTGATTGGCAATTGATAGTGCTTATAGGAAATTTTCTAGAAATTCCGGAGAAAATGCCCGGACCGGAAATTTTCGAGTGACAGACCGATTGACCGTATGGTACTGAAAGAATTGTCCAATGGCGATGAAAAATTAGAGTTATTTTGTTAGGAAATTAAAATGTTGAGCCATTGGAATTTAGAGACTGAAATCTAAAGAAATTTGAGGACTTATGTCTATATATATACCTAGGTTTTGAATTTGGGAATTTTCCCTAAGGCAAAGCTATCTTCTTCTTCTCTTCTCCCACGGTGATCTTCGATTTCTTCCCCTTGGTGTGAGCTCTCG
Organism: Erythroxylum novogranatense; assembly: GCA_029891385.1. Taxonomy (NCBI): domain Eukaryota; kingdom Viridiplantae; phylum Streptophyta; class Magnoliopsida; order Malpighiales; family Erythroxylaceae; genus Erythroxylum; species Erythroxylum novogranatense. The sequence continues at coordinate 53,978,295 of CM057229.1, forward strand.
ACCATTTCTTGTGGTTTCCCTTTCATTGTGCAAGGCTAGCTTGATTATTGTGGAAGATGGAGTGGATTGAGGCTTGAAGGTGGAGATCGTTGGTTTTGAAGGTTTTAGGGTTTCTAGAGATTTGTAGATTTGAGGCTTGATTTGGTAAGTAATGGCTTTAATGTTGTTATTAATGGTTGTTTGATGCATTTATGGCATTTATTGTGCTTGAATGGGTAGATGGGAGTGTTTAATGCTGGTTTTTAGAGAAAGAAGAGGAAAAAGCGATCGGAGAAGACGGTGGCACGACCCGCACGTCCCGACGTCTGGCGCAGCCTCGCCGCGATGAGTAATTAAGTGCTCGCTGCGACGAGCGCAGCGAGACGCCGCGACGAGTGCATGGTTTCACGCCGCGGCAAACATTTCATCTATGCCGCGACGAGCCGCAAAGAGGATGCACACCGCGGCGAGCGACCTTCTGTACGCCGCGACGAGGGATGTGACGCTGCGGTGAGGAGCAATTTTGATTGGTTGTATTTTATTTATGGGGCATAATTTATGGTATAGACCTCCGATTGAGGTGATTCCTGTTTCGTTGCGAATTAGGAAAAGAGGTCTTCAATTGAGGAAATTTATGAGAGTTAGAATTTAATTTAAATGGTATTGATTTATCGAGATTAAGGTCAATTATGGTTCCTATCGTGACCTAAGTCTTGAATTGTGACAATTGGAATTTCAATTGGAGTTTTAATTGGGATTTTCAATAGAGGTTTTGACCCAATGACTAGGAAATTGCTATAGGGTATATGAATTGAGAAATTGAACTGAATTTTAGGATTGAATTAAATCAGTGTTGATCCAATTGAGTGAAAAGTTAGAATTGGGCGAGAGATATCAAAATGGGGTTTTAGCGTCGGGAAAATCGTGAATATGCATTGTACATATTTCCACTGAGACATATGCATCATTGAACTGTTTTGACTGAGCATCTAGTAATGGGGATTTATTTAACTGTTTTAGAGGCACCGTTGGATCGTCATTCCACAGACATTGCTGGGACTTCCAGGCAGTAGCTCGGAAGTTACAGGTGAATAACCTAGTTGGTTTCTCAAATTTCTGGTTGTCTAAATGCTCTATGTGAATTATTTGCCAATGTGAATTGCATGATTACTGAAATGTATATGATCGAATTGCATGCTTCTACTGTATGGGATTGGACTACTGCATGACATTGGGAATTGAAACACTGGGCTTTTATAGCCATATCACTAAATTACTGAACACTGCATTGCATGCATAAATGCATGATCAGATAATGAACGTTGTGACCCAAGTCGTTAATATCACTGAATGAGCCTCGAGCTCTAACACTGTACTGACCGGGCCTCGAGCCCGGGGGGAGAAATCCCTGACGCGTCTACATTGAATACTGAATACTGACTGAGCACTTGGGTACAACACTGAATAACTGGAAAAGAGTCACATATGCATCGCATTCATATGAATGACTGATTTGTGATTATTACTGAATTATGTGATGCCATGAAAGATTGCAAATTGTTACATGTTGCTGTAAATTGTTATATAATATTGTAAATTGTTATATGATACTGCTAATTGAATATTACTGTGCTATGTTGTACGCAATATGCATAATGCATGATTTGAGTGAACCATCGATGATGGTTTCTCATTGAGTTCGTAAACTCACCCAAAATTGCATCTAATTTTTTAGGACTGATAGATTAGGCCCTAGCTTCGGAGATAGTCTTTTCTGCTTGCATGAAGCGTCTTTGGCAAGAGAAGCGATGGCACACAGGTCGGTCAGCTGGGTTGGACTTTTGCGGATGACTTAGGATAGATACTTGTATCAGTTTCCTTTTTGGTGTTGTTTAGGGGACTGATAGACTTGTCTATTCTGATATTGGATGACTGTATCAAGAGTATTTTGGATTTTAAAATTTTACTGATTTTTGATATATTATGGTTTTAATTATTGAGATGCCATGTGGATTAACAGTCGGATTTGCTGGTAGTGCACCTTTATCGTGGGATACATGCCGGAGCGACCTTCGGGCATCCCGACGTGTACCCTACGGTGCGGGGGCGCTACATTAAGTGGTATCAGAGCATGGTTTGACATCTTTTGGGCATAGTATATTTTAGGCTGAAATCCTTTGTGAAGAATAGCAGAATCGATCGAATTTCTTATCATTTTAGGTCATCCGTCCTTGGAGATCGAGTTGAGATCCGCTAACTTTGGAATCGGTAGGAGCTAGTAGGAGTCCCGATGCCTCTTTCGGAGGAGTTGCCTCCTCGAGTTCTGTGGAGGCGGAACGAGATACGATCGATTTGCGTGGCGGTGGTTGACTTCTATGGCAGCACCGACCCTGCGGAGGCTGAGGGATGGCTAGAGAGGACTGAGAGAGTCCTCGATCAGATGGACTGCGACCCGGATGAGCGTTTTGACTACGCGGTTTCTCTCCTTCAGGGTCCTGCATATCAGTGGTGGAAGACTGTCCCAGGCAGTACCACCAGGCCCTGTACACTGACATGGGATGACTTTCTGAGGGCCTTCAAGGACAATTACATGCCCAAGGTCTATCTGGAAATGAAGATGCAGGAGTTCTTAGAGCTGAGAAAGGGACAGATGACCGTGGCCGACTATGAGGTGCGGTTCAACGAGCTGATGGGATATGCTTCGACTCTGATTGCTACTGAGGATGACAGGTGTCAACGTTTTGAGGGTGGACTCAATCTGGAGATCCGTACCCGATTGGCCAGGTCTGACATGGGTAATTTCATTGAGCTGAGGGCTACTGCGGTGAGGATAGAGCAGCTACTGAGACAGAATATGGTTGAGACTGGTCAAGGGACCAGGAACAAGAGATCTAGTGATAGCCAGGGCTATGCTAGTAGAGGGTATAGCAAGCGTCAGAGCAGGCCCTTCAGATCCGCAGGAGGGCTAAACGATACCGTTATGGGCGAGAGGCGGGTTTGCATGAGCCATGTAGTAGGCGGCGGCGGTGCGAGTTTGAGCGATCTGTTCCTTTATGCGAGCATTGTGACAAGAGGCATAGTGGAGAGTGTCGATGGTTGTCTGGAGCCTGTTTGAGGTGTGGCTCGATGGACCACCTGGTAAGGAACTGTTCAGAGACTTTGGGAGCCTAGTCTGCTATGACTGGAAGATTAGGCAGCAATACCACGGTGCAACAGAGTCGTGGAGGTGGATCAAGATGGAGAGGCCGAGGTCGAGGCTGAGGCCAAGCAGAGGGGTCCGCTGTGAGGGCAGAGGGTCTGAGCAGCAGACAGCAGTCTCAGGCCAGGGTCTATGCCATGACTCGGCAGGAGGCCCAGGAATCCCCGGATGTTGTTGCGGGTATGCTTCTGATTTCTGATTTTGAGGCATATGCATTGTTGGATCCTGGATCCACTCATTCTTTCATTGCACCGCATTTGGCATGTAGACTGCATGGGGATAGGCAGAGGTTATAGTATGGGTTAGAGGTGAGTACACCTCTAGGTAGTACGACTGTATTGGGAGAGGTCTGTATAGGGTATGGACTGGTTGACTGCGCATATGGCTATCATGGACTGTTATACCAAGGAGGTTGTGTTGGAGTCTCCTGGTCAGCCCAGGGTTATTTTTCGAGGAGTTAGTCAGGCAGTGCCAGCGAGGATGATATCCTTCTTGAGTGCCCTGAGATTGATGCAGGGAGGTTGTGAGGTCTATCTGGCTCACGTAGTGGATTCCATAGTTGAGCAGAGATTGTAGAATGTTCTCATAGTCAGGGAATTTCTGGATGTGTTTCCCGAGGAGTTACCGGGATTGCCGCAAGAGCAGGAGACAGAGTTCTCGATTGATCTCGTTCCAGGTGCCGCTCTTATATCGATCCCTCCGTATAGGATGGCACCGGTGGAACTGATGGAGCTTAAGGCTCAGTTGCAGGAGCTACTGGATAAGGAGTTTATCAGACCGAGCGTTTCCCCATGGGGAGCTCCGGTATTGTTTGTAAAGAAGAAGGACGGGACTCTGAGATTGTGTATTGATTATAGGCAGTTGAATCGAGTGACAGTGAAGAACAAGTATCCACTGCCTAGGATCGATGATATATTTGATCAGTTACAGGGAGCTCAGGTGTTCACTAAGTTGGACCTGCGATCAGGTTATTATCAGTTGAGGATTGCAGAGGCCGATGTACCTAAGAGTGCTTTTAGGAGCAGGTACGGGCATTTCGAGTTCTTAGTGATGTCGTTCTGGTTGACTAATGCCCCGGTAGCCTTCATGGCCTTGATGAATAAGGTTTTTCAGCCCTACCTGGATCGGTTTGTGATTGCATTTATTGATGATATTCTGGTTTATTCGAGGAGTAGACAGGAGCAAGCTGAGCATCTGAGGATTGTCCTTCAGGTCATGAGAGAGAGACAGTTGTTCGCCAAATTCACTAAGTGTGAATTCGGCGATGAGATTGTATTTCTGGGGCACGTGGTGTCCGGTGAGGGTATTCAGGTAGACCCTCATAAGATAGAGGCGGTTAGGAGTTGGGAGATTCCGAAGAGTGTGCCAGAGTTGCGGAGTTTCCTAGGATTGGTCTGATATTACCGGAGGTTTGTCGAGGGATTTTCGTTGATCTTCGCCCCTTTGACGAAGCTATTGAGGAAGAATGTGCCGTTCAGATGGTCTGAGGAGTGCCAGAAGAGCTTTGAGGAGTTGAAACATCGGTTGACGATCGCACGGTGTTAGGCATTCCATCTGGGATGGAGGCTTTGTGGTTTCTGATGATGCCTCGCATCAGGGATTGGGAGGTGTATTGATGCAGCATGGGAGAGTTATAGCGTATGCCTTGAGACAGTTGAAGTCTCACGAGGTGAATTATCCGGTACATGACTTGGAGTTGGCCGCAGTTGTATTTGCTCTGAAGATCTGGAGACATTATCTGTATGGGGAGACGTTCCAGATCTTCATTGATCATAAGAGTTTGAGGTATCTGTTGAGTCAGAGAGAGCTCAATCTGAGACAGAGGAGATGGATAGAGTTACTGAAGGACTATGATTGCACGATTGAGTATCATCCAGGGAAGGCCAATGTGGTGGCGATGCAATCGAGTAGGAGATCGCATGGTAGTGTGACTCGAGTTCGAGTTTCGAGGTTACCTGGTCTGATTCAGTTGAGAGCTCTTAATGTACAGATGGATTTGGGTCAAGATGGAGCTCTGATTGCTACTTTGAGGCTGAGGCCGATGTTGCATGATAGGATCCGGAGAATTCAGGATCAAGACCCAGTGTTAGTGAGACTGATTGAGAGAGTCCAGGCCGGTACTGATTCGGAGTTTGAGTTGAGAGATGGGACTTTATGGATGGGACAGAGACTGTGTGTGTCAGATGTTGATGAGTTGAGGCGGGAGATCCTAGAGGAGGCACATCTAGCTGCCTATGCTATGCATCCTGGTACGACCAAGATGTATAATACTTTGAGACAACATTTCTGGTGGCCTGGTATGAAGAGGCAAGTAGCAGAGTATGTGTCCAGGTGTCTGATATGTCAGCAGGTTAAGGCGGAGCATCAGGCTCCAGTGGGATAGTTGCATTCGTTGCCCATTCCGGAGTGGAAATGGGAGCGAATTACTATGGATTTTGTCATAGGGTTGCCTAGGACACCGAGACAGCATGATGCTATCTGGGTCATAGTGGACCGGTTGACTAAATCGGCTCACTTCTTGCTAGTGAGGGAGAACAATACTCTCGATCAGTTGGCCCAGAAGTATATAGCAGAGATTGTACGGTTGCATGGGGTTCCGTTGTCGATAGTCTCGACGGGGATCCTGTGTTCATCTGATTGCTATGGGTACTAGGTTGAACTTGATCTGAGATTTCATCCTCGCATGATGGGCGAGGAGAGGACGATTAAGGCTGCTGAGGATATGCTTGGCTCAGGTATTGGAGTTCAGAGGAGCATGGGATCAGATTTGGCTCGATCGAATTTGCATATAATAACCAGTATCAAAGTAGTATTGGGATGGCACCGTATGAGGCCTTGTATGGGCGATATGTCGATCGCCACTTGTATATTGGGATGAAGAGGGTATGAGATCGAAAGAGGGTCCCGTGATTCGAGGATCTGATGGGTAAGGTCTGATTGATCCGAGTCACATCAAGGTAACTCGTGATGAATGGAAGAGTTATGTGGATCAAAGATCGGCGAGAGATGGAGTCTGATGTAGGTGATGAGTATTTCTCGAGTGTCACCTTGGAGAGGATCTTGAGATTTGGCCGTAAGGGCAAGTTAAGCCCTCGGTACATCAGTCCGTATGAGATCCTTGAGAGGATAGGACCTTTGGCTTATAGATTGGCATTACCGAGTGAGATGTCCCGATTGCATGACGTGTTTCATGTTAGTATGCTCGACGGCGGTGCCGTTCGGACCCGACTCATGTGATTCCCTCAGAGATCGAGGTAGCCGGTGATCGAGTTATGTTGAGGAACTGCAGATTATAGGATCACGGGTCAGCGACTAGGTGTAACATCCCAACCTCAATTGGAAGGGTAGAAAGCGAAGAATTGGCATAGGATGTGCTAGATTGGGATTTCATAGGATTGCTCATGCATAATAGATTCTCGATAGTCCTGTTGTGCATATGCATACATGACATTCCGGTTTTGTGCCTAATGTAATTTTAGTGTGATTAACGGGTTATCGGGTTTGAAAAATTATTATGAGCGCGCCATAAATTGTTTTCTATTTTAAAGGATTTTAGGAATTTTCTGAATTTTTAGGAGAAAATTTCGGATCGAAAAATCGCTAATTGGCGAATCCACGATTTTCTAGAGCTAAAATTTCTACCTAATGACACCGTAATATTGGGTATATTATTTTGGGATTGAAATTGAGGTCAATTGAGTTGATTGGGTTAGTTTTGATCCGGATTAAAGAAATATTACTTTGACTTTTCTTTAATTTTGGAACCAATCATATTTTGCCATCATATGCTATCATTAATTGCTCCTTACCCATCTCCCACGGTTTTGCCTTAATAAAGAATGAAAAGATGATTTTTTTGCTTCTTAGAAACCTTCTCACCAAACCTTCATCTCCTCTCCATATCCATTGATTTTCTTCTTCTTTCCTCATCTTCCTCCAAACATTCAAGAGTTCTTCTACTTCCAACTAAGTTGTGTTCTTGCTATGATGAGGAGATACATGTTTGATGGTAGAAGAAAGTAGAGAAAGTGAGAAATTGGTGTAGGATTAAAGCATTGAAGGGGGAAAAGCTTAAGTAGGTAAGGTTTAAGTTAAGTTTTCATTTAAGCTTGAATTATGCTTTGAATTGTGCATTAAATGAATCATGATTGTTGATGCATTTAATGGGAGTTATGGTGTGTTTATGATGATTATAGAGATCTTAAATTGATGACTAATATGGCTTGAATTAATGGGTGTTAGGTGAGGGTTATTTAGGAATTGATGAAGGAGTAAGAATGAGTGTTTTGACTTGATGTTAAACACATATGGATGATTGATTTTACTTAGAAAGGAAGACTTAAGTGCTGCAATTTTTAAGTATTAGCCCTAGTATATGTATGAGTGTGGTAAGACCTAAATTGTGTCTATTTGGATGTCTAATGATGTGTTAATGGCATTGGAAATGATAGAACTAAGATTAACACCAAATCTGGAAAATTAGGGTTTTTAATTGCTTTTACTGTTTTAATCATAACTAATTGTGTAGGAATGAAAATGAGGTGAGGTTTGTGGCCACTTAAACTTTGGGATGTTGTCTACAACTTTGTGTGAAATAGGTGTTGTTAAATTGTAATGTTAGAAGGGTGAATTGTTGCATGGAAAATTACTGTTTTATTGTCTATGAACAGTAACCGAAACCAAAACCTATGAGCTTTGCTGATTTTTCTAAATTAATTGAGATGGAATTGGAGAGAATGGTCTTCATGAAAGTTGAAGAATATTGAGTTATCTTTCCATTTCCACTGATCTTGATATTTGTAGAGCTGTACATTGAGAGATATGAACTGTTTTCTATGGACTGGTTTTGGGCATGTTGATGAAACCTAGTTTAAGTGTCTGACTTGTGAGTATTCTGCTTAGAAGCAATTTTATCCATTTTTTTTGGACTGAATTGGTGTGAGTAATCTTCTGCAAAGTTGCATAGGAAGAAATTATCTTGAAAATGATATATGGCATATAAGTTTTAGAGGTCAGAGTTGGGAGTTATGATTTTGCAAAAACTGATCTTACATTAGGATGTGAATGGTGATCATGGCAAGAACTTGCATAGTGGTTTTGAAATTGTTAGAAATCGAATTAGAGTTTGAGTTCTTCATGAAACTTGAAGTTTGGGATCTTATATTTTCAGGGATATAAGGTAGAGAATTTGGTGACATTGTGCTAAGAGATATGTTGTTTGGGAAATTACTTGTTCAGATTGGTTGGTTTTCAGAGGTTGATACTTTGGTGAATTGTTTGACATAGTTAACAAATGAATCTGATTTTGGATTGTTCATGAAAGTTATAGATAACATGGTGATCTTGATGAGCATATTTATTGTGTCATTGTTGACTGAAGAATCGGAGAGTTACTGAATTTGAAACATACTGCCCTGTTTTGATAGGTTTTGAGGGCGTGAGGTTTGAGTGGGTTTTAACACCCTTAGGGGTGAAATTGATTTTATGGTCTTCATGAAACTTGTAGAGGGTTTCATTATCTTTCCCACAAGGTATAGTTTGCATCTTTCATAAATGTGTAAAAGAGTTATGGGAGTTGGAAGTTTGGTTGGAAATCGAAAATAAAGGGTAAATAAGGGTTATATATATAAATATAAATTGTTGAGTTTTGGTTTCTTTCGTGAATAATTTTTCCGTCCGACGTCCAATTGACCTGATTCTTGAGGCATCGGATGCAAAGAATATTGAATTTCATTTTGTGAGAAATTGGAAATTTTTAGACGGAAAATTGACGTGGCCCCGGGTAACGGAGCCTTTAATCACTGTTTTATTTGATTGGGAACCTATAGAGGTCCGAATTGCGCACCGTCAGCGTCAATAGGTTTCTAATTTTTTGACGGATTTTTTTTAGGGAAAAAAATGAGATTAGGGCCGGGAATTCATGAACATGCATATTTCACCTACATGTGCACAAATTGCATATTTAGTGACTCGTTCTTTCTCTGTTTCTTCTAGAGGCCCAAGTGGAGCGTCGTCCGACCGACGGGGCGGAAATTTCCCGTCATTAGCTCGGAAGTAATAGGTGAGTAACCTAGTTGGTTTCTCAACCTTATGTGTTTATTAATTATATGCATTGAGTGCCATGAGGAAGCAAGGATGGATATATGTGATTGATTGATTTGATTGATTTCGGACCATGGGTGTTCGAAATATTGGATTGTGATATTGAAGTGCAAATGAGAATAAGTGCGTGAGAATGCATTAGTAAATTGGATTGTGAATGTGTTAGTGAAATGAAAAGTAAATGCATGGGAATGAAATACCGGACTAAAAGTCCGAGGACATTGGAAAATGATCGGAAGTAGTAATTAATTGGAATTGGAAATAGAAATGCGATAATTGGAAATTGGAAAAATGACATGTGCATTCATGCATAGTAAATGATCAGATAATGGCAGTTGTGACCGGTGTAGCCACCGATTTCAGAGCTTTAAGCTCAACGCACAGGGCCTCGTGCCCAACGTATTTCGAGCCTCGGCTCGATGATCAGGGCTATGCCCAACGTTTTGGGGCTTCAAGCCCAATGTTTCAGAGCCAATGGCTCAATGTATATGAGCTCAGGCGCACGGTCACAACAACGAAAGAAAATGAAAGAGTCACATGCACACTGCATAAATAAATGTTTTATGTGAATTGTGTGAAAGGCTTGTTGCCTTATAAAATGTGAAATTGACTGGCCGTGATTTCTTGTTTATGATATATGTACAATATTGTGTGATTGTCTGGATATGCATGAGTTGGGTGAACCATCGATGATGGTTTCTCACTGAGTTCGCAAACTCACCCAACATTGCATCTATTTTTCAGGAAATGGAGGGTACCCCGTTGGATACACGGGAGTACGTCTACTGCTAGCAAGACAGAGTATCGGGTCGGGATCAGTGTCGTCTGTATCTGCATTAGTGTATTGATTTGGTATTTAGTAGGCCCAATTGGTTTATGTAATTGTATAGAGTGACTGAGCACTAATGAGTGCTAATAATGATTGAAATTGTTTTATAAGTGAAATGGTTTTATATTTGAAAATGTTTTGTTATATTTGGGCCAAGTCAATGATTGTTTCATGACTCTAATGTTTTTGAAAGAAAAAGAAAATGTCATACGATTTTTAATAAGGTAATAAATGTTCTAGTACGTCACCCTCGCGGGTCGCGGGCTTGGATATCACCATGGATATCGGGTTCGGGTCTCGTCGGGAGTGAGGTGCTACATTTGTGGTATCAGAGCCCAGTAGTACGTAATGTATCTGGGCACAGTCTGAAACATAGGGTGCATGCATTTGAGTCGTGTCATTGCAGACCGTGGTAACTGATCTCTAGTATGTGTCGCACGAGGAGAAATCCTACGTGTAAACACGTGTTAAATGATTAAGTGTTAGAATAGTGGAAATGTGAGCCCATGAATGTGTAGGGCAATGAGAAGAAGGAAAAGGGAAAACGAATAATGAGCGTTATATATGGTAACGTGATTATAAACCCGAAATGTGGTATACGATGACTAAGTTGGTCTAGACCGATTAAGGAAAGAAGTGATATCACAAGTAATTCCCAGATTAAAATGGCAAAATTACGGCGATAGGAAACGAATATGTCTAGAATTGGAGGAAGTCCACCGAGCTACGAGAAGCATATAGTAGACCTAAGTGAGATTAAAAGTCCGGATGACAAAGAAATTAGAGCTCGATCGTAGATGCGATGAATCGGGAAATCTTGAACCGAGCAAAGTGTAGATGATCCGATCAAAGATATTGATTCACTGCATTTGTGTTTAATATCGAGATATCATAGGTAGATGAAGATTGCAAAATTGCAAAAGGTCAATATTGTATCGTAACGATCTACCTATAACCGAAAGAACTGAAGAGCAAGGTACCTAGTGCCTAGTTGAGTAAGAAAAAGTGGAAGATAAAAGTGTACAAATAAATTGAAATGAACTCAGAAACGGTTATGAATATGAGTGCATAAGCTTGAGACTGAAATAGGTGTGTGAATATTGTGCTAAGAGTTTGGACAAGATTATAAGGGAAAAGACAGATCGACAATTTCTACCGATTGTATATCGGGAATTTCGGATGGGTTGAATATGTGGATTTGGACACGAAATGATAAATGGATGGGTAAAGAGAAATGGATGGAGATGCAAAGGAGTTGTATCAATGATTTTGTCGCATATGAAGACTGTGAATACCTTATCATAGATCGCTTGAGGAAAATAAAGAGATACGTAGTAATAAGGAGATGACGATGTATAAGTCAAGCCGTTATGACCTTACAAGGTCAAGCTTGCACGTGACGGATATGGAAATAAAATGATGAGACATATAGTCCAATGATAAGTAAAAAATGAAATAATGATAGTGATATAAGGAAGAGTTATCGCGATGTAAGTTGGGAATATCTATTGGATAGTAACGTTGATCCCGATTAATGAAACATATGTGATGTATACATGGAAATCATAGAGGAGATGATCGGTGAATGAGTACAAGTGGCTATAAGTGTAAAGTTCATAATGGGTTAAAGTAAGACATGGAGGACTGAATGTACCTTTATGAGAAGAAATGAGAAATGATTAAGGCATCAGTTATTTATTCGAGGATTAGCATAAACGGAAAGGATTTTATGGAAGTCTAAATTATATAGGTTACTAATTGATTTCCGGATAAAATGTTGAGGTATAGATTACTGAATAAGTGTGAAAGAAAGTGTTTAAGTGACTGTCACAAAGGAACCTTAGTGTAAGGAATGTTCCGATCTTTTAAATTATGGCATAAAATTGTTCCGATTGAGATAGCACGTATAGTGAAGAATGATTGAAAAGCAATTAGGGATACTAATTGGCTGATGAGATTTTGTGAACAGTATAATGATGGTAGCAAGAAAGGAAGTATAGACGAAATCAAAAGTGAAATTAAGTCATACCTCAAGAGGTGATTTAGACATAACAAGTGAAACATAAGATTGAGGTTATATGTATTGCGTGCGTATGGGAATGTGAAGTATCCAACGACATAAATGGAATGTTAATTTGAGGTGATCCTATTGAGGTGATCCTATTGCAATGAAAAGTGAATGGATCTCCTTCGAACTGCGAAGTAAAATACTTAAACGAAGTGGAATTTATGGAAGTCCAAATATGGATGACTAGGTATTGGCACATGTCGATGTTACCGACAGGAAAACAAATGAAAAGGGTAAATGAATGGAGACAAGAAGTTCAAAAGGGAAACTGACAATGATGTGATGTATGGGAAAGTTAATAAGACTCTAATAGGGAATGATGTGAAGTAAGCAAATGATAGTGATTATGATGATAGACGGAATGTGTTTGAACGTGTTGAACAGTGATAAATTAAATTGACTCTGATAAATGGTATTGGTGTTATCATCGAAATTGTTTAAAGCTTTGAGACCTTGGATTCCTATAAGGTATACATCATGAAATTTGAGAAAAGTTTGGAGTTTGAACGGCATACACAACTGAATATTATCTTGATAAAGGTCTCTGTAGTCTCAAATAGTGAATGCACAATTCGAATCAATGTAATAAATACAGATATTGGGGTTTCCACTCAAGAAGGCCAAATGTCACGTAGAATATAGAGCAAAAAGGAAGTGTTACTAGACCATGGAAGTTTGTAGATAGTGGAGCTAGATAGAGTTAAGAAAGGCTAAAAGTTCCAGAGTCAAAATGATTATTCTATACTGCATCCGGACATTCGAGTAAAATCGGGGGAAACAGTATTGAGTGATTCAAGGAAGAAGTATATGTACCTGACAAAAGGAATTGAGCAAAGGAATTGGTGAGCAAGGAAATTGAATAATCGAAGCGAAGCATTCTCGTAGGAATATGCGAAGAGTGAAATTGAGTTACTACGGGTATAGAAGGAAGTGATTATTGATTTGCTTGTAGGTGTGAATGTTCAACGGGAGAAATGCTTAAGTGGTTTGAGTTTCACAGGATTATGACCATGTTATAGAGTTTTGATTTCTCAGAGAATATACCGCTACATGCATGTGTTTAACGAGTCAAAACCATAATGGATTTGAGACTGTGATGAGTGAAAAAAAGGAAAGTGACTCAGGAAAGTTGAATGGGTTAGTGGAGGTGGAACCGGATCGGACAAATGAATTAGAGTAAAGTACATATCCGAATAAAGTGCGTGAACATTATAGAACAGTAAATTGTCTAAAGAGAATTGACTTTGAACACAGAGCCAATGGAATATAAAGAATGACTGCATTAGGCATTAGGTAAATTATCACTGGTTATGGTAATATGGATCTAAATGTCACTGTATTGGTACCAAAGGAAAGTGAAACGTCAGGAACGAGATAAAGGAGGTTATGGTAAGTCACCTTGAAAGGATGTACCCAATGAAATACGAATTAGTCGGTATGTTACTGGAGAAAAAGGTATTGGATGGATAAAACGTGATAAGGCAACAGGTTCAAAAAAAATGATGAAAAAAAAAGAACTGAGTTATAACATTGGAACTAAAGGTAAGGGCTACTCTGAAATGGCAAGTGAGATAATTCAGATAGTGAGATCGCCAACTGACAGCCTTGTTGAGTCTGTCTACTGTGATGAGTGATAATGAGTTAGCTAAATAAGTGACTGAACAACTGACTGAGTGTGGTTACTGTGATCATTCGGAAAATGAATCATTAAGTGGAAAAGTGTATAGGACATGTAAGGCTGAGAACTGTCATATATGAATGTGGACTGATAATTTCGAGGACGAAATTTTTATAAGGAGGGGAGTTGTAACATCCCAACCTCAATTGGAAGGGTAGAAAACAAGAAATTGGCATAGGATGTGCTAGATTGGGATTTCATAGGATTGCTCATGCATAATAGGATTGTTGCATAGTCACTGTTTGTGCATATGCATACATGACATTCTTGCTGTGCCTAATGTAATTTTAGTGTGATTAACGGGTTATCGGGTTTGAAAAATTATTCGAGCGCCATAAATTGTTTTCTATTTTAAAGGATTTTAGGAATTTTTCTGGATTTTTAGGAGAAAATTTCCTGACCGAAAAATCGCTAATTGGTGAATCGGCACGATTTTAGGCCATAAAATTTCTACCTAATGACACCGTAATATTGGGTATATTATTTTGGGATTGAAATTGGGGTCAATTGAGTTGATTGGGTTAGTTTTTGATCTGGATTAAAGAAATATTACTTTGACTTTTCTTTAATTTTGGAACCAATCATATTTTGCCATCATATGCTATCATTAATTGCTCCCTTACCCATCTACCACGGTTTTGCCTTAATAAATAATGAAAAAGATGATTTTTTTTGCTTCTTAGAAACCTTCTCACCCAAAACCTTCATCTCCTCTCCATATCCATTGATTTTCTTCTTCTTTTCCTCATCTTCCTCCAAACATTCAAGAGTTCTTCTACTTCCAACTAAGTTGTGTTCTTGCTATGATGAGGAGATACATGTTTGATGGTAGAAGAAAGTAGAGAAAGTGAGAAATTGGTGTAGGATTAAAGCATTGAAGGGGGAAAAGCTTAAGTAGGTAAGGTTTAAGTTAAGTTTTCATTTAAGCTTGAATTATGCTTTGAATTGTGCATTAAATGAATCATGATTGTTGATGCATTTAATGGGAGTTATGGTGTGTTTATGATGATTATAGAGATCTTAAATTGATGACTAATATGGCTTGAATTAATGGGTGTTAGGTGAGGGTTATTTAGGAATTGATGAAGGAGTAAGAATGAGTGTTTTGACTTGATGTTAAACACATATGGATGATTGATTTTACTTAGAAAGGAAGACTTAAGTGCTGCAATTTTTAATTATTAGCCCTAGTATATGTATGAGTGTGGTAAGACCTAAATTGTGTCTATTTGGATGTCTAATGATGTGTTAATGGCATTGGAAATGATAGAACTAAGGTTAACACCAAATCTGGAAAATTAGGGTTTTTAATTGCTTTTACTGTTTTAATCATAACTAATTGTGTAGGAATGAAAATGAGGTGAGGTTTGTGGCCACTTAAACTTTGGGATGTTGTCTACAACTTTGTGTGAAATAGGTGTTGTTAAATTGTAATGTTAGAAGGGTGAATTGTTGCATGGAAAATTACTGTTTTATTGTCTGTGAACAGTAACCGAAACCAAAACCTATGAGCTTTGCTGATTTTTCTAAATTAATTGAGATGGAATTGGAGAGAATGGTCTTCATGAAAGTTGAAGAATATTGAGTTATCTTTCCATTGCCACTGATCTTGATATTTGTAGAGCTGTACATTGAGAGATATGAACTGTTTTCTATGGACTGGTTTTGGGCATGTTGATGAAACCTAGTTTAAGTGTCTGACTTGTGAGTATTCTGCTTAGAAGCAATTTTATCCATTTTTTTTGGACTGAATTGGTGTGAGTAATCTTCTGCAAAGTTGCATAGGAAGAAATTATCTTGAAAATGATATATGGCATATAATTTTTAGAGGTCAGAGTTGGGAGTTATGATTTTGCAAAAACTGATCTTACATTAGGATGTGAATGGCTGATCATGGCAGTAACTTGCATAGTGGTTTTGAAATTGTTAGAAATCGAATTAGAGTTTGAGTTCTTCATGAAACTTGAAGTTTGGGATCTTATCTTTTCAGGGATATAAGGTAGAGAATTTGGTGACATTGTGCTAAGAGATATGTTGTTTGGGAAATTACTGTTCAGATTGGTTGGTTTCAGTAGGTTGATACTTTGGTGAATTGTTTGACATAGTTAACAAATGAATCTGATTTTGGATTGTTCATGAAAGTTATAGATAACATGGTGATCTTGATGAGCATATTTATTGTGTCATTGTTGACTGAAGAATCGGAGAGTTACTGAATTTGAAACATACTGCCCTGTTTTGATAGGTTTTGAGTGGGCAGTAGGTTTGAGTGGGTTTTAACACCCTTAGGGGTGAAATTGATTTTTATGATCTTCATGAAACTTGTAGAGGGTTTCATTATCTTTCCCACAAGGTATAGTTTGCATCTTTCATAAATGTGTAAAAAGAGTTATGGGAGTTGGAAGTTTGGTTGGAAATCAGAAAATAAAGGGGTAAATAAGGGTTATATATATAAATATAAATTGTTGAGTTTTGGTTTCTTTCGTGAATAATTTTTCCGTCTGACGTCCGATTGACCTGATTCTTGAGGCATCGGATGCAAAGAATATTGAATTTCATTTTGTGAGAAATTGGGAATTTTTAGACGGAAAATTGACGTGGCCCCGGGTAACGGAGCCTTTAATCACTGTTTTATTTGATTGGGAACCTATAGAGGTCCGAATTGAGCACCGTCAGCGCCAATAGGTTTCTAATTTTTAGACGAATTTTTTTTAGGGAAAAAAATGAGATTAGGGCTGGGAATTCATAAACATGCATATTTCACCTACATGTGCACAAATTGCATATTTAGTGACTCGTTCTTTCTCTGTTTCTTCTAGAGGCCCAAGTGGAGCGTCGTCCGATCGACGGGGTGAAAACTTCCCGGCATTAGCTCGGAAGTAATAGGTGAGTAACCTAGTTGGTTTCTCAACCTTATGTGTTTATTAATTATATGCATTGAGTGTCATGAGGAAGCAAGGATGGATATATGTGATTGATTGATTTGATTGATTTCGGACCATGGGTGTTCGAAATATTGGATTGTGATATTGAAGTGCAAATGAGAATAAGTGCGTGAGAATGCATTAGTAAATTGGATTGTGAATGTGTTAGTGAAATGAAAGGTAAATGCATGGAATGAAATACGGACTAAAAGTCCGAGGACATTGGAAAATGATCTAAGTAGTAATTAATTGGAATTGGAAATAGAAATGCGATAATTGGAAATTGGAAAAATGACATGTGCATTCATGCATAGTAAATGATCAGATAATGGCAGTTGTGACCAGTGTAGCCACCGATTTCAGAGCTTTAAGCTCAACGCATAGGGCCTCGTGCCCAACATATTCTGAGCCTCGGCTCGATGATCAGGGCTATACCCAACATTTTGGGGCTTCAAGCCTAATGTTTCAGAGCCAATGGCTCAATGTATATGAGCTCAGGCGCACGGTCACAACAACGTAAGAAAATGAAAGAGTCACATGCACACTGCATAAATAAATGTTTTATGTGAATTGTGTGAAAGGCTTGTTGCCTTATAAAATGTGAAATTGACTGCCCGTGATTTCTTGTTTATGATATATGTACAATATTGTGTGATTGTCTGGATATGCATGAGTTGGGTGAACCATCGATGATGGTTTCTCACTGAGTTCGCAAACTCACCCAACATTGCATCTATTTTCAGAAATGGAGGGTACCCGTTGGATACACGGGAGTACGCTCATCGCTAGCAAGATGTAGTATCGGGTCGGGATCGATGTCGCTCAGATTCGCATTAGTGTATTGATTTGGTATTTAGTAGGCCCAATTGGTTTATGTAATTGTATAGAGTGACTGAGCACTAATGAGTGCTAATAATGATTGAAATTGTTTTATAAGTGAAATGGTTTTATATTTGAAAATGTTTTGTTATATTTGGGCCAAGTCAATGATTGTTTTCACAGACTCTAATGTTTTGAAAGAAAAGAAAATGTCATACGATTTTTAATAAGGTAATAAATGTTCTAGTACGTCACCCTCGCGGGTCGCGGGCTCGAATATCACCATGGATATCGGGTTCGGGTCTCGTCGGGAGTGGGGTGCTACATAAGGAATAGGGTGATTCCATTGGTGAAAGTCCTTTGGAAGAACCACTCTTCTGAGGAAGCTACATGGGAGACTGAGGAGCATATGAGGAGTCAGTATTCTCATTTATTCGATCGGACAGGTATTAAATTTCGGGACGAAAATTTTTTTTAGGAGGGGTGAATTGTAACATCCCGTTACTGTTAGCAAGGGTATTTTGGTAATTGGGATGGACTAATAGGTTTTATTGCATTCATTGATTGAACATGTTACTGGCTTCTGATCATAGAGGAACAGATTTCTTGCTTATGCATTTATTCATAGGTGCATGTATTCATGATTTTTCGGCATTTTAATTGTGAGTACGAATTGATGGGATTGTGAACTGGAAACTGACTGGATTACGATTGATTGAGAAATTAGGGGTAATTGGGTTCAAATAATTGATTTAGAATAGTTTAAGAGTGATTGGAAATTGATAGTGCTTATAGGAAATTTTCTAGAAATTCGGGAGAAAATGCCCGGATCGGAAATTTTCGAGTGACAGACCGATTGACCGTATGGTACTGAAAGAATTGTCCAATGGCGATGGAAAATTAGAGTTATTCTGTTAGGAAATTAAAACGTTGAGCCATTGGAATTTAGAGACTGAAATCTAAAGAAATTTGAGGACTTATGTCTATATATATACCTAGGTTTTGAATTTGGGAATTTTCCCTAGGCAAAGCAATCTTCTTCTTCTCTTCTCCCACGGTGATCTTCGATTTCTTCCCCTTGGTGTGAGCTCTCGACCATTTCTTGTGGTTTCCCTTTCATTGTGCAAGGCTAGCTTGATTATTGTGGAAGATGGAGTAGATTGAGGCTTGAAGGTGGAGATCGTTGGTTTTGAAGGTTTTAGGGTTTCTAGATATTTGTGGATTTGAGGCTTGATTTGGTAAGTAATGGCTTTAATGTTGTTATTAATGGTTGTTTGATGCATTTATGGCATTTATTATGCTTGAATAGGTATATGGGAGTGTTTAATGCTGGTTTTTAGAGAGAGAAGAGGAAAAAGCGATCGGAGAAGACGGTGGCACGACCCGTACATCCCGACGTCTGGCGCAGCTTCACCGCGACGAGTAATTAAGTGCTCGTCGCGACAAGCGCAACGAGACGCCGCGACGAGCGCATGGTTTCACGCCGCGGTGAACGTTTTATCTACGCTTGGCGAGTCATGAAGAGGATGATGCCTTGGCTAGCGATCTTCTGACGTCACAATAGGGATGACGCCGCGGCGAGGAGCAATTTTGATTGGTTATATTTTATTTATGGGGCATAATTTATGGGATAGACCTCCGATTGAGGTGATTCCTGATTCGTTGCGAACTAGGGAAAGAGGTCTTCAATTGAGGAAATTTATGAGAGTTAGAATTTAATTTAAATGGTATTGATTTATCGAGATTAAGGTCAATTATGGTTCCTATCGTGACCTAAGTATTGAATTGTGACAATTGGAATTTCAATTGGAGTTTTAATTGGGATTTTCAATAGAGATTTTGATCCAATGACTAGGAAATTGCTATAGGGTATATGAATTGAGGAATTGAACTGAATTTTAGGATTGAATCAAATCAGTGTTGATCCAATTGAGTGAAAAGTTAGAATTGGCCGTGAGATATCAAAATGGGGTTTTAGCGCCGGGAAAATCGTGAATATGCATTGTACATATTTCCACTGAGACATATGCATCATTGAACTGTTTTGACTGAGCATCTAGTAATGGGGATTTATTTAACTGTTTTAGAGGCACCGTTGGACCGTCATTTCTTAATATTCTTTGGGACTTCAAGCAAGAGTTCGGAAGTTACAGGTGAGTAACCTAGTTGGTTTCTCAAATTTCTAGTTGTCTAAATGCTCTATGTGAATTACTTGCCAATGTGAATTGCATGATTACTGAAATGTATATGATCGAATTGCATGCTTCTACTGTATGGGATTGGACTACTGCATGACATTAGGAATTGAAACACTGGGCTTTTATAGCCATATCATTGAATTACTGAACACTGCATTGCATGCATAAATGCATGATCAGATAATGAACGCCAGACCCAAGTCACTAATATCTTGAATGAGCCTCGAGCTCTAACATCAGATCGACCGCCTCGAGCCCGAGGGAAGAAATCCCTGACGCGTCCACACTGAATACTGAATACTGACTGAGCACTTGGGTACAACACTGAATAATTGGAAAAGAGTCACATATGCATCGCATTCATATGAATGACTGATTTGTGATTATTACTGAATTATGTGATGCCATGAAAGATTGCAAATTGTTACATGCTACTGTAAATTGTTATATAATACTGTAAATTGTTATATGATACTGCTAATTAAATATTACTGTGCTATGCTGTACGCAATATGCGTAAGACATGATTTGAGTGAACCATCGATGATGGTTTCTCATTGAGTTCGCAAACTCACCCAAAATTGCATCTAATTTTTCAGGACTGATAGATTAGGCCCTAACTCCGGAGATAGTCTTTTCCTGCCGTGCGAGCGTGCTGGCAAGAGAAGCGATGGCACACAGGTCGGTCAGCTGGGTTGGACTTTTGCGGATGACTTAGGATAGATACTTGTATCAGATTCCTTTTTGGTGTTGTTTAGGGGACTGATAGACTTGTCTATTCTGATATTGGATGACTGTATCAAGAGTATTTTGGATTTTAAAAATTTACTGATTTTTGATATATTATGATTTTAATTATTGAGATGCCATGTGGATTAACAGTCGGATTTGCTGGTAGTGCACCTTTATCGTGGGATACGTGCCGGAGCGACCTTCAGGCATCCCGACGTGTACCCTACGGTGCGAGGGCGCTACACTATCTCCCTCTTATCTTATCAAATTACGTGCTTTCTGTTTTGTTAACTAACCATTTTTCATGGGTGAAATGATTTTTCCCTAGTTAGTGTAGCAAGTTAATTGTTCTAAAGTTTCGTAATATTTAATTGGTGATATAGTTTGTACATTATTTTCCAGCTGCAATCAAGTGATGATGAGGCCCCTATAGAGGAGGAAGTAGAAGTTTTAAGATTGCAGAGGGAGAAGGCCAAATCTTTATCACTAGAGGATTTTGGCCTCGAGGACATTCAGGAAGATGGAAGTGACAGGGAATTAACTGTAAGGGTAAACTTCTATACTCGGTTGTGTACTTGGTGTTGTTAATGTATAATTTTCTCGGTGATGATAATTATTTGGAGTTTGGTTAGCTCAAAAGTGATGCTTGGACCACCTTTTTTTGAATGACATACAGTATAGTTTTTGTGCAGGAAATTCTTACTAAGAGAAAAAGGGGAACTTTATTGAATGAGAGATGAGATCGATGGATGTAGATTTTGAGGTCAAGAAGGATTTGAATGCTTTATAAAGAGAAGAGCAAATGGATGTTGTCTATAAGTGAATTTATGTCTTCGACTGCTATTTTGTTCCCATGTTCATCTAATTGTCTGCATATACCTGTTACGTATGAAGATCTATTTTTCTATATGGTTTATTCAAATTTTATTAGATAGTATAAGAAGAAAATTTTTCTGGGTTGGGAAGTAAATAGTTAGGCCCCTGTGGAATGCAATAAATGATTTGGTGAAATTTTGCTTTTTTTTTAGAAAAAGATTAGTTTATAGAAGTAAATATCTGGCTGAGTTTCCTTTGGTTTGTATATTCTGGGAAATACAGTTTCCTCTTCTTGTCTTTCTTTTTCTCTATTTTTATCCCCTACCCAACTGTTAATCAATTCATGTAATTTCTTTGAATTGTAAGTCATTGACTTCTCCTTTACATTCTATTTTTTTCTCATTACAGGAGCAAAATTATTCAATTTATTTATTTTTAATTTAATTATTCAATTTATTTTAATATGTATAATTGGTTTAAATTTTAAAATTTTATTTCAAAGATAAAATATTTTAAAACTTTGATAATTATTAAATATATATATTA
This sequence comes from Erythroxylum novogranatense, assembly GCA_029891385.1. Taxonomy (NCBI): domain Eukaryota; kingdom Viridiplantae; phylum Streptophyta; class Magnoliopsida; order Malpighiales; family Erythroxylaceae; genus Erythroxylum; species Erythroxylum novogranatense. Next base: position 54,000,185 of record CM057229.1, read on the forward strand.
TAGATTTCAAATATATTAAATTACATAAATTCCTAATAAAATTAGGTTTAATAATTAAAATATATATTGAAAAATTAATATGAGTTTATAAATTAATTTTACTTACTTAATTATTTATTTAATTAAATATAATGACTTTTTATCAATATTTATAAAAATATTGATAAGAGATTAAAATAAAATTATTTAATTAGTTTATAAAATTAATTTATCTCAAAATTTGTCCAATATTTAATTATTAGTAGTAATAATATTAAAATGTATTAACATTAACAAGCTAACATGTTTTGTTTATGTTTAAAAAACTAAAAGTAAGAAACAAAAGCTAAAAATTACAATGAAAAACAAAAGAAAAAGCAGTTACGTTCATGCACTCTTAAATTTGGTGCATCTTTAATGTCTTATTTGCCTATTCACGTTAATAATGACCTTTATTACCTTAGTATACCTGCTTGATGCCATTTGCAATATCTATACGTCATATAATGTAAGACTTATGCATTTACACCAAACTTATTAAGTGATTAATATTAATCCTTGTAATCAAATTCATGATTTAAATGTTAAACTTTTACTAATATTTTAAAAGTAAAATTGTTAGTTCGATATATTATTAATGTATTGTATGACTTTTAAAACTATCAATAAATCCTTATATTTTTACTAATATTTTTAAAAGTAAAATCTGTTAGTTTGACATATTATTAATGTAATCTCGACTTTAAAAACTATCAATAAATCCTTATACTTTTACTAATATTTTAAAAATAAAATATGTTAGTTTGACATATTATTAATATACTCTATGACTTTTAAAACTATCAATTAAATCCTTATACTTCAAAACGATGTCGAGTAGTGTCACGTATAGTGTCACTTGTTGAAAACACATCATTTTGTAGTTTGCAATTAGAGTTTTTAATAAAAGTTGATGACAAGAGCAACATGTGTTATAAAACCAAAACTATTGAAGGTTATTGATAGTTTTTAAAAGTTAAGAGATATATTGATAATATGTCAAACCACATAATCCAATGAATTTAACCCTATTGTTTAACTTAGGAAAAGTCGAGCTAATATAGCATAACAGAGTTAGAGGAAAACTATGCCATAACGAAATAATAAAGTCATCTCATTGATATACACTCCAACATTCAAATTGTTTACGCTCAAATGTGTAATTACCAAAATTCGATCAACGAATACATTTTACCATATGCTTGTTTTTCAATCTTGACAACACTATCAAAGTGCGCATATACTATACAAAAATTAAAAGGTCTTTAATATGGTTGTAATGGGGCTTGGCTAAAGGTGAGGTAAAAGAAAGATAAGAGAAAGCTAAAACAAAGGAAGTAGAGCTATATAGAATATCATAGAACTCATGTACATGTATGCATCCAGGCATATAATTGTACAAATTAAACACAAACAACTCCACTTCTTTTCATTCCATTCGGACTTCCCATAGACAAGTATATAATTCGAAACACTTGAGAAATACTTTTCATTCTCTCTCTCTCAAATCACAGCAGAAACTTTTTTCTTTTTCTTTTTTTCTTTTTTTCAACAATGCCAAGTTGTGTTCATAGCCAAACATTCGAATTAACACCACATCAACATATATCAACCAACTCGCATCTTCAACTTTGCCAATAAATGCTCTATTAACCTTGGCCATAGGGTATAGAGTATAAAAATGAGATTAAGACTAAGTTAATAATCTGTAAAGCAAAGAAAATGATAAAAGCTCAAAGGGGGTTTCTAATGGAAATCATGCTTTAGGTTGGCTATTTAAGTTCAAGTGGTTTAACCTAGATGCCTTTATCATGTTCATGCAAGCATGCTAAGTCAAGATATTAAGCAAGTTCTAGAGAATTATCCGTTGAAAGAATGCACACAACAAAGAATAATGTTGAAGGCATAAGAGCTCACATAGGTCATGTAGCGCCCCCTTATCGTAGGGTACTCACCGGGATGCCCGGAGGGCATCTCGGCACATATCATACGATAAGGGAATGCTACGATCGATCACTACATTCACTTCATATGGCATGGTAACATAATTCACTTAAAGCATCATAAGAAGATCACAATATTTTAAAACCAACTTTTCCTCATTGCATTTCACAAAATTGAAATCTACATTGTCTGTCAACATTATCCATATATACATCATCAGAAATCCAATACAATAGTGCTACATGAATGAGAAAAGTGCATCAAAGTTATCTAAACCACCCGAAAGAACCCCAGCTGACCGACCTTTGAGCCATGACCTCTCTCTCACCAATCACAATCTACCCGGTTGGTAAAGCCTCTTTAGTAGCTAGAGTCGTCTCTTGGTCCTGAAAAGACAATGTTACAATTTTGATGAGTTTTGCGAACTCAATGAGTGAACCATCATTGATGAGTTCACCAGATCATACGCACATATCACATAATTCACAAATATTCATTCACTGGATTCAATTTTATGATGTCATATACATGAGACTCACATTCGTTGCTATTGTTGTGACCGAGTAGCTATCACATACTTATACACAATTACTGGCCCATAGGGCTCAGTCGGAACAGAATCTCATAGCAGAGCTCTGTGCACAAAACATATATCACGGAGTCAAGCTCTACGTGGAAGCGCTTCATTAGCCACTCGAGTCACAACGCCTTTATCTGAACATATGCACTTTATGAAATGCACCACATACGGATCTTGCCACATCAGATAACCACATGCAATACTTAATCAGAACTCATCATCATCGGACCTAAGTCTGACATTCAACTATTGTTGAGAAACCACATACTATACAGAATTTCAGATCAAACAAAGTACTTTAAATACCATATCCACATAACAATTTCCTCAGACTTTAAGCCCGGAATTTAATCAAATCACAAATACATTATAATTTAGAAGCTAACACATCGAACAATTTCAAAACAAATCAATCCTAGGAAATCATCTAGGTTGACTCACAAGTTTTCTCCCGAAGTTAATGCCTGGAAGATCCAGCAACGTCTGGAGGTCGACGTTCCAGTGGCTCCTCTATAACAAATAACATACACATATCACAATTTGTACCTTTGATAGTATTAAATAATGCACACATATGAAATGAATTATGTATAATGCATGTTCATGATAATCTCGGGCATCACTCCTAAAATCCTTCTTAACACCATCCCCCTACCAAATTCACTTAAGTATAACTAACACTTTGGTTTATGCCTCGTTAGAACCATTGAAAACACAACTCATTACTCAATGGCTTACTTTCAGACTTTTTGAAACACCCCTTTCGGGTTTACCATTCACATTCAATAAGAAGGCGAAGCTTGTGAAATTTTGTTCCACTCTCTTTTTGAAAAGTGTTCCTCTATCTTTTATCTTTTCATTGACACCAAAATCACTCAATTTGGTTCCATAAATTGGAAGATATGTCACAAACATTCTCGGACTGTTCCTCTCCAAAACAATGTACTATATCGAACTTCCATCTAGAAATTGAACACCTTAGAGACTGGATCAAGATTTAGCTTCTTCATACGATTTGTAGCCCTATTACTCTAGTTTACTAAAAATGAAGAATCACCTCAATTAGAACCCTACATACCAAGATATCATCAAAATACTGAAATATGTTCAGTAAAATATCCAGTTCATGCTCCTTCCACTGATACCCTTACTTTGATTCAATTAATCATTTTCAATTTGACACCAAAAACCATAAATATTTGTGGAGAGGTAAAGAAATGTGTTAGGAATCCAATGCTTCAAAAATCAGGTCATTTGGAAGTCTAGAGAAGAAGTTATGACCAAAGGAATCCAGTCCAGTCTGTTTTTGCCTTTGTCTTAGTTTTTCTATCGTCTCATTTCCATCATCTGCTTTTCTATCATCTCATTTCCATCGTCTTCTTTTCTATCATCTCATTTCTATCGTCTGCTTTTCTATCATCTCATTCTACTTTTCTATCTTCTCATTTCCACCGTCTGCTTTTCTATCGTCTCATTTCCACCGTCTGCTTTTCTATCGTCTCATTTCCACCGTCTGCTTTTGTATCGTCTCATTTCCACCGTCTGCTTTTATATCGTCTCATTTCCACCGTCTGCTTTTCTATCGTCTCATTGCCACCATCTACTTTTCTATCGTCTCATTTCCACCGTCTGGTTTTCTATCGTCTCATTTCCACCGTCTGGTTTTCTATCGTCTCATTTCCACCATCTGCTTTTCTATCATTCATAACTTTTGACTCTGATATCCAAATTTTTCATATAATATACCGTTGGAAAGATAAAAGAAAGATCTACAACTTTTCACAAGGTAACTTCACCAAAATATATCTAGATCAAGTCCATATTTTCTCCTGAAATCAGAACATGAATTTTTTTACAATCAGCTTTCAACGCCCTGCACCCTATTCTCAACTTCATTTTTTAGACTCTTAGAGACAGAAATGAAATTCGATATCTTCATACAAAATGTCGCCATGTGTCTCTAGTTTAATTCAATTTAAGAATCATCTCATTTGAACATCCACAGAAAACGTTATGGCTAAAAGACTGAAACATACTCAGTGAAAGAAATTTCCAGATTTTCAAACTTTTAATATTTTTACATCACCAAGACACCAAAAGTTTTCTCAAAACTAATTTAACACTATAACTGCATTTATTTCTTCTCAACTACCCAATATTTATGAACAAACGCATAAATGACATTTTTCATGCAGATGACAGTAATTTATCAACTTTATTTCACAAATCCCTAACTGTAAGGGATTTCTTCACCACTTACCTGCTGAAAACTCTAAAATCTTCAAGCCCTAAACTTCACATGTTTTTCGTACTTCTCTGAGCACAATAACCAGCTTCTCCCTTTTTTTTCTCAGGACAAAGGACACAAATGGTAAAGTAGGTTTGGTGAAAGAAAGGAAAAAAACACAGAATTCTTTTAGAAGGTACTTGTTGGAGAACTCTGAGTTTCAAAAGGAAATTTGAGAAAGATGATAATGAAGAAGGGACTTGGACAAGACTTAACCTATCCACTCTCAAAGAATAGTAACCTACTCCTAGTAAAAGTACAAAAGCCTAAGTGACACTTGTCACTTACTCAATACCCAAGTTCTAACTTAGTTTCTTTTGAAACTAACTCCCTTGACTGTCATCTTTATAATCCAACTATCTCTAAAGCTTCTTCTTTTTTGTATCTTGTCTCTTATTAATATAGATATATATATATATATATATATATATATATATATATATTCATGAATGCATATATATATTCAAATCGATCCAATTATACCCGGAATTATTCATGAATGCGTGTATAATTATTTTAATGTGCAAATAAATTCACTATTCATGTATAAGTGTATGGCATATCATGCATGAGCATGGAAGTGCATCTAACTCTCATTAGTCACTCCCATTTACCATTCTATCATTCCCACTACTAATAGGATGTTACAACTCTCCCTTCCTTAAAGAAATTTCGTCCTCAAAATTCTTACCTGCTTGCTCAAATAGGTGGGGATATTGTCTCCTCATATGCTCCTCTGTCTCCCATGTTGCTTCTTCTGTTGCGTGGTTCCTCTAAAGGATTTTTACCAATGGAATAACTTTGTTCCTCAACTGCTTAATCCGTGATCCCACAATCTTTATCGGCTCTTCGACATAGCTTAAGTTACTAGCAACCTCAATCTCCTGAGCCGGTACCACATGTGTCAGATCCGATCGATATCTTCAGAGCATACTCACATCAAACACATTATGCAATTGAGACATCTCATCCGGTAAAGCTAACTTATAGGCCAAAGGTCCTATCCTCTCAATGACCTCATAAGGACCAATGTACCTAGGGCTCAACTTGCCCTTTTTACCGAATCTCAAACTCCTTTACAGGGTGACACTCTCAAGAATACTCCATCTCCTACACTATACTCCATATCTCTCCGATGTTAATCCACATAACTCTTCTGTCTATCTTAAGCCGTTTTAATTCGGCTCCAGATCAATTTCACCTTATCTACTATATCCTGAATCAACTATGGGCCTTCAACCATTCTCACACCCTCTTCATTCCAATACAAAGGCGATCGACATTGTCTTCCATATAAGGCCTCATATGGTGCCATTCCGATGCTACTGTGATAATGGTTGTTATAAGCAAATTCAATCAAAGCTAGATACTGATCTCATGCTCCTCTAAACTCCAATACACAAGCTCGAAGCATATCCTCAATAGTTTTGATTGTCCTCTCACTCTGTCAATCTGTCTGAGGATGAAATGTTGTACTGAAGTTTAGCTTAGTACCCATAGTAGACTGTAAACTTCTCCAAAACCTCGAAGTGAATCTAAGATCCCTGTCCGATACTATAGACACTGGAACCCCATGCAGTCTCACCACCTCATTCACATATTTTTGGGCTAACTGATCAAGTGAGTTATTCTCTCTTACTGGTAAGAAATGGGTCCATTTAGTCAACCAGCCCACTATGACCCATATAGCATCGTGCTGCCTCGGAGTTTTAGGCAATCCCATAATAAAATCTATAGTGATCCGTTCCTATTTCCACTCCGGAATAGGCAACGAATGTAACTTCCCTACTGGAGCTTGGTGCTCGGCCTTGACTTGTTGACAAGTCATACATCTAGATATCTATTCTGCCACCTGTTTTTTCATTCCAGGCCACCAGAAATGTTGCTTCAATGAGTTATACATTTTGGTAGTACCAGGATGCATAGCGTAGGCGGCCATATGAGCTTCCTCAAGAATCTCTTTCCTCAGATCATCTACATTAGGCACACACAACCTATGTCTCAACCACAAAGTCTCATCCCTCAACTCAAACTCGGAATCCAGATTTGCCTTCACTTTCTCAATAAGCTTTACCATATCAGAATCTTTGTTCTGTATTCTTCTGATTCTATCATGTAGCATTGGCCTCAACTTCAAAGTAGCAATTAGTGTCTCATCTTGCTCTAGATTCAGCTCTACATTTTGAGCTCTCAATTGAATCAGATTAGGTAACCTTGATAACTGAATCTGAGTTGTACTGATATTAGACTTCCTGCTCAAAGCATCTGCCACCACATTAGCTTTCCCTGGGTGGTACTCAATAGTGCAGTCATAATCTTTCAATAGCTCAATCCATCTCCTTTGCCTCAAGTTCAACTCCCTCTGACTCAGCAAATATCTCAGACTCTTTTGATCAGTGTAGATCTGGAAAGTCTCCCCATATAGATAATGTCTCCAAATCGTTAGAGCAAAGACAACTGCAACTAGCTCTAAATCATGTACCGGATAATTAATCTCGTGAGACCTTAATTGTCTCGACGCATAGGCAATCACCTTGCCATACTGCATCAATACACATCCTAAACCTTGATGCGATGCATCACTGTACACCACATAACCTCCAGTACCCTATGGAATAGTCAATACTAGTGCAGTAGTCAACCGATATTTCAACTCCTCAAAACTCTTCTGACACTCCTCACTCTATCTAAACACCACATTCTTCCTCAGAAGTTTAGTCAGAGGGGCTGAGATCAAAGAAAACCCCTCGATAAATCTTCGATAATATCCAGCCAATCCTAGGAAGCTTTGTAGCACCCCCTTACCGAAGGGTACACACCGGGACACTCGTGGGTCATCCCGATACGTATCTTACAATAAGGGAGGGCTACGATCGGTCACTTCACTGCAGTACTCTCATGGCATCATATTTATGAAACCATAATATAAAAGTCACTATATTTTGAAACCAAATTTGCTTTCTCATAACACTTCATCAAAACAGAAATTTACATAACTATCAGTTTTCCACTGTCTAAAAACATTACTCCAAAAAGGAAACTGATACAAAAATCTAACTAGGTCATCCACCAAAAATCTCAGCTGACCGACCTGTATGCCATGACTTTTCTCGCCACACGATCTACACAGCAGGAAAAGTCTCTCTCTCTGGAGCTAGGAGTCTACTCTCTCAATCCTGAAAAATAGTTGCAATTTTGGGTGAGTTTGCGAACTCAATGAGAAACCATCATCGATGGTTCACTCAATTCATGCATTACGCAAATAGCATACAAATTATCACAATAGCACGTTCAGAATATCATATAGCAATGTATAGATTTTCACAATAGCATATTCAGAGAGATTACAAAGTAATATCACATAGATGTAAGGCATGTTGCCTCTTTCCCAATCCAGAAATCAATTCAATGCACAAATACCTGAGTACAAGACATTTTTCATTTTATTTCAGTGTTGTGACTGAGCGCCTGTACTGTCCCACTATTGGGCACATTGATCGGTGAGCCTGAGGCTCTTAACTGTCCCATAATGGGCGCATTAACGTTGAGCTCATACCTCTGTACTGTCTCTTTTTGGGCTCATTAAACGTTGAACTTATCGCTCTGTACTGTCCCTTTTCGGGCGCATTAAACAGTAAACGTGTCTTAGGGGTAGGAGAGCCCTCTGGGTATGCACTACTTCTCACACGTCTGAGAAATAGGAGAGCCCTCTGGGTATGCACTATTCTCTTTTGAGCGCGAGGCTCTTTTCCAGTAATCGAGCATGTAGCTCTCGATGGCAGCTTCAGTCACATACGTTATTAATCAATCGTTCATAGAATACATTTATCACATGCAATCAGATCCAATTTTATCGAAAACAGTCATATCATTCTCATGCCTTCACAAACAGTTTGTACTATCAATATCAAGCACCCAATTCCTCGGACCTTCGATCTGAGGTTTCATACATAACAGTTCACATATACGATCATTGTTTTCCACAAAATTCAGAGTACATAACATTTAACAATCAAAGATTGAGGAACCAACTAGGTTACTCACCTGTAACTTCCGAGCTACTGCCTGGAAGTCCCAGCAATGTCCGTGGAATGACGTTTCAACGGTGCCACTATAACAGTCAAATAATCACCTATTACTAAATGCTTAATCAGAAAGATTCAATGATGCACATGTTTTAAGTAAAAGATGTACGATGCATGTTCATGATCTTCCCGACGCTATTTCCCCAAATTCCACTTTCTTTTATCTCGAAACCAATTTTTCATTCTATAACCACTATCACATTTAGACAATACCCTTAAATTCTCAAGAAAGACCTCAAAGCCAAATTACTATTTACTTGGTCAAATTCACCCATTACACTAAGTCTCTAAACCCCAAAAGCATTTCATTTAATTCATAAGTCTTCAAATTATACTCCAAGTATCAAGAAACAATTATTAGGTTGAAACAAAACCTATCCTCAACTTTCCTTCAATAATAGAGATACTACTAAATTGAATTCAAACTTTCTTTCTTCACCCCAATTGTAGACCTCTTTCTCTAGTTCATAACGAATCAAAAATCACCTCAATTGGAGGTCTACATCATTAGAAATGACCCAAAAACCAAATTACATCAGTTCAGAACATCAATCTCGTCCCGGAAAAAGGACGCATGTCGCAACGTCCCATTCGTCGCGTCATCTAAATATCCGCTTGTCGCGACGTCTAACTTGCTGCTCGTCGCGACGAGCAGTTAACCGCTCGTCGCGACGAGTATGAGCGGGTTCTGATTCGTCTTCTCCGACCATTTTTTTACCTCTCTCTCTCTAAAATAAGTCATAACTCACTCAACTACCCCAATCTTTCACATTAAACATCATAAATGCATTAACTAACAAAAAAATAACATACAAGCCATTTACTTACCAAATCAAGCCTTCAATCTTCAAACTCCCGAAAATCTCCCAACTCCTTTAACACCTACGGCTCCCTCACTAAAACATCAAAATCTTCATCGTCTTTAGGGTTTTCGATGATCTTTGCATAAAGAAGGCAAGCATCACTTGGACAACAAAAGATCACACACTAAGAGGAGGAAAGGAGAATCAATCAAAGGAGAAAGGATCATGCCCTAGGTGGAGGAGAAATCAATTTTCTACCAAGTGATTTTCGCAACTTCCAAAGAAGACATTTAAACCCTAAGGCATTTAAAGGGGTTGCTCTCATCTCTAACATTGCCATTTATCATTTCCTCTAACACTCTTTCTCTTTTCAAAATCATTTCTAGTCTAGGTTAACTCCAATTTCCAATGGTTCACATTTTTATTTCCTCAAATTCCAGTATCTATTTTTCCCATTACCATTGAACATTTATACCAGTACTATAAAGTCAATCAGTCCGTTACTCGGAAAATTTCCGGCCCGGACATTACTTAGAAAATTTCCAGAAAATTTTCTAAGGTTCACTATCAACTGATGATCACTCTAAACAGTTCCAATTCAACTATTCAAACCCAATTATTCCATAATTCTGAAACAAATCATAATCAAACATACATGCCAGAACATGCCATGAATGCATGTACATATAGATGCATGTGCAAAATGTCACATTCCTCTAAAATTAGAGGCCAAATGAATGCTCATATCAATTATGTCATCTAACCTACTAGCCCATTCCAATTTACTAATTTACCCTTCCCATCGGTGATGGGATGTTACAAGCTTTGGATATCCGACAAATTTCTCGGAGCTTCCCAATTCATCACTGCCTCTATCTTCTTTTGATCTGCCTGTATGCCGTCTCCAGTCACTATATGTCCCAGAAATACTACCTGGTCCAACCAAAATTTACACTTACTGAATTTGGCATACAACTGCTTCTCTCTCATAATCTGTAAAATAATTCTCATATGCTCAGCATGCTCCTCCCTGCTTCTTGAATACACCAAGATATCATCAATAAATACTATCACAAATCGATCCAGGTAGAGCTGAAACTCCCTATTCATCAGGGTCATAAAAGCTGCTGGGGCGTTAGACAGCCCAAATGGCATCACTAAGAACTCGAAGTGCCCATACCTGCTTCTGAATGCACTCTTAGGGACATCAACATCAGCTATCCTCAACTGATAGTACCCTGACCTCAAATCCAACTTAGTAAACACCTGAGCTCCCTGCAACTGATTAAGTAAATCATCGATTCGAGGCAGTGGGTATTTATTCTTCACTGTCACCCTATTAAGCTGCCTATAATCGATGCATAGCCTCAAAGTCCCATCTTTCTTCTTCACAAACAGTACTGGAGCTCCTCAAGGTGAAACACTAGGTCTTATGAAGCCCTTTTCTAACAACTCCTGCAATTGAGCTTTCAGTTCCTTCAGTTCCACAGGTGTCATCCTATATGGAGGAATAGATATAGGAGCAGCACCTGGAACTAAATCAATTGTGAACTCAGTCTCTCGATCTGGCGGTAAACCAGGTAACTCTTCCGGAAACACATCTAGGAATTCCTTAACCACTGGAATGTCCTGTGTACTCTACTCAGCCCTTGTATCAATGATGTGGGCCAAATAGGCCTCACATTCCCCTTGCATCGACCTCAAAGCACTCATGAAAGATATCATCTTAGTCGGCATCGCTGACTAGCTCCTCGAATATCGTCTTGGTCGACCAGAGATTCCAAAGATTACCTCCTTGGTGTAGCAGTTCATGATGGCCCTATGGGCAGTGAGCCAATCCATACCCAAAATCACATCTATCTCCCTCAACTGCAATACTATCAGGTCTGCCACCAATTCTGCTTGATCAATGTTAACTAAGCACCCCTTATATACCTCACCAATAATAGTAGTACTACCTAGAGGTGTACTCACCTCTAGCCCATATTGCAGTAACTCCTTATCACAATGCAATTTACATGCCAAATGCGGTGCGATAAAGGAGTGTGTGGATCCTGGATCTAGTAGTGCAAATGCCTCCAAATCATAAACAAGAAGCGCATCTGCAACCACATCTGGGGAGTCTTAGGCCTCCTGCCTGGTCATAACATAGACCCTAGCCTAGGACTATGGTCGGTTGCCCTGTCCCTCAGGCCTTATGGAAGAACTCCCAGCTTTCCCTTTGCTTCTACCTCAGCCTCTCTGTCCAGATCCACCACCTCTACTCTGCTGGACTGTAGTATTACTCCCAGATGGCCCACTGACAGCAGACTGAGTTTCTAAAATCTCTGGGCAATCTCTAATCTGGTGGTCCACGGAGCCGCATTTAAAACAAGCTCCCGTCGATCTCCATCACTCACCACCATGCCTCCTCTCACAATACTCACAAACTGAAACCGATTACAGTGAGCCTCTACCATCGCCACCAGGACAACTCGCCTTTGTCTAGATCTGACCGTTGGATCTACCTGAGGATCTGAATGGTCTATTCTGGCCCTTACTAAAGCCCCTGCCAGAACTGCCCTGACTCTCACTAGGCCTCTTTCCTCTGGACCCTTGCCCTGTCTCTGCTTGTTTCTCCTTCATCAGTTGTTCAATTCTAATTGAGGCAGCTCTCATCTCAGTGAAAGTGCCCATATCTGACCTCACCAACCTTGTTCTGATCTCCATGTTAAGCCCATTCTCAAACCTCCTGCACTTATCTTCTTCTGTAAGGATTAGAGCAGCAGCATAACCCATCAATTCGTTGAACCGGACCTCATAATCAGCCACCGACATCTTGCCTTGCTTCAATCCCAAGAAATCTTGCATCTTCATATCCAAGTAGACCTTGGGCATGTAATTGTCTCTCAAGAGTCTCAGAAAATCTTCTCACTTCAATTGACAAGGCCTGGTAGTACTGCCTGGAACAGTCTTCCACCACTGGTATGCTGAGTCATGTAGGAGAGACACTGCATAATCGAACCTCTCATCAGGCTAGCAATCCATCTGATCAAATACCCTTTCTGTCCTCTCTAACCATCCCTCTGTCTCAGCAGGGTCAGTGCTGCCATAGAAGTCTACAGCTCCCTACTTTCGCAGCCTATCATACCTCCTCTCCCTTCTCTCGAAAACTCTAGGAGGCAACCCCTCAGATCGAGGTAATGAGAACTCTCTACTAGCTCCTACAAATCCTTGGTCAGCTGGTTGATCAATCTAATCACCTAGGGAAGATGACCTATAACAAACAATAGCTTCAATCATTATCCGCATGTTTTAAGATAATTTATACCTAATATTCCTATATGTCCCAACAGATACCAAACCATGCTCTGATACCACCTAATTGTAGTGCCCCCTTACCGTAGGGTACCCACTGGGATGCCCATAGGGCATCTCGGCACATATTATACGATAAGGGCACGCTACGATCGATCACTACATTCACTTTGTATGGCATGGTAACATAATTCACTTAAAGCATCATAACAAGATCACAATATTTTAAAACCAACTTTTTCCTCATTACATTTCACAAAATCGAAATCTACATTGTCTGTCAACATTATCCATATGTACATCATCAGAAACCTAATACAATATTGCTACATGAATGAGGAAAGTGCATCAAAGTTATCTAAACCACCCGAAAGAACCCCAGTTGATCGACCTTTGAGCCATGACCTCTCTCTCACCAATCACAATCTACCTGGCTGGTAGAGCCTCTTTAGTAGCTAGAGTCGTCTCTTAGCCCTGAAAAGACAACGTTGCAATTTTGATGAGTTTTGCGAACTCAATGAGTGAACCATCATTGATGAGTTCACCAGATCATAAGCACATATCACATAATTCACAAATATTTGTTCACTGGATTCAATTTTATGATGTAATATGCATGAGACTCACATTCGTTGTTATTTTTGTGACCGAGTAGCTATCACATACTTATACACAATTACTGGCCCATAGGGCTCAGTCGGAACAGAATCTCAGAGCAGAGCTCTATGCATAAAACATATATCACGGAGCCAAGTTCTACGTGGAAGCGCTTCATTAGCCACTCGAGTCACAACGCCTTTATCTGAGCATGCACTTTATGAAATGCGCCACATACGGATCTTGCCACATCAGATAACCACATGCAATACTTAATCAAAACTCATCATCATCGGACCTAAGTTCGGCATTCAACTATTGTTGAGAAACCACATACTATACAGAATTTCAGATCAAACAAAGTACTTTAAATACCATATCCACATAATAATTTCCTCGGACTTTGAGCCTGAAATTTAATCAAATCACAAATACGTTATAATTTAGAAGCTAACACATCAAACAATTTCAAAACAAATCAATCCTAGGAAATTATCTAGGTTGACTCACAAGTTTTCTCCCGAAGCTAATGCCTGGAAGATCCAAAAACGTCTGGAGGTCGACATTCTAGTGACTCCTCTATAACAAATAACATACACATATCACAATTTGTACCTTTGATAGTATTTAATAATGCACACATATGAAACGAATTATGTACAATGCATGTTCATGATAATCTCGGGCATCACTCCTAAAATCCTTCTCAACACCATCCCCCTACCAAATTCACTTAAGTATAACTAAAACTTTGGTTTATGCCTCGTTAGAACCATTGAAAACACAACTCATTACTCAATGGCTTACTTTCAGACTTTTTGAAACACCCCTTTCGGGTTTACCATTCACATTCAATAAGAAGGCGAAGCTTGTAAAATTTGAGCCCACTCTCTTCTTGAAAAGTGTTCCACTCTCTTCTTGAAAAGTGTTCCTCTATCTTTTATCTTTTCATTGACACCAAAATCACTCAATTTGGTTCTGTAAATTGGAAGATATGCTACAAGCATTCTCGGACTGTTCCTCTCCAAAATAGTGTACTATATCGAACTTCCATCCAGAAATTGAACACTTTAAAGACTGGATCAAGATTCAGCTTCTTCATACGATTTGTAGCTCTATTACTCTAGTTTACTACAAATTAAAAATCACCTCAATTGGAACCCTACATACCAAGATATCATCAAAATACTAAAATATGTTCAGTAAAATATCCAGTTCATGCTCCTTCCACTGATACCCTTACTTCGATTCAATTAATAATTTTCAATTTGAGACCAAAAACCATAAATATTTGTGGAGAAGTAAAGAAATGTGTTAGGAATCCAATGCTTCAAAATCAGGTCATTTGGAATTCTAGAGAAGAAGTTATGACCAAAGGAATCCAGTCTGTTTTTGCCTTCGTCTAAGTTTTTCTATCGTCTCATTTCCATCATCTGCTTTTCTATCGTCTCATTTCCATCGTCTGCTTTTCTATCGTCTCATTTCCACCGTCTACTTTTCTATCGTCTCATTTCCACCGTCTGCTTTTCTATCGTCTCATTTCCACCGTCTACTTTTCTATCGTCTCGTTTCCACCGTCTGCTTTTCTGTCATTTATAACTTTTGACTCTGATATCCAAATTTTTCATATAATATACCTTTGGAAAGATAAAAGAAAGATCTACAACGTTTCAGAAGGCAACTTCACCAAAATATATCTGGATCAAGTCCATATTTTCTTCCGAAATTAAAACACGAATTTTTTTACAATCAGCTTTCAACGCCCTGCACCCTATTCTCAACTTCATGACCATTTTTGAGACTCTTAGAGACAGAAATGAAATTCGATGTCTTCATACAAAATATCGCCATGTGTCTCTAGTTTAATTAAATTCAAGAATCATCTCATTTCAATATCCACAGAAAACGTTATGGTTAAAAGACTGAAAAATACTCAGTGAAAGAAATTTCCAGATTTTCAAACTTTCAATATTTTTACATCACCAAGACACCAAAAGTTTTCTCAAAACTAATTTAACACTATAACTGCATTTATTTCTTCCCAACTACCCAGTATTTATGAACAAACGCATAAATGACATTTTTCATGCAGATGACAGTAATTTATCAATTTTATTTCACAAATTCCTAACTGTAAGGGATTTCTTCACCACTTACCTGCTGAAAACTCTAAAATCTTCAAGCCCTAAACTTCACATGTTTTTCGTACTTCTCTTAACACAATAACCAGCTTCTCCCTTTTTTTTTCTCAGGGCAGATGACACAAATGGTAAAGTAGGTTTGGTGAAAGAAAGGAAAAAAACACAGAATTCTTTTAGAAGGTAGTTGTTGGAGAACTCTGAGTTTCAAAAGGAAGTTTTAGAAAGATGATAATAAAGAAGGGACTTGGACAAAACTTAACATGTCCACTCTCAAAGAATAATAACCTACTCCTAGTAAGAGTACAAAAGCCTAAATGACCCTTGTCACTTACCCAATACCCAAGTTCTAACTTAGTTTCTTTTGAAACTAACTCCCTTGACTGTCATCTTTATAATCCAACTATCTCCAAAGCTTCTTTTTTTGTATCTTGTCTCTTATTAATATATATATATATATATATATATATATATATCTTTCTCAATACTCCATAGTCCATAGTTTTCAAAATTCTCAAAAATTCTCAAATCAATCCAAATATACCCGGAATTATTCATGAATGCATGTACAATTATTTTCATGTGCAAATAAATTTACTATTCATGTATAAGTGTATGGCATATCGTGCATCAGCATGGAAGTGCATCTAACTCTCATTAGTCACTCCCATTTACCATTGTACCCTTCCCACTAGTAATGGGATGTTACAGGTCATCTATTAAGTCAATACAACATAGTTTCAATGTCACTCTACTATCTAGAAAGCTCAAGTTTTACATGTAAACCCATTCATCAAGTTTATGCATTCATCGTTATTAACTAAATCTCACGCATAATACTCGAACTCATTCAATGATTAAGAATCTGAAAGAAAGCTAAAACACTTAAGATGTAAGAAAAATAGAAAATATTTTTGTAATTTTTTAGAATTATTTTTTTTTAAATTTTATGGTTTATTTCATGTAAAATATGCAACTAAAGTGAAAATTTTCTCAAGTCAAGAAAGAGCAAGAAGGTGCGGCAATTTGCCCCTTAAAAGATAACATAAATCTGAACCTAGACTACCATGATAATCCTAAGACATGATAAACTGACTATTGATGAACGTAAACGACTCTAAATTAATTCCTAAAGATATATGAAAATATGAGTGTATCGGGAATCAACTGAGGCATTACAAAGATTTTATTGAACACCAAAATCCCTTGGATTTTTGTGAAATGGATAATGGTTAATTTGATGAGGATGATGATGAAGTATATTAAGAGATTGAATTGGAGTTCAATAATCAAGTTATTCGAATAGAAGATGTAGATATATCATCATTCTGTGGGAGAGATGTTAATCCCAATATAGTGCAAGTGGATGAAGCCCAAGCCAATCTTATCATACAAATAGATGAAGACTATACTCAGGGTGAATTAAATGACAATGATGATATTTTGTCCGAATATATTAGTGATGAAGAATCAAATTATAATGTAATTAATGATGATGATTTTCAAAATCTTAATCACGATGATTGAACGTAAATAAATTGTTTATATTCTTTGAAATGTAATGTTTATGTTTGAGTTATGTTAATTCTTATTATTGATATCTCAATTATGTTAATGCATATTGTTGATTATTTACTTATGTTTATGTGGAATGTTAGTGTTTGAGTTATGTTATGCAGAATGTTGGTGTATGTTTTACCTTATGTATGTTCGTGTGTTTTTTAGTTACGTTTTTTTTAGAATAATGATGTTGAGTTATGTTATGTGGAATGTTGGTTAGTATTTGAGTTATGTGTTTCAGAATGTTGGTGTGAGTTTAAGTTATGTTATTGAATAATGTTGGTGTTTGAGTTGTGTTATGCAAAATGTTTACGTATGGGTCAATTTTGTTTCAGCATAATGTTGTGTCTATTTGAGTTTTGTTTCAGCAGAATGTTAAACTTATATTCATGTGGAATGTTGATGTTTGAGTAAAGATTACGTGTTATGTTGACATTTTATTTATAGATATTCAATATAATGAGATCTGGTCGAAACAAGAGAAAGAGGGTGGTAATTACCGAAGAGGTTCCTCCCCCACAATAACCAAATTAATCTGGCCCTATCGAACAATACAGTTATGCTTAAGTATATATTGACATGTTTAATGTGTTTTTTCTTATCATTATTCTTTTGTTATTAGGTTCCAATATTGGCTTATGAAAAAGAGGTAGAGGTATCACTAAAGTTTCTAAGTTGCAATGTATGAATGTTGCAATGAACAACAAGTTGTCTATGCATATTGACCTCAAGCAACGCCGTCTTGTTAACAAGATCCAATCAACAAAATTGTCTAGTGAGTTAGGAGTCATTGTCAGGAATGAATTGTCTTGCCTTCAGCATGGTAGGAAGTTGAAGGAAGGCAACTTGCTACAAAATGTTTTGGACAAAGTTTTGGTAACTTTTTAATTAATTTTATTATATGTAATTTTGTTTTACTTATTTACACAGTAATTTAACTTATATGTGTGTTCAAAGATGAATCTCAATATCATCGATGTCGAGAACCGTGAAATTTCAAGATTTATGAGTTCACTATTGAAACAAAGGGCAAAGGATCATCGTTATCAACTTTATAAATACTACAAGTCTTTTCCTTCAAATAGAGAGGTAAAGAGACATGTTCTAGAACGAGTTGCTCGAAAAAATTGGAATAAAATGTGTGATTATTGGGCCTTTACAAAGGTTCAAGTTTGTCTTCTTTTCTTTACATTTCCTTCCATTAATTTTGTTTTGCATTTAATGACTATTTTTTCTTTATTTAGGAAAAGCGTGAGAAAGCCAAGGTTAACTGAGTAATACTGAAAACTCCTCACAATACCGGATCCAAATCATTCGTTGTTATACAATAAGAATTTGTAAGTTCCTTGTTTAGAATTTATTATTATATTAGTTAATACAATATAATCTATTGTGTTTAATTTTTTAATTCATATTATGAGTCGACTCAACTACATAGACAAGAGTATGATAGGATGACACTCTACAAACTGACACACTATAAGGAAGGTGAAGGCTGGACGTCTGAAGAAGCCCATAATAATTATGTAAGTACAAAATTTTAATTTTATAGTTTATTTATTTATGTGATACTAAATAATAATATTTGAATTACATATCGATTTTGTGTTTTTAATTCTAGGACAAAATGCAAGATTTGTTGCAGAGATCATTGTTTGATGGGAATAAGTGGATGACATTTGTAACAACATTCTTGGTACAAGATCAAGGTATATCAAAGTTCTTAGGTATGACGCTAAGCTATTTGGTTCATCATCGTCATGACTAGCATATGTAACGATGCTTTAAGAGGAGAACTGATCGCTTAAAACTCAATTACAATTTAGTAAAGAAAAGTTATATGATGCTAAAGAAAAATTACAACGTAATGAGCAAAGATAGACTGTGCTGAAAGAGAGTTGACCAAGCTTAAAAATACGATCAAACAATTACTTGGGTCAAACTATGTAAGTAGTAGTGACGATAAGGAGTCTTAGTTTGTAAATAAATCTTTTTTTTTCAGTTTTGTAATTAACTTTTAATTACATTTTATTTTTTATAAAATGCATTTAATTTTTAATTATTAAATTTTTTATTTTACTTAATTATTATTTAAACAATGTCACCAATACCTTTTAGCTACAAATACAAAATTGTCATAAAAATATTTTACGTACATTTGCTAAAACGTCTCTAATAACCTTTAGCTACATTTACAAAAACGTAGCTAAACATATTCTGCTATGTAAATAAATTGTCGGTAAAGATTATTACCTACGCCTATGCCTACTTTAACGTCGCAAAAAACATTTTGCAACAATATGTTGTCTTTTAGCAAAGAAACTAATCATCGCCAAAATCCTCTTCTGTTGTAATGCATGTTGCCAATTAACAAACTAGAAACATAAAAAAATATTTGAAGGAACCCTTACTTGCACCAATATCCACCATCCAAATAACAATTAACCAAGATTATAGATCTAAAATTTTAGGCTTCCGATTACAGCTTATACTCTGACTTAGATATGGATCCATTGAAGAAAGACTTTTTGGCTTAACATCTCTATGATGCACACAATTTTGCTCAAAGTACTAGTTTTATTGTTAAGCGAAAATCATAAAGGCTATTCCAATCATTTGGTGGTATTATTATAGATTCAATATTTTGGATGACTTTTTTAAATGACGACTAAATTGTCAATAACTGACATAATTTTAAATCTATTGCTTAACTTTTAAACAATTATTGTGTTTCAATCTTATTGTGACTTTAGTTCCAAATTGAATTTAAGGTTTTGAACTTTTAATCTAATACTTTTGGATATTGCCAAATTTAATTTGATTTTAGAAGTTTAAGGTTTATAATTTCAATTTTAAAATTTTAATCAATAATAATCAATAAAATTTAATGAAATTATAGAATTAAATATGACTATAATACTAGCATTGGAAAATCGATGTGGGATTAGGTCTCGCATATAATATATTAAAACGAAACCTTTTGTTTGATTTCTCAATATCCCTTAAAATTTTATAATATGATGAATGTATAAAACATAATAAAGCATGAATTGAAATTAGTATTTTATTGTGATGCTTAATCATTTTCTTATCGTTTCTCTCCATTTTAAAACCAACTTATCTCAACTACTATAGTCGCACAACTATTATAAAGAGTGGTTGGCAAGAATTGTCAACTCTATTGAAGTCTAAGTCTTTATAATAAGTTTTAGATCTTTTAGTAATTCAATTTTAACAAATTCTAATTTTAATTAAACTTTTATTATAATTATAATTTAATATCAATTGATCTTAAATAAAATCAAATATCTTATATTGTTTTATTTATTAATTATCTCATATTTATTCTTAAAGTTTTTCAAACATTACAACCAAGTTCAACTTGATTAAAATACATTTTTCTTTTCAACATGTTCTTTACGTGTGACCCATTAATTTTCAAATATATTAGCAATAGATATAAATTATAGCCCTAAAGCATATCTAGGATTAGATAAATTAAGATCTTTTAATTTATCTTTAATTTTCAATTAAATAATTTATATCCATATATCAATATTAGCTTATAGAAATATGTCATGATTATACAAATATCTAGAAATATTAAAGTGGTTCTAATTAACCCTTCATGCATAACTTTTCATAAAATTCAATTCTTTTATCATATAATATTCCAATCGGACATAAAGAAGGGAATTAATATTTACTTTATTTGAGTCTAATTATGTTAGTTCTCCACTATTAATAATTGATTCAATTAGTGACATTTAAAACTATTTTTAAAAGCTTTGTTCTACCTTATCCAAGAATTTTTGAATCAATACTAATCGCAAATAAAAGAATATTCTCTTTAATCACTTTAGGCGATAAATCCTATATTAATCACTCAATTACCTCCATATTGTTCTTCCTACATCTAGTGATTATCGATTGAGTTACCTTTGATCAAAGAGGTCATAAATAGTATTAAAAATATATCAATCCATATAGGAGATATCTTGGAAGTCTTAAATTAAAGAATCACTTATATAATTATCACAATGAGAATTTTATAGACATATAAATAATATTCTAAATGAAATTCTCTATAGGATCAATTTAGTGAACTTGTTCTCTAACAATCTAACAAGTATTCACTATTTATTTAAATATCTTCATACTTTAGTCAATAATATCTACTACTTCTTTAATAAAGAAAAACGTAACTTATGTTAGTCACTTTATATTTTATTAATGTTCAATCATAATAGAACAATAAATATGATCAATTTAAAGATAATATATATAAATACAATATGAATATTTTTGAAGAGAATACAATATAAATATTATAATTATGAAATTATCATAATTTTATTTATAATGTATATTTATTATATAGACTTTATTATATACGTCGAATATGTATAAGATAAAAAATCTAAACTATGAGTAACTGATTAATTATAGGGCATAGACCAACACTTAAATCATTGATCCTCATATTTATTTTTTAATTAACAAAATGAAAATTCAATAAATAATTTATGATCAATGTATGTGCCTTACTCTTCGGTATTTGGCGTGAATGATTTCTTGGTAGTTATGGAAGCCTCGTGTGATTAATAGGCTTCGAGCCCAAATTGCATCACTTTCATTGTTGATAAATAAACAGAATAGGGTTATAATTTCACATTGAAACTAAAAAATTCGAATGTAAACAGTTAAACAATAAGAATTATCAACCAAATGTTCCTTTTTTGTGGCAAGTAACTAGGTCAATTGTTTAACCACTTGTGGAAACAAACAGGATACTAGTTTCGTGTTCGCCAATGGGTCAAATTTGGTGATCATATTCGACTTGGTTACCTTCATATCGTAATTATGACACCCCTAGTCATGGACAGAAGTGAAAGAGTAGTAGCGTTGCTAGTCAATCGACTTCCATTCTTCTAACGATGCTGTTATCGACAAGGGTAATCAATCAACATCCTTATCTTTATTTTGCTGTTGACCACCATCAACCTCCTGAGCACAGTAAGTGATTAAGACCAAGTAGTAAATGAATAGTATTTCTCGAAATTAATGAAAAATTTTCTAACTTACGATTTTTAAGTAGCTAGCAATTTTTTTTTTATTAAATTCGAGGAAATTTGTTAGGTGGGTCAAGTGAGCACGCTTTTTGGATGGTTCAATTGACGCACTATTTTATAGGGGGACCAAGCGGGCGCATCTCATTATTGAAGGTCCTACTAATTTTCTATTTAAAGGTAAAACTTCAGCTGCCTCAGACTCTTATAAGAAAGGCTAGCATACAATCAAATCTGGAACCTAACCAAAATCAAACTCTAGTCTCAATCATCAAACCACAGCCCATAAGAGCAGCAAGCAATACTCGTTAAAACTTGCAAGGAATAGCTAAAGGTCGTCGTACAGCACTGTTCAATTTTTAGCTACACTTGAAATTTGTAGACGATCAAAATATTTTTTATTAATTGCTACAACATTGTGTAATTAGATTTCCAATATTAGATGGGAAACTCGAATATTTCAGTTTATTCGACAACTTGACTGATTGTGGAAAAAGTATCCCTATAACTTTATTTTAAATGTTCTTTTTCTATTTCTCACACTGTAGTATCATCAGTTAAGTTTCGATTATATAATTTATTTTAAATTTTAATCTTAAAATTAATCATTTTATTAATTAATTGGTCAGTTTTTGTAAACTAACTATTTTATAAACTAAAATAAATCAATTAATTTTATTTAACAAAATTTTCAATTGAATTCTTTTATGAGTAAGAATAGTATCATTTAATCATATTTTAAATTTTTAATTTTATTCAATCTTTAATCGATATTATGCTGATTTAATATCGAGTGAACCTTTAAATATTAAAATTTTGTCTTACCAATTTAACTTTCAATTCAATCTTTAATACAATGAATTTTGTGTTGTTTTGAAACTTTTTAAAATGCAATTAAACCCTACCCCACCTTAAGATTCACCAAAATAACATATAAATCTTATTTAAATTTTTTTGATCTCGAAAGAAAGTTATAAAGATTACCATTTTACGCAGATGATTTGTTTAGTAACAAAATATTTAAATTAAACTGAATTATCATCCACCTTAATTAGCCACGATTAATTAAAGACACACAACTAATGGAGAGAGTATCTCAAAACCATGTTCCTTCATCAAAGTTCAAATTGGTGATGATCTTTTCTACTTAGGAACAACTTGAAAAGATGCACAAGTCCTCGGAAATAATGTTTATGCCGCTGGCTTGATCGTTAGTTTAAAATAGATAAGATCCTTGGATTTATAATGTAGTACTGTATAACATTACAGCCATGGTCAACTCAGTGGAACGTGACAACTGCCGAATTATACAACTAAGGCATGATTGGGAGGATTCCCTCTGCGTAGAGTTCCGTTCCTTATTTCTGATTAATATAGCTTCGTACTTTATTCCATCCTCCCTTGACCATCTGTTCATTAATTGATACTGCAGTTTATCAAAAGTAATTGCAAATCAATTAGCGACACCCCAGAACTTCATATGTATATATATACGAGGCATGGAGAATGAGTATAAATAAGTTCTCATGAAGTAAAGAATATTCCACCTAAAGAGGAAATTAAAAGGAAGGCAACTTAATTACCGGTTGCAGTCAGTAGAAGGGCTAATGGTGAAGGGAATTCTGACCCCACACTTGCCGGGAAGTGCAGCGCCAAGACCATAGTTGATTCCGCGTATGCCGCTAGCCAAGGATTTCAAGCATCGGCAGACCTGTTGGCGGTCAAACTTGGTCTTGGCCGCGGCGTTCAGGCCCCTAACACCATTGCAGCATGCAGGAGATGGAGGTCCACGGCCTTGCAGATAGGGGAGGCATGACAACAGCGAACCCTGCACCTGACCACATGTTATCGCTTCACAGTGCTGCAGTGGCGCACCCACCAACACCATACATATAATCACTGCATAAGTCAGCTTCACGACCATAGAACTATCGCAAGCCATTACTTGATTACAAAAATTGTCTTTTGATTATCTTTGGAGTTATGAGCCGGCACAATATAAACTCCCATCTAGTTTGTGCTCTTTATATAGCTAAAGCTGGGGATGGAAGACCAAGAAATAGTTAGTTAGAAGTTGAGGGTTAATTCATTGATTCAATTCTTTCTTTTCTTTCAGGACCCAACATACGAATTGCTCTTGAAAGTGCAATGTCATTATTTCGTAGGAAACTAATTCAATTATATGTACTTGTTAGTTGTGGAGCATCATTGAGTCGGAATAGACCATGATGTTTTTATTCGGTAGTTAAAACGGATAAACCTTAAAGTTTTCACATATAAACAAAATGACCCAGTAACATCTTAAAAGTTAATTAAATGTCTAACATCTAACTTGGTCCTTATTATTTTTTTTGGTTTTAACCACAAGGTGTTCTAAGAGGGTCTCAATTTTAAAAAGATACCTTAAAGTCATCTATATTTAGACTAATCTCTGCTCTCATCAGATCAGATGATCCTTATTATTTAGTAGGCAATTAATTTATGCATTTAAAAACATATTATAATAGTTAATTTAATACTGTCTCCTAGTCCTATATTAAACGGAATTTGAATATTTTGAAGATAATATAATATAGTTTTGAAGTTCCTTGGGATTTATGGTAATTAAGTTCCTAGAGCCTGTTCACTTCCCACAAACCTCTTAAGAAATTTCAACGTATTCAAAGTTAGTGTTGCTGAAAAGTAATACTCCCTCCGATTCATAATAAGAGTCGTTTTAGATACATTTTAATTATTTAAAATAAGTGTCATTCTTGACTTTGTATGCATGTTTATAACTTTTCTTCCAAAATTAACATTTCGTTTCTCTCTCATCTTAATTATACAGATCACAATTTCAAGGCAATTTCTCTCACAATTTCATTTAATATGTTGATTACCGAGGTAATTTTATGGGAGTATTAATAAGGGTATATCTATAATTTTATTAGCTTTCTTAATAAACGTGTATTTTTCTAAAACGACTCTTATTATGAATCGAATGGAATAAATCATTTGTGAAAGAGAGATTGGAAAAACTTGAGATAATTACACTTATTATGATATCTAGATTTCCTTCATTTCTCAGTAACGTTGGCAATCAAGTGGGTAAGCACTTAATTACAAATATCGAATAAATGGGGCAAGAGGGGACCCTTGCCTCAATCATTTTGAACCTCTAAACAAATTAGTTGGCACCCATTAATCAAAGCACAAAAAGAAGTTGTTACATATTACCTCATCCAATTGATAAAGATAGGAAGGAATCCAAAGGCCTCCATAACACGCAAAACATAAAACTACAGTCCATTAATTCAAAGGCTTTATGAAAGTTGATCTTAAGAATGCAACTATTAATATTAGTCTTGTACTTCGTGAAAAACTTTACAGCTGGTAACATGTTATCAGCAACATTTTGACCCTGAATAAGCACAAATTGAGAAGGGTTTATCAGAGCTTTAAGCACTTTTAAGCTTATTACCCAATATCCTAGAAATTATCTTATAGGTCTAAAGTCTTAGAAACTTGAAGGATTTGACACCTTACGAATAAGGCATAAGTGAATTTTGTTAAACTCTCGAAGTAAAATGCCATTGGAGCAAAATTTAAGAATGGTTATAGATATAGATTTTATAAAGAAATTCTGTCTTCTAGAAAAAATTTGAACTTTCGGGACCTACTGCTTTATTGGCTTCTATCTTGAATAAAGTTTCATTAATGTCATTGATATGTATGTTTTAACTATATGGTGTAGCCATAGTTAGCAAGTATAAGTTGATTCCACAAGGCCCACTGCTTAGCTACCAGTTATTCACAAACTTAATTATCTATAATACTAATTACGATTGATTAAAAGGAAAAAATAAAATAACCACTCAAAAGATCAAAGCAAAGCAATAATTACGAAGAAAGAATCTACAAGTAAGTTAGATTTAGGTAAGGTATCCTTTAGGACTTCACCATGTTTGACTTCACCCTCATTTAATAAATAATTATAGTTTTTTAGACTAGTAAGAATTCTTAATTTAGATTACCTCGAGTAATATAACCTTTATTCTTAAATTGAATTAATTAAAATCTTGGTCTAACCAAAACAGCCTACATTAGTTTGTTTGGCTAATTTTGATGATAGGTTTTACCTTAATTTGGGAAGGCCTCATGCAAGCGCAACCTTTTTATGCTAACTATACAAATTATCTTTTGATCTCAATATATGAATAGAATTTTTAGATCTTCAATTCTCGTTCATTCAATTCAATCAATTATAAGAATATAGATAAATCTAAAAAACTAGAAATTCATTAAACCAAAGAATTGATTAATCTAACATATCACATCTTGTTCAATTCTTATTCTTCTTCTAAAATTGACTTTTTCTTGATGAACAGATGTTTTAAAAATGACATTTAAGTGACTCTTTTAAGCTTTCAAACTCTCCCGAGACCAAAAGCTCCTTCTCTACCCACTGCCTCCTCTCACTACAAGAAAATAACAAATTACCGACATAATATTAGTGACAGAAAACATTCCGTAGTGAATTAGAGATGGAAATGGATTATCCTTCGGTAAATTTTGACAAAAAATTAATATCCGTTGGTAAGTATAGAGGAAAATTATCCTTACGAGTCTCTCGACAGAATATAGTGACGGAACTTTAAAATTCATTGCAAAAGTAGGCGACAACGACTCACAAGAAAAATAAGCATCTTGAATACTGAAGGAACCATAATTCTCTTAGTAACTGTTGAATTGTTCATAAAATAAAATGACGTCATTTGGTTTTAATCCAAACGATGTCATTTTATTCACAGACTTAACAAACTCGAAGCCCCCTTCTCCCTCCCCTTAGTTATTTTCTCTCTTCTTCCCACCATTAACACCGTTGGTCCTTTCCGTCGATTGTTGCTTCGTTTTTGGTCCATTGTGCATCATTTTCAAGTAACAAAACTGTTGGGTTTATTTTGTCTCCAAAAAACGAAGTTGTTAAATGATTATATATATGATCGTGGGGTGGGTGGCTGTATTTCATTTGGATTATTAGTTTATGCATTTTTATGTTGAATTGTTAGTTTATTTGTGATTTGAATGTGTTGTTGTTCGTAAATAATGAAAAAATACAATTTTTTGTTATTAGTTAGAGATAATTCAGGTTGCCTATGAATTGTTCGATGAAAATCACTCTTAGGGGCATGTCAGTTGAATTAGAATTTGGGGCAACTATAGTGTTTTTAACTAATGCAATTTATCTTATTTTCTTAACAAATATTAGGACAATATCTGACCTTACTACTACCAATCCTACATCATTCCCTTTTCCACATAACCTTAGGCTTTCTTTGTATAAGGTTCAATAACTTTATGATACTCAATAACTTTATTAGTATCATAAAGGTTATAAAAGGCTCATTGATAGACTACTTTATTTGACAATGACCAGGCCATACATCTCTTATATTGTCTAACACCTCAATTAGTTTCTTTTTACTTTTAAGGAGCCTTATATGCAAAATACCTTTCATGTGCTAAGATATCTCAAAGGCACTATCTCAAAAGGTTTATTCTACCTAATGAAATAATATCTTAAATTAATTGGTTGCTCTGATGTCGATTGGCTTCACCTTTGGTGATGTAAAGATCTTTTGCTAACTATTATATCACCATGGATCATTCTCTTATTTATGGGAAAATAAAGCAACAAAATACAATTTCATGGTCCTCCACAGAGGCTTAATATATAAGCATAGCAACCATAACTTGTGAACTTCTATTGCTCAACTACTTTCTTCAAGATCTACGTCTTCTTATGTAGCTTATAGGAAATCTCCTTTGTGATAAAAAAAATGTACAATAAATGCCACAAATCCTTGTTATCATAAATGAATAAAATAACTTGATATTGATTGTAATTTAACCAGAGATAAGGTACAAGAAGGTTTTTTTAATATACTTCCTACATCCCTTTACATTTACAACTTGCAGATATAATGACCAAAGCCCTAAATCAAATGCAACATCAGTTTCAAGTTGGGTCTTATAGAGGCTTTAACTTAAGGGAGATGTGAAATATATAATAACATATTATAATTAATTTATAATTTTCACATGTACAATTAATTATAGTTTTTAGAAATTTGTTTAAGAGATAATAAGGAGGCCAGTTTTACTTGCATATAAGTATAATATAGCTATATTAATTGATGATGGCTTTTATATTCTTTCTCTCTCTCTTTTCATTTCTTCGGTAAATTCTTTTGATTTCTTATATTCCCCAAATTCGTTCAACATATGAAACGTAAAAACAAATGGATTAAAAGCAAAACCATAGTAAAAACAAACATTTTCATCAAATCAAAGCAACCAATGTTATCAATGTGTAAAGAAGAATAGACCTAGGGAGAAAGTAAATGTGTTGACAATGTAATATAAATAAAACACTAGGCTAATACCATAAATCACATAACTAGTAGCATACCGTTAATAAAGCAATAACAACTTTGTAGTAGTGATGGGCTGACGATAATTAGTGAGTGATGAAAACTTCAACATAGAGTAAGAAATGAGAGGACTATGCTCTAAGAGTGACATTAAAGATTTAAAGTGAAATGAGAGTTAGGGAAAACTAATAGGGAAATTATTTTTGTTTAATTTAATAGTTTTCTCAATTCTTATTTTCTGTTGGATATTTATTATAAACCATATTGATTAATATATTCCTAAAACTATTCATACAATTCAAAATGATAATTTAGTATAGCATTAAAATTTTTTTACTCTTTTATGATAGAAAATTCCTAGCTTTGGCTTTACCTACCATGCTTTGATTGTAGGACCAAACATAACAAATGTAAATGATGAATAGATATAATGAACTACTTGACTTTGGCTATGTCTCCTTGATCTCTTATGCTTTCAATATTGAATGTTTAATTAAAGATCAAGGAAACAAATAAATCACTAGAGTAATTAGTTATAAATTCATTCTTTTAAATATATTCATGCACCATTTCTATTTTTCTCATACATTTAGAGAAGTGCTCTAAACTTTTGATTTTAGATGCACCAAAAGAATAGTATAGAATTTAGTTGTTTATAAGTATATTTCATATTATTGTGTAAAACAATTATTGATGATTTTGTCAATTATAGTTGGCATAAACTATTAAGATGAGAGGGTTTTTAAATCCTTTTGAGTTCAAAATTAATTATAAGAGTAAAATGAAAAAATTAAACTTTAAACTTGCTTTAATATATGTTAGATTAGCAAACTTATATGAAAATATGTTAGAATTAATTCTACCTTTACTTGACTAATTTTGATGGAATTAACAAACTTAGGCACATCTCCATGATATTTAATAAGAGTCAAGAAAACAATTTAATATTTCAATTGCTAAGTTTTTTATTATGTTCTAGTTAGCTATATATTAAGTATAGATGCCATTTAAAGCTCCTAGTCTTTTTATAATTTATTCTAACTAAGATACATAGCTTGGATCTGTATGCAAACAATAATAGTATGTTTGGATCCATATGCAAACAATAATAGTATGTATCTCTGAAAGTTAGAGGTTGAAGAACCTCATACCATGGTCAATAATGCATGCATTGTTAGAGACATTGATATTAGAAGAATTAAAAAGGACAAAAATACAATCATCACCTAAATTAACACTAAACATAAAGGGATTTAGTTTAATTATGAACTTGAAGTAGAAAAACCAAAAGCTAACTTTACTAAAGGATCAAGAAACGCCATCAAATTTAATTAATGCAATTTATCTTATTTTCTTAACAAATATTAGAACAAGTGTATTATATTAAATACGAAACATTCTTTTTTGTAAGCCCTATATTGTGTTGAAGAACGTCGCTTATCCTTCTTCTTTGTAGTCTGAAGTTGTCTGTTCATCCAATTTAGTCGTCCAACTAATGTCTACCATATGTATTGCTTTAATAATAAGGAGGTTTTGATTTTATGTTGTTGTTTAGAATATTCTTATAATCATTGATGAATTTTTATGTTCTTTTTGAATAGTCTAAGTATTTACTGTATGTGGAATGAGTTTGAGATATTATGGATAATTTGAGGCATTAATAAACCCCTAAGATAGTATATAAGCTGGAAACCTGTGATGCAGCCCCCGTAAGGCTTATCGGTGAAAAAATTCTACGAGCCTAGGAGTGACAACAAGAACTTACTTTCTTGATTCACATGTGTAAACAATGCCAAGTACTATAGTATTGAAATCAATTGTAGGTGATTAATTCAAACATAAATACTTCAATTTCAATGTGATTAATGCAAACTTAATATTAACACAAAAAATTCATACATTTAATAGGCAAGACAACTCTTTGCATAATAAACCCCTAGGACGGTATATAGGCTGGAAACTCGTGATGTAACTATCATGAGACTTATCGTTGAAAAATTCCACAAGCTTAAGACTCACAACAAGAACTTGCTTTCTTGATTCACAGGTGTAAACAATGCCACGTACTATAGTATTGAAATCAGTTGTAGGTGATTAATTCAAACATAAATACTTCAACTTCAATGTGACTAATGCAAACCTAGTATTAACACAAGAAATTCATACATTTAATAGACAAGATATTTATTTGCATAATAAACCCCTAGGATGGTATATAGGCTGAAAACTAGTCATATAGCTCCTGTGAGATTTATCGGTGGAAAATTTCACGAGCCTAGGAGTCATAGTAAAAACTTTTTTTCTTGATTCATAAATGTAAACAATGGCACGTACCATAGTATTGGAATCAATTGTAGGTGATTAATTCAAACATAAATACTTCAACTTCAATGTGATTAATGCAAACTTAATATTAACAAAAAAAATTCATACGCTTAATAAACAAAACAAATATTTGCATAATAAACCCCTAAGACGATATATAAGTTGGAAACTCGAGATGCAGCTCACGTGAGGCTTATCAGTGAGAAATTCCACAAGCCTAAGAGTCACAGCAAGAATTTGCTTTCTTGATTTACAGGTGTAAACAATGTCACGTACCATAGTATTGAAATCAATTGTAGGTGATTAATTCGATTGATTAATACTTAGGGAATGTTGTGTAAAGTTTAGATGTTTTGTAAACTTAGGGAACATAAAAGATACTAACTATGAAATCACTCTTTTAAATTAACAATTTTACAAAAATGAGTAATGTTGATAGATCTTAGATGTATAGATGATTAACACATGATGGTTTCATGAATCCTGAGTTTGTTGAGGGAGTTGAAGCTTTTATTCATTATACATGTTCTCAACTTGCATATATGGTGTAAGTACAAGTCGACTTGTACTACTGATAAGTCGACTTGTTCTTGAAAAGTACCGATAAGTCGATTTGTACATTGCATAAGTCGACTTATTTAAGGATGATGATTGTTTATTTGCGCCTAAAGGCAATCCCTTTAGCGCGTTTTATTCACAGTCTTATGCAGACTGAATGAATAAATAAAGAAAAGGCATTCTTCATTAATTTGATATTCATAAACATTGTTTATGAATTGATTGATCTTTAATCGATTAATGAAGTCCATGATTTATGACATAGCATGAAGGAAATTATGATGTGATCATACTCCGAGATTCCTATCACGTGCAATTATGTCAAGATCTAAATTCTCCTAGTCAAAGGATTAATGAGATCGGACATCATTAATCCGGATAGACTAGCACATGTCATATTCCTTGATTGGATCAAGCGGTGGATCTCGTAAACCGTAAATATGAGATATTTAGAATTGACATGTGGATGCTTACTAGCGGTAGTAAGTTCATTGGATGACTCGCCATGAGATCATCACATGGATATCTTATCTAGTGTCGGTGATGATCTCATCATAGAATGGTGCAAGTATCCTTAGACTTGAGGTACTCAAGGCTATCTTGATATCTTGATCCTGCTTTGACTCCATTCCATGTTGCCTTCCGGAGGTAACTCATAGGGTGGTGCTTGGAGTGCGACTTGAGGTATTCAAGATAATTGAGTAGCCAATAAAGGATTCACCACTACGGATTAGCGGAAGAGATACCCATGGCCTCTTGTCGGGATCATTACTTGTAAATCTCGGCGGAGTGAATATGTCATGGAGAGTGTCTTCATGGACATATAGAGTAATGAGTCTAGGACGAGATCTGTTATCACTGGGCTAGACTCGAGTCTAGTGAGAGTTGACACTTTGACCATGCTCATAACCAAGTGGGGTATAGGATGGTGAAAGGACGAATTGCACGGTAATTGTCTATGGAAGGGTTTGTGATCTGGTTCGTGATGAATACATCAAACCGATTACTTTACGGTCAATTGGGGGTCATGATGTGTTGCTAGATACCGCTCATGACTTGCTCAGATTAATTGTTAATCTAAGTGGCCAACATAACCGGGAACCTAAAGGGTCACACGCATAAGAGTGTTTCAGAGAATCTGTAAAATAGTAATTGAACAGAGTTCCAATTATGGAGAGCATTAGGATTAAATGGTTCCCAATGTGATTGGGATATGTCCCGATGAGATCGCGACATCAATATTGCTAAGAAAGGTTTTTGGTCAATTTTGAGACGGGGCCCGATAGGCAGTAGGACCAACCCAGCTTGATGGACCTCTTAGTAATTATATATATATGTTAATTAATTAAATAATTAATTAATATATATAAATATATAAGTGTGCACGTTGGTTTTGGAGAAGGAAGTGATAAGCTTTGACTTTTCAAAGCTTATTACTTTAATCATTTAATAAGTAAATGGTTATTAACCCTTACACTTGTCAACTTCTCTTGGTTAGCCTTTTTAATTGTTAAAAAGACATATAAGAGGGCTTGAAGGTGGGGGTGGCCGGATGGATGCGTGGAGGAGAATAAGAAATTGAAAGCTTAAAGGTTAAGCTTTGCTTTTGAAAAGAGTTTCATTTCTTCTTCTTCATCAAGCCATCATTGATTCTTCTCTTTTCCAAGGCAAGGTCCAACGTGAATCTCAAGCTCTCCAGGACAGAGGTAAGGTCTAGCAGCTCTTAATCTGTTCTAGCTATTCCCGGGTCAAAGGGGTTTGACTCGGTTAGGTTTTCTGATCTCTGCGTGGATCACCTTTAGAGATAGTCTCTTTTGGCTATTTAGGTTTATGTCTTCATACGGATACCTGGATCCTGGGTTCGGGAAGGTCCCGGGAACAAAAATTTTTGTTTTCCGCTGCCTGTACATGTGATGTACCTCCCGGGATTTTCCTACAGTGGTATCAGAGAGTCTGGTATCCCGTATGAAGCTATAACCTAAGCTAGATCAGAAACCCTAAGTGTTGTTGATGTTGATGCATGTGTACTGCCCAGATTTCGAATTGCTATAGAGATAGGGTTTTCGAAATTTTTCTGCCCAGAAATGTTCATAACATGTTAGAGAATATGTCTATGAATTTTCAGAATTTATCGATTTGATTTGATATAGTTTTGCTAATTAATTCCCTAAGGTTACAGATGCTGTTTTGTGAAACGATTCTGGAACAGGCAGTAGTATAAAATCGAGAATAAATTATAGAAAAATCTTTTTCTGGATTTTCCTTCACCTACATGTCTCTAATATGTTGGTTAATGTCTGTGAGCATGGAAATTGGATTTCAAGGTGATTGGATATTTATTCACGAATTTATTCTATGCTGTTGGGAATTGCTGTGCTGATGAACACAGATTTTGAATCGGTTTTTTTATTTAGGTTGACTGAGTTTTTGATGGCCTAAAATCCTGAAAAAATTCATGTAGCATGTTCTGAACAGTTAGTAACTTTTATAATTTTCTCATGATTTATTGAAATTGTTTCATTGATCATTTCAAGCAATGTACAGAACTAGACAGTTTTGGTGAAAATTGTTGGGACTGTTTTGCTTGGCTTGATTGAGTGTGATTTTTCTGTTCCAATGCCTTGCACCATTTTTAATGTGATTAAAAATGTGTTATCTTGATGTAGTATGATTTCCAAACTGAATTGCTTGAAGTTGTTTATCCTAGAATTTTCGGATGCCTAATTGATCACCTTTGTGTCTCGTTAGTATATTTCATTTTCTTGCTTGTTTTGGCCGTCACAATTTTTGTGACAAGTGCCGGAGTAAATTTGATAATGTATATGCTAGCTAGAGATGCTTAGGATGATAATTTGGGTGTTCCTAAATTGTTTGGAAATTAATGAGTTTTGACTCATTTCAAGCTTTTCATATAGTTTGACTATTTAAGGCATTCATAGTTCAATGAAGTGTTCATTGAGGCATCAAATTTATCAGATATTACCTTAGGTATGTAGGTGTTGTGAATTGGAATTGCATTAATTGAGGAATTAGCCGATTAG
Organism: Erythroxylum novogranatense; assembly: GCA_029891385.1. Classification (NCBI taxonomy): domain Eukaryota; kingdom Viridiplantae; phylum Streptophyta; class Magnoliopsida; order Malpighiales; family Erythroxylaceae; genus Erythroxylum; species Erythroxylum novogranatense. Next base: position 54,034,900 of record CM057229.1, read on the forward strand.
AGATTTTAGCAAATTTACGGATAAGTCGACTTGTTCATAAAATAAGTTCGACTTGTTCAAGGTTTTTGGATAAGTCGACTTGTGTATAGAATAAGTCGACTTGTTCAGGATCTCAGTATAAGTCGACTTGTAGTACCTTATAAGTCGACTTGTTCATGGGCAGGTGACATAAGTCGACTTGTGTCATACAAGTCGACTTGTGTGTGGGCAGAAGCATAAGGTGACCTGCATTTGATGAAAGTCGACTTGTGGCATGCTCAGGTTGGATGATGGATGATTATAAGGATTGATTCAATACGATTGATGAAACCTAAATCATTCCATATAATCTTCGTGACTATAATCCTTAAGCTTGGAGTCAAGAGACTCGAAATCCCTCCTCGGTATATGAAAACTAACGCCTTCCATTAATATGGTAAGAACCAGAGTTCTTATAGGGTTGGGTTGTTGAGCTAACCTCAAGCTCACTCTATACGAATATGTTCAAACCATGAAAATAAGATTTTCGGATTAATGGGTCGGTTTTCCTAGAAGCGTTGATTTGTTGAGCTAACCTCAAGGTCAACGTGGACAGAGGCGAAATTGGGTAGCATACATTAGATGTATGCGCATCAAAGAGTTGATACCCAATGAAGTGCACACATCAACAAGTTGATAGCACTGATCGATAGTTGTGTCTAAGATGTAATTGGTATATCTGATACCTCCCGAGACATAAGGTGGCTTGTTGAGCTAACCTCAAGGTCATTCTTAATGTCGGTTATCGATGATGCAATTGGTATGACCGATACCTACCGATTGACCTAAGTTGTGGCTTGTTGAGCAAACTCAAGGTCACTCTTAGCAATGTCGGATATCGACCCACTAGGACATTATGTCACTTTTTCTCTGGATTCAGTAAAGAGGGTTATGGATTCTAGGAAACTAGTGGGAGCCATATGCATGTCATGCAAGTCCTTATGATCAGCAGCATTTCTATTCTATCATTCTTCTCTCTATCGCGTTTAGGTTGATTGAAGAAGTCTTTGATTGTGAATATACGCCTCTATTCGGACCGATTTTCTTGATTGGCTAAGGAATCGAGAATTGTTCTCGATCCGAGGAACCGGATACGCCCTAGATGTTCCACTTCCAGATGCACCTGCTGCCAATGCTTCTGATAAGGATCAGGAAGCATATCGTAAGCATCTAAAGGATAGTGATATGGATACTTGCATTATGCTTGTCTCGATGTCACCAGAGCTGCAGAAGCAGCACGAGTCCATGGATGCTCACGTTATAGTATCTCATCTTAGGGAGTTGTTTGATGAGTAAGCTCGATGCGAAAGGTTCGAGACCTCGAGGCTTCTCTTCATCATTAAAGATGGCTCTGGGACAACCGCATGCAAGATACCTCAAGATGAATGGCTATATTGAGAGATTGGCCGTCTTAGGATTTGTAATGTATTATGAGTTAAGTAGAGACTTAATTCTGGTTGGATTGTCTGATGGTTATTCACAGTTTGTGATAAACTATCGGATAAACCAAATATCCACAACAATTCTGGTGATCAATCGCTCATGATAAATGAAAGGTGCTATCAAGAGAGATAGCAAGTGCTTGTGGTGGATGCTCCTTCTTCTGGTTCTAGAAGAGAACCAAAGGGAAGTGCCATCAAGGAAAAACCAAAGATTCTGCCCCAAAAGGATTTTGCTTTCATTGTGGCAAGTCTAGCCACTAGAGGCGAAACTGTAAAATCTATCTGGAGTCCTCGAAGCAAAGAAAAGGCATCGATGCCTCTACTTCTTCAAATATGTTTGTCATTGAGGTTAATACTATTCTGATCCAAACATATCGGTATTTGATACGGATGTGGCTCATACATATGAAATGATATGCGGGGCCTCGGGATGATAGAAAGCTCATAAAAGGAGAGGCGGACTTTCGTGTAGGTAATGCAGAAGAGTTGCTACATTTGCCGAGGCACTTATGTCTTGTTACTCCCCACTTGGGCTTGTATTCAAATTGGATGATTGACATTTTGTACCTGTTTTAAACAAAGAACATATTGTATTTTTCATGTTTAATTAGAGCTGGTTTCCATTGGACTTTTAGTAGCAATGGTTGTTCTATTAGTTCGAATGGAAAGCTCTATGGTACTGGTACATTATGCATTGGAATTGACATATTAGATATGTCATATCCAGTTCTGAATGTCAATGACGCGAAAAGACATAATCGAGATAATTTAAAATCAACTTACTTATGGCATTGTCGGCTTGGCCATATAAATGAGACACGCATCGCTAAGCTCCATAAGAGTGGATGTTTAGGGTCATTTGATTATGAATCATATGACACATGCGAATCTTGTTTATTAGGCAAGATGACTAAGTTATCCTTTAAAGGAAAGGGTGAACGAGTGAATGGAATATTAGACCTAATACATTCGGATGTATGTGGTCCGATGTCCATCCATGCCATAAGTGGTTGTTTTTACTTCATTATTTTTATCGGTGATTATTCGCGATATAAGTGTCTGTATCTAATGAGATACAAATCTGAAGCATTTGAATAGTTCAAATAATTCAGAAATGAAGTAGAAAACTAACTTGGTAAAAGTATGAAGACATTACGATCTGATCGTGGTGGAAAATACTTACACCAACAGTTTTGGATTATCTCAGAGATCATGAGATTTTATCTCAGTACACTCCACCTTACACGCGCAAAGACAATGGTGTGGTTGAAAGGAGAAATCGAACCTTGTTAGACATGGTGCGATTGATGATAGGTTTTGCATTTTGGGAATATGCGCTTGAGACAATTTGTTTACTTGCTAAGCGAGTTCCATCAAAGATATTGTGGTTACTCCATATGGAGATATGGACTAACCGAAAACCTATCTTTCTTAGCTGAAAGTATGGGGTTGTCACGCTTACGTGAAGCGGACACGGTCAGATTAGCGATGTAAAAGGCGACAAGTGTTTGTTAAGTAGGATATTGTGGGATATCAATTCTACCTTCACCGAGGAACAAAAGGTGTTTGTTTCAAGCATGCTGCTTTCTTAAAGAAAAGTTTCTTTTACAAGAGGACAGTGGGAGCAAAGTTGAACTTGGAGAAGTTCAAGATGCTCGAACAAACACAGATCAACTGCCTGAACTTGAAACTGTAACTCATATAGATGAGGTAAAAGTTCAACCTTCTACTACACACAAATTTTGTAGGTAAAGTAGGATACGCTCTGTTCCTGAGAGATATGAATTTCTCGTAAGGGAACAGAATGACGTATTACTCATACGAGATGATGAGCCTACTACCTATGAAGAGGTTCTGAAAAGTTCAGAGTCTGGAACATGGCTTTGTGCCATGAAATCTGAAATGGATTCCATGCATAAACCAAGTATGGACTTTGGTTGTTACACCTGAAGGGATAAAACCCAAAGGGTGCAAAGGAGTTTTCAGAAGAAAACCAACATGGATGGTAATTTGATTACCTATAAAGCAATGCTTCTGGTTAAAGGATTTCGTCACAGACAAGGAGTTGACTATGACGAAACCTTCAGCCCCGTAGCAATGCTTAAATCCATTAGGATACTCCTAGCCATTGCCACTCATTATGATTATGAGATATGGCAAATGGATGTGAAGATAGCTTTCCTGAGAGGAAATCTACCCGAGGATATGTATGACACAACCTGAGGGCTTCACTTCCATCGATGGCGAAAACGTATGCAAGCTTCAGAAATCCATGTTTGGATTGAAGCAAGCTTCCAGGAGTTGGATTATCCGTTTAGTTGAGTCAATCAAAGAGTTTGATTTCTCACAAAATTCGGATGATCATTGTGTGCATAAGAAGGTTAATGGGACTGCAATCGTATTCCTTGTGTTGTATGTAGATGACATACTGTTACTAGGAAACGATGTCTCTATGCTGCAATCAGTTAAAATTTGGTTGTCCAATCAATTTGCGATGAAAGACCTTGGTAAAGCAACTTATATCCTTGGGATATAGATTTATGCAGATAGATCAAAGGTTGCTTGGTCTTTCACAATCATCGTACATAGATGAGATGCGAAAGAGGTTTAGCATGGAACAATGCTATGTACGAGGCCGATGTATCGTATGCTCTAAAGTTACGAAAGCAGATACCAATCGGATCTGGTGAGGGTCACTAGGTGACTTCTTGATGTTTGGAGATGGAAATCTCCATATGAGCGAGCATTGGATGCCAAGATCTAACTGATAAGGATGATTCGAATCACAATCAAGTTATATACATTCACACTTTGAATAGCGAGGCGGTCGGTTGGAAAGAGTTCAAACAGAGAGGACTCTCGATTCAACAACCGAGGCAGAGTACCGCCGTGAGATCTTAGGAAGCGGTTTGGATCAAGAAGTTCATTATCGAACTTGATCGGTCCCTACTGTGATGGGCCCATAGGATTGTATTGTGATACAATGGGGCTAGTCTTGCAGCAAAGGAACCAACGTCTCATCGACGATCCGAACTCGTACTCTACCGATTCGGAGATCATTAGTCGAGATGATATCTTGATAGAGAGAATTCACGAGCAAAGTGTTGTTGTTCCATTGACAAAGCCATTGTCACGGGAGAATTGTGATTCTCATGGACTCGCTTATGGTATTAGATATTAAGGCGATTGGCTTTAGGTCAGTGGGAGATTTGTAAGTACAAGTCGACTTGTACCATCGATAAGTCGACTTGTTCTTGAAAAGTACCGATAAGTCGACTTGTACATTCATAAATCGACTTATTTAAGGATGATCATTGTTTATTTGTGCCCTAAAGGCAATCCCTTTAGCGCGTTTTATTCACGATCGCATCGGTGAATGAATAAATAAAGAAAAGGCATTCTTCATTAATTTGATATTCATAAACATTGTTTATGAATTGATTGGATCTTTAATCGATTAATGAAGTCCATGATATATGACATAGCATGAAGGAAATTATGATGTGATCATACTCCCGAGATTCCTATCATGTGCAATTATGTCAAGATCTAAATTCTCCTAGTCAAAGGATTAATGAGATCGACATCATTAATCCGGATAGACTAGCACATGTCATATTCCTTGATTGGATCAAGCGGTGGATCTCGTAAACCGTAAATATAAGATATTTAGAATTGACATGTGGATGCTTACTAGCGATAGTAAGTTCATTGGATGACCGCCATGAGATCATCACATGGATATCTTATCTAGTGTCGTTGATGATCTCATCATAGCAATGGTGCAAGTATCCTTAGACTTGAGGTACTCAAGGCTATCTTGAATCTCGATCCGTGCTGACTCCATTCCTTGTTGCCTTCCGGAGGTAACTCATAGGTGGTGCTTGGGTGCGACTTGAGGTATTCAAGATAATTGAGTAGCCAATAAAGGATTCACCACTTCGGATTAGCGAAGAGATACCCATAGCCTCTTGTCGGGATCATTACTTGTAAATCTCTGGCCAGAGTGAATATGTCATGGAGAGTGTCTTCATGGACATATAGAGTAATGAGTCCTAGGACGAGATCTGTTATCACTTGGGCTAGACTCAGTCTAGTGAGAGTTGACACTTTGACCATGCTCATAACCAAGTGGGATATAGGATGGTGAAAGGACGAATTGCACGGTAATTGTCTATGGAAGGGTTTGTGATCTGGTTCGTGATGAATACATCAAACCGATTACTTTCCGGTCAATTGGAGGTCATGATGTGTTGCTAGATACCGCTCATGACTTGCTCAGATTAATTGTTAATCTAAGTGGCCAACATAACCGGGAACCTAAAGGGTCACACGCATAAGAGTGTTTCAGAGAATCTGTAAAATAGTAATTGGACAGAGTTCCAATTATGGAGAGCATTAGGATTAAATGGTTTCCAATGTGATTGGGATATGTCCCGATGAGATCGCGACATCAATATTGCTAAGAAAGGTTTTCGGGGCTGTTTCAGCACCGGGGCCCGATAGGCCGGTAGGACCGACCCCAGTTTGATTGGACCTCTTAGTAATTATATATATATGTTAATTAATTAAATAATTAATATATATATATAAATATATAAGTGTGCACGTTGGTTTTGGAGAAGGAAGTGATAAGCTTTGACTTTTCAAAGCTTATTACTTTAATCATTTAATAAGTAAATGGTTATTAACCCTTACACTTGTCAACTTCTCTTGGTTAGCCTTTTTAATTGTTAAAAAGACATATAAGAGGGCTTGAAGGTGGGGGTGCCCGGATGGATGCGTGGAGGAGAATAAGAAATTGAAAGCTTAAAGGTTAAGCTTTGCTTTTGAAAAGAGTTTCATTTCTTCTTCTTCATCAAGCCATCATTGATTCTTCTCTTTTCCAAGGCAAGGTCCAACGTGAATCTCAAGCTCTCCAGGATAGAGGTAAGGTCTAGCAGCTCTTAACTGTTCTAGCTATTCCGGGTCAAAGGGTTTGACTCGATTAGGTTTTCGATCTGCGTGGATCACCTTTAGAGATAGTCTCTTTTGGCTATTTAGGTTTATGTCTTCATACGGATACCTGGATCCTGGGTTCGGGAAGGTCCCGGGAACAAAAATTTTTGTTTTCCGCTGCCTGTACATGTGATGTACCTCCCGGGATTTTCCTACATATGGATGACCCAATGATTAGATGTCCATGTCAAAAATGCAAACACATTCGTTTCCTTCTTATTGATGAAGTGAATGGGCATTTATTGAGAAAAGTGTTTGCCTCAAATTATTTTAAGTAGATGCGACATAAAGAGCCATTGATTTGTAGCACCTCAAGGGGTAATGAAGTAAAGTTGTCAGTGAATGTAGATGAGTTTGAAGGGGGATTAGATTTAGAATAAATAATGTGGGTGCAACTAAAAATCTTTACATGCAAATGGTTTATGATGCAATCGGTTGTACCTTTTAAGAAGATATAGAAAATCTTAAAGAAGATCCAAACCCACATCAAAATAATTTTTTGACTTACTACACTCAGTTGACCAAGAATTATGGCCAAATTGTGAGACAATGGCTCAATTTTCTTCAATTTCTCTAATATTGAAGATAAATTTTAAAGGGCATATTTCTGATCGTAGTTTTGATAAAATTCTTGAATGGTATAATAAATCATTACCTCCTGATCATACAATGGTTGATAGTTTTTACAATATGAAGAAACTTATTAGGGGTCTTAGTTTGCCTGTTGAAAGACTGATCGTTGTAATTTGGGATGTATGTTGTATTGAGGAGATGATATGGAATTACAAGAGTGCAAGTTTTATTGTCAATCTAAGTTCAAGCCTAGAAACTGTTTTATGAAACAGAAATTAGTACCCTAAAAGTGGATGTGTTATTTTCCTCTAACTCCGAGACTTCAAACACTATATGCTTCTGATGTTACTACATCTCACATGAGATGGCATAATGAACACGAATGGGAAGATGGAATAATGAGTCATCCATCGGATGCACTGGCATAGAAACATTTCAATAACACCCATTATGAGTTTGCAGTTGAAAGTCGAAATGTTAAGTTGGGATTGTCGATGGATGGATTCTAATCTTTTAATCAATCTGGCCAACAATATTCATCATGGTCAATCATAATTACTCCTTATAATTTGCCTCCATGGATATGTATGAATGAGGTATATATGTTCTTGATAGTGACTGTGCCAAGGCCTACAAATCTAAAGCATAAAATTGATATATTCTTACAACCATTGATATCTAAATTGCAGTATCTTTGCCAATATGATGTTCAGACATATGATGTGTCTCTGAAACAAAATTTTGTATTGAGAGCAGCTTTGATATGGACCATTATTGATTTTTAGACCTATGCTATGTTGTCTGGATGGAGAACAGCAGGAAAATTGGCTTATCCTTATTGTAGTAATGATTCTGATGCATTTTATCTTCCAAATGGGGACAAAACATGTTGGTTTGACAACCACAGAAATTTCTTCCTCCAGATCATCCATTTAGATGTAATAAACAAACGTTCATTAAGAATAGGATGGTACAAATACCTCCTCCCCTCATAAAGCTGGTGAAAAGATACTGTAGGAGATTGATGAATTAGGGTTGCTGAAAGTTACATAATTTGAAACTAATTAAGTTAATACAAGCATTAGTAAAAACTTTGGTTGGAGAAAATGAAGCATCTTTTGGGATTTGTCATATTGGAAAACTAATTTGATACGTCATAATCTAGATGTGATGTATATTGAAAAAATATTTTTGACAATTTTTTCAATACCATAATGAACACTAAAGGGAGGACAAAAGACAATACAAAATCACGAGTTGATTTAAAACTTTTTTGTAGAAGGAATGAGTTACATAAAGATTTCCGCACTGGTAAATATTCAAAAGCATGTTACACTTTGGACAAAAAACAAAAGAAAATTTTGTATGAATAGTTGAAAAGTCTAAAGTTTTTCGATATGTTTCAAACTTAGCAAGGTGTGTGGACATGAGGAAATATAAATTATTTGGGATGAAAAGTCATGATTGTCATATGTTTATACAAAGGCTAATTTCAATTGCAATTGGGGAGTTGCTATCGAATAAGGTTTGGGAAGTTACAAAATTAAGTTTGTTTTTCAAAAGCTTAACATCATCTGAAATAAAGTTGGTTGAAATGAAAAAACTAGAAAGGAAATTTCAGTAATTTCGTGCAAATTAGAAGGGATTTTCTCTCCAATCTTCTTTGGCTGTATGGAGCATCTACCCGTGCCTTTAGCACACGAGGCTAAACTTGCTGGTCTAGTTCAATATCAATCGATGTATCCGTTTGAGAGGTAATTCAACAAAAATATTGCAATTGAAGTAATAACATGTTTTAATAACAAAATTGTAATAATGATATTTCCTAACGTAGGTATTTGTATCAATTGAAGAAAAATGTCAAAAATAAAGCTTGAGTTGAAGGTTCGATATATAATGCTTATTTAATGGAGGAAACTAGTACATTTTGTTCAAATTATTTTGAGTCACATGTTTACATAAGAGAAAGAAAAGTTCCTGATGATGACGATTGGGAGGAACAGGTGATGTTGATGGTAACTTATTCATTATCACATATCCTAGATGAACATATGGACATTCAATAAGAAGAATGTTAACAGAGGAAGAAATTGAGGCTACCCGTGGTTACCTTTTATTGAACTGTCAATAGGTTCAACCTTTCATGCAATAAGTTGAAATTGATTGTTTGGGTTTAGAAATTTAGTGTTATTCACAACTGAAATACATAATAATATTTTTAGATTATACAAGGAATGATTATGCGAGATAATGCCTGAGAAAAGGCAGGATGATATCAATAAAAAAGTTGGAAGATACTCTCCTTTTGAGAAATATGTATGTTTTTACTTACAATTATTGAAATGAATGAATTATAAGATTAAAGTGTTCAAATGACATTATATTGTTTACTATGATAATTTCTTTTATGTAAGCCTTAGAAAATCCAATAGAGAACAAGTTTATATGTGATTTTGTGAAAGGACCTTTGTGAATTGTTAAATTGTATCCATTGTATTTCAATAATGGATACAAATATCATAAAGAATATCATGGACATAGCGTGGCAACAGTAAATAGTGGAGTTTGCATATAAGGAGAATGATGATTTATTATGGTAAAATTATTGAGATATTTGAAATTGAGTACCCTATATTGCCAATAAAGTGAAGTGTAATATTTAAGTATGACTGGTTTGATTCAAATCCAAATGTTGGTTTAAAAGTGCATAGTCGATACAATCTAGTTAAAATTAACCAGCGAAGAAGATTTAGATAATTTAAACCTTTCTTTTTGGCAATGCAAACAATCCAGGTATATTATGTCCCTTTTCCTAGCTTACGACAAGAAAAGTCAGATTGGTCAGCTATTTGTAAAGTTAAACCTAGAGGTGTTTTTGAATCACATGGAAAAAGAGAATAAAGAATTGAAAGTGAAGCGTTTCAGGAAGATGTTTATGAACTAAATGCATCTGTTACATATGACGAGAATGAACATTTGAACGATCCAAATCATTAATATGTTGAAATTTCATCTAGAGGTGATGAGGAGGGCGAGAGATATGAAGAGGAGCCTGAGTTTGATTCTAATTCTTCAGAAAAAGAAAATAATGATGATTTTCATTGACAATTAAGTGTTGGTAGCGATTAATTTGTATTTGTAATATAATATTATATTCAATAAATCAATTATTGAATTTTCAATATATTGTTATGTATTGAATTGAAATTGTTACAGTTTTGAAATATTCAATTAAATATGAATTTTAGGTTAAAATATGCCACCAAAGAGAAAATAGGGTATGATGCGACTAAGGTTCAGACCACGATTTGGAGCCAGTTACTGTACAGGTGAAGCATCACATTATGCAGCTGCAACCAAATCAGATGTCGTACCTCTAGCTACTACACTTAAGCTGAGGCATCACCTTCCATGCCTATTGTTACACCATCTACCACTCCTATACTGATAGAAATATCAGGGGTAGACGATGCGGCCTCCAACTTGGAGCTGAAGGAGTTAATAGAAGAACTTACATCACAATTGTCAATAATCTGTAAGTGAAAATACATGAAACACCATTTGTTTATAATTAACTTATAGTTTTAAATTTAAAAACGATATAAAATTATTTGTTTTTATATTGGGTTGATTTCGTCTAGATTGTGCCCAAAAAAATATAACATCTAAATTCAAAGAGAAGATTGATCTTAAGGGTTATATATAGAAGAATATCTCTCAGGCAACAAATGATTTTTATTATTAGGAGGTTGAGGTACAACAAAATGTATCTTTTGTATTTTTAATTAATTTTTATAGATTAATTACATAAATATTGTAAGTTATAAGTACTTATCGTATGTATTTTCTGTTTTTCAAAAAGAATTTTTTTGAGATCCTGAATTTGAAGCGATTATTTATAAAGTATGGGAGAGGCGAGCTCGTACACGTTATAGAGACTTTGTTGGTGTGATACACAAGACTGGTGTATGATTTTCTTATATTTTTGAAGAAATATGGAGTCGTTGGCAGTAATATTGAACATCACCTGAGGCAATGTCTAATTCAGAGCGTAACTCTATCAATAAACATGGAAGACCGGGGGGAAAGAATCTTTCCATATATACTAGAGGATCCATTACCCACCACAAGCATACAGAGAGACTTATAAGTATCTACAATTTACTCCTAATTTTTTTACTTTGATGTATTTCAATTAATTTGATGTGAGAATTTTGGAATAAAAATATATGTATTATGGAGAGTGACAATGTTATAAATATCTGGTGTCATATATGGCTATGTTATTGAGTTATTTTCTTTGTTCAACAAAGGGTAAATATCATAAAAATAGAGAAAATTCTATTAAAATTTTTAAAAAATATAGTTCACTTATAACATTTTATTCTGATGCAGGAAAAGTTTATGGATATGAAGTCTACACCTTGTTAACTCTTTTTGCATACGTACACTAAGAGCGTGACGGTTTGACCCTCGTCAACACCCGATGTAGAGAACTAAATATATGTGAAGTTTATGCTTTAATATTAATGCTTAATGATTATCACTTACTAACATAAATATTACCTTCTGATATGATCAAAGACAAGAAAATATTCAACGACAGTCTCAACAGTCTGAAAATGTTGATGAGAGTCAAACATATCTTCATACAGTAAGTGGTAGGGATCGTTGTAGAAGGGTTTTCAGCGAACACATTTTATTTACAATTCTCCACATTCAGGACAACATATCTAGTAGGCGATTCACATCAATAAAGTCCATGAACTTCGAAACACAATACAGACATTGATAACTCAGTTGCAACAGTCGATGGAATGCATGGCCCAACTCTGTAATGAGATGGATGAGTTGAAGGAGAGGGAGAACACCTCATTGCAGTAGTCAGAGCATCTATGTTCACCAAATAAATAGCATACTTGAAATCATTTCGTATGAATTAAATACTTATTATGTACCAAATAATTTTTTTATGTAAAAGGAAAAGTACAAACAGCAAGCTAGACTAGTCTGGGGAAACTAACCCCAGTGATGTCCTCTATGAGGAGCGATTGACACCCGATAGGTGCGGAATCAAAAAAGGTAACCCCTAGTCAAAAATTTACAGCAAAGTTCTCAAGTCAGTCGACACACCTGTTACCCTCTGTAAATGTGATGGGGTAAAACTACCCAGTTACGATTGAGTAGCTCATTGATGCCCAAAATAAGCGGTTTGAGAGACGTGACATGGTTAGTGGAGTCAGAGAGGAGACTAGAGACCACTTGGGAATCTAGTTCTAAATTCACCTTCCGAAATCCCGAGTCCCAGGCAAGGTGGAGTCCGAAGAAAACGGCCCAGAGTTCTGCGTCGATCGAGGAGCACCGACCAATATTCTGGACAAAACCGCCTAACCAATCACCATTACTGTCACGGAGCAGGCCCCCTGCAGTAGAAAGCCCAGAAGAACTTTTGTGCGCCCCATCGGTATTCAGTTTCACCCAGCCAGGAGCAGGTCGATGCCAGCCAATGAGGTGTGCCTGGCGAGAGCAGGGACCCTGAGTGACCGTACGGTGCCAGTCCGAGGCTTGATAGATTTGGCGGACATATTCCAACACAGGGATAGCGGGAGAGACCGGTCAGGAGAAGTGGGCCTCGAAGAGGGAACGGTTCCGCCAGCCCCATAGAAACCAGCAGGTTGTGCCGAAGACAAGGGACCAGTCATGGCCACCGATCCGTCGATGCAAGTGTAGGTTGACCTAGAGCCAATCTGAAAAAGAAAGTTCAAAAAAGTCAGGCAATATAACACGGATAGGGAAAGTGAACCATAACTGTTTTGCCCTGGGGCAATCGCGCATAACATGGAGGGAGGACTCTTCCTTCTGACACTGGAGGCACTCAGCAGAGGAAGTCAGATGATGACGAAGCCGCTGATGATTCGTTATCAAACGATCATGAGCCAGAAGCCAGAGGAAGGATCTGATGCGTTGTGGGCCAACCCATCACCAAAGATTCTTCCAGGAGGAAGGAGCCTCTGGGAGAGCCTGCTCCATAATCATGGTGTACGCTGAAGTTGTAGTGAAGTGTCCAAAATCCGATCTTCCCCAAGTCATCTTATATGGGCCTAAGTGGGGCTGTGGCGGCAAAACACCTGCAATGGACATGCAAACAGAATGAGCAAATAAAGATTGAAATTTATCCCAGCGCCAATTACCTGACGCGTTTATATAGTGCTGCACCCGCAAATCAAAGTCAGAGTGGGGGATGGGAGCGATCGTATGAGTGAATAGCGGGCCCAAATCTGCAACCCATGGGTCAAGCCAGAACCGAACTATCAAGCCGTCACCAACAACCCATTTGATGTCATGGAGGACGTGGGGCTAAATAGCTGTGATGCCTTTCCAGACCATGGAACTGTTGGTGACCGGAAGGGAGGCGGGCAGGTTGTGGACATCCAAGGCATACTTAGTGGAAAGGAGTTGGACCCACAACTTGTTAGGTTGTGAGAGTAAGGTCCATCCAAGCTTCGTAAGCATCGTATCGTTAGTTTCTCGAATTTTGCGAATACCCAACCCCCCAGAGCTTTAGGTGGGCAGATGGTGTCCCAGGCAACAAGATGAACTTTTCTGGCGCCTAGAGAGGCGGCCTACAAAAAGTTGCGCATAAGTTGTTCCAAACTATCACAAAAACTACGGGGAAGTCGCATAGTATGCATGGTATAGAGGGGGAGAGCGGATATGACAGATTGAGTCAGAGTGGTGCGGCCAGCAAGCGATAGAAGATTGGCAGTCCACCCTGATAGGCGTTTTTGAACCTTATCCAGAATGAACTGGAACGTACTCTTGGTAACTCGGGAATGAAGCAAAGGAACACCCAGATAGCGGCCTAGATCAGAAGTCTGCTGAAAACCCAATGCTCTACTCAACTGACGGGCTGTGGAATGTGGGACATTCTTGGAGTAGAAGCAACGAGTTTTAACTTGACTGATTTGTTGGCCAGACATATGGCAAAACTGGGTCAGGACATCGCGGATGACCTGGGCTTGGTCAAGAGTCGCCTCGGAGAAAAGGATTATGTAAATCGCAAAAAGCAGATGAGTCAATCGAGGAACCCCCGGCTTAACTGAATAGGTTTCCGTGTCCCTTGAAATACCAAGTGGTGGATCATGTGACCGAGTCGTTCCATACACAAGACGAAAAGATACAGCGATATAGGATCGCCTTGGCGAAGCCATTTGGAGGGAGTAAATTCCTCACTGAGTTCGCCGCCCCATATAACTTGCATGGTAGTGGTAGTGACGCACTTCATGATAAGAGAGACAAGAAAAGTAGGAAGGCCGACGTCCATGAGAGTATCAAGAATGAAGTCCCAAGAGAGACGGTCATAGGCCTTGTCAAGATGAATTTTAAGGGCCAAAAAGCCCTATTTGCCAGTTTTCCGTATCATGGTATGGATAACCTCCTGGACAATAATGATGTTGTGAACGATCATGCGCCCTGGAACAAAACTGCACTGAGTAGGGGCGACCAGAACATCAAGAAAAGGCTTCAGACGATTAACAATGATCTTAGACAAACCTTTGTACAGCACGGAGCATAACGCAATCGGTTTGAATTGCGTGAGCAAAGTAGGTGAGGGAATTTTAGGTATGAGAACCAGAACTGTGCGGTTCAGGGCAGATTCCCAAACTTCATGGAAAAAAATTTTCTGCAGAAAACTGATCAGAGAAGGCCCTATAGTGTCCCATTAGGATTGGAAGAAAAGCGCAGTGAAACCATCAAAGCCTGGGGCCTTGTTAGGAGCCATGGAGAAAAAAGCAGCTTTAACCTCTTCCGGCAAGAGAGGGTGGTCAAGATCAGCCCTCGCGCTGGGCGGAAGCGGGGGAAAGCGCCTTCGGAGCGGAAGCGGGGTCGGGGTAGTAGGATACCCAGTGTACAGTTGTGCAAAGAAAGTCTTAGCAAGATGGCAAATAGCAACAGGGCCAGTATGAGTCGTGCCAGTCTCATCCGTAAGGGAGGTTATGTGGAGTTTACAACGTTTGGCAGTGGCAACGGCGTGGAAGTACTTGGTATTACGGTCACCGTGTCGGATCCACTGACATCTAGATTTTTGGTGCCAATAAAGCTCTTCTTGGTATAGGACATGTTCCAGTTCGGATCGCAAAAGTTGATCGAGCTCGCGAAGCGAATCCGAATCGTTGTCCTCCAAAGAGCGTTGAATGCCTGTCAGACGAGCTAGAAGTCGCCTTTTGCGCCCAAAAATGTTGCCAAAAGTCGAGCGATTCCAGGAATGGAGAGAGTGGGCCAGGTTTCAGAGCGCCCCACAAAAAGAGGGAGAGTGCGGGTTCCAGTGAGCTACAACGGTAGTGGGGAAGTCCTCGTATGTCAGCCAAGCCGACTGGAACCGGAAAGGACGCGGGGTAGTGGTAGGGTATGCAGGAGGGGTAATGGAAACTAACAGGGGTCGATGACCAGACTTTAGAAAAGACAGGTGGGTCACGTTAGTAGAAGGATAATGAAGAAGCCAAGAGTTGGAACATAATACCCGGTCAAGACGAGCAAGAGTTCGACCACAACGCCAACTGAATTTGGGCTCAATGTAACTAAGGTCGTGGAGTTGGCAGCCATGCACGCAATCCCGAAAGTGAGGATTGACAACCGGGTGAGTACGAGCACCGCCACGTCGATCGGAAGATCTAGTTTGGCGTTAAAATCGCCCCCCATGATCCAAGGCTGGGAAGTGATACTGGCCAGCTTACGCAATTGATGCCAGAGGATGGGTTGAAGGAAATAGGTAGGGCTGGCGTAAATGGCGGTGAAAACAAAAGAAGTATGATTCCAAGTGATAGACGCGTAAATAAACTGGCGATGAGCCAGCCTGATCGTGAGGGTTATATACGGCTTCCAAAGAAGCCAGATACCACCCGAGAAACCATTAGCTTCAACTCTATAAGAATGGTGGAACCCAAAGGACTGGACAACCCTCCGTGCCCGATCCCCACTTATTCAGGTTTCAAGAAGAACCACCAGCATTGGGTTATGGATACGAACATAGTTCATGAGGATCGGCTTAAAATTTTTACCACCGGCCCCTTGGCAATTTCAGATAAAAATAGACATAATAATAATAATAAAAGAGAGAAAGGAGGAGACTGAACCTAGTCTCGGGTTGAAACAGAGCCAACGAGGTTGTCCTCGGATGGAGGACTTGTCGTGGGGGAACAATGCTCAGCCAACTGGGATGCTTGAACTTCCATATCCGTACTGTCCTAAGCGGGAACTAAAGTTGGATCCGGCGGTTCAGAGGGAGGGCGGAGGAATGGCAGCGGGGGATCCGTAACCGAAGTATCTTCGTCCATAGCCCCTGCAAGAGAAGAATTATTCATAGTGGGTACCAAAGCAGGGTCATGGATTACCAAGTCGTGATGGGACTTTAATTGGACAGCTTGATGAAGGGGTGGACGGTCGACTGTGGTTGAGTAATGGCCGTGGGTGGGGTGGAAGACGAGGGGGTTGGCGGTGGACGGACAGTGGGAGGAGGGTGGGAGTCCGGCCCAGGAGGAGAGAGCTGCGGGTGGGCTGTGGGAGGGAGCGGGGAGGCTGACCCAAGAGAGGGTTGGGAAGTTGGCCCAGCGGGTGGTGGAATGGGTTGGGCTGCAGATAAGGAACTGGGCCTGTCTGAGACTTTGGAGACGCCGGCCTTGGACTGGGCCGGGGCGGGACCGCGGGAGGAGGGGCCGGATCGACGTTGGCCACGGGTAAGAGGATAAAATGGTTTCGAAATGGAGGCAGACGCGAAGGTGAATCTGGAAGCTTCGGCTGCGGGCTGAGGGGCACGAGGAGGGACAGACGCCAGCGTGTGGGAGACGTTGGTGTCCGTTGGTGTCAGGAGCTGGAAGCGGGAGCCTCGAGGAGTTTTAGGCGAGTGGAGTGCGGTATTTTCTTGTCTTGGGACCATTGCCTCTGTGGAGTGACAGCGGCCCCGTCTTTGGACTTGGAGCCAGGGTCCGTACGTCACAGATGGGGGTTCTTGGGCTGTGACGGTGGCGTGGCTAGAAGCAGGAGCGTCCGTGGAGCCAGACGGCGAGGGGTCAACGGGGGTCGAGTCAGTCGATGGTGGTGCCAGCCGAGAAGGGCAGGTATTGGCCCCGTGCCCCACCCGCTCGCAGGAGAAACAGATGGTGGGGAGACCCTCATATGCAACTTTGATGCGTTCCTCGTCAATCTCCACTATGGAACGCAGTGGTTGGCTAATATCAATGTCCACTGCGACGCGGGACGAACTTCCCCCTCTGAGAGTGTTGGGTATTGGAGTCAATCTTCACGGTGCGGCCGACGAGGTTGCCAAGCGTAGTGAGGATGGAGGGATGGTAGCGAGCCACGGGCAATTCTGGGAAACGGACCCAAGCAACTACATGGGAGACTTTGCCAGCGAAGGGGCGGAAAGAAGGGTGCCACGGTTGAACAGAGAGAGCGTGATCAAGGAGGATCCAGGGGCCTTGGGTTAGAGCGTGGAGGTAATCGTCAGTGTTCTTAAAGTTGACCAGAAAGAAATCATTATCCAAGTCGATGAGCTTCATTGGACCAGACAACTTCCATAACGAGGTGAGTCTGGTTTTTAAAAGAGTGTACCCAATGCGTCTGCCCATGAGTTTGACAATAATTGCTTGTGCCCATTGCTTATCAAGGCGTCCCTTAAAAGCATTTGAGAGTTCAAGTCCCGGGCCAAAGGGTCCAGAAATCAGAGTGATGTCTCCATCTTCTAGTTCAATCGGTGCTTCCGTAGGCCAATCCAAAGCTTTCTCCGAGGAGGGTAATTGACCGGTGACTGCAGCTCTGTAGTTAGGAATAACTGGCAAAGATGGAGGTGGAGGGGGTGGAGGGTCTTCCTCCCGTTCCTTGATTCGGCCTTTTTTCACTGTCCTGCCATCTTGATCAATGATGGGAAGGTCAGGCATGTCTGGGTTGCACTACTTGATCTTTGAATTTGCTGATGGAACTTCCAACTAATTCTGTATAGAGTTTAAAGAAAGAGAAGACGTTCAAATCTCCTACCAAATAATTTTTATTATCAATTAAGATAATTTTTACTTTATATTATTAATCAATTTTTTGTTTTAACAAATTAAATGTAGAAACAAATCAAAATATTATTAACAGATAACTGATAATTGACAACTATACAAATTATGCATCAACCGTAAGATTATCAAATAAGATTCAATGTAGAGAAATTTTTTTAAAAAAAGTTTTAGTAAATTTACTGACGAAAAAATAAAATTTGTCAGTAAAATCTACTAAATTTTACCGACAAATAACTAATTTCCGTCAATAATATTAGTCGTTAACTTACCGATGGAATAATCAATTCCGTTGGTTAAATTACCGATGGATATGATATGTGCGTGGCAATTTTCCAACCAAAACAATCTTTCCGTCACTAAATTTACTAATAGCACAAAATAACCGTTGGTATATTCATTAGCAGTAACACAAAATATCGATCGGTAAATTAGGGATGAAAAATATGTAATTCGTCACAAATTATTACTTATGGCCGATACTCTAACGCTTTGATCCATCGGTAAATTTCGTCACTAACTTAGCTTAGTGACAAAATCTATAGGTATTCTTGTAATGTAGTGTCTTTTTTATAATTCAAACTGTTATTGTTTTTAATGCCTAATACAGCGCCAACACAGGTTTATGTATATGTCGTGTTATCAAGGTTTGGTATTTCGTGCTGGGCACTGGCTAATAACCACAATCTAGATCAACTTCCCCACACGTTAAGCAAATCAAACAGCGACTATGTTGGTGTCAGTACCAAGTGAACATGTCATGAGAAGTTCGCATTTATTAGTGTCTATTTCCATTTAATTGCATTGTGACTTCCAACCACTCTTATGACCCTATTGAAGCGTGACGTGTATTGAAAAATGATAACCTTTGCGTCTAAGGCCGAAGTTACGATTTTAGTATTAAAAGAAAAGAGAATTTAATTAAAGAATTGAAATAATATTCGAGTTCAATTTAAATAGAGAATTTATTTGAAAAAGAATCAAATTAATATAAAAAATATAACTAAATAATTTAAAAGTAAACTCTTGGTTTTACGTAATTTTAAAGTGGAAAACGATTTTTTTAATCATGAGAATCATTTCAAAACTATTTTACAGGGTCGAGGGTCAAATAATTTTTTGACAGAATGCTCTTGAAATTGTTAGAAAATATTTGTTACATGTTGAAGAATTTAACAAGGAATTGAAAACTTTTTAACCAAGTGGTGGATGTATTAATTTATTATAAAGTCGATATGCACTACTACTTTCATAGGAGGTTTTGGAGAGGCCCAATCAATCTAACACACATTTGGACTTATGGAACATTGCATCAAGGCAAACATATTGGATTATGGGCTGCATAATTAAGCTTTGACTTTGAATTAAACTTAGATTTTTCTCGTTAATAAATCGTGGTTTAGTAAAGCTGTTCACAATTTATTTAGTTCAAAGTCAAGAAAAAGATTGAGTCCTCGAGGAGATGTTATTAATGAAACAAAAATGCAAGAAAGGAAGACAACTGCACACAGATTTTTGCATGCATACTTAAATCTACATCTTATGGAAGCAGAAACATATACATTAACTCGGATGATAAACCGCGGAGAGCAGATGATGAGCAACTTCCATCAAGCGTAGGCCAATGGTGACCGTTGATACAGGAATACTCACACTAACAAGGAAAAGCATGAGGAGAGCCACGGAAGGCCTGCTATTCATCAATCTCGATTGCAGATACCCAACAAACTTACATACGAACTCATCGTAGCTGGCATAACATTGCTTCTCCCACTCCATCCACTCCACCGGAGGCTCGTAGTTTCTCTCTATCATTTTCATTTCATGAATGCGTTTCCTTAGCACTATCATACTCTCATCCACCATCGATTGTCCCGCATTCCACTGGAAATGAGAGTTGTAGTGGTCTCTTCTTGTAGCTGCAGAAACCATCCCACCGGTAGCCCTTTTCCGGTTCCAGTCAGATCTCATTTTACGCGAATCGGATTTTGTTGAAGTCGAAGGAAATGGAAGAATAGGAAATGACGGTGCCGAGGAAGAGCAAAACTTGGTTGATTCCATTGACTTTAGTGAAAAATGTTGTGTGTGTGTGTGTTGAAAGCTTTCGCCTCTTGGCCTGTGGCCCTTTGTATTTATAGACATGGATCTCGGCAACTAACGCAGGACAGAACCCTCATTAGGTAACCGACACGTGTTCGGTTCATGCATCTCAAAGAGTACTTTATTGCTAGAAGTCTGTTCCTGATTGGTAGGTTGCCGTTCTTACAGTTACGGTCGGCGTCTTTATGTCAGTTTAATAATTGATATTTTATCCGGAAATTCAACAGAAGCATAACCAATGACACGTGGTAGATCAAAGTACCAACATCTGGCAGATCTATATTGACTTATTCTACAAGTGCACAAGTGGAGATGGGCTTTAGCAGAGGCGAGAACAGATTCAAGTTAAAGATGACAAGCGACTCCGGCTACAATTTGGTGACAAAAGTGCAGCGGCCCTGCACAAATTGAGATATCTCCTGATCTTTATAAAGCCCAACATATAGCAAGTACTCGCACTGTCATTTATGGTTGTCCTGATTAGACCAAAGAGCAGCAGGATCCATCACTCTGCCTACTTGCCAAAACAATCAATCTTCTAACTGATTCAAGCGCTCCCTCACAAGATGCTATATTTAAGCATTGAATCAGGAGGAGGCTAAGTCTGAATTAAAACTTTAAGATTACTTGAGCAACAATATGCGAGTAGATCTTACCAAGCACAACACTAGCACATCACCTTTATACAGCTAATAATATGTAGAGACTAAAGTAAATTAGAAAGATTTTTTTTCTACAAAGCTAATATTGTAAAATAACAAATGAAATCATGTATCTATCAATGAAGTCAGAGAACTGCAAAACTATACTCCACATCTATCCTCGTCCTTGCAATATAGGATACCTTCAAGAACAGTTTCACAATCACATCCACAAGAATCAAGAATCATTTATAGAAACATACATCAGTTGAAAGAAGGACCTCAAATGTGTTCACTCATCATAAGAGACATGAGGAGCCGCAGTACATCCAGGGTCAAATGGATCTTCTGAACCACAGCAATGCCAGTATTCAAAAATACGACCAGAGTCTGGAGTATTCAGGGTACCTCCAGAGTATACACTCTCAAATTTCCTCTTTGTTTCACCTACACATTAGAAGCCAAGTTTTAGAAGGTAAGGCGATAAGAAATAACGTCTTCTTGAAACAAATCATTTATTGGAATGAGAGCCAAAGCCTCATCATGCAAACAATGTTCAAAAGACACGCCCTCCCCCTATCTTAACGCTGGGAGCAAGCAAAGAACAATTTGCTTTATCATATACATATATATATTTGTAATGAAGTTTTTCCTACCGTTAAAAGAATGGAACGAACGAAGTCCTTTTAATTAGAGAATGTAAACATTGTAGAAAAACCAAGAACAAATTTTTAGCTTACCACCGAAATGGGCAGTGTGGAAACGACAAGCATGAGGATGGTTGAGAGATGGATCGAACTGGTATTTGCAATTCTTGCAGGTTCTGAGAGTGTTTTTGTAATCGGTGTTGTTGGTATCGATTGAGCACCGCACTGGAGGCAGACATCGGGAAGTGATGATACTGAGTAATGGTATGGTTATGGTCCTCCGGCAGTAGGCGAATTGAAGGGGAAATAAAGTTTCCTGACGGGGTAAAGAAGGCAAGCGAGCGAATCTTACCGACGCCATATCTCCAGTAGCTGCTCTCTGGCTTTCCGCTTTCCTTATCGGAGAGGCAAGGCAATATATTGAAATGCTTTTCCTCTTTGTCTTCCCAAAATTTTCTAGTACATCAATCATCGAAATGCTTTACAAACTGATAAGGCCTTATCTGGGCTTGGAGATAAACGAGGAAAAGAGTCACATGGTAACTTCAGGAAGTGGAATGCCCAGCCCAAAGACTATCAAACCTGTATGGTTTACAAATTAAAACCCTTCCTTTCAAATGCCTAGGCCTCCCTTTATCCTTTAAGAGACTCAATTTCAATGAAAGTAAGCCTTTCATTGAGAGGATATAGAAAAAAATCTATTCCTAGCACAATAAACAACTTTCTTATGCAGGCAGAGTGCAACTAGCAAAATGAGTAGTTTGGTCACACCATGTGTACTAAGCCTTACACTTTTTAAGGTTTATATAAAAGGAAATTAGAAGATTTATTCAATATGGAGGGAAAGAGGGCCATATTAAGGCCAAAGTTAGTTGGATAAAGGTGTGTAAGCATGTTAGAGAGGGCAGATTGGGGCTGTCAACAATAAATTTGTCAAGTAAAAACCTAGTAGCAAAGAAAATATGTAGATATTTAACTAATAAAGAGTCCTTATGGGTAAACTGTTGGAAAATATCACAAGATCAAATCTAAGCGCAGCGGACATAATTTAAAATTTTTTCACAGAATTAACTTTAACAAAATTAAATTAGAAACATAAAACAAGAAATTGACAAAAACTCTACTAACCTGTTTTGATTTCATGTTACAATTTTCTGTTTCTTTGAATTTATCAATCCACAAGCCGTTCAATCATCCAGCCTCTAATTGTATCCACAGATCTATTCAGAAAAAACTCAAATCAAATTTGAGAGGAAAAATGTAAGAAGTGCTAGCTTCTTTTTTCTAAATTTTCCTTTTATATGAAAAAACTTATTTTTATATCCTTGGATTTTATTAAAATTACAATTAAAGTTAAACTTTAATTATAATTATTAATAAATCCTTATAAGATCAAATATTACATATTGATCCTTAAAGTTTCTAAAACTTCTCAATTAAGTCCAACTTAATTCAAATTTTACTTTCTCCTTTATAGATCTTTTATGTGTGACTCATTAGGTTCCTAATATGTTGACCATGATTATAAATTATAATTTTAATTCACAATTAGAATCAGATAAATTAAAACTCCTTTTAATTTATCTTTAATTCCCTAATTAAATAATTTATAATCATAGATCATGATTGATGTCTAGTAACATGTCATGACCACCCAAATATTAGGAATGTCAAAGTGGTTTGACTTAACCTGTCTATACATAATTATCTTGTATAAATTAATCCTTTTGTCATCTAATATTCTAATTGAAATTAGAGTATAGAATTCGTGTCTACTCTAAATAATCCAATCATATTTGTTCTTGCTAATTAGTAAGTGATTTGTAATTGATATTTGAAAACAACCTTTTCAAATTTCAATTTACTCTGGTCAGAGATTTCCAAAATCATTACTAATCAAGAACAACAGAACATTCTTCCTAATTACTTTAGGACAACGAATTCTTTATTGATTTACTCAACTATCTCCACATAGTTCATAGTATATCCAATAACTACTAAATTGAACTATTAAAAAAAACATAAGTAGCATCAAAACATAGTAATTCCTACATGAGATAACTTTGATAATCTCAAGTCTAAGGGTCAATTATACAACCATCATAATGAGATAATCCACAGACACACAAGTAATGTTCCATTTAGGATTCTCATAATTGGGTCAGTTCAGTGAACTTATTCTCTAATAAGCAACCACATGTTTGTTTAAGCATCTCCATACTTTAATCTATGAGATTGATTATTTTCTTCATAAGAAAGAAACAAATATGTGCTACTTTAACTATTTTACCAATATCTCGTCTTGATGAAACTATGACTAGGACATTTTAGGAATAATACAAAATGCAATTTGAATCTCATAATTATAATCACATTATAATTTCTAATTGCATAATAATTATTTCAAGGATTTTATCTTTATGATTAATAATTAAATAATTAAAAATACATAAAGATAAAGAATGCCTTTTATTGAATAAAACAAATTTTATACAATTAAATATACAACCAAAATTGGATGCAAGGGTATAAACCAACATAAACTGGATGAACATCTACGTTATGAAAGGAAAAAATCTATAGGAAATGATGTACCATAAAGGGTATATACCATAAAGTTAAGATATACCATAAAGGGTATGTCTAAATGCGTAATTGGAAATAGTAAGGCAGCTTCCTTACTCTACAATAAGTAGTGTAATAATAGTCTTCTATGACAGTAAAGAAGCAGTCAAGCAATCGATTCTTTATAGCTATAAGCATGGTTTTCTGGATTTGTTGCAACCTTGACTAACCCTGCGTTTGGTTACCCTGCGTTTGGTTACCGTCTTCGGACGTGAAGACGGATGACAAGGACATAAAAGTTCTGTCCGAAGGTGCGTTTGGTTACCGTCCTAACTAATTTCCGTCTGAACTTTAAAGGACACGGACAACAAAATTCGTCCAACTCAAAAACGTCGGACGTTGAACCAGGACCGACAGACAACCATTTGAAAAGGCGATTATAACCTCCAGCAAACACGACATACAAAACCATCTCCGTCTTCAACAGCTGCGTCCAAATCTTCATCTCCACTGATCGGCAAGGTAAGTAGCAGAAGCTTCTCTTCCCCCGTCAATGTACGCATATGGGTGTACATATTCTACTAATCTCTCTCTATTCTCCATACATGTGCTCATTGTTTGCGTCTCGTTCTTCCCCAGATTTTTGTTCCGTTTCCAACGAACCTCCGTCTTCGTTGAAGCAGCGTCCCTCTATCTTTCCTCGCTTCTGGGTAAGACATTCATGCTACCGTTTTGGTTATGTTTGGAATTTATCTTCTTCTTCTTCTGGGTTTATGAACGTACGTTCTTCAATGTTGATTTAGAATGTGGGTACAACATTCATGCTACCGTTTAGAATGTGGGTTATGTGTGGAATTTATCTTCTTCTTCTTCTGGGTTTATGAGCGTACGTTGTGCAATGTTGATTTAGAATGTGGGTTTATGTTTGGAAATTATCTTCTTCAATGTTTCCTCGCTTCTGGGTAAGACACACAGCGATGTGTGTGAGTGCTGGCAGATTGAGGAAGGTTCGAAGGCTGGGTGGGACGAGTTGGAGTGGGCAGTGGATGTGGCAGGGCTGGTGCGGTTTCAGAAACTAGAGACATTAGGTTGATTTGAGGTTGTAGTCTTGGGTAAAGAGGGGACTGGAAACGCGTGGGTAAAGACATTAGGTTGATTTGAGGTTGTAGTCTTGGCTTCAATTTATTGCAGGAGGTAGAACAACTGTTTCAAAATCTTCCTTTTAAAATTTCCCCTTTTCCTGTTAACTACTCTTTTATATGGATTATATTGTAATTACAAATTAAAGGCTCAACTTATGGACTAGTGTGATATTATATATGACTCCACAAAGTCTCCGGCACAAGGTAAATTAAAGTTTGTTAATATTTGCCCACGCCAAGTGTTCTCGATGTTTATTCTTGCTTTTGCAAGCTTGGTAGCATTGCTTTCACTTCTTTTCCCATTAGCACATCTGAAAGATGTTGCTTCGTCTTTTAAATGTCTTTAGTTGGCCTTTTTCCTTTGTAACTTAAAAGATTCCTAAGCTAGCTATACTCTACCTTGTTGGGTTTTCTTATTGATATTACTACTTTTGATGGTTTTCTTTTGTTAAATGGTTTTGTATTTTCCTTTTCTTCTTTTAAAGAAGTAATCAAACCATCAAGAGTGTAGATGCCAACTAATGTTTCATCGACAAGAATAACATGGGATGAGGGTTAAGGAATTTTTGTGAACAATATTCCTAATGTTTCATCCAAGAGTGTAGATGCCAACTACATCGTGCCACGCTCCACATACTTTGTTCCTTAACACAGACGTGTTTACTACCTCCTTCACGTAATAACATGTAATTATTCAACACAAATTAAAGTTCACCATCCCATTACTTCGTGAATTTTGTTAATCATATATAGTTTAAGTCGCTTCTATTTTTCAAATGCATAGTCAACTATTCAATATTTTGTATCGTTCATAAATCCACACAACCTTGAACAAGATATTACTTGAAACCAATTGCTTTAGGTTGCAAACAAGTACCTCGTAGTCTACTAGTTGTATAATGTTGTTTTTCCTTCGCTTGTTCAGATACTCAATTTCTGGCAAAATCCATAAGTCGCTGTATAATCACGACCTTGAGCTTGATTTTCTTGGCGATAGATTGTACATTCAAGAAATGACTTTGTGAACTTCACTACTTCCTCCACTTCCTATCTTACCAAGCCTTTGGTACAGTTTCCCATTAACTTTAAAGAACATCTCGGGATCATAGGTTTTTAACGGGAACCGAGACGACTTTTACCACTTGAAACCTTTTCTGTCTTTTCGGTTTAGCCGGCCCAACTTGGCATCGAAGTTATGCTTTTGGGAAATGGAGCTTGATATTGTGCATCAATGGCAGATTTGCTGATCCTCTCTTTAATTGACTCATCACCAGCATGAGAAGGATTGATTGGAATGTCAGTTTCCTTGGGAACACTACTATCTTGCTTTCTGGGCAGGTTACTTCTGTTAATTTTAGAATCCATAATAGAGGTGGATTTTTGAATAAATAGGTCTGTGAGGGTGTACTTTATGTTAACATGCGTGCTATTTCTGAAATGGAGAATTATTTCAAGTTGGTGTTGGGCATTTTTGAACTTGAGTAAACTAATCAATTAGTTGAAATTGACTGTTTCAGGGTGTGGAACTTGCATTAGTTGTACAACAATCTGCTTGCATTCGAATACTTGCATTTTGGATACGCATGATGCTGATATTTTTGGTTATCATGCTAACATTATTTTTATAATTTTTCCAGAGCCACCCTAATAGGCACTATACCCCTGGGAAGCCGTTTCCATTGTACCGTAGACTTGAGTCAGTATTTGGGAAGGATAGAGCCACTAGTGCAACATCTCAAGATCCGGAAGATGCTGAGGTTCAGTTTGATGCGGAAGAAAATGAAGATGGTGAACCAAAGACTTCACCCTTTCATGGTTCCCCATCGAGTGAACCAGACCAGCAGACACTCACACGCAAAGAATAACCATCCGTGTTGGTGGATCCGTCGCCTCTTCTTCCAACGCAGACGGACTCCAACCACCTTCCAAGAAACGGAAGGTGAGGACAATACAATGTTGGCAAACCTTGCTACAACACTTGCCCGCGTCAATAATCCAAAGGTAAGGAGTGCGGAGCTCATTGCAGAAGCCATGAATCGAAAAATGCAACATCCCGAACAGCAAATTCCCCAGCAACAAAATCCCGAGCCGCAAATTCCCCAGCTTGGTGACGAGCTTGAGCGGTTAGGTTTCTCCACTGGAGACAATGTTACGACAACAATGATCTTCGCGAGAAATGCTCATGCTGGGACTCTTTTCTGGGGGTTAAAAGCATAACAAAAGAAGGCCTATGTGCGGAGGCTTTTACGTGATCAATTTTAACTTTATGAGAAATGACCTTATATTTGTATGTTAATTTGTTTCGATTATATGGACATGTATAATGGTTACCATCCGTCAAACTTAACTTATTTGTTTTCGTACATGGTGATGTCTATTGATGAGATGATATAGTTGTGACTATGGTTGCTAGCATTTCTGTCAATGCTCAATGGTTGGGTTTAACATTATTTCAGTGGATACATGTTTCAGTACGTTCATAAATGGTTGTGATATTTTACATTGGCAGGTACATCACTATGGCCGACATCATTATATTATGTTGTCTTCGTTGACGATAAGTGGGAATATTCACTAATTGGGACGACGTGAAATTGCAAACTCAGGGCTTCCCAAACGCTAGATTTAAGGGGTATCGGACCTTGGAAGAAGCGGAAACTGCTTATACCATGGATCAACATGTGCGCAGTCATCCAAACAACCAAATTCAACCTACCCCATCGAACCAGCCTAATGCACGCAAAGAAACCCGCTCCCACCATCATCGCCAACAACGCTACTTCCAATCGCATTGTCCCAACCGAACAACCAATCGCAATTGCAACATTGGAGGAACAAATGGCATCTACTCGTGACTTGTTACTAATTGTTGTTGGGGTCATTTTGGGATTCATCATTAAGGAGATTCTAGCTAAATTTATGTAAATTATTATGTATTTGAATTTCTTGGTTGTCAAACTTATTTGAACCTATTATGTAATGTTAGGATGTTTTATGTAATTTGTTTGTCCTAACTAATGTTTATTATTATAATCATAATAAGAAGAAGAATCCGTAATTGCGTTTAATTACAAACTATTAATAATTAGTTTAATTTTATAAACTAATACTAACAAATAATAACGTTGCATTATAATTATTAGTAATGACTAATAATTATTCTTGTTATTTGATTACATAATTTAGAATAAATCTCACTAATAATAACAATAATTAATCACAATAATAATATTACTTAAAATAACATAACTAACTTTGTTTAACAAATATCATACTAAAATTAATAACATTAACAAATAGAAGTCATAATAATAATAATAATAATAATAATAATAATAATAATAATAATAATAATAATAATAATAATAATAATAATAATAATATGATAAATTTGAATAATTATAAATTTTATTGCAGCTACAAGTGGCTAATAACATAATTAAATATTGTAATGTAAATAATTATACAATGATAAAATAATAAATGAATTACAACAACTCTTCTTATTATACTATAAGGGCATTTTTGTCATTAACACTGTTTCTTGTTCTGTCCCCTGCAACCAAACACATTTCTGTCCTCAGGACAAGCACAATATCTGTTGTCCTGTCCACTGCAACCAAACATCTCACTGCCTTCGCTTGTCTCTGTCTGTCCAACTCGTCATCTGTCTCATCTCGTCCTCAACTCCGCCGCAGACACTAACCAAACGCAGGGTTAGCGTCTGCAGACGTAAGGACGGAGGACAAGGACATAACCGTTCTGTCCTAAGTGGTGTTTGCTTGCCGTCTTCACTCATTTTTGTGCCGTTTTCAAAGGACAAAGACAAAAAATTTTGTCCAATTTAAAACTGTGGTACGGAAATTCTTGTCTATAGGACAAGAATTACAAAAGACCAACATACCCTCTCATTAAACATATAATAATAATAATAATAATAATAATAATAATAGCAATAATAAAAATAATATTCAAAATATTAACAAAAATAATCATAGTATTAAAATTAATATAATAATAATATTATTATTATTAACAAAATATTAATATTAATTAATATTAATAATATTGTATTAATTAATAATATATTAATTTATATTATTAATTAATTAATTAATTATAATAATTAATAATAATAATATAATATATTAATTAATAATATTATTATTATTTAATAATAATTAATAATAACTATTATTAATATCAATTAATAAAATATTATTAAAATATTATTAATTAATATAATATTATTAATATATAATTAATATAATATAATTAATTAATTATTAATTAATATATTATTAATATTCATTAATAATATTTAATATTATATTAATTATTATTAATATTCATTAATTATAAATATTATTAGTTAATATTAATAATTAATATTAATAATATTGTATTAATTAATAATATATTAATTTATATTATTAATTAATAAATTAATAATATTTTGTTAATAATAATAATAATATTATTATTATTATTATATTAATTTTAATACTATGATTATTTTTGTTAATATTATGAATATTATTTTATCATTGTTATTATTATTATTATTATTATTATGTATTAATATTATTATAAGAATTATTATTATTATTACTATTATTATAATTATTATAATTATGTTTATTATTATTAATATTATTATTATTATGTTTAATAATATTATTATTGATATTAATATTAATATAATATAATATAATATTAATAATATTATTATTACTACTAGTATTATTTTTTAACATTATTAATATTATTTTATTATTGCTATTATTATTAATATAGTTACGTATTCTTATTATTATTATTATTATTAAACATAATAATTATAATATCATTAATTATAATAATCATAACAACATCAATAATAATATTAATAACAATAATAACAATAATAATAATAATAATAATAATAATAATAATGAATTACATTAACAAGTCTTATTACACTACAGGGGCATTTCTGTCATTGACACTGTTTTTTGTTCTGAAGACGGCAACCAAACTCATTTCTGTACTCAGGACGAGGAAAATAATCTATGTTCTGTCCACTGCAACCAAACATCTCCCTGTCTTCAATTCTTGTTATGTCCTGTCATGTCCTGTTCCGTTTAGTCCCGTCTCAAGCCAAGTGTATCGCAGGTGTCATTAATATTGGTGAACTATAAACTCCATTTGTTTAGCACAATCTGGTACTTATAGAAAGTGACATTCATTTCTCTGTTACTTATGAAATGTCCTCATAAATTATTTTACAAATAAATAATTAATGCTAAATAATTAATTTTATGAAATATCTTTAATAAATAGTTCATTTGGATAATGGTTGTTCAATCATTTTTTGACTGATTGATTACATTTAGTTGTTTGACAAGTCAAAACATTATTGAAATTGTTTAGTAATTGGTTGATAAATTAGTTGATCAGCTGAAAATAAAAAGGCTACCATCCACTAGCATTTTGTTCTATCATCGAAATTTAATATTTGTAAATGATATTTTGTTAAAGGATAATGGGTGTTGCCACTGCCTTTCCCTTCTCTATGCTTCTTTTTTATTCACACCAATAGTAGTACAACCAAAGTTTACCCTATCTACGGTTTATGCAGCCCCTGTCCTGTCTATTTCTTTACGAACATTTGCAATCTTTTTTCCAAACTTTAAGAAGCCAATTTTGCTCGTTTAAATTTGCTTTTTCACTTTGAGAAGTCTTGAGATACCAGTTCAATTCTTTCTAACTTCAACTTTCAAAGAATCTAATTCTCTTTAATTTAAGTACTTTGCAAGGTTATTTTGAAAAGTAATTTGAAGATTAAATTATTTTATTCCTCTTCAAGCTTTTTTCTATTAAAGAAATTTGGACAATAATAAGTTTGTTTTCAAATGTAAAATTATTAGTACAAAAATAAAACTTATATATTTAAAATAACACAATATTTATTTATCTATTTATTTATATACATAAGAATAAGCGATAATAACATGAAAATAAAGATAAGATATCCACAATTTCATAAATTTGAAACTAACATTAAAAAGATAAACTATAAATTTATAACCAATTTGAATTAACTTTAAACGTATATTTTTTTGAATAAATATAAGTTAAATCTAGAATAAGTTAAATGTAAGTTTATTTGAACTAGATTGATTTTTAAATAACAAACTAATTTTACAACATTCATTTATTAACTAGTAAGAATAGTGTTTTCTTCACTATAATATTTTGTATATGTACACTTTAAATAATAGTATATAAAACATTACATATATCTTGATATTTTCAATTCTTAAACATTTACATATGCATATATATTAACTTACTTTATATCCCTTTTCCCTATTAATCATAATCAAATAAGATTTTTTTAATTCATGCTCTCATAAGTCATTTTACACATAAACAACTAATATTAATCAGTTAATTTTATAAAACATCTTTAATAAATAACTGATATTATCAGCTAGTCAAATCAACTGATATAATCCGCTATCAGCTAACCGCTGATAGAATCAGCTAATAGCTAATCCAATCTACTGATTGCCAAACAGGACCAATGTTATCCAGTAGTCAAATCAGCTTATATAATCTGCTATTAGCTAACAGCTAATGCAATCTATTGATTGCCAAAGAGGGCCTATGTAAGGTTAACAGTTAAACCATGTTTCATGTTTTCTTCAAGTGTGTGTTTTCCTTTAACCTATGAAATCATATGTTTAGGAAACGTGGAATCATGGTAATTAGAGACAATTACATAGAGATGATGGAGTGGTGTTTACTGTATTTGGGATGTGTGTCTACAAATTATAAGAAGAGAGAAACATTAGGTTATTTCATAATAAAGAAAAGTGATTAGACCATATTATTCAGGAGATTGCTCGGTATAGTACCGAGTGCTCTCAACTGCTACAGTAACCGACTACGCGATCTTACCAGCTACAGTTATTGTCGTTTGCTTTCTGCATGCTACCACCTTGTTCATCCATCCTTCTGGTTATCTTCAAAGGACTCAACCGCTTAACCCAGATTTACTGGACTACTTGTCAACCCTACAGCATTATTCGTCTTCACCATGGACCCCCATGCCCAAGAGGGGCAACTAGCGAAGCGGGGCCATACTCGTAAGCGAGAAGAGGAGGCTTCCACCCTCCCATAACTCTCCTACAGTGCAGCGGTGACAGGTGAACCCAACACTGCTCCGTCTTTAGGCGGAGGTGCATGGATAGACGGCGATGACATTGACATTAAGGAGGGAGACGTCCAGGTGACTTAGGAGGCTGGTGGCGGCATCATCCTCTCTCAAAACCTCCAGACCAAACTGGATAATCAATGGGCGACGGCAGTTGTTGTCAAGCTGCTCGGTCGTCGAATAGGCTATCGTCTCCTCTGTTCCAAACTCCAGATGTTGTGGCTTTCTAAGGGCCAAATGAAGGTAGTTGATTTGGATAACGACTACTTCCTAATTAAATTCAAGGAAGAGGATGATTATCTCAAGACATTGACCCAAGGCACTTGGGTGATCTTTGGCCAGGTACTCTTGGTCCAGCGATGGGTAGCGTCCTTCCGACCTTCCCAAGGGCAGTTTCCTCGTGCAGTCGTCTAGATACGCATCCCGGACTTATCTATCACCCACTACCATCCAGCGATATTAACTGCTATTGGCAACTTGGTTGGGACGACTGTCCGCATAAATGAAGCCACCTCCCATTCGAACCGGGGTAAGTTTGTGCGGCTGGCAGTCGATGTGGACCTGAGCTCCCCCCTTCGCCACAACGTTGAGCTTGATGGTGAAACTCTCCGAATTTCGTATGAAAGGTTACCCCAGCTTTGCTTTGAGTGTGGGATAATCTCGTATACTATGGCCACTTGCCTACAACGCTAGACCCCAATGCCAACGCCTGACACTTTTCCGGTCAGCCCAGCTATGCCAGCGCTAGCTGGTGGTTCCCCCGCTTCGATCAGCCCAGCGGCGGACGATAGTCTTCAAGGATATGGTTTATGGACCCAGGTGTAGAGACGCCCACCTAGACAACAACCCCACCGTTCGACGTCAACCGGTTCGCGACCATTCCCGCAATGGTCGACTATCAACACACATGATCGAGGGACACTGCAGAGTACGGGGACGCAGTTTTCGTTTCTTACAGACCAAGGTGATGGGACTAAGGAGGACGATAGGCGTCCGAGGCCCCTTCTTCCAGCACCTTCAGTGGTGCTACGCAGCGTTTTACTGAAGGGCTTGTAGGAAGCCCTGCCCAGCTGCCACAGAAGGGGCTTCTTTTCCAAGCCCAAAGGCCCACTCGACAGTAGAAAAAAACTGGAAAAGGAAAAGCCCCAAGCCCAACCCACTCCCCAACATAGGACACCTCCCAGGCCTACCTCAATGCCAAGGCCCCATCTGCTTCAGTTCTTAGGGTGCCTTCTGGGCCCCAACTTAAACTTTAGCCCACCCCACAAGAGAAGCATATCGCCCTCGCCCTTCATTCACATACGGAAATAGTCTGTGAGCCCCATTTTCCTCTGGCTTGCGCTTCAGGAGGGATTGACCGTTTACAGCTCATGAACGATATTGAGGAATCGAGGCCGAGCTGCGAAGTCCCGGTGGACTCCCCTTACTCCCTTTCATTCCACTGCGCCAGGCACCGAGATGGATGTTACGGAGGACTTGCTTCATCCACCTTCTGCTGATCCCGATATTGTAGGTGTAAGTCGACTTGTATGGAGATGTAAGTCGACTTATACCAGTTCGGTACTAATAAGTCGACTTGTATACCCGTGTAAGTCGACTTATGCGTGTATAGTACCCTGAGATTGTTAGAGTAGTGCCCTAAAGGCAATCCCCTTTAGCGCTTTTTGTTCATAGTCATGTACAGACTTTATGAATAAATAAAGAAAGGCATGTTTTATTTATTTGATGTTCTTTATGAATTGATATTGATCTTTAATCAAATTAATGAAGTCCATGATATATGACATAGCATGAAGGAAATTATGATGTGATCATAATCCTGAGATTCCTATCATGTGCAATTATGTCAGTATCTAAATTCTCCCTAGTCATAGGATTAATGAGATTGAACATCATTAATCCGGATAGACTAGCATATGTCATACTCCTTAATTGGATCAAGCAGTGGATCTCAGAAACTGTAAATATGAGATATTTAGAGTTGACATGTGGATGCTTACTAAGGGTAGTAAGTACATTGGATGACCCGCCATGAGATCATCACATGGATGTCCTATTCAAATGTCAGTGATAATCTCATCATAGCAATGGTGCAAGTATCCTTAGACTTGAGGTACTCAAGGATATCTTGGATATTGATTCTGTGCTTTGACTCCATTTCTTGTTGCTTTTCAGAGGTTACTTATAGGGTAGTGCTTGGGTACAGCTTAAGGTATTCGAAGGTAATTGAGTAGCCAATAAAGGATTCATCACTTCTGTGATAGCAGAAGAGATACCCTGGTCTCTTGTCAGGATCATTACTTTAAGTCTCTGGCCAGAGCATAAATATGTCATGAAGAGTGTCTTCATGGACATATAAAGTAATGAGTCCTAAGACAGGAACTGATATCACTTGGGCTAGACTTAGTCTAGTAAGAGTTGACACTTTGACTATACTCATAACCAAGTGGGGTATAGGATGTTGAAAGGACGAATTGCACAGTAATTGTCTATGGAAGGGTTCGTGATCTGGTTCGTGATGAATTCATCAAACCAATTACTTTCCGGTCAATTGGGGTCATGATGTGTTCTAGACGCCGCTCATGACTTGCTCAGATTAATTGTTAATCTAAGTGGCCAACATAACCAGAACCTAAAGGGTCACGCGATAAGAGTGTTTGGAGAATCCAGTAAA
Organism: Erythroxylum novogranatense; assembly: GCA_029891385.1. Classification (NCBI taxonomy): domain Eukaryota; kingdom Viridiplantae; phylum Streptophyta; class Magnoliopsida; order Malpighiales; family Erythroxylaceae; genus Erythroxylum; species Erythroxylum novogranatense. Next base: position 54,069,958 of record CM057229.1, read on the forward strand.
ATAGTATTGAAGCGAGTTCCAATTATGGAGAGCATTAGGATTAATTGGATCCCGATGAGATCGAGATATGTCCCGATGAGATCGCGACATCGATATTGCTGAAAAAGGTTTCCAGAGGTTTTTCCCATACCGGGACCCGGTAGGACCGACCCCAGTGTGACTGGATTACTTCAGCAATATATATACATATATATATATATGATTAATTAATTAAATAATTAATATATATATATATATATATATTTGTGTGTGTGTGTGTGTGTGTGTAATACGTGGAAGACAAAAGAAGAAGCAAAGAAGCTTCTTTTGGAAGCCTTGTCATCATGCTTAGTCATTAAGTAATTAATGACTAAAAGACAAAAGATGTTAGAACCCGATCCCGAGACCGGATCCCAACTCCAACTATTTATACCTTAACATTAACGCTCATGCTCTTGCTTACATTCCACACCTATTGGACCCGCTTCAGAGCCCAAAATTTCGAGCCCTAAAGCTTGCGCCCCTACTTTGCAGCGTTTGATGCTGTGGTTCCATAAGGGTGATGAGCGTACACTACCTAATCATCAAAATCACATTTAGACTTTTTTATATCAATGTAGCTTAAGGCCTCACGTTCACACATAGGCAAGAATCACCTTAATCGGAGTCATATAACTCAAGATACACTCCAAAAATCTAAGAGAGTTCATACCCGAAACATGCCCTCTTAACTGACCTTTCACTTGTTTTAGAACAAACTTTCTCAATTTAACTCCAATTGATACCGAATTTTATGTACTGAAAGATATGTGTCTTATAAATCCAATGGTTCAAACCTCACCTCATTTGGAGGTCGTATGAGAGAATTATGCCCGAAACATTGGACCATGCTCACTTCTGAAATCGGATTGAAACTCTTTTGGCGCGATTTGCTATAACTTTTAATCTATAGCTCCAAATGCTTTCGTTCTTTCGCCATACGAAAGTAGACATCTAGATCTACAACTCTCATGAAGACTACAAAGGCTGATTCTATCTCCTACATTCTGCAGCGTCCTATTTTTCCATCATCTGATTTCTATCATCTGGTTTTCTATCGTCTGATTTCTATCTCCTGCTTTTCTATCTTCTGCTTTTCTATCTTCTGATTTCTATCTTCTGCTTTTCTATCTTCTGCTTTCTATCTTCTGCTTTTCTATCTTCTGCTTTCTATCTTCTGCTTTTCTATCTTCTGATTTCTATCTTCTGCTTTTCTATCTTCTGCTTTTCTATCTTCTGCTTTCTATCTTCTGCTTTTCTATCTTCTGCTTTTCTATCTTTCGCTTTTCTTCTCGATTTCTATCTTACCTTTTCTATCTTCCGATTTCTATCTTCTGCTTTCCTTTCTTCTGCTTTTCTATCTTCTGATTTCCTTCCTTCTGATTTCTATCTTCTGATTTCCTTCCTTCTGATTTCTATCTGCTGATTTCTATCTTCTACTTTTCTATCTTCTGATTTCTATCTTCTGCTTTCCTTCCTTCTGCTTTTCTATCTTCTGATTTCCTTCCTTCGATTTCTATCTTCCGATTTCCTTCCTTCGATTTCTATCTTCTGATTTCCTTCCTTCGATTTCTATCTTCCGATTTCCTTCCTTCCGATTTCTATCTTCCGATTTCCTTCCTTCGATTTCTATCTTCCGATTTCCTTCCTTGATTTCTATCTTCCGATTTCCTTCCTTCGCTTTTCTATCTTTCGATTTCTATCTTTGATTTCTATCTTTCGCTTTCCTTCCTTCGCTTTTCTATCTTTGATTTCCTTCCTTCGATTTCTATCCGCTGATTTCTATCTTCTACTTTTCTATCTTCCGATTTCTATCTTCCTTTCCTTCCTTCGCTTTTCTATCTTCCGATTTCCTTGTAAGGCTCATATCTTTTAACTCCGAACTCCAAATTTAGCAAACGATATACCTTGAAAGCTCTAACCTTCTACTACAATATTCATGAAGGCTCATTTATCTAATTCAAGTCCTATGAAGGTCAAAATCTGAGGCTAAGTTCTGTCAAATTTTGGGAAAATTTGTCACTCTTCCTCGAGAGTACATCTATCCAATTTATCAATCCTAATACTTCCACCTGCGTAAGACTCATCATACAACCTCATATAACATGATTAAACCCTAAGGTATCTTCAAACACCATTCGAAGCAACAGCCACACTCTTAATCATCTATCATATCCAAACTATAATAATGATGCAATTGGCTTAAACATGCATGGATTTCTCAAAATTCATTTTAACTTAGCATTCTTGCATTTCATTTACGTTCAAAGTGAGTAGCTTACAATGCTTTAGTGGGAATTTCAAGCCCTTTTTACAACATGGTTCGAAATACACTTCCAAAATACTACACTTTTCTTAAAATGCATCTAAAGCATTGTTTACAACAATTTGCTTGAAATACATCAAAAACATAATTCTTGGAGTATGCCTTGAACTCATTCTTCATGATCCCGATCTTTACCGGAGATGGGACGGGAAGGTGGGGTGAGTCATCCGTGGGTGACACATTTATATTTAGGCTAATAAGCTACATTGCTTCATTAATCATACTTTTAGCAACTTGCATAGAAATCATGCAATCATGCAATTCATGAAATTTATCAATCTCAAAACATAATGTTCATGCTTCATATCATTCTCATTCTTGCAAAATATACACTAACATGTAAACACATAGCTGATGGTTTGAAAAGTCCACGGTTATCTTGATGAGCTACACAAGTGTAGTCATATCTCGAGGAGTCCTAAAAGGAACATCCTATGCCACAATCGGGCGTGGCGAAGGTTATCTTGGTCGACGTGCACGTGACTCACTGGTGGACTTAACTAACCCACATAACACTTAATTTCATGCATAAAAGCTGGACTTGTCTTGTCCGCTGACTAATTTTCTGAAAATGGATATTCAAGCATCCATAAAGCTGATCATGCTTAAAGCACATTTCATGCTTAGCTCACATTTCATGATCTCATTCATGCTCATCTAATTTATGGCAATTTCAAGCAATGTCATACACTAATCAATTTCTCACCTAATGGCAATCATCCATCAATTTATACACAATCAAAAGTCAATAAATGCTCATTCTAAGATAGTTGGAAAAATATTAATTTTCCTTAGTTAAGATAATATTTAAGCATTACTAACATAAAGATAAAAGTGAAACCCACCTTATATCCTTGCTTAAGCTTGCCTAAGGAAGTTTCTCTTCTTGTTCTCCTCTTCTTTCTTGTCCTCCTTCATTCATGGCAAGGAAAGAACCTCACATCATTTAGGGTTTCTAAAATTGAAAACCTAATGAACCTTAATCATGAAATCAACCCTAGAATCACTAAACCCATCTTCTTTCTAAGCTTTCTAAACCATAAAATCAAGCCAAACTCAAACTACATTTCATAACTTACCTTGAATCTTTACTCAACCCAAGGGTTTCTTGTATCAAAATAAAGCTTAGACTCTCCTCTTCACTTTTTCTTCTTGCTCTTTCTTTAAAAACTCACTCACTTTCATGGAAATGCCAAAACCCTAGCAAGCTCCTTTCTTCTTCTCGTTTCTTTCCTCTTCTACGTAAACTTCTCCCTCTTCTCCTTTAAATTTTGTAAATCTCACTTCTTCCTACACTAACTCACTTAAACTCCTCCTTTTATACTTCTTCTCTAATCCACTTAAGCCCAAAAGGCCCAAGCCTTCATTTAATTCCTTCTTCTTTCATTTTTCCTACATCCTCCTTACTTCCTCTTTATCCTACAACTTACTTAGGCCCAATTATCTTTAAGCCCATTTTATCTTTCTTTTCTTTCCTACCTCATTAAAACCCAACTAATTCATTTAATTCCATTAAATCATTACCTAACATCTTTAATGCCAACTCATATTACTCAATGTCAAGTTAATTAATGTTAACATAATTTACTTAATTACTCTAATCATGCTTAATTACATAAAAATTTTGGGGCTAACATTTCTCCCCTTAAGAAATTTCGTCCTCGAAATTCTTACCGACTCATTGAAGAGGTGTGGATACTTCTCCTTCATTGCATCCAAGGGTTCCCACGTCGCCTCTTCAACTGCATGATTTCTCCAAAGGACTTTAACTAGCTGAATCGTCTTATTTCTGAGAACTTTCTCCTTGCTATCTAGGACTGCTACTGGCATCTCCTCATAGCTCAGATCATCACTCAGCTGAACCTGTGAAGTCTGAATAATGTGAGAAGGATCTGATCTGTACCTTCTCAACATAGAAACATGAAAAACGTCGTGGATCTGAGACAACTCTGGAGGCAATGCTAATCTTTAAGCTAACGACCCGATCCTCTCTAGAATTTCATACGGACCCACATATCGAGGACTTAACTTCCCTTTCTTACCGAATCTCATAACTCCCTTCCATGGAGACGTCTTGAGGAACACCTTGTCACCCACTGCATAATCCATTTCTTTTCTGTTAGCATCGGCATAGCTTTTCATTCTGTCCTGGGCGGCTTTAAGTCGCTGTTTGATTACCTCCACTTTCTCAACTGTCATCTAGACCAACTCTGGTCTCACTAGCTTCCTCTCACCTTCCTCATCCCAGCATATCAGAGTCCTGCATCTTCTGCCATAAAGGGCTTCATAAGGAGCCATCTGTATGCTCGAATGGTACGAATTGTTGTAAGCAAATTCGACCAACGACAAATGATCATCCCATGCTCCTTTGAAGTCCATGACACATGCTCTAAGCATCCCCTCTAGAGTCTGGATTATCCTCTCAGACTGACCATCCGTCTGAGGATGAAATGCTGTGCTGAAATTCAATTTAGTTCCTAATGCTTCCTGTAGACTTCCCCAAAATCTCGAGGTGAATCGAGGATCCCTGTCGGATACTATAGAATCCGGAACTCCATACAACCTTACCACTTCATCAATGTATTTCTTTGCTAAGACTTGCAAGGAACTGCTTGCCTAATTGCGGAAAATGGGCTGACTTGGTCAACCGATCAACAATAACCCAAATGGCATCATGCTTCACGGTCTCGGCAAACTCATCGAAAATCCATTGTGATCCTTTGCCACTTCCATTCAGGAATGGACAATGGCTGCAACATGCCTCGAAGGTGCCCGGTGTTCACCTTGACTTGCGACACACTAGACATCCGCCACATACTCGCTACATCCCTCTTCATGCCTTTCCACCGAAATGTTCCTTCAAATCTCTGACATTACGGTGCTTTGCTGAATGCATAGAATAAGGCGATTGTGTGCCTCATCCATGATCTCATCCTTAACTAATTTATCATTCGGGATACATAACTTGTTTCCACTACCATTAGCCCATCATCTCTCACTACCACTTTGATCGCTTACCATTCTCAGTATTTCCTCCGAAGCTTACTCGATTCGCATCCCGCTCCGCAACTCCTTAACTTTCTCTCTAAGTATCGGCCTCACTTTCGAATTGAGCAAGAATACAATCTGACCGATCTGTTTTAGACTTATCTTAAGCTTGGCCATTTGCTCCAATAGAGGCAAGTAAACTGCCTGAACATAAGCTATCGATGACTTCCTACTCAATGCATCCGCCACTACATTAGCCTTGCCTGGATGATACTCTATCATCAGGTCATAGTCCTTGAGCAACTCTAACCATCTTCTCTCCCTCAAATTCAGTTCTTTCTGGCTCATGATGTACTTAAGACTTTTGTGATCCGTGAAAACCCTTGTCTGAACCCCATACAGATAGTATCTCCATATCTTTAAGGCAAAAATCACTGCTGCCAATTCCAGATCATGAGTCGAATAATTCAACTCATATGGCTTCAACTGCCGTGAAGCATAGGCTATCACTTTGTCATTCTGCATTAACACACAAACTAAGCCTCTTCTCGAAGCATCATTGTATACTGTATACCCCTGATCTCCATTAGGCAGGATTAAAATGGGAGCACTAGTTAACCGCTGCTTAAGCTCCTCAAAACTCTGCTGGCAATCCTCATTCCAGATAAACTGCTGATTCTTCCTTAATGACTTAGTCATAGGGGCGCTATTATTGAGAATCCTTCCACAAACCTTCAGTAATATCCTCGCCAGCCCGTAAAACTCCGCACCTCTTTTACTGTCTTAGGCTCTTGCCAATTCACTACTGCTTCCACTTTTCTCGGATCAACATGAATTCCTTTGCTGGAAATCACATGTCCAAGGAAAACTACTTCACGCAGACCAAAATTCACACTTGCTAAATTTGGCATACTGACTCCTGCTCTCTCAATCTCGCAATACTATCCCGAGATCTTCGTTCATGCTCTCCTTCATCCTTAGAATAGACCAGAATGTCATCAATGAACACTATGACAAACTGATCTAAAAACTCCTGAAAAACCCTATTCATAAGGTCCATGAATGTAGCTAGAGCATTGGTCAGTCCGAATGGCATGACCCTGAACTCATAGTGCCCGTAGCGGGTCCCGAAGTCGTCTTGTTAACATCGGACTTCGATTCGGAGTTGATGATAACTCGATCCGAGGTCGATCTTCAAAAGACCCTTGCTCCTGCGGTGATCAAATGATCATCTATCCTAGGTAAAGGATATCTGTTTTAAGCGTCACCTTGTTAAGCTTCACGTAATCTATACACATGCGCCATGTCCCATCCTTCTTCTTAACAATAGAATCAAGCGCCCCCAAGGTGATGAACTTGGCACGATAAACCGCTTCTCAACAACTCCTCTAATCGCTCCTTAAGCTTCCTTAACTCAGTTGGAGCCATCCTGTATGGTGGTATCGAGATTGGCTCGGTTTCGAGAATCAAGTCAATTTCGAACTCAATTTCCCTCACCGGCGGCAACCCTGGTAATTCTTCTGGGAATACTTCAGGAAACTCCCTCACAACCGAAAATCTTCTAATCTGCCCATATTCACTTCTAGATCCACTACGTGCGCCAGAAGGCCTCACACCCCTGGCTCATCATCTTTGTCACCAACAAGGCTGAATGATCCTCGGTGCCGAGATTTTCCGTCCCCTTAAAGACCACTTTCCACCATCTCCCAGATCAAATTCTACTTCCTTGAGACTGCAATCTAGCTTTGCCTTAAATCTCTCCATAACATCCATCCCCAATATCACATCCAATCCTTCAAGGTCTAGGGTAGTAGGTCTACTACCGCCTAGCACCACCGATCTTGAGCTCACAATCCTTGTAAATCAAATCGATCACCACCTTACTCCCTAAAGGAGTACTAACAACCAAAAATTGTCCATAATCTCGGGACATACAAGATGCATATTCATACTTGAGGAAACAAATGAGTGTGTGGAGCCAGTATCAATTAACACATAAACAGGAGAGTCAAATAACCGAGCCATACCAGTCACAACTTCAGGAGCAGCTGCAGCTTCCTCTCTGGTCATGGCAAATACTCTAGCTGACGCCTGACCCTGTGCCTTTGGTCTCCCGCAGATTAGCCCTCTTGATCGCCTCCAGAATCGCTTACTTCAGAATCGGCCCGGTTCCCTGTCTCTGTCGCCTCGAGCTTGAGCTTGGGAACCTCCTGTCTCACCTCTGGGACAATCTCTCATCATATGCCCCTTCTCTCCACACCGAAACAACCACCAAAGCCCTTGAGACACCTCTCGGGATGAAACTTCCGCATTGATCACACCGAGGATACTTGCCTTCCATGACTTCCCCGAGCCTCCCACACTAGAGACTGTTCGAAATTGCCTTGATCTGCGACTCTTGGCGGGACCACTACCGCCCATGCCACTGAGTATGATGGGTCTGGTGCTCCTCCAGTCTTTGGAGCACTCACTCCCTTCCCGGAAGATTGCTCTGTTCTTCCTTTTCCTACTCACTTGACCTTAATATTCTCCACTTCTCGGCTGAGCGTCAGATCTACCAACTAGCGATAGTCATGGAAATTATGGATCAGCACCTTCTCCCTGATCCCTAGGTGCAGTCCGCTCTCAAACTTGCGGCACTTATCCTCTTCTGTTGCCACAATATTTGCTGCATATCTAGACAGTTGAGTGAACTTCAGCTCATATTTACTCACGCTCTGCTCCCTCTGTGTGAGGCTCAGAAACTCCCTGGCCTTCTCTTGGATGTAAACCCTCGAGAAGTACTTCATCCTGAAAACTTCTAGAAACTCCTTCCATGTCACTCTGGAGGTACTACTCGATTGCGAGGCTTGCCTCCCACCAAGGCAACAGATCCCCCGCAATAAACTAGCTGCATACTCTACCCTCTCCCCATCTGAGCACTTCATCTGACTCAGGACCCTCTCGGTCCTCTTCAACCATGCTTCTGCCTCCTCCGGATTAGTAGTCCTGCTGAAATCGACAGCCCCATACTTCCGGAGCTTGTCATACTGCCCACTCCGATCTGCTGGAGCTGGCATCTGAACTTGTGGTCCTTGGCCCATGGCATGGATGAAAGCCTGGGCGACGGCCTGAAAGAGCTGGGGATCTACTTGAGGCATAGGAGGGGCTGAGAGGCACTTCATGCTGCACACTCGGTGCCTCTGAATCTGAAACAGGATGGTCCTCATCCGGAGAATGTGGGATTCATCCGCATTCCCTCTCGAGAGCCTCGATCGAGCTTGAGCTCCTCGAGTTCTTCTTCGAGGTGACATATTACTCCTTTAGTGAAAACATTCCAAATATTTAGCTCATGCTTGTAAGACAAGTTCAAATCATGTAAAACAATTCAAAATCAATGATGCATGTACTGTATTTAAAACAAGTTTAAAGCTCATGTAACATGATGTATCTTGACTCTACTCGAGGCTACCCACTAGGGTTCCTAGGAAATCATAAACCTAGAGTCGCTCGATACCACAGATGTTAGAACCCGATCCGAGACCGGATCCCAACTCTAACTATTTATACCTTAACATTAACGCCATGCTCTTGCTTACATTCCACACCTATTGGACCCGCTTCAGAGCCCAAACTTTCGAGCCCTAAAGCTATGCTCCCTACTTTGCAGCGTTTGATGTTTGTGGTTCCATAAGGGTGATGAGCGACACTACCTAATCATCAAAATCACATTTAGACTTGTTCATATCAATGTAGTTTAAGGCCTCACGTTCACACAGAGGCAAGAATCACCTTAATCGGAGTCATATAACTCAAGATACACTCCAAAAATCTAAGAGAGTTCATACCCGAAACATGCCCTCTTAACTGACCTTTCACTTGTTTTAGAACAAACTTTCTCAATTTAACTCCAATTGATACCGAATTTTATGGAGTGAAAGATATGTGTCTTATAAATCCAATGGTTCAAGCCTCACCTCATTTGAAGGTCGTATGAGAGAATTATGCCCGAAACATTGGACCATGCTCACTTCTGAAATTGAATTGAAACTCTTTTGGTGCGATTTGCTATAACTTTTAATCTATAGCTCCAAATGCTTTCGTTCTTTCTCCATACGAAAGTAGACATCTAGATCTACAACTCTCATGAAGACTACAAAGGCTGATTCTATCTCCTACATTCTGCAGCGTCCTATTTTTCCATCATCTGATTTCTATCATCTGGTTTTCTATCGTCTGATTTCTATCTTTCGCTTTTCTATCTTACCTTTTCTATCTTCGATTTCTATCTTACCTTTTCTATCTTCGCTTTCTATCTTACGCTTTTCTATCTTTCGCTTTCTATCTTACGCTTTTCTATCTTCTGATTTCTATCTTACGCTTTTCTATCTTACGCTTTTCTATCTTCTCGATTTCTATCTTTCGCTTTCTATCTTCGCTTTTCTATCTTCTCGCTTTTCTATCTTACGCTTTCTATCTTACGCTTTTCTATCTTCTCGATTTCTATCTTCTTCTTTTCTATCTTCGATTTCTATCTTACGCTTTCCTTCCTTCGCTTTTCTATCTTCGATTTCCTTCCTTGATTTCTATCTTCCGATTTCCTTCCTTCCGATTTCTATCACGATTTCTATCTTCTACTTTTCTATCTTCCGATTTCTATCTTTCGCTTCCTTCCTTCGCTTTTCTATCTTCGATTTCCTTCCTTCGATTTCTATATTCGATTTCCTTCCTTGATTTCTATCTTGATTTCCTTCCTTCGATTTCTATCTTCTGATTTCCTTCCTTCTGCTTTTCTATCTTCTGTTTTCCTTCCTTCTACTTTTCTATCTTCTGATTTCCTTCCTTCTGATTTCTATCTGCTGATTTCTATCTTCTACTTTTCTATCTTCTGATTTCTATCTTCTGCTTTCCTTCCTTCTGCTTTTCTATCTTCTGATTTCCTTATAAGGCTCATATCTTTTAACTCCGAACTCCAAATTTAGCAAACGATATACCCTTGGAAAGCTCTAACCTTCTACTACAATATTCATGAAGGCTCATTTATCTAATTCAAGTCCTACGAAGGTCAAAATCTGAGGCAAAGTTCTGTCAAATTTTGGGAAAATTTGACAGCTCTTCCCTTGAGAGTACATCTATCCAATTTATCAATCCTAATACTTCCACCTGCGTAAGACTCATCATACAACCTCATATAACATGATTAAACCCTAAGGTATCTTCAAACACCATTTGAAGCAACAGCCACACTCTTAATCATCTATCATATCCAAACTATAATAATGATGCAATTGGCTTAAAAATGCATGGATTTCTCAAAATACATTTGAACTTAGCATTCTTGCATTTCATTTACGTTCAAAGTGAGTAGCTTACAATGCTTTAGTGGGCATTTCAAACCCTTTTTACAACATAGTTCGAAATACACTTCCAAAATACTACACTTTTCTTAAAATGCATCTAAAGCATTGTTTACAACAATTTGCTTGAAATACATCAAAAACATAATTCTTGGAGTATGCCTTGAACTCATTCTTCATGATCCCGATCTTTACCTGGAGATGGGACGGGAAGGTGGGGTGAGTCACTCGTGGGTGACACATTTATATTTAGGCTAATAAGCTACATTGCTTCATTAATCATACTTTTAGCAACTTGCATAGAAATCATGCAATCATGCAATTCATGAAATTTATCAATCTCAAAACATAATGTTCATGCTTCATATCATTCTCATTCTTGCAAAATATACGCTAACATGTAAACACATAGTCGATGGTTCGAAAAGTCCACGGTTATTGATGAGCTACACAAGTGTAGTCATATGTCGAGGAGTCCTAAAAGAACATCCTATGCCACAATCGGGCGGCATGGCGAAGGCTATCTCGGGTCGACGTGCACGTGACTCATTTGGTGGACTTAACTAACCCACATAACACTTAATTTCATGCATAAAAGCTGGACTTGTCTTGTCCACGACTAATTTTCTGAAAATGGATATTCAACATCCATAAAGTGATCATGCTTAAAGCACATTTCATGCTTAGCTCACATTTCATGATCTCATTCATGCTCATCTAATTTATGGCAATTTCAAGCAATGTCATACACTAATCAATTTCTCACCTAATGGCAATCATCCATCAATTTATACACAATCAAAAGTCAATAAATGCTCATTCTAAGATAGTTGGAAAAATATTAATTTTCCTTAGTTAAGATAATATTTAAGCATTACTAACATAAAGATAAAAGTGAAACCCACCTTATATCCTTGCTTAAGCTTGCTAAGGAAGTTTCTCTTCTTGTTCTCCTCTTCTTTCTTGTCCTCCTTCATTCATGGCAAGGAAAGAACCTCACATCATTTAGGGTTTCTAAAATTGAAAACCTAATGAACCTTAATTATGAAATCAACCCTAGAATCACTAAACCCATCTTCTTTCTAAGCTTTCTAAACCATAAAATCAAGCCAAACTCAAACTACATTTCATAACTTACCTTGAATCTTTACTCAACCCAAGGGTTTCTTGTATCAAAATAAAGCTTAGACTCTCCTCTTCTCTTTTTCTTCTTGCTCTTTCTTCAAAAACTCACTCACTTTCATGGAAATGCCAAAACCCTAGCAAGCTCCTTTGTTCTTCTCCTTTCTTTCCTCTTCTACGTAAACTTCTCCCTCTTCTCCTTTAAATTTCGTAAATCTCACTTCTTCCTACACTAACTCACTTAAACTCCTCCTTTTATACTTCTTCTCTAATCCACTTAAGCCCAAAAGGCCCAAGCCTTCATTTAATTCCTTCTTCTTTCATTTTTCCTACATCCTCCTTACTTCCTCTTTATCCTACAACTTACTTAGGCCCAATTATCTTTAAGCCCATTTTATCTTTCTTTTCTTTCCTACCTCATTAAAACCCAACTAATTCATTTAATTCCATTAACTCATTACCTAACATCTTTAATGCCAACTCATATTACTCAATGTCAAGTTAATTAATGTTAACATAATTTACTTAATTACTCTAATCATGCTTAATTACATAAAAATTTTGGGGCTAACAAAAGATGAGTGACAAAAGAAGGTGATGCTCGTAGATGATGGAGAGGAGGTTTAGAAAAGTGTTTTAAACCTAAGTGAAAGAGAGCTTCATCGTGGGTTGAGAAAAGAATATAGAAAAGTGTTTTTCAAAGGTTCTTTTACTCTTCTCCAACGATCTCTTCATCATCTCCAAGCTTCATCCCTTCTCTCCATCGATTTCTTAAGCTCTCCAAGGACAGAGGTAGGGTCTAGCAGCCTTTACTTTGTTTTAGCTATTTCTGGGTCAAAGGGGTTTGTCCCGGTTAGGTTTTCTGATCTCTACGTGGATACTTTTAGAGATAGTCTCTATTGGCTATTCAGGTTTGAGTCTTCATACCGACACATAGATTCTGGCCTTAGGGAAGGTCCCGGCGAAAAAATTTTTTGTTTTCCACACCTGGTACATGTGATGTACCTCCCGGAATTTTTCTACAGTGGTATCAGAGCCACTTGTGTCGTGTATGAAGCTAAAACCCTAGCTAGGTCGGACTTCTTATTTGAATTTGATGTTGATGCATGTATGTTGTCCAAATTTCGAATTAATATAGGGATATGTTTTTCGAAATTTTTCTGCCCAGAATTGTTCATAACATGTTATAGAATATGTCTGTGAAAGATGAGAATTTATCAATTTGATTTGATATAGTTTTGCTAATTTATTCCCTAAGGTTCTAGATGCTGTTTTGTGACACATTCTGTGAACAGGCATGTGTATAAATTCGATAATAAATTCTAGAAAAAACAATTTTCGGATTGGCCTTCACCAACATGTCCCTAAGATGTTTGTGAATGTCTATGTGGATGGAAAAGTGTTTTCAAGGTGATTTTCTATTTATTCACGAATTTATTCTATGCTGTTGGGAATAGCTGTGTTGATGAACACAGATTTTGAATCGGTTTTGTTGCTTAGGTTGACTGAGTTTTTGATGGCTATAAATCCTGAAAAAATTCATTAGGCATGTTCTGAACATGTAGTAACCTCTGTAATTTTCTTAGAATTTATTGAAATTGTTTCAATGATTATTTCGAGTAATGTGTAGTACTTGGCAGTTTTGTGAACATTGCTGGGACTGTTTTGCTTGGCATAATTGAATGTGTATTTTTCAGTTCCAATGCCTTGGACCATTTTTAATGTGATTTAAAATGTGTTATCTTGATGTAGTATGCTTGCCAAATTGAATTGCTTGAATCTGGTTTTCCAAGAATTTTCGGATGCCAAATAGGTCACATTAGCGTCTCGTTAGTGTATTTCATTATCTTGCTTGTTTTGGCCGTCATAATTTTTGTGACTTGTGCCGAAGTAATTTGATAACGTATGGACTAGCTAGAGATGCTTAGGGTGATAATTTGGTGTTTCCTAAATTGTTTGGATATTTATGAGTAATGACTCATTTTCAAGCTTTTCTTGTATGGTTTGACTGTATATGGCAATCATGTAACAATGAAATGTTCATTGGTACATCAAATTAACAGATATTATCCTAGGTATGATGGTATTGTGAATTGGGATTACATGGATTGAGAAATTAGCCGATTAGATAGCAATTTCTCTTGGATAAGTCGACTTACACAATGTACAAGTCGACTTGTCCGTGCACTGTAGACGCATAAGTCGACTTGCACAATGGTACAAGTCGACTTGTTCGTGCAGCGATTAGTAAGTCGACTTACATGCATAAGTCGACTTATTAAAGAGGCATAAGTCGACTTATACATACACAAGTCGACTTATAACATGCATAGGAGGGATGATGGATGAATATAAGGAAAGATTCAATGTGATTGATGAAACCTAAATCATTCCATATAGTCCTGGCGACTATAATCCTTCAGCTTGGAGTCTAGAGTTCGAAATCCCTCCTCGGTATATGAAAACTAACGCCTTCCATTAATATGGTAAGAACCAGAGTTCTTATAGGGTTGGGTTGTTGGGTAAACCCAAGCTCGCTCTATACGGATATGTTGAACCATGAAAATGTGATTTTGGATTAATGGGTTGGTTTTCACTAGAAGCGTTGGTTTGTTGAGTAAATTCAAGGTCAACGTGGAATGAGGCGAATTGGGTAGCATACATCGATGTATGCGCATCAAAGAGTTGATAACCCAATGTAAGTGCACGATCAACAAGTTGATAGACCGATCGATAGTTGTGTCTAAGATGTAATTGGTATATCGATACCTCCCGAGACATAAGGTGGCTTGTTGGGTAAACTCAAGGTCATTCTTAATGTCTGTTATCGATGATGCAATTGGTATGTTCGATACCTACCGATTGACCTAAGTTGTGGCTTGTTGGGTAAACCCAAGGTCATTCTTAGCAATATCGGATATCAACCCACTAGGACATTATGTCATCTTATTTCTTTGGATTCGTAATGAGGGTTATGGATTCTATGAAACTAGTGGGAGCTTTTTGCATATCATTCAAGTCCTTATGATTATGCATATATTCCTATTCTAACATTCTTTCTCTCTTTCCGTTTAGGTTGGTTGAAGATGTCTTCCAGTGTGAACTTACGCTCGTTAATGGATTCCAACAAGTTAACTGAACTGAATTTTCTTGACTGGCTAAGGAATATGAGAATTGTTCTCAGATCTGAGGAACTGGGATACATCCTAGATGTTCCACTTCCAGATGCACCTGCTGTCGATGCTTCTGATGAGGATCAGAAGGCATATCGTAAGCATCTAAAGGACGATGACATGGCTACTTGCATTATGCTTGCCTCGATGTCATCGAGTTGCGAAGCAAAAGACGAGTCCAAGGATGCTCACACTATAGTATTTCATCTTAGGAGTCGTTTGATGAGCAAGCTTCGATGCGAAAGGTTCGAGACCTCAAGGCTTCTCTTCACCATTAAAGATGGCTCGGGGACATCTGGCATGCAAGATGCCCTCAAGATGAATGGCTATATTGAGAGATTGGCCGTCTTAGGTTTTGTAATGGATTATGAGTTAAGTATAGACTTAATTACGGTTGGATTGTCCAGAGTTATTCACAGTTTGTGTTAAACTATCGGATGAACCAAATATCCACAACAATTCTGGTGATCAATCTGCTTTCAAGAGACCGTGACGAGCTATCAAGAATGATAGCAAGCAAGTGCTAATGGTGGCTGCTTCTTCTTCTGGTTCAAAGAAGAAAAAGAACCCAAAGAAGAAGAAGGTCAAGAAACCAAAGGGAAGTGCCATCAAGAAGAAGACTAAAGAAGCTGCCCCGAAAGGAACTTGCTTCCATTATGGTAAAGATGGCCATTGGAGGCGTAATTGCAAGGTCTATCTGGAGTCACTGAAGTAGAAGAAGGCATCAGATGCCTCAACTACTTCAGGTATGTATGTCATTGAGGTTAATATGCTTCGATAACAACATTTGGGTATTTGATATGGTTGTGGCTCACATATGTAATGATATCAGAGCCTAAGGGACGATGAGACGACTCGTGAAGGAGAAGTGAACTGCGTGTTGGAAATGGAGCAAGAGTTCTTTGCATTAGCCGTAGGAACCTATGTTTTGTCTCTCCCCACTGGGCTTGTACTTCGAATTGGATGATTGTTATTTTGTACCCGTTTGACAAAGAACATATTATCATTTCTTGTTTAAATAGAGTGGTTTCCATTTGAATTTTAATAGCAATGGTTGTTCTATTAATTCTAATGGAATGCTTTATGGTCTTGGTACATTATGCAATGGTATTTACATATTAGATATGTCTCATCCAATTATGAATGTCAATGACACCAAAAACATAAAAGAGATAATTTAAAGTCAACTTACTTATGGCATTGTCAATTTGGGCTATATAAATGAGACACGATCGCTAAGCTCCATAAGAGTGGCAGTTTAGGGTCATTTGATTATGAATCATATGACACATGCGAATCTTGTTTATTAGGCAAGATGACTAAGTTACCCTTCAAGGGAAAGGGTGAACGAGCGACTGGAGTATTAGACCTAATACATTCAGATGTATGCGGTCCGATGTCCATCCATGCTAAAAGTGGTTGTCGTTACTTCATTACCTTTATCGATGATTATTCTCTATATGGGTACTTGTATCTAATGAGATACAAATCTAAAGCGTTTGAAAAGTTCAAACAATTCAAAAATGAAGTAGAAAACCAGCTTGGTAAAAGTATCAAGGCATTACGATCCGATCGTGGTGGAGAATACTTAGACCAACAGTTTCTGGATTATCTCAGAGATAATGACATTTTATCTCAGTGGACTCCTCCTTACACACCACAGCACAATGGTGTGGCTGAAAGGAGAAATCGAACCTTGTTGGATATGGTACGATCAATGATGGGTTTCGCAAAGTTACCAAAATCGTTTTGGGGGTATGCGCTAGAGACAAATTGCTTACTTGCTAAAGCGAGTTCCCTCTAAGGCAGTTGATGTTACTCCATATGAGATGTGGACTAACGAAAACCTTATCTTTCTCATTTGAAAGTTTGGGGTTGTCACGCTTACGTGAAGCGGATTCATCGAGATAAGCTTGAAGCAAAGTCGACAAGTGTTTGTTTGTAGGATATCCTAAAGAGACCATGGGATATCAATTCTACCTTCTTTGAGGAACAAAAGGTGTTTGTTTCAAAGCATCTTTGTTTTCTTAGAGAAAGAGTTTCTTTTGCAAGAAGGCGGTGGGAGCAAAGTTGAACTTGAAGAAGTTCAAGATGCTCAAATGATACCTATTAATCGCTGAAACTCGAGGCATCACTCATTCAGATGAAGTAACAGTTCAACCTTCTAATACACACGAAGTTCGTAGGTCAAGTAGGATACGCACTGTTCCCGAGAGATATGGATTTCTCGTAAGTGAACAGAATGATGTATTGCTCATAGAAGATGATGAGCCTGCTACCTATGAAGAGGTTCTGAAAAGTTCAGAGTATGAAAAATGGCTTTGTGCCATGAAAGCTGAAATGGATTCCATGTACCAAAACCAAGTATGGACTTTGGTTGATGCACCTGAAGGGATAAAACCTATAGGGTGCAAATGGGTTTTCAAGAAGAAAACGGCGTGGATGGTAATGTGATTACTTATAAAGCAAGGCTTGTGGCAAAGGATTTCGCCGAGACAAGGAGTTGACTATGACGAGACCTTCAGCCCCGTAGCAATGCTTAAATCCATTAGGATACTCCTAGCCATTGCCGCTCATTATGATTATGAGATATGGCAAATGGATGTGAAGACAGCTTTCCTTAATGAAAATCTGGCCGAGGATGTGTACATGACACAACCAGAGGGCTTCACTTCCATCGATGGCGAAAAGGTATGCAAGCTTCAAAAATCTATTTATGGATTGAAGCAAGCATCCAGGAGTTGGAATATCCGTTTTGATGAGCTAATCAAAGAGTTTGGTTTCTCACAAAATCCGGATGAATACTGTGTGTACAAGAAGGTTAATGGGACTGCAATCGTATTCCTTGTGCTATATATGGATGACATACTGTTACTGGGAAACGATGTTTCTATGTTGCAATCAGTTAAAATTTGGTTGTCCAAACAATTTGCGATGAAAGACCTTGGTGAAGCAACTTTTATCCTCGGGATAAAGATTTATAGAGATAGATCGAAGAGGTTGCTTGGTCTTTCACAATCATCGTACATAGACAAGATGCTAAAGAGGTTTAGCATGGAGCAATCCAGAGAGGGTTTCTTCCCATGTCTCATGGGATAACACTCGAAATCTATGTGTCCTAAGACACAAGATGAGAGGATGCGCATGGATCGATCCGTGTCGTCTGCAGTAGGATCGATCATATATGCTATGTTATGTACGAGGCCCGATGTATCGTATGCTCACGAGTGTCACGGCGGATACCAATCGGATCTGGTGAGGGTCTTTGGGTGGTGTCAAGAATATCCTCAAGTACTTGCGAAGGACTAAGGATGTTTTCTTGATATATGGAGATGGAAATCTCCAGTGGCGAGCATCAGATGCGATTTTCAATCTGATAAGGATGATTCAAAATCCATCAGTTTTGTTTTCACATCGAGCAATGAGCGATCGGTTGGAAGAGTTCCAAACAAGAGACGATGGCGATTCGACAACCGAGGTAGAGTACATTCTTTGCATCGAGGAAAGAAGGAAGTCGTTGGATCAAGAAGTTCATTCTTGAACTTGGTGTGGTTCCTAGTTGTGATGGACCCATACGGTTGTATTGTGACAACAATGGGGCTATTGCTCGAGCAAAGAACCAAGGTCTCACCAACGATCTAAACACGTACTCGCAGATATCATCGATTCGAGAGATCATTGCCGAGGTGATGTCACGATCGAGAGAATTCCTGAGCGTAACATTCTTGACCGTTGACGAAGCCATTGTCACGTAAGAGTTTTGATTCTCATGTACTCGCTTATGGTATTAGATACCAAGGCGATTGGCTTTAGGTCAGTGGGAGATTTGTAGGTATAAAATCGACTTGTATGGAGATGTAAGTCGACTTATACCAGATTCGATACTAATAATTCGACTTGTATACCCGTGTAAGTCGACTTACGCGTGTCTGATACTCGAGATTGTTAGAGTAGTGCCTAAAGGCAATCCCTTTAGCGCTTTTTGTTCATAGTCATGTATGACTTTATGAATAAATAAAGAAAGGCATGTTTTATTTATTTGATGTTCTTTATGAATTGATATTGATCTTTAATCAAATTAATGAAGTCCATGATATATGACATAGCATGAAGGAAATTATGATGTGATCATAATCCTGAGATTCCTATCATGTGCAATTATGTCAGTATCTAAATTCTCCCTAGTCATAGGATTAATGAGACTGGACATCATTAATCCGGATAGACTAGCATATGTCATACTCCTTGATTGGATCAAGCAGTGGATCTCAGAATCTGTAAATATGGGATATTTAGAGTTGACATGTGTATGCTTACTAAGGGTAGTAAGTACATTAGATGACCTACCATGAGATCATCACATGGATGTCCTATTCAAATGTCAGTGATAATCTCATCATAGCAATGGTGCAAGTATCCTTAGACTTGAGGTACTCAAGGATATCTTGGATATTGATTCTGTGCTTTGACTCCATTCCTTGTTGCCTTTCAGAGGTTACTCATAGGGTGGTGCTTGGGTGCGACTTGAGGTATTCAAGGTAATTGAGTAGTCAATAAAGGATTCATCACTTCTGTGATAGCAGAAGAGATACCCTGGCCTCTTGTCAGGATCATTACTTTAAGTCTCTGGCCAGAGCATAAATATGTCATGAAGAGTGTCTTCATGGACATATAAAGTAATGAGTCCTAAGACAGGAACTGATATCACTTGGGCTAGACTTAGTCTAGTAAGAGTTGACACTTTGACCATACTCATAACCAAGTGGGGTATAGGATGTTGAAAGGACGAATTGCACAGTAATTGTCTATGGAAGGGTTCGTGATCTGGTTCGTGATGAATTCATCAAACCAATTACTTTCCGGTCAATTGGGGGTCATGATGTGTTGCTAGACGCCGCTCATGACTTGCTCAGATTAATTGTTAATCTAAGTGGCCAACATAACCGGGAACCTAAAGGGTCACACGCATAAGAGTGTTTCAGAGAATCCGTAAAATAGTATTGGACTGAGTTCCAATTATGGAGAGCATTAGGATTAATTGGATCCCGATGAGATCGAAATATGTCCCGATGAGATCGCGACATCGATATTGCTAAAAAAGGTTTCCGGGAGTTTTTCCCATACCGGGACGGTAGACCGACCAGTGTGGTGGACGGACTTGACAATATATATACATATATATATATGATTAATTAATTAAATAATTAATATATATATATATATGTGTGTGTGTGTAATACGTGGAAGACAAAAGAAGAAGCAAAGAAGCTTCTTTTGGAAGCCTTGTCATCATGCTTAGTCATTAAGTAATTAATGACTAAAAGACAAAAGATGAGTGACAAAAGAAGGTGATGCTCGTAGATGATGGAGAGGAGGTTTAGAAAAGTGTTTTAAACCTAAGTGAAAGAGAGCTTCATCGTGGGTTGAGAAAAGAAGATAGAAAAGTGTTTTTCAAAGGTTCTTTTACTCTTCTCCAACGATCTCTTCATCATCTCCAAGCTTCATCCCTTCTCTCCATCAATTTCTTAAGCTCTCCAAGGACAGAGGTAGGGTCTAGCAGCCTTTACTTTGTTCTAGCTATTCCCGGGTCAAAGGGGTTTGTCCCGGTTAGATTTTCTGATCTCTGCGTGGATACCTTTAGAGATAGTCTCTATTGGCTATTCAGGTTTGAGTCTTCATACCGACACATAGATCCTGGCCTTCGGGAAGGTCCTGGTAATAAAAATTTTTGTTTTCCGCACCTGGTACATGTGATGTACCTCCCGGGATTTTCCTACAGATATTACCTCGACGACTCTGGAAGTTGCTCTCTCGATAGCCTTGGTGCCAGGTACAGCCCGAGCCCAGCTGTGAGTCCATTTTTTTTCTATTTTTATGTTGATTTTTATCTGGAATTGTCAAGGAGCAGGTAGACCTCACTTCTTAACCATCTTGCGTAATTATTTGCGTACGTATTCCCCGAGTATCTTAGTGTTACTGGAAACTCGGATCAGTGGGTCTCGAGCTAACCTGGTAGTTCAGGATTTAGGTTTCGATTTTTCCTTTCGCATTGAAGCTACAGGGTTCTCGAGTGGCATCTGGCTCCTCTGGAAGCCTGAGTTTAACTTAACTATTGTCGCTGCCCATCGACAATTTGTGCATACCTATATCAACCATGCTTCTCGGGCCTTTGAATTTACGGCTATCTATGTTAGCCCGCAATGGGCCACTCAAAAACTACTTTGACCCGTCCTTCATTGGCTAGGTCAATCTATCAGTCGGCCTTGGCTCTTAGGCGGTGACTTCAACGCTAAACTGGCCCATACGGATAAATGTGGAGGGGCCCAATCTTCCCGTTAGGTGAACAAGTTTTTTCAAAACTGGGTGCATGGGTGCGGCCTGATTGACCTCGATTTTCTGGCCTCCAAATTTACATGGAAGTGGGGCACGATCCAAGCTCAGCTAGATCACGTCTTTGGCTCTACAACTTGGCTTCAGGAATATCCCCAGACGGTGAACCGCCACTTGCCCTTCATGGGCTCGGATCATCGCCCCCTCCCGATCCATATTCACCGGGCCCCTCCTCGCACGTCGGGGGCTCTGGATTTCCGTTTCCAGGATATGTGGCTTACTCACCCTGGCTTCCAAGAGGTGGTTACTAAGTATTGGTTCCCTTCGACAGTCTCGACGAGTGAGTCGTTTCATATTTTCTCCCAACATCTTTCGCGATGGAATCGCGAGGACTTTGGGAATCTTTTCATAAGGAAAAAACGGCTTGAAGCGTGTCTGGAAACGAACTTTTGTCGTTGGAGGCTGCACTGTGTGAGGACCTGACTCAAGTTCTCTGTGAGGAGGAAATTTTTTGGCACCAGCGAGCTCGATGTGATTGGCTTTCTCAAGGCGACAGGAATACAAAATACTATCACACCATTACCCTCACTAAGCGAAAGAAGCTGACGATTAAGTGGCTTTATGACTCGACGAGCATGCAGGTCTCAGACCCGGACCAACTGGGCCTTGTAGCTATTAACTTCTATGTCCAATTTTATATTATGACTGTGGTACCCCGGTATCTGATCTCAGGTGCGTTCCCGACAATTTCGACCACTGGGCTTAGCAATCTTGCTCGCCCGATCCATGAACTAGAAGTCAAACAGGCAATTTTTGATATGCATCCGAATAAAGCTCCTGGGGTTGATGGTTTTAATGCGCTTTTTTTTCAAAAGCAGTGACCTCATGTCGGGCCTAGCATAGTGGAGTTTATGAAGGCTGTCTTTAGTGCGGGCCGATGGGAAGAAGCTTTAAACCAGACTACTCTCGTTCTCATCCCCAAAATCCCCACCCCGACTACCATGTCTCATTTTCGTCCGATCAGCCTCTGTACGGTGCTCTATAAAGTGATTTCCAAACTCATAGTTAATTGCCTTAAGAACCAAATGGCGCATCTAGTTAGTGAGACCCAGTGCAGCTTTATTCCAGGCCGCCACATCACAGATAACATTATAATCACCCAGGAAGTTATACACTCAATGTGCAAGAAAAAAGGTCATACCAAATATCTGGCACTCAAAGTTGACTTGGAAAAAGCTTATGATAGGCT
This sequence comes from Erythroxylum novogranatense, assembly GCA_029891385.1. NCBI lineage: Eukaryota > Viridiplantae > Streptophyta > Magnoliopsida > Malpighiales > Erythroxylaceae > Erythroxylum > Erythroxylum novogranatense. The sequence goes on from CM057229.1 coordinate 54,092,500, forward strand.
CCGGTGGGATTTTCTGTATAGCACCCTGACGGAAATTGGTCTCCTCGATTGCCTTATCTCTGTTATTATGAAATGTGTAACTACGATTACTATGCAAGTTACTTGGCAGGGTCAACTGACCAGCTCTTTTCAACCCTCACGTGGTCTGCGCCAGGGAGATCCCCTGTTGTCGTACTTGTTTGTGCTTTGCATGGAACGCCTAGGACACTTGATTTCCCATGAGGTGGCCCAAGGGAGGTGGCTGCCGATTAAGCTAAGTGTGACGGACCCGCCCATTTTGCATCTCTTTTTTGTTGTTGACCTGGTGCTCTTTGCTGAAGCCACGGAGGCCCAAACTCAGATTATCAGTCATAACCTGGAGGTGTTCTGTCACGCTTCTGGTCAGAATGTCAATCTCACAAAGACTCGTGTTCATTTCTCCAAGAATGTCCCTCCTCTTAAAGCGCAAAGACTTAGCCACATGCTCAATGTCCCTAGTACCCCTAACCTAGGGAAGTATTTAGGGGTTCCGCTATTACATGAGCGTACTCTGCGACGTACCTTCCATTATATTTTGGATACCGCCTATAAAAGACCGTCAGGCTGGAAGGAGAAGCCTCTATCCCTAGCGGGAAGGGTTACTTTAACGCAGTCGGTTATCTCGGCCCTTCCCCTCTACGTGATGCAAACCATTAGTCTTCCTCGTCCCCTTTGCGACGAATTGGAGCCAATCATGCGAGATTTTATATGAGGCTCTACAAGCGATCACCAGAAAGTGCCCCTTGTTAAGTGGGACATGGTGTGTCAAACTAAGTCCAAAGGGGGGGTCGGGCTCAAACGTATTCGTTCTACTAATGACGCCCTTTTGTCTAAACTGGGCTGGGTACTGGTCACCCAACCCATAACTTTTTGGATTCGCATTCTTCGGGCTAAGTACAGAGTGGACCTCAACTTTCTTCCTCTCACTCTTGACAAACGAGGAGCTTCTGGGGTCTGGCGCAGCATATCCGACACCTGGCACGTTATTCGCCAAGGCGCCCTGTGGACGCTCGGTACTGGGCGTAAGGTGTTCTTCTGGTTGGATTATTGGGTTCACGATTGGGGGTCGCTGTTATCCGTGACGATATCCCCCTTCCCAAGGCGCCCTGTGGACGCTCGGTAGCGGATTACATGAACCCTGACGGAACCTGGCAGTGGCATAAATTTCAACAGTACCTCCCTTCTACTGTCTGTCTCGCTATTTCTAGGATTCGCTTGCCTCACGATTCCACGGAGGCCGATTCTCTTACTTGGGCCCCAACCTCTGATGGGCGCTTCTCCACTGCTTCCGCTTACGATCTAATTGCAGGCCCATCCACTACCGGGGCTAGTACCCATTGGGATATTATATGGAAATGGTCGGGACCCCAACGTATTCGGGCCTTTCTCTGGCTGATGGTGACTCAAAAGCTTCTGACCAACCACCAACGTTTGGTCTGCCATCTCACTCAAGACAGTGGCTGCCACTTCTGTGGATTAGACGAGACCACAATGCACGCTCTTCGAGATTGTCCCCAAGTGTAGCTTTTTTGGTACAGTTTCCCCAGTTCAGTTATCGACACGGAGTTTTTTCTATACGACATAGGCCATTGGGTTCAATCTAATCTTGCACATCAAGCTTAAGTACAGCAAATACAATGGACTGTTATTTTTGGTGTTGTTTGCTGGTTTCTGTGGCGCTGGCGTAACCAAAGCATTTTTTACGATGATTTCGAGTGGCCAGCGGACGGTACGCGGGTGGTGTTGGAATATGCTAAGTGGATAGTCCAAGCCCGCATCATGGAAAGTTGTGTTGTTAGCGACTAGGGCCTCCCCTTCGGTACGAGAGCGGGCTGGCTCAAACCACCTACGGGGTGGTTCAAACTGAATACGAATGGGTCGGTCCATACTCAAACCAACTTTGCTACTGTGGGGGGACTTATCAGGGACAACCATGGGAATTGGTGCAGGGGTTTCCTTCACAATATAGGCCGAGTTCCTTTGATGTTGGGCTTTCGACGAGTAATCGTCGAAGTTGATTCTTTAGAGGTGATCAATATTATTTCCTCTTTGTTTATTCCTTTGATTGAGTATTCCTTTTTGGTGTCAGGTATTCATGACTTTCTACACCACGAGTGGGAGGTCATAGTCCAGCATGTGTATCGCGAAGGAAACCAGTGCGCGGATAGTCTGGCGTCCTTAGCAGCTCTTTCCCCTCCGGGCCTTCAGACTCTTCAAGAGCCACCACTTGTACTCCAGATACCTTTATATCGGGATCAACAAGGATTTTTGTATCGCAGATCTTTGCGTTCGTTAGCTTAGCTTTTGATTTTTTTTCTCCCTTGTACCAAACAAAAAAGAGCAGATAATTTGGAATTCCAGTCTACGTACATGTAGTAGACATTAAGAGGAGGAATGGGGTATCAATATATAATCAATCTATATCTGGCAATGGAAGGGCCATAAATCGCATATAAGAAAGAATCAGGCATTTGAAGCAAACAAATAGTGGAGATTAGGGATTACAGATTATAGTGTGAAGAAAAAGGTATTAGAACTCACTATATGATGGTCTCTGTCTCATAAGTTCCCTACAGAGGAGGACTTATTGAACAACTACCTGTGCACGAAGGAAATGTTAGAATAAATCGGTAAACAAAAGTAAACTAAGAGGAAATTAGGCTGTGATCTTTTAGGCCTTTAGTGTAGAAGGCCCCTCTTAGGCAAATCCTTTTTTATAGAAATGAATGGAGTCTCAATTGTGCGTGTGCAGAGTGTAGTGAACAAGGTTAAAGCAAATGGTCAGCTCACGTAAATAGCGTTCGGGAAAACTTGAATAGGACACTTTTTATTTCTGAGTGATATTACCCTAAATAGCCAATATGCGATATCATTACATTGGTAATAAATTAATTGTATTGGTATGTCAAGGTTATGAGATTATTTATGCAAAATTAACTCCTTTTGTCATTTTATCCCCTTTTTATTTCACCTATGAACACCATATCAATACTGAGCATTATTTTGGGGTAATTTTAAAAATTATAAAATAATCCTTAATTTTTAAAAATTACAAAATAGTTCCTTAATAATTTGTATTATATAATTTATAATCTTACATCAATCTTATCTCAAAAATCATAATAATAAAATTTGAAATAACAATATTCAATTTGTTTCTATTAATATTATTTTCATATATTTCATATATAAACAACAACTATAATTAATATGAAATCACCATACAAATATAAAACTAAAGATAATATAAAATACTTAAAATATTACAATTTCATCATATAAGAAATAATAATTACTTCAAAACATCACATAAAAGAATAATAAAGTTTCATGACTCTATAAATATTACAACAAGAGTTTGTATCGAGGAACACAACCAACTAAAAGCAAAACTTAAAGATAGTTAAAAGTTTTATATTTATATTGGATTTATAAAATTTAACATATCGTCAAATATAAATGAAATCAAAAGAAGAAAAGAAATGAAAACTTGAAACTTCATTCAATTGGATATCCACTTAAATCACATTAACCATAGTTCTCATTTAGTACAAAATCCTCATTATTGAGAGGAGTCTCATTATCATCATTAGCTAAATTTATTGTACTAAATCATATGTCAATACTTTTTCATTTATGATTATTTTCCAAGTCACTTTTATATATCAAACTCAATTGGCCATAAATTCAATCCCCTAAAAGATTGATATAGTTAAGACAAATTGGATCTATTGAACTACTTGTTCTATTAAGAGTTGCAGTAAAAAAAATTAAAAAAACTATATTCAACTTAATAATAATAATAACATACCTTTCTTGAAGCTTTAAATATATCGAACAAAGACTAAGTTTTTAATCTTTTAAGTTCCGATCTATTCCTTTTCTTTGGAGTCAATGAATTCAATTGTTTTCCAATTCCTTTCACACCCTGTTGGTCTCACACATCGACTAAGAATTTGAATTGCGAACATTTGCGACTATGGAAAACCATTTTTGAATTGATCCTACTAAGAAACTGCAAAACAACAAAAATAACATTATAAACAAAATAAAGTGATGATTATTTTTCAACAAATAATAAAAGTGAAAAATATATACTTGAAGCATCCTTATAAATCTTTATTTCTTAAAGGCAATAATTATTGTAATAGTTAATGGCATTTTCCTATTAACTTCATCTTTCTTTATAAAACTCAGTCTAAAAAAGACATTCACATTCAAAAATGCCCTAACTATAAACACTACAGAGTAAAGTTGTCTTTCTTATCTCTCATTGATGACTACAAGATAAAGTATGTACAAAAAAAGGCTATTTTTCTTATCGGCCTTAGTTGCTTCTTTTGCCCTCTTTATGACATCATAAAAATAACCTATTGTTATCTTCTTATCATTATTAGCCAGACAATGTACTCTCATAAAATGCTCACAAATTAAGATTATAAATTGACATTGAGACCATAATTTATGATCTTCAAGTATAATTTTAGAAACCTTTAATCCAGTATTAAGCCTAGCTTGCTAAGATGCAACTCATGTATCACTTGTAAACATTTATCTCAACTCCTTCTTTATCAAAATAAAACAATAAAGTGATAAAAATTAGTTATATATCTTATAATAGTAGGACAATACAAATTTCTACCATTGGTGATATCATTTCTTATCAAATTCAGGACTCAAGCATAATTGTAGATTAACCTTGTCACAATTTTGTCTTTCTGCATAGTTTCATCATTGATATGAAAATATCTTACATATCTCATTCATTAGACAGAAGACAGAGAAGATCACTAATATTTTTGGATTCGTTGTTAAGCTTGTTCTAAGATCTCATATCGAATCAATATTGATATATCGATTCTAACATCTGGTCAATATAATGAGCAGCACAAAGAAGTCTAATAAAAAGAATTATATTTACTTTACATTCTTTTTATAATTGTTTTGTGAATAGAATCATTGTTAGTAATGATCGAAAAATATTTTCTAACCTAACCTTATTTACAACTTCTTAAAAAAATTGAAACAGAGTATCATCATTTCTAACAAAGCCAAATGAATCAATAGATTTTAAAACATTATCTTTTTAGTAAAATAAACTAAAAAATTGATAATAGGCTCCTATCTTTTATTTGTGTGATCATCAGACATAATTGAACACCCATAAGTTGCCAAAGTCATTCTTCTTTCATCCAAATAACTATTTATTTCATAAATCGAGTTTCTTAAAAGTTTATCATTGTAGTCATCAATTGAAGGAGCTTTATATCTTGGACCGCAAGAGGCAATGACATCCACCATAAGCTGGTAATAGTAAGAATGGGCAATATTAAATGATATATTTGAATCGTATTACCATCTAGCTATTGTCATATCCGTATTATGAGAGCTTTTTTAGATTGTAAGGTACTATAAATTGAAGGTTGAACTTTATGAGTTGTTCGCGGTGCAAAAAAGTTAGACACATTTCTTTCCTTTTTTCTTACATCATATATAGTATTTCCTTCTTGATAGGTAGGAAAATGACTTTCAACATCCCTACTATCATCCTAACCACTAGAAAAAGAATTTCAACTACCAAATTCATAATTAAGTCTTTGCCTTCTATCTTTCTCATGTTAATACTCTTCAAGAAAAGTTTTTATTTGTCATTTTATATCATGACTCACTTCCTTATAAGGTTCAACATTACCGTTGATCCCAACTAAATGCTTCTTTAATCATATGATTTTCCCCTTTTAAATGCTAGTTACAATATAAATAAATGATATGGTTCTTCATTCTAGGAACCAGTTTAGTATGAGCCTAAACTGGATCTCAGATCTTCCTGAAGCAACTAAATTATTAGAAGTATGTGAACTTCCTTCTATTTATTTGTAAAATAAATGAAGTCATATATCAAAATTAAATAAATGAAGTCATCTATCAAAATTAACTTAATAACTTCATATCAAATAAAGTTATGTAACATAACATGAAGAAATAGAGGGACACCAATTTATCAACAATGTATGATAGAGACATGTAAGTGAACTTCATGAACTTATATAAATGATTCTTTAAGAAAATTCGTTGCTTCAATACATTCTATCCAAGAAATTCTCACGTTTTGTTATTGTATAAATTTACAACTATAAGCTATTTTGTGTGAGTATAATTAAACTATAAAGTCATAATTATAACTTAATTTATATGATTACATAATTCAGTCATAAATTCACATATAGCCTATTTTACGTGATTACATAATTGAAACATAAATTCATAATTATAACATATTTTGTATGATTACATAATTCAACTATAAACGTAACTATAACCAATTTTGTATGATTATATAATTCAACCATAAATTCACAACTACAATCCATAAATGCGCAGAAATGAATGCAAGGAAGCTCATGCTTTTTTGTACACGTGCAGTATGGAAATCGATCATCCTCCTTTGGATCTGCAATTAAGTTCCTATGTGTGCCTTCCACTTTTGGCTTCTGGGGAATCACTTATGTCTGCTCGTGTTTTGATTAATTATGAGCTTCCAATAAACAAGTGCACGGCATGTTTCCATCAGGTAGTGTTGTCTCCGCCCTTTTATATTTCCACTCTTCGGTTGGTTTAGGACAAGCTGCATTGCGGCGACGGGGACTTTGCATCATAAGGTATATACAGTTAAGCTTTCTTTTCTTTCTTTTGGGCCACCATTTCTGGAGTTAAGGGGTGGTAAGGGCCATCCGTCTTTCTAATTGTTTTGTGCTTCCGTTGATGCCAGTGAGATCTTGTGTTGTGCATGAAGTGGTTTTTGCTCATCTTGCAAATTTTTTGTGGGTGCTGAGTCTCTTATTTTCCATTTCTTAGTTGTGGTTGGGTACCATACGAGTCTGTGTATCCCCCTGTTTAGCGGATATATTGGCCTGTTATTCTTGACCACCTGCAAATATGGGTTATGGGTCCTAGCGTAGGAGCACTTTTACGCATGGTTACAGTTTAGTTCACTTGATTTGCATAGTTCTCTTAGACGGCAACGTGGACGTGTTTACTCGGCCTGTCACCACCGGAGAGGATCTTTTAGATAACACACATCACGTTCTACGCAAGCTTTAGGTTCTTTCAAGACAGTTTTCTTTTTGTTTTTTTCTCGCTTTTTCTGTCTCACCGATGGCGAGGTATCCGACTGCCGGAGAGTGGTAGTCCATGCGATGCAGTTTTCGCACGAGTCCCTAGATGCAGGAAAGATACCTTTTATGATAAATAAAATCTGCCTTGTCGGAGAAGGGGAAGGTGTCGTAATCGGTGGTGAAGCGGCAACAGTTTTATCGATCCTGGCGCCTAGTATGCAGCCCATGGGAGGGGGAGGGGACGCAGGTCAGCAGGCACAACAGACGATGTCCGCTCTCTCACGTCCAGGTCTCCTAGCACATCACATCTTTTCCGTTGTCTCGTTCTTGACAACTTGCCGTTTGTATACGAGCAACTGTTAGCTTTTCTTGTAGATAACCGTTGATACCAAGCTGTTTAGTCACTGTTTTAAGCTGCTCAAGTTCCTTCTCACTCACGTCGCTTACTTGGTGCTCCTTTCTTCCACTAACAGGCTTCTCCTTCAAAATCCCCGCCCCTATACGCAGTAGCAACTTTCCTGGTTTTGCTTTTTTTTTTTAATTCTCTCTGGACGGATTTTTTTTTACTTTTTTTGCATGCACATTTTCGGTTCGGCGTTAGTTTACATGCAATCTTTCTTATAAACGTCGTTACAATCTCTTCAGTTTGCTGTTTATTATTAGCCTTATCTCTTTTATGTTAGTATTTTCATTATATTAATGATTAAGTATATTTTTAATTTATCGAATACGTAATTTTATTTATTTATTTTTATTTTATTAGTGTTATGATAAGTTTTATGCGTACCCTTCGGTTGGAATTCTGGTATTACTTTCCTTCAGTCTATTGTATTATTATTCTATTATTTATTTATTTATTTATTATTATTATTATTATTATTATTTGTGATTAGTATTATTAGTGTTATTTGCATTTATTTTAGATATATCTTAAGATTTGGATATTTTATTATTATTTCTATTTAGTACTTTTATTTCTCCTTTACTTGTATTTTCATTTATTTTACGTTTTATGAATTGTTTACATTATATGCATCATTCATATATTGTCCCATTTGCATGTGGGTCCATCGGAAACAACATCTCTACTATATAGGGGTAAATTTGCATCTTATGGGACCTTCCTGCAGGCCTTCGCTTTATCATGAGATTTGAACCGAGTGATAATGATGATGATGATGACATAATCCAACTATAAACTCAAAATATAACTTATTTTGTATGATTACATGATTTAATTGTAAAGTCACAATTATAACTTATTTTGTATAGTTATATAATTTAACAATAAAGTCATAATTATAATTTATTTTTTTTACGATTATATAATTCAACTATAAAATATAACTCTTTTTTTAATTTTTCGAAAGGGAATAACTGGAATTTCAGGGTTAAAATAAAGGGTATAAAGGGGAGGATGAAGGATGGAAGGACACGGAGAGATGGTGATCTTCTCAGTGCGTGGAGGAGAGGAAGAAGATGATATTAGGGATGAGTCAAGCAGTCTTTGGCCCAAGAGACAAAGGGCCACCACCTCATCAACATCCTCTTCTCAACAACGAAGACAACGACCTCGACACGCAGACCCCAACCCAGTTTATAATTTTGATAGTGATTATGAAGAGGAGGAGACTCGGCAAGACGAAGGAGAAGAGGAACAACGAGCAAGTGTAGACGACGGATCAGAAGAAGAAGAAGAAGGACAAAATCAGGTGTCAACCACGGAGCTACCGTCCATGTCTTCTCTCCGATCTGCCAGAAGTGATTCGATTGCGATGACCATTACTTTGACTGACCCGGAAGTTCTCGATTGTCCCATCTGCTTTGAGCCTTTCACCATTCCTGTCTTTCAGGTTTCCTTTTTCTCCTTCTTACTTTTTAACGTTATGATGCTACGATTTATTTACATGCCTATGGTGATTGTTTTGTTTCGTAGTGGGTTGCTTACTTTTGGTTTGTTTTATATGCGTCTCTTGAATCTCTATCTGCGCATTTGGGGTTTTTTTGAAAATTTCACTCTTACTGCCCGAAGACTCCCAATTTAGTGCAGCTTCTTGAAATTATGTTTTTGTAGAACCTAATGTTGAAACATGTAATTTCTGTGTTTCATTAAATCAAAGTATTTTTTTTCTATCTCCCTATTTATGCGGGGTTCTTTTGAAGATGGACTCTCAGTTCCGTGTAAAAAGGGAAGTTATTATCTGGTGCTTTGTATCTTCTCTCTAAGGTTTCATATGGGGCAGTCAGGCAAGCTGTAAGAACTGGAAACAAATTCTTTTGGATTTTCACTTACCTATTACTCGTAAGAATATATGGAGATAGTTACAAGTATATCCCTTGAATATGCACTCTTCATAGTGCATAATAATTGCAAATCTGTAATGTTAGGGCTAATGACATTGTCCATTTAGCGTTGCATTCCTTTTGAACAAGTAACAGGAAATGCGGTTTGCCACATAAACATGGTAATTATCCTTTGCAATTATAATAACAGTTGGTTAATCTCCTTGAAATTATTTGACTAGTGAGGCCAGATTATTTGGCTGCTCTGTAGGCATTATTTAACATTTTGAGGATATCAGAAGGTATTGATTACTTACCATAAAGTTGTTATTCATCCCAAAGATGGAATTAAGTGACTGAAGTTCTCAAATTTTGATTTTATCGTATAGATATTTGTTTTAACTTATCTTTGAAGTTGCTATTAGCTGTTCTTTATTTCTAGAACAGCTACAGAATACCATCAAATATTCTAATACATCATTTTATCCATGAGAACTTTTGAGTGTGGCGTGTTTTTCTGCACCAATCAGAGTTAATTATCTGCAAATATACATAGATAGATATGTATAAGGTTTAGAAGGCTGGTTCTGGCCTTCTGAAGGCGTGAATTTCCCGTAGTATTGATGTTAAGGTGCATAATGAAACAGATGACTTTTTTTTCCCTGTAGTTTTCTACTTAATTTATGAAGTAATTGGTTTCAATTGTGTTCTCTGAATTTTTCTGGCACAACTAGCATTAAGATGATAGATCTAGAACAGTGGGAACAAAATTGAGATGTCATTTATTTGGAGAGAATAACACTTGGTCCACAATTTCATGGTCACTTGAATAACCAAACATGGTTCACAATGATTACGTCTAGTATTGTGGTTATTTTACTATGATCTTTTCCTATTCTAGATGTTCAAAATGTGATTAAGTTATACTACTTTCAGATTGTACGCACTTGTGGTTGATTTTATTTTTACTTCTTCAGTGGAACTCCAAACATGGTGAAAGTTCATTATGTAGTGCTTATTTAGATTAGATTTTTAGGGTTAATTATAGTTTCACTTTTGTGAATGTGTTGCTTTACCTAATGTCTTGTTCTGGTTTGCTGTTCCTGCACTAATGTTGCTTCCACATCTAGTCAGACATATTTTGAAAATTTTAAAGGTCATTTTTCGACCATTCATTTCTTCTCATATTTTCTCTTCTGAAATTTGTCCTCACTAAAGGTTGGTCATGGTTAAAAAGATTCAAGAATTTCATTAATCTTTGTTTTGAAAAACATTAGCCCAAAGATTCAATCCAACCAGCTCCTCCTAGAAGGTTACATGAGAATTTATGCTTGATTTGACAAGGATATTATTTGTGGGGACTTTTATGACATTTGCTATGCTGACAATTACTTTCCCAAAATTGATAAGCCAACTGCCTTTTATTAATGAACCTAATAGTATCAAACATGCATGAAAGTTCATTTCCTTACGACTGATCAAGATTTGTCCTGTCTAAACTTGAACTGAAGTACTAATTGTGATACTTGAAATGCTTAATTCATTTTCTCACGGTGTGCAAAGCTTTTGAACACATTTGACAAAATAAGTGTGACGTTTGTTTTGAAGGACATATACTGTTTGTAACATTGTTGAACTCTTACCCAGTGTTTGAATGACTACTATTAAAGTGTAACTTCCATATTTAATTTCTAGGCATAAAAAGAATCTCCTTTTTTGTGTTTAAAAAAGTCTCTTGGGATGTTAAGATTGGTTAGAATATTGCACCCTCCTATTGTCTTACTAATTACTTGTGGGAGGATTGAGAAAAAAGGGAGCTAAATGAAATCAAAAGAGAAGGTAAACATGCAACGCATCAGTGTCAATGTTTTAGTTTCTTTGAACTGTATTTTGTTGCACTATTGATAGTTTTTCAAGAATCTGATTAGTCTTTTGCTGGTTGATTCAGTGTGAAAATGGACATACTGCTTGCTCTTCCTGTTGCATCAAGATTGCACATAAATGTCCTTCATGTGCTTTGCCCACTGGCTACAACCGTTGTCGGGCCATTGAGAAGGTCCTTGAATCAATTAGAGTAAATTGCCGATATACGCGATATGGATGCAAGGAAAGTTTTAGTTATGATAAAAAGCACAATCATGATAAAACTTGCATCTATGCACCATGCGTGTGCCCCCAAGCAGGTTGCAACTTCGTCGACTCATCTAAGCGTTTGTATGAGCATTATAGCCGTAAACATACAAGCTCTAGACTAGGCTTCAATTATAATGCCACCTTCCCTATTTACGTTACGACTAGGGACACGTTCTTTGTTCTTCAAGAGGAGAATGAAGGTGTTCTATTTTTATTTTATAGTAAAGCTGAAGTTCTTGGACATACAATCAAAATCTGTTGTTTAGGACCATCCACTATGAATGGAAGGTATATCTTTGAGCTTACAGCAAGAACTGAAGGAAGTAATCTCAGATTTCAATCGATCGCAAAGAATATTAGGTGCAGGGTTGATAATCATCCTTCAACAGGGTTCCTTTTAATCCCAATCGGCTTCTTTGATTCTTATGTGCAGAACAGATTGGATATCTGCATTTGGCGTCATGGCTCATGTCCCGTGGAGTTCCGAACATCTATACCGAAAGCACCATCAGGTAGTTGATACCATGTGTAAGCCTGCTTTACAATTCAAAGATGTTGTAAGTTTCTTTGAACATATAAGTAGTTTCTTTTGTCATGCATGGAGAAACTGAATGGCAGATCAAACTTCTTTTTGGTTATTTATGAATGGCTGGTGAAAATGAATAAAAAATATTGTGGATTTGGAAAGATAAAAGAAGCAGACTCGAGTAATAACGGTGGATATTGCTCTCGTTAGGTGGGTCTTAGTTTGGCTGTAAGATTCTGGCTGATAAATGAATGCACCTGACGATAACTTCATTTACGATTGTAACCAGATATCAGACTTCTTCATGTACAGTTTTCTTCTGTAAGTTAATATTTATTTTTTTCGGATATAGGTCAAAATGTTAAATAATCTCATGGGACTCGCCTAACGAAGTTAGATCTCTGTTGAATGGGAGTGATAGATGGAGATGTATTTTTAGTTTCGTGACACGTATATATATATAATGAGTCCAATCGTTCTGACCAGTGTGGTTGTAGTAACGTTGAAAGGTAATCAACTCATCGATTTAAAGTGATAAACCCTCCATGTGTTTCGGAGAGCTGTTGACCCCGAGTAGTAACAATTGGAAAAGAATGTTCTTTTCTTTCCTCAATTCCATTTTCACAATTCAAATATGTTTGTTTTCTAAGTATTAAAGTTGGATTATTTATAGATCAAGATTATCATGTACATTAAAACAAACGTGCACCCCAAGCATAGATATGTATGTTTAAGGATAGAGATTGGGATGTCATCTTAGTGTATTCAAAATTACTATGCACGCCTTCGTCATAATGAAGTTCTACACCAAAACTGCTTTCATGCTCTGATATGATCGGTAATTAGATGGAGACTAAAAGAGGAACTAGATTTTACTACCCCAAAAAGGATCCTTCCTTCGTCACTCAAATTTGTATAATGATCGTCTAAAATCTTAATCCCTCTCCTGCTTCTTATTAATATTTGCCCTGAATAAGATTTGTTTCCTTCCTAACTCGGTTGAATACAGGTAGTTGGTAAAATACGTTTACTTGTGCTGAAGCACGGACAGAATTAGAATAAAGCTACCCCAACACAGAATGGAAAGTTCCCTTGGTTGAATACACCATTCCATCGATCACAATTATTTAATAGAGATAATTAGAAAGCAAAGTCACGTTCATCGATCAATATTGAAAGGTAACGTAAAAGCACTTTACAATATTGTCCATTAACTTGATAGAATAATAAGCATATGAGATAGCTTAAAAACCTTGTTTGCCTCCTAATGATTTCAGACAGCTTACCTTTAGCAGCGTTTGTGGGTGTTATTGCTTCAATGATCTCTTATTCAAAACCATAACTATTTTGCGAATATATATTATATTATATAATACAATACCACTCTGGCTATCTTCCACACACTTTTTACAGCCTATGCACCCTGCCAGTCTCCTTCTATATCAAACACACACACACAGTCTGTCTGTGTCAGTCGTTTGCTTTGTCACAAAGAGAAGCAAAATGGGTGCTTTTTATTACCTCTCCACCTTCTGTACAGTCGCCAGTACAAGAAGCAAACGGAAACCAATGCAGGTACTCAATCATCTCATCTAAGTATCAATCCCTTTTCATTTTTTCTCTGTTTACAGCATGTAATCTGTAAAGTAAAGGAAGGATAACTCCACTTTAGCCCTGTTTTCTTTTTGGCTGATTGTAGTTATTTAATTTTTGGATCCTAGACAGTTGAGATCAAGGTCAAAATGGACTGCGATGGCTGTGAAAGAAGGGTCAAAAATGCTGTTAACTCCATGAAAGGTTCTGTACCTCTTTACCTGATGAACTAGAAGAGAATGAATCACAGACGAAAATAACACATCAGATTTTTTATCTGGAAACTAACAATCATCAGAACACGGAACAAATGAATATGCCGCGACTCGTGACCTTCTATAGAAGCCATATTTTTGCTTCTTGAAAATCCTTTTCTGTTTTCTGTTTTTCTTCTTAGTTTATATATTTAAAATGATCTGTTTTCACCACTCGGATCTCAATATATTTGGTTTCTTGTATACTATTCCCTTTGTGTTATTTGTATTTAAACAAATTACTTTTTCGTTTTCCCTGACATATATATATGGCTCAAAAGAGTTTCCTCTTCCATAAGTGGGAAGCTTACATAGGAGTTCACTAAATCTTTCACTAGTCGTTAAACCATTTTATGCAAGAGGGGTTTAAACTACACTCTCTTGTACAAGTACAGGTGTGAAGACAGTGGAAGTGAACAGAAAACAAAGCCGGGTAGTAGTTAGTGGACACGTTGACGCAAACATGGTGCTAAAGAAAGTGATGAGCACTGGCAAGAGAGCTGAATTTTGGCCTTATGTTCCTCAACATCTGGTCCATTTTCCGCATGTGTCTGGTGCCTACGACAAAAGGGCCCCAGCCGGCTACGTTCGGAATGTTGGACATGCTTTTCCCGCGACAAATGCCGGTGAAGAGAACATTGTCTCTTTCTTTAGTGACGATAATGTGAATGCATGTTCCGTTATGTAAGAAAAGCTGGAATTTCATGTAATTGAGGATATGATATGACTTGCTTTTTGTTTTTCCTCTAATATAACTATAATATGTATCCCAATAACATTTTGGGACGTTCGAGTATTGTAATTAACGAGCTTATGTTGTTGTCGTTCCTCTTACTGTGTCTGCCAACTTGGTATAGGAATGGTTATAAGAAGTCCATTGGTCAACATGTATCAGTAGAATGAGTTCATTTTTTAAAATTTCAATTTTTTATATAACTCAGTTGTTTACCTTACAGTTAAATGTTGATGAAGTAAAGCGTCCCTTAATTAATTTTAAAATTAAATTAATAGACAAATATATAATGAAAAGAAATAAAATACAATTGAAAATAATTTGATTTTAAGTAAAATAGTTTAATTAAAAATAATTAAATTGGTATGTGTCGTATCTAATTTCAGTCCAATCAATTCTATGTCTCTTTTTTAAACATTAATTTTGAGACACACTCATAGTAATTTCATCCGGCAAAAAAGGGGAATGAGAAAAGGCGGAGACAATAAGATACTAATCGAGAAAGAAGAAGGGCAAGGAACAATGGTTGTTGTGTTGGCTTATACCCTATAGCCAATTAGTTAGTTCTAATTTAATGAAAATAATTTAAAGTTTTTTTTTTATCTTATACATATTTAGCTGATCAAGTTCATGAGATAAATATATATATTGCAAATTAAATTATGATGAGATTATAATGATAAGATTTATATTATATTTATGTATTATCTCTAAAGTATTCTTAGTCATTGCTATATTAAGATTGAATATTAATACAACGTAAAAAAATGAAGATATTTAAAAAATGTGTGAGTGTTCATTAGAGAACAAGTTTACTAAACTTACCCTATACAATAATTTCTTTTGAAATATTACTTGTATATCTATAAAATTTTCATTGTGATAATTGTATAAGTGATTATTTGATTTGAGATCTTCATACATATCTTGTATAGAAATTGCTATATTTTGATACTACTTATAATCTATTCTAATTAAAAATAACTCAATCGACAATTATTAGACATAACATGATTCCCCTATTGATTAACCTCCTACAACATTTGTAGCGTACACCAACAGATGTTAAAGGCCTTGCAGCGCATGTTTTCAATAAACTTCTAGCAGTGAAGTATAAACCCTCTCTGTAGTAGATTAAGACCCCCTTTTTCAATTGGAAGTTATACGGAGGTAGTTAAGTGATCAATATAGGATTTATTATCCAAAAATGATTAGAGAGAATGTTTAGTTATTCTTGATTTGTATTAATTAAGGAAATCTTTGACTAAGGTAGAATAATACTTTAAAAATAGTTTTCAATTGTTATTAATTGAAATGACGTAATAGTGAAGAAATAATACGATTGAACTCAAAATATATTAGATATTATTTTTATGCTCTATGTATAATCGTAATATTATATGATGAAATGATTGAATAACACCAAAAAATTATGCATGAAAAGGGTAGCTAAAATTACCATGATATTCCTAAATATTTGGGTGGTTATGATGCGTTATTAGATGTCAATCTTTATATATATATGTTTAATTAGAAAATTAAAGATAGATTAAAAAGTTTAATTTATCTACTGCTAAATAACTTAGGGTTATATTTTATATCCATTATTAACATAGTTGAAAACTTGATGAGTCACATACAAAGAACATGTTGATGAGAGAAAATGTTTTAATCGAGTTGAACTTAATTATAAAGTTTAAAACTTTATGATTAAATATGAGATATTTAAAAATGATTAATTTCAGATATTTTTCTTATTTAGGCATAATTAATATTTAATTAAAGTTAATCATAATTTTAATTAAAACTTAATTAAAATTAGAATTTAATTTCATTTAAATTACTAAATTGTCCAAAACTTATTATAAATAACTTTTAGTTCTAAAGCTTCAGAATAAAATACTAATTAAAATTCATACTTTGTTATAATTTATGTGTTAATTACTTTATATAATTTAAGTAATCTTAGTTTTTGAAATATCAGCTATGCGTGAAATTAGATCCCACTTGATTTTTCAATAGTGATATCAAAACTAACTTTAATTTTATAATTTGATTAAATTATATATAATTGTTATAACATCTTGATTTTTGAATTGAATCATAAGCTCTACAAATCAAATTTATATTTAACTTAAATATAAAAAGTTTAGATTGAAAACCTTCCAACCATAAATTTGATCTTAAAGAATTCAGATTATGAAAATCATACGATAACAATAAGGGTTTTAGATATCCACCCCTTTTTAGCAAAACAAAAACACGACATGTATTGAGGAACTATTGGTTTCTAGTGCGATTTTTTTCAAAAAAGAAGGTTGGGTATTGGGGCTATGCTAATTTTGTTTCTTGATTGCGATGGAAATTGTTAATTTTGTGGAAGCTTGAAGTGTTTGGTGTTGGTCCTGGGAATACACTAGACATTCGGCATTTGGTTGTGTTTAAAGGAGTGACAGGGGGCGTCTTCTATGTTTGGCGAGATGTGTCAAGGGCTGGTAGCTGCCATTGGAGGAGCTAGTGATAGTGAGTTGTGTGAAAGACAACAGCCGGTAGAAGGGTAGAGATGCTGTAAAATTGACAATTGTGAGTGATATTTGGTCCAAAAAAGTTGTGTAGTCTATTACGATTTAATTGTCTATATCGGTAATAAGAGAGGTTGAAGTGGGGTTTATGGACTTATAGACTTTCTTATTCTTTAAGTTAGCTTTTGGGGGGTTGGACCCTCTCATAAGAGCTTTAATAAATGGTATCAGATCTAACACTTCTTTGAATCTTAGGACTACACATGGTGACATCGACATTGCAGTGCTCACCGGGGTTAAAAAAGGTCTGACGCACAATTAGCCTTCGAGTGCCTAGGCTGCAGAGTGTGGTAAAATGTTACGATCTAATTGTCTCACATTAATAATAAGATGATGTGAAATTTATAGACTTATGGACTCTCCCACCCTTTAATTAGCTTTTGAGGTTGGGTTATATTGTAACACAGGCCAACAATAATAGGAAACTTCACTGGCGGCTCGAGCAGGGGAAAACAAGAAGCATATCATTGTGACGTTTGATAGTGGCAGCAGGCGACAACAACTTGGAGAAGCGGCAATTGTAGGTGCAACCACAGTAAGGGGTGGCTAGAGTTTTTAGATTAATTAAAGAAGAAGGGACTATGGCGATTAGAACTTGAAGTAGACTCTTTGGAATTCATAAATATTCTCTCCTCGTCAAGTTCGAGCGCCCCTTGTAATACTTCTCTTGTACAGGCAATCAAACCCTGTTAATTCAATCCTGGACAATTCAAATTCAACATGCTTTTCGTGAAGGCAATCGATGCGCTGACTGGTTAGCTGCTAATGCTGAGTCTTTTGGTTTGGGTGTTACTTATTTACAATCCCCTCCTTCGGGATGTCTTTGTATCCTCTTAGAGGACATGTGTGGGGCATTAACCCCAAGAGCTATTGTTTAAGCTGTCTTTGCTCCATTTTATATTTAAAAAAAAGAAGAAGAACAAGGGATGTCTTTGGATATGAAATTTAGGCCATTCTAGGTCAGGAATAAGGGATTCCCAGAGTAAGGATGTTTGGCTATGAGGTCAAGCTTGTTCTAGGTTAGGAATATACTTCGCTTTAAATATAGTTTTTTAGAGACAACATGATTAAGATTATCCTATAGTCAGAGTAAATTGTGAACAAGGTTTATTTGACAACATGATTAAGATTATTCTATTCTCAGAATAATTTCAAGTAAACCTTGTCTCAGAATAATCTTAATCAAGTTGTCAAATAGAGAATAAAGTGTGTTTGACTAGGATTGTCTAAATCTAAAATTAGAATAAGCTAATCTTTATTAAGAATAACTTTATTATAAATAGTTTTAAAATTGATTAAAATCAAAATTTATCTCTAAAATTAAAGTAATTATTTTTCTTAATATGATTAAGATTAATAATTAAATTAATTTTATTTAAATTAAAATTGTTTCTAAAACTAAATTAATTATATTTCAATTAGATTGAAATTAATTAATTAGAATCCTTAAAATTAAGAAACGTGTTTTGTTAAGTAATTAAGAAATATGTCTCTTAATTAAAGTTTATTTATTCTAATTTTATTGAAATAAATTAAAATCATTATTTTATGTAGAGAATTATTATCATTACTATTTTATTTAGAAATTGTTTCTTTATTTATGATTAATAAGTCTCTTGATTTATTAGAAAAGATGTTTTCTTAATTAAAATTTGAAAATTATTTTGTTTTATTAATTAAAAATGATCTTTCTTTAATATTTTTGAAAATAGTTTTCTAATTTATTAAGGAAAAATTTTCTAGTTAATTAAGAAATTAATCTCTAAATAAATAATGTAAAGGAATTTCTTAATTAAATTAGTGTTTTATTTAATTTTGAAAGTAATTTCTTTTAATATTAGAAAATAGTTTTGAATTAAGGAAAAGTAATTTCAAATTATATTAGAAATACTTTTCTAATTAGATTAGAATGTCTTATTTTTAAATTTTGAAGGAGTTTTTTCTAAATTATAATGACTAAGAAGTATAATTTATTGAAAATTATTTTCAATTAAATTTTTAAAGGAGTCAAGATAATTAGAAATAGTTTCCAATTACATTTTATAATTGTCAAACCAAATCAAATTTTTATTTGAAATAGAAATTTAATTATTTATGAATCAATGAGCTTAATATAATTTAATTTTTTCAAAAGTTGAAAATATTATTTTAGATTATGAAGATTAATAACTATAATCAAGCGAAGATTGACATTTATGTATATAATTTGATTATAAGTACATAAGTTGCATACTTTATTTGCATGTTTGGTATATATTAGTTGCATGTTAAATTGTATGCTTTATATGTATGATGTTTTACATATAGTTTTGTGTTTCATGAAACTATTTAAAATTAATCTCTTGTTAAAATATTAAGTACACATTGAGAGCACGATTGTTGCCTTGCGTTGTTATAAAAATAAACTAGAGTTTTGTTTATTGTTAGGATTGTTAAGCAAAACTCAACGTCGCTTTAACCCAAATATGTTTAGTCTTATAACAATGAGTCTTATTTAATTAAAATTGCATGATTTAGATTACCAAACTCATGATAACATAAATTTAGAGGAAAAGTTATGAATATCATATAAGATATGTTTTGGCAAGTGTTATCACCTAATGGATCTAGGAGTCACATGAGATATGATTGATAAAGTTTTTATCTACATAATTTAAATTAGTTGTTTTATTAAGTAAACTCAAGATCAATTAAATTTGAATGATATCTTAGCCCACTAGGAAGAATATAGTTGTCACGACCTAATATCACATCGGGCCCATGGCAACCGCCGCATAACCGAACTAAGGACACTTACGGTATCCTTAATCTGATTTAGCAAGGATAACATAATATCTATTCTTTTCTCTTTTTAAAAAAATTGGGACAGCACAACGGTTGTGTTTTAAAAATTCTAAAAAGTTGCAAACAATTTCAAACACACTTCTATATTCACTTCCAACCATAACTTCAGGACTTTAAAGTCCACTCGAGGCAATCTCAATAACAGTATCAAAAGGCTCATATATAAATGATAAAAACACAAGGCAATCAAAAGTTAACTTGCAAAATCATAAAGTGTATCTATATAAGTATAGTTCGTGAGCCACTAGACAACAAAAGTACAAAATAAGAACTAACCACGTGTGGTAATACCCCGAAAATGTCAAAAGATCACAGGGTCCACTCAGAGCTACAAACTCACTAAATTAACCTGCATGATTGGAAAGCGGAGGGGGTGAGTACACTAGGTACTCGGTGAGCGGAAAAAACATATATCACAAATAGGATTCGATTCATACCAAGACGGTGTAGATAACCTATGAAGTGAATATATATCATATAAAAAACACATAAGCTCAGCTTATGACTCAACGTATACTGGTTAGGAACCATATAGGCCTAGCATATTAACTCACTCATCTGGTGAACATAGGTTCCAGTTCCAATATACAAAAGCATAAAAATATCATATGTATAAATCAAATATTGATAGGAAAACCAATATCAGGATAAGCCAAAACAATCATGTGTGACACCACAACTTGGCCAAACTAATGTGCACACCCATCGATACTCGATGTTGACTCGACTTTCATCCGTGGTGAGTCCAGACTATAGTCGATAAGAGCGTCATGACCTTAGGTGATAACCTCGTCGGTGTCCAGATCTTAGGTGTGGAATCACCCGCGAGTCCCGTAGAACAGTGTCGATACGGTGACTCGACTTTCATGTACCAGCGTCAAGGGTATGGGAGTCGCTTAATTAGTTGTGCCTAGCACATGATTGGCTAATCGTTTCCTCACCAATCACAAAAATCATATACAACATTTGAATATCAAAAATCAAGTAAGGCATCATGTCTTTATTTATCGATCCAACCTATAAAATGAAACTTTGTTGTGGCTCTAAACCAAAAGAGAAAACGTACACGTAGCATGTATGACTCATTTATGCATAAGTAAGTTTGAAAACATTATTTCATATCATAAAAGTCATCTTTTGCATTTTAAGTGCAAAGTTGTTCAAAAACATAGTTTCAGAAAATAAAACATTATTCTTTTACACTCGAGTGCAGATTTGTTAAAAATAATGTCATTTCTAAAAATACGAAATAAAAATATCGGTTTCAATGTAATAGTAAATAGTTATTCAAAACAATATTGTTTATTAAATACACAAATATACTAGCATCTATTGGAGATTAAATTCTACTATGCATTACCTAGGTCCAAAATTCACATACAAGTTATCATACATGTCTTAGAGTGATCTAATCCCACATGAGAAATATGGTTCCCCAACTCACCTTAAAAGAAAGTGTGCACTACTTTGCCTTCAAAAATTCTGGATACGAGCTCCTTGATTCCTAGCTCCCAAGTTTTTATACATAAAAGACGTACAATGAAATTACTATAAAACACAATATCATTCTCTTTGAGCTATATGATTCAACACTTAGATTCCTCACTTCCCCATTTTCCATCATCAATTCACCTCATACATACATAATTAACATCATAGAGTTCATTTAAACCATCAATTTTAAAAGATATTTAAAATTTCACAAACTATCACCAAAAGGGGACAATTTCAGTTTTGACTTAAAGAACCCTCTCCATGACACATTTCATTCATTTAAACCATTTTTCATGCATATTCAAGCATAGAGAACAACATATCTTAACACCAAACTCAAAATCATAATGTAGAGAAAGATGAGACAAAATTTACCTAAACCTTCCTTCAGTGATATCTTCAAATCCTTTGAGATTTTCTCAAATCTAATAATAGATTTGAGTTCCTTGACCCCAAATTAGCTTAGAACACCTTGATTGAGGTTGAAGAATAAAAAAGAATAGTGAATTTTGATGATGACCAAAACTTGCTCTTCTTCCTCTCTTTTCTCCTTTCTTCTCCTTTCTTTTAATTAAAACAAAGTGTTTTAAGCCTTTACTAATGGGATGCAGACCTTCCATGGAGAAGGGTCTAGAATATTGACCCTTCTTTGACCAAAATATGGTGAAATTACCCTTTTACCCTTAGATTGTATGAAATTACCATTTTACCCTCCAAACTTTCCTAAATTTGCAATTAAGCCCAAAGTTTAGAAATATCCAAAACTTTTATTTTTATTTTGACCCTTGGACTTTTGATAATTATAATTAAGCTCCTTAACTTTATAAAATTGCACATTGGTCCTTCAAGAATTGAGAAATTACGTTTAAGTCCTTTAACTTTTGAAAATTTGCAAATAAGCCCTTATGTACATCAACTTTTCCAATTAAACTTTCTAAGTGTCTAATAAGTCTATAAATCATGTCTAATCACCTCTAAGGCATTATAACACATTTACCTTAGCCTTCATAGTCATATCCATCCAATGGACTCGGTTTTTCACACTTAAAAGCTTATTTGTCGGAAATCTCCAAGATTTCACATATCGATGAACTCTAAGTTCATGTAAGGGCATATAACATTATAAATCATTACATATATATCCAAAGGACTTAAATACAGCTTTGAACTCATATACAACCATATATATATATATATATATATATATATATATATATATCAATATACACTAGCATCTCTAAGTACAGACCAATGCAAAAGGGCTCAAAGAGTTCGATGTTACAAATCCTCCCCTCCTCAAAAGGGTTTCGTCCTCGAAACTCCTAAGTCGAGAGCACAATTAAATGGGGGTACTGACGTCTCATAGTATTCTCAAGTTCCCCTGTCATCTCCCCAACCATCAAGCTAACCTAACCCTATGTGCAATGTTTACATCCTTTTCTTTCTAATGTTCCTTTATGAACAAACTGTCTTCTTTTAATCATAACTCTCTCTAAAAAAAATCCAATTACCATGATTCTTATGCCCCCTAAAAGTAGACTTCCATTAGTCTTAATAGATCCAAAAATTACACAAACAACATCTCCCTTTAAAATATAATCTCCATCCAAATTATGTCATATTTCTGGTAAGAAACAGACTGACAACCGATACTCAACAAATTAATATCAATACATCTTATAACAAAACCATTTCATAGAAACATTAATAAGACATCAATAATCATTTTTCATGTTTTACAATTTCACTAATTCGGACTCTAAGGTCCTCAAAAATCAGGAAATAATATAAGGTTTCTGCAAAGGGTCTATCATAGGCAGTATTAGGGAAACAAATATAACTCGAGCTTTAGTCACTATTTTGTCAATCCACTTTCACAAAAGTCAAGTTAAGACCTATATCTATAGCTTTCATTCTTTGAGTTTCTTCAAATTTGTGCTCTAAAGATATGAAAAATAGATCAAAAGAGAAAGATGAAATTGAAACCAGAATTTCAACTTACCTTGATAACTTCTTTCCTTCTCCTCTCATTTTCGTTTTTCTTTCTTTTCTAACCTTATCGCAGACCTTTACTCTTACTTCTATTACCTTTTCATCCATTTTCTCTGGAAAATTTAAGGTCGAATTAATCCATATGTCATCATTTTATTGGTCCATGTGTCACTTACTTTAGGCTCCACATGTCACTACTTGTAAGGCTACACATTTCACCATTTGTAAAGCTACACATGTCACAATTCTAAAGTGCCATTTATCGCAAACTTAAAGGGCCACTTGGCACAATTATACCTAAGCCCCTTTTTCATCCATTTAACTGAGTCATTTTTCACTTATTCCCAATTCACTAATTAAAATCCATCAAAACAAAATTCAGGACAAAATCATCACACAATTACATAACGATCAGTAAAAACCTTTCCTACCCTGGAACATATCAAATGAGTGTATACATTATCTTGCAATGTTTTCTAAAATAAGTCATCTAACTCAATCTAACATTTTAATCTCTTAACAATTTTAGGAGGTAGGATATTACAACTCTCCCCCTTAAAAAAATTCATCATCGAAATTCTTACTTGACTGATCAAATAAATGGGGGAACTCTATCTCTATGAAATCAAAGAGAAAGACATTGTTTAATAAGATAGATCGAACTAAGCCTAGCTTATCCGTTATCCCAAACATCCCAAGGAATGTTGACAAGTACTCTTATCGAGGTTGACATCATCCAACCATTAAGGACGTCAACTTAACAATCTGAGACTTAACTTCTCGACCAAAAGCTTTCAACACCTAGACTTGATTCCTATGGCTCATGAAATTTTTGAAAATGAAAATGAAACTTCTGAAAATGTAAAACCATGCTCTGATACCAATTTAATCCTTTTATAACATCCCAGATCACCCCTCACAAATATTGTCTACTTTGGGCCTTGACACAGCCAAGCCCTCACGATTTTACTTTTCTCGAGAACTTCCCAGAAGGTCACCCATCCTGAAACTACTCTTGCCATAGCACATTTAACTTTTGAGTTCTGACGGGATCTGGTGCATAGGCCATGAAAAACGCATCTGTAAGGAAGACCTAGCCTCCTACCGATCCAACCGGCCCGAGAACTGGCTCTGATATCATATGTTACCAAAAAAAATTTCAGATGCAACCAAATGATCCATGATCTTCATGAACTAAAAATGTAGTAGCTTGACATGTATTCTAATGATAGTGCCATATTAACCAATTAGAGAGTCATCAGTTGACATATGTTTCAACACTTGACACATGTCCTAGTCATCTTTCGACACATATCCTAGTTATTTTTTGACATGTAACCCTTTGCATCTTTTAACACATTTCATAGTCATCCTTTGACACACGTCTCAATTTGATAGTCTTAACATGGTCATCTTTACAAGTTCTAAGTATCTTCATTTTTATATGCCACATATTTTATTTGGTTCATTGGTTTATCTTTTTGGTCCAACCTAATTTATTGGTTCATAACATAAATTATAATAGTTTAAATAGACATTTTTTTGAAGTTAGACTGACTCTTAAGGGTTTTTACATTTTTTAATCCAAAATTTTAATTTGTTTATACAAATTTCATCCATAACTACTGATTTTCCCATTCTCATCTTATTTTTCTCCTGCATTATGTTGAATATTTTTCTTAAGTCAATTAATGTTATTTTTTATGGATCAAACTATGATTTATTAGCTCAAGAGATATATAGTTTCTTAAAAGGTAGATGTTTAAGGCTCATTATGATTGATGAGGCTCCAAAAACCACCAACAAAGATATTGAAGTTGAAGATTGATTCATTAAACAAAGATCAATGGAATAGAAATAACCATTAGACCTTGAATTAGTTCCACAACATTTATGCCAATGTTATGAAATTGACCTTTGTTAATTTGAATATAAAAGAGGTATGGTATGTTTTATTATCACAATATTAATCTTTGATGATATTCATCGCTTTTAGTTGTATGGTTAATTTTTTTCATATGTAGCAACAATTAGGACAGACTATTCATGCTTGTAACTCTTAACCACAAGATTTGTTGGATTAATTAACTATTAATGATCAATATGGAATAATGCTCAAATTGATAAAGTACATTTTAATCTTTGTGATCAATAACATATTTGCATCTACTTATAATCCTTATAAATGAGTTTAAGTCCATTTGAATTTCCTTAGTTCATTAGAGTCTTTTGTCTAAACTTAACACTATAATCAAGACATTCCTTTTCAAAGTGACTTGTGTAGATACTATTCAAATTACAAAACATCATTTTATAATGATGTAGTTCTTATTACACAGATATCTTTTAAAACTGCTCAAAGAGATCATATTGAGTTATATTTAAAGTTCATCTCAACCATCTCAAAAGAATTATTGTAATGACCAAAAATTATGGTCATGTTATTAACAATTTTTTTATGATTACAATATAAGAAAAATTATTAGTTATGCATTACATCAAAATTCTTGATACATGTCGAATGCACCAAAAAATAAAACTTAAACTCCACATAACTAAAATTTGTAGTAGTGGTGAGTAGAGATAGACTGTGTGTGTGTGTGTGTGTGTGTGTAGCTTTTGTAATGAAAAGAATCAGTGTTTAAGATATGGTGGGTTGGTTGGAATCAATCAGAAAAGAAAGTAAAATTGAACTAATAAAAGCAAATCAAATTAAACAGCATAAAGGTGAGAAAAATGATGGATGAGTTTAGAATCCAATTCTTAGTTCAATCTCAGTTTACACACAAACAAATATACTTCATCATCACGTTGTTCTCATACCTCTCTTAGAAACCATTAATTGTAGGTTAATAATGAGCTCTGTTAATCTCGATTTTTCCTTAAGTCATGATTAATCAAAATAAGCTCTTTGACCAAACCTAGCTATTAAACAACCTAGAATAAGCTCTCTAGATTTAATAGGTCAATTGCATTACAAACTATAAAAATAGATTAATCTAGGCAACAACTGCACAAGTTCAGGCCATTTAACTTATGTCATGTTATCCATAACGATTTATCACCATTAGTTTAACACAAATAAATTGAAAATACAATTATTACATATTGTATTCCATATTCTGTCAATGGGTTCGTACATAAAAAATTTGATTGAAAACGAGAATAGTAATCATCCATAAATGAATTCCCAAAACATTAAGCTAAGAATAACATAAACAATTTTTAGAGAAATAGAGAATCAATAATAGATAATGAAGAGATGCATAAATGTATTCTTTAGCTTCAGATTCCCCTACAAACTAGAAGAAGGAAGATTAGCCCTCCATAGATCCCAAAAAAGTAAGGTTTCTTCCTGCTTTCGCGTTCTAAAAATGATTCGTGCCTTCTTTGGCCATTCACATTTCTATTTATATATAAAAAAAAGCTAGGCTTTTGTAAAGATGCATGGTTTGATGCATGGACCATGCATGAAAATAAAGCCACTAACTTGCATGGTCATGCATCTTGTAGGTCATGTTGAATCCTTCATTTTCTTGCATTTTCTTATCCCATCTTTAGTCTAATCCATCTCCTTCTTGTTTCACAAAGACAAATGAGTTTGAACATCAAGTGGATGGCCCAAAGAATGTGTTTTTAACTTATTTTAGCTCTTGTGCTTCCAACTTGTACCTAAAACCAAATGTGAACCAAAATGAGTATCTTACGCATTTCATAATATTAATCACTAAGTATTAAGGAGTGAATATATAAACAATCAAGCACACATAAATTATCATACCTCTACTGTTGTTATTACTAAAGGAGTCTTTTAAGGGCACTTTTCCTAAGTTTTAAATAAATACATTCATGATCTTCTCCAACAATTACATCAAGATCCTAGTAAATCCACTTTACAATTTGTATTTATCACGTCATGTAACTCTGCCTCACGGTTCTTTGACTCTACTTGTTGCAGTAATATGACTTTTGACTTTTGACTTCAAATCCAAAATACATCTTGATTTTTTCACATATTATTCATACTGCATATATATTAAGTATGATTTTTTAAAATATAGGAATAATGCACACCAAATTTATCCATTTTTTCCATGTCCCCAAAGTTATCTTAAATATTGTCTTTTAGATAATTATGTGAACTTGGTGTCAATGTAAAAGTTTTGAATAGTATTTTTCTTGTGCAAGATTCACGAACTAAGGAGATCATTAAGAGTGGGCATAAAGTTGGTTGTGTATTTGAGCTTTGCTCATATTTTCTTTCTTTTAACAACATTATTACTTATGTTACTTTTCACATTTGGCATTCTCATTTTGGTTATTTCTAATTCTAAATTGAAAGCGTTAATTTACAGTACTTGTTTTGGTCATGCCACTATGTTTTATGTCAGCTTTCAAAATATCACATTTTAGATTTTTTATTAGCACTTTTATTTATTAAACTCCCTTTGACTTGGTTAATTTTAATACTGAGGATCATATTCCTCATACTTCTATGGGTGGTTGACGTTATCTTATGATGTTTAATGATAATCATTCTAGATTTATATGGGTTTACCCAGTGACGGAGCCAGAAATTTAATATAGGAGGATCCGAATATTAATTTTTTTAAATTTTGTGGAGCCCAGTATATCACTGACCCTTAAATAACTCCGTTATATATATATATATATTAAAAATAATTTTTTTAAAAAACCTTGGGGGGCCCAGTGGCCCCCCAAGTCCTCATATAGCTCCATCTTTGGGTTTACCTCATGTCAATAAATCTAAATGGCCTTCTGTAAACTTATCAGTTTGCAAATATTATTGCTATTTAGTCTTCTCATAAAATCAAAATATTTTGGATTAACAAGAAATGAAATACAAAGAAATCACTCTCATCCAATTCTTATCCTAAATTGAAATAGTAGTTTAAAAATCTTATCCTAGAATGTCATAAAAAATGGACATGTAGAAGGAAAACAAACATATTATAACATTGTTTATAATCTTTTTGATCCTCTTTATCTTATTATGAAACCTTTTGGAAAGTAACTACTCTTACTATTCTTTACACAATCAATCAAACTCCTCCTGCAAATGGTAATATTTTTCCTATGACATCTATATAACTGTCCTTTAAAATGTCATATTTTTTAAGTATTTGGTTGTGCTTAGTTCATTGTTCTTTAATTCACAAGAATATTAAACTAGAGCTAAGAGCATGACTAGGATATGGTATTGAACATAAGGAATTATTGTAAAGATCTTCTTTTTAAATACTGTTGAATTTATGTGATATTACCTTTTTACCATCCTTTTTTATTGACAAACTTACTACATATCTTCTCTCTAATCCCAATATTCAATTTTTTATAATTAAATTTCTGCAAGTGATAACTGTTTTAGTATAAACAATCTTCTTCTTCTCCTGAAGAATCTCTTCAAACTGTGGAACCTATTAATAACTTCACTTTTAAATTCTCGTACTACATTTGCATCACCTCTTACACTTTGATGGTCTATCAGTATAAGTCAATCCTCTATTCTTCTTCATAATTATGTATACTCTACCATTATACTTTATGAGCTTTGCATATTCCATGAGTCTAGCTCTAATCCCTCATAGTATAAAGCAATTATAAAAAAGTTTCAAGCATTTATTGATTAATATACCCGAATTTGATTAAATTCCAATATGATAAGTTGATGATTGAATGTACATAGGTATAAAACATTAAGCCTCGTTTAGATATTTTATCAAACATAAAGTCAAGCTTGTCACAAAAGACTTTACACAAAAATATAACATCGATTATGAAAAGATTTTGGTTCTAGTAGCTCATCCTGCTTTAATTTGTAGTCTCATTGCCATAGTCATTAGAAAGAAATGAAAATTATTTTAAATAAATGTTAAGAATGTTTTTTTCAATGGGGATTTATCTGAAAAGGTGTAGATGCAACCACTTTTAATCATAATTATCAGCCTAACAAGGGTTTTCAAATACAAAAGGCTCTTTATGATCTTGGGCAAATATCACAAATTTTAGTTGTCTAAATTCAACAATATTACCTAGGAACACTCCTCCTTTATGTTAATAACATGATTATTACTGATGAAGTTTTAACACATTTTTATTTCAAAGCTTTCCTTAATTAATTATTTGACATGAAGGATGATTCTTAAACTTTTTTATTAGTTTTGAAGTTTCATATGATCAATTTGGATATTATTTGACTTACTATGATATGTTATCGAGCTTAGTTTTTCGGCAAGTCTCACAATTCTGAAATTGTACACACTCCTATAAAATATAATGTCCTCAATTTGCGATGCTACTCTTCTCGATAATAGTGCTTCTTATTGACGGTTAAAAATTTTATTTATCTCATGCCACTCGATCAAACATTACCGATATAATTTCTATACCCCAGATATTATTCATGTTGGTCATTTGTAATTTATATTCGACACATTTGCTGGTACTCAATGTTGTGAAAATTGACCGGATTAGAGCAGGTTCACAGCTAAAATAGGATTGGGAGAATAGTAATGAACACACAGATTTTACGTGGAAAACTCCCAAATAATCTTACAAAGCGCGGGTAGAACTCAAATCTGATAAGAAGATCAAGTGTTTGTGCTCAGATAATAGAGGTGAATATACTGGGATTGCTTTTTGATGAATTTTGCAAGCAAGAAGGTATTAAAAAGCAGTTCACTACGGCATACACTCCTTAACAAAATAGAGTGGCAGAGCAGATGATCAAAACCCTGTTGGAAAGAACCAGAGCAATGTTTAGAACTGCAAGCTTAGAGAAGAAATTATGGGCAGAAGCAGTCCATACTGCATGTTATGTGGTGAATCGATCTCCATCAACTGCAATTGAGATGAAGACACCAATGGAGATATGGACTGGTAAACCAGTAGATTATTCCAACCTCCATATATTTGAAAGTCCAACCTATGTGATGTTTAATGCCCAAGAAACTACAAAGTTAGATCCAAAATCCAGAAGATGCATTTTCTTATGGTATGCTGAAGGTGTAAAGGGGTATCGTCTGTGGGATCCCACTGCCCACAAGATTGTTATCAGTAGGGATGTTATCTTCATAGAAGATAAGAATCAAGAGCAAGCAGAAAATGTAGGCACCGTACAAGAGAATCCAGAAACTACAACAGTATAAGTAGATAGGGAAGTTGATCACAATGATTCTTCTGAAGTTGCACCAGAGCACGAGGAGCAAGAACCAGTTGAAGATGATGCTCAGAGACCAACTCGCATAAGAAGAGCACCGAGCTGGCACTCAGATTATATTATGGAGAGCAATATTGCATATCGTCTTTTAACTGAGGACAGAGAGTCATCAACTCTTCAAGAAGCAATGACTAGTTCAGATGCATCTTAGTGGATGGCAGCAATGCAGGAAGAAATTGAAGCTCTGCATAAAAATAAGACATGGGAGCTTGTATCACTATCGCAAGGAAGAAAGCCTATTGGTAATAAATGGGTTTACAAGATCAAGCAGAGTGGTGATGATCAAGTGGAGAGATATCGTGCTAGATTGGTGGTAAAAGGATATGCTCAGAAAGAATGTATTGATTTTAACGAAATATTTTCTCCTGTGGTTCGACTTACTCCAATCCGAGTAATTCTTGTATCCTTCATTGATGATTATTCCAGAAGATGCTGGGTGTTTCCTATCAAGAGGAAGACAGATGTGCAACCAAGGTGGCTGTCAACCTTGGTGAGCAAGGTGGCTGTCAACCTTGGTGGGCAAGTTAGGCACCGATTTATTTTGTGCCTAGCATGCCAAAAGGATGGCTGTCTTCTCCTGCTTATAAAAAGGCAGGAGTAGCATGAAGAGAGTGCAAACAAATGGAGAGAAGAGAAAGAAAAAGAGAGAAGTGAGGTGAGAGAGAAAAGAGAGAGGCAAAAATATTCTGTATATTTTTGTGAGTCTAGTTTCTCCTTGTAATTCTCCAGTTTTCCCAATAGTAAAAGTCTTTTATCCTTGCCCGTGATTTTTACCCTAATTTGGGAGTTTTCCACATAAAATCTGTATGTTCATTATTATTCTCCCAGTCCTATTTTAGCTGCGAACCTACTCTAATCTGGTCAATTTTCACAACAAGTGGTATCAGAGCGAGGTTAGAAAATTACGACGAATATTTTGGCATAATCTGTTCGGAGTTCCAGTGAGCACAGTGAAAGTTGGTGAATAGTAACCAAAAGGTGACAATTATTCATTCATTTAATTTTGCGTTATACTGTGCAATTACTGTTATTCAGTACTATTCACGTACATAGTACTATTCACATATACGGAGACTATTCATATATACGGGTACTATTCATACATACAGGTACTATTCATACATACAGGTACTATTCACGTGAAATAGTGGGAGTTAAATTCTGTTCGTGATAGAAGCAATAGTAGCAAAATTTGAGATTGAGAAGTTCAATGGGAATAATTTCTCATTGTAGAAGTTGAAGATAAAGGCAATCTTGAGGAAAGATAATTGTCTGGCGGTCATTAGTGAACGACCAGCTGGAGTCACAGACAAAAAATGGAACGAGATGGACGGGAATACTATAGCTAATCTTCACCTAGCTTTAGCTGATGAAGTATTATCCAGCATAGAGGAAAAGAAGACTGCGAAGAAAATATGGGATCACCTCACAAAATTTACGAGGCCAAGTCACTCCACAACAAAATTTTCTGAAGAGGAAACTATACACTTAACGCATGGCAGAATCCACTTCGGTGACAAAGCACTTAAATACTTTAAATACTATATTTTTCCAACTTACATCATTGGAGCATACAATAGAGATAAGTGAACGTGCGGAACTTCTACTCCAAAGTCTACCAGATTCATATGATCAACTCATCATCAATTTAACAAACAACATAGACACTTTAGTTTTCGACAATATTGCAGCTGATATTCTGGAAGAAGAGAGTTGGCGCAAAAGTAAGAAAGACAGGCTGGCAACTTCGCAACAAGCAGAGGCCTTGGTGATGACGAGAGGAAGATCAATGGAACGTGGCTCAAGTGGGAGTCATAGTCATGGTAGATCAAAATCCAGGAGAAAGAAGAATTTCAAGTGCTACAATTGTGGGAAGAAAGGACACCTACAGAAGGATTGTTGGAATCTGAATAAGAAAGATTATATTCCTCAAGGAAATGCGGCAAATACTTCAAATGATGGAGGTGCAATGGTCTGTAAAACAGCAACGACTATTGGAGGTAAGAGAAGATTTGTTGATGTATGGCTTCTCTATTCAACAGCTACATTTCATATGACCTCTCAAAGAGAATGGTTACATCAGTATGAATCTGTCTCTAAGGGATCTGTGTACAGCTGTAATGATCAAGCTCTAAAGATCGTTCGTATAAGATATTTGATTCCTTCATTATGAGCTTTAGATACAACAGACTGAATGCAGACCCTTGTGCATATTTCAAGAGGTTTGTGAAAGATGATTTTATAGTCTTACTGTTGTATGTAGACGACATGTTGGTAATATGCCCCAATAATAATCGCATCAAAGAATTGAAGGCACAGTTGGCTAAGGAATTTGAAATGAAGGACTTGGGACCAGCAAACAAGATTCTAGGGATGCAAATTCACCGAGACAGAAATAATAGAAAGATTTGGCTTTCTCAGAAGAATTATTTGAAGAAGATCTTACGACGATCCAACATGCAAGATTGTAAGTCAATTTATACCCCTCTTCCTGTTAATTTCATGTTATCCTCAAGTATGAGTCCTAGCAATGAAGAAGAGAGGATGGAAATGTATCGAGTACCGTATGCATCAGCAGTGGAGAGCCTAATGTTCGCTATGATTTGCACAAGACCTAACATTGCACATGCAGTGGGAGTAGTTAATAGATACATGGCGAATCCTGATCGAGACCATTGGAATACTGTCAAGAGGATTCTTAGATATATCAAAAGAACCTCAGATGTTGCATTATGTTATGGAGGATCAAATTTTACTATCAAAGGATATGTTGATGCTGATTATGTAGGTGATCTTGATAAAAGTAAATCCACTACAGGATATGTGTTTACACTAGCTAAAGGAGTTATGAGCTAAGTTTCAAAACTGCAGTCAGTTGTGGCTACGTCAACAACAGAAGCATAATATGTAGCAGCTACACAAGCAAGTAAAGAAGCAGTGTGGTTGAAGATGTTGTTGGAGGAACTTGGGAATAAACAAAAGAATATTACTCTGTATTGTGACAATCAGAGTGCTTTGCATCTTGCCAAGAATCCAGCATTTCATTCAAAGACAAAACACATCGAGTTCGGTATCACTTACGTTCGTGAGAAAGTGGAAGAAGGAACGGTGGACATACAGAAAATTCATACAATGGATAACCTGACAGATTTTATGACAAAAGCAATCAATGGTGATAAGTTTATGTGGTGTCGATCCTCGTGTGGCCTGATAGAGACGTAAGCAACATGAAGCGACAAGGTAGAAAGAATAGTGTGAAGATCTGATTGACTCTCAATCAAATCTTCAAGTGGGAGAATTGTCAACCAAGGTGACTGTCAACCTTGGTGAGCAAGGTGGCTGTCAACCTTGGTGGCCAAATTAGGTACCGATTTATTTGGTGCCTAACATGCCAAAAGGATGGTGCCTTCTCCTACTATAAAAGCGAGAATAGCATGAAGAGTCAAGCAAAAGAGAGAAGAAAGAAAAAGAGAAGTGAGGTGAGAGAAAAGAGGCAAAAATATTTTGTATATTTTGTAGGTCTCAATTCTCTTTGTAATTCTCTTTTCTCAGTTTGCTTGCACTCTCTTCATCTTTCCATCCTTTGGCATGTTAGGCACCAAATAAATCGATGCTAACTCTAGGAAAACAACCATAAATCGATTAATAAGGTTGATTTATATCTGTTGATCCATTGTGACAAATGTCATTATGATTTTTAAAATCTTATTATCCATTGTATAAATTTTTGTAAGATTCTACTTTCTCATGAACTCGTGAATCAATTTATCATCAAGATTAATCCTGAGCCATCACCTTTATCATCTGAAGTATTTGTCGCATTTCTTTGAAGAATAGAATCTTTCTTATTCAGATTCCAACAATCCTTCTGTATGTGTTCTTTCTTCCCACAATTGTAGCACTTGAAATTCTTCTTTCTCGTGGATTGTGATCTACCATGACTATGACTCCCACTTGAGTCACGTTCCATTGATCTTCCTCTCATCATCACCAAGGCCTCTGCTTGTTGCGAAGTTACCAGCCTATCTTCCTTACTTTTGCGCCGACTCTCTTCTTCTTGAATAGCAGCTGCAATATTGTCGAAAACTAGAGTATCTATGTTGTTTGTTAAATTGATGATGAATTGATCATATGAATTTGGTTGATTTTGGAATAGTACCCATATGTATGAATAATACTCATACATATGAATAGTCTCCGTATATGTGAATAGTACTGAATAACAGTAACTGCACAGTATAACGCAAAATTAAATGAATGAATAGTTGTCACCTTTTGGTTACTATTCACCGACTTTCATTGTGCTCACTGAAACTCAGAACAGATTACGCCAAAAATTTCGTCGTAATTTTCTAATCCGCTTTGATACCACTTGTTGTGAAAATTGACTAGATTATAGCAGGTTCGCAGCTAAAATAGAACTGGGAGAATAGTAATAAACACAAATTTTACGTGAAAAACACTCAAATTAGGGTAAAAACCACGGGCAATGATAGAAGACTTTTACTATTGAAAAAACTGGAAAATTACAAGGAAAAACTAGATCCAAAAAAATATACAAAACATTTTTGCTTCTCTTTTTTTCTCTCTCACCTCACTTCTCTCTTTTTCTTTCTCTCCTCTCCGTTTGCTTGTACTCTCTTCATGCTACTCCTACCTTTTTATAGGCAGGAGAAGGCAACCATCCTTTTGGCATGTTAGGCACCAAATAAATCGGTGCCTAACTTGCCCACCAAGGTTGGCAGTCATCTTACCCACCAAGGTTGACAGCCTACTTGGTTGACACTCAACTTGCTTAAAAATATCTATCATTATGACTTGGCTAGCAAGTGCTTAGCATAATAAGGTCGGAGGTTAAGCTCCTGCACTTTACATGTGGAAAATTTTAAGTGCCGGGCAATATTGTTTTGTAAAATTTTTGAACTTGATACTTATCATGTTCAGTTTGCCCAAACTATACGTCACAGTGACATCACTAACAGGTAGTAGATGATGTTCTTAATTAATTCCATATCGTGGCGAACATTCAGGTCTTTTGTTTAGGTCCTCAAACATCACTGTGACCTGAATGTTCGTCGCAATGAGGACGCTGCAGGTTACTGTAACCTCCAGCCTTGATATTTCTGCGGCGTCCTGATTGCTACGAACGTGTGAACATTCAAGCCTTTGTTTGGGTCCTCAAACATTACTGTACCTCTTTATCTTCAGTTCCTTTTAACATTACTGTCAGGAAGAGTGAGTTAAAACTTTCATGAATTGAATTTCTCCAACAAGAAGCGTCTTCAGCCACATCAAAACCCCAAGCTCAATTTCCTCCACATCTTAAATATAATATAATCGTATTGTAATGTATACAAGGACTTGCACAAAATGCTAATATGCTAGAGAGCCAAGTAAATCGTAACATAAAAACTACTTGACATTGGAGTTATCCCTGAACATCAAATACATTAATCTTATATTTTGACCTCAAGATGGGCAAAATTCTAAGAGGCCATTGAGTCATGACTTCTATTCCTATCTCAGAAGAATAAGGCATACCAGAGATGCGGTAGAAGCCATTCACCACATGATTTGTATAGCAGTGACCTTTTCTAAGCAGATGGGGCTTCATTATATCCTGGATCATCCAGTACAACTACTGGAGCGTACTAAAAAAGAACGGCTGATAAGATGAGGTCAATAATAAGGAAAGAGCAAAAAAGTAGGGATCTAAACTGACCTCATCATCTTCGTCAAAGCATATTCCATCAGCAGAATTGTTCTGTTGGAATTCCCATCCTAGGTTATTCTCAAGCAGTTCTTGAAGTTTCCTGGTCTGCACAGGTTGGAAAAGTAATGAAACAAGAGAGTATAGAAAATATCAGAAAAAAAACCCACTTTATTTCTCTGATTATATGTAATTTATACGAGTATAATCTATTATAATACTACTAAACTACTGGATTTTCTGTATATACTAACTTATCCTATCTATAGTATATCTTATCTACTAGAAGATAAACTTATCTCTATCTCCTAGAAAATAATCTCCTAAGCTAACTAATCTAAGATAATTATCCAACAAGTAAAAGTTGTATACAAGAGTTTCAATTAATTCAGTAAGCAATATACATCAGTTTCATAAATTCCTAAGTTGGTTTTAACTCTTAACTTGGAACCTTGATGAATCTCACAAGTTCATCAATCAATCCATATTTCCTTGCTGAGATTAAATATCAATGAAAAACTAGAAGTGTTTTAGTTCATGCATAGATAGGACCATTCTAAGGTAACCAAGCAATCCTCTTCTGATTCATAAATCCACTCGAAGCAGTAATGTCACTACACCAATCAAAGAAATATTCAGAACAATGAACACAATCTCTGAAGATACTCGTAAACTAAACTTTGGAAGAAAAACATATTAATGGACTTGTTTCTATAACTATAAGAACTCGGGGTGAAAGGTCAAATTATTCACACTATGAATGGCATTATATGAACTTGTGCAAAATAAAAGAATCCTCGCCCATTGGCAAGATCAAATTACAACATTGATTTCTGGACAATTGACAAGTAAGGCTCAAAATCGAAAACAAAATTATCTCAAGAAGATTTAGGCCGATTAACACACCCATTCAAGAAGATCTCCATCAACTACTGAGGCGTTTTGAACCAACTGAAAGAAATCCTGCAATTCCAGCCAACATCACACACTCATTTAAGTGTTGATCTAATACAAGGTCTAACCTATGCATGTTGGTCGCATTACGACAAGTTGAGGAATGTAATTAGTTTATGCATGCAGATTAATATACTAAGATCATTTTTTTAGTCATTCAACCATGCCTCTTCTATAAACTTACCCTGCAAAGTTGGTATAAAAAGCTATCAGCAGAAAACCATGATTCATCCAACAATGTTGACAATCCAATCCCAGCACCTGTAGTTTCCGTCTTATCTTTCTGGAGCCCATATTTCAGCTGATAGTAGATGACCTTAATAAACTGCAAGAATTTTACTGGACTTTCATATATCAGCATCAACGACAAAACAGGTAGCATGATTCACAAGCCAGTAAGTGGGGAAAAGGTAAGAAGCATAAACAATTCACATGTTCAAGTGAGAAAAAAAATTGAGAGTGCACAATAAGTGGGTTTTACAGTAAAGAAGCACCTTGAAGCCCATTTTTGGATGGAATCCTGAATTATGATGTGAGATTTTTATTTTGTCAACAGAACATAAAATCTACATGGAGCAAAAGGATGACCAACATTCAATTCAAGTTGAGAAACAGAGCATTTATCAGAAGCCCTGGGGTAAGGTGTGATGTGCCTGACTCATGGATTTCATCACAGGCCTATTGACTGGAAAATCATCTTCCTTACTAAGCAGTCCTGCTCCTACTGTTATTCTCCCCTTGTCTTGAAGAACCTATGATTGCTGGTGAACTCCTTGGTGCTCAAAAAAGAGAGGGAGCATTTAACACCTCAAATAAGGACAAGTTTAGAGGTAATAATTCTCCACCTCTTCCTTCTTTATTTCATCGCAAATAGCCTTTTAAATGGCAATTCGAGCAAAAGATTCCTATAAGAAGTCTTACCAAGAAATATTTAAAAAAAATTAAAATACTTAAATCAAAGAAATCATTATAATCCAGCAGATACAGAAATATATGCAGATCTTGCAAATCTAATGCTTATATTCAAGGGTCCTCTATTAACTTGTCAAGAGTTGCTTCCTTCTGCTTTGTCCCACTTCTCCTTTGATACTTCTTCCTATAATAGGCATCCATAAGATCACTTCCCTCCTAGAGAATGAGCTTGTCCCCAAGCTCAAGTTCAGGATATGAATATCGAAGAAACTCTTAAGGGTTCCCAAGTGGCATCAAAAGGAGGACGACCTTGCAACTGAATCAATAGTTCCACACTACCATTGATAATATGGGAGCAGAGGACCTGATGTGGAGTAGGAATCACTTTGCCTCCAAATATTGGAGGTAAGCAGGGACAATCCACAGTGGTTAGTTCTTTATAGAGCTTGAGCAATGAAACATGGGAGACATCATGAAGGTGAGCATGAGGTGAAAGTGCAAGCTGATAAGCAACCTCACCAATGCAACGAACAAGCTTGAACGGGCCATAGTAATTCAGGGATAACTTAGAATGATGTTTCCCAGCCAAGGACTTCTATCGATGTGGTTGTAGGCACAACTAGACCAATTGATTTTCTAAGAATTTGATATCCTGATGCCCTTGATCATAGAAATGTTTCATATTGTGTTGATCCTGAAGTAGCCTTGAGTGAGCTTCTAGCAAAATGGCGTCACGCTCCTCCAGGGCACTATTTACAGCATCGACGCAAGA
Organism: Erythroxylum novogranatense; assembly: GCA_029891385.1. NCBI lineage: Eukaryota > Viridiplantae > Streptophyta > Magnoliopsida > Malpighiales > Erythroxylaceae > Erythroxylum > Erythroxylum novogranatense. The sequence goes on from CM057229.1 coordinate 54,131,655, forward strand.
AGAACCGGCTATGTAGTGTAGTAGGCACGAAGGATCTCAGCCATACACCACTCTAAAGGGTGTGGTGTAGAGAGAGGTGTGTCAAAATTCTGCCCATCCAATCCAATCCACCCATTTTGAAATCAACGCAGCTACATCTCAATGGTGTGGTTGGACAACCTCGATTTAGCTATCTCATTGTGGGTGATAAGCCAAGGAGAATGCCAAGGTAGTCCCGCTTAATCAAAAGAGTTCTTTACAAAAGAGGCTTGTCAATATGGCATCACAATCACTAACGAAGGATTTAGGCAACACACGTAATTTGAAAACATTCTCAAGGAAGACATTAGCAACAATAATGCCAGTGTAAGGATGGGCTAACTGAATGAAACAAGCATACTTCGAAAATCTATCTACAACAACAAAGAGCACCATTTTGCCTCGAGATTTAGGAAACCCATCTATAAAATCAATAGATATGTCGAACCAGACTTGTACTGGAATCTGAAAGGGATAGAGTAAGCTTACAGGGTGAAGGCTTTCTGTTTTACTCTACTGCTGAACCCCACCAGCTGCAACATAGTCTGCCATTGATGACAAAATCATGCTGAATTCGTTGAAGGTTCTTTTGCATACCCTCGTGTGTGCTATCATGAATTGCTACAAGTATTGTTGGTAACAAAGGAGAGTAGGGAAGCAAGAAGACCTTCTCATTGAAAAGAATAAGGTCATCACAGTCTTACCACTGGACAGGCTAATCCCCGTGTTTAATTAGTGTTTGTAGCTACAACAAATCAGGGTTGGTCTCCACTTATTGTTGCACGACATCAAAGATGGTGATCAAGGGTTGGCACAGGGCAAGAAGCTGACCATCTTCTAACAAAGCATCAATTGCTTAATTCAACTTGCCAGCTCGGTATTCAACTCTAAAATCAAATCCAAACAATTTGTTGACCCAGTGCTGACGAGGAGAGGTTGTCACAAGGAGCAATTTGAAGCTGAAATGAAGGATGCTTGTGTTGAACAACTTTGGTTAGCCCAAATGAGTTCATGCTCATAGGCTGGCAATTTATGGTGGCAATCTGCCATTTTTTGACTGAAGAATGCGATGGGATGGTCATCTTGTTAGATAATAGCTCCTACCCCACTACCAAAGGCATCACATTCCACAACAAACTCTTTCCCAAAGCCAAGTAATTGCAATACATGAGCTACTGAAAGTGCATTTTTTAGGCTAGACAAGGCGGCAACAACTTGCTCATTCCATTGAAAAGAGTTCTTGAGTAGATTCGTGAGACTTAGCAGACTGGGATGTTGCCTATTCTGTTACTGCTTGAATTTTCTTAGAATCAACTGCAACACCTGCACCAGTGGTACTATGCCCTAAATAGGTGTGTGACAGTAGACTAAATGGGAAAATCTCCATCCAGTAGGGTTGATGCAGCCCCTAACTATTCTCACTCAGATTTGGGCTGACATATCAATGGATTTCATTGACGGGTTGCCAAAGTTAGGGGAAGTCTTGTCTTATTGTGGTGGTAGACAAATTTTCTAAAATGACTCATTTTACAATCATAGCACATCCTTATCCTGTCATCATTATGGCTCGCACTTTTGAGAGGATTTTAGATTGCATGGCCTTCCAGAATCAACTGTGAGTGATAGAGATAAAGTTTTCACGAGTACATTTTGGAGGGAGATGTTTAGATTATGTGAGACGAAATTGGCTTATTCATCCACAACCATCCGCAGTCAGATAGTCAAACAAAGGTAGTGAATAAGACTATTCATACGTACTTAAGATGTTTTGAGAGGGATAGGCTGAGGAATTGGGTGGAATGGATTGCTTAGGCTGAATTTAACAAACACATCCATTATGTATTGCAAGCCACACCATTCGATGTGGTGTATGTTCATGAACCCCTACATCTGTTGTCCTATGGTCATGGTGCCACTAAGTTAGATGTGATAGATCAAGCCCTTTAGGAGCGGGATGAATTATTGGCTGAATGAAAGAGGTGGCCAATCTAGGCGCAAGCAAGAATGAAGCAAGTATATGACCTTCACCGTGGTGAGGTCATATTTATGGTGGAGGCATAGGTGTGGTTGAAATTACAACCCCACAGGCAATTATTAGTGATTCAGTAGGATTCTCATAAACTAGCCCCTAATTCTTTCACGCTATTTTAGGTCGTGCAACAAATTGGCAACGTAGCTTATCATATGACCTTGCCTTCAGGGAGTAAAATTCATGATGTGGTGAATGTTTCGCAACTTAAAGAATATAAGGGAGTTCCACCAGCAACTTTGGTCCCTCTTTCTCCACTGCTAGGGGGCAACCGGGTTTGGTTCCTAGCGCAATTTTACAAGCTAGGCATGATAGGAGACAATGAGAGTTATTAGTGCAGTGTAGGATGAAGGAGGCTTCTTGGGAGTTTCTTGACAATTTCAAGAACACCTACCCTGCGTGCGAGCTGGAGGACAAGGTCTTTCTCCAAAGGGAGAGTAATGTTATTTGAGATGAATTTGTAGTAAGGAAATATACAAGGAGATAGTTAAGAGCTAATTGTGAAGGCTGAGAGAGTTAAGAGCTAATTGTGGAGGCTGGTTAGGAAGTTTATCAGTTAATTGGATCATTTCTGCAGTAGTTATCTAATTTAGACACCAGTTACCTTATTTAGGAAGTCTATTATTTCCAAAAGTCTACTTTTAATAGGAGAATAAGGTAGCATATTCTTATGCTACTTTAATTCTTAAAAACTATATGTATTCAACCTATTTAAAGAGTAGGAGAGGAATAAGAAAAGGTCAGAATTTCATCTTAAAAATCATTAGTAAAGGGCTTGTTAAGGGACGAGACTTTTAAGCCACTACCATAAGGTCTAGGAAGGTGAAGAACTCCAACAAAGGTAAAGAGGGTTTTCCTATGAGTCATCCCGTGACTAAATCCACGCAAAAACACATATCAGGGTCTTCTGTTGACTTGTCAAGAGTTGCTTCTTTTTTATTTTTCCCACTGCTCTAATATTTCTTCCCATAATAGGTGTCCATAACATAAGGATTTAGATGTACAGAGTATCTAAAGCCCGCAAGATAACCCCATCATTTCAACTCAGAATATGATCCATTAAATAAATAGCACATAGAGAAACATTAAAAGCCTCCTACAAATAGCACATTACCTTTGTAAATAGATTACTCCTAGAATGGAAAGGCTGCCAAAACAAAGCATAAAGCACTTGATTAAATAACTAAAATGCTCAATCTGGATCAAAGTAACATGGTAAGACAATACATTGATCATGAGAAAGTCACCAAACATAGACTCTAAGACAGAAATGTCAAGCAGGGCAGTAAGCTCATGAGAATTTTGCTACAAACAACATAGCCAACCTGTACCTACCATGCTTCTGTCATGCATAGTGCAGAATGTCCATGTTAATAGTTTAGATCCTCTCAAAAAATAACAGAAAATAGAGCACAAACTTATAAAAGATATTAAGTGGAACAGTAGCCTAAATATGTCTCAACAATCTATCATCCACTTGCTTCCAACATCAATTTTAACGCGTAAACATTGGCAGGCATGCACATAAACACACACATTGGATTCTTTTTCGCATATACACAACCTTGATGTATTGCTCTGCAGCATGGACTACAAAAAATATTCATCTTACACTAATAGAAGCAAGTAGGTTATTAGGTTTTTCTGTTACTATGTATGCATGCTTGTCTATGAAATCTTCTTCCCACCAATTTGATTGGAACATGTTGATGGATTTGTGCACAATGAAATGATCCAACAAGTTTAATTCATAATCCACTGTTCGAGTATATCAAACATGGAGTCAAGGCATTCAATAATATTGGCAGAAGAATGATTCGTTGCATAAATATTTAATGGTGGCTAGAAAATGCCCAAGAAAATTGAATCTACAAGGATAATTTCTTGATATATGATAACAAGAACCGTTAGAGTGATTGAACATATCTTCAAAAATAGAAACAAAAAATCAAAGCTTATCTTTTCAACAAGCAAACATTACGATATCAGTACTTACAGCTTCAGTACATCCCAGAAGAAGACACACCAAAGCTTTCCACTGTAGAAATGCTTCAAGTGACTGGCCCATCTGTATAATTTTCAAATCTAAGACATCTTTTGAGGACTATAAAAAGCGAAGCATCACATTGTTTCTCTCCATACCAGAAATGCAATATAGGCAAATTGCAATTCCCCAAGAAGCGTGTCTTCAGAACCACCATAATCATTTGTTAAAATGCTTTCTAGTAACTCTGACTGGACATATCATTAAGGTATTTTATTAACAAAAAAAAAACAATGTGAAGAAAATTCATGTTTTTCAAGAATCAATTACAAAGGTAGCATCAATAATACTGACCTTGTCAAGATTCAAGGAAGAGAGTCTTTCTGCTTCAATGCCTCTACGTTTAACGACACGAGGAATTGAAGTATAATAACATCCTTTCATCTTAGACTTATCAACAGATGTAGAGGTCGAAAACTTACTGTTCCTCAATTGCTCATCTAGAGCTTTCTCTACAGCTGTTTTGGCATTTGTTTTAACCATCTCAGACTCGCATGTAACCGTGATTTCTCCACCAATGGGTTCTGTGCATTAAACAAACAATCCAGAATGAAGAAATTGTGCAGAATTAACCGCAAATAAAAGTTCAATATGCTTTTGAAGTTGAAGGGAGTACATGTAAAATGTCAGAATGGAAAAGCAAAGAGCATGTCACATGGCATTATGCGACACAGTGGCAACTAAAAGGTCCCTTCATGTAGGGTCTTTGTTCTTTTCACCAAGTAGACGAAAAAACATCATGTACAATCTTTGTTCTTTTCACCAAGTAGAAGACTTTACCCACATGACGAACATATTGCCAATTGATTGCCATCAACATAAATATGAAGCATACTCCATAAGAGGAGAAGCTTGAATTACAAAAGTTGAACAACACCTAAAATCAAAACCTCTACCGTTCTGTTGCAAAGCTGATAGATACCAGAATAGCTGGAAATAATAGATGCAAGAATCTCAACAAATATTATTCCCAACAAGAATGCTCGTATGGAGTGGACTGACTCCCAGCAATAGTTGCAAAGTGGGATATTTATAATATCCCAATACTTTTTGAGATAAGATAAAATAGCAGAAGATTAAAATAGGGATAACAGAACCTAAAAATATGGATGTAATCACAACTAACAAATTCCTATTCTAAAAGTTGTGGAGTGTTGGCATGTCTACTCCTTGAATAAGTCAGCAAAGGTGGTGTTATATCATCAATTGTCCTCAAGGTAAAAATCCCAGCCAACTTGCTTCTTTTAGAGCTCCATCATGCCATTAAACTAGGAGCTCAAGAATAGATTTCCCCCTTCTTTGACCCATCAATGACGCAAGATTGTAGAAGGTGACAAAGTTAGCTCCCAATCTAAATTAATGGGTAAATATGGTGGCATAGGGGGTGTATACAATCCATAAGCAGGTCGTAATAAGGAAACAAAGGAAATAGGTTGAGTATAAGCAGGTTCGGGCAATTTCAATTCATATGCAATAGGTCCCACTCGTTTGATAATTTTGTAAAGCCCAAAGAATCGAGGAGATAACCTTTGATATCTTCGCTTGGCAAGCGAATGGTAGCGGTATGGTTGCAACCTTACAAAGACCAGATCACCCTCATTAAATTGTAGCTCATGCCTTTTAGAATTAGCTTGAGCTTTCATTCAAGTTTCTGCTCTAAGCAAACGCTATTTTAAAACTTTTAGCATATGATCTCTATCTATAAGATGCTCTTCAAGTTTAGGAATGTGAGTCTCACCATGGACATAAATGGATGGTTGAAGACTCTCATCCATAGACCAACTTGAAAGTGGAGGTATTGACAGAGGTGTGAAAACCAGTATTTAATGAATATTCAGCCCAATGAAAGTACTTGTGCCACAAAACATCTTAGATAAGTTTCTAGGCATCTATTAACTTCCTCTGTGTGGCCATCGATTTGTGGATGATAGGTAGTGCTTAACACTCCCCCTCGAGCTAGAGCATCTATGTCATCAATGCCCAGCTTGGATATTCAATTATCGAACCCCTCAAGGACTTAGTGAAAAGTCAGCCAATTGGTTTGCAGAGACTGTAAACTCTGTGATTAGCTCTCTAGATACAATCCTCTCTCTAATGTGTTTCGTCCTCTCGTGGTAAACTGGGTTAGAGGCAATGTGTAGTGCTGCTTGATTATCACATATCAATCTCATAGGCCTCGGTGGAGCAAGTATAGGCAAATAAATCCCAATCTCCTCAAGAAGATGGCACAACCATAGAAACTCACATGTCGCAATTAACATGGCTTAGATAAGTTTCTAGGCATCTATTAACTACCTCTGTTTAGCAATCTATTTTTGAATGATAGGTGGTGCTCTTGGTGAGGTGTGCTTGGCTAAGCTTGAAAAGTTCCTGCTAAAAGGAGCCAACAAAGACAACATCTCTATCCGAAACAATTAATTTTGGTATGCCATGTAGGTGTAAAATCTCCCTGCAAAAAATAAAGGCAACACTTTTTGTAGTATATGGGTAAGATAGAGGATGAAGTGAGAACATTTGCTAAGACGATCCACTACCACTAATACTGTGTCATAACCACCAGATTTAGGAATTCTAGTAATGAGATCAAAAGAAATTTCCTCCCACATCTGGTTTGGTATAGGCAAAGGTTGTAGTAGTCCCACAAGCACTAAGGCTTTGTATTTGGACTGTTGACAAATCATACAATTCCCAACCCAGGTTTTGATCTCCTGTCTCATTTTAGGCCAAAAAATGTTGCTTTCAAACGCTTCAATGTCTTCAAATAGCCTCCATGTCCTATTATGAGACTTTGGTAGGATTCAGCCAAAAATCTTTCCTCAAGAGAAGAAAGATTGTGAATCAACAAGTGGTCTTTATAATAAAGTCTTTGATCTGCTGTGTGGAAATTTGGATGGGTGAATGAGTCTTTGGACAAATCGGCCATGATGTCCCTCATATACAGGTCCTATTGCAACGCATCCTGAAAATACAAAAAATCCACAAAAAAAAGGGATAACCAATGACAATAATTCAGCTTGTTGTGGGACATCTAAATTGAGCATTTGTGCCTCTATTTTTGGCACCTTTCTTACATCCAATAAAAAAAATCAAATGGAAGTAATTTGATGAGAAGGCGCTGTTGTCCAGTGGTAGCGAGGAATTGATCCAACAAGAATTTGAGATTGCATTGGTCTATTTTCACAAAAACATAGTTTCCCAACAAATAATGTCTCCATTTTTGTAAAGCCAATGCTAATGCAAGCAATTATCTGTCATAAGCAGGTTTTAATCTATTAGAGAATGAAGACCCTTGCTGAAATATGCAATTGGGTGACCTTCCTATAGAAGAATGGAGCCGATCCCACTAGAGGAATCATCACATCCCACGGTAAATGGCTTGCTGAAATTTGGTAATTGCATGACTAGAGTAGTGGTGATTGCTCTTTTGAGATTATGAAAGTCCTCCGATGCTTGAGACGAACAAAATCCACTCTTCTTAGTGAGTTCTATCAATGGTCTAGCAACAGCCCCATAATTTTTAAAAAAACAACTATAATAGCATGTGAATCCTAAAAACACACATAATTCTTTGACATTAGATGGGGCAGGCCAAGTTATAACAAATTGGATCTTTTCTAGCTCCATCCTTACACCTTCAACAAATACATGATGTCCCAAGAAGGAAGTTTGTGACTGACCAAAAAGGCATTTAGAGGCCTTTGCATAGAATTGATGGTTATGTAAGAGCTAACATTGTTTGTAATTGCCTATAATGTTGTTGGATAAGCTTGCTAAACACTATGATATCATCAACGACAACTAAGATGAATTTGTCCAAACGAGACTTGAAGAGGCCATTCATAGCTAATTGAAATGTGGATGGGGTAGCAGTAAGGTCAAACAACAATACAATCAATTCAAAGTGCCTGGAGTGTGTCCGAAATGCTATTTTTGGATATCCGCGAGATGAGCGTGTATCTGATGGTATCCAAATCGCAAATCAATTTTTGAGAAGACAGTTGCTCCATGTAATTAATCTAAAAGTTCATTGACAATTGGAATTGGGTATTTGTCATGAATTGTAATTTGATTCAACCTCCGATAGTCCACACACATATGCCATGAATTGTCTTTCTTCTTAACCAAGAGTACAAGGCTTGCAAATGGACTCTGACTAGAATGTATGAATCCTATATGCAGTAAATCTTCCACTTGATTTTCAACCTTGAGCTTTTGTGAGTGTGGGTATCTATAAGGTCTAATGTCTGGTTAGTAAGAGTTTGGTGGTAATGGTGTGGAATGAAAGTGATTGCAAAAGGGTGGCAATGTAGTTGGTTCTTGAAAGATTGAAGCGAATTGGTGAAGTTCTTGAGGAGCTGGATGGTGAAATTTTTCTCTGTCTGTGGGTTTGGTTTCTTCGGCTAGGTAATAAAAGGAATGGTTTATGAGGCACTCCTAGCTTGTATTTACTTCCATTCAGCCTAAAAATTAGAAACATCTCATTCCAGTTGGCTTGGAATGTGTTGAAAGAAGCCAGTCACGTGATAACCAATATCAAATCAACACCTCCAATGAGAAATAGGTAGTAAATTGCATAATTTGTGAGCCTAGTAGCTCAACCACTACATGATAGCATATCTGGTCACACCAAATGAAATCACCATTCCCAATTTGCATATCGCAAGAAGGGATGGATCAAGATTAGAGATTGAGTTACCACCTGCTCAGAGACAAAATTATGCATAGAACCACTAACAATTAGAATCAATACCTTTCAACCTATGAGAGGGTCTTGTAATTTCATAGTGGTTCCCGTCGTTTTTCCCAAGATGGCATGGAAAGATATTTCTACAAAATCCTACATGGTTGTTTTGGGTAGGGGTTCCTCTACTTCCTCTGCTCTCCCTTCATCCTCTATGAGCTCCTTTATTACCATAGCTAGATATTTGCACATAGCCCTTTTTCTCTTCAATTTTGCATCTCTACATCCCATATTCAGCCATTTACAAGAATCATAAATGGGTTCCAAGATGTGCAAGCACACTGGGTAAGAAATAGATGCACTCTACGATGAAGAATAGATCCACGAATTTGAAGAATTTAGAGTAGGTGGGATACAATTCTCCACGCTAGAAGAGTGATCGGGGGGTCGACCCACTTGAGCCCAGTTTGTTTTCTTAGTCCCATGAGTTGATTAGGCCTTAGTTTTACTCCAAAGCTAGACTACAAGCCTTATATCCACTACAAGGCTTATGGATCCTAACATCGGATTTAATTCTTCCTTCAGCCCACTAATAAAAGCACCCAAGGCTTATGAATCCTAACATCAGATCCCCTTCCAAATACATTGCCACAATGTCAACAATTACATCATCAAGTGTTTAATAATAACTAAAATATTATTCCACCTTAAGAATCCAACCTCAAGGGGCTCCAACATGTGGAAGATTACTGGACTGAACCTTGAGTGCTGCTACTTCTGCCACCATAATATCGAGTGTAATTTGGACGTAACATTAGATAATTGTTGAAGGATCAAATTCAAGTTTTGATTAGTTTCTAGATCACTAGTTGACACAATGGAACATGTTTGCACTATGGTGATAAACTAGGCTCTGATTCCAAAAATGATAGCTACCAAGTGCAGTAGTGAAGAGCAATAAGAAAAAAGTAGGAAGAGCTGGAAATAATAGATGCAAGAATCCTAACGACTATTATTCCCAACAAGAGTGCCCATATAGAGTGGACTGACTCACAGCAACAGTTGCAATTACAAAAACATAATAGGCCTACTTACTAAGCATAAGTGGGATATTTATAAAATCCCAATATTATTTGGGATAAGTTAAATAATATAACACAAAAATAGGGAAAATAAACATAAAAATATGGATGTAATCACAACTAGCAAATTCCAATTCTAAAAGTTGTTTACTACTGGATTCTGAAAGTTGTTGAGCGTTGGCATGTCGCCTCCTTGAATAAGTCAGCAAACATATTGACAATTGATCTTTGTTCTTTTCACCAAGTAGAAGACTTTATGTATATGACAAAAATATTGGCAGTTGATTGCTAACAACATAAATATGAAGCATCCTCCTTAAGAGGAGAAGCTTGAATTACCAAAGTTGAACAACACCTAAAATCAAAACCTCTTTACTGTTATGTTACAAAGCCAGACAAGGGGTGGAATTAACAAACATAGTCAGTGAACATTCTCGTACCTATCAAACCTTTCCTTATTTAGTTTTATAAAGAGCAATAAGCACAGTCTACATAGCTTGCTTACAAAGAACATGTATCATAAACAAAAGAAGAAGAGAAATCCTAGTATATCTCAATAATGTTGGATAAATCTAGAGAAAAAGAAAAAGAACCCTTCAAGGTTGAAAAATATAGACTTTGAAACTATAGACAATTCAGAAAAGAGAGCAATTCAAAGAAAAGGCAAAATCAAAAGATCAAACGGCTAAAGGATGAAAAAGAATGGTACTAGCTAAAACTGGGAATGTTGAGCTCATTAAGTAGCCAAATTACCAATTCGTTCAATGATCTCCTTGTTGAGGTAATTGGATAAGCATTTCCATTCTCCATATTGACTTAAATTATAAGGACCAAGATGCCTGTCAAACTCTAAACTTTTAACTCCTTGACGAAATCTCTCTTCCTGAATGTACAACAATACAAGAGGAAAAACAAGCATACAAAAAGTAAGTTATTAACTTAAACGTCAGTAAAAAATTATTTCATATAATTTTTTTATACAAAGGATTTAATGTTTGCCCATTGTTTTATCTATACGAAGTTGTAATTTATAAGACATTTGAGAGCTTTCAAACAAGAATAACAATTGTCTACAAGAAATTTCATTCATTACTAAATGGGCTTTAAAATAACCAAAAGTTTTCTTATCATATAAAAGTTGAGCTATTGCTTTATCAAGCCTGAATTTCCTCCAATCATATACCTTTAGTTCATTAATAAATGAAGGGAATTTATTCTTTCCCTCATCTCAAGACCTTAGTTTTACTCCAACCAACTTTCTAGCTTCTATTCTCATTTTTTTGTTCACAATTCCTGCTAGTCTGCATTTTCTCTTGTTCATTTACTTACGTAACTTTATTTCAATTATGACTGATAAAATTTATACACAATGTGAAATAAAACTACAATGAACTCACTTGTATAATTTATATTATAAGGCTAATGTTAGTAGTAACCACATGACATTGGTAACACTAATTCATCCAACAATACTATATAACACACATAAAGCTAATATTACTAAGGAGTGGAAGTCGTAGTTATTGGATTGCAATATAACAAGTACCAAAGTAGACAACACATATAAACCACAAATAGTTAAATCTTTTAGTATGTCAACTTGATCAGGCTTCTCAATGAAACAAAAGATAGTGGAACAGTAGACCTCAAGTTACTTGAAAATATATTCACTTAAAAAAAATTGTAGCTTGTTTAATTTTTAAATCTTCAACATCAAAAGGTAAGTACCAAACTTTGTCTAAACATATAATGACCCAGTTGAAGTATAATTAATCGTTAAATAAAGTAAGAAATAGATAAGAGAAAAAGGAATAGTATGAAAAGGGGAAAGTTGGGAAAGTTTTTGTAGTCCATGTGACCCTTGGCATTTATTTTGGAGGAATTGTGCCTAAGAAGTGGAGTAGATTAGTAGCGTGGACATGACAGCAAAGTCTAAGATAATACTGCTATTTGAGAGAAAATGCGTTTGGTACCACCTATGGCTTTGATATAAATTTCCAATTAACAAGTACAGATAATTAAGTGCATATCACCGCAGGTATTATTAGTTTCCAGAAAAAAAAATGAATATGCAATTGGGAAACTAAATTTATGAATAGTTAAATAGAGTCAAACCTCTTCCTCTAATACTTTCACAAGCTGTTCTTGTTGTTGATCCCACTGACGAATAATCACCTGATCTCATCACAGATGTATAGAAAGATCAGTCCCAGGCTTCAAGGCATTTATGCTGTCATAGCCACTATGTTAAGCTGATACCATGACACAATTTTCTTAAGTTGACTATCGGCGTAAAATAATTGTAAGTGAGATCGTTGAACTAGCGCGTTGAAGCTATCTTTTTTTTTTTTTTTTCAAGAAATTAGAAACAATTAACATAATCAAATAAACCACATACCTCGGAGGGACCAACATCAATAAAAAAGCCAGTAATTGGTGAGAAGTCCTTGCCATCTCTGTACAGAAAAGAAGATTTGAGAAGTGGACTTAAAATGTGAATGAAGAATAAATATGTTGTATACAATCCATCTAAAGGGATAGTCATACGACGAATGTATAGCTATGGTGGCCTCGTCAAGCAAGAACCCCAGAAAAGTTTATAGAATGTGCTTGGATGACTTCAAAGACGAGGGAAGTAAGAATGACCGGTATGAAAGTGAATGTTAAAAAGCTAAATAAAGTGCAAATGGGCGAGAACTAAAAACAGTCCATAAAGATTTTGAGTTGAGGATACCATTTGACACAAGTCCACGCAAAATTAAACAAAGAGAAGCAACGAACCCGGTGGACGAGCTATAATATACAAAATGAGGACCAGGAGGAATCATCTTAATCCCCATAAAAGCGGGACCAACTGTGAACACCTGAAGCATAACTAACTATTATTATACGCATTCAAAAACACCGAGAGGTAAAAACTCGAAGAAAAAGAAGAAGAACCTGAGTGTCAAGCGCGACGAGTGTATACTGAGGGACGTCGAGAAGGAGAAGAGTAGCGCCGCGCTTCACCAGCTCCAAGGCCGTTTCAGGGTCCATTATGAAGAAGAAGAAGAAGAAGAAGTATTTTGGTAATTTTTGTGGGAATGCAAACCTTGCGTTTGTGTTAGCTCCAGACTGCAATTTGAGTTTCTCTTTCTCCTCGCAATCCAGTATTCAATGCAAAGCTTGCGTTTGTGTTAGCTCCAGAGTGCAATTCCAGAATTCTCTGGGCACTGGCGGGCGTCTGTTTTTTTATTTACTTAAATTTGGTTATTTTCTTCTCTTAATATTTTTGTAAATAAAGGCTGCTGCTCGTTCCTTGCGGCCTGCGGAGATGAACCCGAGTCTTAATTACAACCATAAATAACAGTAAAAGTTTGATTCCCAGGTATTTCATAAAGATAATGATAAGAATACATTATTGTAACTTAATATTTAATATTTTTTCTCATTATATATTTTTTTGGTTTATGTAAGGATATATATTATATATCTAAGTAATTAATTTTGGTATTCTTTATTAATTGAACACAGTTCACGGATTTTGGCGTATTTGAACGTCTTGATTGTCTTTCAAATGCGATGATTGGTATCTTACGTGGTGAATTCGGATGAAGATACACTTAAGCAAAGAAAGGCAGCTGGGGGTTGTAATCCGAAAAGCACTCCGACTTCAATCGGTTTTACGGTGAAGGTGAGGTTGATAAACATGAGAGAAAAGTAGGTTTATGATTGTGCGTCATCATTATGAGAATAATCCTTTTATATGGTTTTTCGGTAGGTTTAGGTCTTTACGTGTCTGCATGGGAGATATTCTTCTACTTGTTGGTAGTGGATGTGTGGGTGGGGCCGAATTAATTAGTGGATGTGAGGCCGTCGATCGGCTGTGGGATTGGGCTCGGTCCAATATAGCCGACCCAACCATAAGCCCCTACTCCTCGAGTCGGCGAAAGCGGGATCGAAGGAGTATGTTGACGTTAGCGTTCGTCGGTTTCCCATAGCTAAAAGCGAAATTTGCTTCGTAAGGTGGTCGATCGGTCGGTATTGGCTTTATAGCGGTCATGGGATTGCTCGGCGGTTCGATCGATCGGTCTTGACTAGTCGTGCTGTTGATCGTCAGATTGGGTCGATTATTTGAGGCCCCACCGATTGGTCTCGGCACTTCTGCGTGGCGATACTTATTATGGTAGGTCGGATAGCCATCATTGGCGATGACTTGGACTTGAAACATTTATTATTTGACGCGCGTCTCTCGACAACTATTCGAATCCAAACGTGTCGTCCTTGTAATCGTTAGGCGGTATTAAAATCGTCCTTTCAACTACAGCTCTTTTAGGATTTGAACAACCCAATTCTTGTGGCTTAGATCATGCGCGTATGTCGAGCATAGCTCGATTTTCTCCACGATGTCGTAGTCCGATTGGGTCACTTTCGAGTGTTCTTCCGCCGACCTCTATAAATACTCATAGTTGACGAGTTGTGGCGGTTTTACCTTTTGCTTTGTTCTCAAACTTACACTTTGTCTTCGCTTGTTCTTTGTCGTTCGCGGTTCCCAGAAATTTCCTTTCACTTCGCCGTCCGATTTCCCCGTTTCGAACCCCTGCTTAGGTACGTCCTTTTTCTTCATTCCCTCTTCTTTTCCAAAAGTCTTTTTCTTGGTGAAAATGTCGATGGGTAGTTCTGGGAGCATGGTCGGAGGTGCGGAGGAGATGTCGATGAAAGAGAGAAAAGATGGTTTAGTTGTGGAGTTGCCGCCAAAGACTGCATCGTCAATGACCGTGGGGGAGTTGAACAAATTGACTCTTAAGTATAATATTCCTACGTCTTGGGGGCCCCGACTGGCCTTTAAGAATGAGCGGATCCACAGCAACTTTAGTGAATACTTCGCCGTCTCCGGAAGCTTTTTCACAGTGGGCGGCATGAGGCTCCCGTACGCCCCCATTATTGACGAGGTGTGCGCCATGTTCGGGTTATTGCCGAGCCAAATTCCTCCGAACAGTTGGAGGTTTATAAACGGTTTGGTATTGCTGTGTCATCAGTTCGGCCATCCTCCTACTGTCGGCATTCTGCGCCATTTCATGAGGATGAGCCATAGTCCGAGCTCCGGGGCTAGAATCCCCTTTCTGCAATATAGAAACGCTCGGTATCGCCCGGCCAGGACACCCTCGAAAATTTCTTCCTGGCGGACCAAGTATTTCTTTGTGAAGCCCCCAGGATCTTCATCTGAGTGCCGATCGTGGAGGTATCCTCTGGTAGAAGCAATGGAATGATTCGTCGACCTTGTCCCTTAGCGAGGAGGAGTGGGAGGTGGTCCGTCGTGTCGAGGAGCTCGGCGAGATCTGATTTTGCTCGGCTCATTCGGGGATACCCAGGGGGCTTGGCCGATTCATTCCTCGTCGACCCCCCTCCTCGTATTAGCGGGCTAAAGGAGGAAACCGCCCCGTCCGGTTGACTCCTCGTGATTGTATTAATTGTTAAACTTTTGTGCATTAGTTTTGTTCTCTAACTCAATATATCATTGTGCAGCCATGGTGAGGATGGGAGCTCGAGCCTACGTCGAAGCAGGCCTCTCAGAAGAAAAGGAGTGAGGCGGAGACCGGTGAGGGCGTCGCTTTGTCTGCGGGGTTGGTCTCCTCGGCGTGTCGTGGGTGCTCCCCACGGGGACCTTCCTATTGCTTGAGCCATTGCCGATTGTACTGGTGGTAGAGGAGGAGGAGGAGGGCGGGTCCTCCTCTTAAGAGGAAGAGGTTGGTTGGTGGGTGACCTTCTATCCCGCCGGCCGGTCAAGCGGAAGCAGTAAAGCGAAGAAAGGCAAGGAGAAAGCGCGGTAGTGAGCCTGGCGGTGGGAGCCTGCCATCAAGTTGGGCAGGGCGTGTCGATCGGGGACCTCGAGGTGTCCCGCTACCTTGCCGAGAGGTTACTCCCAGTGGACGGCGGTTCATGGAGAAGAAAGGTAACACAGGTTGGGTTCTCGGCTCGTTCGTCTTGGTATCGCGCGGCTCATGACGGCGTCCTTTGCGTCTTTGCGGCGTTTGGAGACTCTGGACCAGAAGTCCGGGATCTCCATGATCGGATGAAGGGTTTGAAGGACGAGTATCGGAGGTGAAGGAGGAGAGACCTCCTCCAGGGCTAAAACGTCCCTCAAGAGAGAAGAAGGCTAGGAGGGGAGATGGGAGCTTGACGGTTCGGTGGCCAAAGTAGAGGAGGAGAAGGAGAATGAGAGAGAAAGGAGGGAGAAGGAGAGTGAGGAGTGGAGGAAGGCTGTGAGGCGGGCGGAGCTCAACAAGAAATACCGCCAAGCGCCATTCCGCCATGGTAGATAGAGATAAATAGAAAACCTGCGGGAGGTGCGGTGCTCTATCACGGGGCAATGGATCAAGCGATCAAGCGATGAAAAGCGGTTCTTATGACGAGGAGAGTTTGGAGCTACTTTGTGAGGTAGCCCTCTCGGTTACGAAGAGGGCCTCGAGCTATATGCTCTGAGGGGTGGCATGCTCTTCATTGAAGAGTATGCCGAGCGGCTATTCATGACTTTTGGGCTTTCTTTGGAGGAGATGACGAAGAAAGTCGAGGAGAACCATGTGACGTTCGGATGAGGAGCTAGATCTCGGCTCCAAGAGGAAGAGCTCCACGGTGAAGATATTCCTTCGGTTGTTCCCCCAGGTCCTGCTCCTGTTCTCATTGTGTCGCTCTCCGGAGAGGAAGAGCTTCCTAGTGAAGATATTCCTTCGGCTGCTCCCCCGGATCCCGCTCTCTTCCGCCCGCTTCCGAGGCTTCCCCTGAGTATTTTCCTTCTCCTTCGGCTGTTGGTAGTTCCCCTTCTCCCATGTTGTAGAGCTCACTGGTGGGGCTTGGCGGGATCAATCTGATAATAAAATTCTTTTTTGAAGTTACTTTCCGTGTTTTCGCTTTCTGTTTTCGATCATAGTGTAGTTTGGTAAAGACGCTTATGATCGACCGGCTTCGAGGTCGGTCTATAATTGAGGCCGAGCTATGGTCCTGACGATTCTGCCTTGGCGACCGATCGACCTTAGTCAATCCGTATCGAAGGCGAGCGAAAGATCCCAAGGATCTCGTCTTGAAGACCCGACCGACCGTGGTCGATCTATGGAGAATGCCGAGCGATGGCGATGGCAAGGGTCCCAAGGATCTTGTCTTGGCAACCCGACTGACCGTGGTCGATCTATGGAGAATGCCGAGCGATGGCGATGACGAGGGTCCCAAGGATCTTGTCTTGACGACCCGACCGACCGTGGTCGATCTATGGAGAAATGCCGAGCGATGGCGATGGCGAGGGTCCCAAGGATCTTATCTTGGCAACCCGACTGACCGTGGTCGATCTATGGAGAATGCCGAACGATGGCGATAGCGAGGGTCCCAAGGATCTTGTCTTGACGACCCGACCGACCATGGTCGATCTATAGAGAATGCCGAGCGATATTGATAGGCTTCCCTTTGAACGATTTGCTAAACAGTTTGCCGAGGAATTTGAAACCCTTTATTGATGATAATGAGGGCGTGGGCCGTTAAAAACCTGTCGGCGAGGGACGGGAAAAAGGTACCCTGATTTTGTACAAAACGATAATGAACAAACATTAATCAAAATAAAACTTATTTACTGGTAGGACGCCTTCAGCTTCCCAGAGTTCACCTGGTCGGGCTTTTCACGGGGCGTGTCCCCCGATCTTTGTGTTGCTCGGCTTTACTCCTGTTGTAGAATTTTGTTGCCTTACGCTGGCGCCTTGAACGGCGGTTGCCTGTCCTGTCTTCACTAAGGAGCACGAGTCCTGCTTGGCGGGCTTCATTATTCCTCTCTTCTTATCGACTCTCCCGTTAAGGAAACTCGTCAGGACTACCGCCCCATCTAGTGTTTTTGTTTCTGCCAAGTAACATTCCCTGGCGATTCTCTGCTGACCCCTGACAATACCAACTCCGTGGGGTGTCGGGAACTTCATAGCTTGGTAGTATGTGGAGACGACTGATCTGAGGGCATTTTGAGTAACCCGCCCGATTATTGCGTTGTACGCTCCTTGAAACTTGACGACTAGGAACTCAACGTCCTTTTTTATCTGGCACGGCTTCTGCCCGAACTTCACTTTCAAATTCACCCGGGCGAACGGGTATGCTGATGCCCCGATTACTCCTTTGATTGGGCCGTCTGTAGGTAGTAGACGATCTTCGGGTACCTTCATTTGCTTAAAGGCCTCATGTCTGATGGTCAATCGAAAGCGCCGTATCAATCATCACCCGCTTCACCTCGTAACCATCCATGTTCAGATTTACCACGAGGGCGTCATCATGAGGGCAACTTACTCCATCGAGGTCCGACTCATCGAATGAGATTGTCCTGTCGTTCTCCTTCGGTTTTTTGGTGGACGAGTCTTTGCCGACCTGTTTGGCATATCTTTTTCTCCCTTTGGCAGTGGATCCCCCCGCTGCGTTTCCACCAAATATCATGTTAATGACCCTGGTCGATTAGTCGTCTTGCTGTACGACATTTTCGTCATTTCTTTCCCTCGATCGCCCTCTCTCTTCTCGTCGATTATCCGAATTCGCATTCTGTCTCCCTTCGTCATTTCTGTCATTTCTACTTCAGGGCGGTCATCTATTGTCTGGCCGACCTGTCCTGCGTCGATTATCCTGATCGGCATTATGCCCGTGCTTCATAAATCGGCCTAACCTTCCCCTTTGTATGAGGAATTCGATTTCTTTTTTCAACTGCCAGCAATCTTCCGTGTCATGACCGACCTCTTTGTGGAAACAACAATACAAATTAGGGTTCCTGTCCTTGTAGGGGGTCTTCATTTTTTCGGGTTCTCGGACAGTTTCCCCATCTGCTCTCATTGCTGCCAACACCTCTTCATATCGCCTGTTTAGTGGGGTGAACTCCTGTCTATATCCCTGTTGGTCAGTCGGTCTTGTCGATTCGGTGACCTTTTTGCAGGCGTAATTGAATTCGCTACTGTCATTATTGACGATCATCCGTTCGACGCCTCGTATTTTTCAGCACTTCTTCAAGCTGAATATACCTATCCGCCCTGTTTCTTATTTCCTGAACGGATCGGGGCTGATCGAGGGCTAGTGACTTCTTAAACTCCTCGTCCCTCGTATTGGTCATGAGCGCGGCCAGCATGGACGAGCAGGTGAGGTCGGGCACCTCGACCGCTTCGTTATTGAACCGAGTGATGAACTCCCGCAAACTCTCGTTTCTTCCTTGGGTAAGTTACGTCACCTCCAGAGTTGTCTTTTGCGGCCGCTTACTAGTGGCGAACTGGTTCAAGAATAACAACCTGAAATCTTCGAAGCATGTGATACAGCTCGGGGGCAAGCTGTTAAACCATCGTCGAGCTCCCTCTTGGAAGGCCGTGCAGAAAGCCTTACATTGGATAGCGTCCGGAACACAATGTAGATTTATCATGGACTGGAAGTGCTGTAGATAATCCAGGGGGTCGGTCTTCCTAGTGTATTTCTCAGGGGTCGATATTATTGTGTCGGGTGCCGGGAGGCTGTCCAAGATTTCTGGGGTGAAGGGAGAGCTATACTGCGCCATTGGGCGATCCGGACGAAAACTCATAGCCGCGTTAATCCGATCATCTGCGATTTTTCCTAGGGCTTCAGATGGGCGATGATCGGTTATTAAGCCGATTGTGTCGGCGGCCGCGCGCATGACGGAGGTATTCTTACGGTTGAGACTGCAGGATCTGGCGAATCACCAGTTCAGCTGCCTCCTCTATCTGTTTCCGATTCAGGGTGGTGTGCATGGACGGAGGAGGATCTGCGCCTAACCGGTGCTGGAGATTCGGGCGCGCATTGAATGCAACGTTATCCTCTAAGGCCACGCTCTGTTCTTCTTGTTCTAAGGTTTGAGGATGCAGTTGATCGTTTGGATTAGAGGATTCCGTGCGGGAGATATGTGGTGCAGGCGGCAGAGTCGCAGGAAGCTGTGAGCTTATACGCTGCATCGCCAGAGCCGCGACAGCAGCTATGTCAGGATTCATCGCCGCCGCCTGGCTGATTTGTGTGTTTTTGGACGTAGCCCAGTGGTATGAGGCGTGCGTCTCAACGCAACAAAACCCTTTGATCAGGGGTTCGAGTCGCAACCTCACCCTGACAAACTAAAGGGCACAATACTAATTTGTCTTGGGCCGGGCTCTGAACCGCAACCACGTAAGCCGGTTAACCCACCCAAACCAACTTGTATACCCCACGGTGGGTGCCAATTAGTTCTACCGGATTTTGGCAGGACGGAACGTTGCCGTTGTGCTCCATGTGATTGACTGTCTTCTGTGGTGAATTCAGTATGAAGATACCTGCAAAACAAAGAAGGCTTGACGGGGGTTGTGTCCCGATTAGCCCCTCCGACGCTCAAGTCAGTTTTCTGGTGAAGGTGAGGTTGATAAACACAGAGAAAGCTAAGTTTATGATTGTGCGTACCTCTATTATGAGAATAATACCTTTTATATGGTTTTTCAGCTAGGTTTAGGTCTTTACGTATCTGCATGGGAGATATTCTTCTACTGTTGAGCCATGGATGTGTGGGTCAGGCCCGAATTAATCGGTGGATGTGAGACAGACCGATCGGCCTGTGGGATAGAGCTCGGGTCCAATATAGCGACCCAACCAGAACCTATGAAATATTATATATCTAAGTAATTAGTTTTAGCATTCTTTATTAATTGAACCTATAAGATATTAATTAGATGATGATAGCTAACGAATAATCCTTATTTGGCTTGGATTCAAAAAGATATTTTGGATAATATTCTAAATGCTATAGAATCCTATCTTGAATAGATGTGTATCTTCAGAAGATATGTGGTAGATTACGTTGATGTGTGGCTGAAGGGCATCGTTAGAATTTTCTTATGAATTAATTGATTTCTGAAAAAAAAACTGAGGTATGCAATTTTTGGGTACGTGAGACCTACTACTAATTACTTTGGTGTGTATTGTAAGTGCTTTGAGTGGAATGTGTGTATATTGAAGTCAAGTGTGCACAATCCATATTGTGCATGGGGCGAAGACCTCTTAGTGATGTTGGGAACATGAGCTTTGTCGTGTCCTTGGTAAATTAGAAAACTTGCATTGAGAGGTCTATGGGTATGTAACAGTAAAGATCTTGTCAGAGTTATTTTCGAATGTGAGCAACCGGTTTAACAATAAATTGATTTCAGGTGTTAGATATCTTGGTGTGTTGATTGATGGGTTGTTATTGTGGCTGTGGGTGTCCTATAAAATTGCGTTGACATTTGGATGTGGGCTACATATTTATGTGTTTTTTGTTGTATGTTCTTTTCTTGACTAATAGCAATTAAAGGTGTACAGTGCGTGTTTTTTGATTGAGAGATTCATAGTTCTATATTAATTGTGTGAGGGTTGCTCACACTGGACAATCATCCTTGTGGAGTGGCTCACGGTTGGACTAATTGGTATGTTGCGTGTGACTTCTGTCGTGGGTTGTTTAGTGACTGTGCAGTTGTAACTTTGTTCTGCATTTTGTGTTAATCAACCTATAGTGTGAGAACAACTTTCAAATCTCTTTTGAAGGAGCTAAACCTACAAGGAAGTTATTCTATTTAAATCTCAAGTGTGTTCAGATTTTGTTATTATTATTTTTAAACACTTGAGTCTTTTATTTATTGTCTTTCAATTAATAGAGTGTTAAGATAAATCTTCTGTGGAGGCTAAGACAAGTCGGTCGTGTTATCAAGTGTGAAAATCTTTCACGATAGGTGAGGTTGAGAAATAGTGTCAAGAATTGACTGATGTTGACTCAGTAAAGTCTTAGGTAAATTTATTATACTTCGGTGAAAGTGATTAAATTGGGTGAGGACCCCGCAGACATAGGCGAGATGTGTCGGACTGCGTTAACAAACCTCAATGTTGATTTATTTTTGTTGCCCTTTAATTCTTCTTATATTTGATTGTGTCATAATCTTGAAAAGTTTGTGAAATTACTACACCTTTTCAGATTTTCCAATGGGTATCAGAGCGAGTCATCAAATCAGAACTTGGTAGCAAGTTGATGCATATTTGAATTTCACGAACATGACTACAAGAGATGGGGCATCGATCATCAGATCACCACTATTGGATGACTCTAACTATCCTATATGGAAATCATAGATGAGAGTCTTCGTCCAAGCTCAGGGTACAAAAGCTTGGCATTTGGTAGTACACGAGTAGACGCATCCGATGATTACTGACGATAAAAGGAGAGGTAGTTCAAAAAGATCCATCTGAATGGACAAGCTCTAAAGAAGAAAGTTCACTAAAAAACTCACAAGCAATGCATGCAATTTTTAGTGTTATTGATGAAGGACACTTCTTAATGATATTAGCCTATGAATCAGCTAAAGAAGCGTGAGATGCTTTGCAAGCTATTCATAAAGGGTCCAAATCTATGATATCGTCAAAACTACAGATGTTAAATGTGAGATTTGAAGAATTAAAGATAGAAGAAAATGAGATAATTGGGGACTTTCATGAAAGATTGCACAATATAGTGAATCAGACACATCAACTCGGGAAGAAATATTCCAATATGAAACTAGTTAAGAAGATGTTGAGATCACTACCTCTAAGATTTATTCCGAAAATTGCAGCAATTAAGGAGGCTCATGACATCATTGACTTGTCTCTAAAGAAGGTAATTGGAATTTTTACTAATTTCGAAATAAATTTGTTGAGGGGCAAAAAAGAAAAGAGTAAAAGATTAGCACTAGAAGCTAAAATTGAAAAAGGCATAAATGATGTAGAAGATGAATATGATGAGAATGAGGATATGGAATTATTGACAAGAAATTTCAACAAGTGGTTAAAGAAAGTGAAGAACGATAGATCCAATTTTAGGTAAAATGGTGGGAGCTCATCAAATAGTAATTTCAAAAAGCAAGGAAAACTCAAAAGGGTGAAAAAAAGTGAAGAATTCAATGTCGTAAGTGTCATTCGAATATGTGCAAGCGAAATGTGCTAATATCTTAAAGAAGAGAAAAGGGAAGTCCTATACAAACACTTGGAGTGAGAAAGAATCTGGAAGTGAGTATGGTAATGAAGAAAAAGCTATGAATATTGCTACATTAGTCACTTTGTACAGCAAAAATATAGTTACTTGTTTAACAGTAACCGAGAAGGAAGTAACTAAAGACAAAAAAGTGAGTAAATCAGGAAATTTTGGAAAAACGCAGACTATTCAGCTTAAAGCTTAATCTCAGATTATGATAGTGATGACAATACTTCAGATGAAAAAAAAGAAGGTATTTATGAAGCCTATGAGTTAATATATAGTACATGGGTCCAAGTATGTAAGACAAATAAGAAGTTGAAGGAGGAAAACTCTTCCATGAAGAATATCGTTCAAGATCTAGAGAAGAAGTTATTGTCTACATTAGATGAGCTTAGTGAAACAAAATTGAAGTTGGTCAGTACTGGAAAAGGAATAAGAATGTTAAATGGAGATACCAAAAAGCTATAAAAGTTGTTGGAAATTGGTAAGGCTAAAGGAGACGTTCAAGATATTGGCTACACAGGTGAATGTTCCAAGTCGAATGATGAGAAAATTGGTGCAATCAGATCTGTCAAAGGATAAATCTCACAGAAAAATTGAATGTTCATACCTATATGTCACTTTTATGGAGTAATTGGACACATAAGATCGAAATGTTACAAATTGTTACAAATGATGTTTCAAATGGGTCAAAATAAAAAATCTAGGCACTCTCTATTAAATTTCTAGTAGCAACCCATAGTACTAAGGCACACTTAGATTAGAAATGGTCAATTACAAGCACAAAGATGTTGTGAAGGAAAAACAAGAAATTGTCTATATTCACAGTTAATTACTGGTTGTGAAGAAACTATTCAGACAGAGGATAAGTCAGTTACTTCAGAAGAAGAAACCAATGATAAAGATAATATGACAAGGAATAAGGTCAGGTTTGAATTTCTTTAAGGGGCACAAGAATTGTGTGCTTTACATTTTTTGAAGTATAGTTTGATGTTATTTATTAACAAAAGGGATTTGTCTTTTTTAGTTTTCTTTAGTTTTCATGTTGCCACTGTCGTCTCATCCTTTTTAATAGTTTGCATTTTGGCTTCTATTTGGCTCCACCGAAGATCCATCCTCATCCTCATCAAGCTTCAGCTCTCTCATAAATTGGGCATCATTTTGGACTTATCTCTCATGTTTTTTTTCATTTTGACACTATTTTGTCCCAAAGGGGAGACATTGTTTTTGGTGATTGTTAAATTTAGGGGGAGATTTCAAGGTATATGCATGATTATTTTTCTTGCTTTTTAGCATCTTTTTGTCCTAATAGGAGAAATTTAGATGATTGGATAATTGTGATGTTCTTTGAAACTTGATGTTTGATAAAGGGGGAGTTTTTTATGAAAAGGTAAATAATATATTGAACAAAATCATATATACAATGATCTTTGGGACATACCCCGATCAAGACAGTAATCCAAAAAAAATACAACATCCCTAATACATCCGAAAAGAGGTTATATCCAAAAATACACCAAACTCCCTAATACATCCAAAGTTTCAAAATGTAATAAGATCCATGGGATATAATCTATATAAGATTCTATACATAACTATTTTAATTTTGAGAACTACATCTAAGCTCGTGGTTGAAGCAGAATCTAGTTGTATATCATTCCTGGTCTTCCATATGATGTATATGGTACACATGAATGCAATTCTAGCGGTTTTGCTTCTAAGAAGTGCTCCAGTGTAGTCTTTCCAGATCCATCTGATGGCACTAGCTATAGTGGACATGGATCGAGTCATTACTAGCCATACCCTGATTGCTTGTCAAACTTCACCTGTAAAAGAGCATTTAAAGAAAAGATGTTCTACAGTTTCTAATTCAACATTACATAAGACATATGTTTGGTTTATCTCCAAGAAGAGTAGGTTGTCTTTTGTAGGAAGTCTGTTCCGGAGGCTGAGCCATGCTATGAAGGAGAATTTCGGAGGAATGTATTTCTTCTATATGAATGTCATCCGCGGCCTTCTGTTTTGCGTTACTCTCAATAACTCATAAACTTTCTGTGGTGAAAGGAGTCCTTTTACACACATCTTTTGCATGTCATTCTCCACTCCCCTATGCCCTCCCAATTTTTCCACCAATGCATCCCGAATTGAAGCTAGTTTTTCCAACAATGGTGAGTCACGTCTATGTGATTTCCAATCCCAAATTGATGTATTCTTAAAATATACCTCATGAATCCATCTTACCCACAGCGAGTCTGCCTTAACATGAATGTTCCATAGCACTTTGACTAGTAGTGCTGAATTTCATAGCTTGCAATTTTTCAGCCCTAGTCCCCCTTCCTCAATTGGAGCATGAATGTTTTCCCATGTAATTCTATAATGTCTACCTCCCCATAAAAACACTCTCTGCAGATGGAGGTTATCCTCTCCAAGATGGTAGTTGGAATAGGGAAAGCTTAGAGCCAAAAAGAGAGCAGCCCTTGAATAACAGTCTTGATAAGCTCAATTCTGCCACATAAGATAATGAATGACCAGTCCATGTGTTAATGTAAGCCTCAACATAGTCAATAAGTAGAGAATATTGAGCCATCGAAACTTTCATTGGTGCCAGAGGGACACCTAAATATCTAACAGAAAAGTCACCTATTGGGTACTCCACCATTTGTAAGATACTATCCCTCTCATATCCGTGTAACCCTGCTAGGTATATGCTTGACTTTGACACATTTACCTTCAGCCTTGCCGCCTGATTAAATTTCTCCAGCACTTCTACTAGAATGCCTCTGGATATTTGATCTCTTTTTTGAAAATATCATAAGGTCATCCGCAAAAGAAAAGTGTGTGATTCCAAGCAGTTTACATTTCGTGTGGAAGTGAAACTGAGGGCTCCCTGTTCTAATTTTCAACAGCCGAGAGAGGTACTCCATACCAAGTAGGAATAGAGTGGGTGACATTGGGTCACCTTGCCTTAAGCCCCTTCTACCTTTGAGCATCCCATGCAACAATCCATTTATTGAGATCGAGTAGGAAGGTGTTTGAACACATTCAATAATCTACCGGATAAACATTGTTGGAAATCCCAAACCTTTCATCATATCCTCTAGGAACTCCCATATTATGTCATAGGCTTTTGTAATATCAAGTTTGATCATACATCTCGGTAAGATCATTTTCCTAATATATCCCCTTACTAGTTCCTGTACTAAAAAGACATTGCCAAGAATGTTTCCCTCCAACACAAAAGCTACTTAAGTTGGATCAACGAGTTTCCCCACAACCTTCACCATTCTCTCGTTCAAAATCTTTGTGATCACCTTGAAAGTGACATTCAGGCATGCTATAGGTCTAAAGTTAGTTACCCTTGGTGCTCAACGTGATAATTGTATGGTTAATCCGCTTCAACATTTGACCATTTTCAAAGAATTCCTTCACGATTGCAATTAAATATGATCCCACCTAATCCCATTGTTTTTTAAAGAAAGTAGCTATATATTCGTCCGACCCTAGGGCTTTGTCATCCCCTATGTCAAACAATGCCTGCTTGATCTCATCATCCACAATCGGGGTAGTCAATAATTCCTGATTTTCTAAGCCCAATACCACACTATTTCTAACCACATCAATGTCTAATCTTTCCCAGGTGGATGAAGTCCTAAGTAGCCCTTTATAATAGCTTACAACACACTCGACTACTTCTTCTATTGATGTTGTTTCTGCTCCATCCTTAGGAGTGAGCATTCGGGTAATTCGGGTCCAATTTTTACTGTTCAGGCCCGGCCTGAATTACCCGAAATTTTTTCTATCTTACCCGACCCGAACCTGAAATTTCATTACCTGAACTTACCCGGCCTGAATTACCCGAAATTTTGTTTGGTTCTCTTTCAAAAATTACACAAAATAACTAAATACTTCCCGAAAATAATTCGGGTAATACCCGACCCAACCCGAATTACCCGAAATTTAACATTTTCTTACCCAAATTAATTAAGGCTGGGTCGGGTAATCGGGCCGGCCCGAATAATGCTCACCCCTATCCATCCTCCTTTATGAGATGGGAAATTGCATTTTGCCTACCTCTCTTATGAAACATTGCATGAAAATATCTGGTGCTTTTATCGGCTTTCATCAAGTGCTTGCATTTTGCCTTTTGCTGGTAAAATTGCCTCTCTGCATCTTGCATGAACCCCACCAGCTTCCTTCTAATATTCACCTCATGTTGCAACTCTTCATCATCGAGTCTACTTAGTGCAGCCTTATATGCAACTTAGAAATCCTCTTGACCTTCTTGACTTTAAACTTCTAAATTTAAAACTTTCAGCGTGGTCTTTAGAGCCTTCAATTTCGCACACAAAATGTATTATGCTAATCCCTCTACTTCCATGTCCCAAGTATTGGCAACTATGTCCTGAAAGCTAGGATAGTTGATCCACATATTGAAGAATTTGAAAGGATTGTTACCTCGAAATTCTTGCTGTTTGAAGTCCACCATAATGGGGCACTGATCCGAGTTTACCATCATATGTTGGAAGTAAATGGACAATTTAAACTTAATGCTCCCTATGCAAGATTTATGAGAACCTTTTCCATTTTTGCTCATAGATTGTTTGTATTCCATGTGAAGAACTCTCCTTTATATGGAGCATCTCCTAATCTTATATGTCCTTAAGCAAGTAGGCAGAGAGTGGTTGACAACCTAGTCTTTCACTAGTAGCACAAACACAATTGAAATGTTCCATTAGTATCCATGGCATCAATGGATCTGAAGCCTGCTATATCAGATGCTGCCATAACTCCATTCTTTTAGTCACACTGTACAACTCATACACACATGTCACCAGGAATTGCATCTGAGATGTTCGGCACCTCACACTGCAGTGAACAAATTGTTCTCCCTATATCAACACATGGCATTGATTAAAAAAAGGGTTCCAAACAATAGCAATTCGCCCTCCTATAATAGAACTAAAATTATGACTATATTTCCATCCTCGGAACTTATTTGTCATCATGATACCCAAACCTTCTAGAGATAATTTTGTTTTAAGAAAGCAAGCAAATTTACAATTGTGCTGTCTTATAAGGTTGACAACTCTATGTTATCTCGAAGACTTGTTTAGGCCCCAGATGTTCTATCACAACATCTTCATTTTCTAACTAGGGAGTGTCTCTCCCCTCCTAGTCTCTTTGTTCCTTTGGCAGTACAATTTTCCTTCACCTCACTATTTACACCCACTTTGGCTTGCACATTATCTCCTTTAATCATTCCTCTGTTGGATGTCACCACAGCCTTACCTTTGTTGTTGTTTTTATAGTTTTGCACCTTCTGTCATTCACTTCCACTAACTGGTCTTGGATCCCTTCGGGTCTGTATAAGTTTAGGTCTCCTTGTTTCATTTTCTGTCTCACTGTTCAGAGTAGTTACATTTCTCCCCTTTGTCTATGTTTGTTGTCCACTTTCTTGGTCTAGGTTTGTCGCATTATTTGATCCCAAGTGGCCTCTCATTTGCTCAGGAATCTCTACTTCTATCCCCTTCTTGGTTTGATTCTTAGAGCCTCCATCCTCATTGACTTCACCGTTGTCCAGTGATTTGCCATCTGTTATGCCTCCCATTGTTGTAATTTCGTTTGGCTGCATCTTATTGATTCTTCTAATGGCTTTACATTCAAAAGGGTTATGCCTGAATTGCTTGTAATGGTAACAGTAGCTTGGGAAAGTCTCGAAGATCACCATTTGAGTGTATCTACCACCCCTCAGCATGTTAACATCGAAACTAGTCACTGACTTTTTCTATTCATCCACTTTGACCAAAATTCTTGCATACTTGATTCTTGATTTCTTACTTGTTATCTTGTCCGTGCAAATTGGTTTTCCAACTTGGGATCCTAACTTGGACAATCCTTTTTCATTCCACAACTCCAAAGGGACCTTTAGAAATTGCAACCAAATTAGGACTTCCATGAAACCTTGGTAATTAAAAGCAAATCCTTGAGTGAGTTTTTTCAACAATAGGGTCTTCCCGTATAGGACGTATGGTCCCCCTGCCAATACATTCAGCTGGTCTTCTTTTTCATCAAATTGGAAAACTATCCAACGTTGGTCATACGACAATATTCGACACTACATTCCCTATTTTGCAATCAGCCCTTCCAATGCTTTCATTCCTAAGAATCTCCCTATAAAGCATCCTATAAGGCAGAAACCCCATTCTTGTTCAATTGGTATGATGTTCTCTTCCTCCATAGTTACTTCATTATCAGTCTGTAGATATTCCAGTTGCATCCATTGTTTTAGCTCTTGGTTATTTCTAAATAGACTGACATACGAAGCCTTATTTTTTCCTTGTTCAGTGTTTGCACAAACTGGAGTTGGCATTTTGTCGAACACCTTCTTTGCGGCTCATCCTCTTCTGAACCAACGGAGTCTGTTGAGTCTACACTCCTCACGTCAATATCCTCACTAGTTGTGGATGCATCCTCATCTCCCAGCTCTTTATTACACAACACACTAGTACCCGCATTTTTTCATTATTCAGTATCTTATCTTCCCTGTTCTGGAAACTCGATTGCTCTTGTTCTCGAACCTTGCCTTGTTGTATTGTTCTTGTTGCCCCAACTCTAATTACTCCCGAATCCATGTTTGCTGCTCTCGCCTCTACATTCCCTATAGGACTATCTTTCTGTGTTTCTCTTGTTGTGCCCTCCCTGTTTGCTCCTGAGGCTAGGTGCAATATGTCCCTTGCATCGTTCTTCACATTAGCTATTTTTATCGTAGGGAGATTCGATGCACTAACCTCTTGCACTTCCTCCTCATCATTGCCTTGATTTCCCATAGATTGCCTTTGAGGACTCACTGCTTGTAAACTCATTACACAGTCGACTGTATGTCTCTCCCATTAAGCTTTTCTTTCCCATGCCTCAAAGCTGAGGAGCCTGGTAGGGTTTAACCCTGAACTAGATCTTGAATGGTATCTCTTTCTGTTGCAACACGCTAATTCAACGCAGAATCAAGCCAAGAAGAAGAGTGTTGATTGTCGTAAGATGTGCGGTGCCTTGGAGGAAAAATCGCCAAACGTGAGAGCACTCACGTCCGAACACTTAAGGGGGAATGTTTGTCATATGAATTGTGAATTTGTCACTTATATGTCTAGTTATGTTATTTAGGTGGAGTTTCATATTTGTGACAAACAATGCCAAAAAGGGAGAGATTGTTATGATATATGTTATATATTTAAGTAATTAGTTTTGACATTCTTTATTAATTGGACCTATAAGATATTAATTGGATGATGATAGCTAACTAATAATCCTTGTTTGACTTGGATTCAAAAAGCTAGTTTTTGGATAATGTTCTAAATATTATAAAATCTCATCTTGAATAGATGTGTATCTTGAGAAGATGTGTGGTGGATTACATTGATGTGTGGCTGAAGGGCATCGCTAAAATTTTCTTGTTAATTAATTGATTTTTGTAAAAAAAACCAAGGCATTAAATTTTTTGGTATGTAGGACCTACTGCTGATGGCTTTGGTGTGTATTGTGATTGTTTTGAGTAAAGTGTGTGTGTATTGAGGTCAAGTGTGCGCAATCCATATTGTGCATAGGAGTGAAGACCTCTTGGTGATGTTGGGAACATGGGCTTTGTCATGTCCTTGGTGAATTAGTAAACTTGTATTGAAAGGTCTATGGGTGTGCAATAGTGAAGATCTTGCTAGAGTTATTTTCGAATATGGGCAGCTAGTTTAACGATGAACTGATTTCAGGTGTGACATATCTTGGTGTGTTCATTGATAGGTTGTTATTGTGGTTGTGGGTGTCCTATATAGTTGCGCTGATATCTAGATGTGGGCTGCATGTTTATGTGTTTTTTGCGGTGTGTTCTTTGCTTGATTGATAGCAATTAAAGGAGTACAATATGTGTTTTCTGATTGGGAGATTCATAGTTTTGTATTAATTGTGTGAGGGTTGCTCACGATGGATAGTCATCCTTGTGGAGTGGCTCACGGTTGTACTGATTGGTGTGTTGCATGTGACTTTTGTCGTGGGTTGTTTGGTGACTGTGCAACAGTAACTTTGTTCTATGTTTTGTGTGAATCAACCTATAGTGTGGGAACAACTTTCAGATCTCTTTTGGAGGAGCTAAATAGAGAGGTTGTTCTGTTTGAATCTTAAGTGTGTTTAGATTTTGTTAGTAATTTTTTTAAAACACTTGAGTCTTTTATTTATTGTCTTTTAATTAATAGATTCTTGAAATAAATCCTCTGTGGAGGTTAATACAAGTTGATCGTGTTATCGGGTGTGAAAATATTTCACGGGAAGCGAGGTTGAGAAATCGTGTCAAGGGTTGAGTGGTATCACTCAATAAAGCCTTGGGTAAATCTATTGTACTTCGGTCAAAGTGATTAAGCTGGGTGAGGGCTCCGCAGATATAAGTAAGGTGTGTTGAACTACATTAACAAATTTTGATATTGATTTATTATGTCGTAATCTTGAAAAGTTTGCGAAACTACTATATCCTTTAGATTTTTTAGTTTATATATAGATTAAATATAGGTTAAATAAATAATTTGAAATAACAATTTAACTAATAATTATATATGAGAGTGAAAGGAGAAATATATTTTTTGTGATATATTGATTAATCTTATTTTATTCATATACTAGTATTTTATTTAAAAATAAGTGATATATTTGTAATACTAATATTTAAAAATAATCATTACGACAAAATAATAACTAATTGAAAATTTTACTAGTCTATTCTTAAAATTTATTATTGAAATACTTCTATTAATTTATTATTTTTTGTTGGTCATGCAATTAAGATTGAGCCTTCATATTAAGTTAAAATGTGAGTTCATATGATATTTTAAGTAAATTAGAGATTTATTTGATAAAATATTGAAATCAAATGAGTATTTAGTGTCAAAGTTAAAAACATTTAAATGGTTCTTTGTTCCTAAATCATACAAAATTTGATTAAAAATACTTAGGAACTGATTTAGGATCAATTATGTACTTGTCCTAATTGTACATGTTAAACTATAGCAAAAATCAGGGTAGCATCCACTCAAAAGCTTTGAGATGTCTTACTCCATAAATGTCTTACTCCATAGCATAGGCGTGCTTGATAAGTCTACCTCTCCACTACCTGGAGGTTATCACGTTTTCAATGCCCAGTTCAAGTGCCCTTTCTAGTCCATTCTCTGTAAATCCGATGCTGCAATAATTTCCTCTCTGATAGGTAGATACGAGTAAACCAGCAGATGAGAAAGAAAGTATCGGTTGGTTCCATGGAAAAACTTGTATGGAAAACCAAATTAACCATGCCAACTTATATAGCGCTTTCCATTTGTTGTTTCTCACTGGTCTCCGCCATGTATGTAAACTAATCTCTGAAATACTCATGACACCTCCCTGATACTTTGAATTTAAGAGGGTGCAATAACCCATTCACATCTTGATTTTGTACAAACTCGGTAAGAGCATTGCCTATTGTTTCTGTCTTATTTATCCCGCAAAGGTCCTTAAATCTAATACCCGATTTAAAGAATTAAATGTTTCTCAATTTAATAAAATATCAATTCATCGTCGCCCCAAGACTTCATAGACATGTTAACCTACTTAACAAATCTATATATCTATAGATTCAAAATCGCTAAATAGATGAAGACCAATCTAATACAGATGGGCAGCACAAAAAATCCCGAGGGCAAACAACATATTGAATTCACTGCACCTTGTAGCATTTATGATAAATTTAACGTGTCAAGTTCAATTCATAAATACCCTGTGTTTTGACCGGGGATCTGGTTTAAACGTTTTAGTATCTTTCTCTACCAGCAACCAACTGTCAGTCTCTCCATAACACTCCCAATGCTTTGGTCTTTGGATGACGAAGAGAATCCAAACCCTATTCTGCGTATGATGACTTTTTTTTCCAAAAGCAATGCCATGAATACATCTAACTGACTTTTAAAGGGAGGATAGCTTAAGAAAACCAGCTTTGAAGCGCATCAAGCATCCCAGTTATGGTACAGATTAATTACTCAGTACTTGTGGGCCTGATATTTGATCTGTGGATGGCGTATGTCATCCTGACTTTGGACCAATCGAATCTCCAAGCTACTAGACTGAGGATCGTATCCAGCTCTTTTATAATCAGTCAACGTTCTTTGCAGAAGCGCCTGCGAATGTAAAATTCGACAGTTAAGTCAGTTGCTACACAAACTCCATATTTGTCTTTTGCACCTTCTTTTTCGGGTGGTAAACAAGAGGACTAGCACGACATCTCTTTG
Organism: Erythroxylum novogranatense; assembly: GCA_029891385.1. Classification (NCBI taxonomy): domain Eukaryota; kingdom Viridiplantae; phylum Streptophyta; class Magnoliopsida; order Malpighiales; family Erythroxylaceae; genus Erythroxylum; species Erythroxylum novogranatense. Next base: position 54,164,786 of record CM057229.1, read on the forward strand.
AAAGTATTATACATTTAACGTCAGGAAAGCTTGAGAACGTACCAAAGCTTATGCATACAACTGTACAAACAAAGTTATGTAAAATGATCGTACTTCTAGCATTCTCAAAGAGAGTTCAACAAATACCTGCAAGCTTGATACTGCTAGCTCTGCTGCCTTGTCAAGGTTATCCGGGTATTTCTGGAAATAATCAGAGGAAACATAAATTCAAAATTTTTATAAGGCGGTCCGATAAACTGAACACAGTACAAGTAAATTTCATTACATTACTCCATCCAAGTAGAAGTGCCGTCATTAGATCTCCTGTCCCCTGCCGCGTACATATGTTGGGAAACATAATGAGAGTTGATTAAATTGGCCAATTGTTTTGCATCAATTCAAAATTATGTGCTTATTTATTTTACTTGCAAGACAAAATAACACATTAAAGAGATAGATCATATGGTACTTATACATTGTCTCGAGATATAACAACATCCGATTGTATTCAACTTATCATAAACAGTTATTGTACTTACAATGCAATAGCATTTCAGAGGTTTGCACTAAATATATTATCAGAAAAATGGGTCGAAAAGGACAAGTCCAGTAAAGGATAAACAAATGGCCCAGTTGTAAGGGTGTTCTCATTGAATTAACAGGCTGCATATTACAATCTGTATGAACGGAAACATTCAAGTCTGTCTTGCCCTAGCAGCAAATGTGATGGCATTCCAGATTTAGGTTATATAGTTCACACCAAAAAGAGATGGTATATAAAGATATAGAGTGACAGTTGAACAAACGAGTTCAAATGATCTAACAGCTGGCCATATTAGACACTTTACTGCAAGCTCTCAGCCATTACAATCAATAACCACAGTCAATTCTCCATTGTTACTGAGCCCAAACATATTATCAAATGATAATTGTACCAGAATACTGCAGTGATCCTGTGGTTACCTTAGCAGATTTATAGTATTTTTAATTGAAAAACTGCAACTGTTGATATAATTCCAAAGAAAGGAAACAAATTCATCAAACTAATAGCAGGAAAGTAACTTTTCTTCCATCTAATAATTCTATCATGAAGCATCCTCTAGTCGACACAAAATTCTATCATGAAGAATCATCTAATAATTCTATCATACACAAAAAATGATTGTTCACAAGCATAGCAACACAGAAGATAAACAAACTTGTAGAATGCAAAAAATTTTTAAAAAAAACCATTGCTTCCATTAGTCAAATATATTCTCATTACTTTAACATTGAGCAAGTTCTGTTAGTCAAAGAAATGTTGGTATACCGTGAAATATGCAGGAATTTTAGGTATCACAATCTTGAATTGCTCAGGAGAGTGTTCCTGTATAAGAAAATGGACACGTGAAAAATATAAAAGGAAGAAAGCTCCAATCAAAAGCCAAATCATTTCTCAAGATCCCAGAAACAAGTTCTTGCCTTTAGAACTGTAATGCAATCCGTGGGGAAAAATAAGCCTTGAGAATTCTAAAGGTATGTTTACTGTTATAATTATTTTTCATAATTTGACAAAAAGGTGCAAGTTCATTAGTTTACTACCATTTACCAAGTGTAGTGTCCCCACAAATAGAATACAAGTACTCCGAACTCAGTTATAAAGTGGTTCTTAAAATGTTAACTTTGTTAAATGCTGAACATTATAAGAAATGTCTATACATAAATGCCAATGAAGTTACTCAATTATAATCTTTTTCTCCTGAATATAGTTTTGAAAAATCAGTTATCATAATTAAAGATTATGGAATTCGTCTAAATCCAAAAGACCATCAATTCAAACGGAAACTCATTCCCTATTGCGCTTATCTCAAATGCTTCAAATATATATCAATTAAAAGTTTTGAAAAAATTCCTTGGCCACATACATATGCAATTCATGTCAACTGTTAAATAATAATATTTCCCTATGCTACAGTCAAGCCGTAATGGATATTTAAAGGAAGAGACAGTCAAATTTCCAACTAGGAATAAATAACTTCAGACATTTATACAACAGAATAGGCTGAAATAAAAATTTAGAAGCAAACAAAACTAAATCCAAAGAGGAAATCTTCTAATTCATGTCTATACACCCGAAATCATAGAGCTTACCTTCTCCTTTTGGTGACTGCCAATTAGAAGAAGATTGCCGTCGATATTAATGCTTGTGATCACAACCTAAAGTTCATAAAAAATTTATATATAAAAACAAATATGAGAAAAGCAAAGCTGGGATGTGCAAAAAACGATCAGTTTCACCAGCAAATTAAGTGTTCCAAACTCAAGGTTAAATTTTGATAAGAGACATTCCAGATTTGTGAACCTTGACAAACATCTTTTGTCGTTGCCTACAAAATATATGGTGTTGAGAATACTCACATATGAGTGTCCCACATCGGAGAAAGAGGGGAAAGAAGACTAACATATAAGCCTAATGGGATACTCCACCTATCACCAATTGATTTTAGGATGGAACCTCACTTGGGCTTGTATGTGATCTAACTTTCCTCTTTGTGTGAGCCCGTAGACCCATTGCAAATTTAACATATGGTATGAAAGAAATGCATTTCTAAACATTAAGTATTCAGTAAGCATTACCCATCATGCAATAAACATGTAAAATCCGAAAGGATTTAAGTTACAAGCCTTCTGTACTTAGGCAACCCAAAGTTGATGCGCTTAAAACATCAGAATAAATCAAGGAAAAAGTAGAAGCATGAGACCAAAAGGTGTTAAAAGATTCAAAGGTCCTTACAGTAGCTTGAAAATGCAAGTAATTAACAAACCTTTGAAGGGCCAGCATCATGAAGAATTGAACAAGCTTCCCGACCATCTTTTTCAGACACAATCCTGTAACAAGATTATAATTATATGCCAAATAATCAATATTGACAAAGGAAGTTAAAAATCTCCAATTGCAATCTTGCTAAAATTATAATCAGAAACAGATAATTGTTTTTATTTAGTTGTTACACACTTTAGATAGAAGTTTTTCCATTCAACAATATACAGATTAAGCCCAGGCACGTAAGGACATTGAAAATCTCTATGATCTAGAGATGAAGTTACAATAAATACATACGCAAAGAAACAATGACATGTTAAGAAACAAGAAAATAAAGGAGGGTAAGCCCCATAGAAGAAAAAAAAGAAAAGCTAATTATACACTGTTGAGAAGAAGAGGAGAACCAGTTGTTCTTTATAATCTGCTAAACCAATTCAATTCAATGTTCAAACTAATCCCCTTGGACAACGTATGAATTCAATCAACTTAAAAAAGATAAAGATTTTAAAATCTAAAACTATGAAAGAAATCAGCAAGAAAAGCATATATAACTGGAGTTATCAGATATGTATGAGCATCTTTGGCAGGCAACTTTTTGACGCCCACAACAATTTTTATTCAAGGCCCAGTATGCTTCTGATAATATCAGACCAGGTGGTTTCAGTTATCAACTATGTAATTCATCACAACTGCAAGAACAAGACGCTAAGTTGAAGATTTTTTTTCCAGCACTCTGGAGGCCAAAGTTATAACAATTCTTTTACTGAGCAATTTGCATGAAATTATATATTCTCAAGGCACATACTATTGCCGTCACAAACTCAAAAAGCTTTGTGATTCCATTAAACAGGACCCTTATGCTGGGGACGCTTCTATATGATTAAATAATAACCATGTGAGTGCATGTATAAATTTTAGGAGTAGAAAAGTAATCAATTTCTCTCATGATGCTGAGAAACTTTTATGAGACCCTTGGCAGAATCAGATTGCAGAAAGGAGAAGAAAACTAGTTTAAGAAACAGGAACAATTAAAAATAAGCAATCATAAACCTACAGAGATATGCTCAGCCATGTCTACTGTGAAGGTTCAAGTACCTTAACCCTGTCAATTGTTCTGCTTCAAATTGATTAGGGGTCAACATTGAAGCCACGGGAACAACCTAAAAATACAGAATATAACCAAACTGCATCATCCTTAAAACAAATTGAAGTTAGGTCACCCACCTTCCTGATCATGGAAATAAACAAACTCAATCTACTGTTTGAATGCATTAACCTCAAGTTGATTTGTGCAAATATTTACCCATTGGAATGCCAAAGCAAAATTTTGCCTAAATAATCTACAAGGAAGTTTAGCTATGATTGGGGGGAATGGGTGATATCGATGCCTGAATGTTAAAAAAAAGGCACCAAAACCTCTACAAGATGGCAAAAAACTACCAAATGTGGATAATTAGAAGCTCACCTTCTCACGATATACTGAAACTAGTTCCGGTGGTACATAAAGCTTTCCTTCATCACCCAATACTGGATCACAAACTTGACAAGAAAAAATAAAAGCTTTTAACAAACAAGAGAAATAGATATGTGATATAGCAAGACAATTTCCTCAAATTCAGTTTTAGAAGAGAATTTAAAACCTTCAATGTTTCCCATACTAAAGCAAAGAAGACAGAAAGGAACTTCATATCTCATTCCAACACAACGAGTAAACTGTCTGCTACACTAATAATACATGTCTACTACATTAAACTAAGCTTAAGACAAACATAAGACTAAGTAACTGTTGCAAATCTTCAGTTAAAGTTAACGAAGCTCTACCAGTCCTATATCAATGTTCTCAGAGAAACGATCAACATACACATCCTTTATCCATAATGTGCAAACACCTATAATGAGGCTGGATGCAAAGGGTGTTTCTCAATTAATTTAGACCAAAATCAATGTTGTACACCCTCAACAGGAAAACAAGAGATTAGAATATCATTCAGAAAAATAGGAAGGACTGAATCATTATTTTCCATAAATTAATTAGTTATCATGAGTTTCTTGACGTGTCAACATTTGAGGCTTGTAGATTATCGACACTTGAAACCAACTATCACCAAACAACTAGCCCATCATCAGTTCTTTCATGCACTTTATATGCAGTGCTAAAACAAGCAGAGCTGCTAAATGAGTATGATTTCACTTCTTTTAAGTATATAATATGAATCCCTTAGGCTCATACATAGATTATCCAACAAAACAGCTTACATCCATAAAAAGATGGTTACATAAACCCAAATTTCGAAAGGTCTAATTAATAGACTGAAAGTTATTTGAGAATGGCCTGACATAGCACAAGTAAATATAAACCGTAGAAGAATAAAGCCCACAACTTGAAAAGGCAGAAACCAAAATGTGTCCTCCTCACCATAGATTAGTTTAGGATTTATGGAGCGAAGTTTTCTAACAACCTCCAATACATTGCTCAGAAATGACTCCGAACCAATATAACCTGCAAAAATTTAAAAAAAAATTCTCAGGTATGTGAAGCACGAAAAGGGAAGTGATTCATGGATAGAGGTGCAATAGATATGTTGTTTGGTTAAAGCATTTAAGACCACTGAAATAATGTTGTGCTGCAGTACAAAACAGGCAACCTATTTAACCAGAAAGTTCATGATCAGACATCACCGAGATGTAATCAATAAGTTCATAGACCTAATTCAAATTTCCAAGATATCATATTGTTCTGCTTCAGTATGAATTTTTAGAAAATAACGGAAAACTTTTTCACAAATAATGTAATAACATCCTTTGCTTTTGAAGTTATCAAAAGATGCACCAATAGACAGAAACATGTCATAATTGTAGCACATACATTAAATTTCTTCTGAAGAAACAAAATGCACCGTCGTGAAACATACCAGTCAACAGATGAGTATAAAACAATAACTCATTAGCTTCAAGACCTTCTATTAAATCCCATAGTTGTTTTCCATTCAAAACCTGGCCCTTAAAGGTTGGGTATCCTGCCCATTATCAAGCAATAAGAAATGACCAACAGCTTTTACTAAGAAATGCCTGAACTTATACAGATTGACAGAAACATCGCACCGCATATCAGGCCTCAGAGTTGTGAGACTGTTTGAAGGAAGTAATATAAGCAGCTTGCCTGTATGGTTGGAGAACTGTACAGAATTGATTGGATCCACATCATAGCCCAATAGTTGGAGAGGAAAGACAGCTGATTTATTGCCAACATATCCCTAAGGAAAAATTAATAAACTTGTCATTGTCAAGATGGAAACACAATCTCAAATGAACCTAGAAATGTGCCAATAACAAAGATTAATATCAGAATTTACTCCACAAAGTTAGTTATTCAAAGAATACACCTTGTCTATAGTTACTGAACGTACTTGATTCAACTCAAAGTCATATCTTTATATATTTAACATTTACCATTAGCATGAACAATAAAAGAAATAACGAATTTTACTCTTTTTAATCAGATTGTTTACTTTTACTCTTATTGTAAGATTAAAGACCCTTAACAAACAGTAGAATTTAGAAGTGGGTTTATCATTCATCTCGCTCAAACACTCAGATTCTATTCCTTACCATCACAAACTGTATGCTGGTTGTAATCAATAAGAATATGACTGTATTCACTAATATTGGCATGCACTTTGAACGTTCTTTTGTATGTAACTCATCATAAAACAATAAACTGCACCAATAGAACATTTGTAGCCAAATAAGAATATCTTAACCAAGAAAATTATGATAAATTGTGAAATTGAATAATCCAGTTTGTTATTGCGAACTTGAAAGTATATATTATTGCTAATACATTGATAAAGACTGAGATGTTCGAAATATATATGAGGAGCCAAATGGTAGTCTCATATTTTTCCTAAATTTTTTTGGAGTGTTCAGCCATAGGAAGAAAAGGAAAAAAAAAGAGAGAGGAAAATGGTGAATCCATTCAACCGCATATGTTCTTAAATATTTGTGTAAATGTTTAATTTTTGAGCTAGCTTGAGAAAAAAATTGTAATTGTTTCTCTTCCCAGCTTAATTCCTTAAGACTTAGCTTTTGCATTCCATAAAGACAAACCAAGACCAATTACACATTCATACAAAATAGAAAGTCAAGGTGACCTCAGAATAGAGAGAGAGAGAGAGAGCGAGAGATTGAGAAAAGTATCTCTACTTCCAGTTTTATAAAGTCTATCGGTAATGTGCCTTTGTGCGTTTTCTTAAATTTTGCCATGCTTCAATTACATGCAAACAAGCCACGAGCGTAACAATATCATCAGTGGACCAGTCCATTATTGACCATTAAACGAGTTTGCCAGCCACTGGGCACTGAAAATCTGATATGAATTTGGTACAATCTATTCGTATCAGGATTTAGATAGTGAACTCAGTAAACAACAAAGATACAAAAAGCAGAGAGTGGTAACAATATCAACTTCTCCACACAGCCAACAATGAAACCAAGACTTCCCTTTTCCGTAATTATGATTTGATGAAGCAATATGGACCTGAACTTAAAGCTTTCTTTTGATCACTTACAAATAAAATATCCCCGATACTCTGTCTCAACCTGGTTGGTTAACCACTAATCGTATTGATGACCAAAGGAAAATATAGATAACATCCAATTCCATGAAAATCAAAGGAAAACGTTTCATCGAAAATAATTAATTAAAAATTACAGCTTTTGAGAAAATGTCAACTAAACAGAAATAGAAAGAATACCTGAACAGTATGGGATTGGATGCTGAGAACACGACCAGTTTCAGACGGAAGAGCAAGGGACAGGATCGGAGGCACCATTGTCAACTTTCTGGAACTCATTGACCCAATCCAATGATGAAAAGTCAAAGCCAAATAAACTAAATATAAAATGATGTTTAAGAAAAGAGATCTGACCGGAAAATCACACAACGAGGAGAGCTGGCAACTACGAGAGGATTGTAGCACATAAAAATGCGACTCTTCGAAAGAAAGCAGAGTTTTGAACTTTGAAGCCATTTTATGGTTACACCGCATATATATGAACTAGCAGAAATAGATTCCGCAAATGCGCAGTCGTAGTATCTAATTAATTTAAAATTAAGAGTATTCTATAAATGAATATATTAATATTTAAGGAAAGATGAAATTGTAGGATTGAAGTTAAAATTTTGTAAAAGAAAAGAAAAATATACTAATTGAATTATTTTAATGAATTAATAAAATAACTAAGTTTAAATAAGAAATTGTAAATTTTAAAATCCTTGAAATGTATAGTAAAAATGAATAAAAATTAAATGGTTGAATGAATTAAAAGATCAATGGATGAAATATGTGAGCAAAATTGTGAAATTTATACGGTAGAAAAGATAAAATAATTTGATAAAGTTATAGGAAAAGTTTTAAATAAAAGTTTTATAATATTTTAGTACATAATTTAAAAATAAACTTATAATTTTAAAAATGTATATAAGTAATATGATATTTTATGATTAGTTAAATATTTGTAAATAAATATTGTTAATTTTAAAATTTGTGTGAAAATTGTTAATGTTGATAAATTGTTTGGGAGAAAATAAGCAAAAATCATAATATTTGAAATGACTTATCAAAATAAAATTTGTAAATGTATATAAGTTCCAGGTGTTATAATATTTTAGTACATAACTTAAAAATAAAGTTATAATTTTAAAAATGTATACAAAGATTGTAACATCTCATCTCCTTATTAAGGGTTAGTACCCAAATTTTCAGTATTTGTGAACTCAAAGAGAGGTTAAGAAATGCATTTTCTTGCTCATGCATCATGCTAGCATATAAGGCCATAGATACGAAATGCTTTAGCATAAAAAGTGGTACATGCATTCATTGACAACTTCTGGGTATAATGATATTAAATGTAATTTTATTCAAAATGAGGAGTAGAAGGAGTAGAAAGAGTGATCTTCGTATGAGTTGTAATAAGGAAAGAATTAGAAACAAGATTGGTAATGATCTGAAAAATATTCACTGAATATGCTTCAGTCATTTAGCCACAATGTTTTCTCTAGTAATCCAAACAAGATGATTCTTGATTTGGATTAAACTAGAAATATATGGCTACATTTTGTGTGAAGACATCGAATTTCAATTCTATGCCTAAGAGTCCCAAATATTGTCAATTCTGTGCCTAGAAAGTTGTAGATCTTTCTTTTATCTTTCTAACGGTATAAAGTTTGTAAAATTTAGACATCTGAGTCAAAAGTTATGTGTCTTATAAGTGGAGATGTTAGCACTCCAAAAAGATGACATTGTAAAAGCGATTTGAAAGAAAAGTGAGATGATTTAAAGAAGTTAGACGATAGAATTGGCCTTTGAGGTCTTCATAGAAGTTGTAGATCTTGAAGTCTTCTTTTCAATTGTTCAAAACAAAGTCAATTGGACATCTGTAGCAAAAGTTATAGCATTCGAATCGAGATATGTATGACGCTTGAGAAAATGCATTTAAAAAGACAGATTTAAAAAGTAGACGAAAGAAAAGTAAGATGATACAGAAGTTAGACGATAGAATTGGCCTTTGAAGTCTTCATAGAAGTTGTAGATCTTGAAGTCTTCTTTTCAATGGTTCAAAAACGAAGTCAATTGGACATCTGTAGCAAAAGTTATAGCATTCGTACTGAGATATGTACAGACGCAGAAAAACAGACGCAGAAAGATAGACGCAAAAAGCAGACGAAAGAAAAGTGAGATGATACAGAAGTTAGATGATAGAATTGGCCTTTGAGGTCTTCATAGAAGTTGTAGATCTTGAAGTATTCATTTCAATGGTTCAAAAACAAAGTCAATTGGACATCTATAGCAAAAGTTATAGCATTCGCACTGAGATATGTACAGACGCAGAAAAACAGACCCAAAAAGACAGACTCAGAAAAGTAGACGAAAGCAAAATGAGATGATTTAAAGAAGCTAGACGATAGAATTTGCCTTTGAAGTCTTCATAGAAGTTGTAGATCTTGAAGTCTTCTTTTCAATGGTTCAAAAACAAAGTCAATTGGACATCTGTAGCAAAAGTTATAGCATTCGAATTGAGATATGTATGCACCTTGAAAAATGCATTTAAAAAGCGGATGAAAGAAAAGTGAGTTCATATAGAAGATAGACGATAGAATTGGCCTTTGAGGTCTTCATAGAAGTTGTAGATCTTGAAGTATTCTTTTCAATGGTTCAAAAACGAAGTCAACTGGACATCTTTAGCAAAAGTTATAGCATTCGTGACCGAGATATGTCTGAGCCTTGAAAAACAGACGCAAAAAGACAGACTCAAAAAGCAGACGAAAGAAAAGTGAGATGATACAGAAGTTAGACGATAGAATTGACCTTTTAAGTCTTCACAGAAGTTGTAGATCTTGAAGTCTTCTTTTCAATGGTTCAAAAACGAAGTCAATTGGACATCTGTAGCAAAAGTTATAGCATTCGTGACCGAGATATGTATGAGCCTTGAAAAATGGCATAAAAAAAGATGACGTAAAAAGCGACGAAAGAAAAGTGAGATGATACAGAAGTTAGACGATAGAATTGGCCTTTGAGGTCTTCATAGAAGTTGTAGACCTTGAAGTCTTCTTTTCAATGGTTCAAAAACGAAGTCAATTGGGTATCTCAGAGAGCATTCAGACTGAGATATGTCTGACGCCTTGAAAAAGCATTTAAAAAAGATGACTCGGTAAAAGTAGACGAAAGCAAAATGAGATGATTTAAAGAAGCTAGACGATAGAATTTGCCTTTGAAGTCTTCATAGAAGTTGTAGATCTTGAAGTCTTCTTTTCAATGGTTCAGAAACAAAGTCAATTGGACATCTGTAGCAAAAGTTATAGCATTCGAATTGAGATATGTACAGACGCAGAAAAACAGACGCAAAAAGACAGACGCAAAAAGCAGATGAAAGAAAAGTGAGATCATATAGAAGATAGACGATAGAATTGGCCTTTGAGGTCTTCATAGAAGTTGTAGATCTTGAAGTATTCTTTTCAATGGTTCAAAAATGAAGTCAATTGGACATCTGTAGCAGAAGTTATAGCATTCACACTGAGATATGTATAGACGCAGAAAAATAGACGCAAAAAGACAGACGCAAAAAGCAGACGAAAAAAAAGTTAGATGATACAGAAGTTAGACGATAGAATTGGCCTTTGAGGTCTTCATAGAAGTTGTAGATCTTGAAGTCTTCTTTTCAATGGTTTAAAAACGAAGTCAATTGGACATCTGTAGCAAAAGTTATAGCATTCAAACTGAGATATGTAAAGACGCAGAAAAACAGACGCAAAAAGATAGACGCAAAAAGCAGACGAAAGAAAAGTGAGATGATACAGAAGTTAGACGATAGAATTGGCCTTTGAGGTCTTCATAGAAGTTTTAGATCTTAAAGTCTTATTTTTAATGGTTTAAAAATGAAGGCAATTGGACATCTGTAGAAAAAGTTATAGCATTCGCAAAGAGATATGTACAGACGCAGAAAAACATACACAAAAAGACAGACGCAAAAAGCAGACGAAAGAAAAGTGATATGATACAGAAGTTAGACGATAGAATTGACCTTTGAGATCTTCATAGAAGTTGTAGATCTTGAAGTCTTCTTTTTAATGGTTCAAAAATGAAGTCAATTGGACATCTGTAGCAAAAGTTATAGCATTCGAACTGAGATATGTACAGATACAGAAAAACAGACGCAAAAAGACAGAGACAAGTTAGATGATACAGAAGTTAGACGATAGAATTGGACTTTGAGGTCTTCATAGAAGTTATAGATCTTGAAGTCTTCTTTTCAATGGTTCAAAAACGAAGTCAATTGGACATCTGTAGCAAAAGTTATAGCATTCGCACTGTGATATGTCTGACGCAGGAAAAAGCAGGATTTAAAAAATGACGCAAAAAGCAGACGAAAGAAAGTGAGATGATACAGAAGTTAGAGGATAGAATTGGTCTTTGTGGTCTTCATAGAAGTTGTAGATTTTGAAGTCTTCTTTTCAATGGTTCAAAAACGAAGTCAATTGGACATCTGTAGCAAAAGTTATAGCATTCGTACTGAGATATGTACAGACGCAAAAAGACCGACCTTGTAAAAGCGTAGCGAAAGAAAAGTGAGATGATCTGAAGTTAGACGATAGAATTGACCTTTGAGGTCTTCATAGAAGTTATAGATCTTGAAGTCTTCTTTTCAATGGTTAAAAAACAAAGTCAATTAGACATCTGTAGCAAAAGTTATAGAATTCAGACTGAGATATATCTGAGCCAGAAAAACAGAGCCGAAAAAGATGTACGCAAAAGCGAAAAAAAAGTGAGATGATACCGAAGTTAGACGATAGAATTAGCCTTTGACGTCTTCATAGAAGTTGTAGATCTTAAAGGCTTCTTTTCAATGGTTCAAAAACGAAGTCAATTGAACATCTGTAGCAAAAGTTATAGCATTCGTGACCTGAGATATGTACTGACGCTTGAAAAATGTATTTAAAAAAGATGCATTTAAAAAATGCAGGCGAAAGAAAAGTGAGATGATACAGAAGTTAGACGATAGAATTAGCCTTTGAAGTCTTCATAGAAGTTGTAGATCTTGAAGTCTTATTTTCAATGGTTCAAAAACAAAGTCAATTGGACATCTGTAGCAAAAGTTATAGCATTCGCATTGAGATATGTACAGAGGCAGAAAAACAGACGCAAAAAGCAGACAAAAGGAAGTGAGATGATACAGAAATTAGACGATAGAATTGGCCTTTGAAGTCTTCATAGAAGTTGTAGATCTTGAAGTCTTCTTTTCAATGGTTCAAAAAAGAAGTCAATTGGGCATCTGTAGCAAAAGGTATAGTATTCGCACTGAGATATGTACAGATGCAGAAAAAAGCACGCCAAAAAGACAGGACGCAAAAAGCGCATTTAAAGAAAAGTGAGATGATACAGAAGTTAGACGATAGAATTGGCCTTTGAGGTCTTCATAGAAGTTGTAGATCTTGAAGTCTTCTTTTCAATGGTTTAAAAATGAAGTCAATTGGACATCTGTAGCAAAAGTTATAGCATTTGCACTGAGATATGTACAGATGCAGAAAAACAGACGCAAAAAGACAGACGCAAAAAGCAGATGAAAGAAAAGTGAGATGATACAAAAGTTAGACGATAGAATTGGCCTTTGAGGTCTTCATAGAAGTTGTAGATCTTGAAGTCTTCTTTTCAATGGTTTAAAAACAAAGTCAATTGGACATCTGTAGCAAAAGTTATAGCATTCGCACTGACATATGTACAGACGCAGAAAAACAGACGCAAAAAGCAGACGAAAGAAAAGTGAGATGATACAGAAGTTAGACGATAGAATTGGCCTTTGAGGTCTTCATAGAAGTTATAGATCTTGAAGTCTTCTTTTCAATGGTTCAAAAACAAAGTCAATTGGACATCTATAGAAAAAGTTATAGCATTCGCACTGAGATATGTACAGACGCAGAAAAACAGACGCAAAAAGCAGACGAAAGAAAAGTGAGATGATACAGAAGTTAGACGATAGAATTGGCCTTTGAGGTCTTAATAGAAGTTGTAGATCTTGAAGTCTTCTTTTCAATGGTTCAAAAACAAAGTCAATTGGACATCTGTAGCAAAAGTTATAGCATTCGCACTGAGATATGTACAGACGCAGAAAAACAAACTCAAAAAGACAGTCGAAAGAAAAGCAGACGAGATAATATTTTTCCACTTCTTAAATATCATACCACCTCTAATTTTATACAATTGGAAACATTTTTCATGAAGAACTTAGTTATACTTTTAACTGCTCACTCATACTCTTACCACCCTAAAAGAAATAACACACAAAATAGGTAATATTTCTTTATGCTCCATCATTTGTTATTTCTCAGCACTTTTCTTTGTGAAAGTTGTGACTGACCATATTAGTTGATGTTTCAAAGTTAGCCCACACAGAGCCAATTATATGGACAATATTATTGAATCCTACATTTCTCCACAAGAAATGCATTATGCCCAAATAACGATATGAATGCATAGGATGAATGCATACATATTTCTCCATTTTCATATCGAAATGCATAAGGAAAAGAACGGAAGAAAAACATCCCCATCGATGTAACAAATATCCCTCTTAAAATGGCAACAATCAATATCTAATGTTATACATCTGGAAACATTTTTCACGAAGAATACAACTGTACAAAAAAGGTAATACAACTCTATACTCCATCATTTGTTATCTCTAAGCACTTCTCTTAAAGAATGTTGTGACTCAAGTTATTAGTTGATGTATCCTGCATTTCTCGACAAAACTACAAAATGTTAATTTCCTTCTTCTCCGACATGAGTCCTCTGCGCCTTCATTGAATAAGCACAGTCATCACCATATGTAAGAAGCAAATTTTGTTTTATTTGAACCACCAGACTCTTTGAAGGCAGTTTTAGCCTTCATAACGAGATATTCCAGTCATAATCCTGTGAATACGAAACACAAAGAAAAGCCATCAATTCTAAGTAAATGGTGGAAACAAAATACTAAAAATTTAAAAGATAAAATAGTAAGGTTAAATTTATCTTTTTCGGTAATTAAAAAATATTAAAGCAGGGGAAGTGGGCATGGATCAAAACTTACTTCTCACGATTTGGTCCACTGATTTTAAAAATAACCATTAAAATAGAAAAGAAGAAGAAAAAGGTTTTTATCAGATCTAAAGCAATAGGAATACGGAGTAGAGAAAATTAGGGATTTTGTAAATAAGCTGATAGAGAAGAGATCGAAAAAATGTAAGAAGAAGAGAGAGGAAGAGAATGGGTTGAGTGGTGAGAGAAGAGATCAGAAAATCAGAAGAAAAGAGAAGAGGAAGAGAATGGGTCGTTGATATAACCTGGGGGAGGCGAGCCGTTCCCGAGCGTGGAGCCGAGATGCCAAGATGCTGGAGGACGGAGTATCTCTGACAGATCTGATAGAGAAGAGATCAGAAAATCAGAAATTGAAGTAAGAGAATAGCTAAAAACTGAGGAATGAAGACCAGGAAGAGAGAATCAGAGAGCGAAAATGTACCGTGTGTGAAAATCCGAGCACGAAGATAGTAGATCTGGCAATAACAGCTGAAACACGGTCAAAACCCAGAAACTACAAGAGAAAGAAAGAACTAAATATCCTAGAAATCAGTCGTTAAACTCTCGAATCATTTTTTACACAAGCAACGGAGCGAGATTGAAGTAAGAGGAGCTAAAAACTGAGCAATCGAGACCAGGAAGGGAGAATCAGAGAGCGAAAATGTACCGTGTGAAGATTCGAGCACGGAGAGAGTAGATCTGGAGAGAATCACGCCTTGGCTTCGTAAATCTGTTTATGGTAAAAAAGGAGAACATTCGAGGGTGTCGAGAGAAGAGCTAAAAACTGATGAATGGAGACCAGGAAGAGAGAATCAGAGAGCGAAAGCGTATCGTGTGTGAAGATCCGAGGACGGAGAGAGTAGATCTGGCGATAACAACTGAAACACGATCAAAACCCAGAAACTACAAGAGAAAGAAAGAGCTTAAGCTCTCGAATCATTCTTTACACAAGCAACAGAGCCAGATTGAAGTAAGAGAAGAGCTAAAACCTGAGGAATCGAGACCAGGAAGGGAGAATCAGAGAGCGAAAACGTACCGTGTGAAGATCCAAGCATGGAGAGAGTAGATCTGGAGAGAATCACGCCTTGGCATCGTAAATCTGTTTCTGGTAAAAAAGGAGAACATTCGAGAGTGTCGATTCCGTGTGTGAGATGCCTATAAGAGAGACGAGAATAAATACAAACTGCGTCAGAAGATTGCGTGCATATCTAGACAAAATGACAAAGTATTTGGGTCAGAAGATTACATGTACATTTCAATAAACAGAAGAAAGAGAATGTAAGCCGTTAGATTAAATGGACGACTGGGATGGATTGCGTGGTCGTCCATCCGGTCGCTCTTAGTATATATACTTAATGAAAACTGAAGACAAAGTGAGGATGACGTGGAACTACCAAAGTCCCGCTACAATTCATGGGAGTGGAGGGTAATTTCATAATTGGGAAGAAGAGCGGGGTCGGCTTATTTTTTGAGGAAAAACGAGACATTCCATTTAACTTTCACACTACAATTTCGTTTGTAAGTCATTTATTTATTTATTTATTTTTGTTGAAAAGGAAACTATTTGGAAAAACTAGTTCGCGACAGATCCTTAAGGAAGAGACGGTGACACTCTATAGGTATGGTATCAAAATAAGTTACACCTACAGCGAAAGATGTAGCCTGAGTGACAAGCTAGTCAGTATTTTTATTACCCTCTCGATAAACATGTCGATAAACAATAGTCTAATTGCGGTGAAACAATTCGCGAATGCTCGCGACAATTGAGCATACCGCTTGCGTATGAAAATTCGAAGAAGAGAAGAGCTGGTGTACTGCGGTCGAATCTACCTTCAACTCTATGTGGCAGAAGCTCATGTGTCAGGCAAAGCCGCAAAGGAGAGCCCGATATAAACACCCCAGCAGTAGCCAATTTTTGGAGTGCACTAACCGAAGTTACGGGCAAAACAAGCAAGCTGAGGCCTCCTGCCCAGGGAGAGGAAACTTATGTGCATCAGAACTTATGCCTTACACACGGTGTTGTACTGTATGTGCGTGGGCCCGCATTTAGGTTATCCTTTGTCAAAAAATTTGACTATAATTATTTTCAAAGGGCCGTATTGATGAAGGGCTTTGATTTTATAGTCAAAGCACGCGAACGCAGTCTAATATTTAATTACTTCCACACTTATTTTTATATATTTTTTACAATTTGATTGAATACAAATCTTCAAATTATTGTGTCCAGGACTTTGTTAATTGACTTTTGAATCAACAATGGACAACAAGAAAACATTATTTTCAAAATGATATAATATTTTGTTAATCATTCCAATTATCTGAACATAATTTTGTGTCAAACTGAAATATAATTTCTTCAAATAAAAATACATAGTAAAGAAGTTACACTTTAACCTCATATTTTTTAAAAAATTTCACAATTTTCAGATAAATTACGTTATAAAAAATAAGTTCAAAGTTTTTAAGTGTGTTAAAATATGAATATGATTTTATTCAAAATTTAGTTAAGATAAGAAAATCATTCCAGGCTCACATGCCAAAGAACATATTATTGGCATCGCCAGTTGCACGTTACGGTTATGTAACCGTATCATCTGTACAACCAAATAAAATTAAAAGTTAATGTGACATACAAATTGTCATAAGTTCATAATATTCCATAAATGTATAACTTACTCGAGTCATAAAGCATTATAAGAACATAAGCTTATGTCTTTCTTCAAGATTAACAATCTCTTTGATTCAAGTCGATTTTTTGTGCTCTCTATTTAAAAAAGTAAATAGAGATAAAGAAATATAGTTTGAATCACATCATTAAAATATGAAATTTTGATTCAAAAGCATGAAATTTTGATTCAAAAGTAATATACTACTACATATATATGTCAACTTCCTCGCAGTTGTTCAAAACATACTAATTGGCAGTTTTGAATTCATCTTTAGTTAACTCGACATATTTTCTGACACCAAGTAACCTAACTTTTTGGGAGAAAATTGACAACCACCGTCTTGATCAAAATCAAAGTTACGTTTTGGTTTTTTAAATCTTATCTCGATGTCATTTAAGTACGTTAAACAAAATGTCAAGCATTAATTCGCTATATAAACCTCTACAATAGATCCTTTAGGCGTTGAGCTCTATTACGTACATAACACTTAAGACAGAATAAAAACTTAAACAAAATATAAATCATTAACAATTGTTACTAATTATTAACTTTTTTAAAAAGAAGAAGTTAATATAAATTACCTTTCAATGGGGAACATCTATCGAAATTAAACCGGCCCAAAAAGTTTTATTTCGTATAGTAAGTGAATTGCTAAATGCATCATAACATCAAAAAACGATGGGGGAATACTAGTTCAAGTTTACATATAATCAAAGCTACCGCTTTTTTTTTTTTCATTTTGTTAAGCTCTTTAACTTTAGGTATCTTACAACATAATTGTTTAAAAAACTCACCCAATTATCCTAAAGTTACACATCCTTCTGTAAACATCCTTGTATTCCAACATGAAGTAATCATTATAGAAGTACATAACAATCATGGCTTTCAACCTTGATACTTTTCCCTCTTTAACATTCACACAACGAACTATATTAGATGCATACCCATTAGGAAATTTGACTTATTTAAGAAATTTACAAAAAGCTTGCTTCTCGATCTTTTGCCTTGTTGTAACAACCAAGTGGAATAATGTATGACCTATCATCTATTCTTTCCAAATGCAAATCGTTTCTTATATTATGTCTGCCAAGTCTAATCTAACTTTAATTATGTCTTTCGATCTCCCATCAATTCGCATCACAGTTCCTAAAATATGCTCACAAATATTTATGTATCACATCAAGATTATGCCTCAATAATAATTTCTTTCCATATGGAAAAATGAAAAATATGCTTTTTTTTATACCAATTGAGCTCAACAACATTTCTCTTTTACTTTCTATCACTTGAGTGCTTGTCAGGTGTAATATCACTCAAATGTGATAGTTGCATAACCACATCATCACTAGACAACTACAAAGGAGCTTCATCTAATTCTACTTTGCCATTAAACAATTTACTTCATTGCCATCCATGCCTATGTTCCAAGTAAAGACGATATGTCATATAATGTATTTTACTCCGTAGCCTTATTGAATAAGTTTGATGGTTACACGCAAGCTAGACCATATATCCTTTAGTTGTTGGACCCCAATTTTTAAGTGAAATTTAGAAATAATAATTGAAAAAAATGAGTATTTTGGTGTTTATGTTCTGGTATCGATGTAATTTATACTTAAAGGGAAGTGATGAAGAAAGAATTGTTTGATTTTGATAAATTTGGAATCTGAATAAATTTGGGATTTGAATAAATTTGTATGAGTCATAAAAAGTTAGAGTGAATGAGAGAAATGAAATAGAAGTTGGAAATCAAGAAATAAAGAGTAAAAGTGTGAAAATTTGGAGAATTAAGAAAGTTGACTTTTGAATATAGAAAGTTTAACTTGAGAGTTGACTTTTTGATTTAGGCAGAATTTGAGAAAATGATCTTCAGGAAACTTGTAACTCCTGTTGAAAGCTTTATGTCGCCATAAAGTTTGATATTTTTCGATATCGGGAGTAAAAGTTATAGTCAGTCAAAGTTAAGGTTATTTTATGTTGACTTTGAAAATGTTCTTAAGTGTGGAAATTATACATGCTGTGCTTTGAAATAAATCGCCGGATTGATGTGGTCTGAATTGGAGTAAATGGTCTACATGAAAGTTGTAGCTTATATTCCCAGCTTTTTACCGCCATAAAGTATGCAATTTTTCGATATCGGGGCTAAGAGTTGTGATCAACGGAAATTTGGAAGTTGTTTAGGAAGAGATGATTAGGACAGAAACTTTAAGTGGATTTTTGACTCCCTTAGAGGACAAATTGATTTTTCTGTCCTTCATGAAAGTTGTATATCTTCCTTTGAGCTATCTTTTTATACCAAATTTACCAAATTTGGAGTTCGGGATCAAGAGATATGATTTGTGAAAAATTCGGATATATATATGTGTTTATACATATATACATGTCTCTATTCTTATTTCTTATTATGTCCCTATTTCAATCTTTTGTTTATATCTTTTCCGTTCGAAATTCGATTGGCATGATTTTTGAAGCGTTGGATTTCTAAGACAATTATCTACATTCTCAAGAGATATTTGTATTTTTATGAGATTAAATTAAGGATGATTAATTTAATCAAAGTGAGTTAGATAATTTTCTAAATATGGTTCAGTCTTTTGCGAAATTCGGGATCTGTGAAGATCTGATTGAAGTGATTCTTGAGGTAAAATAAAATTGAGTCATGGGGCTACAAATCATATGAAGAAATGAAATTTCAATTTAGCCCCTAAGACTTTCAATTTCTGACTTGAAATTAGAAAGCTTTTGAGTTTTGGATTTTTAGTGAAGTTTTGGTTTAGATGCCTTGGAATTGGTATGAGTTTGTTGATTCTAAGCTCAATTTTAGAGATTACATGTTGTAATTGATTCAATTTTGGATGATAAATTAATTAGGGTTTATGCCCAACTTTTGTGATTTAGGGATTTTAGAAATTTTTAGTTTGGATTCATGGAAAATAGAATGGGTTTGTGTTTTATAAATACAATTTTGAGGATTATGTTATTTATGAGGTTGAATTTAGATGAATTGGTATAGGTAATTTTAAGTTGGAAGAAAGAAAGAAGCTATGGGAAAATTGACGATTTGGACAAGCTTTTAGCATCAATTCGAGGTGGGTAGCATGTTTATTTTTTGAATTATAAGTTAATTATGAATTTTCAAAAATTTAAGAAGTGAAATTACAAAATTATTGTTTATGTTTTTGACAAATAAAGAAGGGAAGTATTTGAATTGTATTTGTTTTGAATGTTTTGGAAGAATGGTTACAAGTTTTAAATGATCTTGATAAATTAAGAAAATTTTGAATTTATGAAAATTGTTATAAAAATTAGATTTATTGTTTATAATGATTTTTAATAAATTGTTAAAATTTCTGAAATTCCTTATGCTTGAAGGATTTTATTAATTATGAAATTGAAACATTTGTTACATCCATTATTTATGAATGATTTTGATGATTTATCGAAGTATTGCATACTTTGTTATGAATTATTATGAATCAAATGTGATTTTTGGATTGTTATGAAATTGATTTGTGAATTGTGATGTGTTATATGATACGTGTAATTGTGATAATTAATGTGTCTAGTACGTCACGATATAAAAAGAAAAAAATTAAGTTTTTGAAACGTGCCTTCGCGCAATTCGAATTTTCAAGTGTGAATTATGTGATATGTGGGTTTGGTTAGGTCCCTTAAGTTAGAGTCAATGCACTGTCTCGTTTTTAAAAGGCTTCTCTCGCCTGCTCGCTAGTGACACTGGAGTTTTGATTTTGGACTCCCATAAGTCACGGCTACAATGGACCGCAATGCGAGAAAGTGTAGTAAGTTCTGTTCACGGCTACACAGGATCGCTATGCGGGAATGTGCAGTACGTTCCATTTTGGACCAACCCAAACCGTTTGATATGTTTTATTTTTTATTTGTGTTTATAAGTGATGCATTTCATGTCTTTGAAATTGTTGTATGCATTATGAAAAATTTGAGAAAATTGAGAAATAAAAAAATAAGTTTTCACCCTTGAAACGTTAGAACTTGTTTATGATTGATTTTGAAGAGTTGAAAAGTTTGAAAATGAGTTTTTGATAAATTTTCGAATGTGAATTTTTTATAAAAGGGCAAACGGCTTGAAAATGAATTTTTTCCTTATTTTTCGAATTATAATTATATTATCCACGAGCTATCTAGCTCACCCCCTTTCATCCCCATCTCCAGGTTTCGAGCAGGAGATCGAATGAAAGAAAGTCAAGCCATCTGTTCATTTTTGCTTATTTTGTAAATTATGTATTTTGGATTTTTGGAATGGTTTGTAAATGGCTTGGAATGCCATTCAAGTTTGTAGTGTATCTATTTCGGAAAGTAAATGATATGAATTCTTGGGGGTTATGTATGAAATTATGTATTGAATTAAATTATGGATGTGATTGTGTATGATTATGGAAATGATTTGTGAATGAATATAAATGTGATTGATTTTTTGGTTTGGATTGAATTAGGAATTTGAATATGTAATTGAGATATTGAATGTGATTGGGAATTGCCTGGTGACCTTGTATAAAGACTTGAATTATGATATTATGTATAATGATTATGATTTGTATATTGAGTTGAGAAATTAATAGGAATTGGATTTGTATAATGTGTTTTGGATATGGATATGTAGATATATGATTGCGTTTGTTGTGTTGGATTCCGGATGAGGAGTCCGATGATACTGGCTATTATGTGATAATATAGAAGTGTATTTTGAACAGTTTGCAGGTTTGGGTTAGTTAGAATGCAGCCGTTATGCTGCCGAAATTTTGTCAAATACAGAATGTGTGTATGATGTGTGATTATGTTGACATGTGGGAGTATTTATGACAAAGGAAAAGAAATAAGATTTTGTTTAAATTGATTCTTATGATTCGTGATTGACGAATAGAAAATTGAGGTTATGGAATTTGTGAATTCCAAATTGAAGAAGTCTTTACTTTGGATAAGATTGAATAATGATGAAAAGAATGAAAAAGAAAAGAAAGAAAAAAAAATTTATACTGGAATTTCAGATAGGTTAAGTCTAAGGTTTCCAACGCGATGTTTTTTTTCTAAAGAGTATTGTTTTCGGATGTCGGATATGCTTTCGTTGTCTCTGTATTTGATTTGCTTCGATTCGATTGTTTTTGCTTTCGTTCCGATTTGATATGTATTCGATTCCACTTTGTTAAGTGCTGTTCCGCTTCCGATTCGATTTGTTTTATTTGATTTCGATTCGATTCGCAATTTAACTCCGTTTTCGATTTTGTTTCTGCATTTTTGTTATTCGTTTTGCTTTTATTTTCGCTTCCCTCCAATTCATCCTTCGTTATGTTTTTCGGTCTTTCCGGTTGGGATCCGGTCTCCGGATCGGGTCCCAACATTAGTGCTCCATCAAGACAAATTGTCATAAGCTGAAAAATCATCTATAGTCCATAAAATATCTGCATGTATTATAAATGTTTCACCTTGAACAACATCAAAAGTTTCTAATCTAACCTCCTATAGATTGTTTAAGTCATCACTTAATGGTTGAATGTGTCAATCGATATCCCTACCAAGAGAAGTAAGTCCTGGAATAAGCAAAGACATTAACATTCATTCAACCCATTATCTTCAATCTTTTTTTTTTTTTGCTTCAAATAATTTTCAATCATCTTACATAATAAATTGATATATTTTTTTTAAAATGCAAAATTATTAGTAAGATGTTCTTTTATTCTAAAAATTTTATCCTCCTTTAAATATTCTATAAAAAAACAATAAAGTTATTTTGAATATTTGTATCATATGTTTGAAAAAAGTAATTCCATATAAAATTGACCTTATTGTGGGTGAAGGCTATTAAGTTCTTTGATATATTGTAGGAAAATCCCGGGAGGTACATCACATGTACAGGCAGCGGAAAACAAAATTTTTGTTCCCGGGACTTTCCAAACCCGAGATCCGTATCCGTATGAAGACATAAACCTAAATAGCCAAAAGAGACTATCTCTAAAGGTGATCCACGAGAGATCGAAAACCTAACCGAGTCAAACCCTTTGACGGGAATAGCTAGAAACAGAATAAGAGCTGCTAGACCTACCTACGTCTCCGGAGAGCTTGGATTGACGTTGAAAGAAATGAAACTTGCTTGAAGAAGATGAAGAATCGATGATGTGATGAGATGAGAAGGAAAACCATTTTCCTTCTTCCTTTCTTAAAGTCACGATGATCATCTCTCTTCCTCTTCATATATTAGTCTTTTTAGTCTTTAAGAAGACTTAACAAACTAAAGGTGGAGAGAGCTCCACGTTTTTCTATAAAGTAAAACTTAAAGATGAAGCTTCCTTTCCTCCACTTCCACGTTTCATCATATATTTATATATATATATATATTAATTAATCAATTAATTAATCAATTAATATATAGTTGCTAAGGTCCAGTCCAACTGGGAATTAGGCCCTAACCTCATCGCCCCGATCTTTGAAACAAATTCAAAACCTTTCTTAGCAATATCGATGTCGCGATCTCATCGGGACATATCCCAATCCCATTGGGATCCATTTAATCTAATGCTCTCCATAATTGGAACTCGTCCAATACTATTTTCTGATTCTCCGAGACACTCTTAAGCGTGTGACCCTTTAGGTTCCGGTTATGTTGGCTACTTAGATTAACAATTAATCTGAGCAAGTCATGAGCGGTATCTAGCAACACATCATGACCCCTAATTGATTGGAAAGTAATCGGTTTGATGTATTCATCACGAACCGGATCACAAACCCTTCCATGACAATTACTGGTGCAATTCGTCCTTTCACCATCCTATACCCCACTTGGTTATGAGTATGGTCAAAGTGTCAACTCTCACTAGATCGAGTCTAGCCCAGTGATAACAGATCTCGCCCTAGGACTCATTACTCTATATGTCCATGAAGACACTCTTCATGACATATTCACTCGCCGAGATTTACAAGTAATGATCCGACGACAAGAGGCCGTGGGTATCTCCTCTGCTAATCCGAAGTGGTGAATCCTTTATTGGCTACTCAATTATCTTGAATACCTCAAGTTGTACTCAAGCACCACCCTATGAGTTACCTCGGAAGGCAACAAGGAATGGAGTCAGTACGTAATCAAGTATCAAGATATCCTTGAGTACCTCAAGTCTAAGGATACTTGCACCATTCTATGATGAGATTATCAACGACACTAGATAAGATATCCATGTGATGATCTCATGGCAGTCATCCAATGAACTTACTACCACTAGTAAGCATCCACATGTCAACTCTAAATATCTCATATTTACAGTTTCGAGATCCACCGCTTGATCCAATCAAGGAATATGACATGTGCTAGTCTATCCGGATTAATGATGTCGATCTCATTAATCCTATGACTAGGAGAATTTAGATCTTGACATAATTGCACATGATAGGAATCTCGGGAGTATGATCACATCATAATTTCCTTCATGCTATGTCATATATCATGGACTTCATTAATCGATTAAAGATCCAATCAATTCATAAACAATGTTCATGAACATCAAATTAATGAATTATGCCTTTTCTTTATTTATTCATTCGATGCGCATACGATTTGTGAATAAAACGCGCTAAAGGGATTGCCTTTAGGCACAAATAAACAAGATCATAGCCTTGAATAAGTCGACTTATCCAATGTACAAGTCGATTTATCGGCACTTTTCAAGAACAAGTCGACTTATCAAGTAGTACAAGTCGACTTGTACTTCTAAATCTCCCACTTGACCTAAAGCCAATCGCCTTAGTATCTAATACCATAAGCGTCCATGAGAATCACAATTCTCACCGTGACAATGGCTTTGTCAACGAACAAACAACACTTTGCTCGTGGAATTCTCTCTATCGGGATATCATCTCGACTAATGATCTCCGAATCGGTGAGTACATGTTCGGATCGTCGATGAGACCTTGGTTCCTTTGCTGCGATAGCCCCGTTGTATCACAATACAATCCTATGGGCCCATCACGTTTAGGGACCGATCAAGTTCGATAATGAACTTCGATCTAAACCGCTTCCTTTGCACATCTCATCGGCGATGTACTCGCCTCGGTTGTTGAATCGGCGCATCCTCTCTTGTTTGGAACTTTTCCAATCGACCGCCACGCTATTCAGTGTGAATGTATATAACCTGATTATGATACAGAATCATCCTTATCAGATTAAATACTAGCATCTGAATGCCCGCTCACATGGAGATTTCCATCTCCAAACATCAAGAAAACATCCTTAGTGTTTTACAAGTACTTGAGGATATTCTTGACAGCCACCCAGTGACCCTCACCAGGATCCGATTAGTATCTGCTCGTAACACTTAGAGCATTCGATACATCGGGCTACGTACATAGCATCGTTCCATGCTAAACCTCTTTAGCATCTCATCTATGTACGATGCTTGTGAAAGACCAAGCAACCTTTGATCTATCTCTATAAATCTATATCCCAAGGATATAAGTTGCTTTACCAAGGTCTTTCATCGCAAATTGTTTGGACAACCAAATTTTAACTGATTGCAGCATAGAGACATCGTTTAGAAGTAATGATATGTCATCTACATACAACACAAGGAATACGATTGCAGTCCCATTAACCTTCTTGTACACACATTGTTCATCCGGATTTTGAGAGAAACCAAACTCTTTGATTGACTCATCAAATCGGATATTCCAACTCCTGGATGCTTGCTTCAATCCAAACATGGATTTCTGAAGCTTGCATACCTTTTCGCCATCGATGGAAGTGAAGCCCTCAGGTTGTGTCATACACATCCTCGGGTAGATTTCCATTCAGGAAAGCTGTCTTCACATCCACTTGCCATATCTCATAATCATAATGAGCGGCAATGGCTAGGAGTATCCTAATGGATTTAAGCATTGCTACGGGGCTGAAGGTTTCGTCATAGTCAACTCCTTGTCTTTGACGAAATCCTTTAACCAGAAGCATTACTTTATAGGTAATCAAATTACCATCCATGTTGGTTTTCATCTTGAAAACCCCTTTGCACCCTGTGGGTTTTATCCCTTCAGGTGTAACAACCAAAGTCCATACTTGGTTTATGTACATGGAATCCATTTCGGCTTTCATGGCACAAAGCCATTTTTTAGACTCTGAACTTTTCAGAACCTCTTCATAGGTAGTAGGCTCATCATCTCGTATGAGTAATACGTCATTCTGTTCCCTTACGAGAAATTCATATCTCTCGGGAACAGTGCGTATCCTACTTAACCTCTGAAATAAATGTGTGTATAGAAGGTTGAATCTGTTACCTCATCTACATGAGTTCTGATTTCAAGTTGAGCGATTGATCTGTGTTTGTTCGAGCATTTTGAACTTCTCCAAGTTCAACTTTGCTCCCACTGTCTTATTGTAAAAGAAACTATTTCTTTAAGAAAACAACAAACTTTGAAACAAACAACGTTTGTTCCTCAGCAAGGTAGAATTGATATTCCACGAACAAACACTTGTTAGCTTTGCATCAAGCTAATCTGACTGTGTCCGCTTCACGTAAGCAGGACAATCCCAAACTTTCAGCTAAGAAAGATAGGGTTTTCAGTTAGTCCATATCTCCATATGGAGTAACCACAACTGTCTTTGATGGAACTCTGTTTAGCAAGTAAGCAAATTGTCTCAAGCGATATTCCCAAAAGCGTGCAAAACCTATCATCAATCGCACCATATCTAACAAGGTTCGATTTCTCCTTTCAACCACATCATTGTCTTTGCGGCGTAAGGTGGAGTGTCTTGAGATAAAATCTCATGATCTCGAGATAATCCAAAACTGTTGGTGTAAGCATTTTCAACCACGATCAGATCGTAATGTATTCATACTTTTACCAAGTTAGTTTTCTACTTCATTTCTGAATTATTTGAACTATTCAAATGCTTGATTTGTATCTCATTAGATCTGAGACACTTATATCGTGAATAATCAGCGATAAAAGTAATGAAGTAAAACAACCACTTCGCATGGATGGACATCGGACCACATACATCCGAATGTATCAGGTCTAATATTCCATTCACTTGTTCACCCTTTCCTTTAAAGGATAACTTAGTCATCTTGCCTAATAAACAAGATTCGCATGTGTCATATGATTCATAATCAAATGACCCTAAACATCCACTCTTATGGAGCTTAGCGATGCGTGTCTCATTTATATGGCCAAGCCGACAATGCCATAAGTAAGTTGATTTTAAATTATCTCAATTATGTCTTTTTCGTCATTGACATTCATAATCGGATATGATATATCTCATATGTCAATTCCATTGCATAATGTACCGATACCATAGAGCTTTCCATTCGAACTAATATAACAACCATCGCTACTAAAAGTCCAATGGAAACCAGCTCTAATTAAACATAAAACATACAATATGTTCTTTGTTTAAAACAGTACAAAATGACAATCATCAATTTGAATATAAGCCCCAAGAGGGAGTAACAAGACATAAGTGCCTACGGCAAATGTAGCAACTCTTGCTTCATTACCTGCACGAAGGTCTAGTTCTCCTTTATGAGCTTTCATCGTCCCCGAGGCCCCGCATATCATTTCATATGTATGAGCCACATCCGTATCAAATACCGATATGTTTGGATCAGAATAGTATTAACCTCAATGACAAACATACTTGAAGGAGTAGAGGCATCCGATGCCTTCTTACGCTTCAAGGACTCAGAATAGATTTTACGGTTTAGCTTAAGTGGCTAGACTTGCCCTGATGAAAGCAAAATCCTTTTGGGAAGATTACTTTGGTTTTCTTCTTGATGGCACTTCCCTTTGGTTTCTTGGCCTTTTTCTTCTTTGAACTAGAAGAAGAAGCATCCACCATTAGCACTTGCTATCTATCTTGATAGCTGCTTTCATTTGTCGTGAGCAGATTGATCATTCAGAATTGTTGTGGATATTTGGTTTATCCGATAGTTTAACACTAACCGTGAACAACCATCGACAATCCAACCGAATTAAGTCTCTACTTAACTCATAATCCATTACAAATCCTAAGACAGCCAATCTCTCAATATAGCCATTCATCTTGTGGTATCTTTGCCAGATTATCCTTGGAGCCATCTCCGTGATGAAGAGAAGCCTCGAGGTCTTGAACCTTTCGGACCGAGCTTACTCATCAAACAGCTCCCTAAGATGAGATATTATAACGTGAGCATCCATGGACTCGAAGTGCTGCCGCGACTCTGGTGACATCGGCAAGCGACCATGTCACCGTCCATTAGATGCTTACGATATGCTTCGATCCTTATCGAAGCATTGACAGCGAGTGCATCTGGAAGTGGAACATCTAGGACGTATCCGGTTCCTCGGATCGAGAACAATTCTCGATTCCTTAGCCAATCAAGAAAATTCAGTCCGAATAGAGGCGTAAATTACCATTGAATGACTTCTTCAATCAACCTAAACGCGATAGAGAGAAGGAATAATAGGATAGAATTACTGCATGATCATAAGGACTTGCATGACATGCATATGGCTCCCACTAGTTTCCTAGAATCCATAACCCTCTTTACTTAATCCGGAGAAACAATGTGACATAATGTCTAGTGGGTCGATATCCGACATTGCTAAGAGTGACCTTGGGTTTGCCCAACAAGCCACAACTTAGGTCAATCGGTAGGTATCGGTCATACCAATTGCATCATCGATAACCGACATTAAGAATGACCTTGAGGTTAGCTCAACAAGCCACCTTATGTCTCGGGAGGTATCAGATATACCAATTACATCTTAGACACAAATATCGATCGGTCTTTATCAACTTGTTGATGTGCACTTCATTGGGTATCAACTCTTTGATGCGATACATCTAATGTATGCTACCCAACTTCGCCTCTGTCACGTTGACCTTGAGGTTAGCTCAACAAATCAACGCTTCTAGGAAAACCGACCCATTAATCCGAAAATCTTATTTTCATGGTTTGAACATATTCGTATAGAGTGAGCTTGAGGTTAGCTCAACAACCCACCCCTATAAGAACTCGGTTCTTACCATATTAATGGAAGGCGTTAGTTTTCATATACCGAGGAGGATTTCGGTCTCTAGACTCCAAGCTTAAGGATTATAGTCGCCAGACTATATGGAATGATTTAGGTTTCATCAATCGTATTGAATCAATCCTTATAATCATCCATCATCCAACTCGAAGCATGCCACAAGTCGACTTTCATCAAATGCAAGTCGACTTATGCTTCTGCCCACACAAGTCGACTTGTATGACACAAGTCCACTTATTTCACTCGCCCATGAACAAGTGGACTTATAAGGTACTACAAGTGGGCTTATCTTTGAGATCTGAACAAGTCGACTTATTACATCCACAAGTCGACTTATCAAAACTCTTGAACAAATGGACTTATACCTTATACAAGTCGACTTATTAGGAATTTTGCTAAAATCTCTAATCGGCTAATTCCTCAATCAGTACAATTCCAATTCACAACACCTACATACCTAAGGTAATATCTGATAAATTTGATGTATCAATGAACAATTCATTGATTTATGAATGCCTTAAATAGACAAACTATATGAAAAACTTGAAATGAGTCAAAACTCATTAATTTCCAAACAATTTAGGAACACCCAAATTATCATCCTAAGCATCTCTAGCTAGCATATACATTATCAAATTTACTTCAGCACATGCCATAAAAATATGACGGTCAAAACAAACAAGATAATGCAATATACTAACGAGACGCTAATGTGACCAACTCGGCATTCAAAAATTCTTGGAAAAGAAAATTCAAGCAATTCAGTTTGGAAATAATACTACATCAAGATAACACATTTTTAATCACATTAAAAATGATGCAAGGCATTGGAACTGAAAAAGCACACTCAATCAAGCCAAGCAAAACAGTCTCAACAATTTTCACCAAAACTGTCCAGTTCTGTACATTGCTTGAAATGATCAATGAAACAATTTCAATAAATTATGAGAAAATTATATAAGTTACTACATGTTCAGAACATGCTACATGAATATTTTCAGGATTTTAGGCCATCAAAAACTCAGTCAACCTAAATAACAAAACCGATTCAAAATCTGTGTTCATCAGCACAGCAATTCCCAACAGCATAGAATAAAATCGTGAATAAATATCCAATCACCTTGAAATCCAATTTCCATGCTCACAGACATTCACCAACATCTTAGAGACATGTAGGTGAAGGAAAATCCAGAAAACCATTTTTCTAGAATTTATTCTCGATTTTATACAACTGCCTGTTCCAGAATCGTTTCACAAAACAGCATCTGTAACCTAAGGGAATTAATTAGCAAAACTATATCAAATCAAATCAATAAATTCTGAAAATTCATAGACATATTCTCTAACATGTTATGAACATTTATGGGCAGAAAAATTTCGAAAAATGCATCTCTATACAGAAACGAAATTTGGACAGTACACATGCATCAACATCAACAACACTTAGGGTTTCTGATCTAGCTTAGGTTTTAGTTTCATACGGGATACCAGACGCTCTGATACCACTGTAGGAAAATCCCGGGAGGTACATTACATGTACAGGCAGCGGAAAACAAAATTTTTGTTCCCGAGACTTTCCCGAAACCCAGGATCCAGGTATCCGTATGAAGACATAAACCTAAATAGCCAAAAGAGACTATCTCTAAAGGTGATCCACGCAGAGATCAGAAAACCTAACCGAGTCAAACCCCTTTGACCCGGGAATAGTTAGAACAGAATAAGAGCTGCTAGACCCTACCTCTGTCCTGGAGAGCTTGGATTGACGTTGAAAGAAATGAAACTTGCTTGAAGAAGATGAAGAATCGATGATGTGATGAGATGAGAAGGAAAACCATTTTCCTTCTTCCTTTCTTACAGTCACGATGATCATCTCTCTTCCTCTTCATATATTAGTCTTTTTAGTCTTTAAGAAGACTTAACAAACTAAAGGTGGAGAGAGCTCCACGTTTTTCTTCTTTATATATATATATATATATATAAAGTAAAACTTAAAGATGAAGCTTCCTTTCCTCCACTTCCACGTTTCATCATATATTTATATATATTAATTAATTAATTAATTAATCAATTAATATATAGTTGCTAAGGTCCATCCAACTGGAATTGGTCCTACTAGGCCTCGCCGATCTTTGGCTCATTTCAAATTCAAAACCTTTCTTAGCAATACCGATGTCGCGATCTCATCGACATATCCCAATCCCATTGGGATCCATTTAATCTAATGCTCTCCATAATTGGAACTCGTCAATACTATTTTTCTGATTCTCGAGACACTCTTAAGCGTGTGACCCTTTAGGTTCCGGTTATGTTGGCCACTTAGATTAACAATTAATCTGAGCAAGTCATGAGCGGTATCTAGCAACACATCATGACCCCAATTGACCGGAAAGTAATCGGTTTGATGTATTCATCACGAACCGGATCACAAACCCTTCCATGACAATTCTTGTGCAATTCGTCCTTTCACCATCCTATACCCCACTTGGTTATGAGTATGGTCAAAGTGTCAACTCTCACTAGATTGAGTCTAGCCCAAGTGATAACAGATCTCGTCCTAGGACTCATTACTCTATATGTCCATGAAGACACTCTTCTTGACATATTCACTCTGGCTAGAGATTTACAAGTAATGATCCTGACAAGAGGCCATGGGTATCTCCTCTGCTAATCCAGAAGTGGTGAATCCTTTATTGGCTACTCAATTATCTTCGAATACCTCAAGCTGTACCCAAGCACCACCCTATGAGTTACCTCTGGAAGGCAACAAGGAATGGAGTCAAAGTACAGAATCAGTATCCAAGATATCCTTAAGTACCTCAAGTCTAAGGATACTTGCACCATTGCTATGATGAGATTATCACTGGCACTAGATAAGATATCCATGTGATGATCTCATGGTAGGTCATCCAATGAACTTACTACCACTAGTAAGCATCCACATGTCAACTCTAAATATCTCATATTTACAGTTTCTGAGATCCACTGCTTGATCCAATCAAGGAATATGACATGTGCTAGTCTATCCGGATTAATGATGTCCAGTCTCATTAATCCTATGACTAGGGAGAATTTAGAATCTTGACATAATTGCACATGATAGGAATCTCGGAGTATGATCACATCATAATTTCCTTCATGCTATGTCATATATCATGGACTTCATTAATCGATTAAAGATCCAATCAATTCATAAACAATGTTCATGAACATCAAATTAATGAATTATGCCTTTTCTTTATTTATTCATTCATCGCACACATTTGTGAATAAAACGCAGCTAAAGGGATTGCCTTTAGGCACAAATAAACAATCGCTCACTTGAATAAGTCGACTTATCCAATGTACAAGTCGACTTATCGGTACTTTTCAAGAACAAGTCGACTTATCAGTAGTACAAGTCGACTTGTACTTACATATATATATATCTTATATATATATAAAAGGACTAATTGTTTGTTCCAATGTAAATTATGTCATAGAAATTAATATAAGCAGCTTGCCAATACAAATAAAAGCTTAAATTTCTTATCTGATATAATTTAAATTTACAAGGTATCTACTAAATGCATACCTAGATTCTAACAGGTTTTAAATTAAAATACAAGTCATCGACTAAGCATTGAAACTTTTTAAACATCATTGCCTATTTTACCTACTGAATCTCCATCCCATAGACTTACCATTTATGATTTTCTAGTATACGGTTAAGTCGATGAAGGATACTAACAGCTATCAGTACGGAATGTTGCTAACAAGGATTTTCAGGGAGTCTGGAGTCCTTCTTGGCAGAGGAAACAGAATTCAGATATCTGTCAAGAGTGTTATCAACTCGCGTACTATAAAGAAAATGTGCTTGAAGTATCTGGACAGAACAGAAGCAGATTCTGAGAATAGAGCTAGAACTGAAGGGGAGCAGAAACATAAGAAGTCTCCCACAAAGAGTTCTAAATCTCAGGTTAGTACAAATATGCCCATTATTGAAAGAAGACAATCATCTGAAGAAGCTCTGAAAGAAAAGATGATTTCTAAAAAAAAAGTAGCCAAGTTCGGATGACAAACGAAGGTGCTTTGAAGAGAAAATGGGAGAACCTTCTGAGTGATATTCCTAAGAAGGCGAAGAGATCACTCAGGATTTGAACCTTAAGACAACAGGAAGAAAACAGGTCCAGAGAACAAAGTCGGGCAGAAGTCTCTGAGACTAGCGCACCAAAGGCTACGAGATCTCTAGTCTCCATCTTAAGTGAAGATTCAGCCAAACAGGCCAAGGAGACTGAGACGAAAAGAAAGACGGAGTCTGAGAAGCAGAAACCCCAATCTTAGAAAACTCCGAGACTGACTGAGGCAGTGAAGAAGACTAAGATAGTTAGTGAAAAGAAGAGAGTGCCTACTACTAAGGAAGTTAGTCAGAGGAAGGAAACTCCCATTGCTGTTCAACAACAGGAGCCAGTGGAGCTTAGCCAGGTTCACATTACTCCTATCATTGTTCAACAGGAAGAGCCAGTGGAGTTTAGCCTGGTTCAGACTACTCCTATCATTGTTCAACACGAGGCAACAACAGAACTTAGTTTAGTGCAGGTCCAATAGGAGAAATCTGAAGAACTCAGTTTGGTTCCATTCAGCTATTCTGAATTTCTTAGGAAAGACGAATTGAAAACCAGATTGATTCAAGCAGTTGAGCCTGTGACTAAGAGGAGTAGTTCAATTGTCATCAGGGATACACCGAGGAGGTTAGTAAAGACTTACTTACAACCTATTCCTATAAATAGTGAGACATGACATCTATTGAATGAAGAAGAAAGGAATTTCTATGAAGCCTTGCGGTATGCTGCCACAAAGTCATACCCTTCAAAGATGACCAGTCATCCGCACACTATTTATCCAATTACAGAAAAAACGGTGATAATGGTTGTATCAGACCTCCAACCAAGATATCCCTTGGATGTTAATAAGGGGAAGATGAAGTTATACCCAGAAGGGGTAATTGATGATTTGTCCTCAGATTAGATTGCTGAAGAAGTGCGATGAATAGATGCTGCATGCGCTTCAAAGAAGATGTTTCTGAGAGCAGATTGTAGTTTTACGATAAGGATGAACACCGAGTGGGAGAAAGCTGACTAAAGGGACGTTTACTGAATCCCTTGTGTAGACATTAGTTCGTATTAGGCCACTATCTAATACACTGTCAATTTAAGAAGAAGCCCTACCCTTGCGAGGAAGACAAGTGCTAATGTTACCTGCTCCTTATGACTTGGACCTTCCTGAGCCCAACCTATCGGTTCAACCACCTACCCATGAGATTGTTGAAGATTATATTCCATCTTGAGACGCATATTTTACTACAATTGCATTTGTAGAACTCCCGGAGAATGATGATCAACCTACCTCGCCTTTTGACTTGTGAGCTGAGGTAATGCACCTACGAAGAGAAGTCAAAGAGTTGAAGGAGATGGTGAAAGATTTGTTGAAGCATCATCGGCATTAATCATTTTTTATTATAACAAATAAGGGGAGGAAGAAAAATATAGGGGGAGGAAGAGTCAGTAGTTTCTTATTTTTTAATTGTACATTTATTATATGATTATTTTTTATTATCAAAAAGGGGAAGATTGTTAAGTCAAAATAACTTTACATTTATGATTTTGATGCTAAACAAATAATGAAGGCAGAAAACCAGACGAAAGAAAAAAAAGTAGACCGCATAGATCAATATTGTATCTTGAAGAATTGTAATATTATATAGCATAATTTGGTTACCGCTTCGTCTCAGCTTCTAGTACGTCTTACTTATCGCTTCGTGTTATTTTAATCTGTGCACTATATTAAAAATAAGGCGAAGTTTAAGTGTTGGGCCTGGGTCCCGGATCCCTACTCCCGAGGTGGCCCCTCAGACTGCGCCAGTGACGAGCTCCTAAACATTCGGACCCGATCCCAACATCTATACAATTTCAAAACAAACACATACACATATATACTACACATGCATTCTAAACATGCATTAATCATCCCAATTACATATGCCATCATGTCATTATCATTCGGAGAAATTTAACAAGTATTCATAATATGACACACTACATATTATAGTGTAAATCCAAAATACAATACATGAAAATGCCCATTGAAGTTATGCTTGGTGGGCTAACCAAAATACTAACTTAATCCAAAGCTCCTAACTAGCATAAAGTTTCCGATGCCTTGTAAGATCAACGATCGCCTCGTTCTGCACCTGAGGAGGGGGAAAAATAATGGGGTGAGCTGCGAAGCTCAGTGGCATATACATTTATAGCCATTGGCAACGAGCCACACATTCAAGCATATATATATATATATATATTCAAACATAACGAGTCAACACTTATCGATTTATAATCATCACAATCATATGCCATGTGAATTCACAATATAACAACTCATCATGCATCATGCTCAACAAGTCAATCATGAATGCACACAAATGGCTCGAGAGTTTTGTAAAATGATCCGGATAAACCGAAGTTTATACCGTAAACAAAACGAGTCCGATTTTTCAAGGATCTCGTGGCCTCAAGCGGGCAGCCGGGAGAAAGCTTTACGTCGACATGCACGTGACTATCCATCCGTTATTCTCTAACCCAAACAAAGCACATAACCATTCTTTTCATGTTCAAAGCATTTTATCAAAGCTTTCATACTTTTCGTTCTTTTCATTCTTGCAAAATGCCATAATGCCTATCAAGGCAGTACATAATCATGATCACAATGCATTTTCAATATTTCTTATAATTCAATACAAGTAGTGTCACACATATGCAAGCACGCATACACATATTGCCCATTCACACAATAACCATAAATATATTACCCACCTAATATCGCTCGAGAATCCAACTCACTGTTGTCCTTCCTCTTGCAATTGGGTCAGGTCGGCTTAGTTTCTTATAACAAACCAAGTTTCCATTCAAACAATATTCAAAGGAAATAGTCAAAAAGCTTAAAACATAAAAGCACTAGCATTAAAAGTCTACATTCGACTTCCACCTAAATTCCCGAATCCTAAGAGGCAAATTCCGAACTTCCTTTATTCATAAAACTTGTAGCCCTTTATTCCTAGATCACAACGAATCCAAAATCACCTCATTTAGACATCTATAGCAAGAGATATGCCCAAAATACCAAAATTCATCTTTCTGAAAGCGAGGGCTCGCCATGCAAACGCCTCGGCGTGCGTGGCGAAAACTGTCAGTGTGTGGCGTACACCTCCCCCAAACGCACGCCGTGACGTGCACAACATGTGCGCCGCGACGTGCACAACTTCGCACGTCGTGGCGTGCTCATGAACACGTCGCGACGTGCGGGTCTGGGAACTCCTCTCGAACCTGATTTTCCAGCTTTTTCTCATCCTTAATCTTCCCATCTTGCAAATGCAACACATTTAAATCTTGATTCAAGTCCTAAACTTCAGTTCTAACTCATTCAAACCTTAAAAACAGTCATAAGATCATCAACCCAAGGAAATCTATCCATTTTTCCTTTAAAATCCTAAACTACCGATTCTCACACATTCAACCTATCTTTAGGTTTAATCCAACCACAACAAGATAGAACGAACTTAAACTTACCAGGAATTGCTTCGAATCTGTCGAAAATCACTGAAATCACGAAACCCTCTTTTCTTCTCCTTCCTCCTCACCTACTGCACTTCCTCTTCTCTTCTTCTATTTCTTTTCTTTCTTTTCTCTTCTAAGTCTTTCTCTTAATGTCATATGGAAAAGCAATGACCAATTTACCCCTCCTTGTAAAGCCTTAAGCTCTCCCACCTAAGTGGTCTTCCTAAAATGCCCTCACACATTTTATCCCTAAATTCCCATTTAAACCACATTAAACTCAATTAAACCTCAATTCCCCTAAAACTTCCAATTAAATCCAATCAAATCATAAATCACACAATTAACACAATTCATGCTTAATGACATTATAAAGAAAAAATTCGGGGTCCAACATTTCTCCCCCTCCTAAAAGAAATTTTGTCTTTGAAATTATTACCTGAATCATCGAAGAGATACGGATACTTCTCCTTCATGGCTTCCAAGGGCTCCCATGTAGCCTCCACCGAATGGTTCCTCCACAGGACTTTGACTAACTAAACTGTCCTGTTCCTGAGGACTTTTTCTTTTGAATCTAAAATCTGCACTGGAAGCTCCTCATAGCTCAAATCATCCCACAACTGAACCTCACTAGTCTGAATGATATGAGAAGGATCCGATCTATACCTCCTCAATATGGAAACATGAAACACATCATGAATCTGAGACAATTCCAGAGGTAACGCCAACCTATAGGCGAGTAGTCCAATCCTCTCAAGGATCTCATAAGGACCCATATACCTCGGACTCAACTTGCCTTTTTTGTCGAACCTCATTACTCCTTTCCAAGGAGACGTCTTAAGGAACACTTTCTCACCGACTTCAAACTCCATTTCCTTTCGGTGTGCATCAATGTAGCTCTTCATCCTATCCTGTGCTGCCTTAAGTCGCTGCTTAACCATATTGACTTTATCAACTGTCGTCTGAATCAATTCTGGTCCTACCAGTTTCCTCTCTCTTTCTTCATCCCAACAGATCAGAGTTTGACATCTCCTCCTATACAAAGCCTCATAGGGAGCCATCTGAATACTCGAATGGTACGAATTGTTATAAGCAAATTCGACCAATGGCAAATGCTCATCCCAAACTCCTTTGAAATCTATCACACAAGCCCTAAGCATTCTCTCAAGTGTCTGAATGGTCCTTTCAGATTGACCATTGGTCTGAGGATGAAAAGCTGTACTAAAATTTAGCTTAGTACTCAAAGCTTCTTGCAAACTTTCCCAAAATCTCGAAGTAAACCGAGGGTCCCTATCAGACATAATCGAATCCGGGATCCCATGCAATCTCACTATCTCATCAATGTACTTCTTTGCTAGCACATGTAAAGAATTAGTTTGCTTAATTGCCAAAAAGTGAGCTGACTTCGTCAACCGATCCACAATAAACCAAATGGCATCATGCTTCCTACTGGTCCTGGGCAACCCCATCAGAAAATCCATGGTCACCCTTTGCCACTTCCATTCCGGAATAGGCAACGACCTCAACTTGCCTGAAGGTGCCTAGTGTTTAGCCTTGACTTGCTGACGCACTAGACACTTACTAATATATTCTGCAACATCCCTCTTCATGCCTTTCTACCAAAAATGCTCTCTCAAATCCCTGTACATCCTGGTACTACTTGGATGCATGGCATAAGGCGCATTGTGTGCCTCATCTATAATCTCATCCTTTACCTCCTGCACATCTGGGATACAAAGCCTGTCCTCCACTGTCATAAGCCCATCATCACTCACTACTACTTCAGAAATCTTACTGTTCTGAATTTCATCCCTGAGTCTGCTCAACTCTACATCTTGAACCTGCAACTCTCTAACTATCTCCCTGAGTATCGGTCTCACTCGGAAGTTAGCTAGAAGACAATCTGTCTCCTCTTGCTTCAAGTTTATCTTAAGCTTGGCCATCTCTTCCAATAAAGGAAGATAAACCGTCCGCACATGAGCAATTGAAGGCTTCCTACTCAAGGCATCCGCCACTACATTGGCCTTGTCCGGATGATACTCAATCAGCAAGTCATAATCCTTAAGTAACTCGATCCATCGTCGCTGTCTCAAATTCAGTTCCTTCTGGCTCAACAAGTACTTGAGACTCTTATGATCGGTAAAGATCCTCGTCTGAACTCCATATAGATAATGCTTCCAAATCTTCAAGGCAAAGATCACTGCTGCCAACTCCAAATTATGCGTCGGATAGTTCAACTCATATGGCTTCAATTTCCTCGAAGCATAAGCAATCACCCTATCTCCCTGCATCAAAACACAACCAAGACCCTTTCTCGAAGCATCACTATACACGGTATAACCCTCATCTCCAGAAGGCAATATCAAAATCGGAGCACTCGTCAATCTGTGCTTGAGCTCCTCAAAGCTCTTCTGGCATTCATCACTCCAGATAAACTTTTGATTCTTTCTCAACAACTTAGTCATCGGAGCGGCTATCATGGAAAATCCCTTCACAAACCTCTTGTAGTAACCTGCTAAACCCAGAAAACTCCTCACCTCTGCTACATTTTTCGGGACTTCCCAATTCACCACAGCTTCTATTTTCTTTGGATCTACATGCACTCCTTGCTCTGAGATTACATGTCTAAGAAATGAGACTTCTCTTAGCCAAAATTCACATTTATCGAATTTGACATACAACTCGTTTCTCCTCAAAGTCTCCAAAGCAATCATCAAATGCTCTTCATGCTGCTCATCACTCTTGGAATAGACCAATATATCATCGATAAAGACAATGATAAACTGGTCCAGGAAAGGCTTAAAGACCCGATTCATCAAATCCATAAAGGCTGCAGGGGTATTCGTCAATCCGAAAGGCATAACTAAAAACTCAAAATGCCCATACCGAGTCCTGAAAGCAGACTTTGGTATATCCAACTCCTTAATCATCAACTGATGGTAACCCGATCTCAAGTCTATCTTGGAGAAGACTTTCGCTCCTTGCAATTGATCAAACATATCATCAATGCGAGGAAACGGATATCGGTTCTTCACAGTAACCTGATTCAGCTTTCAAAAATTCACACACATCCTCAGCGATCCATTTTTATTCTTTACAAAAAGGACCAGAGCTCCCCAAGGTGAAGAGCTCGACCTTATGTACCCTTTCATCATCAACTCCTCTAACTGCTCCTTAAGCTCCTTCAATTCAGCCGGAGCCATCCGGTAAGGCGGAATTGAAATCGGTGCAGTACCTGAAAGAAGCTC
This sequence comes from Erythroxylum novogranatense, assembly GCA_029891385.1. NCBI lineage: Eukaryota > Viridiplantae > Streptophyta > Magnoliopsida > Malpighiales > Erythroxylaceae > Erythroxylum > Erythroxylum novogranatense. Next base: position 54,204,710 of record CM057229.1, read on the forward strand.
AATGGGAAACTCAATTTTCCTAGCTGGCGGTAGTCCTGGTAATTCCTCGGAAAAAACATCCGAAAATTTTCTGACTACTGGAATATCCTCCAGTTTCCCTCTATCTGCCCTGGTGTCTACCATATAGGCCAAAAATGTCTCACATCCCTTCCTCATCATCTTCTCTACTGTCAAAGCTGAAACAATTCTGGACGGACTTGCTTTTCTATCCCCATAAAACACCACTCTCCTGCCGTCATCCAATTCAAATTCCACCGTCTTTTGCTTACAATCCAGATGGGTGTTGTACCTCTCCAACGTGTCCATACCCAAAATCACATCCAAATCTCTCATCTTCAGTGGCATTAAATCCACCACCAGAAGTTCCCCACCAATACATATCTCACAGTCCCTATACACTTGATTGACAATAATATACTGGCCGATTAGAGTACTCATTATCAGCGGAGTATCCAACGGGCTCACATTTCTATCACACACAGGTCTACTCGAGGAAACAAATGAATGAGTAGATCTCGGATCAATCAAAGCAATCACATCATCAGAAAATAACTTAACCGTACCAGTCACAACATCTGGAGCGGTCTCTGCATCCTCCTGAGTCATCATGAACACCCGGGTGGTGCACTCGCCTGGTCTCCTGGAAGACTCACCCTCTTGGCTGCATCAGAACTGCCCACTTCTGTCGAAGTCTTATGTCCCATAGTCTCTGTTCTCCTAGAGGCTTGCATCTGACTTCTCTCTTGTCGTGGAGGCTGAGGGCACTCTCTAGCAATGTGCCCCTTCTCCCAACAGTTAAAGCAAGCTCCTGTCAATCTATAACACTCTTCTCTATGGGGTCTTTCGTAATGCTCACACTCCGGAATGAATGACCTATCCCCATCTCCCCTTCTACTGCCGCCCACCGTTGAGGCTTGGTGAGAAACAGTAGAAGTCCTCACCGGTCGAGATCGGCTCGCACCATTGCTCTTCTCCTCAAACTGAACAGGGAAGCTCCTGGCACTCATGTCAGGCATAGGAGTACTAGTACTACCTCCCCTCTTGAACTGCTCTCTTCCTTTTCTCTTTCTATTCACTGCACTCTTGATGTTCTCAATATTCTCAACCCTCAATGCTGCCTCAACCAGTTGTTGAAAATCACAAAATTCTACACTATCACTTTCTCTCTGATGGCCAAGTGCAGTCCCGACTCAAACCGGCGACATCTAGCAGCCTCACTCAGCATCAGATCTGAAGCATACCTTGCCAACTGAGTGAACCGACACTCATACTCACTGACTGTCATCTCCCTCTGGGTAAGACTGAGGAACTCCCTCTGCTTCTGCTGAATATAAACCTCAGATAGATATTTCTTCCTGAAAGCAGCAAGGAAGTCCTGTCATGCCAACCCTACTGGTCTCATCTGACTCTCTGGCACAGTCTCCCACCAATGCAGGGCATCTCCCTAAAGCAAACTTACAGCATAAATAACTCTCTCATCATCCTCACACTCCATCTGATCTAGCACTCTCTCGGTCTTTCTCAGCCATGTCTCAGCTTCCTCAGGATCAGTGGTCCCGTAGAAGTCCACTGCTCCATACTTCCTCAACTTGTCGATCCGTCTCCCCTTCTTAGCTGGGGCTGAAGCAGAAGGCTGTGACATATGACTCATATCCTGAACAAACGCCTGGGTGAATGCCTGGAACAACCTCAGATCTAGCGGAGGCACTTGCTCCTGCATAACTAGCGACTCCTGAGTCTGTGATGGCATGGACTCACTACCTATCCCTACAGAAGCCTCAGCATTTTCTGGGGCTACCGACTCATTAGTCCTCTCCTCTCTAGTCGGAGAGTCAGGTGCAATAAATCCTTGCAAAGCTCCTCGTGTCCTTCTACGAGGTGGCATCGTACTCCTTCAAAGGTAAACACTAAGGATTAGCTACATGACAATCTGAATTCCTACATGTATGCATGATATCCATGTCACTTAATGCAATCAATCAATGCAACAAATAATCATATAGCAAACAATTCATCCTACTATGCATTCTAAGCCGAGGACACTAAACCTAGGCGCTCTGATACCAAACATGTTGGGCCTGAGTCCCGGATCCCTATTCCTGAGGTAGCCCCTCGGGCTGCGCCAACGATGAGCTCCTAAACATTCGGACCCGATCCCAACATCCATACAATTTCAATACAAACACATACACATACATACTACACATGCATTCTAAACATGCATTAATCATCCCAATTACATATGCCATCATGTCATTATCATTCGGAGAAATTTAACAAGTATTCATAATATGACACACTACATATTAAAGTGTAAATCCAAAATACAATACATGAAAATGCCCAATGAAGTTATGCTTGGTGGGCTAACCAAAATACTAACTTAATGCAAAGCTCCTAACTAGCTTGAAGTTTCCGATGCCTTGCAAGATCAACGATCGCCTCGTTCTGCACCTGAGGAGGGGGAAAAATAATGGGGTGAGCTGCGAAGCTCAGTGACATATACATTTATAGCCATTGGCAACGAGCCACACATTCAAGCATATATATATATATATATTCAAACATAACGAGTCAACACTTATCGATTTACAATCATCACAATCATATGCCATGTGAATTCACAATATAACAACTCATCATGCATCATGCTCAACAAGTCAATAATGAATGCACACAAATGGCTCGAGAGTTCTGTAAAACGATCCGGATAAACCGAAGTTTATACCGTAAACAAAACGAGTCCGATTTTTCAAGGATCTCGTGGCCTCAAGTGGGCAGCCGGGAGAAGGCTTTACGTCGACGTGCACGTGACTATCCATCCGTTACTCTCTCACCCAAACAAAGCACATAACCATTCGTTTCATGTTCAAAGTATTTTATCAAAGCTTTCATACTTTTCGTTCTTTTCATTCTTGCAAAATTCCATAATGCCTATCAAGGCAGTACATAATCATGATCACAATGCATTTTCAATATTTCTTATAATTCAACACAAGCAGTGTCACACACATGCAAGCACGCATACACATATTGCCCATTCACACAACAATCATAAATATATTACCCACCTAATATTGCTCGAGAATCCAACTCACTGTTGTCCTTTCTCTTGCGATTGGGTCAGGTTGGCTTAGTTTCCTATAACAAACCAAGTTCCCATTCAAACAATATTCAAAGGAAATAGTCAAAAAGCTTAAAACATAAAAGCACTAGCATTAAAAGTCTACATTCGACTTCCACCTAAATTTCCAAATCCTAAGAGGCAAATTCCGAACTTCCTTTATTCATAAAACTTGTAGCCCTTTATTCCTAGATCACAACGAATCCAAAATCACCTAATTTAGACATCTATAGCAAGAGATATGCCCAAATTACCAAAATTCATCTTTGCTGGAAATAGGGGCTTGCTCCCGAGCGCGCCGCAGCGAAGGCCTGTGTGCGTCGCGGCGTACACCTCCCCCAAACACACGCCATGACGTGCACAACATGTGCGCCGCGACGTGCACACTTTTGCATGCCGCGACGTGCACATCCGGTGCACGCGGTGTGCACAACTTCGCGCGCCACGACGTGCTCATGAGCACGTCGCGACATGCGGGTTTGGGAACTCCTCCCGAACCTGATTTTCTAGCTTTTTCTCATCCTTAATCTTCCCATCTTGCAAATGCAACACATCTAAACCTTGATTCAAGTCCTAAACTTCAGTTCTAACTCATTCAAACCTTAAAAACAGTCATAAGATCATCAACCCAAGGAAATCTATCCATTTTTTCTTTAAAACCCTAAACCACCGATTCTCACACATTCAACCTATCTTTAGGTTTAATCCAACCACAACAAGATAGAATGAACTTAAACTTACCAGGAATTGCTTCGAATCTGTCGAAAATCACTGAAATCACGAAACCCTCTTTTCTTCTCCTTCCTCCTCACCTACGACACTTCCTCTTCTCTTCTTCTCTTCTTCTATTTCTTTTCTTTCTTTTCTCTTCTAAGTCTTTCTCTTAATGTTATATGGAAAAGCAATGACCAATTTATCCCTCCTTGTAAAGCCTTAAGCTCTCCTACCTAAGTGGTCTTCCTAAAATGCCCTCACACATTTTGTCCCTAAATTCCCATTTAAACCACATTAAACTCAATTAAACCTCAATTCCCCTAAAACTTCCAATTAAATCCAATCAAATCATAAATCACACAATTAACACAATTCATGCTTAATGACATCATAAAGAAAAAATTTGGGGTCCAACATTAAGTAAGACGAAGTGAAAGCAGGACGATAAAAGTAATACGATAAAAGTAAAGGCGAAGTGAAAGTAAGAAGATAGAAGTAATCCGATCGAAGTAAGACGAAGTGAAAGTGAGATAGGAGGATAGAAGTAAGTCGACCAAAGTAAGACGAAGTCAAAGTAAGACGATTGAAGTAAGATGATAAAAGTAAGACGAAGCGAAAGTAAGACGATAGAAGTAATGCGAGCAAAGTAAGACGATGTGAACGTCCGACGAAATTAAAGTAAGACGAAGTGCAAGTGAGACGAGGTGAAAGTAAGAAGATCAAAGTAAGACGAAGTCAAAGTAAGACGACAGACGGAGAATGAAAAATAGATGAAGAATAAAAAGCAGACGAAGATATTGAAAAACAGACGGAGAATGAAAAACAGATGATAGTTCAAAAGTAGACGAAGTAGAAAAATAGACGGAGATTAAAAATAGAGGGAAGCTGAAAAGCAAACGATATTTAAAAAGCAGACGGAAGCCAAAAGCAGATGGAAGCAAAAGCATACGATGAAAAGCAGACGAAAGCAAATCACGTCTGAATTTTCCTCTTTGTTCTTAGTTTGACTCTGCTTCATCTTAGTTTCCATCGTCTTAGTTTTTTACTTTTCAATTGATAGGTGATACATTTCTGGAGACTGCCAAAATTTTTTATTTGTCGCAAGGAAACACACGCTAACCCCCAAAATGTATGAACCAAACATTGTGATGTGTTTTTTTTGTATCGAATAATGTTCTAGCTACTATAATAATGTCAATCGAACTTGAAAAAACTTTCTCTACCCATCTGCAACTATCTCTGGTTCAATGTCTATGTTGTCTTTCCTCAACGAATCAAAATCTACAAGTCTTCCATAAATCATTGCTGATTCCATCACATATTTCTTCTGTAACGTAGATTGACATTTGAATTGATAGGTATAATCTTCTACTTGCTATAATAATGTCAAACACTGCCAATAACGTATTGCAGAAGTAACCAAACATGAGGAGAATTAGAGAAGAGGAGGATCAGAAAGGAGATTGATGTTTCAATGACCACCAAAATTTTTTATTCAGATGTCTTCCTCCTCTCTACACATGTCACCTATTTTTTACGCATCTCTAGGAAAATCATTTCTGCTTCGCTTTATCATCTTCGAGTGCCGGCCCTCATTTAATACCGTTCAACTCTTCAAATCTCAGCTGCCAAATAGTCCCCTAACACCTCTATATTTAAACTTTAAAACCTTTCTCCTCTAACTTCAATCAAACAATTCCTACCGTCTTCTTTTCCCTTCTTGTTTAATCTAAATACATCACATTCTCCATTCCAGAAAGATAAGAACAGTCAAGGTTACCTCTTCTATTTCAACAAACAAAGAACAACCGTTCAGGTCAGTAACAAAATCTTTTGTCCATTACTTTTTTGATCCCAATCTTTTCAATTTATAATGTCAACAAAACCCTTCCTTTATCTTTACACGCCATTTCTTATGGGTTCCCTCCTTATTCTCTGCTGCATTCTTCCACTCCAACCTTCGTCTTATTCTTGCTTCTTAATAAAATTGTGAAATAATTATGACATTTGTGGACTAATTTTATTATTTTAATGACAGATATGAATTTCAGTTATTTCGAGCGCAAAAGATATTTGAAAAGTGCCATAAAGCAGACATATGATCTTCAAAATGAGCTCGATGAATTACTTATCGGATACCATGCACGAAATAAAAAGGCACATAATAGTTCACATGAATTTCGTTACATCGAGATGTATGAAACTAGTCGAATGATAGAGATGGCCAACGATCTAAAAAAAGTAAACTTCCAGACAAGGAAATTTTATGAAAGAAAAATTCATAAACTTATAGATTAAGGTATCTTTATACTGCAAATGTAAATAGTAAACATGTAAACTATTTTAAATGTATCTCAAAGAAATTTATTTCATCTTATTTCTTCTTCCAACCTTGCTTATTTCATTACATTTTGATATTATTTTTTATTTAACTATGACGTTAAAATTTCTCCTGCGTACTCTCATCTCACTTTTGCCTCTCCAACCCCAACTATATCCTTTACTAGGATATGAAAGCAACCCACCTCTTAGTTCGACTTTTGCTTCCGGCTCACCTTCTCTTTCGCTGCTTTTACCAAAATGATCATCTATCAATGCCCAATATAAATATATATAATGAAATATAAGGAACCCTTACATATTAAATGCCTTGTACATCTGCTTCTCTTTAATCTTTTTAATGTAGCAGTCATCATTTAATACAGTACCGCCCCTCATTTAATACAGTTGAACTCTTCAACTTCAATTATTTATTACACAGCTATATTTCTCCCCTACCAGACGGTCCATTGATACGTCTATATTTAAACTTTCAAACCTTTCTCCTCTTAACTTCAATCAAACAATTCGTACCCTCTTCTTTTACCTTCTTCTTGTTTAACCAATATTCATCACATCCTCCATTCCAAAAAGATAACAACTCTCAAAGTTACGTCTCCTATTTCAACAAGCAAAGAGCATCCTTTCAGTTCAGTAAGCAATTCTTTTCTTAGTTACTTTTTGTACCCCAATTTTTTATATTTATAATTTCAACAAAATCGTTTCTTTATCTTTACGTTCCATGTTTTAATACGTTCCATCCTCATTTTTTTCTGCATTCTTCCACTACTAACGTAAACCACCATTCGCCTTACTATTGTCTCCAACCTCACATTGCCAAGCTATGATTAGTTTTTATAATAAGCAATCACAGAATAAACCATCTAGAGTCGTTAGATTAATTTCACTGATTTTATTACAGGTACTGGTGTCAAAATTATCTTTCACAAAAATATGAATTCCCGAGAACAGCGAAGTTACGCGGATCTTAGAGAAAGAATAAAACAGATAGCAGAGTATTACGAAAAACTTGACAAGCTACACGAAAAAATCATGGCACCCAAACAGAGAGGAGATAATCAGAAATCTTCCTCAAGCTTTGGAACAAATAAAGACGTTCCCACAGCAGGCTAAAGCTCTGATAACTTTTTATCAACGCCCTTCATCTCGTCTTAGTTTGACTTTACTGTTATCTTATTTTGACTCTGCTTCGTCTTAGTTTCTATCGTTTGATGTTTTACTTGTCCGCTTCGTCTCCCAACCAATGCTTATTTTATTACACTTTGATATTATTTTCGATTTAACTATGACGTTAAAATTTCTCCAGCGTATAAATTCAGTGGACATTTTCACTACGCATTTGCGCAGTGTTAACCTGCTAGTTTATCTTTTAAAGACAACTTAGCTTGAAGTGTTTAAACTAAAGACTCCTTTTTAAATCTTTCTTTATTAGCTTGTAAAGATCCTTGTAATTCATCAGTGTTCATGTCTTTCAAGTCTTGGGATTATTCAATAACCACAGCAACAAGATCAAAATTTGAATCAAGAGTGTAAAAGCATCTTTTAATTTTTTTTAGTATCTCCTTATTTGATTGGTAGTTGTCAAGACTTCTTGTAAACTAATAATGAATAGATTCAAACTCCTCCATTTGCAAGGATTCAAACTCACCTCCCAAAGTTTGAAGATGCAGTTTTTTCTCCTTGTCAACTCCTCTATGAACATTTTGAAGAATATCCTATGCTTGCATTGCCTTTGTTGCACTTGACATTTTATAGAACATTTCATAAATTAATGTCGCATGAATAATGCTAAGAGCATGTTGATCCATTTTATGATTCCTTTGCAACATGTTTACTTTAGGCTTGATTCAATACTCCATTTGTGGGTTCTTCATAGCCTTGCTCTACCATTTCCCGATCTTCTTGAGAACCAAGAATTACTTACATATGAACATACCAGTTATCATCGTTCTCTTTTGTCAGTTTAGGAATTGCAACATCAGAGTTAGACATTTTTCAAACAACCAAGCTCTTGATACCACTTTGTGGGAAAATAAGGAGATAAGTAGAGATAGTCGAACACTCAAACTCTCTTTGTAAATTCACTTTGATTTCTTGACTTCTTGACTTGATTTCAAATGCACTATTACATTAGGTATTTATAGTTGTACAAGACATCTCAGAATAAATACGATACAATGAAATTATTTTATTCAACTGAACTCTTAGAAATTGTAAGTTCTTGAATATAGAGATAAATGCTTAGGAAAAATACATTAACCAAATAAATGAATCAAGTATAATTAATAGCTCCACTAACATAATTGCTCCATTTTCCAACACAACCAAACTACGTTTAATAATACACATTGTTTGACTATATGATAAGGCGACTTATAACGTTTCCAAGAAATAGTTAACCTGGAAAAACTAGACTGGTCGGTACATCCCAAGTTCCCAACCGTTGGTCAAAAATTGAATGTCATTGGCTTTCGTACGCCAGTTTAGCACTAACAGGGCATTAATAATATAACATCTAGATTCAAAGTTTCAGTTTGTTACATCTTGTACTATCAATATTCGCAGAAGTTAAATGTTGTTCGTTACACAAGTTAATAACTATGAAACATAAGCTTCCTTCCAGGATTTGTGTCAAAACCGGGCAGCAGAAACAGATTAAAGCCACTTCTCCTCGATAACCAAAAGGCTTGCAATTTGTTGAAGGTTGAATGTTAGATGGAACTTTAGAGGATATCATTCACCGATCAGTCAAATGAGATTGTCTAGAGACAGGGTCATTGATGATGGCAAAAGCTTTCAAACTACTGTCGATCGAACGTGAAATTCTACAAGAGGTATTGGAAGTAATACCTTTCGATAAAGAACTAAGACCCAGAAGTGAAAAACAATGAAACAATGTACGGAATAGTATATGACAATGAACCTTTCTCTGGAACTAACCCGGAACAATGTACGGAATAGTATATGACAATGAACCTTTTTCTGGAACTAACCCGGAACTTTACTGTGAATATGTTACTTAATATTATTCCGTGACTGTATGTAGATACGTTGTATTAATAAAATTCATACGAAATCAAATAGAAAGGATCTGAGTAGAAACTTTTAAAATCTTTTGTTTCCGTAACTTGATCCTGCTACAGGAAGTAGAGCTCTTTTGGATGAAGCAGAAGCTGTTGATGTACGGCAAAGCCTCATCTAGCTTTGAAGGCGTGCACTTCATAAGTTAATTAACTAATCTGGTCGTTGAGCTTTTTTAATTTAGTTTGTGGAATTTCCTGCTAGCATGTCCTAATAACGTTTCCTGCATGTTGCTCGGCTAAGAGACGTGAGAAACCTTCCTGAAGAACGTTAACTTAAGAATCGAGAATAGAAGATGGAAGTAGACAACACTTACATTTGTCGTTATGAATCGTGAATAAGAACCTGTTAGTGTAAAGATATTCTGATTCGTCTGTCCCTCAAAAAGGACATAAGTTTGTTAATCGAAACATGGGATGATCCGTAATATCACGACAAAACTTCAAAACGATAGCATTTTGATTGTCAATAGAGATTGGTTTGTTCTATAACATATTTCAAAGATGCAGTGAACTTCATAATTTTGTTAAAGTTTTGATCAATACGAGAAAATCACTGAAAGATATTGATCACAAGTGTTAATTCGGAATTGTACTTAAACTCAATTCATTATGAGGTTAGCTTTACCTGAAAAAACCTCCATTAAAAAAAAAAGGGTTTTAAAGCAGATTTCAGTAGATAGGAAACCTGACAAAAACTTGCAATTAGTGACGAAAAATGGCATGTAGGTAAGGTAAGGAAAGGGATGCTTACTTAACGGTAAGCTAATGGAAAGAGTTGAAAGGGAAGACCTTATCCGTTGCAACTGTAGGCGCATTTTCAACTCACCTAAACACCAAAAACAACCAGTCCAATAGTCAAAGCCCGCAACTCCCTCTCAACTCCTGTCTGTATAAATTTTAATCATCTTGGATGAATTGCCTTGTTTCTCTCCTTCTCTCCAAGCCCCTAAGCATCAACCACCATCTCCATTTCTGTCTCTATATCGGAGAGGGAGTACTGGGGAAGACAACAATGAGAAAGCCTTGCTGTGACAAAGAAGGTAACAATAAAGGAGCTTGGTCCAAGCAAGAAGACCAAAAACTCATCGACTACATCAAAGCTCACGGTGAAGGTGGTTGGCGTTCCCTTCCTAAGGCTGCTGGTAGGTATATGCCTCCATGTTTGCATTTTTTTTTTTTTTTTTGCGTTGAAAGGAAAATGGAACAGACAGTTACATAATACTGTCGTGGGTGTTGAGACCCCGCCATATCCTCCATGTTTGCATTTTGCTTTCAGGTTTCACGAATTCTGGTAAACTACCAACAGAAATCAAACCCTAATCTCTAAAATGCTCCTTATTGGTATTCATCATGTCGGGTAGCCTAGCGATCGTATAGAATACGTATAATTATTCCAGATTATATCAATGTGCCGTACATAATCTTCCCAACTTTGTAATCAGACTAGTTAAACGTACAATTTCAGGTTTGCACCGTTGTGGAAAAAGTTGCAGGCTAAGATGGATAAACTATCTTAGACCCGACATCAAACGAGGAAATTTTGCTCTAGATGAAGAAGATCTCATTATTAAGCTCCATGCTCTTCTTGGCAACAGGTATATTTTTCTTGAATGCGATTGATTAGCCATCAATTCCAGTTAATTAATAAAGTCATGATCTCTTTCACATTTTCACCGTTCATAGATATGTATGTAGCATGTGAATATGTGTTTGGCATTGATTTATTATAGTAATTCAGTCAGTATGTTATCTGGATAACTAAAATGAGAATATCATAGGAACTTTAGTGTTTGTCATTATGATGTTCCTAAGCTAAAAAATTAAGCCGGTTGGCTGTTAGGTGGTCATTGATAGCTGGAAGACTGCCCGGAAGGACAGATAATGAGGTGAAGAACTACTGGAACTCTCATATCAGGAAAAAGCTAATAGCCATGGGAATTGACCCTAATAATCATCGACTCAACCAAATTCTTGCTCATCCTCAACCGCAGAGATTGTCACCATCTTCTGAGTCACAGAAAGATGCATGTAATTATATATCCAAAAAGTCTAACCAGGACAATAATAAGATTTCTGACTCAGCAAGTTGTCTCGAAGACGAAACTTCTGCTGTTTCTTCTAATCTTAATCTTGATTTAACCATTGCAGCTCCATATACTCATCATCATCATCAACTCATCACTCTTGAAAACAGGACACCTTTTTTGGAGCCACCGACGACAACCAATGAAGTAAAGAATGAAGCATTGCCTACCCTTCTTCTGTTCAGATGATTACTAAGAATTTATGAAGTGAAAATTTCCATCTACATTTGCAAGTGGGCAATGGAATTAGCAATGATTAATAGGTTGATACTTTAAGACCCAAAGTTTTGATGGATATGTAGAGGAGATGAGACGTCAGGCTACTCGATACGCAGAGAAAGGGTCAATATGTGCTTCTATGCACAGATGTATAAATTGATAAGTAGATGCAGCTTAGAAGGACATTGAAAGGTCGGCTGAAGATGGTGCCATCATTTAAAGGCTTTGGTAATTTAAATCATCCTAATATTGTGTTCTCTAGGGGTCAAACTGATTAATATAGTATGATACTAAGATTAATTTTTGGTTCATATCGCATATGATTTGTAGTTCTAATTGTATCCATAGACATATGTCTAAACTTGCTTATGTTGAGCATTTATTTCATATGCTCTCAAAATTAAAATATTACTGTTATGAGCAAAGATAAGGGCAACATAATAATTAAAAATCTTAAGAACAAGCAAGCCCTTTATAAAACAAATTATTGAAAATGCTTAATATCAGCAATTATTTAGAAGCTAAAAAATTCTAATGTACATATTGTTAGAAAATTGGGGCAGAATCTAATATCACGGACAATGGAATAAGAATGAATTTTTTATTTGATTTTCTGAAAGTCAAGAGCACTTAAAATCATATTTAGGATAAAATAAATTAAATTCTTTTAAATTATTTTAATTATTTAATCAAGCAATTTATTTCTATAGATCAAAATTGACATCCAACAACATTTATTACCACCTAACTATTTAAGAATATCAAAATAGTTTTGACTAAATTTTCTATGCATTATTTTTGTATAAATTTATCATATAATATTTCGATTAAATATAGAACATAAAATTAATATCTACTTTAATTAATATCTACTTATTTAATTCCAATCATATTTGTTCTCCATCATTAGTAATTGATTCTATTAATAAAATTTGTAAACTATTTTACAAAATGTCTTCGATCTTAGTCAAAATTTCTAATCAATACTAATCGAAAACAATAGGATATTCTTCGTAATTTAGGGTGACAAATTATATATTGATTACTCAACTATTTGCTTGTAATTTATGTCACATTAATGACTACCAGTTAAACTATCCTTGACTATGATAGGTTTTAAGTAGTATAAAATCATAAAACTCTTCTTTGATATACTTTAGAGATCTTAAGTCAAATGGCTACTTATATAATCATTACAATAAAATTTTCACAAACATACTAATAATGTTTCAAATAGAATTATCATATGTGGTTAGTTTACTAAACTTGTTCTCTAACAAGTACTCATATATTTGTTTACGTATCTCGTACTTTAGTCTATGAGATTGGTAACTTCTTTCATAAGGTAGAAATATAACATGTGCTAGTCTTTTAATGCTCTATTAATGTCTAATCTTAATAGAAAATAACTAAAAATAATTTAGGAATAATACATAAATACAATATGAATCTTATTATTATGATCTCATTATAATTGCAATGTATATTTATCCCATGAAATTTATCATATATATCTAAATATATACAAGATGGACAATGTCCTTAAATAATTATATTACTAAACTACAACAAACTTATTGGCTCTACGACATAAATTAATAATCTCCTACTTATACTAAGCCAATTGGTTAAGTATCTTATACCATATCGCCATATAACAATCATGCCATTATTAGGAAAATGATTTAGTGAAAGAATTCTACAAAATTCTTATAGTGAGCGCTTCCTTATATCTTACAACTTTTATTTAATTATTATCACAATCAAGAGAAAGTATCTAAATACATGCTTGGATCTTTGATGATACCTTACTTTCTTTTGCATGCACAATGGCAGATATGTTCTACAGTAGATTACTATTTGAATAATGCAATGATCTATACTAAGTTCATTAAAGAACTTATTGATCCGAATAATCATTTCCACTAAATGAAATATATAATCTGGCTTGATTAGTAGTTAATGCTACATTGAAATCATTCCAATCTCAAAATAATATTTTTAAGCAAAATATGCCTTAACTAGGATTTATTTCTAAAGTAATATCCATAAGACCTTAAACTCAAATATCTTCTCATATATAGAATAATGGATATATTTAACACTTTATAAGTATCGATACTTCAAATACTAAACTCCTTTAGTATATTATTTATGTTTTGGACTAGAATGGGTAAACAACTTTCACATCTAACTCTATAAATATAAGTCCCACAATTAAGTTGCTATATATTCATATCCAATAAGAGTTGTTCTTGGGCAATCATAGGTTCAATAATAAAAATATGAATTATTTTCTCTATGAGCAATATGTTTTGTATACTCCCACTAAAGAGGACAATTATACTTAACCTTCTATAGATACTATAAATTTACAATCAACTCCAATACCAACTGTTTGAATTAATTATGAAAATGAATCTTTAAATGTCTTATAACCGCTTAACTATACATAAAATATATCAATAAAGGCATTCATTCTAATTGGATGTATTTTCATCATATTTGAACGCTTTAAATTTCATGTTTACTCCTTCGCTTATCTTGGGAACTATTCTCTTATAAGTATACAATGAAACAAACATTTTATTCAATGAGTTTTCATTTATATCCAACCTTTGATTATCTCATAACTTTCAAAAATCCAATTAGTTCTAAACTTGTTGAATAATTTATGCTTCAAATAAGTATCACATCATAAAATCATTAACTTTGTCTCTATCAATGCCATTCTAATATGGAATATTGCTAATTGATTTAATTAGAAATATTTAAAGTAAGTAATTCTACTAGGCATAACTATAGCAAAATTTTATAATACGTTTTATAATATCTCATATTATATTTTTCTCTTTGACAAAGACATAACATCATAGAGTTTAGTTATAGAGGTATTCACTAAAGGATCTCATTCCTTATAAATAATAAAAATGTGGATCTTACCATATATATCTCATCAAAATGATTCAACATTCTCAACATTTAATTTTTACTTATATTTAAACAATTTAAACTTTTAAAATTTTAAATTAATATTTCAGTTAATAAATATAACTATGTCATATAAAGTCATTAGTAATATAATAACATACAAGTGTCATCCTTATATGAATTATTATTACATCCATCACATCACATGTATAAGATTTAAATATTCAATACCATCATCATTCTTTCACTAAAGATTGATTGATTTATTCGTTCATTTAATAAGTTAACATATGATTCATAATCAAAGGGTATATATATATATATATAACTTTATGATTCTCATCATATTGATTTAACCAACGTGGAATAATTATTATCCAACTTTGAATTCTTACCACTCGTATTAAGCATAAGTCTCTTTTATCTAACATATACAAATTATTTATATAAACTTGGATCAATTACTTTTACTTAATATTTTGTTTCCTATCATGCCTTAAACATTATAGTAATGTTGAATACAAGTTTAGTATTGAATGCTTAAACACATGAATTATAAATATATACATGATCTTTATCATATCACATATTGGCAAGAAAAATTATATAATCATTTTTCTTATGATAAATATTGTCATAATATAGAAAAGCCTTTAATTGTAGTATGCATTCATGTTTTTAGTATATTAAATTAAATAAAACAATTTCATCAACGTATTATACCTTTCAACTCTACTTTATATAACCTCTTGCATTATACATACATCTTAGATGTTGTCATTAAAGTTTTAAGATATTAGTCAACTTAAATTTCATTATATTTTGTCATCTATATGACATTGAAATATCTCTAAAACTTCATAAATCTTCAATAGGATAACAAAAAATTACATAATGGACATTTAGCTTTTCTATCTTTGATAAATCTTTTAAACCAAACATATGTCCAAGAAATTAAGTTCATTAACTTAGTATCAATTATACTAACCAAGGGTAGTTTTACTTAAAATAAAATATAAATGTAAGAAAAATAAGTATTGGTTATATGTCATTACTACTGAAAAAGATTAACACTTTAATAATGTATTTAGTTGCTTCTACTATTTGTTCAAAACAATAGTCGTTAATATAATTCAGAAAGATTACTTAAATCTCTAGTAAAATAGGATCTTATTTAAATTTAGTTGATTTTAAGTTTGCTCAACAAACCAACTAAACTTAAATTGGGTAGATAACAACTTTATCATTCATATCTAATATGACTCCTAGATCCACTAGGTGATAATTTTTTAAATATATTATATATTATTCCTATCCCAACCTCTAAATTCATATGATCATAATTTTTACTCATCAATTTGCATAGATTCAGTTAAACAAAACTAAATATATTCAAGTTAAAGTGATTTTGAGTTGTTCAATAGGCCTAAAAGAAATAGAACTCTGGTTTATTTCTATAACAATGGAAGGAAACCATAATGTTCAAAACTTATACTTAATAATTTAAATAGAGGATAAAAATTATATATAATAAAATCATACATATAAAACATGCAATCCAACATTCATAATATATCAAACATATATTAAAATTTGCATTTATGCACATATAATCAAATTATAAGATAAAAACATCAAGCCTTGCTTGATTATAGTTATTGATCTTTATAATCTAAAATAATATTTTCAACTCCTTAGAAAATTAAATTAGATTAAACCCATTGATTACTAAATAAATTAAATTTCTATTTTAGATAGAAACTAGTTCCAATTAGAAACTAGTTTCAATTATCTAGACTTTTTAATTGAAATTTAATTGAAAACAAATTTCAAATAATTATATTTCTTACTTATTCTAATTCAGTGGAACTCCCTTTTTAAAATTTAACAATTAGGCCATTATGAAAGGTAAGATCACTTAAAATTCTATAAAATGATTAAAACATAAAATATAATAAAGAATGAATTATATTTTGTACATTATTATGAAGCTTGTTCATTTTTTGTAATTTCCTTCAAACAATTTCTAAAATCCACTTAGTCGCATACAAATTTGACCTCTAGTGGTATCTACAAAACTTATTGAGATAACTCTACAACTATTATAAAGAGACTTAGGCAAGAAGTAATAGCTATGTTGGAGTCTAAACATCTTTATAATGGGGCTTTGACCTTTAGTAATTCAATTGAAACAAAATTCTAATTTCAATTAAACTTTAATTAGAATTACAATTAATTCTAATTAAATACTAATTTTCCCAATAAAGATTAAATATCTCATATTGGTCCTTATTTATTAAATATTTTATATTTGATTATAAAGTTTCTTAAAATTTATAATCAAGTCTAATTTGAAACATCTTTTGTCTTTTCAATTTATTCTTTGTATGTGACCTATTAGGTCCCTTAATATGTTGACAATGGATATAAATTATACCCTTAAATTATATTTAGGATTGGATAAATTAAACTCCTTTAATTTATCTTTATTTCTTTAATTAAATGATTTATATCCATAAATCAAGATTGGTATCTAACAACAAATCATGATCACCTAAATATTTAGGAAAGTTATAGTTTTTACTAACCTTTCTGTGCATATTTTTGTATAATTGAAAATTTTCATTATACAATGTTTTGATTAGAAATAGAGCATGAAAATAGTGTCTATTCTATTTGAGTCCAATCATATTGTTTCTCTAACATTAGTAATTGAATCTATTAATGACATTTGTAAAATTATTTTACAAAGTGTCATTCCATCTTAGATAAGGATTTCCTAAATTATATTGATCAAGAAAATGGAACATTCTTCCTAATCACTTTAGGGCAATGAATCTTATATTGATCACTTAATTATCTTTATAATGTTCATGTTATATCTAATAATTATCGATTGAACTACTCTTGACTATAATAGGTCATATGTAGCATCAAAATATAACAATCTCTATATGAGATACTTTGGAGATCTTAGGTCAAAAGATCATTTATACAATCATTACAATGATAATTTTATAGACATATAAATAATGTTCTAAATAACTTATTGTCTAATAAGTACCCACATGTTTGTTTAAGTATCTCCATACTTTAGTCTATAAGATTGACTACTTCATAAAGAAGAAATATAATATGTGATAGTTTTTTACACTCTATTAGTGTCCAATATTAATAGAACATTTACTAAGAGCAATTTAAGAATAATACATAAATATAATATGAATTTCATAATTATGATCTCATCATAATTTCATTTATAATGTATATTTATCCTATGGACTTTATCATATATATCTAAATATATATAAAATAAAGGTTGACTTTAAATCATTACATACACAATAAATTGATTGACTATAAAATATAAACTAATATATATAAGTATGAGAAAAGCAACTATATATTGACATAATGGATTTTGAAGTACATAGCGAAGCATCGATCATAATAGTTATGACTAAATAGGAAACTCAAGAGAAAATTGATCTCAATTGCTTGGAATAAAACTTCAGGATAAAACAATATAATCTTTTACAATTGGCCCAATAAGTATAACAAACATATTGATGTTACTTGAGAAGGTTTCTGTGAAACATATTATATGTTAGCTATTCTAAGATAAACATTACATAGTAGTAATTATATGTGTTTTCATATTATTTATGCAGTTAAACAAACTTGTTTCAAGTCCAACAAGCGTATGGTAATTATACTTACCATAGATCTCCTATATAGGTGTTGAAAATTTTCATTCAGTCATAATAGTAAAAATAAATATTTTCATAATTATATTAAGATACTCATATTAAATACTTTATAGAAACTTAAATATATCATGACAGGATATTAAAGGATCAAATTAAAACTATATTAAAAGCCCGATTGGGAATGAAAAAGAAATCTAATTTTAGGTGTTGTTTGGTTGTTTTTTTCTTTGGTTTTTTGTTGTTGTTTAGTAAAAAAAGAAACTGATGTTTAAAACATGTTTGGTTAAGACTTGTTTCCATTTTTGTATTTAAAAATAAAAAAAACCACAACAAGTTTACAAAAACGTAAAAATCATATTTTCTATATTTTTAAAATAGATTTTTTTGTTCAGAAAAACAATATCACATATGGTTTCTTTACACTGTCTTTAGCATTTTCAGCATCTCATGCGTCTTCTATCCTTAGATTTCTCCAAGTATACACTTTTCCTATTTGTTTTCATATTTTATGTTTCATTTTCTTTTGGGTTATTCTTGTTACTTTCCATCGTCATTGCCTTCTCTTCCAATCATCTTCATCTCCTAAAACAATCATTTAACAAACAACTTTAAAGAATCTCACATTTACTGTAGCATAATTGAAAATAAATATATTGTTGATGTTGCATAATTGAAAATAAATTGGTAATTCAACTTCTCTGTTATCTTTGTTTTCTTTCACTTCTCTTGTGTGTGATAAGTTACTCTTACTTTAGACTTCCATTATTGTTCATGGGGTTGTTTAAGTGGAAAAGATGTAAAGAAATGCCTCCACCCTCCTCATCCTCAGTTCTACAAGCCTTATGTCATTTCTTTACAAATTCCTTCCTCTCCCTGTTGTTCGTGGAGTCCAACTCTCACAAGGCCTCTCTTTTGCATCCTCTACCATTAAATATATTTCCTATAATTAAGACTTTGCCACTTCTAAGCCCACTTCTACTTATCTTTGGTTTAGTTTTGATGGTTTGATCCTTGCAAGCTCATGTCTTTTGTTCTTGATTCTCGCTACTAGTTCTGGTAGTGGTGGTCACAATAATCAAGGTGATGATGATGGTGATGCAAGTTCTAGTTCAATGATTTCTCAGCAGTGTTTTAAGAAAAGAGTGCGTCCTCACTATTGGTTCTAATCATATTCTTACTTGGTTTAGCACTACAAGAAAATAAGGCATTCTGCGATGTTTTTAAAACGTCACAGAATGTCCAAAAACGTCATAGAATGTATTCTGCGACGTTTTAAAAAACGTCACAAAAAACGTCGCGGAATGTGGTGTAGGCAAAAGGTTTCCGCGACGTTTTATGAAAAACGTCACGAAAAATGCTAACCTTCCGCGACGTTTCGAAAAACGTCACTAAAAAGTTGGACAATCCGCGACGTTTTGAAAAACGTCACAGAATCTCTAACATTCCGCGACGTTTTTAAAGCGTCACAGAATGTTAAAGAATCTACGACGTTTTTTTGAAAACGTCGCGAAAGGTCTTCAGTGACGTTTTTAAAAACGTCGCGAAATGTCTTTCGCGACGTTTTTATTATTATTTTTTCATTTTTTGAAAATCAAATTAATTTAATAATTTTTAATTTTAATAATTATTTTTTAAAATATAAATTTTAATCTTATTTATTTAATAATTATTCAATATTATTTATAAATTTATTTATTTAATAATTCTTCAAATTTTAATATACCATTAATTTTAAACATTCCATTATTATTTTTCCATTTTCAAAATTATTTTAATTTAATAATTATTTTTTAAAATACATTTTTTAATCTTTTAATGTTATTGTTATTTTTCATTGAATAGAACAAAGGATCCTTCCACTCACACGTTCCTTGAAACATTGGAAGAGTAACTAAAACTATCAAATCTGAAAACTTTTTATACAGATCACTAATCTAGTACAAGGATCAATCACATAATGTTGCAGACTCAAAACACCAACGCAACAGGGCCACGAATCATCTAGCAGAACAAAATTACAGAGGCCATGAAAGGCAGTGGCAAGTTAAAGAACAAAAGAACATTTCTATGCATTTTGCCACTAGCTTCTCTCCCAGTTTCTTGAAACTTTTCGAACCCAACTCCATGAAAGAATAAAAATGACTTCAAAATACAAGAAGAAACCTCTCAACTCGCTAAATTTGCTCTCCTCTTCAAAACCTCATCTGGAATTGAACATCACCATCGGATTTGGATACAAAACATCACTGGAATTTGTGAACTTTCTGGACACACGAATATTGCCAACTCAGCAAAATGTTCTTGATTCTGGCAGCAACATGTTCACAACGTAAGCATTCAATTAGGAAGACAAAAATCAAAATCAAATGGATAATCATAAGTTTCTGAACCTTCGTTACTCACAGGATCAGATGACATTTTCCCTTCATCTTGAAAGGCTGCGCTGATGCCTTCAAAGCATATACCATAACTAGGTGTAGAGTTGTTTGCATCTCATCGTCTCTGTCTCCATCACTAGTTGGCCTCTCTCAAAACTTGAATTAAATAATGTATCATTTTCAAATAAATCGAAAAAGTCTACCTTTTTATTAATCAACAAATGAAGTCATCCGCATTAAAGCACACTAGGAGCATTACAGATGACGAAACTGATACTGATCTGCATTTCTTAAGCATTATAACTCAATATAAGGAATTAACTGTTTTAAGCATTTCTTGCCCATACATCAAAATCTTACCTGCATTCCCTCATTACTCCAAATCAATATGTTTTTGTTTAAGCACAAAGACAACACAATGTATTTTCATTTTGTTCAAACACAAAGTCTGATATCTTAGCATCCATAACTCATGTATTTTCATTTTGTCTGCATGATCAACGCATGACAGCATAAAGTAGAATTTCTTCAGGAGAAAGGGCAAGTTGAATTAACGAAGTGAGGAAAAGTGGCTATAAAAAACTTAGTACACTCAAGCATGAAGATAATTTCAATACCTGTCACTTTTCCTTCTTTGAAATATATGGAATCTTCCAACTTTGAAAGAGATTCAATACCTGTCAAAATGTTAAGGAAACAAATAATTATTCACTCTCCAATTGTTGGTTATAGATGTTTTAATTGTTCTTCTTACTTAGGTTGTTTGTGATCTTAGATACGTAAACAATTGTTGGTCAATTATGTTTATAAAGTGCAGCTACATGAAGTGAAGAGAGTGATATAAATATATTTATAAAGTGCAGCTACATCCAATTATATCATGTAAGAAAGCAGATAAAGAGGTTCAAACGCAAAAGGTTAAGCACTAAAAATTGCATAATAAGAAGATAAAGAAAGCAGATAAAGAAGAAGAAAGCATTAAGGCTTAATAAGATGACACTATTATTTCCTAAAGTCATGACACAGAAAATATTATGCAAAGTTTGTGCTTTATATCCAATAATAATAAGCTAACCCATTGCCAAACCTCTTGTGATGAGAATAATAATTATGATGTTAATCTTTCATATGATGAGTTAGTTGAATGCCTAGAGGCTATAAGCATAAAAATGAAGAAAATATCTTCGAAGTATAAAGAAGCTCAAAAACTCTTTGATGCAAGTTGATTGAGATGAGCAATTGAAATGTTATGTGTATGACCTTATACAATCTAAGAATGTGGTTGAGAACATGTAAGACACACCAAAAGAACATGTAACACTTCTGCATTCATATAGGCTTCTTTGTCATCCAATTTGTATAAAGAAAAGCTCACAATTAGCATAGCCTATTGAATAATTCTTCATAAACTTCAATAGACCCTATAGATATATGCAAGTCTTGGATTTTAAAATTCATCATTTTGGACAACGCAGAAAGGTGGAGCAAAAGAAACAACCACAACAAAATCCTCGATGTCAGCCAGCACAAAACCAGAATCAAAGCGTTTTAGCAGCACAGAAAAAAAGCTATTTAGCAGAGAGATCATTAGTTTTTGGAGTCTACCTAGAAGAGAAAAATGGATATCCCTATACTTAAGCCAACAAAAATAGAAGTTCCAACAACATCCTTGAAGCATTGGAAATACTAACAATTTCGTGAAAGTAAAGGCACGCTTTTTTAATGGACAAATGAAATTAGTCACAAGACATATCCGACCAAAATCAAACATCGAACAGACGTGGAATCTTCCATAGTTAAAAACCAAAATAGATACAAATACTTGGTAAAGGCAGAGTGGAAGAATAATATAAAGCAGAGGGGTACTTATTAGCTTCTCCTCTAACACGCTTAGAAAACTCGTTGAAAACGCTGAATCGACGACAAGGCGAGTACCCATTTGCGGATAGCAACCTTAACCTCATACTTGGACCCTATTTGAGAAAATGAAAAAACCGAACCCAGAAGTAGTTAGCATCAACAAGACCCAATCAAAATTGGTGCAGACAGAGATTAGAAGTAAAGAAAGAACCTGTTGGGGAGTTTAACAAAAGCGAAGGGAGAAAACCCGGTTGGAGAAAGATCGAAGCTTACCTTTAGGTGCTAGGACAGTGATGAGATGAAGTAGAAACTAAGCCAATCAGAGAAGACTGTTCAGCTCTTGCTGATTCTTCACGTTGCGTTGGAGTAGTGAAAAGAGGAGTTGATTTTGAAGAAAGAAATGTATAAATGGGAAGATTTAAGACACCGTAAACTTAGGGTTTAGTTCAAATAAAATTTGGACTAAATTTGGGCAACATTCAACACCGACTTCGTTGATTAGAAAAAAT
The DNA here is from genome assembly GCA_029891385.1 of Erythroxylum novogranatense. NCBI lineage: Eukaryota > Viridiplantae > Streptophyta > Magnoliopsida > Malpighiales > Erythroxylaceae > Erythroxylum > Erythroxylum novogranatense. Next base: position 54,227,662 of record CM057229.1, read on the forward strand.
GGGTATGGAGACGAGAAGAAGTTTTGGTCGTGAGAAGCGATTAATGAGAGGGATGTGGTGGGTAGGCGGTACTTTTAAGAAACCGAGAGCGAACATTAATTTTAAGTAATTTTACGCGACGCGTTTTTCAAACAAAACGTCGCTTTTTTATTTTGTCACGTTTAATTGATAAAACATCGCACAAGGTATTATAAATCTACGACGTTTTTGTAAAACGTCGTAAAAAATTATAATTTTTTGTGACGTTTACTAAACGTCACAAAAAGTGTTAATAATTTGTGACGTTTTATTAATAAAACGTCGCAAATTATATGTTTTTGTTGTAGTGTAGTTTTATGTTTCAATGGTGACCCTTCAATCTTTAAATGTTTGAGCTTTGGTCCTTTTATTTTTTAATCCCTATTTAGCTGCTTGCTCATCAAGCATGGTCTTAACTTCAAAAAATGCATCTTTACTAAAAGAAATGCTTAAAAAATTTAGGTTACTTATCCTTTGAACCTACCTGTTCTTAGGTTTAAGACTCTCAACCTTTTGAAAACCTTTGGGTGCTATAACATTCTCAATTTTCCAACATATATCAGCTTCATACCACTACCTCTACTTACTTCCCTTTGGAAGAAATATGTCCACTATGTCATAAGGTATCCATAGGTAATTAAAAGCCAACCTTAATCTACACACCAAATTGTTTGATGTTAAATCTGCATCTTCATCTACTAATAGAACTATTGTTAGGTTTAAAATCCTAAGTGATTTCAAAAGCAAGGTTTGAACCGATGACATAGATAACGAGGAGAAAATTGAAGAAGATGATTTGAAAGAGTAAAGATTTGAGTTGGCACTAGGAATACTAGGAAATATCTTTCAAATATGTAATGAAGTAATGTGTGGCAATTACCAATGCTTCATCACTTTCTGTGTACACCAAATGTTGCACTCGAAGTTATTCACTTAGGGAAGAGAATTTATCTATGCAGCTCAATGGAACTACTTTAAATTCCATCATAACATGTCATGGCCTAGAAAAATTGATCAAATAACCTTGAGCCCATTTCTTCATAGGAAAGATCAATGATAGGTGGGACTTAGCAAAGTTTTCTCCCATTCTTATTACCTTGTGGGGTTTACCAATTTTCTTCATGAATTATGAAGGCTCAACTTCAATTTAGAATTAAGTATACATGTAATCACAATAAGTAGTGAAGTTTTGGATATGGTTTCATTTCAAATACTGTCCTGTACCCCTTTGTGAATACCGAGCTCATTAATAACCGAGCCTAGGGCTCTTTATGCACATTTATGAGGTTTAAGCTCTTTTCAAACTGGTCACTTTGTTCATAACAAAATAATAATGAAAGTGGAATCTTATGTGCATTGATATATCATTACATGTATCAGATGAATGATTGTGAAGAATTACTGAATTGTATTGATATAGAGATATGCAATATTTATGTACTTGATGATGATATGAATGATCGGATTATTCTAAAATGATTATATGAAACGTTTGTATTTATAATGTGCTTATTGAAATATGATATGTGGGATTTGACTATGAATAATATGATATACTTGTGATGTTTGTGTTTTTACTTGAGTGAGTACATCGATGATGGTTCACTCATTGAGTTAAAAAAACTCATCAAAATTGCAACGTTGATTTTCTGGTATTGAGGAGACCTAACTTCTAAAGCAATCTAGTTGAATTATAGTATTAGTAATTCTGGGAATAAGAAATGGCTCAAAGTTTGTGAATAACTAATTAACATATACGTACCTTAGAGATGTATATGACTTATGTGTTAGTTAGCACCATAAAGTTGCATTTAGTTTGATTATTCTGAAATATTGCATTTTCATGAATTCTTTCTTTGATAGGTATTCCATAGAAATTGATTAAGCCATATTGGCATAATTGTGGATATTGGTGGCATATAATATGTAAAGGATGTAGTTTTGTATTTTTTCAATATAAAACCTAGTTGGTATGTGTTTCCAACTTTGTGTAATTTTTAAGAATCATAGTGTATAGTAAAAGCGTGAAGACCTAGGTAAGTTTTTAGCATGATTGTGAATATTATTATAGAGATCAATTGGCTTTCATTTAAATTTCTCACTTCAACTCCTCTATCATTTCCATGCACTATGCAGTTTAGCATTTAATATGGTTGTCCCATGATTCTTTTGTACTGCATTTAGCATTTAGTACTTTGCAAAAATTGTTATTATATGAAATTACATTTAGTGATGGAAGGTTTGAACAATATGAACTCTTCTAATGATTGTGTGAAAATTTATTTGAAATATGGGGTATGGAATGATACCATAGGGATGTTTTTAATCTCATTAATGATTGAAGAAGTGAAGAAGGAAAATCGAATGACTACTACCTTTTCCAAATATGCTTGGAAGAATAGTAAGGTAGGTTTTCAAACAAAATTCAATAAGGAGTATATTGATGTTAAATTGAAGAATAAGTATAATGGATTAAGGGCTAGATTGAAGAATTTTAATAACTTACTCAAAGAAACAAGAATAAGTTATAATTCCTTTACTAAAGAAGTTAATGCTACAAATGAATGTTGAGAAAACCTATATCTATTTAAGGTAAAATATGTGTTTGTTTAATTAATATATCATATTATATAATATTTGTTCTTATGTTTCCTTTTCATCATTATAGGTGTATAAAATGGCTTATATATTCAAGAAAAAAGGATGTAAGGAGATTTCAGACTATGTCATATTTTTGGAGATACTACTGTAACTAGTTTGCATGCATATCCATAAACTAAATCTCCATCGATTGGTACAGAAGGGGAACATAGAATTGATATTGATGAAGATTACTTATATACTAAAAAAAGAGATCAAGTTATAATTTCTCCATCTATGAGAAAGAAATCTCTTAAGGATAAGAAAGAAAAGAAGACACATTCTAACATTGTAGAAGAGGTATTGGTTATAATTGGTGAACAATCAAAAGGGAAGAATTATTTACTTGAGAAAAACTGAGTGAAACATCATCCACTATAGAGAATAGATCTGGAGCTTCACAAATTAAGAAAGAGTCTAACATAATGATGGAATTTCTTAATTCCTTAATTGAATTAGGTGTTAAGGGTGTGCAATATGGAAAGGTGTAAAGGCTTTATACGATTCTCCACTTTATAGGGTGTGCAATATGTCTAAATTCCATTTTGTATGAATTTTAACTTAATGTTAAGTCTATGCTTTGTATGAATATTTTAAGTCTATATTTTTATGAATACTTTGTTTATATTTAAACCTTTTGACTTAATGTTTTATAAATTATTTAATTTTGGCATTGTAGATACATGGTTTCCTTATCAAGATTTTGAATCAAATTCCAATGATAAAATGAGAAGGTAATCATTATTTATCTAACTAGGGGAAAGAACAAATATTTTTATTCACTAAAACAACCATGTAGAACTTTTGCTTTATCAGGTCATGATTGGATATTATAACTCTTAAATGGGAATCCTATAAGGATTTATGAAAAACTGAGAATGATCAAGATATTCTTCTTAAGCTTATGTGATAAGTTGAAGAGTTTAGAAGGCTTAAAGGTAACATGTTGGACCCCGATCTTTTATTGGAATTTATAAATATCCAATGTATGAAATGAATGTTTTTGAATATATATTATGTTATAGATTTGCATACTATATTGTGTTCAAAAAGAGAAATTGTGTGTTCTGAGTTCAGAAGAAATTCTGTATAAATCTATGATGATTTTGACCAAGATGTCTTAATAAAAGTTATAGATGATCTTCTTAGCTTTCCGACGTCATATAGTATGCAAATTTAGGATATCGGAGTAAAAAGATATGATTGTTACAAGTTAGGATGTTGTTTATGATTTGTGGTTGTGATAGCTATGGGGATTGATAGGAAATGGGAGTTTTAATGAATCAAATGAATTGGGATTTGAGAGTTTTATGAGATAATTTTGGAGTTTGGATTGTTATGATGTGTTTAGGCATTTGAATAAGTGAATTTGTGAAGATTATAAGTGTATATGGTGTTAGGATAGAGGATGGAAGCATTGGAGAGGCTTGGAAGGGGTTTTGGGTCACACATGTCCGTTAAACGGACATGGACCTTCTTAGGCGAAAAGGACCCTCAGCCCAAAGTATGTCCGTTAAATGGACATGGATGTCCGTTTAATGGACATTCTCGGATGAAAATTGGGTTTTGAACCCGTATGTGTTCGTTAAACGGACATGTATGTTTGTTTAACGGACAGCCTCGGGTAAGCTACATGAAATCGTGATTTTTGACCATTTTAAAGGCAAACTATGACTTTGTGGTCTTTATGAAAGTTGTAGATCTAGAAGTTTACTTTTAAATGGTATAAGAGCGAAAGTAATCAGACGTCAGTAGTGAAAGTTATGACAATCGCTCCAAGAGAGGTTTAAATTGATTTCGGGTGTAAACATGGTTTAATCTTTTGGCCATAACTCCCTCGTTTGATCTCCAAATGAAGTGATTATTAAGGAGATATATTTATAAGACATGAATTTATCTCTCTATGAAATTTGGTAGCTTTTGGATTTGAGATGAAAAATTTTGATTGTAAGAAAGTGAGAGGTCAGTTTAGAGAGCATGATTGAGGTATAAACACGCTTTGGAATTCTAAGCATATCTTGATCTATAGAGCTCCGATTGAGGTGATTCTTGCTTCAAAACGAAATAGAGGCTTAGAGCTATGATTTCTATGAAATAGTCAAGATGTTATTTTGATGTTTGATTTGTGTGCGTTCACCACTATTGTGGAATGTCAGCAAATGACCTATAAGGTTTTAAGCACAAGGTTTAAGACTTCAGAAGTTGGGCTCCGCAAATGGGGCTTAGCGCGTGCGGTCGTTTCGCCCACGTACGACGCCGATTCTCCTCCTTTGCGTGACATCATTTTTCATTTCTTCTCCTCTGCGCGCGTCCGATTCTCCCCGTGCGACGCTGTTTTGGCGCATGCCCAGCCGATGGGACGCTGTTTTGATTCCTTCTAATTTTGCTATTGCCTCCGTAATCCGACCTTTGTCCAATCTTTTGCTTATATTATTTTCGTCCGACATCCGATTGACTTGGTTTTTGAAGCGTTGGATTCCTAAGACAATTATCTACATCCTTTTGAGAAATTTGTGAATTTTTGAGATTTATTTGAGGAAGATTGATTTAATCAAATTGAGTCTGGAAATTTTCTGAACATGGTTAAGTCTTATGAAAAATTCTTGATCTGTGGAGATCCGATTGATCTGATTTTTAATTAAAAATAAAATAGAGACATGGGGCCACAAGTCATATGAAGGGATTGAATTTCAATTTAGCCCCTAAGACTTTCAATTTCTGAATGGAAGTCGGGATTTAGTGTTCAGTCTTGGATTAATAAGATCTAAAAGTATTTTGGCCATAACTTTTGCTCTAGTCATCCAAATGAGGTGATTATTGATTTGGATTAAACTAGAGAAATATGGCTACAAATGTTATGAAGGATTTGAATTTCAATTTAGTCTTTAAGAATGTCAATTTTTGGATGTAAACAAATCGCCAGAAATTGTGTTAGCATAAGAACAGTCCGAAATGTTTAGAGTATAACTTTTGGTGTAGTTCACCAAATTAAATGATTTTGGTGGCGTTATGAAATTAACACAATGAGGAACATTTCTCTAGAAGGAAGTTTTAGCAAATTTCTTCATTTTGATGGTTAGAAAATTGTCCTAAAGTAAGCATGAATAAAAATAAAGTTCAGGGGCAATTTTGGAAGTTTACTTAAAGGGTTAAGTTTATAGGCTTACATGGAGGGGCATAAAGGTCTTTTGGATTTCATTTAATGACATGGCCATATAAAAGAGGGGGGCTGTCGTTTGGCATAATGAGAGGCAAAAATTAGAAGAAAAAGAAGAGAAAGAAAGAAGAGAGAAAGGAGGAGCTCCGGTGGAGGGATAAGAAGATGATGCTAGGGTTTCGGATTTTTGGGGTTTCAAGCTCGATTTTTTGATGATTCAAGGGGGAAAGGGAGAAGGATGGTGAAAGCTTCCTCCCAAGCTAAGACAAATTCGAAAATGAAGAAGATTAAGGTAAGAGATTAGTTTTGATCTTTGAGTTTTTGATGAGATTTTGGGTTTTTGGCTTAAGGTTGGTATGGGTTTGTGGATTCTCAAATCAATTTGGGAGATTTCATGTTTTAATTGGATCAATTTTAGATGTTTATGATTTATGGTTTTTGTATTGGATGAGGAAAAAAATTGAGGAAAGGCTTTGGAGAATTGATGATTGGGACAAGTTTCTAGCAAGGATATGAGGTGGGTAATATGTTTATATTTTCAATTATAAGTTGTTTATAAATTTTCGAAAATTTAAGAAGTGAAATGTTTTGCAAAACTATTATTTATGTTTTAAAAAAAAAAAAGGAAAGGAAGTATTGAATTGTATTGTTTTCCGAATGGTTTATATGATTTTGAATAAATTGTTAAAATTTTCGAAGTTCTTTATGCTTGAAGGATTTTTTTATTATAAAAATTGATACATTTGTTCATTTATTATTTATGAATGATTTTGATAAATTATCAAAAAGTATTGCATACTTTGTTCATGAATTGTTATGAATCGAATGTGATTGTGAATTGTCATGAAATTGATTTGTAAATTGTGGTTTGCTATATAATGTGTGTATGGAAAGTTGTTATAAGAAAGTGTGTGCATTTGCGTATGTTAATGTGTCTAGTATGACACAATTTGAAAAATTAAGTTTTTGAAATGTGCCTTCGGGCAATTCGATTTCTAAGAATTATGTGTTATATGGGTTTGGTTAGGTCCCTTAAGATTGAGTCAGTACACTGGTCTCGTTTTTTTTAAAGGCTTCTCCCGCCTGCCCGCTAGTGGCACTGGAGCTCCGATTTTGGACTCCAATAAGTTCACGGCTACACTGGACTGCTATGCGAGAAAGTGTAGTACGTTCTGTTCAGGGCTGCACATGACCGCTTTGCGAGAATGTGCAGTACGTTTCGTTTTGGACCGACCCAAACCGTTTTGATATGTTATGTGTTTCGATTTGTGTTTATGTGTGATGCATTCATGTTTTTGAGTTTGTTTATGAATTGTGGATTGGTTTATGAATTGTCAAAATTTTGAGAAATTTGTGAAACGCGAACGTGAGTTTTCAATTATGCAAGTTTTGAAAACTAATTATGAATGATTGGAAAAGTTTGAAAAATAAGAAATTGATGAATTTTATGTTGAGAATTGTTTATAAATGGAAAATGAGTTTTGCAAAGGTTTTTGCTTATTGTTCATTTTATAAACATATTATCCACGAGCTATCAAGCTCACCCCCCTTTCATCCCCATCTCCAGGTATCGAGCAAGAGATTGGATGAAAGAAAATCAAGACTTTGTTTCGATTTTGTTTCTCTTATGTTTTATGTAATTGGAATTTTTGGTATTGTGTATGGTTTGGAAAGCCATTCAAGTTTGTTGTGTATCTATTCTGGAATGTAAATATTTTTGGATTTATGTATTGAATTTTGAGATATACACTTGTGTATGGTTATGATTTATGATCATGATTGGGTTGTGTTTAGATGTGAATTATGAAATTGTATATTGAATTAAGATACGACTGTGATTTGGATGTGGATGATTCTGTTTATGATTGAGAATTATTGAAGTGCTATGTTTAGAATTGTGTTTGTATATGCTGGGATTCCGAATGGGAGGTCCGATTAATTTGATAATTGTGTGTTTGAGCTGGTATATAGAAGTGTGTTTTAAACCATTTGTAGGTTTTGAGTTTTATGAAATGCAGCCGTTATGCTGCCCAAATTTTTGTTATATGGATATGTATGATTGTTTTTATGAAAAAAGGAAAAAATAAGAATAAGTTGTGTTATAGATGATATTGAGATATTGCATGATTAAGAGAAATCAAGTAAATTGGAGTTTGATTGAGAATAAGTTTCCAAATGGGGAAATTGATTGTTATTTACATAAGATAAAAAGGATGAAAAAGAAAGAAAAAATTTTTTTCACTGATTTTCGGATCGGTTTAGTCTAAGGTTTCTAACGCGATACTCTTCTAAGATATTTTGTATTCCGATGTCGGAGTAAGTTTTGATCATAAGTGATTTGCTTGCTGTTTGTACCCAAGCCATTTGATTTCGCCGTCTACACTTTCACTTTATGATTCGATTATCTTCGATGCTTTCACTTTGTGTCTCGCTTTGTTGCCAATCCGATTTGGGTTTCGCTTATGTTTTGGCCCAATGTCGGTTTGTGTTTTGTTCTTCCGAATTTTATTTCATTTCGTTTCCCGGCTATTTTTTATTTCGATTCGTTTTTCGTTTTTCCGGTTGGGGTCTGGTCTCGAGATCGGGTTCTAACATAACAAATCATTTGACTCTAGAGGAACAAGTAGCAATTTTCTTGATGAATTTTTATTTACAAAAGCAATCATGTATAGCTTCTGCTCTATCAGGTCATGATCAAATATTAGAACTCTTGAATGGGAATCTTATAAGGATTTATAAAAATCTAAGAATGAGAAAGATAATCTTCTTTTGCTTATGTGATGAGTTGAAGAGTTTAGGAGGCTTAAAGGCAATAATTCATTTAACTATGGATAAATAAGTATCAATTTTCTTGATGTTTATAGGTTATAGTAAGACAAGTAGAGTTAATGTAGGACACTTTCAATATTAGGCCTAGACAACTTTGAAGTACTTTCACAAAGTCTTATATACAGTTAATCATCTTGTAAAAAGACTAATTACTCCACCATCCTTTACTAATAAACCTCCAAAGATTCAGCGTAATTCAAGATTCTTTCCATATATTCAGGTACATTTATATATTTAATTACTATTTTAATTATATTCTTTGCATAAGAGCAATAGATAGTACATATATTAGTGCATATGTTTTGACGGATGAATATATACCATACAGGGGTAAAAGAAATCGAACCCAAAGTATTATATGTTATTGCTCGTTTAACATGTGCTTTACATATGTAATGGCAGGATGGGAAGACATTGCTAATGACTTTTGATTTCTTTTAGAAACAATGACAAATCTAGCGAATCAATTTCCTTTGCCTCTACAAGGTATTATATTATTTTAGATAAACATAGAAATTACGACTAATTTTTAATATCTTTTTGTTAATATTATGTTCTTTATATGTTAGGTAAGTTCTATTTCATTGATTCAGGCTATACCAGTATGCCTGGATTTCTTTCACAATACCGAGGCAACAGATATCATTTGTGAGATTATAAAGGAAGAAAAAGACCTGATGGTCCACATGAATTTTTTAACTACAGGCATTCTTCATTAAGAAATGTTATTAAAAGATGCTTTGAAGTTCTGAAAGCAAGATTCCCTATAGTTAAAAACATATCGAATTAAGATATGAAGAGACAAAAATACATTATTATTGTTAGTTGTTTTGTAACAATTATTGTAGAATGTATGGACAAAGCGATGAATTATTTAAGAGTTGTGATGAAAATGAAGAACAAATTAGAAAAAGTGAAAATGAAGATGTAAGTTATTGAGTGGAGTATAACATCACTCGAGTAAAACTTCAAAATACGTCTTGGAAGCTAGATGAAATTGCCTGACAAATGTGGAATGATTATATTAGTTATAATTAATTTATGTTTCTTTTGTAAATGATAACACTATTATAACTTTAAGAATTATAATATGATGGGCATCTTTTATTGATTAGAATGACTTAACGTAATTTTCTAATTTATAGAAATTTATCATATACAATTAATGTGAAAATTTTTTAATTTTCATATATTTTATTTCTAGCTATAATAAGAATTAATTAAGTTTAAACATAATATTATATTAAAATTATTAACATAAGAGTATAATTAAAAAATAGAAAGAGGATGATAAAATGATACAAATCTTTGTTTTAGTTTTAATAACAAATCTCAACCAAACAAGTTTTTTCAATAGAAAACAAAATTAAAAACTAAAACAGAAAAATAGAAGTGGAACTAAATGACCCTTAATTTGAGATATGATTATGACTTTCTTATAAATTACTAAAATTTAAATATGTAAGGAATTCTTAGGGTGCAAAAGTTGCAATAATTAAAAATAGATATAGTTAGCATTAATTAGTTTTGACATTTAAGAGAGTTCTCAATCACAGTGGACAATATGTTTAGACAAAATATTTAGTTAATCACTACAACAAAAAGAGCTTTAGGCAACAAACAAAAGTGTAACTATAGGTATTATTATTGTTGCCTTTTTATTAAGGTAAAAAATTCATACCATTAAATAGAGTGACATTGTTAAAGGTATTAGGCAACAAAATGAATAATGCTACTTAAAATTTTTACTAAGGAAATAAAACAACTTCAAACTAGAGAAACAATGTTGAATGAATATAATAACATTTTGAATAATGTTGGTTCAAGTTCTTACTAAGGCAACATCATAGTTTCAAACTATAGCAACAATGTTGAATAGTATTGCAAAAATTTAAGTCTTTATATGGCCATAAAGTGAACTTTTTATAGAACAATTTGTTAACAACAAAAACAACAGTTTATTCCTTCGTTACTAATAATATCTTAATGTAAAACAAACTCTTCTCATTAAATAAGCAACATCTATATATATATATTAAAAGTAATACATGTACATTAATGCATGTCTTAATTACACATACTATCGAATGTAAACAACCAAAAAGCTGTGTTTATATATGCTATATAGTCTATAAGAACTTGTAAAATTCAACATTTAACATATTCAAATTACAAAAACAAAATTTCACTAGCTAAAATATTGACCTATATTATCCTCCTCCATTTTATATAGAATATAAGTTAATTAATCTAAATACTAAACAAAACCAATATGTATGGGCACTCCAAGATCCTTCACCAAGTGCCTCCTTATCCACTCTTAATCATCACCTTCCTAAAAAAAAGAAGAAAAAGAAATAAGAAGTAGATTAGAATTGTAAAACAGTTGTGCTTATAAACATGTTGATATATCTAAAAAGAACTACTAACTACTTTATTGTGACTTCAGTTTAATCAAAACAAATAATATAGTCCAAAAACTAATGGTATAATAATTCAATTCTTTTGATGAACAAATTTAGGAAGCAAGAACATAAGAAATTATTCTTATAAAAAAGATAATAAGATGATGTATAACAATAGTGAATTATGAAAAATTGTCAACTGATATTCTTCATGTTGATACAGTTTAGAGGAATAGAAGATTCATTTCTTGATTGACTAGGAGCAAAAAGAGCAATGAGAATTAAAGTGAGCAAAAGGAGGGCATCTATTCACTTATAATTAATAAGAAATGAGAATTATAGGACTAAAAAAAAGGAAAAGGAACAATAAAAGAGAGGGAGAGAGAAATATAGAGAAATGGTTTTCTCAAAATGTACTTCAAAATTCTCAAAATCAATATCATCAAAGACTTCTTTTAAAAGTTATAGTGCTTTACTCGCCTTCTAAATAATACTACAAGAAAAAACTACAGACTTGAAAATGGAAATTTTAGTAAGCAGAACTACAAACTGAACACAACTATTTAATTCTTTAACTAACTGTTATATAAGTACATAAAGAATAAACCTACAATGTAGACTGTTTAGAAATTTTAAGAAAGAAAAAAGTAAGCCAACAAAAGCTATAAAGAGGGGATAAAAGGCTTTAACTTTTTGCAACAAGGAACACATCTTACAAGCAGCAATTGCAACAAAGAAAGCTGTGTCATTTCATAAGCTAGATACTATTATTTCCAGAAAGTTTGTATGATGGGAAAACATGGCCTAAGGGTGGAATACAAATTGCACGTTATAATTGCGCCATATAATAATTAAGTGTAACAAATGTTTAATATGGCTTCATTGTTCATTTACTTGTTTGCTACATTTATTCATTCCTACAACTTTGTGGTGTATTTAAAAGATGACGTGACAAGAATGCTTAACACTCATAAATTTGAAGAGGATGAAGTAAGATGCTTAGCAAAAATTAACTGTTTGAAGTACCTTAAAGTAATAAACAATTAATATTTTATATCCATTTAAAACTCACATATATTTATCTAGAACCAATTAAGCAACAATTAAGAAAAAAGATGTTTGATTTTTGCCTACTACAATATTTGGGTTTCTATTTAAATATCTAGAAGCTTAATTAGAGTATTGGCAAGTCTTGTTAGAAATGGTAAGTTGAACATGTGTAACTATAATATGAGAATGTCATTTCATAAAAGATACCTAAATTCAGGAACAACGCCAGGCCCTAGTTGTGTAGTAATAGACTCGTGTAGAGATAACAATTTTCCCATTCAGTGTCCTTTTATGATTTCCATTTCATGTAGGACTACAAGTCAAGATGTTAGGTGGCTTTGGAACTTCAGATGGACTTTGAGGAAATCATACTCCTACACTCTTTAGTATAATAAGACACAAGATAATTAATTTGAAAAGTTAAGAGATTGCACTATAACTATGCTATGAATACATATGATCCACAAAAACATTCGAGTAAATGAAAAATATAACCTTCATTAGCTACACATTTCTCATAATAAGGGAATACAGGTGTAGTTTGAATGAAATTCACGTCATCTAATCAAAAAGATTAAATTCATTGTAGTAGATCTTTACTTTCAATAATAAGGAATTTACTCTTTTATGATATATTTTGCACTTTGCCCAAACTAAATGTAGATTGCAAGATAATGCCAATAAATATAATCAAATTGTTAATTACTTTTAGGATTGTGCCATATACAAAGCATTAACATTGTTGGTAAAATATCAGACAAATTAAGCATTAAATGATATCAACACCATGAGTTGGGAGTTTAGATATGTTGCAGAAGATATTATTCACTCCCATAGCCACCAAATACATGGCATTTATATTTCCTTCCACATTATTTTTTATTATGTTGTATTACATAAGCAATCCAAAGAAATAATGTCAAATTGATGCATACATACCACTAATTTAGAATATGTAGAGTAATATTGAGGAAATTTTCTAGTGGCACCTCTAACAGATGTTTGTAGGGCATCAAGAAGAAGAAATATCCTCTTCCGTACTTTTAAGTCTACCAGAGAATTTAAAAGAAAAAAAGAAAGAAATATAATGATATTTTCGTAAGATGAGACATTGTAACAAATTTCATACCATACTGGCTGAAAAATAGTACAAAATAAGATTTTTGGTACCGGATTTATATACCAGCCTATACCGGCCTATTTCGCCTAATATCAGTCGGTACTACCGGTATATGCAATAATGACCATATATCGATCAACATCGAAAATTTAAAAAAATTAGGAGCATTTTTGCAAAAAATGATAATTTTTAAAAACTCCTTCTCCCCCCAACCGACTCTACTACCTTCGTCTTCTTCCTCTCTTTATTTTTCTCTCTCACACTCTCTCTCTCTCTCTTCTTAGTCATCATCTCTTTTATTATTAATAATATAATATTTAAATTCATATAGTGAATAATAGTTATATTTTTTAACAATGAATAATTAAAATATGTTAAAATGAAAATCAAGAGGCCTCAAATTTTCTATTTCTTTTAAAATTGTTAATATAAATATATCAATGTTTTATTATTAACAAAATTACATATTAAGATAAAAATATTTTTATTATTGAAAATTAAATATTAAGATAGAAATATATTTTATTATTGATAATATTCTTTTATTTGATATTTTGATGTAATTATTATTTATTATATGATAAAATTGTAATATTTTAAATACTTTGTATTATTCTTAATTTTATATTTTTAATGATAAAATAATCATTTTCATATTAATTGTGGTTATTATTTATATGTGAAATATGTGAAAATAATATTAAGAAAATAAATAAATTTGTGTTATTTTAAATTTCTATTATTATGATTTTTGAGACAAGTATATTGCAAGCTTATGATCACATCATGCCATTAATACTTTCTAATTGGCAAAGAAGGGAGTATAGGCATAGGAGCTTAAGTAATCATCCAAATTGCAAACATATATAAAGCAGTTTAGCAAAACCCTGGTGTAGCTACAATTTCAACCACTTGAACTTAAAACAGGGTTAACCTAACATGAGTATGCAAAGAATGCATAAATGAGAAACAAAAACTTTATAAGAACTTACCAATAGTAAACTCCTAATAAATGGAAGAATTTTTAGTGTTTCGGATCAATTTAAAACAACTTATCACTAAATATAAAGTAATTAAATAATGCAATAAGCAACAGATCCAAAATTCAACAAATTTCTCAATTCACATAATCAATATCTTATCCAAATCAAAATCCATTCGAAGAGAAAAACCCTAGAATAATAAAATCTCTAAAATGACAACCCAAAAGGAAAATGTCAAATTAGAGTAAGATTTTTTACGAAAACGTTAAGATTGCACCTTTAACGAGCTTTATTACAAGCTTCTTTGCAAGTTGAGAACGAGTAGCCTTTTTGTGAAACAAGTGAGCAGCGGTATGAGATTCACTGTCATGGTCGAGCTTTGAGTCATCGTCCAGAGCCATAGGGTCCAATCTATATTGGACCCAACACTGTGGTGATTTAACCTCTTTTGTTGAGGGGTGAGTAGGCATTGATGCCCTGTGACTTGGCCTTCTTCATCGGATGCAAACTGTCGTCTAGTGTAGCTAAATAGAGATGGAGGAGGAGTTGGCAATGACATTAATAATTAGATTTTGCTAGACATATCCTATACATTAGTAAATAGCTAATATATAGTAAATTTCCTTTAATAAATAGATGACTAGAACTATAATAACAATTCTAAATGTTGCATATATAAGACTTTGTTGCAACTATTTTTTTAAAATTTGTTGCCTTTTCTTATATATAGCAACAAATTATTATTATCATTAATAAGGTAATACTTTAAAAACTATTGTGTTATATTAATTTTTAGCAATACATTTTTAAACTGTTACAAACAAGTCGTTGCCTAAAGTTTTTTTTTTGTCTTGAGTACATAAAGGATTTTATTATTTAAATCAAACACAAATGTAGTTTATCACCACCAATCAAGTAAAAAATTTTTTCAAACACATCAATAATATAATTCATTCGTACAAATTGGTCTATTACTTTCTGTATGGTTAGCGTCTTCAACATGCAGAGACGGAACGAGACGGAACAGAATAAGACGGAATAGAACAAGAATTGGAGACAATGAGATGTTTGGTTGCGGTGGACAGAACAGAGAAAATTGTCTTCGTCCTGAGGATAAAAATGTGTTTGGTTGCAGGGGACAGAATAAAAAACAGTGTTAATGACAAAAATGCCCCTATAGATAAGAAGAGTTGATATAATTCATTGATTATTTTATAATTGTACCAATATTTATTTTACAATATTTAATTATGTTATTATTAACTTGTAACTCTAATAAAATTTCAGTTGTGATTATTATTATTATTATTATTATTATTATTATTATTATTATTATTATTATTATTATTATTATTATTATTATTATTATTATAAATTTTGTTCCTAATATGACTAGTATATGTTATTGTTATTAATTTTAGTATGATATTTGTTATACAAAATTAATTATGTTATTATAATTAATATTATTGTTATCATTAATTATTGTTGTTATTATTAGTAAGATTTATTATAAATATTGTAATACAAATAACAATAATAATTATTAGTATTATTAATTATTGTAATTTCTGTTATTATTAATTATTATATATAATTTTGTAATAATAATAATTATTATTGTAATTATTAATATTACACTATTCACCTTCGACGGCAGTGAAGCCGCCACTGCAGTCGTCGGAATTTTTTCTGGTGACCATTTTCAACATCCAGCCACATCAATCTCTTCGCAAGCAGCCGATTTACCCAACCCACTACTCGGTTTTGCAATCAGACCACATTCAAACCCCCAAATCACCACCAAAAACTTTCAGCCTCCACCTCCAACCGTCACCGCCACTGTCATTGCTCGCACCGCCGGTGACTTCCACGGTGTTCCTCTCCCAACGCCATCTACACCATTAGGTTCGGAATGACTTGATCTATCAACCCCCGCACTTGGATTTGTCCAAACACCTTCCATACTCAGGCGATCTATGTCCGAACACCTTCCCACCGTCGAACATCTACCCACTGACACCCATTCTCCACAACAAACTACTCCGACACCATCAACATCCACAACCCCGCACTCCTCCATGCCTCATCCATCTTCAACCACTTACCTGGTCGGAGGAGCTTGCGACATCAACGGAGAAGCCATCGAAGGTCCCCGACGCCACAATTCTTCTCCGACGTCGTCCCACCCTCGCAGCGGATAGGAGACCACCATGGAATAGGGAGACAGGCAAAGCACAGAGATTTGCAAGGGACGAGGGAGGTGCCTTTCACTGGACGGAAGACATTAGAGCGGTGCCAAGCGTGCGACATAGGAGAGATGGACGTGGGAGAGACAAAAATCAGGGGTAACTTGGACAGTATCTTCGTTCAGAAGACAAAAAATCAGAAACATCAACCAAACACATATGGATCACCGGATTATTTTGTTTTGTTATCTGTCCTCATATACGGGGACAGTAACCATATACAGGGTTATAGTTACAATGTTATAAAATTTCTTCTTTTTAATGGTCAGTTGTTTGAAGGATGTTATACATTAAGAATAGAATAAAACATCTAGTGGAAACAATTTTAGTTGTAAACTTGTGAGTCACATTGTCCGTCAAGGTGGCTAAACCTATGCAGATATATATCCCACTCGCTTGAAGTCAGTTATTTTATCCTGTTTTGACTTGCTTTATGTTTTTATTCCTTCTACTCTTTTGATACCAATTAAATTTTTTTTCAACGTACCAAGTTACCATGAAAAAAAGAACAAAAATTATAGACATTGTACGTATGTGTTGGTCGGAAGTTAGAAACCGAAGGGCAGCGGCTGAGTTATGTGTGGCTTAATCCTGAAGGTAGGGACAGAGTTACATGTCTTGCAAATTTGGACCAACGATTAGAATCGAAAAAAAACTATCAAAATAATTAATCTTAAAATTGTAAACTTTTGCCCCTTTAAGTCTCACATTTTAATTTTGAACTTATTGAATTATTTTATATATCTCTGCCCTGATTAAGAGTGATGATATTGTTGATTTAAGGGTAAGATGAAACAGACACAAGTACATAAATATACATTCTTGCATCGAATATAAACCCAGTTCTCTATCTGTACTCAAATCGGCTTATTAACAATTGGCTTACGTATAATTGACTATAGCTCACTTGCTTGAATTCTAAATAAATGATGCCCTGCAACATTTTTCTGTAACAATAAAAATAATTTTTTATTTTTCATGTAATTTATATTTCAAATGTGCGTGGAATAGTTTATTCAAGAAAACACTTTAACTAGATATAAGCGATACAAGAAACCTCGATAAATGAATATTCAATAAATTAATAATCTCGATTAAATAATAATTTTTTAGTCTCGACTTGTGGGATAAAATAATAACCTCGCTAAATGCATAAGATAATAATTTTAAAAAAATTCCTTGAGGCCCACTGAAAATATAAAATAATAATTCATTAAATAAGTATAAAAATTACATATATAATTCATAAAATAAAGCACTTCCTAAACAATTTTTATTTCAAATTTTATGCTTTCCTAAAATATGAATCTATAGTCAATTGATTCTTCTTTTTATGCGAACTGAATCCAATTTTATCTTTAACTTTTTAGAGGGCATAAACTACATTCGGCACATTCTTCTCATTTTGAAGCAAGTAACTTTTCAAAGTCCCTATAGCAAGAAAAGCTTCTTTTGGAGAAATATGTGGTATAGCGTTACTATCATCTGGATCTTGATTGTCATCATCTTCCATACCTATTACTCCTTGAATAATTTCTTCATTCGTAGGCGATTCCATTAAAGCTTCATTTTCACTAGGATAATTCAGAATCTGCTCTATATTCATGACATTTCTATAATGTAAATTAGAAATAACTTCCTCTACTCTTTGAATGCCTTCAACATCACTAATTTCTTCTTCTAAAAGCATACTTTCTTCGGATCGAATTTTGCAATGTCGAAAACAATTTGCAATAGTTGTGGCCTTCACATCAATATTGCAAGCAACATTAATAAAATAGATATCATCCAGCACATTAATTTTTTCAGGATTTATTGCTCCCAAGATGCTAGAATAAAAACGATGTCGATAATAAATCTTAAGTGATCGAATAATTCCAGCATCACATGGTTGAAGTTTTGATGTTGTATTTGGAGGCAAAAAGAACAATTCAACATTTCTCAAGCCTTCAATAACCTTGGGATGGGATGGGCAATTGTCTACTATAAGCAGCACTTTTCTACCTGTCATTTTATCATCAAACCAACGAATAAATTCTTGAAAGAGTAATCCAGTCATCCATGCTTTCTTGTTGGCTCGATAATGACAATTAAGATTGTCAATATTCACATTTTTAAAGCATCTAGGATTATCATACTTACCAATAATCCAAAGAGGTACTTTATTTGAACCATCCCCATTGCAATAACCAACAACAGTAAGTCTTTCCTTGTCCTTTTTTCGTCCCTCTAATTGCTTTGTAGCTAGTGAATGATCTGCTTGCAAACAATAAAATAAGCCTATTTTGTCCATATTATAAATATCCCTATAATAAAATTTGTCCAATTTAGCTCAAATTTCAGGTATAGCTTCTTCAATACTCTCTATGATAACTGAATCGTTTTCATCAAACATTCTATAAGACTTAATCCCATGTCTCGCCTTGAACCGTTCTAGCTAACCACTTGAGAAGTTAAATTCTGGATTTGCATCATCATACATCTTCTGTAGAAACTCTCTTGTTTTAGTTTGAATCATTTTTTCAGTCATGTTCACTTTCTCTTGATATTGGAGAAACTACTCATACAATATCTTTTCTAATTTAAGATATTTTGCTAATTTGTGCCTTTTAACATTGCTATTTGTTATCTCTTTTGACAAATACTCTGCTGACCTTTTAAGAGTATATGATATTGTTGATTGACTAATAGAGAGATCAAACTTTTGTTGAATCCACTGTTGCAAATCTTTTTGACTTGAAGAGGGATGCTGATTTTTGTACTCACATAATGTTTTTCTTATCTCATCAGTTAGCGTAGACTTTTTTACACCTTTCAAATGATCGAGTAGCCATGGAAGAGAAGATATAATATATGAATTTTTATATTTTGGTATATGAAGTTAAAGTACATGTATCTATTTATAAACTCTATACATTATATTGTGTACTTGAAACAATTCACAACACTTCATATTCGAATGCGCTTACATGCACTCTATTTTGAATCACACTAACCTAAGATTAATAAACTTATTTTTACAAGATTAATAAACATAGATACAATGCACCATCATTAATTAATTTTTATTTATTTTCTTTTCTTAGTTACGGAAAAAATTAATTGTTTAATTAGACAAATATAATGTACAAAATAAAATTATTCTATAATTAATAAATATTAATTTATCGATAAATTAATAAAATATTCATTTATCGATAAATTAATAACTCCATATAAGATAATAATTTTTCTGGTCCCAATAATATTCATTTATAGAGGTTTTACGGCCAACAAGATCTTTAATATTCCGCACAACAAAAAATTTCAAAAGAAGTTGATCCATTCTTTGTCGTTATTTCCTTCATTACATTGAAAATAATCTATGATATTACCAAGAGAATCGACTTAATCCAATAGCTTGTAATATAGACTATACAATTCAATGCTTTGACAATCGCGCGAGTCGCAGGAGCGTCGTAGACTTTGCTGCCGTCAATGGTTTCCGCGGCTTGTGATTGTTGAGGGATTTGTTTTGACATTACCGTCTTTTCTTTTAAGAGATACCTTTCACATTTCTTCTCTTAACAATCCAAATCCAGAAGCAAACATATTTGTACGCTTCTTTTTGTTCTATGTATACATCCCAATGCACCAATCATGATTTACTCCAAATTCTGATGGTTAATTTTATACCAAATAGTTTGTTGGAATCTCTTAGACGACGTACAAGTTTAGTTCTTTCATATTCACAGTCAGAACGAAACTTGTACGTCAAAGAGAGCGTATATATATATATATTATTTTATATAATTTAATATTAATAACATAAATTAAATTGGTCTAATACCATAATTGAATCAACGTCTGAATTGATACTTAAAGCCCTAACTAGATCTCTTAAGTTAACTTTGTTGTTATTTTTTTTATTACAATTGTTCAAAAATTCAAATTTACCCTGTCAAAAAATAACACCAAATATATTAAGGAATAAAGTAATTGTGACGATTCTCTAAGTAACGTTAACTGCTGATGCCTACGCGTATCTAGTCTTACTGTCAAGAAAAAAATTGGCCTGATTAATTTAATTAAGCTTAGAAAATGTATGGAAATATATTAATTTTATAATCACAATATTTTCAAAGTCATGACTTTGAAAGGGTATATTCTGAAATCATAAAATAAATATCAGTAAAGTTCTATCTACTATATGGTGCAGATATATATACTTTTGAACCATTTAAATAATTTGAAAATAATCACAAACAATGACTTTATTTAATTGAAATAAATTACCATGAGACCTTGATCATCATTAATTTACTGTTAACCAACAAAAGATTCTGTCATATCTTTTAGTAACTAAACATTCAATAGTTGGACTTTTTGAATTGTGATATTAGTATTTTCTGTAAAATCTTCAAGTATATATGTTAACACAAGTACCTTTGTTTTTTTATACTATGTTTAAAATAAATTAAGATTATATGAGATTTTTCATAAATTGCAATACCCCACGTGGTCGTATACTCTTGGTTTAATCGGCCTTCCATTTTGTGGTGGTGGCCGTCGGTGTAATATGAACTTGTGATTTTGAGAATACTACTACATTATCATCAATCGTTCCTAAGGGATATGTACATTGCGCAAGTCTTACGTGTAAGCTACTGATCTTAGCTTTATCCTTTTCTAAAGTGATCCAAGACTGCATGATCTAACGTTAGTCCCCACCAATGTCCTGCTTTTGCATGAAAAGATGGGTAAAGAATCACATAATTGAAGATCAAAAGGTGCACCGGCATCTCCTTTTTGCCGAATTGGAATAATGAATTCGAGTTATCGCCAACTCCGAACTTTTATTTTCACGCTCTCCATTATGACTTTCTTAGAAATTTACAAAAAAACAGAATCTCCTTGGATTCACACCGCACAAATACTTTTCCAACTGTTACTGTTGTGAACTCCTTGATGCCCCACCTGTTTCAGCCACCTTATATAAAGGATGACATCCTATTGGCAAAGTTACTGAAAATACACAATGGGAAACAGCATTGGAGGAGGAAAGAGACCCAAGGTCATGAAGATTAATGGCGAGACATTCAAGGTAAAGACTCCGGCGAGGGTTTTAGACGTAGTTAAGGACTATCCAGGGTATGTTCTGCTAGATTCCGATGCCGTCAAGCATTTTGGCATTCGGGCTAAACCTTTAGAGCCAGAACAGGAATTGAAGCGCAAGAAAATATACTTCCTTGTTGAATTGCCCAAGTTTCCTGAAGCGAACGAGCCTAGAACGAGAAGGGTTAGGTCAGGTATTCACATGAGTGCTAAAGACAGGCTCGAATGCCTGATGCTCTCCAGAAGAACAGTATCAGATCTTTCGGCTATTAGACCACCGCCAGGTCCGACGGTCGACAGTGGGCCAAATGGTCAAAACGCCACCGGACCGATGCGGGTGAAAATACGGCTACCTAGAGGGCAAGTGATGAAGTTCGTGGAAGAGAGCAAAGATGACGGAGAAGTGGCTGAGAAGATCATTGATCTTTTCATGGAGAGTTCCGATCACGTTGCTGGTGGTGGGCAGTGGAAACCGGAGATTGGTGGCATAGCGGAGAATTGTAAGCCTCATAAGGTATGTCTTTCTTGAGACCCGTGTTCAATTTCTGCATGATATATCTGTTGCTAGGATATCAGATCAAGCTGCATATTTTGTGGAATCAATTAACAATTTGGTATTGAAACGTTTTCTACGGTTCGATATTGAAGGCATAAAGTATGTTTGTTATTTTACCAAAAAATAAAAATATTTGAGGGGAAATCATTGAGCTTCCGGACGGGATGGGAGAAATATCTCCTTACTTTATTTGCAGTATTCTTAGCTCTTGGAGTTGGCGACGTAACATGAGGGACACAAATTACATGTTAATGTAATATGACGGAGTCAAGTATGGGATAAGTTTCCATTTGGAGCGATCACCCCTTTTACGGTTATTTGTATGAACTGGCTCTACGACTTGTCGCCGAAACAGGATAAATAATTAAATAACTTATTTTCTTGTGTCAGGGTACGGCAAATCGTTGTCGAGTGTTCAACTAACCCCAAATCAAGAATTAACTACCATGCTTTCTATATTTCTGGATATTGAATTATCTTCAAATTGATCAACAGATTATTGTTTTACTTCTTTGAACAAGTGGTTAGGTCAGGTCTAACCGCAGCAAAGCTTTCTTTGTTTCAAACCTTACACTAGAAACCATTCCGGGCAGAAATTAGCCATTGTTCGTAGGTAAGAGCGCAAACTAAAATGAAAATGACGTGCTTCCTAACCCCTGCACTTGGATCTAATTATTGACCATTTTCATGTATTGTTGGCTCTAGTGGGTCACATTCACTGTAAAATACCCATTTTTTCTCTGCCGTTACAACTACCATCTGCTATTTTGTGATGACTTAACTAAAAGGAGGCTTTGTAGTCTTGCTCTATGGCTTAGAATCATAATTAGTGCCACCATTTTTGGTATCTGGTAGGCCTTACCATTTCTGTTTGGTACTTGTTTCTTGTACAAGTGAAGGCTCATGCGTGGGAGTTGATATTAGATAACATTGTTGTTCTGGTTACTTCTATTCGCATTGAGCTAACTATAATAAGTTATAATTTATATTAATATACTTTCTGATGTTGTGTAAACCCAATATAATCACAGAATAGTACGTGACATTTAAACCTTCGAATTCTTGATTGATATTTTTTATCATCAAATAAAGCACTGAATGTTTTATTTCTTCAATTGAAATGCAGAAGCGTGTGAGCTTTGTTCCAGATGACGGTGAAATTCATCTAGTTGCCGACTCTCGTTATCAGTCAAGAAGTGATAAATAGCACAATTGTACAGGATTTTATTAGGTGTTACGGTTAGGAATCACTGCACGGTAATATATTTTTGTGACCATTTGCAATTTTTAGCTCTAGATTCTCTTTGTAAGATATACAAATCAGTACTTCCAGTGTAGCACAAGTATTGTTCATCACATTGGTTTACCCAGTGGCAAACTATTACTTGACAGATCGATAGGCCATGGAGAAAAGAAAATTACTTGGGTATTGATGATGAAAATGATAAATTTAGGATCGCATCAGTATTGATTTACTGAACACTGATACATGTTTGTCTTCCAATGCTTATGTTCAGGAATTTGAAAAAGTATCCAGAACTTGGCAGGAGATATAGGGATCTAATTACAGGGAATGGGTTCACCGGATAATGACAAATCTAGCAATATGACCTATCGAATGGGTGGGGCTACTCTGTTTGATAACAGATCTTATCGATTCACAAGCACTTGCAGAATCAATGTGGATCTAAATTTGAAAACGAAATTTCAATCCAAGTCTATTTCGAACATTTAAGTTGATAACCAGACAGCCAATCATTCCCGATCCCGATCTGTATGCATATAACAAGTTGTGGTCACCCTTCCAGATAAAGACAAATCAGACAAGTCAAAACTGAAAAATATCCATCGAAAAACCAATTAACGGTTAATTTGGAGTTGGTTTGTTGCCCAAAAAAAAAGAAGAAGATCAGATCAGTTAATCAATTTCAACCATGTTATGCTAAATCCGATTCACATAAATATGTATGTGAAACAGGTTAAGTGGAACAGGGTTAGAACACCGTAACCAGAATAGAGTGCTCCAACCCTGAAAAAAAAGTCGTTTCCGCAAGTAGCTTCTATCTATTCTTGTTATTCTTTTGTAGTTTTAAATTTTAAATTTTAACTTTTAAATAAATTAAAAATTTGTTTAGTTGTTAATATTAATGTAATTATATTTTTATCACTGATAATAATTATACACTAGATAAAACTTAAATATAAATTATTTTAGTTAAATAAATTTATTTTCATCTCTTATATAAAATTTATTAATAAATTATAGATAAAATATTTATTTTATTAAAATAATTTAAAATGACCTTTACCTAAAATTAATATTTATTTCAAATATATTTTAATTATTGAATATAATTTTATTTAAAATTTATATATTTTGAAGATATTTAAATTTAATTATAATTATTAATTAAATTGATTTAATTTAATCATAAAACTGAATAAATTTATTAAGTAAATTTAAATTATTCATAATTCATATTAATAATTATTTTTAGTTAATTAAATATATAATATTAAATTAAATTATTCATAGTTCTTATTAATAACTAATATATTAAATAATTAAATAATATATATTTAGTTGATAGTAAATCAGATTTTGAAAAAATAGAAATAGAAAACAAAATCTTATTTTATGATTTTCATAATTTTTGAAAGTTGGAAGAAATGACAACCAAAAGCAACAACCAAAAAAAATCAAATAAACATGTTTTATAATTGAATTTGAAAAAAAAAACTTAAAAAAAAAATGGAACAAACAAGCCCTAAGAGATTGAATTTCACTGTGAAACATGTTTGTTATATTGAGATGAAACTTTATAAGATCTGTCAGCAATATTTGGTGTCATTCTTTCAAACTATAGTAGCATTATAAATCCCATTGATTATGTCAATAAAGTATTAGGAAATAATGGATATCTAGAGCTTCAAAAGGTGTTGAAGGGTATAGGATTTTCTTTTGTTTTGCTAGGAGTAATCAAGAGTTGGTAATAAGCCATCTTGAGGGGGTCAATATCAAGTTTTAGGTAGATCAAGTCTAAGTTTGAGGCTTACTTCATTAGCAACAATAGGAAATACAATGACTCCTATACTCTTTTTGGTGTGGTAAAGGGACAAAGAGAAAATGTTAGGCAGTATACTAATAAATTTATTATAAAGGCCATCTAAATGTTATATGAATATAAAGTTGAAAAATATTTGTACCACCACTAAAACATGTAGACATATCTTTTGATGAACAAGGTATATATCTTCGAGAAAGTGTAAGGGCACACAAAAGGTTTAGTGCTTTAGAGGAAATAGAATGTTCCCTAGAATGAATAAAGAGATTTTCCATAGGACTAAAGGATAAAGAAGGTTCTTAAAGTTAATGGAGAGAATATTTAGAGGACTAAGAGACAAGGTAGGAAGGGAGATTATATTGCAACCATCTTGTAGGAGATGATTAAGGAAAATATCATATCGAAGAAAAGAAGAAAATGAGTAAACTTGACAATGCATCATTACTATAGTTAAACACCTCTTTAAGCAATATAATCAATTGCATCATAAGCAAGAATGTCATAAGTTCCCGAAAGCTTTGGTTGAGCAACCCTAGTCAAACAAGTTTTTTCACTTTCAAATAGATTATAGATATGAGACTAATTAATGATAAGATTTACTAAAGCTCATCGATTCATTATTGAAGAGAAGTTACCTCGATACTAGGTATAGAGTGAAATCTTTAAAATGATGTAATTGATACCATTATGGATGGAAACTTAAAGGTGAGTAAAACTATATGAAGAAGCTATAACACAAGCTCGATATTTTTTTTAATAATTTGAATGAAATAAGAAGAAAGCATAAGCTGATAAAATTAGTTTTGAGGATGAAGATCTTGAGCTAGCTACTTTAATATTAATGTGATGGTAATTATAAAATAACCAATTATGAAATGAGAAGGCCTTTATGAATAATGACACCTTTGTCAACATCTTTTTATTATTATGCTTTCATGACTCTAAGGTTCAATAACACGCAAGTGGGACTTGCATGGCACCTTATTGGAGTTTAGAGGAGGATAAAGCCCATATAATAGAGAAGATATCCTACTAATAAATCTAGGAATATTAAAGAGTACTATATTTATAGAGTTTCATGTTATGGATATGCCTTTACCCCACAATTCCATCTTGGAAAGACCTTCTTTGTGTTCCTTTAACTTTATTCTATCACCGTATCAATTTTTAATGAAGTTTTAAATAAACAATAGAATAGATGAGGTATGTGGGAACTTATACGAAGTTAGACAGTATTACATCACGTCTTTAAAGGTTGATAAAAGTGGTGACATCTATTAGGTTGATCAATAATAGCTAAGGAAAGAGCAAAGAATGGAACTGGTATGAGAGGTAGTAGACTTAGATATAAAAGATTCATGAATTATGAAGATAGTGACAAAAGGAGAGAAATTTGAGGGGTGTCTATTGATGCTTTATTAATGGAGTATAAGGACATCTTTGCTTATCGACTTGAAGATATAAGGGGGATTGATCTGTAGGTATAAATTCATAAATTAAAATTGAACTCATATTTAAGCATGTTAAACAAAATATAATGACTATTTACCTTGGAGAGGTAGTTTGTCATATAGAAGGAGGTATACAAGTTGTTGTGGGGTTAGTTTATATTAGAAGTGTGATTATTTGAATGGCTACCAAATGTGGTAATGTTAAAGAATGAAAGTAGGAAGCAGCAGATATGCACCACTTTACGAACCTCAATAAGGCTTATCTATAGGATACATATCCCTTTTCCAAAATTGATTGTGGATGTAGTTATGTGATATGAATGAATAAACTTTCACTTTCCTTTGTGATTTTGGTGATGCAAAACCAATTAAATGTTTATGTGACTTTAGTGTTAGTATAAATATAATTCCTTTGTCTATTTTTGAGAAGCTAGGTATAAGACAACTTAAGGTGATAAATGTGTTACTCTAGCTAACAAATCATTTCATCAAGTATCCTATTGGGGTTAGAATAACTATCTATGAAAGTAGGAAAATTCATCTTTTCAACTGAATTTCTTATAATGGATATTGAGTACAATGTTGGGGTTCCTATAATCTTAGGGAGACCTTTCTTGGCTAATGGTGGGGTAGCTAATATTGTTGCAAAGGGAAAGTTTATACTTAAAACTGGAAAAAAGAGAGTAAAGTTTCACATCTTTCAGACAATATGCAATAAATTTACTAGAGTTAAAACATAAATGCATAAAAAATTTATCTAAAGGAAAAATATATAGCCAAAGATGTACCTCTACGTTTATGAGATCTGAAAATGATTTAGAAAGGGGGTTGAATAGATCTTTGAAACTTTTTCGTAAAGTTCTACAAAAACCAGAAGTTAATACACACAAAACAATTAAACAAATTTAAGTGCAAAGAGTAGGGAAGAGAGGCAAACACTATTTTTATAGAGGTTCGGTGCTAAGACCTACGTCCTCTACCTAAGCTCCTACTTAGGATTTTGGTAAAACATTTTACTACACACTTTTTAGTTCAGTGTGAACTTTTCAATACAACTTGACTTCCGGCTCAAGCTACAGCAAACAACCGATTTGTTTTCCGGCACAAATCTTACCTCACAAGTGATTTTCCACCAATCACTCAACTCACAATAATAACAAAAATAAAGATGAAGTAATAATGCTCAGTACAGATTTAGAACAAGCTAAGGGCAAAATGAGAGCAAATTAGGAACAATAGTTGTATGTTTTTACTTTTGGACAAGTCACCTCGATCATTTGATCTTCCTCTATTTATTTGCAGACTTCCAGATGAATATAGTCGTTGGAGATCTTTTTCTAGCCGTTGCTGATTTCTCATAGACGTTGCAAAATGATTTCCTTTCCATTTGTGATTGATCCAGACAAGTTTTGTTCAGCTCTACCTGATAGTCGACTAGTTGAGGTGTTATAGTCGACTAGTACCAACGTTTTTTCATGCAAGTTTTATCTCCGCTCTTCGAATCGTCGACTAGTGTAATAATAGTCGACTAGTGCACCTATCCAGCTGATTAATAGTCGACTTGTCACATGTTGGTCGACTTGTTTCATGCCCCATCTGACATATCTGAATTTATTAGTCGACTTGTGATATGCTAGTCGACTAGTGCTTACTCCAACGGATATATTTAACAAAATCTTCCCATAATCTTGATGTTTGAATGTTTCTAGCACGTTGAAGATAATTTCCATCTTGATTTTACAATGGTTTATCTCTTGCCCATCGAAGATTAATGCTGTCTTGATTTTGCACAAATCTTTTATTTAAATTTCAATCCAAAATACCTGAAATAATTTCTTAACCAATTCTATACATTTTATTATTATCAAAACATAAAAAAGATTTAATTTGTCAACTACCATTGATCCAACAAGATCAAATGCACAAATATATTTGGATAAACGTTATATAGAAATGATGAGTTTTACTAAGAAAAAATACATTAAATAAAATACAACTGTGAAGCACATTATGATTAGGCTCACAATATTAAGTTGAAACACATCAAAACAAACAACTAGACAATCACATAATGTATAAGAAAGAAAATTGTGAAGTAGGAAAATTAGGAAAAGGATAATTCATATAATTATAGGGCAACAATTATATCGAAGAATAAAAATATTGCGCACTTAATTTAAGGGGAGGATTTTAGACTTAAATACTAAAAAGCATGGTTACAAAGAATCACTTTAAAGGAGTTGCCTTAAAGGAAGATGGTATTTAACTGTTAAACTATTCATCTTCAGAGTCTCCTCGTGAGTCATTTAAGATGAAAAAAAGTTATCTACCATGGTCTTAGACTTACGAGCAAATTCTAAGCTGTGAAAATTGATGACACCTAGGTCATCAATTTCATTCCTTGACTTAATAGGCTTTTCACATTTATAGACCTTCATAAAAAATGTAACCACTTTGTCATCCCAAGTCTCGAAAGACTTACTCTTTAAGAAGTTGACATGCACATCCATCTTATAATTTTTTTCCCTATGATATATTCACCATGAGCTTTTAGGTTAACTTTTTTTTTTTGTAATTTGTAGCCATATTACAAACCTTACCATCAAGGGTCTTAAAGTCTTTGTTGCAATCCTTGAACTTATGCTTCTTGGTCATTTTATTCTAAGTCTAAATAACCCTTTTTATGTATGTTTGGGACTTGTTTATACAAACCTCCACAGAAGTAAGAGGACAAGGTTTCAAAATTTTATTTGTACTAACACACCAAAGAAATTTAAATGTCTTACCTTGGTAAAGTTGACCTTAATTTTTCAACACCTCTCTAAGGAAGTCTTCTCTAACATCCTCTTATCCTTATACAAAACAAGGGCTTAATAAACTTTTACTTTAACCATATCCTTGTCAAAGATAAATTCGTTCACCTTAGTATCACACTTTGGAGAAAACATCTCTAGTTTAAAGTTGACCCTATTTCCTTTTCCTTTAGAAATGATAAATTGGGAAGTATAAACCTTGGCACCTTTGATAGAGATATGCAAAGGTTTAAGTGCCTTCTTTGTTTACTCATAATCCATATTGATGTAAACAAAAGGAATAACATCAATTGCTTTCTAGATTAGTTAAGTCTCTCATAACATCGCCCCCTTTCCTCTTTTATATTTTGTCATCCTTGTTGTTAGTTGCTAAGATAAGCATGCCTAATCCATCCCTACAAAGCATGCATAGTATTTGTATCTACACTTAATTTTATCTCATCTTATTTTATTAAATTTATAATTTTTGTTTATAAAAACATAAAACAAAAGAAAATATGATTATTAACGAAAATGTTTTTTAGATTTTAGTTTCATTCCTCTTTATTGACATTAAATTATTTTCCTTTTATGTTTTAGAGCTTTTATGTAAATTTCATTTCAATTAAATTTCATTTTAATTAGTCTTATTTTCATAAATAGTTAATTTTGATGAGCTTTGTTTGTTTTTCTTAAGCATTGTTTTTGTTTCAAGAGTTTTGGGTCAATTTGAAGGAATAATTAAATTTGGTTTTAAAATTTAAGAATAGGAAAATTCTTGACTTAATAATGGAAGAAAAAGGACTAAACTATAAAATGGTGAGGACTAAGATGCAAAATAGAAAAGAGAAAAGGCTAATTAAGGAAATAAAAATGCCAAAAATGTTCCCTTAAAGCATAAATGACATAACTAGAGACTAGAATAAGAGGAATTAAACAATAGTGACCAAACAATAAAAGATGAGCTGAAATCTCATTTCTTTCTTTGTAAAGTGTAAAGCAAAATCATAAGACAACTTATTAGAGTAGGGTTTATTCGGTCTATCCTTTAAAAAATCCATCTTTTGGACATCTTCAGTCCTCTTTTATTTCAATGCAACCATAGATCACCAAGCTGAACTTTCTTAATTTTGTTTTCTATGTTTATCCTTCCCTAAAAGACGAATTAATAAAATACTTAGATCATCACTATCATCTTCCCTATCTAGTGAAAAATCCAATGCAATCACATCAAAAACAAAAAAAAAAAGGAGTACAAACAATAACTAAACATAAGAAAACAAAACTAGGAGAATCTAAAAGTAAAAACATCAAAGATGAAAAGCTAGAAATAACCTATCTGTTCAATAAGGAAAAAAGTACATTTTAACCTTAACATTTTCGTCAAAACACAAGTTAAACCTTATCATTTCGAAAGGTTTGAAATAAACCTTAATATTTTAAAAGATTAAAAATAAAATTTGAATGGATAAAAATTTAAACCGAGTTAAATCTTCATCAATTTTCATTGTTGACATGACATGAGTTAAATATTTTTATTTAAAGCAAGAGTCTCACTATTTCAAGTGGTATACATATGGTAGAGTATGACTAACTTTTGAAAATAATGTTAAAGTAATTTAAAATTTTAAAAAATATATTTTAAAATATAATTAAAATCAACATATCTAGTACACAAGGCTCCCTGCTTTGCGGGGTCTGGGGAGGGTCATAATCTATGCAACTTTGTTTTTATTCTTTTATAAAGAGGTTGTTTTCGTTACTTGAGCTTGTGACAACTGTTGGACCCCGAACCTTGAGTGACAATTTGATTTAGTAATATGAATGATCAAGTGGATGAGTTGATTGAAATGAAGTTATATAGCAAGAATTAGAAAGAAAAAATGTGAAAATTTGAAGGATTTAGAAAGTTTGACTTTTTGGAGAGAGAATGTTTGACTTTGAAAGTTGACTTTTGTTTGAGGCAAAATTTGATAAAATGGTCTTCTGGAAACTTGTAGGTTATGTTAAGAGATTTTTGTGGACATAAAGTTTGTAATTTTTCGATATCGGGAGTGAAAGTTATGATCAGTCAAAGTTTATGTTTGATCGGGTTTGACTTTTATTATGGTTGAAACTTTGACTGAGAAATTAACCTAGTTAGAGGTTAATTGAGCTTTGATGTTCTTCATGAGAATTGAAGGATTTGTTTTGATCTTTATTTCGATAGAAAGTATGAAATTTTTCGATCTCGGAATAATAAGTTATGATTTTTGCAAGCGTGTATAGAGAATAGTATCTTTGACCGGAAAATGGACTCCCGTAGGAGTTGAATTGAGTTTTATGTTCTTCTTGGAAGATTTAGAGCTTCTCTTAAGCTTTCTATAGAGACTAAGTTTGTCAAAATCGGAGTTCGGGAGTAAAAGTTATGAATTTCGGAAGTTTTTGATTATTAAGTGAAAAAAAAAAATAGAGAAAAGTTTTAGCGCCCTCGCTAGGGCGACGGCTCGCCCTAGCGAGGCGGGCGCCTCAGAGCGCCTCGCTAGGCGACGCCGCCTAGCGAGGCGAAGGCCTTCGCCTCGCCTGAGGGCAAGGCTCGCCTCATGAGTCAGGCGCCTCGCTAGGCGACGCCTCGCCTAGCGAGCGGGCGTCTCGCCTCATGAAGGCGTCTCGCCTCATGAGCGGCGCCTCGCCTCATGAGTTGGGCGTCTCACGCCTGTTTTGCTTCTTAAATTTTGATTTCTTTGTTTTAATCCGACCTTTGCTCACTATTTTGCCTATATCTTTTCCGTCCGACATCCGATTGAGTTGATTCTTTTTGCGTTGGATTCCTAAGACATTGAATTTCATTTTATAAGAAATTGGTGAACTTTTGAGATTAAATTAATGGTGATTAATTTAATCAAAGTGAGTCGGGAAATTTTCTGAGCATGATTCAGTGTTTTGTGAAATTCGGGATCTGTAGAGATCCGATTGAAGCGATTCTTAAGGCGAAATAAAGATAAGACAAGGGGCTACAAATCATATGAAGACATGAAATGTCAATTTTGCCCTTAGGACTTTTAATTTTTGAATTTAAGTTCGGATTAGGGTTTAATTTTTGGATTGGGAACACCTGTGAGTAATTTGAGTATAACTTTTGATCTGGGAATCGAAATGAGACGATTCTTGTTTTGAATTAAACTAGAGACATAAGGCTACAATTGTGATGAAGACATCGAGTTTCAATTCTAGGATTAAGAATGTGAAATTTTGGACGGAAATAATCGTACATGAAAAATGTGTTAGAATATGGATATTTCTGCACTGTTTCGCGCATAACTTTTGATGTGGTACTCCGAATTGAGCGCGGTCAGTGGCGTTGTATTCGTATGAGTGAGAGGAACATTTCTCGAGAAGGAAGTTTGGACAAATTCCTTCAAATCGATAGTGCGAATCAAACCGCAAGTAAGCGTAATTTTAAGTTTTGAATGGAGGGTAAAATGGTCATTTGACCATCAATTAATGAAACACATATATGGATGTCGTTTTGGCTTATTAAAAGCCACGAAAGCGGCTGGAATTACAGAAGAGAGAAAGAGAAATAAGAAAGAAGAAGAAGAGTGGAAGCTTGGTTATGGAGGAAGAGAGAGAGAAAGTTATTTTGATTTTCTACTTGTTTTCTTAAGGATTTTGGGATGGTTCCAAGAGAGAAAAAGGTAGAGGGGCATAAGAGCTTCCTTCCAAGCCAAAAAAATTCGAATTTGGAAGAGAAAGAGGTAAGAGAAATTTTTCTACTTTGAGATTTTGATTAATTTTCGGTTTAGAATTATGGCATATGAGATGGGTTTATGGATTGTGGAGTTAATTTTGAAATATATGCTTTAGGTTGGGTTTAATTTTGGATGAAAAATTGAGTAAGGTTTAGGCTTAATTTTATGATTGAGAATTTTGAGATATTTTGGTGTAGAATTATAGGAAATATGATGAATTGATGATATATGAAATCAATTTTGAAGAAATTGTATTTTATGGTATTGAATTGGGATAAATTGGTTTAGGCCAATTTTAAGATTTGGGGATTTTTGAAATTGAGGATTTAAATAGTTTGGAATTAATGTGAATTGAGGAATTGTGAGATTAATTTTGAAGAAATTATGTTTTATGAGATTGAATTGAGTGTCTTGGTTTAGGCCAATTTTGAAAATGGGATTTTCAAAATTGGAGATTGAAATAGCTTGAATGTAAATGGAATTGGTGAATTCCTAAGTTGATTGTGAAAATTAAGTATTTTCGATGTGAAATTTGGATGTTTATGGTTTAGGTTTTGGTAATTTGGAAGAGAGAGAAAGCAAGGATCAATTGGAGCTTGAAATCAAGTTTAAGCAATAATTCGAGGTGGGTAGCATATTTATATTTTGATTTGTGAGCAATATGCAATTTTGAAAAATTAAAGAAAGCAATTTTGAAAAATAAAGAAAGCAAAATGTGAAAATTTTGACAAATTATTGTTTTGTAAAGGTTTGAAATTCGATTTCGAATGTTTTCGAAAGATTATTATAAGTTTGAATTCATTGCTTTCAATGATTCGATAAACCGATAGAAATTTCGAAAATGCATTTGTTGTGTATGCATTATTCAATTGTTGAAATTATTGTTTGATTGAATGTTTTGATTGTTGAATTTAGTGAATGATAGTGAAAATTGAGTGGTATGCATTTTGGGAAAATTTTGAAGAAAAGTACGAATTGAAAAGTGCCTTCAGCAATCCGACTTTTCGTTTTCGATTATGTGTTATGTGGGTTTGGTAGGTCCCTTGGTGAGTCATTGCCTCTATGTGTATAGCCTTCTCCAGCTGCCCGCTAGGGCACGGAGCTCGATTCGGACTCCTTCACGGCTACACTGACCGCAATGCGGAAAGTGTAGACGTTTCGTTTCACGATCGCACAGACCGCTTATGCGGACTGCATGCAAGACGCTCTGCTTGGACCTAGCTGCACCATTCGATATGTTATGTGTTTTGCTTTGTTTCGTGTTCGCATTCTTGTTTATAAAGTGAGAAATGAAAATTGAAATTATGTTGCATTCATATTTATGAAGAATTCGAGAATTTTGAAAATGAGAAAATGAGATTTTATGAGAAGTTTGGGAAAATTGGAAAGAGTTTGAGAGAAATATTTGAAAGTTGAAAAGTTTGAAAATATGAAAAAGTGTTTGAAGAAATTGTTTGAAAAATTATAAAGTTTGAAAAATTAGCCCTTTTGGCAAAAAGCTTATGAAAAATGATTTCCGCTTATTTATCGATTTATAAATGTGTTATCCACGAGCTTTCGAGCTCACCCCCCTTTCATCCCCATCTCCAGGTTTCGAGCAGGAGATCGGATGAAAGAATGTGAAGACGTATGTCAAGACGTCAGTTTCGACATTTGAATACGTTGGTTTTTGAGAAATTTGGATCTTGTGTATGAATATGTTTATGACTTGAGATAAGTTTGGGAAAAATGTATTTGTGTATAAAGTTGAGAATTGTGAATGATTGTGAAATTTGTATATGAAATTATGGATAATTTGGGAACATATATGTATGACTGATTTGAGAATTTGATTGAATTCTGAGTTTGGTATTGAATTGAGAATTATGGAAGTATTAGATTTAGGTTTGCGTTTTGCTGGTGTTTGGATTCCGGACTGGAGAGTCCGATGATGTCGAGATCTGTTTGGCATTTAGAAGTGTTTTTCTTTACCCATGCGAGTTTGGGTTAGGAAAAAGCGTGATTATCTTCTTAAATTTCGATAAAATTGGAAAAAAAATAATAGTATTTGAGATTTGTATGGATGAATAAGAATTTGTATGATTG
This sequence comes from Erythroxylum novogranatense, assembly GCA_029891385.1. NCBI lineage: Eukaryota > Viridiplantae > Streptophyta > Magnoliopsida > Malpighiales > Erythroxylaceae > Erythroxylum > Erythroxylum novogranatense. The sequence continues at coordinate 54,262,887 of CM057229.1, forward strand.
TTGAGTTTCGGGTTTAAGAATGAATTTTCCTATGAGAAATTATGTGGATGTGATTGATGTGAGAAATGAGAATAAGAAAGAAAAAAATTATATCGATTTTGGAACGTCTTAGGAATTCCCAACGCGATCTCGCTTCTGTTCTTTGCTTAGTCACGGATGTCGGAAAGTGTTTGATTTACATTGATTTGTTTACTTACTTTGTTTTCTATCCGAATTCGATTTGCATTCGATTCGATCCGCGCCGCTTATTCGTTCCACTTTGTGATTCAGATTCGATTATTTCGCTTCGCTATATTCGATTGAATCTGTTCGTTTGATTCGATTAGTATTTGCTTCCGCTTGCATTTGCTTCCGCTTCGCTACTTTCGGATTTGTTCGCTTCCGCATTTCGCAATTTCGATCCGAAATTTCTGTCTCCTTTCGCTTCCGTTTCCATTGATTCCGTCATTCGTTCTTTTTGTTAAGTTTATTCGGTTGGGATCCGGTTCCCGGATCGGGTCCCAATATTTATGGTATCAGAGCATAGAGTGAAAGTGTTAAGTTTATTCGGTTGGGATCCGGTTCCCGGATCGGGTCCCAACATTTATGGTATCAGAGCCCAGTACTATGGTCTTAACTGGGCATAGAAGATTGATGAGAGTGTGAAAGGGATAAAAAAAATTGAATTTGTGAGAATGTCAGAGCCCAGTAATATGATCTTACTTGGGCGTATGAGTATGAATAAGGAATTGATACGAGTTTGTAAAGATAAAAGTGAATTTGTGAGAGTGTGCTAGGTGGTCATTTGATTTTGATGAAAGAAATATGATTGTCTTTAGGAATGTGAAATTGATGTGTATGACTATTTGATGAATTCAAATGATTGGTTTGATTTAAGTGTTTAGAATATGTTTGACTTTCGAAATGTGTTGAGGAAATTAAGATTAGAATTTCTTGATAAATTGTGATGAATTGATATAGATGAAAGAATGATGGCATAATGATGATTGAACCATATTAAGGTTCCTTAAGAAATGGACCATTAATTTGTGCCCATATATGAAGAAATAATGAGTTATAGATATAGTGTTTTGATATGATATGAGTGATATATGATTTAAGGAAGTGAAAAATTTGAAGAAATTGAGAATATGTATGAAGTGTAAATGTGATGAAAAAGAAATTGATTATGAGTTGTGAAAAGAAATTAGTAAGAGAGTGCTTGATGATCATTGTTTAGAAAGAAATTTATGCAAGAATAAGTTACTTGGAGTTGAGTAAATATGAATTTCGAGGACGAAATTCTTTTAAGAGGGGGAGAAATGTTGGACCCCGAACCTTGAGTGACAATTTGATTTAGTAATATGAATGATCAAGTGGATGAGTTGATTGAAATGAAGTTATATAGCAAGAATTAGAAAGAAAAAATGTGAAAATTTGAAGGATTTAGAAAGTTTGACTTTTGGAGAGAATGTTTGACTTTGAGAGTTGACTTTGTTTGAGGCAAAATTTGATAAAATGGTCTTCTGGAAACTTGTAGGTTATGTTAAGAGATTTTTGTGGACATAAAGTTTGTAATTTTTCGATATCGGGAGTGAAAGTTATGATCAGTCAAAGTTTATGTTTGATCGGGTTTGACTTTTATTATGGTTGAAACTTTGACTGAGAAATTAACCTAGTTAGAGGTTAATTGAGCTTTGATGTTCTTCATGAGAATTGAAGGATTTGTTTTGATCTTTATTTCGATAGAAAGTATGAAATTTTTCGATCTCGGAATAATAAGTTATGATTTTTGCAAGCGTGTATAGAGAATAGTATCTTTGACCGGAAAATGGACTCCCGTAGGAGTTGAATTGAGTTTATGTTCTTCTTGGAAGATTTAGAGCTTCTCTTAAGCTTTCTATAGAGACTAAGTTTGTCAAAATCGGAGTTCGGGAGTAAAAGTTATGAATTTGGAAGTTTTGATTATTAAGTGAAAAAAAAAAATAGAGAAAGTTTTAATACTCGCTAGGCGACGGCTCGCCTAGCGAGGTGGGCGCCAGATCGCCTCGCTAAGGCGACCTCGCCCTAGCGAGGCGAAGGCTTCGCCCTCGAGAGGCAAGGCTCGCCTCGAGAGCTGTGCGCCTCGCTAGGCGACGCCTAGCGAAGCGGGCGTCTCGCCTCATGAGCGGCGTCTCGCCCTCATGAGTTAGGCGCCTCACGCGCTGCTTTCTTCTTAAATTTTGATTTCTTTGTTTTAATCCGACCTTTGCTCACTATTTTGCCTATATCTTTTCCGTCCGACATCCGATTGAGTTGATTCTTTTGCGTTGGATTCCTAAGACATTGAATTTCATTTTATAAGAAATTGGTGAACTTTTGAGATTAAATTAATGGTGATTAATTTAATCAAAGTGAGTCGGAAATTTTCGAGCATGATTCAGTGTTTTGTGAAATTCGGGATCTGTAGAGATCCAATTGAAGCGATTCTTAAGGCGAAATAAAGATAAGACAAGGGGCTACAAATCATATGAAGACATGAAATGTCAATTTTGCCCTTAGGACTTTTAATTTTTGAATTTAAGTTCGGATTAGGGTTTAATTTTTGGATTGGGAACACCTGTGAGTAATTTGAGTATAACTTTTGATCTGGGAATCGAAATGAGACGATTCTTGTTTTGAATTAAACTAGAGACATAAGGCTACAATTGTGATGAAGACATCGAGTTTCAATTCTAGGATTAAGAATGTGAAATTTTGGACGGAAATAATCGTACATGAAAAATGTGTTAGAATATGGATATTTCTGCACTGTTTCGCGCATAACTTTTGATGTGGTACTCCGAATTGAGCGCGGTCAGTGGCGTTGTATTCGTATGAGTGAGAGGAACATTTCTCGAGAAGGAAGTTTGGACAAATTCCTTCAAATCGATAGTGCGAATCAAACCGCAAGTAAGCGTAATTTTAAGTTTTGAATGGAGGGTAAAATGGTCATTTGACCATCAATTAATGAAACACATATATGGATGTCGTTTTGGCTTATTAAAAGCCACGAAAGCGGCTGGAATTACAGAAGAGAGAAAGAGAAATAAGAAAGAAGAAGAAGAGAGTGGAAGCTTCGGTTATGGAGGAAGAGGAGAGAGAAAGTTATTTTTGATTTTTCTACTTGTTTTCTTAAGGATTTTGGGATGGTTCCAAGAGAGAAAAAGGTAGAGGGGCATAAGAGCTTCCTTCCAAGCCAAAAAAATTCGAATTTGGAAGAGAAAGAGGTAAGAGAAATTTTTCTACTTTGAGATTTTGATTAATTTTCGGTTTAGAATTATGGCATATGAGATGGGTTTATGGATTGTGGAGTTAATTTTGAAATATATGCTTTAGGTTGGGTTTAATTTTGGATGAAAAATTGAGTAAGGTTTAGGCTTAATTTTATGATTGAGAATTTTGAGATATTTTGGTGTAGAATTATAGGAAATATGATGAATTGATGATATATGAAATCAATTTTGAAGAAATTGTATTTTATGGTATTGAATTGGGATAAATTGGTTTAGGCCAATTTTAAGATTTGGGGATTTTGAAATTGAGGATTTAAATAGTTTGGAATTAATGTGAATTGAGGAATTGTGAGATTAATTTTGAAGAAATTATGTTTTATGAGATTGAATTGAAAGTGTCTTGGTTTAGGCCAATTTTGAAAATGGGGATTTTCAAAATTGGAGATTGAAATAGCTTGAATGTAAATGGAATTGGTGAATTCCTAAGTTGATTGTGAAAATTAAGTATTTTCGATGTGAAATTTGGATGTTTATGGTTTAGGTTTTGGTAATTTGGAAGAGAGAAAGCAAGGATCAATTGGAGCTTGAAATCAAGTTTAAGCAATAATTCGAGGTGGGTAGCATATTTATATTTTGATTTGTGAGCAATATGCAATTTTGAAAAATTAAAGAAAGCAATTTTGAAAAATAAAGAAAGCAAAATGTGAAAATTTTGACAAATTATTGTTTTGTAAAGGTTTGAAATTCGATTTCGAATGTTTTCGAAAGATTATTATAAGTTTGAATTCATTGCTTTCAATGATTCGATAAACCGATAGAAATTTCGAAAATGCATTTGTTGTGTATGCATTATTCAATTGTTGAAATTATTGTTTGATTGAATGTTTTGATTGTTGAATTTAGTGAATGATAGACGAAAATTGAGTGGTATGCATTTTGGGAAAATTTTGAAGAAAAGTACGAAATTGAAAAGTGCCTTGAGCAATCCGACTTTTCGTTTTCGATTATGTGTTATGTGGGTTTGGTAGGTCCCTTGGTGAGTCGTTGCTCTCTATGTGTATAGCCTTCTCCAGTGCCCGCTAAGTGTACGGAGCTCGATTTCGGACTCCTTCACGGCTACTAATTGGACCGCAATGCGGAAAGTGTAATACGTTCATTCACTGATCGCATGAGACATTATGCGGATCTATGCAATCGTCTGCTTGGACCTAGCCAGACCATTCTGATATGTTATGTGTTTTGCTTTGTTTCTGTGTTCTGCATTCTTGTTTATAAAGTGAGAAATGAAAATTGAAATTATGTTGCATTCATATTTATGAAGAATTCGAGAATTTTGAAAAATGAGAAAAATGAGATTTTTATGAGAAGTTTGGGAAAATTGGAAAGAGTTTGAGAGAAATATTTGAAAGTTGAAAAGTTTGAAAATATGAAAAAGTGTTTGAAGAAATTGTTTGAAAAATTATAAAGTTTGAAAAATTAGCCCTTTTGGCAAAAAGCTTATGAAAAATGATTTCCGCTTATTTATCGATTTATAAATGTGTTATCCACGAGCTTTCGAGCTCACCCCCCTTTCATCCCCATCTCCAGGTTTCGAGCAGGAGATCGGATGAAAGAATGTGAAGACGTATGTCAAGACGTCAGTTTCGACATTTGAATACGTTGGTTTTTGAGAAATTTGGATCTTGTGTATGAATATGTTTATGACTTGAGATAAGTTTGGGAAAAATGTATTTGTGTATAAAGTTGAGAATTGTGAATGATTGTGAAATTTGTATATGAAATTATGGATAATTTGGGAACATATATGTATGGTGATTTGAGAATTTGATTGAATTCGAGTTTGGTATTGAATTGAGAATTATGGAAGTATTAGATTTAGGTTTGCGTTTTCTTTGGTGTTTGGATTCGATTTGGAGAGTCCGATGATGTCGAGATCTGTTTGGCATTTAGAAGTGTTTTTCTTTACCCATGCAGGTTTGGGTTAGGAAAAAGGCAGCCGTTATGCTGCCGAAATTTCGATAAAAATTGGAAAAAAATAATAATAATAGTATTTGAGATTTGTATGGATGAATAAGAATTTGTATGATTGTTGAGTTTCGGGTTTAAGAATGAATTTTCCTATGAGAAATTATGTGGATGTGATTGATGTGAGAAATGAGAATAAGAAAGAAAAAAATTATATCGATTTTGGAACGTCTTAGGAATTCCTAACGCGATTCATTTCTGTTCTTTGCTTAGTCACGGATGTCGGAAAGTGTTTGATTTACATTGATTTGTTTACTTACTTTGTTTTCTATCCGAATTCGATTTGCATTCGATTCGATCCGCCGCTTATTCGTTCCACTTTGTGATTCAGATTCGATTATTTCGCTTATTATATTCGATTGAATCATTCGTTTGATTCGATTAGTATTTGCTTCGCTTGCATTTGCTTCCGCTTATTACTTTCGGATTTGTTCGCTTCCGCATTTCGCAATTTCGATCCGAAATTTCTGTCTCCTTTCGCTTCCGTTTCCATTGATTCCGTCATTCGTTCTTTTTGTTAAGTTTATTCGGTTGGGATCCGGTTCCCGGATCGGGTCCCAACATTTATGGTATCAGAGCATAGAGTGAAAGTGTTAAGTTTATTCGGTTGGGATCCGGTTCCCGGATCGGGTCCCAACAACAACACCCATTGTCTTCACCCATTTACTCCCATCGTCAACCCTTTAATTTGTGCCATCCTTACCAAATAAAATAAGCTTTTGCTTATTCTTCAAGTATTTTTTTATATAAATAATTGGAGTTAGATTTTGAGAGTATACTTTCTTATGAATAATTGTTTTTAATATTTGTCAATAATTCAAGATGGTAATAAGAAGGACAAGCATAGAGAATCTAAGCACTTCAATTGATGCACTTATATTTTCTTATCTTTTTATACTTTTGCACTTAGTTTTTATTCTCATTTGATGTCTAAATTAAGTGACTTACATTGATTTTAACATTTCAGGTGTTTTAGGTATCAAGTGAGGAAAATTATTTTAAGGAGGGAGGTTTAGGACTTTTGGATGTCATTTTAAGAATGAGGAGGTCAAAATACCCCAAGATGACCAAAGTTGCAGAAATCCTAATCCTAATAGGAATAAGATTCCTAAAATCCTAATGCAACTAGGATTTCCTGTTTTGAAGAGAATCTAGCAAAACGAGAATCAGGAGCTAAACTTGGCAAGGGATGGTGAATCCTAATCCCAAAAGGATTAGAAATCCTACTCGGACCAGGAATCCTATTTCAACTAGGATTTCTACATTTAGGAAGATCCTTGTTCGCCACTGCGAGAAATGGATCCAGGAACAATCCAGACAGTTAAGGGACATATAGATTGGGATAAATGAAGATCTTTAATTTTTAGGAGAATTGATGAGCTAGCAGTATCTAGTTGGTACACGTGGATGAAACTTGGTGTCCGATCAGAATGCCACGAACATATTTTGCCTACATGAAAGCATGTGTGGACTGCCACTTAAGCCCTAGGAAGCGTGTTTGACCAGGAGGGAAGCTTCTAGAAGATCCTAATTCTACAAAGAAAGAAAAGACCTACTCTATTTGGAAAAGAAATCCTCTTCTACAAGGAAATAAAGACCTACTTTTACTTAAAAAAAAAGTCATCTTCTATAAGGAAAAAAAGACCTACTTCTATTTGGAAAAGAAATCCTCTCCTATAAGGATTTGATGACCATACCTCCTACAATATAAATAGGGTCCTTTAGCTTTTTTTTTTTTTTGGGGGTGTTCACGTTTTCTCTTTTCTTAGGACTTGAATCTCTCTTCTTCTCTTTCTTTCTCCTACGTTCTTTCTTTCTCTCTCTAGGTAGAACTATAGTTTTATTTTCTCTTCTTCTTCTTATACCTGAATTCTGCAGTATGTTTTCTATGATGATTTTTAACTTTGTTTTAATTAAAATCATAAACTAAATTCTCTTTTTCAATTGTTGAGGCTATTAGCTAAATTCATGGTTGTTTTTATGAGAAGCATGACATACAATTGATGAATCTATAATTGGAAATTTGTGCTCTTGATCTGGGCATGATTGTTGAATTATACATGTGGATTTGAAGTCATAAATTCAAATTTTGCATGAATAATTTGTATGCTATCTGATTAATTTACTTGTTGGACAATAAATTGATTAGGTTAAGTAGCAGCAACTAATTAAAATTGAAGCTTGTATGTAGGATTTAATTAGTTGGATCAATACATAGGTCAATTTTATACGTGCTAGGTTTCTTGAAAATTAACTTAGGTTTAGCAGAATTAATTTTGATTTTAATGCTCTTGTTATTGTGTTGTTCATGCTAGTTTTGGATTAATGCATTAACAAGAAGATTTTGCATGTCATCCTTATTTTGAATGCATCTATCTTTGCTTGATGAACCCTAATTTTTCAATCTAAGAAATAACTCATTTTCAATGACTAAAAACAACCTAAGAATTTAGTGAAAACCTTGGCAATTGGTCTTTAATTAATCTAAACTTTTTACTTAAATTTTCTTAGCAATTTCTCTCTTGAAGACTTTTGGCTTTATTTTAATTTTCTGAACTTAAATCACGTCTTCTTCTTTCTCTTCTTGTTTACTTTTAACACAAGCAAACAAATTCCACAATCTTGTCCTATTGTGTCACATAATCTAGCATTAGTTCATGCAAAATGTTCACGCATACTTTGTTTGAAAGTAAAAAAATCTTCCTTGTGTTTTGATCTCTGTGGGACGATACCCTTGCTTCACTATACTACAAATCAAATTAAGTAGGGGATTAAATTTTAGGCTAACAACAACGTATCAATACATAAATATCATGTTAAGGCTTAATTTTTCCATTATTAACTTCTACAAATAAACATCTTTTTGACAAGAAATGAAAGGTGTCACTTGTTAATTGCATTACTAGTTTTATCCACCTGTATATCTTTTCCTCTCCTGATAACTAAACTAGTCTTTCACTGAAGATGAGAATCTTTGTTTTCCAACTCACTAAACACACATCTTCATCTCTTTCATCTTCTTTCATTATTGGATGCTCATAGAGAAAACTATTCCATTTCAAAATAGTAGCGTCTTGTTTTGTATGATAAAATTAATCCAATCTAAGGTTAGGATTATGGTTTTTATTTCAAAATTAATATTTTAATTAAATTTAAGATAATTATAATTATTTAGGTTTCAATTATAGTTTAGAAAATATAATTAGAAAATTTTAAATTAAGATTAAGAATATTTTAAAAAGGGATCTCACTATGTTATGTTTATGGGGTCATGCTAAAATGAAAGTATTGAACTTATGTCACTTTAGTGTTAACATGCCACACAATAGATATAGACTTAACTTCATTCAAATTTTTATTCACTCAGGATTTAGTTCAACATTTTACAATGTTGACTTTCATTTTGAATGCTTCGAAATGTTATGGTTCAACTTATTTATTGGTAAATATTTTAGGGTTAAAAATAAAGTTTTTGCTTGAACAAAAACTAAAAATATTCATTATTATTGAAACAAATGTTGGAAGAGAGATAAAAATAAAAGAATGGTTATACCTAAAACATTGAAGTAACTCATTTTGGGCCCTTGATTTCCTTTCCTTCACGGTTTACCTTATTAATAAAAACTCTCTTTCTTCCTATGGATTTTAATCCTTGACATTTGATTTCATATGAAAACATATACAGAAGAGAAAGTTACTTCCTTCACAAAAAACTATCTATTTAAAAAATTGAAAATCAAATATAACTAAGAAGGATGGTTTAGGGGTAGACAAAGTGAGGGATAAGAGGCGTGTTCATAGAGCCTGGTAGAAAATAGAAATTCTCTCCTCCTATTTTATGTTTAGCAAGATGTTCCTCTATTAATGTCGTGATTTTCTCCTCTTTAAGCATTGTCAATGATTCTTAAATCATATAACTAACGTGCAGATTAAAGGAATTAATAATGATGATAAGGCTATTTCGATGGATTTAGGTTGAGAATTAAAGAAATAAGAAGACAGGAAAAACTGAAGAGAATGAAGCATGATAAAGAAATAACACAATGAGATCTTGGAGAAGGTAGAGGCGATTAGTAGACATTGATGGATAGGATAGAAGAAATTGGGTTATAAAGAAAAAGAAGTTAAAGGTATGATTTCGAGGGTTTAGTAGTGATGCAGATGACTATGTGATTAGGAATAAAATATTTTCTCTAATGAATAAGGCACTCTCTACTTCCTTATGACACATACACATAACAATAACTTTCTTTATGGACCATTTTTTCTCAATCGTATTGAATTTATTAAGGAGTCAAAGGTCCTAACAAAATCTTTAAATTAAAAGAAATAACTTTTTTATACATGTCATGCGACACCTTTCTTTCAAATTGTCAAGGCCATCCTAGCAATAGATAAGCAACACTTATCATAATCATATCAAATAAAACCTCATCTTAAAATACCTTCCTTATAGAAAAAGAGATCAAAATATGTGCCATCACCTTTAACCTCATAACCTTATTACAAAGCAAACAGTTTAAGAAGATTAGTAGTGGGAAGTATAATTTTTCTACAAATTCAGAAGAAGTCATATTAGTATAGCTATCCCCATTAACAATGAGAGTACACTCCTTATTTGAACAATATATCTATTTTGAAAAATGCTCTCATGTTAGTCTTAATTTTCTAAAACTTGCATTTTCATTTTGTGTCAAAGTATCAATAACTCTCCTTCATTGGTCACAATTCAAGTGATTAGAGAGCTTGAACATTCTCCAATTTAGGTTATCTCTTATGTTTCTACCTTTATATACTTAGGACTTATAAATTCTAGGTTCTGATGCTAATTTGATACTGTAACAGCCCAAATCACCCGCCTGTAGATATTGTTTGCTTTGCGTGTAGGCCTCTTTTGGACTCTACTCCCGCTCACGATTTTGTTTTTCCAGTGTGTAGGCCTCTTTTAGACACCACTCTTGCAGGACTTCTCAGGATGTCACTCATCTTGGTACCACTCTTGCCCAAACACATTTAATTTCAGAGTTCTGATAAGATCCTGTGCGTTAGGACATGGAAAATGTGTTTGTGAGGGAGAGGTTGCCATAACCTTATAAGGCATGCTTCGTTTGCCTCTCCGACTAATATGAGATAACAAGTATCCATCCCTCTTAGGGCCCACTTTAATCTGATACTAAATGTAACAGCCCAGACCACCCGCCTACAAATATTGTACATTTTGTATTTAGACTCTACTCTCGCTCACGGTTTTATTCTTCTAGCGTGTAGGCCTCTTTTAGACACTATTCCTGTAAGAATTTCCAGGAGGTCACTCATCCTGGTACTACTATTGGCTAAGCACATTTAACTTCAAAATTCTAATGGGATTTAGTGCATTAGGGCATAGAAAATGTGTTTGCGAGGGAGACGTTGCCACAAGATTATAAGGCATACTTTATTCGCCTCTTCGACTGATATAAGATAACAAGTATCCACCCCTCTTTAATAAATTTCGTCCTTGAAATTCTTATATGTTTGATCAGACAGGCAAGGGTATGTTTCCTCTTATGCTCCTCCATTTCCCATTTAACTTTATCACTCAAATAATTTCTTTCAAATGACCATAGTTAATGGATTCAATCAATCTTTCAATTACTTATTCAGATATCACACTATCCTAACTATTTCCTTAATACATTTTAGATGTCTCACAATTTGTTTCACTTCTTGAGTTGATAAAACTAGTAGGATTAAATTAGAGACATAAGGCTATATTTTCATGAAGACATAGAATTCAAATTCTATCTTTAAGAGTTTCACAATTTGACTAGAAGTGAGTACTGGGTGTAGAAAGTTGATGGTGAAAGTGTATATATGTATATGTCCTATTTTAGTGTTTATGATCAATCATGGATTATAATTTGTTTATGGATGATACTGAGTTGAATTGGAGTTAGAATAATGTGAAAATGATGAGTATTGAACTAGAAATTATAGATTAAGGATGAGGAATTGAATGTTGTAAGTAAAGAGTTAGAAATCTGGAAAACATAAAACACAATTGGACATGTGTTAAGGGAAGTGGCATAACTTTTTATGTAGAACTTTGATTGAGTTCATTTAGGTTTCGTTTAAAGAAGACTTTGAGATCTACAACTTCTATGAAGACCCCGGGAAGAGATTTTGATGTCTAGAGGATCAAAATTTAGGATTGCTGTAAGTGTCCTGTAAAGGTCCGTTTAACGGACATGGATGTCCACCTAATGGACATTCACGGGTCAAGTGATCTTAATTAAGGCTTAAATGGGTCTTAAATTGAACCTATAATGATCCTTAGGTTCGGTGACTAATGTGTGATATGTTTGAAGTGATAATGGAGGTTATAACTTAGTGAATTAATGGATGATATCAATTTATCAAAGTCATGGGTATAATGAGAATGAAGATGTTCATATGATTGTAATTATGATTCAAAGGAGTTGAGTAACATGTATTAAGTGATTAATTGAGAATGAGAATTGGGTATTATGAGATCATATAGGGTTAGAAAAGAGATGATAAAAAATTGAGTTATGATAAAGAGTAACTAAGTGTTCTTGAGGTGTAAGCTTGAGAATAAGCTAGACACATACAAAGGGTAAATTTAGAATGATAATGTAAAAATAAAGTATGAACCTAATTTCAATTAGACATATATGAATTATGAAAAAAGAATGAACATAAGATGAGAATTTTGATGATACCAGGATTGTCATTGAGCATGCATTATACTTTACATATATATAAATGTGTAAAACTGAATGTTTATATGATTGTGCATTTATTAATGTGTGTGCAATATGCATATTGCATGATTGTGATGTGTAGGTTAAATGTTATCATTCAGATGTTTTCAAATCATGGAAGCTAATGTTAATCTGGAGCATACTGTGAATCAACCTAGATGGTCTTACTTTAAGTGTTTGTTCTGATTTCAATTTCTGCATAAATGACTACGATTATGATTATTATGCAATGTGAACATAATTGATATTAATGTGATTTGCCTATGTTGATTCCGAACAATGAAGGTCTGAGACTTGATGCATAAATTTGATATTGAAGTGCTACTTGTATGTGAATGAGAAGAATAAGTGTATTCTCAAGAATGTCGGACTAAGGTCTGACGATGAATGTGAAAGTGATTGTGAATTTGAAATCATGTGACTGATTGAAAATATATGAATGTGATGCATTCTATTACATGAATGGATGAAACATAAAGGCAGTTGTGACCGAAGTAGCTATCAAAAAACAGTTTAAAGCTCAAAATGTGAAAAAGAGCTTAAAGCTTAGATTGTGAAAAAGTGCTTAAAGCTCAAAAAGTGTATAAGAGCCAAAGGCTCACTATGTAAAATGAAACCAGTATCCCGAACGGATACATGATAGTTATCAATGAGCCCGGTATCCATAATAGATATGGGACATTTTAGGCAATCGATCACAACAAAGTAACCAATTGAAAGTAAGTTTTATGTGCACTGCATATGCATGATATGAAAGATTATAATGGTTTGAATTACTTTTGAATGTGATATGTGATAAATGTAAAATGTTAAATGTGATCAAATGAACGTGATTCAATATGATTATTAAAGAAATGATGTGAATATGTGAATTGCATATGTATGTGATTGAGTGAGCCATTAAGGATGGTCACTTACTGAGTTCGCAAAACTCCCCTAAAATTTGCACTATTTTTTTTAGGCTCAGAAGTGTTACCCCGTTAGGCAAATGGGAGTATAGTCACAACATTCGAGTAAGAGGTAGAGGTCAGGATCAATTTGCATCTGCATTTGCATTTTCTTATTTTTGTATCAAATTATGTATTTCGAAATTTTTGTACAATGTGTATACGATTGATTTCATAATGAAATGACATTATGATTTTAAATGTTTTGTATCTATAATGGGCCCAAATGATTAGTGAAATTTTGGTAAGTTATTTAATGATGGTAACTTTTATGATTGAAAATGTTTATGAAATAAAAGTGGACCGAAATTGGTTGTTGATTTTCGTGTATGTATATTGTTTTGAAAAAAAATTGTAATGAGATTTTATTGACTGATTGTGCTAGCATGCCACTCTTGTGGGTCAAGTTCTCGGATATCACTATAGATGTCAGGTATGTGTCTTGTCAGAGTGGAGTGCTACAGATACACTCCTTTACTTGATTTATGTGACTAACAAATAAGAAGAGAATTTGATTTCCTACTTCCTATGAAGAACGATAAGAATCAAAGTGGAGAATGAAAATTTTAAACCTATTTTGTTTTATAAAATGGGGTAATACTCAAACTTCTATTGAATGAATGGAGCAAGACTCAACAAGCCTCCTTTTTATTAGCTATTTCAAACAAAAAATAATTATAAAATCCAAATAAGTTTTAAGTATAACAAAAAATAAATAAATGACGTAAAATGACACAATTGAATTACTATAGTGAAGTCACAATCTTTAACTTGCAACGTAACATATTTACTAGCCTAAGCATATGGTAGTTTCACCCACATGACAAATCCTTTTTGTATGAATCCACAATCATCTTCAACTTCACTTGCACACGCTTAACCATGCTCGAATAATTGGGCCCTTTAAGATCCTAAATGGAAGGAATAGACACGATAAATTTTGATTAACACATATCCTATGTAATTAAGAAAAAATTTTTGAAAAAAAGAAAAGTAAATCGAACAGTTTGGATTCATATTCTCTCACTCTAAAACTAATCTTTAATATTAGAGTGATTATTTCAAACAATAACTTTTGAAAATGTTGAGCATAAATGTTTGAGATATTCATATCCAAAAATGAAATATCATCTATAATCTTAAGTTTATATCAAATGCAATAATTAACATAATTTTTTATAAAAGTTTAAATATAGTTATATCGTAACCTAATTTTGATATAATGAAATTTAATATTCTTTTCATATATACTATTATATGATGTTTTTGTTGCATTTTTATCTATGAAATTTGTTTTAGAGAAATTTGTCAACTAGTAGATAAATTGTGTCAACATTAGAAATTTTTTAAAACTATATCAAAAGGTACTCATCAGCTCTAGCAACAACAAATTCTTGGTGTGGCTTACAAGGTCTTCGGACCTGAAATAGGTTAAACTTAGTTGGACTTAAGCCGCTAAACTTCAATCCCGACAATAACAATTGGATTCTAAGATATGAATGTTGTTAAAAAAACCAATTATATTAACTGCCAATAGTTTAATATCTTTCGAATAAGGTGCTTGTGATGTGAAAATTTTAATATCGTTATCGTTTAAGAGTTGTCAAAGGATGCTTATTTGCAAATAATAATTGAAAATAATGCCTTATGATATTTTGGAGCATAACTAATTAGCATATTTAACTATTTTTAATTTAAAATTTAAAAATAATATCAATTTATTCAAAATAATTTCATTTTATATGACATATTTGAGTTTTGAGCTAAACGGAACAAATTGAACCTAAACTTGGCCCAGTCTGAAATCTTAAAAATTTCAAAAATTTCAAATCTGACAACCTTGTTGACTTTGGATTGAGCCAAACTGAGCAAAAACTATGTCACTTTCAAATAACGCAAAATCACAAAATAAAATATTAACCATGAACTTACTTTTAATTGATTGTCATTACAACAATGTAACAAGAGAAAATCTGAGAGACTCTTCTACTTCTCTCTAAGTCATGCTTGATTCACCTTGCTTGCATGCTTATTCCTAACCTCCATCCACCCTCTAATACTCACGTCTCCAACTTTTCTTGTCTTTAGCTCATCCAAAGTATTCTTGTCTTTCCCTTTAAAACTCTTTCTTCATGTTAGAGCCACTTATTGTTTTTTCTCTTAAGCTTTCCTGATAGACTACCTTCTACCAACGCCACCTCTTACATTTAACAATATAATTGCCAACTCTACCCTGCAGGTCTTTGACTTTCCCTATTGCCCCTCCTAACCAAGCCATCTTCCTCCTTCTCCCTTGAACAACCACCCTAGCCCTTATCCTTTTCCTTAGTGTCAATACAGCCTGTCCATAAATCATCACCTTCCTCATCTTTTGCACACCCTCCCCCCAAAAATATGGAAGTAGGTGGTTGGGGATAAATCATCCTTGACCCTCACCTTCACTCCACCTCAAGAGTTAGATGGTAAGCTTATGGTGTGTCCAGACATTTCAACTCTTTAAGAGGGAGCTAAGTGGGAATTAACTCTTGTTGGTTTTTCTTTAAGAAACAGCCAACCTTCCCTCTCATACACCTATGGCCCACTAAAACATGGAAAACAAGAGGTTTAATTGACATTTTACTCATTGAGGACAACCTCATTCTCTTCATTCTGTCATCTATTTCTGAGGCTCAAAGAATCCTTGAAGATGGTCCATGGAATCTTGGGAACCAGCCTATTTTTTTACAAGTGTGGCAACCTAGCTTACGATACTATCATATTTCAATATGTCCTTACCTGGATTAATTTCCACAATGTTCCTTTGGAATATTGGACTGCCCAGAGGTTAAGCTCTTTGGCTAGTTATGTTGGTAAACCATTATATATGGATGAACATACTATAATGAAGAGAAGAGTTAGGTACGCCCGGCTTTGTGTCAGTGTTGAGCTCTCTAAGGAACTACTGAATGAGATTCCCATAATGAGGTTGGTAGAAGACTATAAATTATGGAAATACCCCATTTCCATATCTTACCAATGAAGACCACCTTCCAAATTGCATGGGAAAGTATGGAAAGCTATAGGGAAGAAATTCAATACGAGTAGTTATCAAAAGTTGATGGGACTTGAAGAATCTGAACAATAACTGACTATCCCTCCTTTGGCCTCCACGCTACTTGCAGCTCCATTGGAGTAAGGAAAACATGCAATGGTGCAAAATACACCATAGGACACGCCTTTTGAATTCTCCTCAACTCATAATATGACTATTTCAACAACTAGTCAACAAATCTCTTATGATACTCTAAAACAACCACAGATGGTACCACAAACTTTTGCCAAACAACTGCGACATCCAAGAGCATGATATCAGGGACATACCATAAAAATTAAACATAATTGATGGGATTTTTGGCACTCCTAGTGCTAACCCATTTTCTCCAGACAAATACGATACCTTTCAGACTGTTGGGCCTCGAATTTATTTTATTTTATTTTATTAAGCATGATTTGAATAAATTCTGTGGTTTTGCTAGATAAATCATTTTATTTAGAGTTTAATTAGCATATTCAATGTTAGGAGGATTTATAGCATGGATTGATGAAATTAGAAGTATTAAATAGAGAAATTAAGATTAAGTTAGAGTATAGTATGGTGTGAGTTAAATTGAAGAAGTAAGAATGCATAAGGGGCATTTTTTGAAGATCACTAAAGGTTAAAAGGCTAAGGCATTACATGGAAGGGCATAGTGGACTGTGCTCATTCATTTAGGGTATAAGTGAAAGAAGTAATTGTAGTCTTGTATTTTAGAGAAGCAAAATCGTGATAGAAAGAGGAGAAAACGTAGAAGAGAGAGAAAGCTAGGGTTTTTGGGAGATTTTGAAGAGCTTGAAGATTTTGAGGCTAAAACAAGTAAGTATAAACATTAACCTTTCTTTATTGTTGGATGAAGCATATGTGATAATTAAATGTGAAAAACAAGGTTGGATGTGGGTAGGAAGTTGTTGATGAATGCTATGAGTTAATGTTTTACTTTTTTAGTTAATGATCAAATATAGATTATGAAATGGTTTGTGAATGATATTGGGGTTAAAATGAAGTTGAAAATGAAGTAAAAGAGATGGGTTAGGGTTAAGTTCAGTTATATGTGAAATATGGGAAGTAAAAAGATGAAGGATTGTAACACCCCACTCCCGCATGACCCGAACCCGACATCGATAGTGATATCCGAGTCCGTGCCCTGCGAAGGTGGCGTGTTACATCACTCAGTCAAAACTCAGTACAAAATTTTTTTTTGAAACACAAACATACACTATGCGGAAAGCGATTAACATACACCATCACCAGTAGATACAATGACCACGGGAGCCCTTTCTATAAATACAAATTAATTTAGTCCATTAATTTTACAAATTGACCTAACCATTTGTACAAAAATTCAGAAACTACAATTTTATCAGACACTAATGCAGACACGAACTGATCTCGACCTCCTCTTTCACTCACATGAGGATGCTATACGCCCGTTGCTTAACGGGGTATTCTTCTGAGTTCTGAAAAATAATTGTAAATTTTGGGTGAGTTTTGCGAACTCAGTGAGTGACCATCATCGATGGTTCACCCAGTCACATAACACAATTTTCATACATCTCACTTTATTTCATAGTGTACATTCATAATATTTTGCATTCACACATTTACAAAATGCCACATTCACATTATTCATAATCAATACATGCTCATGAGACTCATTTTCCATTTATTATTTTGCTATAACCGAGTACCCAAATTGTCCCTTGTAGGGCTCATTAATAACTGTCCCTTATCCGTTGGTGGATACAGAGCTTATTAAACATTAAGCCTGAGGCTCTGAATCACTTATGAGCTCGAAGCTCATTTTCACTCGTTGAGCTTAAAGCTCTGATCGGTGGCGACTCTGGTCACAACAACCATTATAGTTCATGCACTTATGTCATGTGATGCAGCAGTCACTTCCACTCACTTTCACATATTATCGGACCGTAGTCCGACACGTATCAATCACATCACAATTATTTCAATTTTCACATTGATCAAAATATCATATGCATATATGAGATGCTCATTTGACACTATTCTAATTTATTACAGTGTTGTGATCGAGCGCCTGAACTGTCCCAATGTGGGCACATTAATTGTTGAGCCTGAGGCTCTAAATCACTGTAGGGGTTGAGGCCCGAATACAATCGTTGAATTTTTAGCTCTCAGTGGCTGCTCCGGTCACAACTGTCATTATCTGATTATGCATTTATGAATGAAATGCATATGTCACAATTATGCACGTATGCATATGTCACAATTAACTACATTAAAAACACGATCACAATTAATCACATTAAAACACGTAGGTCTTAATTCACATACAAGTCGCACTTCTATGTCATAGCTCCCCAGTACATCGGACCTTCTGTTCGGAATCCACAATCAGAAACAATTCTCAAACCCACCATTATTCTCCACAGTATTCTAAGCAAATAATAATTGAGAGAATCGTCTAGGTCACTCACTAGTAGCTTTCGAAGCTAATGCTTGGAAGTCTCGGCAATGTCTGTGGGTTGACGTTCCACACGCACCTCTATAATAATTAAAATACACAAATATTACACATTGTCCAATCAGAAATATTTAATAAAGCACATGGAGCAAATACAATTTGCACAATGCATGTTCGTGACATTCCTAACATTATTTCATAATTTCTCATCACAAAATTTTCATCTAAATTTTAGAAATCCAAAGACATCAAAATCACTCAATTCGGACCTCTATAGGTCCAAATATAAATAAAACACGGATCAAAAAAATAATTATTCGGTCCCCTCACTTTGATCTAATCAATCTACATCGATTTCACCTCTAAAAATTCCCAATTTCACATAGAAATGAAATTAAATATTTCACGAATCCGATGCCTCGAGAATCAGGTCAATCGAATGTTGGATGAAAAAGTTATTAGCAAAAGAGTGGAGAGAGATTGGGTCAAGAAAACATGACTACTAATGCATGTAAAAATTACATGCATAAGTCGACTAGGTCGAAGACCTCCTAGTCGACTAAGTCGTCTATAGTGGTTGACCTCGAAAACTCTGGTCTTTTTTTTCTTCCGACAACCCAACTTTCCTAAGTCATAAATTCTTACTCAGAACTCCAAAATTGAACAAACTTAGTATCAATGGAAAACTAAAAGAAAGCTCTACAAATTATATGAAGAGATTAAGAACCAGATCTGCCTCTAAAGGGGTCAAAAACCCCCTCAAAGCATCTGTCAGATAAACATCATCCTACATAATGACAGAAACTCTAAACATCATAATTCTCTACTCCATTGTCCAAAAATAACAAATGAAGACTCATTGGAAAGAGCACAGAAAATCCTACAAGTTTCATGAAGAGCGTGAAAATCAATTTCACCTCTAAGGGTACCAAAAATGCACTTAAAGTTACTGTCTTCACAATACCATTCAAAACAGTACAACAACATTTTCCAAAATCATATCGTTCCATTCTTTTTGCCAAAAATTCCAAGTTTTATACCAAAAGAAAGATCAAAACATATTCTAAAACTTTCCTGAACAACTGGAAAGTAAATTCAACCTTTAAACAAATTAAATTCGCAATCAAAGTTTCTGCCTATATAAGTCATTCTCAACAGTAACACAATCTTCCAAAATTCATAACTTCCTATCCCATTATCGAAAAATTCCATGCTTGATATCACTGAAAAGATCAGAACACATGCTACAATTCTCATGAAGGACTTAGAAGCAAATTCCACCTCTAACTAAGTCAATTTCTCCCATTATTGTGGCTGCCCTGTTAAAGCTAGTTAAATCAGCACATGACCTAAACCATATCCAACTTTACAAATTCATAACTTACAATCCCTACATCCAAAATTCACATATTATACCTAATTACAAAGCTAAAACATTCCTATATAACTTTCCATAAGATCACTTGAGCTAATTTCAACCATAACAGTCCAAAATTAACGTCAGAACACAGAAATCACCAAAAATCCATACTTGGAGATAGTACACACACCAAAACACATTCAGACATAAATTACCATCGGAAAGTTAATAAGCCATAACTTTCAACCTAGAAATAGAAAAATGTCATACTTAATAGCGTTAGAAATCTAACAAGAAAATATACAACTTTCATGAAGACCAATATTACAAAATCTGTCTACGTTAACCTAGAAAAATTTCCCATGTTTTTGGTCACAAAATCGTCAATGTTAGCCTCAACACTATTCACCCTGCACGTATGTCTCACTTTCCAAGAAAAAGTCAAAACCCTTCAAGCCACAATTGGACATAACTTCCTTCATAAGAATTCTAGCCAAACTTCTCAAGTTTAATTCAAGCCAAACCTCAACTCAATAAGATAACGATATCAAAAGTTATGGCCAAAAACTTGAAACATACTCAAGGTAAATTTTCCAAATTTTATACCTAACTCTATTCCTTTCATTCTAACACCATTCCTACATCAATAGGCATCCACTTTAGCTAAGAAGTCAGCCACAAGTTCATCAAGCCATTCACTTGAATAAATAGTCACAAATTGGCAACACACACTCACAAGTTTCTTACTTTAATTACCACTTATCTATCGTCATCAAAACCCATCAAAAACACTAAATTTACATACTTCACCTACCATGTCATTTATCCTTACACAAACATAAACTTATACCCATTCAATCAACACAAAAACTTCATAAAATTAATGCACAATAAATGCTTCTAACTACTAAATTAAGCACATATAACTTAGTTCTCACCTAAACAAGCTCTAAAGCTTCAATCTTCCAAGTTTTTCCCAAATTCCTCTACCTCACTTCATGTACACGACACTCTCCATTTTTAAGGGATGTAGGAGGCTTAAGCTTGGATTTGTGTGTGAAGAAAAGAAGAGTAAGCAAATAAACAAGAAAATTCTTTGTGGGGAGGAAAAAGAACCAACGAAGAAGCAAGGGGAAGAAGCCACGAAGAAGAGAAGAAAGAATCTGTAAAACCAAACTCCAAAAGCCTTTGAAAGACAAGTTTCATGGAAGCTTGAAAAAGTTAGGATATTTATACAACACTTAAGCATAAGACTAAGTAGGCAAGTGACATGTGTCACTTGCCACTTGTCTTATTTTTAAGCCCTCATTAATTCATTTCCAATAACAATTCAATTTCTAGTCCAATTTTGTCTCCAAATTCCAATGGCTCATAGTAATAAATTCTAAAATCGTGTATCTAATTTTTCAGTGCCATTGGACAATCATTTTCAGTACCGAAAACCCAAATCACTCCGCTACTTGGCAATTTTTTCGATCCGGAAAGTTTTCCCAAAATGTTCGAGAAAAATTTCTAAAATTCCAAAAAAAGAGAAACACACAAAAATCCACTCCAATTCGATTTTCAAGCACTAAATCATATTTTTTCACAATAAACACATATGCCGGGAAAATGTCATGAATGCATGTACAATCATGTGCGTATACAAATTTTACAATTTATGTATATATAGAGGCCATATTCTGCATGACCATGCCGAGACTAGTTTACACACTCATATCCCGTCCCAAATTATTATTTTACCCTTCCCATCGGTGATGGGATGTTACAACTCTCCCCTCCTAACAAAAATTTTGTCCTCGAAATTCATTTTTGATACTGAAGGAGGTAGGGGTACTGTTATCTCATACACTCCTCCGTTTGCTATCAATACTCTGTTTAGATATCATTCCTCCCCAATTATGCTCTTGATGAGTTTCAGAGCATTCAACTCTATACTTCCAGTCTCAATACCACATATATCGGCATAACAATACTAACCATAAAACCACTCATAATGCCATAGTTTTATATGGACCATTATGTCATACTTAGTTTCCTTTATTACTTTTATATCTCATCTAGCTGCACCCTGGCACAGGTGATCCACATTCGTCTTTCAAAACCACTTTATTCAGATTTCAAATTCATTTCACTCACTAACGGTATCCCAAATTTTTTCTGGCTTTTACCCAGGGTGAACGACTTTTTTTGTCGTGTGACGCCTCTAATGGTATCACCAGGATAATGATGATTATATCTATAGTTACTTTGCACTATACATGAATCTCATATACTGAAGAACTCTAGACATATATGCTTTATACCTGTCTCCACTCGGCAAGACTACAAGGAACTCGAACATGTAATCACTCAATTCGATATTCTTTAGCCGCCGATTTCTCTTGCGATGTACTCTTACGAGGACATCCTTCATCAGGTAGGATACATGCTTTATTCCATCAAAATTTCTTAAATCCTCAATTTTGGCTTTCCTAATCCCTTTTTGCAAAACTGATGTTACTTTTCTATAACTAATAAGATATCCTTTTTGCTCCATTTTAACTCGTCAATATTCACTCTTTATTGTACTAGATTGAGTAACCTGAATATCCACATATGTGGTACTCTGCTATGAATGTTCTATTCAATGTAGTGGATTGTAACACTAGCTTTATTAGGACATGTTCATCTGCACAAGCCCAATTCAATGTTTTACCTCCATCTCTACTAAGCTGTCTATTCACACTTATATCCAAAATTCCAAGCCTTCAAACCCATTACTATTTCAGCATCTTTCAAATCATGTATCCAACTTCAGCTCATGAGACTATAATTGTCCTTAGACACACAAAAATCAATTTACTATTGCAATAGATTGTATCTTAATCTTTCATGGGAAACTTGTCATATACAACCAAATCGCCATATCGAAACGGTATAATTAACACTATGGTTATGAATTCCTCAAAAATTCTTTTCACCTTCATTATGAATGCAGCTTACATATATTCCGCAAACTTTTTCAATATAATCATAGTCACTCATTGATATCATGTTGCTTGTTAATGCCAATAGATATAACCTCAAACTCATTGTGCTTATTTCTTTGAGTAACTAATTCCTCAGTGCAGTAGTATTATCACATGTTGTCCTCAATTTTTCATTAAACTTTCTTTTTTTCGACGGATTTCAACAGTTCTTTCAATTTCCCGATGATTCCACATTGACTTATTCTAAGGTTTGTTTATTCATACCTGTTTCCCCACACATTTCAATTTATCTGCAAACATAACTCTTGTGTTGGTAACACCTTCATTAGATATAATTTATGGTTCCCAATCATATTTACACAGACTAATGATGTGGACCAAAGTTCACCTTACATTAAACTTTACATCAACAATATATATACACTCCCAATAACCTTTCACTCCAATATTCACTTTTGACTCACTATTTATTTATTTATTTTGTTTTCAATAAAGAAGACAACACATCACAACTTTGCCGGGAGACCTGTCATCTTATTTCAAAATTTCCTCCGTTGCATCTGTTGATTCCTTTCTGAAGCAAACCCGATTGACTCAAGCGAGGGGCCTTTGACCTCTGGACAATGGAAGAATTACCAAATTCCATTATTGAATCGAGAGAAGAGATTATGATCCCAGCTACTGGTCAAGGAAGGCCTACCTTCATTGGTCATAAACTAAATTACCTGGCTTTCTGACCTTATCTCAGTGATTTCTTGGTACCAACCTCGATATTGTTTCTAACTCTTTGTCAATCACCTATTGCCCGTAAGTACTTATTGGTCATTCTTAATACTTCAAAAAAATCAATTTCAACATTTCATACTATCTTAATAAGATCAATTCGTATCATGGCTCCTATGGTCAATACATCCTCGATACTAAGGCTTAATGAGGTATTAAGCAATTTCTTTTACTCTAACACCCCGGGAGATACCATCCAAAATCCTTCCATCTTACCCAGAGATGTATTTATATCACATTTCCAATCATTCACAGTCGCTAGTGATATTGACATTTCAATTTACTCTAGATAACATTTCTATTCTTGTTCCTGCCCATGATTGGGGTTCACTATGATCATAACAGAAACCTATTTTTGTAGGCCAATAACGTGTCTTGCACTTTCTTCATCACCTTAACACACATATTGACAGCGATTCTTTTTCAGTTTTCCAATATTTAACTCTTCTTCGTATACAACATCCCATCATAATCATTGAATTAACATTTTGAGTACATTCACTCTTCTCCTTTGAGTTATCATCTTTTTCATAATCGCATGCATAAATGCAATCCAAACCTAAGCGCATTTCTAATTGTCTCAATACTAACACATCATGAATCACGTTCCATCAAATCCAAGTCTATCCCTTCACAGTCATAGGAAAATTTAATCTCACCATTTCTACTTCTTTCTGGCAATATCTTCACTTCTTTATTTCATTCGAAGGTAGAACAGTACGGTACAATATCGATATCATCTTCCATAATACACACCAACACAAATGTAGTGAAGCTATATCTTCCTTTTCGAACCATGTACTTTTTTTTCTCATTTCCAATTATCCCCATTTTATCGAACATATAAATACCTAGTCATCCTGAACTTGTGATCTCACATAGACATATTCTTATACTAAATCATACTCTTATCACGTTAACCGATAATGAACTTTGACCTCTCAAGGCTATAGAAATTTTCGTTTTCTTTCAACTCGATTTATATACTTTAAGTCTCATTATTCATTTTGATATCACTTTTTTCCTAATTTAGCCCATTTCAATGTCTCACATTCGAGGGTTTATAACCACAGTACAATATGCATATCATTACCCATTTTTCCCTTCCTACTTTTAATTTCCCATAAACACTTAACACATGTTCATGCGTATGACTCATACTCATGCGACTCAGACTAGGGATTAGTTGCCACGGTCTAGTATGAAATGACTTTAATGTATGTGACTTGACCTCTGTTTCAGAAAATGCCCATATAAGCTCGTACTTCTAGGCTCTGATACCACCTAAATGTAACACCCCACTCCCGCATGACCCGAACTCGACATCGATAGTGATATCCGAGTCCGTGCCCTGCGAGAGTGGCGTGCTACATCACTCAGTCAAAATTCAGTAAATTTTTTTTTTGAAATACAAACATACACTATGCGGAAAGCGATTAACATACACCATCACTAGTAGATACAATGACCACGGGGGCCCTTTTTATAAATACAAATTAATTCAGTCCATTAATTTTACAAATTGACCTAACCATTTGTACAAAAATTCAGAAACTACAATTTTATTAGACACTAATGCAGACGTGAACTGATCCCGACCTCCTCTTTCACTCACATGCGGATGCTATACGCCCATTGCTTAACGGGGTATTCTTCTGGGTCCTGAAAAATAATTACAAATTTTGGGTGAGTTTTGCGAACTCAGTGAGTAACCATCATCGATGGTTCACCCAGTCACATAACACAATTTTCATACATCTCACTTTATTTCATAGTGTACATTCATAATATTTCGCATTCCCACATTTACAGAATGCCACATTCACATTATTCATAATCAATGCATGCTCATAAGACTCACTTTCCATTTATTATTTTGTTGTGACTGAGTGCCTAAACTGTTCCTTGTAGGGCTCATTAATAAATGTTCCTTATCCGTTGGTGGATACAGGGCTTATTAAACATTGAGCCTGAGGCTCTGAATCACTTATGAGCTCGAAGCTCATTTTCACTCGTTGAGCTTAAAGCTCTGATCGGTGGCGACTCTGGTCACAACAACCATTATAGTTCATGCACTTATGCCATATGATGCAGCAGTCACTTCCACTCACTTTCACATATTATTGGACCGTAGTCTGACACATATCAATCACATCACAATTATTTCAATTTTTCACATTGATCAAAATATCATATGCATATGAGATGCTCATTTGACACTATTCTAATTTATTACCGTGTTGTAACCGAGCGCCTGAACTGTCCCAATGTGGGCACATTAATCGTTGAGCCTGAGGCTCTAAATCACTGTGGGGCTCAAGGCCCAAATACAATCGTTGAGCTTTTAGCTCTCGATGGCTACTCCGGTCACAACTGTCATTATCTGATCATGCATTTATGAATGAAATGCATATGTCACAATTATGCACGTATGCATATGTCACAATTAACCACATTAAAAACATGATCACAATTAATCACATTAAAACACGTAGGTCCCAAATTCACATACAAGTTGCACTTTTATGTCATAGCTCCCCAGTACATCGGACCTTCTGTCCGAAATCCACAATCAGAAACAATTCTCAAACCTTCCATTATTCTCCACAGTATTCTAAGCAAATAATAATTGAGAGAACCGTCTAGGTCACTCACCAGTAGCTTCCGAAGTTAATGCTTGGAAGTCTCGGCAACGTCTGTGGGTTGACATTCCACATGCACCTCTATAATAATTATAATACACAAATATTACACATTGTCCAATCAAAAATATTTAATAATGCACATGGAGCAAATACAATGTGTACAATACATATTGGTGACATTCCCGACATTATTCCATAATTTTCTGTCACAAAATTTTCCTCTAAATTTTAGAAATCCAAAGACACCAAAATCACTCAATTCAGACCTCTATAGGTCCAAATATAAATAAAACACAAATCAAAAAAATAATTATCCGGTCTCTTCACTTTGACCTAATCAATGTACGTCGATTTCACCTCTAAAAATTCCCAATTTTACATAGAAATGAAATTAAATATTTCACGAATCTGATGCCTTGAGAATCAGGTCAATCGGATGTCGAATGAAAAAGTTATTAGGAAAAGAGTGGAAAGAGATCGGGTCAGGAAAACATGACTACTAATGCATGTAAAAATTACATGCATCAGTCGACTAGTCGAAGACCTCCTAATCGACTAAGTCGTCTACAGTGGTTGACCTGGAAAACTCTGGTCTTTTTTTCTTCCGACAACCCAACTTCCCTAAGTCATAACTTCTTACTCAGAACTCCAAATTGAACAAACTTAGTATCAATGGAAAGCTAAAAGAAAGCTCTACAAATTCTATGAAGAGATTAAGAACCAGATCTGCCTCTAAAGGAGTCAAAAACCCCCTCAAAGTATCTGTCAGATAAACATCATCCTACACAATGACAGAAACTCTAAACATCATAATTCTCTACTCCATTGTCCAAAAATCACAAATGAGGACTCATTGGAAAGAGCACAGAAAATCCTGCAAGTTTCAAGAAGAGCATGAAAATCAATTTCACCTCTAAGGGTATAAAAAATGCACTTAAAGTTACTTTCTTCACAATACCATTCAAAACAGTACAACAACATTTTCCAAAATCATATCGTTCCATTCCCTTTTCCAAAAATTCCAAGTTTTATACCAAAAAAAAGATCAAAACATATTCTACAACTTTCGTGAACAACTGGGAAGCAAATTCAACCTTTAAACAAATCAAATTCGCAATCAAAGTTTCTGCCTATATAAGTCATTCTCAACAGTAACACAATCTTCCAAAATTCATAACTTCCTATCCCATTATCGAAAAATTCCATGCTTGATATCACTGAAAAGAACATAACACATGCTACAATTCTCATGAGGACTTAGAAGCAAATTCCACCTCTAACTAAGTCAATTTCTCCCATTATTGTGGCTGCCCTGTTAAAGCTAATTAAATCAACACATGACCTAAACCATATCTAACTTTACAAATTCATAACTTACAATCCCTACATCCAAAATTTGCATATTATACCTCATTAAAAGCTAAAACATTCCTCTACAACTTTCCATAAGATCACTTGAGCTAATTTTAACCATAACAGTCCAAAATTAACGTCAGAACACAGAAATCACCAAAATCCATACTTAGAGATAGTACACACACCAAAACACATTCAGACATAAATTACCATCGGAAAGTTAACAAGCCATAACTTTCAACCTAGAAATAGAAAAAATGTCATAATTAGTGGCGATAGAAAGCTAACAAGAAAATCTACAACTTTCATTAAGACCAATATTACAAAATCTGTCTACGTTAACCTAGAAAAATTTCCCAAGTTTCTGGTCACAAAATCGTCAATGTTAGCCTCAACACTATTCACCCTGCACGTATGTCTCACTTTCCAAGCAAAATTCAAAACCCTTAAAGCCACAATTGGACATAACTTCCTTCATAAGAATTCTAGCAAAACGTCTCAAGTTTAATTCAAACTAAACCTCAACTCAATAGCATAACCATATCAAAAGTTATGACCAAAAATTTTAAACATACTCAATGTAAATTTTCCAGATTTTATACCTAACTCTTTTCCTTTCATTCTAACACCATTCCTACATCAATAGGCATCCACTTTAGCTAAGAAATCAGCCACAAGTTCATCAAGCCATTCACTTGAATAAATAGTCACAAATTGGCAGCGCACACTCACAAATTTCTTACTTTAATTACCACTTATCTATCATCATCAAAACCCATCCAAAACACTAAATTCACATACTTCACCTACCATGTCATTTATCCTTACACAAACATAAACTTATACCCATTCAATCAACACACAAACTTCATAAAATTAATGCACAATAAATGCTTCTAACTACTAAATTAGGCACATATAACTTAGTTCTCACCTAAACAAGCTCCAAAGCTTCAATCTTCCAAGTTTTTCCCAAATTCCTCGACCTCACTTCATATACACGATACTCTCCATTTTTAAAGGATGTAGGAGGCTTAGGCTTGGATTTGTGTGTGAAGAAAATAAGAGCAAGCAAATAAACAAGAAAATTCTTTGTAGGGCGGAAGAAGAACCAACGAAGAAGTAAGGGGAAGAAGCCACGAAGAAGAGAAGAAAGAATCCCTAAAACCAAACTCCAAAAGCCTTTGAAAGACAAGTGTCGTGGAAGCTTGAAAAAGGTAGGATATTTATACAACACTTAAGCATAAGACTAAGTAGGCAAGTGACATGTGTCACTTGCCACTTGTCTTATTTTTAAGCCCTCATTAATTCATTTCCAATAACAATTCAATTTCTAGTCCAATTTTGTCTCCAAATTCCATTGGCTCAAAGTAATAAATTCTAAAATCATGTATCTAATTTTTCCTAAATCAGTCCGCCACTTGGTAATTTATTCGGTCCAGAAAGTTTCCCCAAAATTTTCTAAAAAAAATTCTAAAATTTCACAAAAAAACACACAAAAATCCACTCCAATTCGATTTTCAAGCACTAAATCATATTTTTTTCACAATAAACACATATGCCGGGAAAATGTCATGAATGCATGTACAATCATGTACATATACAAATTTTACAATTTATGTATATGACCATGCCGAATCTAGTTTACACACTCATAACTCATCCCAAATTACTATTTTACCCTTCCCATCGATGATGGGATGTTACAAGGATGTCATAAAACGTGTTATCGGAGTGGGTTTCTGGACAAATTCGCCGCAGCAAACTTTTAGGTTTCGCCGCAGCAAACTCAACTTTCTAGCATAGCACATGCTTTAGTATTTTAGGCACAACTTTTTTTGTATTTATCCCAATGGGATGATTTTTAATTTGATGTAAACTAGAGTCATAGGGCTACAATTTTTCTAATGAAATGGAGTTTTAATTAAGTCTCTAAGGATATCAATTTTTGAATGAAAGTTGAATATAGAATGTTGTGTTAGTATAGGAACAACCCAAAAATGATTGGGGCATAAATTTTAGAGTACTGAACCAAATTGAATGATTTTGGTATCATTAGAAACTTAAGACAATGAGGAACATTTTATATAAGGAAGTGTTATCAAATTTCTTCATTTACCTAATCAGAATGATCATGGAAAATTGACCCAAAGGTTGGGACTTTTGGAAGGGTTTGAGTATTTAGAATTTATCTTAGTAAATATGCAATATAGGGTGGTTCTCAAATTAGAATTTCTATTGAATTGGAATTTTGTTATTGTTAAAGGAAATCAAGAAGGGAATCAAGGAACGTAAGAGGATCAAAAGGAGAGGCATCTTTGAACAAGGTTTAAGCAAGGATTTCAAGGTGGGTTACAGTTTTATAATTAAGTAATAGGCCATTAATGTATTTTTTTCAAATGATGGAAACAAATGATTTCAACTATTTCATGAATGTAACTCTTTGAATGCTTTGAGAAAATGTTATGTGTTTGGTATAAGCATATTGTGTTGATGAATTATGAAAAGAATATGAAAAAGATTTTTGAAAGGATACTATGTTTATAAAATTAAGTTTAAAAAATGTGCCATTTTAGGCAAAAAGTTTACAAGGTCATGAAATACATGTTATGTGGGTTTGGTTTGGTCAATTCTATTGTCAAGTGCACTTCGAATAAAGGCTTCTCCTGCCTTCCCGCTAGTGACATGGAGCTCCTTCATGGACTCCCTCATGTTTACAACTACACAAAACCACTATGTGGAATTGTGTTAGTTCGTTCTATTCACGATTTCACAGGACTATTTTATGGAAATGCATGAGTTCATTATGTTTATGGACCTTCCAAACCATTTTGATGTGCTTACGTGCCCATGATAGGTTGATAAGATTGATACATACTTGTTTTGCACTATTGTGAATTTGGTCA
Source organism: Erythroxylum novogranatense (assembly GCA_029891385.1). Classification (NCBI taxonomy): domain Eukaryota; kingdom Viridiplantae; phylum Streptophyta; class Magnoliopsida; order Malpighiales; family Erythroxylaceae; genus Erythroxylum; species Erythroxylum novogranatense. The sequence goes on from CM057229.1 coordinate 54,293,391, forward strand.
AGAAATTAAGATGTATGTGCTTGAGATTTCAATGAGAATTTTTGTTATAATGGAAATAAGTATTTTAACGATTTTGCTTGTTACTGGTTATAAACCTGTTACCCACGAGCTTTAAGCTCACCCCCATTCTTCCCCCTATTCAGGTGATGAGCAAGAGATCAAGTAGGTCAAGAGTTACGACATCACTCCGAATTGACATACTTTTGTATTTTTAAGTTAGATTTTTTGGAGAATTTGAGGCTGCATTTCAAGTATATTTTTGTATCTTTGGATTATGAGGCGAATGATGTATTTGCGGCTTGAAATGCCATTAAATCTTTGAAAAATTCTTACTTTTGATATTAATGAAATGTGTGTTTGGATTTGTTTATGATTTTTCTTATTATCATAAAGTATCCGATTATGAAAATGAGATTAAGATTTTGAGAACTTATTTGTGGTTAGGTTCTTATCCATTTTGTTTTTAGATTGGATTGATGAAGGTGGTTGAAGGTTTTTAAGTTGGCATTTAGTGAGATATGTAATTTTGAGTTATGGGTTCTGTTAAAGGGATTTTCGTTGCGGTGTAGTTCTCTATAAGTAAATTATGTTTGTCTCGTGATGACTTCACCACAGTGAAGTTATACTTGTTGTCACGGCGAAATTGACCTGAAGGGTCATTGAACTTTTCTCACATATGTTCGCCACAACGAAGTTTGCCTATGCTTCCGAAACGATTTTACTTTTAAATTTCCAAATTCTTAGCCTTCCTCCATGCTCAGGCTTCATGATCCCATGTCTGATGTTGGGCTCCGGAATCGAGGTCCAACACAAACCTCATCAGTTATCGACATTCAAGTAGAAGATCCTTGTACCAAAGCAGCTATGAATAGACAGACCTTCCATACTATGGAGAGAAGATGGTCAAAATAGGGAAAAAAAACAAAAGCCCCACAAGTTCACCCTTTTAATGTCAATCATAACATGGAATATATGTGGAATAAATAACCACTCTAAACTTTTGGCTTTAAAGGACTTTGTTTTACATGAAAAACCTTTGTTAATTGCTCTTCTTGAAACCAAAATAAAAATACAGAACCTATGCAAGTTACATCTTCTTAGTCCCTAGTGGTTCTAATCATCAATATCATGCTTTTGGTATAATCATACTTTGTTATAACAAGGATGAACTTAAAGTTAACTTCTTAGAGTCCACTTAACAAGCTATGCATCTCCATCTGATTTTTTTGCGGGCAAATGTTGATATAGACATCTCTTTTATCTATAAGAGTAGCCACTCATTTCAGAGAAGAAGTTTTTGGACTAATCTCTGAATTGTCAATAGTTGTATTGCTCTACCATGATTGATCTGTGGTGATTTTAATTTTACCCTCTTCCCTTGGAAGCTTAAGGCCATTGTAATCTTAAAAACCATCCAAAGGATTTGAAGAAATGTGCTTATGACATAGGCATGACTCATATGAAATTCATCTTGACGTATAAGAAAAAACTCAATCATGCAATGGTGAATGATGCTTGGCTGACTGCCTTTCCAAATAGTTTTGCTAATTTTAAAGACCTTTATTCTCAAATCATTCTCTAATTATAGTTGAAAGCTTGTTTTAGAACATTTTTCTCATTTTTCCTTCAAATTTAACAAATATCTTGTGTATGATATTGGTTTTCTAGATGCGTGCAAGAAGATCAGACCTAGAGGCTATTGAATCAACGCTTGCATTGCATCCTACCGATCTGAATCTTATGGATAAAGAAAAGCTAGCATTTACCAATTATTTGCAACCTGTGAGCAATCACCATTCTCTACTTCAATAGAAAGGAAAAGTACACTAGATTAAGGATGGTGACCAATGTACCAGTTTTTCTTTAAATCCATTATAGCAAGGCGCAATCTCAACAAAATCCACTTTATCACATCTACAAAAGTTGCATTACTATTGAATCATTAAGAAATTTGAGAAGAAGCTATAAGTTATTTTACTTCTCTTCTGGGATCATTGGCTACTCGACTGTCAACTTTTACGAGCTCAGCTTACTAAATTTGTAACAACTTTCTTCTGTTGATTGTGAGTTTCTCACCCAATCTGTTGATGAAAACAAAATTGAAAGAGTAGTCTTTGGTATGGATGGTTCAAAGGCACCCATACTTGATGGCTTTAATGGCCATTTTTACCAAAAAAACATGGCATATCACTGGCCTTTTTGTGAAACAAGCAGTTCAAAAATTCTTCACTAAAGAGATTCTCTTTAAGGAAATCAACTAAAATTTTTTATGCTTGATCCCTAGAGGTCTCAACCCTTCTATATTTAGAGACTTTTGACCTATTACAAGCACCAAATTTCTATATAAACTCATTTCTAAAATACTCACAACACGATTGAAGAGGGTCTTATCTCCTTGATCAGTAAAAACCAATGAGCTTTCATACATGATCTCCATAGTAGTGATAATATACTTATTATCAAGAACTTCTTAAAGGATACTCTCGTCCCAGTTATACTCCCAATTGTATAATAAAAACTGATTTTTGTAAAGCCTTCGACAACATCAGTTGGGATTTCATATGGATCATGTTTTAAGCCTTCGAATTTTCAACTATTTTCATCAATTGGTTAAACTGCATCACTTTTGCTTCCTTAGTTATGCTCATTAATAGAAGATCTACAAAATTTTTAAGGTAGCTAGGGGGCTCTGATAAGGGTATCCTCTATCTCCCTATATTTTCATCTTATCCATGGAAATTCTCAGTTCTATCATTAAACATGAAGTGCAGTTCAACCCGAATTTTAGATACCGCTCTAAATGTAAGAAGATTGCTCTTCTTAACCTTGGGTTTATTGATGACCTTCTTCTTTTCTATAGAACCCATATTAGCTCCATCAACACCCTCATGAAGGCACTAGACATCTTTAAAGGCTATTCTGGGTTGAATACCAATCTTAACAAGACTCTATTTATTCTCTCCAAAGCTGCCTTAGGGCTTCATCCTCTTATAGCACAAGCCACGGGTATGAACTGCACCAACCCTCCAATTATGTTTCTAGGCCTAGGCCTTCTAGTAAGCACCTAGCACCTAAACTATTAGGAAAGTTTACCCCTTTTAGAATGTATTTAGAGAAGACTCTCCTTATGGGTAAATAAAAAGCTATCGTATGCAGGTAAACTACAACTCTTTCAATCCATGCTAAACTCCTTGGATATATACTAGAGCTCTCATATTTTTCTTTCTCAAAGTACCATTAAGACTATCGAAATATTGCTTAAGAGTTTCTTGTAGTCTCATCCATATGGCTCTAAAGATGTAGCAAAGGTTCGATAAACTGACATATGCCTACCCGAGGAAGAAGGAGGGCTGAATATATCATTTATCAAAGTCAATAATTTGGTATTGATTCTTAAGCAACTATGGTGGATGTTTCTAGATAAACACTCATTGTGGTACGATGGATACATTTTTATTTTCTTCAAGGTCTAATGTAACACCCCACTCCTGCGTGACCCGAACCCGACATCGTTGGTGATATCCGAGTCCGTGCCCCGTGAGGGTGGCGTGCTACATCAGTCAGTCGAAACTCAATATCAATATATATTTTTATTTCATGTACACAGTATACAATTTTGAGCCCAAATATAAAAGGAAGCATTTTCAGTTATTACAAACAGTCAACAACAATTTACAATAGCCATGTAACGGCATAACCAACATTGGGCCCACGATAAATACAGAACATTTTGAAATGCAATTCTATGGGACACTAATGCAGATGCGAACTGATCCCGTCCTCTATCTATCCCTTGCGTACGGTAGACATACTCCCATGTCAAACGGGGTACTCTTCAAGACCTGAAAAATAGATGCAAATTTTGGGTGAGTTTTGCGAACTCAGTGAGGAACCATCATCGATGGTTCGCCCAATTCATGCAGCACACAAGCAAATTACAGTCATAACACAGTCAGAAATACCATCTCAATCAATAGATATAAGCAGATCACAATTTTATAAGGCAATTGACAGTATTCAGTCAAATATGTATGCAATGCACGTGTGACACTTTTCCAGTTTATTTCGGTTGTAATGGCGCGATAAATAAGCGAAGCGAAGATCCGTGAGACGCAGCGTCAGGGAGTGTCTATCTCCTTCGAGCTCAAGACTCGTTTCGATGTCGATGAGTCGCTCCGGTCACAATCTATTATTATCGGTTTATGCATTGATGTATGCAATGCATATGCCCAAGTTAACGATCAATTATCACATATAATACCATGATTCCATCAATCGCAATTGAGCACATCATAAGTAAGCGATAGAATCGCACAATCAATAAGCGATCATCATATTTGTCATAGCAATAAAGAATCGATTCATAATGAGCACATCAAGACACTTCAAGCAATTAATCATAGCAAACAATTTATCACAAGATTTCACAATTGATCACAAGATATCACAATTGATCACAGTATATCACAGTTGATCACGGTATACATCCAAAACACTTCTATGTCAATTCTCCCAATTCATCGGACCATCTGTCCGAAATTCCAGTCAGAAACAATACTCAATCCTAATCCCTCCATTATTCCCCACATTCGACATATCATAATTGAATGAGAGTCATCTAGGTCACTCACCTGTACTTTCGAGCTAATACTTGGAAGTCTCAGTGACGTCGGTGGATCGACGCTTCAAGAGTTCCTCTATAACAGTGACAGTATACAAACATTACCAATTGGTCATGTAGAAACATGTCAGAATGCACATGTAACAATTAGAAGGTGCACAATGCATGTTCATGATATTCCCGGTATCATTTCATAAATCATACTGTAAAAATGTTCCCCTATGTCTAAAGAAACCATAGACACTAAAATCGCTCAATTCGGACGTCAAAAGGTCCAAAAATCGCTACCCGATCCTCTCAATTTAACCTAACTAATTTTTGTCAACTTCGCCTCTAAAAATTTCCCAATTTCTCATAGAAATGAAATTAAATGATTCACGAATTCGATGCCTCGAGAATCAGATCAATCGGAGGTCGGATGGACAAGTTATAAGCAAAAGAAGGAAAATATATGATCCTAGTCGACTTACCTGAGAATCCTAGTCGACTAATGCTACTGTGTATGTTCTAGTCGACTTATCTGAGGGTGCAAGTCGACTCATGTTACTACAATGGCAGTTCTGGACAAACGTCCACCGACATCCCAACTTTCACAACTCATAACTCCTTGCTCCGAATTTCAAATTGGACAAATTTGGTGTCTATTTCATATAGAAAAGAAATATCTACAAGTTTTATGAGGACACAAAAGCCAATTTCACTTATAAGGGTGTCAAAAATGCAATCAAAGTTACTGCCCAGTCAATGCCTCTCAAAACAGTGCAGGATGTTCTAAATTCAATAACTTCCCATTTCCTTAGTCAAAAATTACACAATAAATGTGCACAGAAAAATCACAATGTTTTATACAACTTTTATGAACAACATGAAATCAAATTCACTTGCTAACTAGGTCAAACAATTCAACAAAGAATCTGCCCATTGAAATTCCCCAATCTGGACAACAAATTTTAAAACAGTATAGCTCCTTGGACAAATGTCAAAAAAATCACTACCTTATATCACTGGAAAGATAAGATCTCATACTTCAATTTTCATAAAGGACTTAGAATCCAATTCCATCATTAACAAGCTCAAAACTGTCATGTAAGTGACTGCCCTAATCAGCAGTCAATGACCTAATTCAGATTCAGTTTTTGAAAACACATAACTCCCAAATCTGATATATAAAAATAGCATGCTATATACTATTTTCAAGATAATTACTTCCTCTACAACTCTTCAGAAGATCACTCAAGCCAATTCAATGCACAGAAATTGCTAAAATTGCTTCCAATTAGAATGCTCACAAAACCGACACTTAGGCTAGATTTCACCAAAATGCACAAAATCAGTCAATAGGCAACAGTTCATATCTCCCAATATACAGATCGAAAAATTGCAAAATTAGTGGCAATGGAAAGCTAACAATATAGGCTTCAACTTCCATGAAGACCATTTTTACCAATTCCTTCTAAATTAATCTAGAAAAATCATCAAAACAATTAGGTCATCAATCCGGGTACTGTTCACACAGCCCATGTCTCTGATTTTTCAAGCCAAAATTCAACTTCTTAGAGCTACAATTAGACAACACCTATTTCACACAAAATTGTAGCAAATCAACCAAAGTTTCATTTGGAACAAACTGCACCTCATTTGCATAACCACACCATTAGTTATGATCAAAACAGTGTATTCATTACTAAACCAATTTTCCAGCTTTGGTACTAACCTTAGGTCCTATCACTTCCAATGCCAATAACACATCATTACGCATCCAAATGGACAAGAAATCATTCACTAGATCATTCATACATTCACTTAGACCAATAATCACAATTTGGCAGCACTAAACTCTTCATTTCCATGCAAGAATAATCATCAAGAATCAATCCAAAATCAAGCTAAAACACTTCTAAACCACATCATTCATGCTCTCCTTATCAAATCATACTCAACATAACCTTACCCAACAATTCAAGCTATAAATTTCATAACATTAAAGCATCATAAATCATGATTAATAAACAATAACTCCCATTGAATGCATCTAACAACTATTATTCATGAAATACATAATGAAAGTTTAACATAAACCTTACCTAATCAAACTTCCAACTCTTCAATTCTCCAACAACTTCTCCACCTCACTTTCTTGCTTCACTCCACATACACAATTACCATGATAAGAAGATAGCTTGGATGCATGAAGGAAGGCTCCTAAGATTGGAGGAAGAGACACTTTAAGAAGGAGAAAAATCGATGGAGAGGTAAAAGGGAAAGAAGGTTTTTGGATGGAATGAAGAAATAAGCAAAACTTGATCCTTTTTCAATGAGTTGTCGTATTCAATGGATTGAAAACAGTGAGGATAAAACAAAACCATTAAATGGTGGGATACTTGGCAAGGACACTTGGCATATAGAACAAAAAGACAAAATAAGCTAAAGAACAAAACAAGTAATAGGATTTCTTAAGAACCCTAATGAAATTTGGCTCATTCAAGTCCAATGGCCCTCATTTCAATCCCAAAATAATATATCCAATATTGTAGGGTCATTGGATAGCAATTTTCGCTACCGAAAATCAATCGGTTCGTCAGTTGGTGATTTTTTTTCCGGTCAGGAAATTTTCTCCGGAAAAGTCCAAAAAAATTTCTAAAATTTCCTTAAAATGTAAAACACACAATGGATCACTCCAATAAAATTTTCAAACATAGTTTCCACATTATTCACAATAAAATTCCGTTTAGGCCCAAATACCGGGAAATATCATGAATGCATGTACAGTTATTTTTCATGTGCAAAAATTCACTGTTCACAAATACCAGTATACATGAAAATGTCAAATCAGTCCTAATCACTCTCATCCCTGACCAAATTACTATTTTACTCTTCCCGTCGGGGTGGGATGTTACATCTAAGCATTTGGCAATTGAATAAAACTTGCTCCCATTCTCAAGTTCTCAACAATCTGCCAAGGAGCTCCTGCGAAGAAGATGCCTAGTAGTGGATTGACACAAAATTATTTGGAACAAAGAACTCACCCCTCGGATATCCTTTACCTTTGGCTGACTATCTGAAACAAACTATCAACTTCATATCGATTGCCTTATATACAAATCAATCGTTTTTCATCTAAGCCAAAACTTATGATCATCTCTTCTTCACTTGCTCGGTCAACACCTGCATATGGGAAACGATTACATAACTTTGTAGATGGAACGCCCTTAATTATACTGTACCAGATATCATACATAATCTATCAGTTGGAACAACTTGTTCACAACATAGTCGACGTCTCTTCATCCTAGTCTTGGGAACATGTGTGTGTACATTATGGCGGGAACGTAATCAACAAAGATTTACCAATCATTGTTCAACCTAGGAATCCATTCAGTTAGATATAATTTGACAAGTACGTGAAATACTGATCGTAAAGAACCTTCACCAACAATGTTCAGCTAATATAGTAACGACCTTCAACATCTGAATATTTATGTGCTTGCTTCCCTTTTTTAAGTGATTATATGTTACTTTTATTCCTTGTACCTTAGTGTAAGGAGTGTAAAGGGTACCCTTTAAACTTTTGTCTTCCCTGTAATTCTTTCCATTATTTATCAGTTGATCCCATTTAATTTATATAAAAAAAAATTAATTGTCATTCCAGACTGTGCATACAAGTAATTTGTATTGTTAGGCATTTTAAAGAATTATCAAAATACGATAGGGCTTAGTGTACTTTACCGACAAAGAGTTGCATCAATGTCTAAAATAGGAATTACCACCTGAAGAACGTCGATTGAAAATATATAATTCTATTTTCTCGATTGAAGTTAGAAACGATTGAGTTGGGAGAAATCTGTGTTAAAAACCTTCATCCAACACAACAATCGACAACAATTTCCTTCTTTTATACAACTTAGTCACATCAACCAATCTAGAGATCAGTATTTTCAACAATTTGACTCGGAGAGATGAAATAGACAAATTACACAGATGCAGAGAAAACAAATGAAAAATACAAATGACCCCCCAGATATCTGTGGTCGGAGTAGGATAGTTTGGAGCTGGAAATTTATGATGGCCCTCGACTCACTTGAGCAAGAAAGCTCAGAATTTTCTGGAAGGAGCAATCGTCCTGAGAGATGATGGTTCCGTTAAAAGATTACCTTCCGAGTCATATTCAATCTTCCCGGAAAAATCGAGTGGACGGCACCTTTCACCTAACATGACTGTCCTCCTCCATAATGCTTCTTCACTGTTACCATCATCTTCTTCTCCAGCTTGCACTTTCCTCCAAGATATCATCTTTACCATCACATGAGCCTTTTCATTAATGTTACTGCTTAACTTGGAGAGAAGCTTTTTGTCATCATTTGGCCCTAAATTACTGCTTTCCTTGTCTCTTCGGTGAGATCTTTTAGAATTATGAGAAGTACACAGAAACGTAACAATGGAAAACAGACTAAATACTGTTGCTAGAGAAACCAAAAGGAAGATAGGACTACTTAGGCTTGGAAACTTGTACATGGAGCTCGAGAGGTTTAAGAGGGGCCTGGCCATGGCACTGAATCAACCAGAGATGAGGAAGATTGATTGAGAAATAGAGAATTATAGCTATTTCCTGCAAGGAGAAATATTTCATGTCGTGAAACTACTAAGCAGGACTCTACTAATTAAGTCTACGAGTCATTAATCGGAGATGACGTGACAGAATGGGCCCTCAACGGATGCTAACATGACATTCACCAATTGGCTTACAACGCCAAGTGGGCTTCACCGTGTAAATTACGGTCAGATTCATGACTTGAACGTTGGGGCAGTGACTGCTCTGGTCTGTTATTAGTCAACCATCAATGTATTACACATAGTCTAGGGCTCCAAAGAAGTTCTACATTGAAGCGTTCTTACCTTTGCTTGTTTTAGGTCTAAAGAAAGAAATGGAGAGGCTTCTAAGCAAAGACCATATATAATATCCATAACTATTCAAGTACTTGAATTAGTAGTGGTAGGAAGCTAATACAAATCTGTGATAATTTTGTAGCTATGCTCCTAATAAACATAAGCATGCCTCTGATCAGTGTCTGAAAGAAAAATATAAAAGATAGATCAGAAAAGAATGGATGCATGTAGCAGTTGTATTGACGGACCAAACGCTTTGGGAATATAGAAAAAATAATAATGATGGACAATTGACATTCCAGACTCTTTGCGTCTTGTACACGACTACACCAAATGCGCGGCTTTCCTGTTTACAACATTCCAGTTTATATGCACCCCTAAACTTGTCATAAGTTCCAAAGAATTAACTCGTTTGGAATATATATATTCCTTTAATTCATATTTTACTTTTAAAAGGATTTATTTCAAACCTCTCTCTTAAATTTTTCCTCCGATCTCTCTCTAAACTGTACTCTTACTCTTACTCTTACTTTTTGTTGTTTTCCTTTTATAACTTTCTTATTCTCTTTCTAGTTTTTTCATGTTTTTGATACCTTTTAAGATAAAAGAACTAGGCAGAACTTGTAATAGAAGTCATGAAGAGAATTAATAAATTTATATGGGACTTCATCTAGAGTGGAAGCAATAGCAACTCTAAAGTCATAATTATCAAGTCACTATAACAAAAAAGACAATTGGCTACGAAAAAAAGTAAAACTACAATACGGCAAAAAATGTTTTAGGCAACACACAAAAACGTAACCATAAGTACAATTATCATTGTTTTTTATTAAGGCAACATAAGTCATATTGTAACAAGAAGTGGCACTATAATCAGTATAAGACAACAAAACGTTTTAATTAAGCAAATGTTATTTTAAGTTTTAACTAAAGTAACACATTAGTTTCAAACTATAGCAATAATGTTAAATAAATATTGCAACACTTTTAAGTCATTATATGGTAGTAAAGTAAAAAATTTTAAGCAATAATTTGTAATAATAAAAGTAACAATTTATTCTTTCATTATCAATATTATTTAATGTAAAATCAAATTTTAAGGTAACACTTTGAACTTTTTGGTGTTCACCTTCTATTTCTTTGTGAATTTTACAACATTTCTCTTTATTCCTCTGCTTTTTGGGCTGTGTTTCTGATCATCTCGTAATCTCTTCGTATCTAGCTCTTCCTCTTCTGGGTTTCAAGGTTGTTCTCTTAGGATACTTAAGAGCACTAATCTGCGTACTTCTGAGATCTAATATTCAGAATCAACAACAAAGTAACCACCTTTATTCTCTTTATCCTCTACTTTCTGATAATATCATGATCCTATCATTTGTTTTTGTCGTTTGTTACCAGGTAGTCCTCATTTGTTACTTTCGTCTCTAAGGTTAGTTTTGAGTTCTAAAGTTTGGATTTCGGCAGCAAAGTTTGTGTTTTTTTCCCCTCTTCATGAAGCCATTAAAAAAAATCTCCATACTTTTTGAATTTGTTGATTGCCTATATTTGTTCAGTTGTAGTAATGTTTGCTTTTGGTTTCTTTGGCATACATCTCACTCGTTAAGCTTTCTTCAAAGATTCTGAGATTCTGAGATTCTGAAAATGGTTGAAAATGATGCTATACTTGTTTTCGTTTTAGTCAATGTTTCCAACGGGCCCTTGCACGATCAATTGTCCAAGTTTCTCTTCCTTTCTTAGTTGTAACAGTAACTCAGGACTGAGTACCCTTCGGGTGGAACCCTGGTATTACTTTCCTTTGGTCTATTGTATTACTATTCTATTATTATTTATCTCTTTATTGACTTTTTGTATTTGTTTTATTTATTTATTTATTATTATTCTTATTACTTCTATTTGTTATTATCATTTGTGATTAGTATTATTACTGTTGTTTGCATTTATTTTAGATATATCTTGAGATTTGGGTATTTTTATTATTATTTCTATTTAGCGCTTTTATTTCTCCTTTACTTGTATTTTCATTTATTTTACGTTTTATGAATTGTTTTTGTTACCTGCATCATTCATATATTGTCTTATTTGCATGTGGGTCCACCGGAAACAGCCTCTCTACTATGTAGGGGTAAGGCTGCGTACTATCGGACCTCCCTGCACCTCGCTTCATCATGGGATTTCGATCGGTGATGATGATGATGATGATGATGATGATGTAGGCAACATCCATATATACATTAAAAGATATATATAGATATTAATCTATGTCTTAATTGTGTACTATCAAATGTAAACGACAAAAAACTACATTTGTATATGATATATAGTCCATATGGACTTGAAAAATTCAATCTTTAATATATTTTAAATAAAAAAGCAAAAAATCACAAGCTAAAATGTTCGTCTACAATATCATCCTACATTCTATATTAAATATAAGTGAATTAATCTAAATACTAAACAAAACCAATATGTATGGGTACTCCAAAATCCTTCACCAAGTATCTCTTTGTCCACTCCTAATCATCATCATCCTACGACAGAAAAAGAAGAAACTTTGCATACTTCGATAACAAATTGAGAGATTGAATCGATAGTGACATGATTCAGTTGGGTAATGAGAATTAACAACCTAATAGATTATATAAACATCAAATTAGCAATTATACAAAAAGAGATCTTATGTGAGGACTCGATTTTCTTTTAGATTTCTTAAGAACTAATTAGAGACGTACGTTGTTTTTGAGAAATTGAAAAATCAAAATCTAGGATTCAATTAGGGGTTAATGATTAGATCTTGAGAAAAAATAATCAACCCTTTGTAATTCTAGGACTAATACCAAAGATATTAAAAGTGATTAGGGTAGTAAAATGATGATAGAATGAATCCCATCTTCTCTTATCGTTTGATCTTATCTTATTGCAATATCTTAATTGATAAGTAGTTGGTGTTCTATTTTGATTTACTTGTGTTAATTTCACAATTTCAATTTTAGTAAATCCATATTCAATTGTTTAATTTTCTATTTAATTTTATCTTCATTTCTTATCACATTTCTAGATCTTAGACAAAGTTAGGATTTAATTAGCTTAGGTAATTCCTCGTGGGACCGACACCTTAACTACTACACTTACTGTTGGTTTATGCCCTACAACCAATCGATTTCGTTGTAGTTAGTGACAAATTATTTAAAGGCATTCTTTATCTTGTACATGTTTAGATGTATATGATAAAGTCCATGGGATAATTATACATTGCAAATGAAATTATAATGAGATTATAATTATGAGATTTATATTACATTTATGTATTATTCCTAAAATGTTCCTAGTCATTGTTCTATTGAGATTGGACATTAATAGAATGAAAAAAGACTAGCACACGTTTTGTTTTTTCTTATGAAGGAAGTAGTTGATCTCATAGGCTAAAGTATGGAGATACTTAAACAAATATGTGTTCGTTTACTAGAAAACAAATTCACTGAACAGACCCGATATGAGAAATCCATTTGAAATATTACTTGTATGTCTATGGAATTCTCATTGTGATGATTGTATAAGTGATCCTTTGACTTGAGATCATCAAAGTTATCTTGTATAGGGATTGTTATGTTTTGATACTACTCGTGATCTATTTTATCAAAGGTCATTAAACGGTAGTCATTGGATATAGCATGAACTATATGGAGATAGTTGAATGATCAAGATATGATTCATCACCCTAAAGTAATTAGGGAGAATGTTTCGTTGTTTTCGATTAATATTGGTTCAGGAAATCCTTGGCCAAGGTGGAATAATATTTTGTAAACAGTTCATAAATATCATTAATTGAATCAATAGCTAATGGCAGAGAACTAATATAATTGGACTCAAACTAGAGTAGATATTAATTTCATGTTCTATGTCTAATTGGAACATTGGTTGATGAAAGGATTGAATTATACGAAAAAATCATGCACAGAAAGGTTAGTCAAAACCACTTTGACATTCCTAAATATTTGGGTGGTCATGATGCGTTGCTAGACGCCAATCTTGATCTATGATTATAAGTTGTTTAATTTATCTAATTCTAATTATGAATTAGAATTAGAATTTATAATCATTGTCAACATATTTGGGAACCTAATGGGTCACACATATAGAATGGATTGGAAAGAGCAAAGTTAATTTAATCAAGTTGGACTTGTTTGTAAAGTTTGAGAAACTTTATGATTAAATATGAGATATTTAATAAATAAGGATTAATATGAGATATTGATTCTTATATGGGCATAATTGGTATTTAATTAAAGTTATTTGTAATTCTAATTAAGGTTTAATTGAAATTAATATTTAATTTCAATTAAATTACTAAAACATCCTAAGCTTATTATAAATTGGCTTGAGCTCTATGAAGCTAGCACTTCATGCTTAACTCTCTCTGTAAAAGTTACAGAGTTCTCTCAACTCATTCTATGGATACCGTTAGAGGCTAGACACTTGTGCGACTACGGTGGTTGAGATGGATCAGTTTCGAAAACGTTCGAGGGATGCATCAAGATAAAGATCAAGCTTTAGAATAAGGTGTGAATTAAATTCCTCTTTATTATGATTCGTGTTAATCATTTTGTAGAATAAATAGATCTTGGTTTTTAGGAAATCAAAAGTCACGAAAAAAGGTTTCGTGATTATTCTGCTGCGATTCGGATCAGATCCTAATCCGATTTCCCAACGCTTACGATCTGTGCACTTGTAGAACACTGTGGGTTTTATATAAGTAAAACTTGCTCAACATTCTCTAAAGATCATTATGGATGCTAACAAGCTTACTATACCTAATTTCTCATACTAGTTTTGTAATTTAAGAATTGTTCTTAAGCAAGAAAAGCAATTATGTGTTTTATTATATGTTCTTGACAATATTGTTCCATTAAAGTTTATTTAAATGGAATTGATTAATTTTAAGAGACATATTCATATCAAGTTGGTGATATTTAACAAGCTATATATATGATGTTGGCTAGTATACCTCTTAAGCTTTTTGGAGGCAAAATGAGAGCATAGATGCTCCTATTATAATTTTACATCTCAACAAGTTATTTAGTGCATAAAGTAGAGTAAAGAGATATCAATTTTCTAATGCATTAGTTTAATATAAGATGGTAAAAGGTTCTTTAGTATAGCTACACATACTAAAGATTATTAGCTATATTAAAAAAATTAGGTAAATTATATTTTTTCATGGACTATGAGTTAAGCATTAAAGTGCTACAGTATCTAAGTTTGAGTTTTTTGCTATTTATTATGAACTTCAATATTATCAAAAAGGATGTGACATTTCCTAAATTGCTAAATTTGGTCAATACTATAGAGGGATGCCTTAAGAAGAAACACAATTCTATTCTTGTTACAGATCCTTCTCTATGTATTCTGGCATGGAAATGAACTCTTCCAAAAGTCAGTTCTACTTATCCCCGGATATTAGTCATTTGAACCGAAGAATGCACCTAGTGTCAGGTCTTCAGCAAGGTTCTCTCCCATTTTAGGTATCTTGGAGTTCCTCTCATTACTGGTCGTCTTTCTCGGAGGGATTGTGCTTCTCTTATTGATAGAATAGATAATAGGATCAATCATTGGACTAATAAGAGTCTTTCTTGATGCCTTAAGAAGAAACACAATTCTATTCTTGTTACGGATCCTTCTCTATGTATTCTGGCATGGAAATGAACTCTTCCAAAAGTCAGTTCTACTTATCCCCGGATATTAGTCATTTGAACCGAAAGATGCACCTAGTGTCAGGTCTTCAGCAAGGTTCTCTCCCATTTTAGCTATCTTGGAGTTCCTCTCATTACTGGTCGTCTTTCTCGGAGGGATTGTGCTTCTCTTATTGATAGAATAGATAATAGGATCAATCATTGGACTCATAAGAGTCTTTCTTACGCGGGTCGTCTTCAGTTGGTTATCTCTGTTCTTCCGTCATTCCATGTCTACTGGCCCTCTCATTTTATTCTCCCCTCTTCTATTCTTAAGGACATTGAGGCTAAGCTTAGGAATTTTTTGTGGGCAGGAAAGGTAGATTCTCATTCTCAGGCTAGGGTGAAGTGGAGTGACATCTGTCGTCCTAAAAAGGAAGGAGATTTAGGTGTAAAACACTTGACTACTTGGAATCAAGTATTGTTAGGCAAACAGATTTGGTTTCTGTTTGTAGATAAGGAAGCTTTTTGGGTTAAATGGGTTCATACAGTTATTTTACGTCGGCGTAATTTTTGGAGTGCTAAGCCTTCCTATAATAGTTCTTGGAGCTGGAGAAAGATTTTAACAGTCCGGGACAAGTTGGGTTCTCAATTTAGATTTAGGATTGGAGATGGTATGTCTACCCTTTTCTGGCAGGATCCTTGGCACCCTAGTGGCATTCTGCAGTCCTTGTCCATTCCGAGGGAGATTAATGGATCGGAGCTCCCACTCACAGCACGAGTTTCTGAAGTAATTTGTAATGGTACCTGGAGCTGGAGTGCGATATCCCTGGACCTTCTTCACCGTCTGGTTCATCCATCTTATTACCCTAACAATTCCTTATCGGATTGTCTGGAATGGTTAGCTAGCCCTACCAAGTGTCAATGTGTCAGCCTACCAATTCTTGCGTACTCCTTCTCCGGTCGTTCCTTGGTACACGTTGGTCTGGTCCAAATACAGTAAACCATGTTGTTCCTTTACCTTATGGCTTGCTTTCCTGCAGAAGCTCCCTACCTGGGATAGGATTACCTTCCTCTACAATCCTAACCATTGCTCCTTGTGTCTTTCAGCCAATGAATCAATTGATCATTTATTTTTTGCATGCCCTTTTTCCAAAGCTGTCTGGGACCACTGCCTCTTCCATTTTACCTTGCCCATCATCAATTCCCCTACCCTTTCAACTATTCTCTCCTGGTTCCTAACTGTTCCCCCTTCCAGAGCTTCTATCACCACTCTCTTCCCTCTTCTGCTCTCTACAATAGTCTACCACCTTTGGACTGAACGTAACGCCAGAACTTTCAAGAATGAGGCCTTGGCTGAGGAGCGTGTGCTCTCAGGAGTAATCTCACACGTTAGTGAACTTCTCAGCCTATACACCGAGAGGAGGTAATTTTATTTTCTTTACTATTTATCTTTTTCTATTACAGGTCAATCGCTCACTGCCTTTGAGGGTTCTTCGGACTATTCTTGCTTGCTCTGCCTTACCTTGTGGTTGCAGCTCCTGTCATTATGTGTGGCAGAATTAATCTTGGGCTACTTCGGAGCTATGTTTTTGCAGTTTCTTTATGTTAGTCTCTCCTAGGAATGCTTCCTACTGGTTGGTTTGTTTTGGCTTGGTTTTCTCATTGGACCTTGTAACTAGGACTTTCTTTGCCTATGTTGCTTGGGTTTCTTGTTGTTGCTGTTGCTTGGGTTTCGGACTACTTCTTCCTTTGATGCGGTGTCCCTTGTTTATTTTCGAGCCTTTTGAGGCTGGGTCTGTGAACTTTCTTGTATATATATTTTTTGATTATTTATAAGATTTTTTTGAATTACCAAAAAAAAGATTAAAGAAAGAAACAAAAGGCTTTTACTTAAGTAATAAAGAAAAAGGTGATGTTAATAAGAAGAAAAATGATAAAGGAATATGTTCTCTTTGTGGAGTCGATAGAAACTAGAAGACAAACTGCAAAGTTTATCTTTATAACTTAAAAGATAAGAAGCTTAAAGAAACTAGTTATCTAGGTATGTTTATGATTGAGATCAACTTTCCTACTTATGCTCCACATTCTTGCATGTTAAATACTAGATATTGTTCTCATATTTGTAATATGTAGATCTTAATAAGGAGTATATTGTTGAGGAAAAGATGAATCTTTCAGGAATGGCAGGATGTGGTTCATTTAGTGTTCTCATAATGTTTTAAATGCAATGATGTATTTGCAAGATCTTTTATTTAAAAAACCTGAGCCTATACCAACAAACTCTTCAGACCATTGATGGATGTGTTTTAAGGTAGATAATCACCCTATTACTTTTATAAAAAAATGAAGTGTACATTTCTAAGGTTCCTTATTATTGCTTATTTCATTTAAATTGTAGAATTGTTTAGGTGCTTTAGATGGGACATATATTAGGGTCAATGTACCAATTAAAGATAGGCCTAGATTTCAAACTCATAAGTGCAGCATTGCAATAAATATGTTAGGTATGTGCACACTTGATATGTGATTTGTTAATGTTCTTCTTGGTTGGGAAGTGTCAGTAGTTGATAGTCGAGTTCTTCGTGATGTAATTACTAGGAGATATGGACTAAAAGTGTCTTATGGTAAGCTTTCCTATATGACATAGGAATGTTATTTGAAATTTTGTATATGAGATAATGTAACTTAAATAACTTATGTAGTGTTTTTTTTAATACAAGTTGCTATTACCTAGTGAACGTAGGTTATACAAATTTTGAGGGCTTCTTTTCACCTGCTAGGGTTCAAAGGTACCATTTGGATGAATGACATCAAAGTTACCAACAAAAAACTCTAGATGAATTTTTTAATATGAAACATACAACTGAACGTAATGTAATTGAGAGGTATTTTGGGTTACTAAAAATTAGGTGGGATTTTCTTAGAAGTCTATCATTTAATCTAATAAAGATGCACAATCGAATTATTATAGCTTGTTGTTTGTTTCATAATTTTGTTAGGCAGGAGATGGGGTTTGATCCATGAAGAGTGATTTAGGTTATTATTTTAACATAAATCCAATTGTTGAGGAGGATTTTATGACTATTATTGACCTAACTAATGTAACAAATTGAAGAATTGAATTGGCACACGAAATATTCAATGAATGGTGAACATCTAGGCAAAATGAAATTGACATGTTTTAGGTGTTCTATTATGCTTGAGTGTTATGGGGTTTTATATTATTGTTTTTGTAAGTTGTTGTGCTCTTTGTTGTTCATATTGTACGCTGTTATTGTAGACTATGTTGTTCTCGTAAGATGTTGATGTTTAATGTTAATAAAATGAAAATTTTTATGAATGTTTTTATATTTCCTTTATTATGATGATTATTTTTATTTGTCAATATTACTTTAATTTTCTAGAAAAGTATGTTGAGGAATTCCCCATCAACTACTAATTTGCAAAGCTCAAAAGGAATAAAAAGAAAGTGGAACGATGAAGAGGACGTTGTGCTAGTTTCCCATATGATTGATTTGCATAATGTAGGAACATACAATGCTAATACTGGATTTAAAGCTGGCTATCTCAATGAATTAGAAATATTGATAGTAATAAAACTTCCAAATTCAAAATTAAAAGCTAGACCTCATACAGAATCTAAGATTAAGACTTTAAAGAGAGAGTGGAGCATTGTATATAATAAGGTAAGGAAAGATACTAGTGGGTTTGGATGGGATAATAAAAGGAAGATAGTCACTGCTGAAGATCATTTATAGGATTCTTACTTAAATGTTAGTATTGGACTTTTAACTTGTTTTAAGTTTTTTCTTTAACTAGTTTCCTATCATTTATATTAATTGTTAATGTTGTTTTTTTTTCATCTTATTAGAGTCACAAAGATGCTGCTCAATTTCGAAGGAAAAGTTTTCCTTTCTATAATGAATTGATTGGGATTTATGGAGAAGATTGTATAGCTGCAAATGACACACAAATTGCTATGGATATTCTTGAAGAAATGGAAAGGCAAGAAGGTCTAAGTGGGATAAATAAAGATGGTGAAGATGAATATGAAGTTGAGCATGGTTTGCATGACATGGATGAATCCTTAACCTAACCTTAAACGTCAACTATTGAAAGACAAGCTGAAAATATTTCAACAATGAGGAGAAAAGAATAATGATACTGGATAACTAAACCGTGCAGATTCAATTATTGTTGTTGCCAGGTTGTTAAGTGATAACATGAAAGAGGTGGGAGAAAAATTGTGTAAGAGTATTGAGATTGAAACGTATATTCAACAAAGAGTTGACGAATTGGATAATGCATTAAGTGAGATAAAGGGATTGACAAATGATGAACGAGATATTACTTTAAGCAAAATTCCTGATGATCCTATACAAATGCTCGTATTTTTCAGTCTTGTGCCTCTCGAAGACTTGGGTGGGTGAGAAGGTTTCTTGCCACACATTGAAAATTATGCTGAAGTTTAAATTTTGTTTAGTTTTTTAAAATGGGACTTAAGCTTATTTTTTGTTCAACTAAATAACTTTTTAGTCAATTAAAGCCCTATATTAAGTTTACTTTCAATATCATTTTTGTACTGTAATTGCGACTATATAATAAATGTTGACTTGAGTCGGACCAAATTTATGAAGTATATGTAGAAAAAATTAATCATTGTAAAATGTTGGAAAGCCATCAAATAATTTTTAAAATTATCTACATTAACTAGAAAAGAATGAACCATAATAATAATAATAATAATAAGAAGAAGAAGAAGAAGAAGATTAATAACAGAATAACAACAACAACAATAACAACAACAACAATAATAATAATAATATAGTTAATGAGGATTATAATAGATATTTTGGTTTTTTGTTAGTTATTCCTTTGTTATTCCAAATTTAAGTTTTTCAAGCCAAACTTGGTAATAGAAATTCTTTAACAGTAAACCAAATACTACAAGAAAATACATGCAATTCGTGATGTTTTATTGATAAAACGTTACAAATTGTTTAGACTTTTCGATACTTTTTTAAACGTCACGAAAAGTTTCAATTTTTTGTGATGTTTTATAAAAACATCGTAAATTTGTAACATTTTTTATGACATTTTATCAATAAAACGTTGCAAAATAAAAACCGCCACGTTTTCTTTGGCAAAACGTCGCGAAAGGGTTAAAACGTTCTGATTTTTGGTTTTCTAAAAATATACCACGCCCGCCCAAACTGTAACATCTCACCCCCTACTGGAAGGGTAAAATAGTAATTTGGCATAGGATGAGAGTGATTGAGCTTCATTAGGACTGTTCATGCATACTAGTATTGGTACACAGTAAATTTTTGTGCACATGAAATAACTGTACATGCATACATGACATTCCCGGTTTTTGTGCCTAATGGAGTTTTACTGTGATTAACGTGGTTCTTGTGTTTGAAAAATTATTCTGAGTGCGCCATTGAGTGTTTTATATTTTAAGGGATTTTTAGGAAATTTTTTTGGAATTTTCCGGAGAAAATTCCTGGACCGGAAAAAAAATCGCCAAGTGGCGAACCGGTTGATTTTCTACTGTTATTTTGGTACTAAACTATTAATTTTTTTGGTGGGACCCAAAAGTGGACCCTTAAAATTTGTTGGAACTGAAATTGGCTTGAATTAATTGTTGTATTTTTTTCAAAATTTGGAATAATGATTTGACTTTTCCTCACTTCTCCTCCAATTGCCAAGTGTTTCTTTATTTAATGCTTGGAGATGGCTTGGACTTGGTCTTCTCTTCTCATTCTCAATACTTCTTAATTGTTAACAACAAATGGGTTAAGTTTCTTCATCAACCGAAATGAAGCTTATTAGCTAATGTTTTTTTACTTTTCTTCTCATTGTTGGACCAATCCTCTTTTGCCACCATTTCACTTCATTTAATGCCTAATTATTGTATTCCTTGGTTTTTCCTATTACCTCTCTCGGTTATTGCCTTAAGAGAGGAAGGAATGGGATAAAAAGTTGATTGATTTGCTTGTTTCTTAAGCTCATCCGAATACCTATCTCCTTTAACATCTCCATCGATTTTCTCTCATCAAATTGAATCCTCCCTCCAAACCTTAAGAGACTACCTTCTTTCCATGGAGAACTTGCACTTTCTTGGTGTTAGAAGTAATTAGTGAGAGTAGTAAAGAAAGAATTGAAGGAAGTGAAGAAGTGAAGAGCTTGAATTAGGTGAATTTTCAATTAAGCTTTAATTATGCTTTGTTTATGTTTTAATAAATCATAGTGGTTAGATGCATTCATTTGGAGTTATGGTGCAATTATTGTATTTATTGATGCATGAATTTGATGAAAATTATATTTTGAATTGGTGGGTAAGGTTATGTTTAAGTATGGTTGGATGAAGTAGTATAAGTGAAGTGTTTTTAGCTTGATTTTGAATTGAATATGGATGATTATTCTTGCAAAGAATTTAAGAGGTAGGTGCTGCCAACTTATGGTAGGTATTCCTAATGAATGTAGGAATGATCTAAGGACTGATTTTGTGTCCAAATGAGATGCTTATGGTAGTAGAAGTTCAATTGGCATGATAGGAGTTGTGATTGAGTAGTAAAGCTGAAAATGTGAGTTTGACCTACTGTATTGTTTTGAGCATAACTCATTGTGTGGTTATGCAAATGAGGTGAGGTTTGTGCCCAATGAAACTTTGGTTTGTTGGCTACATTTTTGTGTGAAATAGTTGTTGTCCAATTTTAGCCTTAAGAGGGTGAATTTTAGCTTGGAAAGTCACTGTTGATGGCTGGTGTGAACAGTTTCCGGATCAATGACCTACTAGTTTTGATGATTTTTCTATATTAATTGAGAAGGAATTATGGAAAATGGTATAAATGAAAGTTGAAGCCTGTATTGTTAGCTTTCCAATGCCACTGATTTTGCAATTTTTCGGTATGTATATTGGGAGATATGCATTGATGACTATTGGCTGGTAAAATGCATTTTAGTGAAACCTAGCTGAAATGTCAGTTTTGTGAGCATTCTGATTGGAAGCAATTTTAGCAATTTTTTTGAATTGAATTGGCTTAAGTGATCTTCTGAAGAGTTGTAGAGGAAACATTTATCTTAAAATTTGTATTTAGAATGCAATTTTTGGAGATCATATTTGGGAGTTATGAGTTTTCAAAAATGGAACATGCATTAGGTTTTTAACTGCTGCCCTGATGAGTCACTTATTTGGCAGTTTTGAATTGGTTAGAGATGGAATTGGCTCTTAAGATCTTCATGAAACTTGAAGTATGTGGTTTTATATTTCCAATGATATAAGGTAGTGATTTTTTTGACTTGTGTATAGGGAGTTATGCTTGATAGAACATTACTGTCCAGATTGGGTGATTTCTGCGGAAGCATCATTGATTGAATTATTTGACCTAGTTAACAACTACATTTGATTTTGTTTTGTTCATGAAAGTTGTAGAAAACATTGTGATCTTTCTGATCATATTTATTGTGTAATTGTTTACTGAAGATAATGGAAGTTACTGAATTTACCAAGTACTGTTCTGTTTTGATAGGTTTTGAATGGGCAGAAGTTTCAATTGAATATTTGACACCCTTAAGGGTAAAATTGATTTTTATGGTCTTCATGAAACTTGTAGAGGGTTTCATGATCTTTCCAACAAGATATGGTTTGTAAATTTCTGAATTATGTGCAAGGAGTTATAGGTGTTTGAATTTCGGTTTGAATATAAGAAAAAGAGAAGAAAATAGGGGTATATATATATGAATTGTTTTATTTGCTTTTTTGTGTTCTTTTGGGAATAACTTTTTCGTCCGACATCCGATTGACCTGATTCTTGAGGCATCGGATTCATGGAATATTTAATTTCATTTTCTGAGAGATTGGGAATTTTTGGACTGGAAATTGACGGGTGTCCGGGAAATGGGTATTTCATCACTGTTTTATTTAATTAGGGACCTATAGAGATCAAAATTGAGCGTCGTCAGCGCCATTGGATTTCTAATTTTTAAACGGATTTTTCTGATGGAAAAAAATGAAATTAGGGCCAGAAATCTCATGAGCATGCATTTTCACCTACATGTGCATCATTAACTAACTCGAATTGGATATTTAGTGATCGTTTTGTTCTCTGATTCTTATAGCGACACAACTGGAGCGTCGATCGACCGACATAGCAGAGACTTCCTGGCATTAGCTCGGGAGTAATAGGTGAGTAACTTAGATGGGTTTCTCAATTATTTCTTGTCAAATATGGGAATAATGGCGGGACCAGGAATGTGTACATTGTGTGACCTGTCTGTCATTACTGTGATTGAATGTGATTGATTGTCAATTATGAACTGTTCATTGTTGTGAATTATGGACTGTTATTTGTGCATACTGACTGTTAATTGACTGTGCTTGACTATGAATGATTAATCGCTTATGGGGATGTTAATGGCGGGCATGTACATTCATACACAGATGCATAAACTGATAAAGGAAAATTGTGAACCGAGTCGCCACTAATACTGAAACGAGCCTAGAGCTCGAAATACTGAAACAAGCCTAGAGCTCGAAGGGAGATAATTCTCCCCACGCATCTATCGATCATGAATCATTTACGCTTCGGTCATAATAACGTAATTAAACTGGAAAAGAGACATGTGCATTGCATCATTATCGGGTGAATACCCGAAATGGGTTTCTATATTGACAGATTGTATATTATCGTGATCGAGACCGTAGTATTATCGCAATCGCTTTATTCTCGTGAATTGATTATGTGATGCATGAATTGGGAGAACCATCGATGATGGTTCCTCATTGAGTTCGCAAACTCATCCAAAATTGCAATCTATTTTTCAGGACTTGAAGAGTACCCCGTTTGACACGGGAGTAGGTCTACTGTAGGCAAGTGAAAGATAGAGGTCGGGATCAGTTCGCGTCTGCATTAGTGTCTTATCGAATTAGTTTCCGCAATCATTGTACAACAATGCTTTATATTTATAATGAGCCATTGTGGTTTTATTGTTTTTATACATTGACTGATTGTAAATTATTATTAGATGACTGTAATAACTGAAAATGGTTAATTGTAAACTTTATGATTATTGTAAAATATTGTTAAATGATTGTAATAATTGTAAATGTTTTCTACTGTCTACTATTTTTGCCGCGCTAATGTACGGTTAAAAAAAACAAGAGAGAAGAAAATGATATACTGAGTTTTCATCGACTGATGTAGTACGCCACCCTCGCGGGACACGGACTCGGATATCACCAACGATATCGGGTTCGGGTCACTCGGAAGTGGGGTGTTACATTTAGGTGGTATCAGAGCCCAGCAATACGAATGTATCTGAGCACAGTCTGAAACATAAGTCAAGTTGTATGCATTTGAGTCATGTCGTTGCAGACCGTGGTAACTGATCCCTAGTCTGAGTCGCACGAGGATAAATCCTACGTGTGCATACGTGTTAAGTGACTAAGTGAGAGAAAAGTGAGACCGTATTAGAATGTGAGCCCATGAATGTGTATGGGAAATGAGGAATGGGAAAAAGGAAACATCGACAATGAGAATTATAATGTACTGTGGTTAGAATGACTATGTTGGCCTAGACTGATTAAGGAAAGAATTGATATCAAACTAAGTCCCCTGATTAATGTGGCAATATTATGGCGACAGAAAATGAATATGTCTAGAACTTGGAGAGGTCCACTGGAGATATGAGAAGCATACTGGTTATAGTAGGACTAAGTGAGATGAAAAGTCCGGATGATTAGGAATTAGAGTTCTGACTGTAGATGCGATGAAATGGGAAACATTGGAACTGAGTAAAATGTAGATGGTCCGATCAGGCAGATATTGATTCACTGCATTTGTGTTCGATATCAGTAGATATCATAGGTAGATGATGATAGCGAGATTGTAATAAGGTCAATATTGTACCGTAACGATCTACCTAAAACTGAAAGAACTGAAAGAGCAAAGTGAAAAAGTAGAAATGGTGAAATAAAAGTTTACAGATAAACTGAAATGACTCGTGAAACGGGTATGATTATGAGCGCATAAGCTTGAGACTGAAATGGTTATGAGAATGTGGTGCTAAGAGTTTGGAAATCAGTATAATAAGATCGTAAGGGAAAAAGACAGACTGACAATTTCTACTGATTGTATATCAGGAAATTCTGGATTGGTTGAAAAGATGTATATGGACCCAGAAATGGTAAATGGATGGGTAAATAGATAGAGATACAGTGGAGTTGTATCACCGATTTTTTCATGTTTTGGGGACTGTGAATACCCTATTATAGATTGTTTAAGGAAGATAAAGAGATATGTAGCAATAAGGAGATGACATTGTATAAACCAAGTGGATATGACCTTAAAAGGTCAAGCTGACACATGAATGATATGGGAATGAAACTAGGGAAATAAAAAAAAATGAATGAAACAATGATAGTGATATATGAAAAGAGTTGTCGCATTTAAGTCGATTTACCGTTGGGAGTATCTATTGGATAGTAAAGTTGATCATGATTAATGAAACGTATGTAAAAGATACATGGAAATCATAGAGGAGATGATCGGTGAATGATTAGAGTGGCTATAAGTGTAAAGTTCATAATGGGTTAAAGTAAGACATAAGAGGACTGAATGTACCTTTATGAGAGGAAATGAACAAAAAAAATATTATGGCATCAGTCCTCTATTTGAGGATTAGCATAAACGGAAAGGAGTTTTATGGAAGTCTGAATTGTATAGGTTACTAATACGAAATAAGTGTTAAAGAAAGTGTTTATGTGACTGTCACATGGAACCTTAGTGCAAGGAATGTTCTGATCTTTAAATTATGGCATAAAATTGTTCTGATTGAGATAGTGCGTATAGTTGAGAATGATTGAAAAGCAATTAGGGACACTAATTAGCTGATGAGACTTTCGTGAACAGTATAATGACGGTAGCAAGACTAATGGTCAAACGAAAAGAAGTACAGACGAAATCAAAAGTGAAATTGAGTTATATCTCAAGAGGAGATTTAGACATAACAAGTGAAATATACGACTGAGGTTATCTGTATTGTGTGTACGGAAATGTAAAGTATCCAACTACGTAAGTGGAATTTTAATTTGAGGTGATTCTATTGCAATGTGAAGTGAATAGATCTCCATATGTGATGCAAGACTGTTGAGAAATCTTGATTTGAAACTAAGAAGAAAATAGTCCCGAACTGCGAAGTGAAATACTCAAATAAGGTGGAATTTATGGAAGTCCAAGTACGGATGACTAGGTATTGGCATATGTTGATGTGAATGACAGGAAATCAATTGAAAAGAAAAAATGAGTAGAGACAAGAAGTCCTAAAGGGAAACTGACAATGACGTGATGTAGTGTTACCTTCATAAAGGGATTGCAAATACACTACTTGTGGACTCAATGAAAATGTTGAATGATGTATGGTAAAGTCAACAAGACCCTAATAGGGAATTATGTGAGGTAAGCAAATGGTAATGACTATGTTTATAGACGGAATGTGTTTGAAAGTGTTGAACAGTGAAAAGTAAAAAGAACTATATGAATAATTGAGGAATTTGATACTGAGGATAAGCATACCCTTGGAGAGTGGGCAATGTGTGATGAACTGAGATAATATGTTAAAATGGTATAAGATAAATTGAACTGACTTTGATAAATGATATTGGAGACTTTAGATTCCTATAAGGATACATTGTGTTAATTCGAGGAAAAAGACGGGCATAAATGACTACTATACTGACAATTTTGAAATGAACAGACAATTCTGCCTACTAAACTCAAATAGTGAACAGATAATGCTGCAATAAACAGACCAATTACAGATATTGGGATTTTCAAAGAATGTCAAGTAGATTATGGGTAATTATGAAGTGTTATTGGAAAATTGAAGTTGTAGATCTAGTGATACTGGATAGAAATAAGAAAGGTTAAGAGTGAAGAAGTTAAAGTGGTGAGTCCTATAATGAGTCTGAATATGCGAGTGAAATAAAAAAAAACAATATTGAATGACTCAAAGAAGAAGTATGTGTACCTGACAAAAAGGTGATAGAACAAGAAAGTGAAAAGTCGAAGCTAGACATTCTAGTAAGTATATGCGAAAAGTGAAATTGAATAACTAAGGGTATAGAATGAAGTGATTAGATTCAAGTGCGTAGAGGTTTGAATGTTCAATAGGAAAAGTGCTTAAGTTGGACTGCAGAGGATTATACCCTTATGATATAGTTTTGACTGAATGATTATAGAATTAATGGTGATCTAAGAGTCAATGAAATATGAGGGATAAATGCGTTAGGTGGATTACCACTGGTTATAGTGAAAAATAGAGATAAGTGCCACCGTGTTTGCATTCAAAGAAAAGGGAAGTGTCATGCACGAGAGAACCTATTTTATTGTAAGTATCATAGTGACAAAGTGTACTCAGAATTGGCAAAAAGGGTATCAAGGAAGTTATTAGAATAAGTCTGTATATTGAGAAAAAGGTATTGAATGATAACAGGTTCGAAAATAGTGATTTAAGTCATAGTATTGGAACTAAAAGTAGTGGCTACTCTGAAAATGGCAAGTGAGATAGTTAAGATAGTGAGATCGCCAACTGACAGCGTTGAGTCCGTCTACTGTGATGAGTGATAATGAGTTAGCCAAATAAGTGATTGAACAACCGGTCGAGTGTGGTTCTTGTGACCTTCGGAAAATGAATCATTGAGTGGAAAAGTGTATGGGACCTGTAGGGTCATTTGATAACGGTCATAGTGAACCGTTGATTGAGAATTTCGAGGACGAAATTTTTATAAGGAGGGGGAATTGTAACATCCCACCCCCTACTGGAAGGGTAAAATAGTAATTTGGCATAGGATGAGAGTGATTGGGCTTCATTAGGACTGTTCATGCATACTAGTATTGGTACACAGTGAATTTTGTGCACATGAAATAACTGTACATGCATACATGACATTCCCGGTTTTTGTGCCTAATGGAGTTTTACTGTGATTAACGTGGTTCTTGTGTTTCAAAAATTATTCTGAGTGCGTCATTGAGTGTTTTATA
Organism: Erythroxylum novogranatense; assembly: GCA_029891385.1. Lineage (NCBI taxonomy): Eukaryota > Viridiplantae > Streptophyta > Magnoliopsida > Malpighiales > Erythroxylaceae > Erythroxylum > Erythroxylum novogranatense. The sequence continues at coordinate 54,321,611 of CM057229.1, forward strand.
TTTTAAGGGATTTTTAGGAAATTTTTTTGAAATTTTCCGGAGAAAATTCCTGCACGGGAAAAAAATCGCCAAGTGACGAACCAGTTGATTTTCTACTGTTATTTTGGTACTAAACTATTAATTATTTTGGTGGGACCCAAAAGTGGACCCTTAAAATTTGTTGGAACCGAAATTGGCTTGAATTGCTTAGTAATTGTTGTATTTTTTTCAAAAATTGGAATGATGGTTTGACTTTTCCTCACTTCTCCTCCAATTGCCAAGTGTTTCTTTATTTAATGCTTGGAGATGGCTTGGACTTGGTCTTCTCTTCTCATTCTCGATACTTCTTAATTGTTAACAACAAATGGGTTAAGTTTCTTCATCAACAAAAATGAAGCTTATTAGCTAATGTTTTTGACTTTTCTACTCATTGTTGGACCAATCCTCTTTTGCCACCATTTCACTTCATTTAATTCCTAATTATTGTATTCCTTGGTTTTTCCTATTACCTCTCTCGATTATTGCCTTAAGAGAGGAAGGAATGGGATAAAAAGTTGATTGATTTGCTTGTTTCTTAAGCTCATCCAAATACCTATCTCCTTTAACATCTCCATCGATTTTCTCTCATCAAATTAAATCCTCCCTCCAAACCTTAAAAGACTACCTTCTTTCCATAGAGAACTTGCACTTGCTTGGTGTTAGAAGTAATTAATGAGAGTAGTAAAGAAAGAATTGAAGGAAGTGAAGAAGTGAAGAGTTTGAATTAGGTGAGTTTTCAATTAAGCTTTAATTATGCTTTGTTTATGTTTTAATAAATCATAGTGGTTAGATGCATTCATTTGGAGTTATGGTGCAATTATTGTATTTATTGATGCATGAATTTGATGAAAATTATAGTTTGAATTGGTGGGTAAGGTTATGTTTAAGTATGGTTGGATGAAGTAGTATAAGTGAAGTGTTTTTAGCTTGATTTTGAATTGAATATGGATGATTATTCTTGCAAAGAATTTAAGAGGTAGGTGCTGCCAACTTATGGTAGGTATTCCTAATGAATGTATGAATGATCTAAAGACTGATTTTATGTCCAAATGAGATGCTTATGGTAGAAGAAGTTCAATTGGCATGATAGGAGTTGTGATTGAGTAGTAAAACTGAAAATGTGAGTTTGACCTACTGTACTTTTTTAGCATAACTCATTGTGTGGTTATGAAAATGAGGTGAAGTTTGTGCCCAATGAAACTTTGGTTTGTTGGCTACATTTTTGTGTGAAATAGGTGTTGTCCAATTTTAGCCTTAAGAGGGTGAATTTTAGCTTGGAAAGTCCTTTGTTGATGGCTGGTGTGAGCGAGATCCGGATCAATGACCTACTAGTTTTGATGATTTTTCTACATTAATTGAGAAGGAATTAGGGAAAATGGTCTAAATGAACGTTGAAGCCTGTATTGTCAAATTTCCAATGCCACTGATTTTGCCATTTTTCGATATTTATATTGGGAGATATGCATTGATGACTATTGGCTGGTAAAATGCATTTTAGTGAAACCTAGCTGAAATGTCAGTTTTGTGAGCATTCTCATTGGAAGCAATTTTAGCAATTTTTTTGAATTGAATTGGCTTGAGTGATATTCTGAAGAGTTTTAGAGGAAACATTGATCTTGAAAATGGTATTTAGCATGCAATTTTTGGAGATCAGATTTGGGAGTTATGAGTTTTCAAATATGGAACCTGCATTAGGTTTTTAACTGCTGCCCTGATCAGTCAATTGTTTGGCAGTTTTGAATTGGTTAGAGATGGAATTGGCTCTTAAGCTCTTCATAAAACTTGAAGTATGTGGTTTTATATTTCCAATGATATAAGGTAGTGATTTTTTTGAATTGTGTATAGGGAGTTATGCTTGATAGAACATTACTGTCCAGATTGGGTGATTTCTGGGGCAGCACCATTGATTGAATTATTTGACCTAGTTAACAATTAAATTTGATTTTAGTTTGTTCATGAAAGTTGTAGAAAACATTGTGATCTTTCTGAGCATATTTATTGTGTAAGTTTTGACTGAAGAGAATGGTAGTTACTGAATTTACCAAGTACTGTTCTGTTTTGACAGGTTTTGAATGGGCAGACGTTCCAATTGAATTTTTGACACCCTTTGGGGTAAATTTGATTTTTATGGTCTTCATGAAACTTGTAGAGGGTTTCATGATCTTTCCAACGAGATATGGTTTGTAAATTTCTGAATTATGTGCAAGGAGTTATAGGTGTTTGAATTTCGGTTTGAAGATAGGAAAAAGAGAAGGAAATAGGGGTATATATATATGAATTGTTTTATTTGCTTTTTTGTGTTCTTTTGGGAATAACTTTTCCGTCCGACATCCGATTGACCTGATTCTTGAGGCATCGAATTCATGGAATATTTAATTTCATTTCCTGAGAGATTGAGAATTTTTGGACTGGAAATTGACGGGTGTCCGAGAAATGGATATTTCATCACTGTTTTATTTAATTGGGGACCTATAGAGGTCCAAATTGAGCATCGTCAGCGCCATTAGATTTCTAATTTTTAAACGAATTTTTCTGATGGAAAAAAATAGGATTAGGTCCAGAAATCTCATGAGCATGCATTTTCACCTACATGTGCATTATTAACTAACTCGGATTAGATATTTAGTGATCGTTTTGTTCTCTGATTCTTATAGCGACACAACTGGAGTGTCGATCAACCGATGTAGTAGAGACTTCCTGGCATTAGCTCGGAAGTAATAGGTGAGTAACCTAGATGGGTTTCTCAATTATTACTTGTCAAATATGGGGATAATGGCGGGACCAGGAATGTGTACATTGTGTGACCTGTCTGCCATTACTGTGATTGACTGTGATTGATTGTCAATTATGAAATGTTCATTATTGTGAATTATGGACTGTTATTTGTGCATACTGACTGTTAATTGACTTTGCTTGACTATGAATGATTAACTGTTTATGGGGATGTTGTAACTGGGCATGTGCATTCATACACAGATGCATAAACTGATAAAGGAAAATTGTGAACCGAGTCGCCACTGATACTGAAACGAGCCTAGTGCTCGAAATACTGAAACGAGCCTAGAGCTCGAAGGGAGATAATTCTCCCCAGACGCGTCTCATCGATCATGAATCTCATTTACGCGCTCGGTCACAACACCGTAATTAAAGCGAAAAGAGTCACATGTGCATTGCATCATTACTAGGTGAATACCGAAATAGGTTTTTATCAGACAGATCAGATATTCTCGCGATCATGAGACCGTAGTATTACTGCAACTGCCTTATTACTGTGAATTGATTATGTGATGCATAAATTGGGAGAACCATCGATGATGGTTCCTCATTGAGTTCGCAAACTCATCCAAAATTGTAATATATTTTTCAGGACTTGAAGAGTACCCCGTTTGACACGGGAGTAGGTCTACTGTAGGCAAGTGAAGGATAGAGGTCGGGATCAGTTCGCATTTGCATTAGTGTCTTATCGAATTAGTTTCCGCAATCATTGTACAAAAATGCTTTATATTTATAATGAGCCATTGTGGTTTTATTGTTTTTATACGTTGACTGGTTGTAAATTATTATTGGATGACTGTAATAACTGAAAATGATTAATTGTGAACTTTATGGTTACTGTAAAATATTGTTAAATGATTGTAATAACTGCAAATGTTTTCTACTGTCTACTGTTTTTGCCGCGCTAATGTACGGTTCAAAAAAACAAGAGAGAAGAAAATTATATACTGAGTTTTCACCGACTGATGTAGTACGCTACCCTCGCGGGGCAAGGACTCGGATATCACCAACGATATCGGGTTTGGGTCACTCGGGAGTGGGGTGTTACACAAACTCTCTCTGGATATACGCTTTTCACGAACAAAACTCATCATTCAAAATTTCTTCTCGTCTCAATACCAAGATACCCATTTTCTTTGATCAACCATTGCTCCCTTGTCACCGAAAACAAGCCAACCTTTTACAAGTGTTATTGACGTTTTCATGAATTATCAACTTTTAGTTATGTTTTCTCTTTAGTTCTTTTAGGGTTTTTGTTTTCATGTAGGTTGAGTATTCTGTTGGAGAGGAAGCAGAATCGCTTATAAGTGATGTGAAAAATTAGGAAAGTTTTTTGTGGGCATCTGTGGTATTACCGTGAGTTCCTCGTCTTCTTCTTTTGATTCCAAAAATTCTAAGAAACTTTTTGGAGCTTAATCTTCCAAAAGTCAAGGAAGGTAAGAAGCCAAAGTTCAGTCTAGGAGTGGCTGAGCCTAAACTCGAGTCTCACATCTTTGAAGAGACTAAAATCCCTTGCTAAAGTAATGAATTTGTTTCTTGAGCTTCTTCATGGTGTATGGCTGTATTTTTTGCACTTCATAAAGGACCTAAAGGTTTGTAATTCTTGATTTTTATTCTGGTGTAGTACAATCTCCTTCATTGTGTGCTCTCCTTTTGTTGGAGGGATTTATTTCCTACTTGATAGATTTCCTAACCATTTGTTTCCTTCTCTGTTTTACCCTGTGGTCTGACACTATAGCCTGGTGACCTAGAGAAAGCACAACCTAGTTTGCCCCCTTCCTTCTGCTTTTGAAATTGCTATCATTGTCGTTCCTCTCACTCAAATTGATGTCGTCCCTGTCGCACGCCTTCGTTCTTCTACAAACAGTCGCCGACAACCATGAAGGTCCATCATTTTTTTAGAGGATCTTGGTCTTATGTTTGCTATTGATCCTTACGGAAGCATCGCCCCTTCATTTAGGGTAAGAAAAATAGATAAAGTTGTTCATTTTTGAACTATGGGTACTCGTAATTTTCTTTTGTTTCTTGTGTTGTATTAAGTACCCAAGAATCTTTTGTTTTTGGTGAATTTGGATTTCATCTTAGTTATGGACTGAATGTATTTCAATAAAAAGCTTGTTTATTTAGATGGAAATGGAAAATTGTAATTTGGGGATTTGCTACTTCAGCTACCTCAAATTGTTTCTCTTTCGACGTTCTTATTTAACATTTCAGAAGAAGATGGTGATAATCAAGGTAGAAAGTGCTTTCCATTGTTTCCGTAATATCATAAACATATGTTCCTTTTGTTAAACATATGTCACTTCTTTTGCTATTGTTCTTGTGAATTGGTTCACTTTATGGGTTTTAGGTTTCTCTTTCCAGCTCTGGGAGGATTGTTGTTTGGCTATGACATTGGTGCCACTTCTGGTGCTGCCATATCATTGCAGGTGCTTCAAAAATCTAGTGGACTTTTCTTTAATTTTACTAGTTATCCTTCTTGTAACTTATCTTACAACCAATATTTCTTGAATTTGATAATTACTTTGTCAATTTTGTTAAGTCCAAATGACTTTACTTAGATATGATTTTGATGTATAATAAAAGAGCAAAATAAAAAGAAAAGAAATACAGACAAAGTCAGACAGACGAAGTCATATAGACAAACAGACGAAGTCATACAGATGAAGCAACACAGACGCAGACGCTAAATGAAACGGACGCAAAATGAAAAGTAGACGCAGACGCTAAACAAAGCAGACGCAGACGCAGATGTGAATAGTAAAGTAAAAGCGAGCCTTGACGAAGTATACGAACGATAAAATATGGCGAAGAAAAAAGATGCGGAATTCGAAAAGAAGACGAAGGAGTCAGTTCGAGTTAGTTACATAACTCAACTGAATAACCGTTTCTTTAAAGATTCAAGAAACAAGAATCAAGAAGCAGTTGGAGACGAAGGCTATAAATATAAGTCGAAGTCGAAGATTGCAAAGTTAGAGAAAAAGTTAGACAAAGTGAGAAAAAGTTAGCGAAAGTTAGCAAAAAGCATTCTGTTCAATCTAGCTGAGAGCTATCTTACTGTAACAAGTGTGTAAACACTTTTCTGAGAAAAAGTAGTGCAGATAGCCTGCAGAGGCTAAGTGTGAAAGAATACAGATTGTAGAGACCTGAAGAGGCTCGCAAAGAATACTTGTAACGTTGAAAGAGATAGTCGAAATCTCAGAAAGAACTCTGAGGACTGGATGTAACCCACAGTTTGGGGTGAACCAGGATAAATTGCTGTGTCGACCACTCTCACTCTATCTCTATTTTAGATTCAAGTTTTATCATTACTTAATCAGTAAACAAAGTTTTCAAAAGTTTTGATTAATTAGAATTTATCGGAAGTTCTATAAAGAATTTTATTTCTAACAAACAGTTTTGAAAGATTTTTCAAAAAGGGGAATACACAATTCAACCCCCCCTTCTCGTGCATTCTATATCGTTTTATTAGTATTGTATTAACGTGTGATTCACTTCAATTGGTATCAGAGTCTGGTATCCAAGGATCACTTTAGCAAAGTGTGGATCAAAGATAATGGCGGAATCACATGTATACATTGCAGAAGGAGCCTTAATCACTAGACCTCCAGCATTCAACGGAGAATATTATCATTACTGAAAAGATAGGATGCGGCTATTCATAGAATCTACTCATGTCGACCTTTGGGACGTAATAGAGAACGGACCTTATACACCAGTAGATGATGATGGCAATTACATTCCACGAGTCAGATGGACGGCTGACCAGAAGGCGAGAATACAACTGAACTCAAAGGCGAAGTTCTTCTTAACGTGTGCCCTAAGTAGGAGCGAGTATGACAAAGTCCACGGATGCGATACTGCAAAGGAGATGTGGGACACATTGTCCATCGCTCACGAAGGCACAAGCCAAGTTAAAGAATCCAAGATAAGTATTCTTGTGCACCAGTATGAACTTTTCAGGATGAAAGATGAAGAATCTATTGATCAAATGTTTGAAAGATTTCAAACAATTGTCAATGGATTGAAAGCTCTTGGAAGAACGTACAACAATCAAGACCATGTTCGAAAGATCTTAAGAAGTCTTCCAAAGAGGTGGAGACCTAAAGTTACTGCGGTGCAAGAAGCAAAAGATTTGAGCGTGTTAAAACTTGACGAGTTGCTTGGATCCTTGAAGATTCATGAAGTTGAACTCGATGCTGAAGACAAACCCAAACGGGACAAGTCGATAGCGCTGAAGGCCGGACATAAGAATCACAAGACTCAAAGATGGAGGAAATCATCAAAAGCATTAAAGATTGAAGAATCAAAGGATGACGACTCCAGCCAATCAGAACCAGAGTCAAGTGATGAAGACGACGAGTTATCTTTCATCTCTAGAAAGATAAGACGCATGTGGAAGAAGAAGTCCAGAGCAAACCAGACTTTCAAGAAGAATGTCAAAGATGAAGCTAAGCCAGAGAAGTCATCTATCATCTGCTACGAGTGCAATCAGCCTGGACACTACAAGTCCGAATGTCCTACTCTTAAGAAGAAACCAAAGAAAAGTAGAGAAGGCAAGAAAAACATGATGGCAACGTGGGAGGACCTAGATTCATCAGAATCAGATACAGGTTCCGAGTCATCTGAACATGCAAACATCTGCCTGGTAGCCGAGGAAGATAGTGATGAGGAGGTAAAATCTAACTACGATAATTTGCATGATGCCTACTCAGAACTGTTAGAAGATTCTCATGCTATTCTGAAACAGTACAAAGTGTTAAAGAAAAAGTATGCAGAAAATATTAGACATACTGAAGTAATAGAGAGAGAAAATGTCTGTCTAAAGAAACAATTAGAGGAGAAAAATAAAGTCATAAATAGATCATAAGAGATTAATCAGCTTAAACTAAAAATTAAGAATTTGTCAGCTGATTTAGCTACTTTCACAGAGAGCACTAAGAAAATGAATGAGATGCTTGGAAAATGTAGACATCCGAGTGATAAAACCGGATTATGGTTTACAGGTAACAAGACTCAGTCTCATAAAAAACCTTTTGTTCCAAAGAGAAACCATAATAAATCTCGTTTTAATTAACATTTTAGTTATATGCATCAAAGAAATCATCATATACATACTACTAACCATAAAGGACTCAAGAAAATTTGGGTATCAAAAAATAAAATAGTTTCTCCTGAAGATATTGTTCCTTGGAAGATACGGCAAGCACCATTGGTATTTAAACAGTGGATGCTAGCGACATATGACGGGAAAAAGGTTTATGTTCCTAAAACTTCAGTATAAGAAGGGAGGATCAGTAACTTTCGGAGACAACCAGCAGGGCAAGATCATTGGAATCGGTAAAATTGGTAAAGATTCCTTTGCATGCATAAATAATGTACTGCTTGTTGATGATCTGAAGCATAACTTGATTAGCGTCAGTCAATTGTGTGATTCTGGTTTCACAGTCACATTCAATCAAAATCTTTGCGAAGTCAGAAACAAAGATGGGTCTATACTTTTCTCTGCCAAGAGAAGAAACAATCTTTACAAAATTGATTTAGAAGATTTTCAAAGCCAAAATATTTCATGTTTTCTATCTTCCGAAGAAGAAAGACTAATCTGGCATAAAAAGCTGGGTCATATCTCTTTTAAACATATTTCAAAGTTGGCAAAACATGATTTGGTAAGAGGATTGCCAAAAATAAGTTTTGACAAAGAGTTTTTCTGTGAAAACTGTTTGAAAGGAAAACAAGTTAAAACCTTTTTTTTTCTAAAAATTTTGTAACAGCATCTAGACCTTTAGAATTGTTACATATGGATTTATTTGGTCCAACAAGGACAATAAGTCTTGGCGGAAAGAAATATGGACTTGTTATTATTGATGAATTTACTCGATTTTGTTAGATATTGTTTTTATCACACAAAGATGATTCTTTTAAGTGCTTTAGGACCTTATCTAGAAAGTTACAGAATGAAAAAGGAGTATCTATAGCCAGTATCAGGAGTGACCATGGTGGAGAATTTGAGAATGAAAAGTTTAGGTTATTCTGTGAGGAGAATGGAATTTTCCACAATTTCTTTGCTCCCAGGACTCCACAACAGAATGGAGTTGTTGAAAGGAAGAACAGGACGATTCAAGAGATGGCTAGGACCATGCTGTGTGAGATAAATCTTCCTAAGTACTTTTGGGCAGAAGCGGTGAATATAGCATGCTATATTCAGAATAGAATTCTGTTGCAACCCATGTTGAAGAAGAATCCTTATGAGTTATGGAATGGAAGAAGACCAAACGTATCTTACTTTCATCCATTCGGGTGCAAGTGCTCTATTCTGAATACAAATGAGCTGTTGGATAAATTCGATTCAAAAACCTATCCAGGAATTTTTCTAGGCTACTCATCATCGTCTAAGACATTTCGGATGTACAACCTTGTTTCAAAGACAGTTGAGGAGACCATCCATGTCAAGTTTGATGATAGTTCCCAACCCCATAAGGAAGATGACATGGAAAGTGAAGGTCCTTCAAAGAACTTAGATGATAATACAGAAACTCCATCACCAGGAACTCAAGTAGACAAGGTTGAAGATATTCCAGAAACTATCGAACTGAAAAGAGACTGGAAATATAAAAGTTCTCATCCAGAAGAGTTGATTATCGGAGAGACCTCATAAGGAGTTAGAACAAGGTCCAGATTCAGAAGAGAAGCTAATGTGGCTTTTATCTCTGAAATAGAACCTAAGAAAGTTGAGAAAGCTCTTCAAGACGAAGCTTGGGTGTTAGCCATGCAAGAGGAGCTGAATCAATTTACTAAGAATAATGTGTGGTCCTTAGTTCTGAAACCCCCTAAGAAATCCATCATAGGAACCAGATGGGTCTTTAAGAATAAGTTAGACGAATCAGGAAGAGTGAGTCGAAATAAGGCTAGATTAGTAGCACAAGGCTATAATCAGCAAGAAGGAATAGACTACAATGAGGCGTATGCTCCAAAGAGCAAGACTTGAAGCCATTAGGATATTCTTGGCATATGCGATCTGTCATAATATAAAGGCATTTTGAGATGGATGTAAAGAGTGCCTTTCAATGGTCTTATAGGCGAAGAGGTGCATGTTAAGCAACCACCGGTTTCGAGGATGTTAAGAATCCAGACCATGTCTATAGACTTCATAAAGCCTTATACGGCCTGAAGCAAGCTCCTAGAGCTTGGTATGATCGTTTGAGTACTTTTCTCTTAGAGAATGATTTTAGTAGAGGTCAAGTTGATAAGACGCTCTTTAGGAAGAATTTCCATAATGATTTTATTTTAGTTCAGATTTATGTCGATGATATTATTTTTGGTGCTACTTCAAACAAGCCATGCATGAAGTTTGAGAGTCTAATGAAGAAAGAGTTTGAAATGAGCATGATGGGTGAATTAAAGTTCTTTCTTGGGTTGCAAGTTAAGCAGATCGAAGAGAAGATCTTTATTCATCAACAAAAGTACGTGAAAGAATTGTTGCTCAAGTTTGATATGAAGAATGTGAAGCCTATGGCAACTCCGATGCACCCTTCAAACCTTTTGTCAAAAGATGAACTTGGTAAGAAGGTGGATCAAACCCTGTATAGAGGGATGATCGGTTCTTTACTGTATCTTATAGCAAGTAGACTTGATATTTTATTCAGTGTATGCTTGTGTGCAAGGTTTCAGGCCGATCCTAGAGAGTCTCATTTTATTGCTGTTAAAAGAATTATGAGATATCTTGCAGGTACTACTGATCTTTACTTAATGTTTGAGAAAGGTAGAGATTTCAGGTTAATCGGATATTGCGACGCGGACTATGCCGAAGATAGAATTAAAAGGAAGAGCACAAGTGGAGGATGTCATTTTCTTGGCACAAACCTAGTTTCCTGGTCAAGCCAGAGACAAAGCTCGCTAGTTCTATCAACTGCCGAAGCAGAGTATATGTCAGCCGCAAGCTGTTGTTCACAGACGTTGTGGATCAAATATCAACTTGAAGACTATTCAGTTCGAGAAGAGGAGATTCCAATCTCTCGCGACAACACCAAAGGCAATCAACCTGTCAAAGAATCCGATTCAGCATTCTAGAGTGAAGCACATCGAAGTTAGACATCACTTTCTGATAGACTATGTTCAGAGGAAGGTGGTTAAGCTACAGTTCATCGAAACAGAGTCTCAGTGGGCAGACATCTTCACTAAACCATTGAGTGAAGAATGGTTCCAGAAGATCAGACGCAACCTTAACATGGTCATGTTAAGTGAACAGTCAGACTAAAGGGACGTCAAAACTAACGGCGTCATAAACAGTGAGTTACAGCTGGTAACTTCTCTGACAATGAAGTTTTAGAGGGAAACGCCTCACGATCTTCAGAATCCCTATGATTATAGAATACGCGTGATAAGACCTTTCAAGTTGCCTGAAGTTGATATCATTGCGGTTACTCTCATCTCCAGACGGTTCATCTTGCTTTCAAAATTTTCTCAATCATCCTACCCTAGACAAAAAGCTTACCAGAGACAGTTTTCGTTCTGAAACAATGGAATCAGCTATGATTTTCGGAAGGCATGTGGATTTCGAGTCATTGAGAAATGATGGTATGGACGTAGAACCGGAGATTGTAAGAGCTGGTTGGAGGAATTTCTTCCAGGTACGAGAACTAGTATACATAAATGAGGTTTTCGATTTTTGGAAGAATGCTCAGCTTGTAGACAACATTGTGGTATCTTCAGTAGATGGTATATCTATTGTTGTGACTAAGGAGCTGATAAAGAAGGTGAACGATTGTCCATCGGTTGGTGAGACTCTATCTACCAAGGCCGGTTGGATGTCTCAAGTAGGTATGAAAGAAGAAGATGTCAGAAGACAACTATATGGAGCCAATAACCCTTCGGAGAGGAAGACTTTGAATCTGATCGCAAAAGCTATGGTTCTCCATGCAATTTTGTTTAATTGCATACTACCCAGAGTAGGTTCCAGACATTTGGTGACTACTCTGGATGAACAATGCTTGTTCTACCTGCTGAATCGCAATCCTGTCGATTTACCCTTCTTAATCTTTCATTATATGATTAAGGGGATAAAGGATACAAACAGCTATCCTTACGGCATGCTTCTTACAAGGATTTTTAAGGAATCCAGAATCCTTCTACACAAAGGAAATAGAAGTATTGTACCAGTGAAAAGTAAGATTGATTTAATCACTATACGACGAATGGGTTTGAGGACAGTGAATAAAGAAGAAACAAACTCTTCAAGGAGAACAAGAACTGAGGGGGAGCGTGTATCGAAGAAGTCTCCCGCTTCAAGTCTCCGAACTCAAGTGAGTATAAGATCGCCTGCGGAAGAAATAAGAAGACTTACGGGAAGACCGCTGATAAAACGGGCAAGTCCTTAGGTCGAAGTAAGTCTACCTCGAAGGACAGAAGAAGGTGCGCCAAAAAGACAAGGAGAAAGTCTTTTAAGTGAAGTTACGAACAAGGCGAAGAGATCACCGAGAATTCGGACTCTAAGGCAACAAGAAGAGAAGAATGCCAGAGAACAGAGTCAGGAACAAACTCCTCAATCTCGTGCTCCTAAAGCGACAAGATCGCTAGTTTCTATTCTGGAAGAGGATATAGCCAGAAAAGCTAAAGAGACTAACAAGAAGAGAAAATCAGAATCTGAAAGAGAAAAATCTCAAGTACAGAAATCTTCAAGACTGACTGAAGCAGAAGACAAGACTAAGAAGATTAGTCGGAAGAAGACCGTCTCAACTGCTGAAGAGGTTAGTCGAAAGAAAGAAACCTCTGATACTACTCAAAAAGAAAAAGAAACTGAGCAAAGCAAAGTTCAGGAAATCCCCATTGCTCAACAAGAGGAACCAGTGGAGCAAAACCTGGTTCAGGAGAATCCTATTGAAGCACAACCAGAGGCAACAGCAGAATCAGACTCGGATAATGATAAACCTTGTCTGATGGTATACAACTATCATAAGTTTTTGAGAAAACAAAAGCTGAAGATCAAAATGATTCATTTTGTTACCAGAAAAACTGCTATCGCCATCGGAAGTCAACCAATGAAGAAGACAGTAGTTCTCGTACAATCTATGTCAATAAATAGTGACACATGGGACTTACTGAAAGAAGATGAAAAGATGTTCTACTATGCTTTAAGGGATGCTGCTACGAAGCCATACCCTACAAAAATTCCCTGTAAGCCGTGTATTATTTTTTCGATCACAGAAAAGACGGAAATAAAGATTGTACCAGATATCCAGCCAAGATATCCTTTGGATTTGACTAAGGGAAAGTCGAAGTTATTTCCTGAAAAAGTTCGTGATGATCTGTCCGCATATCAAATTGAAAAAGAAGTGTGTAGAATTGATGATGCATGTACTTCGAATGAGAATAAAGATAAAGTGAGCTGCAGCTATACTGACAAGCAAGAAGACTGTCCAGTGGGGGGAAGAGTTATCACAGGGACGTTTATTGAGTTCCTTGTTCAGACAGTTTTGCGTATTAGACCTTTAGCTGATACACTGTCTATTGAAGCTGAAGGCATACCCCTGCAAGGAAGACAGTTGTTGATGCTGCCTGCTCTGTTTGACTTAGATCTTCCTGAAGCTGACACATTTATTCATCCACCAACTATTGAGATCAATGATAAATACATTCCTACCTCTGATGCTTACACTACAACAATTCCGTTCACTGCTCCCTCAGCAGATGCTGATCAATCCTCCTCACCGTTGGACTCACAAGCTGAAATCAGCAAATTACGTGGTGAAGTCAACGAGATCAAGGAGACGATGAATGACCTGAAGAAGATGATGACAGAACTGCTGAAGAGCCATCATCGTTAATCATTTTTTATTATAACAAATAGGGGGAGAAGAGCAGAAAAGAAGAGAATGAACAGGGGAGAAGAGAATGAGCAGAAGAGAAGAAAAGAGGATGTTCAGAATGTTCAGAAAAGAAGGTGTGACTGAAGCAGACGAAGAAAGGAAGAAGTCAAAGAAGAAGTTCTGAAGATAAGTTTTTTTTGTGTTCTTTTCAAAACATTGTATTTTATTTTCTTTTGTATATAATTTGTTATCATCAAAAAGGGGGAGATTGTTAAGTCCAAATAACTTTACTTAGATATGATTTTGATGTATAACAAAAGAGCAAAATAAAAAGAAAAAAAATATAGGCGAAGTCAGACAGACGAAGTCATACAAACGAAGTCATCTGAACAAATGTACGAAGTCATACTGATTTAAGCAACATGAAGCGTACGCTAAATGAAACAGACGCTAAATGAAAAGCAGACGCAGACGCTAAACAAAGGAGACGCAGATGCAGATGTGAATAGTAAAGCGCGATTTAAGTAAGCGGAACCTGATTTAAGTAAAAGCGAGATCTGAGGCGTAGAAGCACAGACGATAAAATACAGACGAAGAAAAACAGATGTGGAATTCGAAAAGAAGACGAAGGAGTTAGTTCGAGTTAGTTACAGAACTCAACTGAATAACCGTTTCTTTAAAGATTCAAGAAACAAGAATCAAGAAGTAGTTGGAGACGAAGGCTATAAATACAAGTCGAAGTCGAAGATTGCAAGGTTAGAGAAAAAGTTAGACAAAGTGAGAAAAAGTTAGCGAAAGTTAGCAAAAAGCATTCTGTTCAATCTAACTGAGAGCTATCTTACTGTAACAAGTGTATAAACACTTTTCTAAGAAAAAGTAGTGCAGATAGCCTGCGGAGGCTAAGTGTGAAAGAATACTGAATGTAGAGACCTGAAGAGGCTCGCAAAGAATACTTGTAACGTTGAAAGAAATAGTGAAAATCTCATAAAGAACTCTGAGGACTGGACGTAGCTCACAGTTTGGGGTGAACCAGGATAAATTGCTGTGTCGACCACTCTCACTCTATCTCTATTTTAGATTCAAGTTTTATCATTACTTAATCAGTAAACAAAGTTTTGAAAAGTTTTGATTAATTAGAATCTATCAGAAGTTCTATAAAGAATTTTATTTCTAACAAACAGTTTTGAAAGATTTTTCAAAAAGGGGAATACACAATTCAACCCCCCTTCTCGTGCATTCTATATCGTTTTATTAGTATTGTATTAACGTGTGATTCACTTCAAATTTATCAGTCACCTGAACTTAGTTGGACAACATGGTTCAACCTTTCAGTTGTTTAGCTTAGCCTTGTGGTATGGGTTATGGGTTGTGCTACTTGCTCTTTCTCCATTGACTATAGACGTATTTTTGTCATGTTTTCTTCTTTTTTGTCAATGAATCAGTCTTTCTGAAGACTTATGGACTTGAATGTCGGTTAGTGGTTCATTTTATGGAGCTCTCCTTACTTTATGGACTTCTCAACTAATGTCTGCTATACATTTACTGAGTATATCATTGTCATCTTTACTGAGTATCCTACTATACATTTACTGAGTATATCATTGTCATCTTTACTTGATTATCCACCTATTCTGTAATTTGTGTTTCACTCTACTTTAATGAATTTTGGCTCATATTTGAATTCTGATTACACTTTTGACTACTGAATTTTTAAGGGGGGGCAAGTCTTAAAAAAACTTTCAGGTCGACAATGATTTTTTTACCAAAGCTCGTCAATCAAACTAAAGAAATTACTTAATGTAGTCTATCTACACTTCAGTCGCTTGATGTCTTTGGATTTGGCACCGACAAATAAATTTACTGTAGGAATGAAATGCATCATTTGTACTAACCTCTTCCTTTCCAAGCACTTAATTTTTAGCATTTTCTCAGGTCTATCACAACCAAGAACCTTTTGACAGCAGTTAGCAGCTACTTGAAGAAACATGATGAAACCTCGCCTATTGTTGATGGAATGGTCACATGTACGAGACATGATACTATAAAAGAGTTGATTTTGAAGCTGCACTCCAAAAGAATTCATTGGGTATATGTTGTAGACAATGTTGGAAACCTGGAAGGGGTGGTCACTCTAAGGGATATCATCTCAAAGTTGGTACATGAGCCTTGTGGTTACTTTGGTGATTTCTTTGATGGGTTTCTGCCCCTGCCCTCCAATAGCAGAGTTTAAAAGGTGTCAACAATAGTATCTTATCATTGCTTATGAACTAATGATTTCTTGGTTTTGGCAAATAATCCAGATGTTGTCTGGCACTCGATAGATGGACTTGATTGTAACATAGGTGAGCCTCCTTTGTAATTAGTTTATCTTTCCTCTCTGTCTTTTGTAATATATTGTTCTTGATGTTTTTGGGCTTGATAATCGAGGAAAAAATTATAATACAAAGTTTTGATGTTTGATGTGTACATATAATTATATTTTGAAGCACTTCGTGCCTTTGTCTTGTCTCGTATCACCTACTTTAATGACAATTTATGTATACAAGAAGGCAAGATGATGTGGAAGCTTTTTTACTGAAATTGTATCCTAGAAGACCTCAATGATTAAAAAATTTGTATTAAAATTATTATAATTGAAGAATTATTAAATAAATAAAATTCATTGATAATATTGAATAGTTATTAAACAAATAAATTTTAAAAATTGTATTTTAAAAAATAATTATTAAAATTAAAAATTTATTAAATTAATTTGATTTTTGAAAAAATGAAAATAATAATAATTAAAATGTCGCGGAAGACATTTTGGGATGTTTTTAAAAACGTCATTGAAGACCTTCCGCGACGTTTCCAAAAAAATGTCGTAGATTTCTTAACATTTTGCGACGTTTTAAAAACGTCGCAGAATGTTAGACAATCCGTGACGTTTTTAAAACATCGCAGAATGTTAGAGATTCTGTGACGTTTTTTAAAAACGTCGCGGATTGTCCAACCTTTTAGTGATGTTTTTCAAAACGTTGTGGAATGTCAGCATTTTCTGTGATGTTTTTCATAAAATGTCGCGGAAACCTTTTGCCGACACTACATTCCGCGACGTTTTTTAAAAACGTCGCAGATTGTCCAACCTTTTAGTGACGTTTTTTGAAACGTCGTGAAATGTCAACATTTTCTGTAACGTTTTTCATAAAACGTCGCGGAAACCTTTTGTCTACAATACATTCCGCGACGTTTTTTGTGACATTTTTTAAAATGTCACAGAATATATTCTGCGACGTTTTTTTGGACATTTTGTGACGTTTTAAAAACGTCGCAAAATGTCTTTTTTTTTGTAGTAAAACTAAATAATATTTATTATATTTTATTTATCATCTATTATATTCTTAGGAATAATCATTAC
Organism: Erythroxylum novogranatense; assembly: GCA_029891385.1. Lineage (NCBI taxonomy): Eukaryota > Viridiplantae > Streptophyta > Magnoliopsida > Malpighiales > Erythroxylaceae > Erythroxylum > Erythroxylum novogranatense. The sequence continues at coordinate 54,338,603 of CM057229.1, forward strand.
ATTCTTTATTTATGCCAGCAAGTGAACGAAACACCACGTAAGTGGTTAGGTCATTTTAAGATAGTGTTCTTGATAAAACTTTAAAATTATAAATTAATCGTATTAAATATAATTTTACTATGTCGCACCTGAAACAATTTAATTTTTAAAATAATTTCAATAGAACACTTTAAGCCTTTTGATTAGACTTTATATAGTTTGAACCAACTATCTATATGGTATAGTAGCGCTATTTCGCGAATAAAGCAGGCAGACATCTTTCTTGAACGCTACTTGCTAGAAAACAAGCAGCAAGTAAGCCAAAATGGATAAAGTCTTCAACCTATGAAGACAAGCGAAACAAGAAAATTTTAAACTCTAAATTTAATATTCATGATATTTTGACCATTTAAAAGTTAAAGTATGAAGTCTCAAATACTCGTCAACTTCTGCCTAAATTTGTTAGACTTGGCACAAACAAAAACAATAAGATTCTTTAACCTAAATTTATCACCCATAAAACCTTTCACTAGGACAATGAGACTAGTCTGCAAACATGATAGAATCATCTCACATTATTATTGTGTTGTTATCAATATTATTTTGCGACCTTTCATGTGCTTGAACACATACACCACTGCCCCTACAAGCCATTCGATGATCGCGGCCGCCGCAAATGCCAAGAACCCAAGTGTTGGGCCTACCACCTTACACCGGCAGGGGTTGGTAGCCCGCCCACATTCCACGCATATCGGAATTCCAACTCCAAAGCCCATGTCACTTCCTGGCCTGTACAATATAACACCAGATAAGGTAGCCAAGAAAACAAGACTCAAAACCCAGAAAGCTAGCAAATCGCTGTTCGTAGATTAAGAAAACAATGGTGAATTTTAGGAGCAAAAACTGTGTAGCACCAGAGATCTGATTTGACCTGCTGCCGTCAATTATATAAGGTAGTAGTAGTAATTGGGGACCATCAATCTCTGGGCTCGGCTGTGCTTATTTGGCCTTTAATTGGTACCACGTGTACGATCTTGGAGAAGCAGAGTTGTTTACGTGTCGTCCTGTTGCGAAAGTAACGTGACAGATGCTTGCTTTCCTTTCATTTGGCTGGGTTATCCTCTTATTCGTTAAGTTTCGAGATAAGCTATTTATGTCGTCTGAGTCACCTTTCACTGAAATAACCGAGTCTAAGAATATTCTCAGTAATTTATAAATACATGCATAAAACTACACAGGTAAACAATTTGAAATCTAATTTATACATACCAAATCTTTGTGAAGAAGTTTTTAGTTGAAACAAAACGATTTAAATTCTAAGTTGAAGTAAAGAAAGTTTTAAAATGAGGGAGCGTTCTGCTCTGCATTCATTTGTCAACTCAAAGTATTCTTAGTAGGTTGAAAATCATATTAACAGTCCTCCGATATATGTGACGGCCACTCGTATTTATTTTGTTCGTGAAATCCAAGAAATCAGAGTAATTAAGATCTTGGTTCTGCCAGATTTTGGTTGAACTGTACGTTGTCGTTCTGCTCCATGATCTTGTTGCTTTCTGTGATGAGTTCGATGTGAAGATACCTGCAAAACAAGGAAGACATGCTGGGAGTTATGTCCCGATTAACCCCTCCAACGATCAAGTAAGTCTTTTTGTAAAGGTGAGGTTGATCAATGCAGATAAAACAACTAGGTTCTTATTTCGTCGCCGATTATGGGAAAACTATCTTATATGTGGTTTTGTAGCTAGGTTTAGATTTTTACGTGAAACTTCTACCTCGCTTGGTAGGTTTTCTCATGTTAACGGTGTGGAAGGCGTGGATCGAGAACTGGGCTGGCGTGACGATTAGGTAGGAGATTGACATTGAAGAATGGACCGACCTACCGTGGGTTGTCTTATTTGGGTCAAGCCCTACACTACGAATTCGACCATAAGCCCCCTACCTCGAGTTTGAGCGAAGAAGGTCGAGGAGTATGTAGGAGTTTTGTAGCTCGTCGTGAAATAGCTCGTCAGTGATCGTCGGTCGGGCACTAACGTTATGGGTCGGGTATGACGGCTCGGGTAGCCGGTCGATTAGATGCCGATCGATTATCGTGACCGCTCGACATCTTGATCGATTATGCGTAACTACTCGGATCTCGAGCCGATCAGGCGAATCGCTTCGGATCTTCGACCGATTATGCAGAATCTTTCGGATCTTAAACCGATTGATTGAGTGCCCTAACCGATCGCCTCGGCACTTATTCTTGACGGCTTCAGCGTAAACAAATCGGGTGGTTATCATTGGCGGCGTCGCGGAGCATTTATTATGAACGGCGTCTTTGTCGGCAATTTTCGAATCAAACGTATCGTCTTTATGCAGATTACTTTGTTTCTCAGACGTCCTTTCAACTATTCGCGCCTTCCGGATTTCGATTAACCTAATTTGTCTCCGTTCGGATCGTGCTGCGTGTCCGGGAGCGGCTCGGATTTTCTCCACGCGTCGAGTTTTGGATGGATCGCAATTGAGCGTTTTCCTATAAATGTTCAAAGTCGACAGACGGTTTGTTTTCTTCACGCTCATTTCGTTCTTCTTGTTCTCTTGCTTTCCTCTGCTTTTTCTTATTCTCAGTTCCCAGAGGTTTTCTCTGGCGTTGCTCAAATTTCGAACTCTTACCACTAAATAGGTACGCCCTTTCCTTATTTTCCTCTTCTAAATTTTCTCTTAGTGAGCATGTCGCTCAGGTTCTCGGGTGGGGTTTCTCGATGGATGTGTTGACGAGAGATCGTCGGAAGTTATGGCGAAGTAATGGCGGTGTCAAGGTTGGGGATGTTGAAGAGATTACGACAAGGAGCGAAAAGATGGGCTGGTAGTAAAAGAATTGCCCAAAAGCAAATCGAAGATGTCTGCGGCGGAGTTGAATAGGTCGATTGTTAGGAACGGCATCCCTCGATCTTGGGGGCCTAGGCTGTCTTCGGGGGATGAAAGGATTGACAGCAGCAGAGGTGGGTGGATTGCCGTCTCTGAGTATTTCTTCTCGGTCGGGGGCTTGAGACTACCGTACGTGCCTATCGTGGATGAAGTGTATGCTGACTATCAGTTAAGGCCGAGTCAGATTCCTCCGAATGGGTGGAGGTTCATTAATGGGCTTGTGCTGTTGTGCCACCAATTCGGTTGTCCACCCTCGGTTAACATCTTGCGCCACTTCTTAGAATGAGCGAGTCAGGAGTTCGGGGTGGGATCCTTCACGATGTTTAAGGATGTTCAGATCGCCCGGTATGGACGTCTGGTAAAATTACCGGTTGGCGAACAAAGTATTTCTTCGTGAAGCCTCCGGGGTCTTCTTCCGATTCCCAGCCGTGGAGGTATCCCCTAGCCGAGCGATGGAATGACTCGTCAAGTCTATTCCTGTCTAGGGAGGAGCGAGAGGTGGTCAGCCGTATAAAAGAGCTCGGCCAGTATAACTTCGCTCGGCTTATTTTGGGATACGGCGGGGGGGCATCGGTCGGCTCTCTTCTAATTGACCCCGCATGAGTTGGCGGGCTAGAGAGGAGGCGCCCGCTAGTTGACCCCTCGTGGTTGATTTGTTTTTCTTACTTGTAAGTTTTGGTTCGATTTCTAACCTGCTTTCTTTGTTTGTGCAGCCATGGTCAAGGTTCATACTTTCTCCGGCCCTCCTAAGTCCGCCAAGGGTAAGCGTCAGGCCGCGGGGCCTTCGGGAGTCAGAGGTCAGGGAGATAGGGGGAGGCCGGTTCGATGGTTGTTCGGCCAATTGCTTCCGGGCAACGGAGTGTTCCTCCGATCGTCTTCGAGCCGCCCGTGGCCCCTTTGTGGTCGTCACTTTGGTGAATACCTGGTTGTGATCGAGGAGGAGGAGGAGGAGGTTGAAAGACCTCTGAAGAGGAGAAGGGGGGCTCGGGTAGTCGACCAACCTCCCCAAGTAGTCGACCGACCTTCTCAAGTGGTCGACCGACCTCCTTGCCCCTTGGACCGAAGCAAGGGGAAAGGGAAAGTGGGAGATTGTGCTGCCCGTCGCTTGAGGAAAGGGGGAAGAAGCCGGCAGGGAGCACAGAAAAGTGGGAGGTGCCGATTAGCCTCGAGAAGACTGCCTCGATCGCTGATGCCGAAGTAGCTCGTCATCTCACTGAGAAGATTATTCCTCCTTCAGTCAAGGAGCGCTTTGATGAGTTAAGTCTTGAGGAGATGATGAGCCGCGTCATCCGCAATTCAATAAGGGATGTGGCTCTCATGTTGTTCACGCATCAGCGAATCGATCTGTTGAATCGGGAGATCAATTCCCTCTTGGAAGCGGTGGGCGGTTTGAAAGCGAGCTCTTGAGGTCGAGAGGAAAAAGACTTCTCCCGGGCTCAACTTTCTTCCTTGGAGGAGGACAAGAAACTCTGGGAGGAGGAGCGCGATGTCCTGAGAGTCCAGCTTGCTTCGGGAGAGGAGGAGAGGTGCTCCTTGAAGGCTCGGCTCACCGGGGTGGAGGCCGAAAGGGTAAGGGCAATGGCAGCTAGGAACAAGCTGTCCGAGGAATATGCGGCGTTGCGAGGGAGGCTTGAGTCAGAGAGGGTGCTCAAGGAGAAATCCCTCCGAGACCATACCCAAACCGAGGATACGTTGAGGAGGGTGCAAGCCTCCGTGAAGGAATAAAGGATTGAGACGATCCTGCGATGGCAGAGGCGGTTCTTACAGGAGGAGTGCTTGGAGTACTCCTGTGACCTGGCCCTCATGATCTTGAAGAATTGTTATAACGCCTGCGTTCCTGAGGGGTTGGACGGTCCTTCGTTTGAGAGGTTTGTCGAGCCGTTGCTTCCTACCGAGCTTGGCCTTTCTCTGGAGGAAGTGACAGAGAGAGCCATGGAGGACCGGGGCCCGGTCCTGAATGAGGAGCTGGATCTTAGCTCGCTGAGGAGGACGAGCTTCCTCGTGAGGATACTTCTCAGGCAGCTCACTTAGACCTGCCCGGCCCGGCTTTTACGCCCGCTCGAGGGTTCTCTGGACATCCTCCACTTCCCTTACTTCAGACTTTTGAGGCTCACTGGTGGGCTTGTGGCGTGGCAAATTGATACTAATGAAATTTTACCTTTGCCTTATTTTTTCTGATGTCTTTTTCCGTATTTATGCTCTTTACTTTCGATGTATGTTGAGTTTTGATGAAGTTGCTCGTAGTCGACCAGCTTTGAGGTCGACTTATAATAGAGTCCGAATCGAGGTGCCAAGAATCTCATCTTGGCGACCGATCAACCGCAGTCGATTTGTGTCGATACCGAGTGCGGGTCGCAAGAAACTTGTCTTGGCGACCTGACCGACCGTAGTCGGTCTATGGAGATGGAGAGCGAGGGTCCCAAGGATCTTGTCTTGACGACCTGACCGATTGTAGTCGATCTATGGAGATTTCGAACGAGGTCCCAAGGATCTTGTCTTGGCGGCCCGACCAACCGTAGTCGGTCTATGGAGATTTCGAACGAGGTCCCAAGGATCTTGTCTTGGCGACCCGACCGACCGTAGTCGGTCTATGGAGATTTCGAACGAGGTCCCAAGGATCTTGTCTTGGCGACCCGACCGACCGTAGTCGGTCTATGGAGATTTCGAATGAGGTCCCAAGGATCTTGTCTTGGCGACCCGACCGACCGTAGTCGGTCTATGGAAATGCCGAGTGATGGCGAATGAGGTCCCAATGATCTTGTCTTGGCGACCCGACCGACCGTAGTCGGTCTATGGAGATGCCAAGTGATAGCGAATGAGGTCCCAAGGATCTTGTCTTGGGGACCCGACCGACCGTAGTCGGTCTATGGAGATGCCGGGCGATGGCTGATTGGATTTTCTACTCTTTGTCACATGTAATATAACTCTTTATTGCCAAGAAATCTGAAACCCCTTTATTAATGATAACGAGGGCGTGGGCCGTTAAAAAATATGCCTGGCAGGGACAGGAAAAAGGTACCCACAAGTATACAAAAACGATAATAAGGAAAGATTAACTAGAATAAAACTTATCTACTAGTAAAACGTCTTCAAGTTCTGTGAGTTCGAAGGCCTTGGTAGAACCTTTCCTTTCGCATCGCTGAGGATGTAAGAACCATGCCCAACTTGTTTAATCACTCGATAAGGTCCTTCCACGCTTTGTCCGAAGCTTTCCGGGATGCTTCCGGTACCTCGACTTTTAGTAGGACATAACCACCTACCTTTACATCGTTTCGGCTTAACCCTACATTGTATAATTTGGTTGCCTTTTGCCTGATAGCTTCTGAACGAGCGGCTGCCCTTTCTCTATCCTCACTGAGGAGAACGAGTTCGCTCTACGAGCTTCATCATTCCGCTCTTCTTCATAGCCCGACACCCTTTGATTGTGCAATGCCCTCTCATGGAATTAAAGCTTACGCCTAAAGGTCATTACGAGCGGTGTTTCCTGTGGCTCCGTTCGGTGTGGTTCTCAGATGCCCACAACACTTCGTCTAGTTCTTCCACCTGTGTTTTTACCATCCAGTGCTTCGAGAGTGTTCATTATCTTTTATTGGTGTTCTCCATGAGTCCGTTGCTTTGGGGATGAGCTACGAAGTCGATTGTAAACGATCTTTAGTCGATCGCAAAAATCTCTGAACTTGTCGTTGTCGAACTGCCGACCGTTATCCGTAACCAATACCATAGGCATCCCGAAGCGGGTAAGTATGTTCTTCGTCACAAAGTTCTCTACCTTCTTCTCGGAAATTATAGCGACCGCTTCCGCTTCTGCCCATTTGGTGAAGTATTCCACCGCCACTATCAAGAACTTTTTCTGCCCGGGACCGAGAGAGAAAGGCCCCAGTATATCCATTCCCCATTGAGCGAACGGGATAGGATGGCTCACAATTTTCATCCTTTCGATTAATTTGGTGAGACAGTTCTTGTTTCTCTGGCAGGTCTCGCATCGGTCGACTTTCTCCTGGCAGTCTCTTCTCATTGTCGGCCAGTAGTACCCCTGTCTGATCAGTCTGTGAGCCAACATTCTGCTTCCTACATGGTTTCCACACATCCCTTCATGGACTTCGGCCATTGCCTGCTCGGCTTCTTCTTCATTCAAGCATCGAAGCAGTGGCCAGTCGTAAGACCGCTTGTATAGAGTGTCGTTAATGACCGTGTACTCGACTACCTTTATTCTCAGTTTCTTGGCCTCCGACGCGTCTTCCGGTTGTTTTCCCTCCAAAAGGTATTGTATGATCGGTTCCATCCAACTCGATCGACTGGTACTTACGTCGAGAGCTTCCTTGGCTTTTTGAATGCTAGGCCGGTCTAGTCGTTGGACCAGAACATTGTTCATGGCATCACGGTCGGAAGCCATTTTGGAGAGCGCATCTGCTTTAGCGTTTTGAGCTCGTTCTATTCTGTTGATCGAGTACTGTTTGAAATTGCCCAACTCCTGCTTTACCAGCTCCAGGTACTTGATCATGTTGTTCCCCTTAGCCTCATACTGCCCAGCGACTTGACCGACCACCACTTGGCTATCGCTATATATTTTTAAATGCCTGATCTCCATTTCCTTAGCCAGTTGGAGTCTAGTTATCAGGGCCTCGTATTCTGTTTCGTTATTGGAGGCTTTGAACTCAAGTCGAAGGGCGTATTCTACCTTTTCTTCATTGTGCGGGTTGATCAGCACTACTCCCGCTCCACATCCCTCGGCATTGGACGACTCGTCAACAAACAAGCTCCAGGTAGGGAGCTGCTCGTCCTTCGAGTTAGGTTGGCTCATCTCCCCGATGAAGTCTGCCAACACCTGTGCTTTAATGGTCGTGCGAGGTCTGTACTGTATGTCAAACTCTCCCAGCTCTACCGCCCACTTTATTAGTCGGCACGAAGTTTCGGGCTTTTGAAGGCATTGCCTTAGGGGTTGCTCGGTCCATACCTCAATTATATGACTTTGGAAGTAAGGCCTTAGCTTCCGAGCCGCCATTATCAAGGAGAGGGCTAGTTTCTCTATTGGCGTGTATCGCGTTTCCGGTCCAGTTAATACTTTGCTGACGTAATAGATAGGGTGTTGGTCGTTTCCCTCCGATCGAATAAGTCTGCACACGATCGACCCTCCAGAATCGCCAAGTATATAATCAGGTTCTCTCCCTCTACCGGGCTTTACAGGATAGGCGGACTAGACAGGTATTGCTTTAAGTGTTGAAAAGCTTTCTCACACTCGTTCGGTCATTGAAACTGAGCCACGTTCGCTTTCCTCAAGATCTTGAAAAATGGGAGGCACTTGTCCCCCAATCTGGACACAAATCTACTCAGGAAGACTATTCGACCAGTCAGTATCTGTACTTCTTTTAAGGACCTTGGTGAAGGCATTTGGACGATGGCTTCAATCTTCTCTGGATTAGCCTCAATCCCACGTTGAGTAATCATGAACCCAAGGAATTTTCCGGATGTCACATCAAAGACGCATTTTTCAAGGTTCAGCTTCATCTGAAATTTATCAAGTGTCTGGAAGACTTCTTTTAAATCATCCACATGCTCGACGGTTGTCTTACTTTTAACCACCATATCATCTACGTAAGCTTCGATAGACCGACCTATCTGTGTTTTGAAGACCTCCATGACGAGCCGTTGATAAGTAGCCCCAGCATTCTTTAGACCGAACGGCATCACTTGGTAACAATACGTGCCCTGGTCGGTGATGAAGGCGGTCTTTTCCTCATCTTCAAGGCTCATCTGGATTTGATGGTAGCCCGAGAAGGCATCCAGGAAACTGAGAAGTTCATGTCCTGAGGTGGAGTCTACTAGTTGGTCGATCTTGGGCAAGGGAAAACTGTCATTTGGACATGCTTTGTTCAAATCGGTGAAATCTATGCACATTCTCCACTTCCCGTTCTTCTTTTTCACTAAAACCATATTGGCGAGCCATTCAGGGTACTTGACTTCTCGAATGAACCCAGCCTCGAGTAATTTTTCTACTTCTTTCTCGATCACCCCCTGTCGCTCCTTGCTGTGCCATCGGTTCTTCTGTCTGATCGGTTTGTAGTCATGCCGTATATCGAGGGAGTGCGACGCAACTGATCAGAAAATTTTAGGCATGTCGCTCGGCACCCAAGCGAAGACCGATCTATTTTTCACCAGACAGGCTGTGATCTCTTTAACCAGGTCGCTCTGCAGCTCGGAACCTAGGTTTGTGAATTTAGAAGGGTCGGCTTCGTCCAGTCCGACCCGCTGTGTTTCTTCTACTGGGTTCATCCTATCCATATCCTCATCGGTTCTCACATCAAGAGAGCTCGACAGTACTACCGCCCCATCTAATGTCTTCATTTCCGCTAAGTAACATTCCCTGACAATTCTCTGCTGACCCCTGACAATACCAACTCTATGGGGTGTCGAGAACTTCATAACCTGGTAGTAGGTGGAGATGACCGATCTGAGGGCATTTTGAGTAGCCCGCCCGATTATTGCGTTGTATGTCCCTTGAAACTTGACGACTAGGAACTCAACGTCCCTTTCTACCTGACATGGCTTCTGCCCGAACTTCACTTTCAAATTCACCCGGGCGAACGGGTAGGCTGACGCCCCAGTTACTCCTTTAATGGGACCGTCTGTAGGTAGTAGTCGGTCTTCGGGTACCTTCATTTGCTTGAAGGCCTCGTAATACAACAAATCGACCGAGCTTCCCGTGTCAATCATCACCCGCTTCACCTCGTAACCGTCCATATTCAGATTTACCACGAGTGCGTCGTCATGGGGGCAACTTATTCCATCGAGGTCGGACTCATCGAATGATATCATCCTGTCGGTCTCCTTCGGCTTTTTAGTGGATGAGTCTCTGCCGACCTGTTTGGCATATCTCTTTCTCCCTTTAGTGGTGGATCCGCCAGCTGCATTTCTACCGAATATCATGTTAATGACTCCAGTTGGTCGGTCATCTTGTTGCCCGGCGTTCCCATCGTTTCTTTCCCTTGATCGCCCTCTCTCTTCTCGTCAATTATCTGTATTCGTATTCTGCCTCCCTCCGTCATTTCGTCTCCAGGACGGTCGCCTATTGTCTGACTGACCTATCGTGCGCTGATTGTCCTGATCAGCGTTTCGTTCGTGCTTCACGAATCGGCCTAACCTTCCCCTTTGTATGAGGGATTTGATTTCTTTTTCAAGCGCAAAGAATCTTCCGTATCATGACCGACCTCTTTGTGGGCTGCAATATAGGTCCGGGTTCCTATCTTTGTGAGGGGTCTTCATTTTATTGGGCTCTCGGATAGTTTCCCCATCCGCTCTCATGGCCGCCAGTACTTCCGCATATTGTTTGTTAAGCGGGGTGAAGTCTTGTTGATGCCACTGCCGACCGATCGGCTTTCTCCGGTCGATGATCCTATGTCTTTGTGAGACTCATCGCTCTACCACTCGGCCCGCGATCATCTGCCCGACGTTTTGTATTCTTTAATACTTCTTCGAGCTGAATGTACTTGTCCGCCTGGTGTCTGATCTCCTGAATAGATCTAGGTTGATCGAGGGCTAGCGACTTCTTAAACTCCTCGTCCCTCATATTGCTCATAAGCGCGGCCAGCATAGACGAGCAAGTGAGGTCGGGGACCTCGACCGCTTCGTTATTGAACCGAGTGATGAACTCTCGCAGACTTTCATTCCTTCCTTGGGTGAGTTGCATCACCTCCAAAGCTGTCTTCTGTGGCCGTTTACTGGTAGAGAATTGGTTGAGGAAAAGTAGTCTGAAATCCTCAAAGCAAGTGATACAGCCCGGAGGTAGACTATTGAACCAACGTCGGGTCCCTCTTGAAAGGCCGTGCAGAAAGCCTTACATTGGATGGCATCCGGCACGCAGTGCAGATTCATCATCGACTGGAAGTGTTGTAGATAGTCCAGGGGGTCAGTCTTTCTAGTGTATTTTTTTGGCGTTGGTATTTTGGTTCCGGGTGCCGGGAGGCGATCCAAAATTTCCGGAGTGAAGGGAGAGCTATACTGTGATGTCGGGCGATCTGGGCAGAAGCTCATAGCTGCGTTAATCTGATCGTCCACGATTTTTTCTAAGTTTTCTGTCTGGTGACGATCGGTCGTCATGCTGGTCTATTGCGCGGCCTGTCGCGCAGATGGATGCCGTTGTGCTGGCTGAGATTGCAAAATCTTGCGGATCAATAGATCAGCCGCTTCCTCAATCTGTTTCTTGGTGAGGGAGGTGTGCACAGGCGGAATAGGATCTGCATCCGATCGGTGCCGGAGATTCGAGTGCATATTGAGTGCAGCGTTATCCTCTAAAGCGACACTCTGTTCTTCTTGTTCCAAATCCTAAAGTTGTGGTTGATCGTTAGGATCTGAGGATTCCGTGCGGGAAACATGTGTTGCAGGCGGCAGAGTTGCAGGTAGCTGCAAACCCATGCGTTGCATCGCCAGAGCCGCAACAACGGCTATATCAGGGTTCATCGCCGCTGCCTGATTGATCTGTGTGTTTCTGGACGTGGTGTCCAGAAGTCGGGCCCCACGGTGGGCGCCATTTGGTTCTGCCGGATTTTTGCTGAATTGTACGTTACCGTTCTGCTCCATGATCCTGCTGCTTTCTATGATGAGTTCGATGTGAAGATACCTGCAAAACAAGGAAAGCACGTCGGGGGTTGTGTCCCGATTAGCCCCTCCGACGATCAAGTAAGTCTTTTTGTGAAGGCGAGGTTGATCAATGCAGAGAAAACAACTAGGTTCTGATTTCGTACTTCAATTATGGGAAAACTATACCTTATATATGGTTTTGTAGCTATGTTTATGTTTTTACATAGACTTCTACCTCTGCATGGTAGGTTTTCTCATGCTAACGGGTTGTGGAAGGCGTGGATCGGGCTTGGGCTTAGCATGGCGATTAGGTAGGAGATTGACAATTGAAGAATGGACCGACCGGCCCATGGGTCGTCTTATTTGGTCCGGCCTCGCATCGGTAATCTTAACCGACCTAATTATTAATTGTCATAAATCCATGCTCCAATTTTTGACACATATCTTTTTAATATATACTAAGATTCAATCTTGATTTACTTAAAAAAAAAAAGGAACTTTCTTGAGCTTTCTTCAATTTGACAAGTCACAAATATATTTTACCGTGTTATTGTATTTCTAATAATGTTTATGAAAGATATATATTGATTATATCATTTAAACGTATATAGTATCATTAAAATATCTCATGGCATACCTCAATATGCTCTGGAAGTTGTTCTGTTACTAAATATATCTATAAGATATAAATATATCATCCCACTATTATAAGGGTAGCTAATATAAAATTTATCAACTTTCTTTTCTTAACGTGGAGAATAATCCTATCAGGATTGGCAATAAGCGGAGCCGGGAAATCAAAGCCTAACCCAGACCTGAGACATGCAGCCTAAACGTGTTTATTAAGGGCTTGTTTGGTTTCTTTTTTCGTTTTTGTTGTAGTTTTCACTAAAAAATAAACAAGTCATTAAAATTTGTTGGTTAGAGTATTGTTGCCATTTTTTGTTTTAAAAATAAAAAAATCACAAAAACTTTACAAAAATGTAAAAAGGACGTTTTCGTGTGTTTTTAAAATAATTTTCTTTTTTATAAAAACAACAACACATCCCGAGTTCTTCAATATCGTCTTTTGTGTTCTTCTTCATCCTCGCTAAATCTTCACTGCTCATTGTTCTTTTTCAGCTTTTATGTCTTTTGAGTTATGTCCTTTTCTTGTTTCTTGATATGGGTATGTTTTTGGGTGAAATATGATTGTATTTTCTGTGGGTAGCTTGAGTTTTACAACTCACATGGATGTAGGGTATTTTTCGTCTGTCTTTTGAACTCTGCTATGATTGTTTCGATTGGCTCTGCTAATGCTATAGTCCTCATCTTTACGTGCTACCACTCTCATATTAGACCTTCTAAAAACTTGACTTAAACAACCATCTTCGTTGAATATCACCGAGATCTGTCCTAAGTGAATCTAGGTAATTATACGTATTGCCATCAGAGGACTACTTTATAGTTATTGCTTCTATAAGTTCCTTTCTTATTTTCACTTTTTGGCTTGTCTTTGAGAGAAGAATTACAAAGCCCCATTTCTCTCTTTTGAACCATCTATACTTGTTCCTTCCTCTTTGAGAAAAGATCAACAATGGAGGAAACGAAAATGAAACTTTTCCTTGTTGTATTAATGATTATTTTTAATGGCTTTCTTCGCCATCCAAAAAGCAGCAGCAGCTAAAGCACTAGCACCAAATCCAACTTTAGATGCTTATCTATTTTTATTCATTTGTCTCCCTACCCATTTAATCTCTCTTTAGGATCCCTTTAATGGGCTTCTGACATGTGTTTGAATTCTGACTAAAACTTCGTTTACTTGTTGCATGCTTCGACACTTAGAATGTTTGTTCCAAGTTGACGCTTAAAACCACATTTTGATAGTTGATAAGAGTACACAAGTAACATAGGAACGTAGAAAATATAGGAAAAAGGATAAAAAAAAGTTCTTCCTTTTAATCTTTATATATGAGCGTACACCATTCTTATATGCTAATGTATTACTCTTGACATAATATTCTATAAACATATAAAAGAATTCTTAAATATAAAAATAGGACTAGAACTTATTTTTGAAGTAATATTTGACATTTTATTTAATTAAACATGGACAATCCATATTGTAAACCTCACGCTGCGTTTGGTTAGCGTCTGCAGTATGTAAAGACGGGACTAGTATTTTAACAGACGAGACATTACGTAACAAGAATCAAGCATGAGAAATGTTTAGTTACGTTGGACAGGATAGAGAGAATTGTCCTCGTCCTTAGTACAAAAATGTGTTTGGTTGCCGGGGACAGGACAAAAAACAGTGTTAATGACAGAAATGCCCCTATTGTATAATAAGACTTGTAGATGTAATTCAATGTTTTTTAATTAATATTGTTATTAATATTATTATTGTTGTTGTTATGATTATATTATTATTATTATTATGTTTAATAATAATATTATTATATTAACTTTTTTACTATTATTATTTTTGTTCATATTATTAATATTATTTTTATTATTACTATTATTATTATTATTATTATAACGTATTAATATTATTATAAGAATTATTATTATTATTATTATTTTGTAACATCAACGTTATATCTGAAATTGAAATATAAGAAAAGAATCAGTTTAGCTTTGTAGATTATTTGCTGAAACCATGTGCCAAGATGATCCCCAAATAACACTTTGAGGATTATTACCACTGTTATGTGTTTTGAAATCTAAATGAGTGCCAAGAATTGGTCCATAATTTTTGTACTTTTGGCTGTGTATCATATGTCATAAAAGATAACAACATAAATAACTACTAGCATCCTCGATCATCTCATGCATAAGTGAATCAAATAACATCCTTGATCTATTTGCAGTATTTAGCCTGTACTTATTTCCAGGTATAGTGCTCAACCTCTTCTTTTCAACATAAATGAGTATTACAACAGAATGTAAAATGCTCTGAATCATGCCTAAATTTATTAGAAATTTGCCAGTTTGCTCTATCAAAACATCAACAATTTATGTGCAAGTAACGTTACAAAAAGTTCAAGCAACCATACAAACACAGTAGCATCAAATAATTGATAACAGATGCACATTTATGGTACTGAAACATCTTCATTAAGGCAGGGGCAAACATCAACAGATAAGCCACTAATCTTCATCTTCATCTGCAACAGAAATCAAAGGATAAGTTCCAGTGAAGAGAAGTATATATGATGGTGAAATAGAAACACAAATGAGAACTATATGGACCAACATTTTCCCAAAACCCAAGAAAGAAAGATAGAAAAAAGAACAAGCTAGAAACAGAAGACCAAACGTGAGGAAGGGGAGAGAAAAATGCACAGTAGCACTCATACAGATACCTCAGACTAAGGAGCTTCAAATATGAAAATGAAGCCAGAAGATAGATATAATCAAAGATGAGCAAACAAAAGAAGTGTGCGGACACAATACAATAGATTGAGTTTCTTCATATTAGAAAAAGGTGATCATTACAGACCTCCACACCAAACCATACATATCTAGCCTATCATCCTCTGTACAAGAACTATAGAGAAAAACAACGAACAAGTAAAACAGATTGGAGATCCATGTGCACTGATCAAGAGTATGAAGAAAACCATACAGAACTTCTTGTGGATAGGAGATCCATGCAATTACTCACATGACAAAGTGAATTAGAAAGAGTTTCGTAGTCCTAAAGAAGAGGACGTATAAGAACCAACTCAATAAGAGTAGTTAACAACATGCTTCTTGTGAAAAAAAATCTGGAAACTCCTATTGGACAAAGAATCCATATGCATCAAGTAGGAGTATACCCATTATTTATAAAGAAACATCATTTGGAGCCTTGTTCTACCGACTAATTCATCTTGAACATTCCAACAAATGCTAAAGCTAATAACCGAAAGCAGTAGAATGTTGTGAAATTCCTAATTAATGGTTGTGTTTTTGGTTTGAAAATAAACATAGATTTGGACCCTTATTCAAGCGTCCTCTATATCAACTACTCAAGATAAGGAGAAAATGTAGGAAAATCCCGGTGTGAGCATCACATGCCCACGGTGCGGAAAACAAAAATTTTTGTTCCGGGACCTTCCCGAAAGCCAGGATTCATGTGTCTATACAACAAACTCAAACCATAACGGCCAAAGGAGACCGTCTCTAACGGTATCCACGCAGAGATCGGAGAACCTAACCGGGACAAACCCTTTGACCTGGGAATAGCTAGAATAAAGTAAAGAGTGCTAGCTCCTACCTTTGTCCTTGGAGAGCTTGAGAAATGACGAAGAGGAGGTGAAGCCTTGAAGAAGAGCTTGAAAGATGATGAAGCTTGAGAGAGAAACTCTTTCTCTTCAAATCCTTAGGTTTTCTCTAAAACCCACGATGATCATTGATCAAAGAGAGGAAACTCTTTCATTTTTTCCTTCTAATTCAATAAGCCACGATCATCCTCATCTTTCATCTTCAATTTTTGTCTTTAGTCATTAAATGAATTGATGACTAAGCATGAAATGGAAGCTTCTTCCATCCACTAACGTGTACACATATATATATATATATATATATATTAATTAATTCTTTAATTAATTATATATATATATATATATAAATGCTGAAGTGGTCCAGTCACACTGGGGTCGGTCCTACCGGCCTACCGGGTCCCGATATGGGAAAAACCTCCAGAAACGTTTTTCAGCAATGTCGATGTCACGGTCTCATCGGGACATATCTGGATCTCATCGGGATCCATTTAATCCTTTTGCTCTCCATATATTGGAACTCTGTCCAAAACTATTTTACGAATTCTCCGAGACACTCTTATGCGTGTGACCCATTAGGTTCCCGGTTATGTTGGCTACTTAGATTAACACTTAATCCAAGCAAGTCATGAGCGGTATCTAGCAACACATCATGACCCCCAATTGATCGGAAAGTAATTGGTTTGACGAATGAACATGTATTCATCATGAACCATATCACGAACCTTTCCATAGACAATTACCGTGCAATTCGTCCTTTCACCATGCTATACCCCACTTGGTTATGAATATGGGCAATGTGTCAACTCTTACTAGACTGACTACGTCAAATCTAGTCCAAGTGATTTCAGTTCTTGTCCTGGGACTCATTACTTAATATGTCAATGAAGACATTCTTCATGACATATATGCTCCGGCCAGAAACTTCCAAGTAATGACCCTGACAAGAGGCCATGGGTATCATCTTCTGCTATCACAGAAGTGGTGAATCCTCTATTGACTACTCAATTATCTTCGAATACCTCAAGCTGTACCCAATCACCACCCTATGAGCGACCTCGTAAGGCAACAAGGAATGGAGTCAAAGCACGTAATCAAGATCTAAGATATCCTCGAGCACCTCAAGTCTAAGGATACTTGCACCATTACTATGATGAGATTATCACTGACATTAAAATAGGACATCCATGTGATGATCTCATAGCAGGTCATCCAATGTACTTACTACCTCTAGTAAGCATCCACATCTCAATCCTAAATATCTCATATTTACAGCCTTTCGAGATCCACCGCTGATCAAATCAAGGAGCTTGAGATGTGCTAGTCTCTCGGATTACCGATGTCCAGCCAAGAATCCTATGACTAGGATAATTTAGATCTTCGACAAAATTGCACATGATAGGAATCTCAGTAGTATGATCACATCATAATTTCCTTCATGCTATGTCATATATCATGGACTTCATTAATTTTCTTATAGATCAATATCCATTCATAAATAATGAACAGCAAGTTAATGAAATATGCCTTTCTTTATTTATTCATAAAGTATGTACACAACTTTGTACAAAATGCGCTAAAGGCGATTGCCTTCAGGGCACTACTCTAACAGAAAATCTGTGAAAGAACATAGAAAATGCAAGCTTAGGGGCTACATTAAAATCATGGCTAATGTGCCTAATTAAAATCCAAACCCAATAAAGCAAGGCTCTATAATCTGGAAAGCTAAGGAATTAGGGGCACTCACTTATAAATCATATCTTTCTCTCTTAAAAACACCTTACAACAAGTGAATCATATGTCCAGAAGCACAAATTAACAAAGTATGAAAGCCATGGGGCTAATCTAGTTAAAGAAAATAATGCACTCACTGAATTACTTCATGGGTTTTCAGAACTTCGTCCATCACATCATTGTAGACTGAATTTTTCTGCAGACAGCCACAAAATTATGAGGAAAACTAAGAAAGGAAAAGGAAATACAAGCGTGTAAGCAGAAAGACTCGATATATATCTATTGCAACTATAAAACTAAAGAGGAAGCTCCAAAACCTTCTTAGAGAGGAAACTTGGAGACAACTTGTAGCCCTGCTCATGTCGACGCAGAGACATAAGTCGATCATTGATTCAGGTTGTACCCACAACTGAAACATCCAATTCACAAAGAAAGTAGATCAACCAGATTGCACTTCATCCATCGAATCGGATAACCGAAATGAAAAGTTCCAGGAGTACGAAACTGCATAAATAAGAAATCATGAATTTAGGAAATGAAACCTGTTGTAGAAGAGAATTCCCAAAGCGAAGCAAAATGCACATAGAAACGGAAACCATTTTAGAGATATTCTCGAGTGCTACCTCCCGACTCTTCATTTTTTCAAAGGTCCCAAACCGCTAGAAAGAGATAAGAATTGGCAAATGAAGCCGACGTAAGCTCGTTCCTATAAAGAAGAGAGTTAATTGGGAGACTTCGAGAGATTCCAAATCTGGCTTAAACAGAAGGAAACGAAGCACCCACATATGCGTTAGAAGGTGTCCAGAAAAGATTTGGGAAGAGGAGACAAGCATCTGAAAAAGAAACAACAAAAAAGCTTACCGTGCGTAGACGAAGACTAGCGGAGAGAGAAAAAGTCACATGGACAGCGACGACGGAACCAAACAAGGGAAGAGTGATGAAGCATGCAAACCATTACCTGCTGCGTCTGCGAAGCCCAGCGAAGAAGGAAGGAGAGCTATGAAGTGCGGTGAAGAAGGAAGGAGAGCTACGCGACTTCAATGTTTCGTTTCCCACTCCAAAAGGATAGGGTTTTGGAGTTTAATTCAGGGTATTTCGGGCATTTCACCTTCTTGTCCTTAGGACAAAGCTTTCTGTACCATGGTTTAGGATTGGACAAAATTTTTTGTCCAACGTCCATTGAAGACAGAATGGCCAAGGACAGAGACGGCAACCAAACACCACTACGTACAGAACTTATATGTCCTTGTCCTCTGTCCTCGCGTCCGCAGACGGTAACCAATCGCAGGATCAATGTATAAACAACTATTATTGCCTACGGGACAATTAGGTAAATTGAAAACTTGGGCAAGCAAAATAGGTGGCAGTATGATGAAGAAAAAAGATGAATTTTGTGAGACTCGAATATTAACATCTTTGATCCATAGGATTTTTTCGTTTGTAAACTCTTAGGGGACCAATTTTGTACCAATTAGTGAATAACCATAAGATGTTATACTATTGTTGAGCAAGTTTTACAATTATAAAACCCTCAATATTCCACAAGTGCACGAGTCGTAAGTATAGTATATGAGGTATCGATCCTACGAGAAATCAGTGAAATAACCGAATCCTAACTTGTCTAAGGCCTAAAAATGTAATTAAAATGGAAATAAAAATGAACAAAAAATTAAGCAATTGAATATAGACAGATTGAAAATTAAAATTCTAATTTAATGAAAAGAAATCAAAATTAAACATAACCAACTAACAAATCGAAAATCGAAAATCACACAAGGAAGATTAACTAATTATGATAAAGGGGGATTTATCTTGTCATCTAATGCTAACTTGATTACTTTTGAGTTAATTTAATATCGTTCCTAGAATTTCGAAAGGTGGATTATTCTTTCTCGAGTTCTAATCTTTAACCCTAAATCATAAACCATAATTGAATTGAATTAAGGAATTTGCAATCTCCCAATTAGCAAACAACACACGCATCCAATTAGATCTTAAGTGCTTTAATAGATAATCAGGTCCTCACATGAGATCTCCCTTCGTATAACTTACTGATGTGATTGTTTATGTGATCTATTAAATTTTTTAACTCTCATTATCCAACCTAATTATTTTACTATTGGTTCATTCTCTCAATTTATTACCGAAGCATGCAGATATGACAAACAATCACAATACCTAACACATTAACAACAAAGGCAATGAAATGAACATTGATTCAAGAAAAAATCCATAAAAGAGTTTAGAACATACTTACACCTAAATTCATCATCATCATATCCATCTTATACACCAAATGAAAGAAATAACAAGATGAAATGAAGAAGTTTAGTTAGAGTGGGTGGCAGCAACATCATCAAGTCCTTCTTCCTCTCTCCTCTTCTCTCTCTCTCTCTTGATTCTTTCCAAATGTAGCAAATAGAGGCTCTCCTTTAGGTTTTTTTCTTCTTTCACTTTCATATTCTTTTTCCATTTAGGGTAAAAAGCATATGAAAGAAAACTAGGTTTTACCTAGGCCCAAATGTTTGAAATAACCCTCGAAAAGTTAAGTTTGGAAGTAATCCAGGCATCTGTTATTGTGTTTTTCACGATCGTGGCCAAGAGTCATGATCATGACACTTGAAATTGGGCTGCTGTCATGATCATGACCATTGCGTGACCCATGCTGGTTGGCTTTTGTCACGATCATTGATACACTCATATTTTCTTATCTTTTTAGTACCTTAACACTTAGTATTTGTTCCCATTTTTTGCACAAAATCATTCACTTATCTTACTTTATGCACTACAGGTACTTGTGTACATGAAACGAAGAATATGAGCTAAACAAGGTAGAATTAGCACAACTAGAGTTTATATTTGGAATGAGGAACTCGAAATGAGCAAGAATAGTCAAAGTTGTAGAAATCCTAATCTTACAAGGATTGTGAATCCTAATTGCATCAAGAATCCTACTCTGACTAGGATTTCCTATTTTGACAATTTGTGGTGAAAAGTATAATCGGTGACGAAAATTATAGATGATGAGTAGGATTAGGAATCCTACTTTGACTAGGATTAGGAATCCTAGTTCCACAAGGATTTCCTAGCAACAAGGCAAAATGGATTTCGTCAATGCAATCAGTTTCTTCAACGAGTACACAACTTCGGAAACAACCTTTTTGAAAGATTCTAGAAGATTCTATAAGATGATGTCATCCACGTGGTCAGCCACCTCACCATGCCACATCACCCTCCTTTCCACCTTGGACGCCATAGATGAAACCCTACACCGCCAACTCATGCGTAAATATGTGTGGAAGCTTCCTCCACCATCCTTGAAGGTTCCAAATCTACCTTGAAGTTTGATCCCCCTTCCAACTCCTCAAGAACAATATAAATTAGGCTAGATATCAAGTTGAATTTGGATTGGATTTCTTTTCCACAGAGCAGTGGATTTCTGGACGGACCTTTCGACAGTTTTGGGCTTATATCCGAAGATCTAACTGTTGGATTGGGCTAAAATTTTGTGTGAATAAACTTAAATCATTGTGTTTTTTTTCTTGAGAGTTATATAATGGAAAAATTGATCTTGAGAATCTGCCAGAATAGCGAAATCTGAGTTTGGAAAAGATTACAAGTTCAACTCCCTTAAGGATATGTATACCAACCTATACCTTTATTTATAGGGTCCTATTAGCTCATTAAATGGGGGTTCAGGTTCTCTTTCATCTTATGCTAGGGCGCAACCTATAGCTTCCTTCTCTTTATGTTTTTCTCTTAAAATTGGGTTTCTCCTATTATTGATCTTGCTGAATACACTCTAAATTTTTCTAGCTGGATTTAATTTTCCAATTTGTAAGAGGTAATAACCTATAAACCCTAATTTGACTCATGAGAACTTTTGTTTAATTATTCTATGTAAGATTGTGTGATGACTATGAGTTTATAATCTGATCTTAATTTCTGAATCATATGTGCTAGATTAAAGTCATGAATTTGATCTTGTTTATGTGATTTGAATGTTAAGTTGATTGTTTAAGGTAGAAGTTATCGAATTGATTAATTGTTAGTAGCAAAAACTTAATAGATTTAGATAGAAGTTATCGAATATGATTTGTTTGATTATAAAATTTGGTTTGAATTATAGATAGAAGTTATCATGATTTTAATTCGAGATCTTTAGCCAATGTTTGAATTGCACTTGCATAAGTTTATGTTGATTAGAAGTTAGGATGTATGAATTTATGTTTGAAGATTAGTTTACTTAGAAGTTAGGAAACTTGACATTCTAATTGGTTGATCCATCGTCACACACAAATTACACATAGATTATCTTTTATGTTCCATGATTGAATTGATTAGGTGTTTATTGGTGAACTCTCTTGTAATTGGAAACTTGTTAAAGTTGACTTCTTTTATCTTTAAAATTCTAAATTCTGCCGAATCCTTTATCATTAATTTACTTTAAGATTTAGTTATTTTCTTAGTTAATTTTCCTTGAATTGTTGATCCAAAACCCCCCAAATTTGTGTATGTGTGTTCTTTGTTCTTTCGTAGCTTCGAGTCTATTTGTTCTTTAATTTATTTATTAGTCTTAAATATTAGGTTAATTTTGCTTTCAATTCAATTGTTTAAAGAATTAAAGTAATAGTATTGATAGGTCATGTAATTTGCATATTAGGGTAGATTAAATCACATTATCTTTAAGATTTCCCTTTATTTTTGAATCTAACCTTAGTTGCATCCTTTAGATTAGTTGGTTACACAATAGCACAAACATCCACATAGCTTTTAGGAGTAATTTGGTCACATAAATTAGCTTTAATAACCAAGTAAAAGTTATGATCTTGTACTCTCATGATTTTCCACAACCAAACTTGCTAAAATATAGTTGATTTCAATCTGATCTTACTTTTAAATTACTTTGTCGTGACATACATAGGTCTATTCTTGGTATATTTCGTTGATTTTACATATAGGACATTAGTTTATCATTCATATAGTTTAAATATTTTCTATATATATTGCATTTAGTTAGATTATTCTCTTGCTTTAATTCTGTCCACTATTGCTTGATTATTAAACATATTTATTTGTTTGAATTGAGTTGGGATTCACATTTTATAGTTCTTTGTGGGAACCATCCCTACTTGCCCATACTACTTGTGCTAACTTTTAAGGTTAGTTTGTAAGGCCTAACGACACCTTATCAAATTTTGGCACCGTTATCAGGGAACTAATTTTAATTTACTCCTTTCAAGATTATTTATGTGTTTATTAAGCTCTCGTAGGTTGCATGAGCAATCATTTTGATCAACAACTTACCGAAGAAGAAATTAAGCAATTTTACATCAACCAATCTGCCCATCTTGACCAATCACCACTTCAATCCCCTCTTTTTGATCCCTTTGTCTCACGTGAATTGGAGGCGAGGACCACTTCATTTAATCCTCTCTTTCAACCCAACTTTGAACAAGGTGAATCATCTTCATTGGATGGAGTATACTCTGACCCCAATGCCTCTTCATCATTGTCTTCGACTTCATCATTTGAAAATCCCTTTAATATGGTAGTTCAAACTCAAAGTTCTTTGAAGGAGCTTGTTGCTCCTAACCTTGATAACCATCCTTTATGCATTAATGTGGAGAATACTAACTTTGAGTTAAAATCTGGTTTTATCCATCTTCTTCCTTGTTTTAATTGTCTTGTAGGTGAAGATCCACATTCACATCTCAAAGAGTTTCACATAGTTTGTAATGGAATGAAACCATATGGCATAGAGGAGAACCAAGTAAAATTGAAAGCTTTCCCTTTCTCCTTAAAAGGAGCGGCAAAAGAGTCGTTGTTCTTTATCCCTCTTGGTTCCATCATCCAATGGAATGACTTGAAATAGATTTTTTTGGAAAAGTATTTCCCATCATCTCGTGTTGTTAACATTAGAAAGGAAATTTGTGGTATAAGACAAGCTTATGGTGAATCGTTTTCAGATTATTGGGAAAGGTTTGAAAAACTTTGCATGCAGTGCCATCATCACCAAATTCCTGAACAATTGCTCATTCAATACTTTTATGAGGGGATTACACCCTAAGATAGGAGTATTATAGATTCAATAAGTGGAAGTGCCTTGGTTGATAAAACTCCTGATGCTGCCAGATAGTTGATCTCCAGCATGGCAGCAAACTCCAAACACCTTAGATGAATTTCATGCTAAATGTGTGGACGAGGTAAGTAGCTCTTTCTTTGAGAATAAAGTTGATGAACTAACCTCATTAATGTGTGCTATGATGAGTGATAATGTGCAGCAAGTTAACGTATGTGGTATATGCTCAATGAATGGTCATAGTACTGACATGTGCCTAATATTGCAAGATGACCCAATTGAGCAAGTCGATGCTTTAGAAGGAGGTTTCAATGCAAATCCACAACGTAAGTATGATCTATATTCAAACACTTACAATCCAGGCTGGAGAGATCATCCCAACCTATCTTATGGAAATTCATAACCACAAGTAAACAATGGAGGAAACTGTCCCTCACATCCTCCAGGTTACCAACATTCTTCTAATTTTCTACCGAGAAACACCCCTCAAAACTTTTCTTTTTCTTCTTCTTCAAATACTTCTAATGGTGATGATTTGAGGGATATTGTTAAAATAATGACTACTAACACTCTTGCAATGTAACAAAACCTTTTATCTTTTTAACAGAAAATTGAGGCTAGCATTCAAAATTTGGAGAAGCAAGTCAGACAAATAACCTCCACGGTGAGTAGACTAGATGCATAATGTAACATCCCGTTACTGTCATTAAGGGTATAATGGTAATTTTGGGACGGACTGATAGGATTTCACTGCATACACTGACTGAGCATGCTACTGGCCTCTAATCATAGAGGAACTGGTCTACCGCATATGCATATATTCATAGGTACATGCATTCATGATTTTCCGGTATTTAATTGTAAATTAGAATTGACTAAAAACTGACTGGATTGTGGGGGACTGATTGAGAAATTAGAGTAATTGAGTGTAATTGACTGATTTAATACTGTTTATGAGTGATTGGTAATTTATAGAGGCCTATAGGAAATTTTCGTGAAATTCGGGAGAAAATGCTCGGACCGAAATTTTGGGTGTTGACCGATCGATCAGATAGTCTTGAAAGAACTGTCCGATGGCGATGGAAAAATTAGAATTTGGTGATAGGAAATAAACATATTGAGCCATTGAAATTTTGAGACTGAAATTTAGATCGATATGGAGACCTGTGTCTATAAATAGCTAGGGTTGAGATTTTGGGGAAAAGGTTCAAGCATTTCATCGTTTCTCTTCTCCTTCCCTTCTGCTGATTCGACGATCCCTCCCCATTGGTGAGTCTTGCTATTTCTCCTTTGGTTTTCCTTCTATTGTGCTTAGCCAACTGATTTATTGTGATTGATGAAGGATTGAGAGATTTCGAGAGTGTTAATCGGTGATTTGAGGAAGTTAGGGTTACGACGATTTTGAGATTTGGGATTTATCGTCGGTTGGTAAGTTTTGTTGGCTTTAATGTTGTTATTCTGGTCATTTGAGTATTTATGGCATTTATGGGGTTTGTTTGAGTAGATAGAGTGTTTAATGGAGGTTGGTATGTGTATTAATGGCGGAAATCGATCGGAGAAGACGACTGTCTTCGCATGCGTCGCGACGAGCATCGGTTGTTAGGCTTCGTCATGATTTAATAAAATTGAATTAAGTTAAATTTATTGGTCGCGACGTATGCAGCAAGACGTCGCGACGAGCAAGGGAAAAAGCCACGTCGCGACGAACCTATGGCTAACGTTGCGGCGAGTCGCAAAGGAGACGCACGCCGCGGCGAGCGTGCCTCTTTTGTCGCGGCGAAGGCCGCAAGGTCGCGGCGAGGAACTATTTCATTGGCTTAAATTATGGTTTATTGGGTGTATCTTTTGGTGTAGACCTCCAATTGAGGTAATTCCAGATTTGTTATGAAATAGGAAAAGAGGTCTACAACTGAGAATAATTATGGGAACTAGATTTGATTTAAATGGTATTGAATTATAGAGATTAAGGTCAATTGTGATTCATAGTGTGACATAAGTGTCAAATTGAGACTATCGAAGTTTTAATTGGAGATTGCAATAGAGGTTTTGACCCAATGGATAGGAAATTGTTATAGGAAGTATGAATATAGGAGATTGGTGAATCATAGGATTGGATCGGTTTGTCAAGAAATTGAGTGAGAAAATGGAATTGGGCTAAAGGTATCAAATTGGGATTTACTTAGGAAATTGTGAACATGCATTGTACATCATTTCACCGAGACATATGCATTCTTGTATTGATCAATCGGGCAATTAGTAATGGATCAGATTAATCATTATAGGCGCGTTGGATCGTTGCTCCACGGACTTTCTTTGGGACTTCAAGCAAGAGCTCTAGTAATGTGGTGAGTAACCTAGTTGGTTCCTCAAATTATCGATTGTCTAAGTGCTCTCTGTATGAATTCTTGTATGATTCTTGAAATGAATGTGATTGAATTGTATGCTTTTATCAGATCGAACAGGATTGTTACAACCCATTGAAATTGTATGACTATTGAAATATACATGATCAAACTGTATGCTCTCACCGTATTGGACTAGACCCCTTTGAAATGTATGAGAGTGAATCAGACATATATTCTTGGAACATATGTGACCGATTCGCATACGACATCTTGTAGTGGATTGATTCTTGAGTGATACCGAGAATCGTAATATCGGGCTTTTAGCCAACCTTGAACTCATCAATCTTGAAAGCTTTTAGCCAACTCTTGAACTCATCAATCTTGAATTATCAACCTTCGAATTATCGAGCACCGCATTTGCATGCATAAATGTATGATCGATAATGGAATGTGTCCCAAGTTGCTAAAATCATCGAAAAGAGCTTGAGCTCGAACATCAGATCGACGGGCATAGCCCAGGGGATTTATCCGACACGCCCTTCTTGAATCCGATCGAGCACTTGGGCACGACATCAATAATCGGAAAGAGTCTCATATGCATTACATACATTTGATCGATCAATTGTGACATTGTTGATTACGTGATGACATGATTGATCGTAGATCGTGATGTGATATTGTAAAGTGTTACATGCTATCGTAAGTGGTTATCTTGTGAATTGTATATCGTAAATTGTCTATCACCGTAAACTGTTGTATAGTCTTGTAAAATGATATCTCGACATCGTAAATGGTATAGACTACTATAAATTGTATATGATATCGTTAATTTGATTATTCTTGATCAGGCAGACG
This sequence comes from Erythroxylum novogranatense, assembly GCA_029891385.1. Taxonomy (NCBI): domain Eukaryota; kingdom Viridiplantae; phylum Streptophyta; class Magnoliopsida; order Malpighiales; family Erythroxylaceae; genus Erythroxylum; species Erythroxylum novogranatense. The sequence goes on from CM057229.1 coordinate 54,365,326, forward strand.
CTGCACGCGTAATGCATAATTTGAGTGAACCATCGATGATGGTTTCTCACCGAGTTATAAACTCAACCAAAATTGCATCATATTTTTCGGGACCGATAGAGTAGACTCTAGCTCAAGATATTCTTTTCCGCCGTGAGTAGCCGGCAAGAGACGATGGCACACAAAGTTGGTCAATTGGGTTAGCGTTTGAGGATGACCTAGGATAGATGTTTGTATCGGTTTCCTTTTGGTTTTGTTAGAGACCGATAGATCGTCTATTCTATCATTGGATGATTGTATAAAATGATTATCATTTTGGATTTTAATTCTTGATTTGTTATATTGTGATTTAACTCATCGCGATGCCATGTGGATATTAGTAGAACTGTTCTGGTAGTGCACCTTTATCGTAGGATACACGTCGGGCATCCCAATGTGTACCCTACGGTGAAGGGGCGCTACATTAAGTTGGTATCAGAGCATGGTTTGGCATCTTATGGGCATAGTGTACTGTTAGGCTGGAATTATTGAAAAGAATAGCAAAACTGATTGGAGTTTCTTGTCTGTTTTAGGTCATCCGTACTGGGAAATCGAGTTGAATCTCCCGCTGACCTAGAATCGGTAGGAGCTAGTAGGGAGTCTCCGATGCCTCATCCAGAGGAGTTGCCTCCTCGAGTTCCTGTGCGACGGGAACGGAGATATGAACAACTGCGTAGGCAGGGGGCGGTTGATTTTTATGGCAGCACCGACCCTGCGGAGGCTGAGGATTGGCTGCAGAGGACTGAGAGAGTCCTCGATCAGATGGACTGTGACCCGGATGAGCGTTTCGACTACGTGGTTTCTCTGTTACAGGGTCCTGCATATCGGTGGTGGAGGACTGTCCCGGCATACCACCGTGCCTCGCATTGTGATATGAGATGATTTTACGAGGGCCTTCAGGATAATTTCATGCCCAAGATTTATCTCGACATGAAGCTACTGAGGAGTTCTAGAGTGAGGCGAGACGGATGTATGACCGTGTGGACTATGAAAGGTGCGGTTCAACGAAGCTATTGGTCTATGCTTCTACTATGGTTGCTTCGAGGTCGACAAGTGTCGGCGTTTTGAGGGCGGACTCAATCTAGAGATCCGCACCTATTGGCTCGATCCGATATGATTGATTTCATTGAGTTGAGGGCTTCAAGGTGAGGATCGGCATTCTCGAGGAGAGGCAAGCTGCGACTAGTCGGGAGACCAGAATAAGAGACCCCCGATGTACCAGCGAGTAGTGAGTAGAGGTATAGCGAGGCCGAGCAGCACCTTTTAGATCCTCGGGAGGGACTAGACAGTCCGGTTATGAAAGCAGAGAGTTTTATGCAGACGTGGTCGTGGTGGCGTCGATCTTTAGAAGTTGAGGCGATCTGTTCTTCTATGTGAGCATTGTGGTAAGAGGGCGATGGAGAGTGCCGATGGCTGTCTGAGCCTCGCTTGAGGTGTGGTTCGATGGACCACCTAGTGAGGAACCGCCCAGAGACACTGGAGCCCAGGTCTTATGGTGGAAGATCGATAAGAATAATACCACGGCAAAGCAGAGCCGTGGTGGATTGGATGGAGAGGCCGAGGCCGAGGCCGAGATCGGTGAGGATCAGCAATGAGGTCTCGAGGGTCTCGATACAGACAAGAACCTCGGGCTGTGGTCTATGCCATGATTTGGCAGAGGCCCAGATTCCCGGATCTTATAGCGGGTATGCTTCTAATTTTGGTTTTAAAGCATATGTATTACTGGATTTTGGATTCATTTATCTTTCTTTATTGCACTGCATTCCGCACATAGACTGCATGATAATAGACAGAGGTTACTGCATGGGTTAGTGGTCAGCATTCCTTTAGGAAGTACGACTGAATTGGGAAAGGCCAGTGGAAACTCAAGAGTGAGAGATAGAGTCTGCTACTGAGGAAATGTGCAATATGTTAACGTAAGAAATCCGATTGTGTAATAGGCTTACTGAACTGTAAAGGGAAATTAGGGTAAAGGAATATGTGTCAGAATGTGTTATGATGGAACTGAGAAAGGTAAGCGAACATTGTTTCTCATTGGAGACAATCGATTTTTAGAAAGGTATATGAATTGATAAGGGGTATAACGAATATAGGTATTCGGAATTTGGAATTATTAAGGATTAACTGAGTGCTGGATTTATCCGGAAATGACAAAATATTTGAAGAAAATGTGTAAAAAGTATGACTGATAATTGTGAAAGAGATATTTGGAGAACTGCACTGCTTCATTATTAATCACAATGTTTTAAATTGGAGATTTGGCAATATTTAGTGGAATGTCCCCGTAAAGGTTATGAGGAATTAGTTGATATAGTGCAATGTGATTTAACGATGTCGAGGACAAGTATAATGTCGTAGACTGTACTGTGATTGATTATCCGAAATTGTGGTGTCATCAAAAGCGTGGGACTATTAATTATATAAAATTTTATGGATATGTCCATGGATATGCAAATCAATGATGATCGAGATATTTTGAGAATTTGAATGATTCGTGAAAGAGATTAAAGTAATGAGTAGTAAAGTTAAGACAAGTATGAAATTAAATGGATCAGGCGAAATTCAATAAGCGTATAAATGTGTTATTGTTAAATGATAATTGTCAAATTGGTATAGGCAAAAAGAAAGTAGTATGAGTTATAGGAATTCCAAATTAATGGTGTATAAAAAGGACTGGCAAAACAAATTGGCGATTCAGAAAATTGCAAACCGTATTGGGAAATTTAAATGGAAGTCAATTTTTGAGAAAATGATATTTATGACTATCTTGTGAAGTGTGTATTTTGCCGCCAAAAGGAGACTGTTAGAGAAATCTCTAAGATCCATCGAAACGTTGTGTTTCAACAAGAATGTACCGAAAGAGTAATAAAAGGTTTAGAGTGTGAACTCGAATAGTTATTCGTTGGGATAACGAACAGATGTGACCGCTGAGGCAAAACGTGAGACTGATATATATATATATATATGGAACCATTGGGATTGAGGTACAATTATGAGAGATTGCAGGACGTATGATTGATTTGAATTAATGAAGACAGTGAAGTGAATTTGTATTAGGGGATTGAGCGATCCCAGATTATGACAATAAGTCGAATCGACAAGGGAACTGATTCGTCATTAAATGGCCTCTATGTGACCGCAGTGTAAGTAGATTGGTAAAGTGGTTTAAAAATCTAAAAGATGATCCTGATCTATAAGGTGTATTACGGATTGGATTAAGATACAGTGTTAAGAATTGGTAAATGTGTTTCTGGTACTGAATGTAAGGATTGGCAAATAATTATAAGGCTATGAGCGAGAATCGGAATCGAAAGGAGTGAGTAAATTCTCCTGTCCTCCTCATCGACTGTATATGAAATTTCGAGGACCAAATTTTTATAAGGAGGGGTGAATTGTAACATCCTTCTATCGTCATTAAGGGTATAATGGTAATTTTGGGACTGACCGATAGGATTTCACTGCATACACCGATCGAAAGATGCTCTTGGCCTCTAATAATAGAGGAACTGGTCTACCGTGATATGCATATATTCATAGGTACATGCATTCATGATTTTTCGGTATTTAATTGTAAATTAGAATTGACTAGAAACTGATTGGATTGTGGGGGACTGATTGAGAAATTAGAGTAATTGAGTGTAATTGGTGATTTAATATTGTTTATGAGTGATTGGTAATTTATAGAGGCCTATAGGAAATTTTCGTGAAATTCGGGAGAAAATGCTCTTGATAGGAAATTTTGGGTGATCAATCGATTCGATGTATAATCTTGAAAGAACTGCTCGATGGCGATGGAAAAATTAGAATTTGGTGATAGGAAATAAATATGTTGAGCCATTGAAATTTTGAGGCGAAATTTAGATCGATATGGAGACCGTGTCTATAAATAGCTAGGGTTGAGATTTTGGGGAAAAGGTTCAAGCATTTCATCGTTTCTCTTCTCCTTCCCTTCGACGCTCGACGATCCCTCCCTATTGGTGAGTCTTGCTATTTCTCCTTTGGTTTTCCTTCTATTGTGCTTAGCCAACTGATTTATTGTGATTGATGAAGGATTGAGAGATTTGGAGAGTGTTAATCGGTGATTTGAGGAAGTTAGGGTTCTGGCGATTTTGAGATTTGGGATTTATCGTCGATTGGTAAGTTTTGTTGGCTTTAATGTTGTTATTACTGGTCATTTGAGTATTTATGGCATTTATGGGGTTTGTTTGAGTAGAATCAAGTGTTTAATGGAGGTTGGTATGTGTATTAATGGCGAAATCGATCGGAGAAGACGACTGGTCTTCGTGACGTCGCGACGAGCATCGAAGCGTTAGGGCTTCGTCATGACGAATAAAATTGAATTAAGTTAAATGTATTGGTCGCGACGATGCAGCAAGACGTCGCGACGAGCAAGGGAAAAGCCACGTCGTGATTTAACCTATAGTTAACGTCGGCGGCGAAATAAGAAGGAGACGACGCCTTGGCGGCGTGTTTCACGCCATGGGCGAAGCGTGCCTTCTTTCGTCATGGCGAAGGCCGCAAGGTCATGACGAGGAACTATTTCATTGGCTTAAATTATGGTTTATTGGGCATATCTTTTGGTGTAGACCTCCAATTGAGGTAATTCCATTTGTTATGAAATAGAAAAGAGGTCTGGCGAGAATAATTATGGGAACTAGATTTGATTTAAATGGTATTGAATTATAGAGATTAAGGTCAATTGTGATTCATAGTGTGACATAAGTGTCAAATTGAGACTATCGAAGTTTTAATTGAGATTGCAATAGAGGTTTTGACCCAATGGATAGGAAATTGTTATAGGAAGTATGAATATAGGAGATTGGACCTGAATCATAGAATTTGGATCGGTTTTGTCAAGAAATTGAGTGAGAAAATGGAATTGGGCTAAAGGTATCGAAATTGGGATTTAGCACCGAAAATCGTGAACATGCATTGTACATCATTTCACTGAGACATATACATTACTGTATTGATCAATTGGGCAATTAGTAATGGACTGTATTTAACTGTTATAGAGGAGCCGTTGGATCGTCGTTCCACGGACTTTTTGGGACTTCTGTGATGGCTTCGAATGTGGTGAGTAACCTAGTTGGTTCCTCAAATTCTTGATTGTCTAAGTGCTCTCGTATGAATTCATGTATGATTTTTGAAATGAATGTGATTGAATTGTATGCTTTTTTTCAGATTGAACGGATTGTTACATCCCACTGAAATTGTATGACTATTGAAATATACATGATCAAACTGTATGCTCTCACTGTATTGGACTAGACCACTGAAATGTATGAGAGTGAACTGTATTATTACTGGAACATATGTGACCGATTCGCATACGATTACTGTAGTGGATTGGATTACTGAGTGATACTGAGAACTGTAATACTGGGCTTTTAGCCAACTACTGAACTACTGAATACTGAAAGCTTTTAGCCAACTACTGAACTACTGAATACTGAATTACTGAACACTGAATTACTGAGCACTGCATTTGCATGCATAAATGCATGATCAGATAATGGAATGTGTCCCAAGTTGCTAAAATCACTGAAAAGAGCTTCGAGCTCGAACATCAGATTGACGGGCATAGCCCAGAGGATTTATCCACGACCGTCCTTCATGAATCTTGATTGAGCACTTGGGCACGATAATTGAATAAATGGAAAAGAGTCTCATATGCATTACATACATTTGATCGATGAATTGTGACATTGGTGATTACGTGATGACATGATTGACTGTAGACTGTGATGTGATATTGTAAAGTGTTACATGCTACTGTAAGTGGTTATCACTGTGAATTGTATACTATAAATTGTCTATCACTGTAAACTGTTGTATAGTACTGTAAAATGATATATCGTCATCGTAAATGGTATAGACTACTATAAATTGTATATGATATCGTTAATTTGATTGTTCTTGAATTGTCTTTGACTGTGATGCTGTAATGCATAATTTGAGTGAACCATCGATGATGGTTTCTCACTGAGTTCGCAAACTCAACCAAAATTGCATCATATTTTTCAGGACTGATAGAGTAGACTCCTAGCTCCGAAGATATTCTTTTCCTGCCGTGCGAGCTGCTGGCAAGAGACGATGGCACACAGGTTGGTCAACTGGGTTAGCGTTTTGAGGATGACCTAGGATAGATGTTTGTATCAGTTTCCTTTTTGGTTTTGTTAGGAGACTGATAGATTGGTCTATTCTATCATTAGATGACTGTATAAAATGATTATCATATTGGATTTTTAATTTACTGATTTCTGTTATATTGTGATTTAACTACTGCGATGCCATGTAGATATTAGTATAACTGTTCTGGTAGTGCACCTTTATCGTGGGATACACGTCGGGCATCCCAATGTGTACCCTACGGTGAAGGGGCGCTACACATAAAGTTCGGGAAAACTCCCTTACCAAGCCTTAAATCCAAAGGAATCAGTCCATGCTATTCAATTAAGAAGTGGAAAGTCACTTAGTGAGCAAAAGATGAAAGAAATAGCATTGAAGGAGGAAGAGGAACTTCAATCACACTCTGTTTCACTTGATGACACAAAAATTGAGAGCATTCCCCCAAAAAATGGCTCGGAAACTTCTGCTCCTTCAAAAGATAAAAGTACACTTTGTGCTCCAAAGGTAGTTCCTAACTCTTTGCGTACCAATTTCAAACTAACTCCACCTTTTCCCTTGAATGCTTCCAATGCTAGAATAAAGAAGGAGGAGAAAGAGAAGGAAATCCTTGATCTGTTTAAGAAAGTGGAAATTAACATTCCATTACTTGATGCAATTAGACAAGTGCCCAGTTATGGTAAATTTTTGAAAGAGCTTTGCATAACCAAGAGAGCACAAAAAATCAAAGGACATGAGACAGTGAGCATGTGAGAGATAGTTTCTGCTGTTATGCAAAAGAAGTTACTTATGAAGCAAAAGGATGCAGGTGAATTTGCTATCCCATGTGTAATTGGTAATACTATTTTTGAGAAGGCTTTATGTGATTTAGGAGCTTCTGTTAGTGTGATGTCAAAACATATTTATGAATCTCTTAGTCTTGAGCCTTTGAACAATACTAGTGTTGTCATTCAACTTACTAATCGATCTTATGTGTATCCATTTGGCATGATAGAAGATGTCTTAGTCAAAATATGTGAATTACTTATTCCTTGTGATTTTTATGTGCTTGTCATGGAATTTGATCACTCGCACAAGAGCACCACTATTTTGTTTGATAGACCTTTCTTAAAGACCACCAAAACTAAGATTGATTGTGAACATGAAACATTGACCATAAGAGTAGGAGATGATGTTGCCAAATTAAATATTAATGATACTCTTAAATATCCTTATAATCATGTGTACTCTATCATGTGTTTAGACCATGTTGATGAGCTTGTTAATGATTGGTTAAATTTTGAGTTCAACAATGGTTTAGAGATAGCTCTTTGGTTTGGATTTGATGATGAGAATGTCGTCATACATGTTAACGACCTGGAGTGTGGTTTTCGTGACTTTGACTTGCTTATGAAAGTTAGGGAATTTGTTTTATCTTTGCATGTTCTGTAGTCTATTCCTTATGATCTTACTTTCATTGGTGTACCTCTTTCTCATGAGAAACTTTTACCATCTATCTTGCATGCACCCAAGCTTGATTGAAACCTTTGCCTAATAACTTGAAATATGTGTTTCTTGGGAATGATGAAACTTTACCTATTTTTATTACAAAGCATCTAACAAGTGTGGAGGAAAAAAAATTGGTTATTGCTCTAAAAGAACATAAGACTGGAATTGGATGAACTTTGGATGATATTAAGGGTATTAGTCTTACCATGTGTATGCACCGCATACTCTTGGAGGAAAACTCAAAACCGACAAGGGAGATGCAAAGGCGCTTTAATCCGCTTATGATGGAGGTGGCAAAAAAGAAATATTGAAAATTTTAGGTGCAGGTGTAATTTATCCCATCATTGACGGTAAGTGGGTCTTGCCTATTCATGTGGTTTCAAAGAAAACTAGCATTACTGTGGTAAGAAACAAGGATGATGAACTTGTACCTCAAAGTGGTTAGTGCATGTGCATAGATTATAAGAAGTTGAATATATCAACAAGCAAGGATCATTTTCCTTTGCCTTTCATGGATCAGATGTTGGAGTGCTTAGCAGGTAAATGTTTCTACTGTTTTCTTGATGGATATAGTGGTTATAATCAGATTGTTAGTGACCCTGAAGATCAAGAAAAGACTACCTTCACTTATCCTTTTGGTACTTATGCATATAGGAGAATGCCATTTGGTTTGTGTAATGCACCTGCTACTTTTCAAAGATGTATGATGAGTATATTTTCTGACTATGTAGAAAGAATCATTGAAGTGTTCATGGATGATTTTACTAGTAGAAGAACCAGAATCTTTTCCAGAAGAAAATAATGCATTTACATTAAATGTCACATCTTTACTAAGAATGACTTTGTGTGACTCAAGGTTAATACATCATAAACAATATCCTTTGGATTTAGAAGCATAACAAAGAAATAAACATTTTTTAGCTTTAAGTGCTAGTTTTCCATTATTAACATGTGCACATGAAGGACATCCAAAAACTCTTAAATTAGAGTAGTCAACAGGATTATCTTACCAAACTTCCTTTGGAATTTTGAATTCAATATATGAATGTAAGGAGCGATTGGCCAAATAACATGCTATAGAAACTGCTTCACACTAAAGATCACATTGATGCCATAACCCATAATTAAAGAGCATACAATGAGCTCTCTTAAGTAGAGTCCTGTTCATTCATTTTGCAGCATTGTTTTGCTGGGGCTTACTAACCAGTGTCTTGTGTCTAGCAATTTCAACTTGATCACAAAATTCATAGAAATGTGTTTCACAAAACTCTAATCCATTATTTGTTTTGAGCTTCTTCACCTTCTTCCTAGTTTGGTTCTCAAGAAGAGCTTTCCACTTCTTAAAATTAGGAAAAGCTTCATTTTTATGCCTCAAGAAATAAACCCAAACCTTACAAGAGAAGTCATCAATCAAGGTCATCGTATAATGTTTCCCTCCAATAGAGGGAACTTTAGAAGGTCTTTAAATATCTAAATGTGTAACATCCCGTTACCGATGTGATGGGATGTGTATATTGGTAATTTGGTATGGGTTAGGCTTGTGCATTCATAATTTGGCATGTTCATACATTATTAGCCTCTATGTATATATTTTGATAATGGGTAATTGTTGCACTAGCATATGCAGGTACATGCATGTATGACATATTCCCAGTATGATTGTGTAAATTGGAAATTCTGTGATTTTTGTATAGATTGTGATTTGAATGTTGAATTGGAGTGAAAAATGAATTCTAGGGGTTTGAAAAATGGATTTGGAGTGCATGATCGGGTGTTTTATATTTTTGAGAATTTTTAGAAATTTTTCTGAAATTTTCGGAGTAATATGTCCGGATCGGAAGAATGACCTAATGGTCGATTAATTGGATTTCCGGTTCCGAAATTGATTGTCCAATGGCACGGGAAAATTAGAATTTTGATTTTAGAAATTATTTCTTAGAGCCTTTGGAATTTGGGAGAGATTAAAATAAGAAATTAGATTTAGGCCTTATCGTTTGGAATTGCCAAACAAGCCTTAAGCTTTTAAAATTTTGTTGGGTATAAAACCCTAGCTCCTTTGAATCTTGCTCCATGATATTTGCTCCTCTTTGAAAGACCATTTGTTAGACCTTGTTTTTTTTTATTTGCTTAAATTGTTTAATTGGTTATTTATGTTTTAATTTCCTAATTGGTTCTTTATGCTTGATTGATGGCTTAAATTTTTTTTAATGAGAATTGGTCTTTAATTAGAATTTGAGAAAAGGAATAGAAATTGAGTTTGAATTGAGGTAGTAGGTGAAGTGGGATTAATATAGTAAGTGAGTAGTAAATGTAAGTAGTTAGTAGGTGGAAGTTAGTATGGAACTAAGGGGTTAAGGGTTAGTTGGAGTCTTTAAAAGCCAACCAAGGGCATAGTTGGAAGAGCCTTATTAATGAATGGTATAATGGGCAAAGAAAAAGGAAAATAAATGACAAATTAGAGAAGAAGAGGAGCATTGTCGTGGAAGTTAGGGAGAAAATTTAAGAAGAGAAATCGTGGGAGTAGGAAAGAAGAGGAGAAAACTCAAGAAAAACTAGGAAAAAGTGGGAAAAATCGTGAAAAGGAGGAGAATCCAAGCTTCTAAGGTAAGTTTCATCATCTTCTTCTTGTTTTGTTAAGAAATGGGGTTAGGATTTGTAATGGAGAGAAATCCTACTGAGAGAAAGTGGTAGGAAGAAGAAGATAAATAGTAAATTCATAAGGTTTTTTTTTTTGGATTTTTCACCTAGGGGTTGAGTTTCTAACCTATAGGATTCATGAATGGGTTATATGGAGGCTTGATTTGGGTTATGACATTTTTAGGGTTTTGGAGGGGAATTTCGAAAATTGAAGAATAAATGATGGATTGTTGATTTTGTTTAGGAAATCTAGGGCTATCCAAGAACAAGAGGAAGGAAGCCATTGAGATTGGAATTTCCAAGTTATAAGGTGGGTAAATTATTTATGGTTTTTGTGCAAAATGAGCAAATGCTTGTATATGCATTGTATGTGATTTGTTCGCATATTTGTTATGTTGATATGATGTATATCATGATGATTAAACCATAGAAATGTGATTATGCCATGTTATGTATGAATGAATGCTTGACATTTGGATAAGAATGTATGCCATTGAATGAAATCATGGCATTTTGTTATATGAACATTTGAATTGGATTATGTACTTTGTTTGGGTTGAGAGGAACCGTTTCGAGTCACGTGCACGTCGACGTGAAAGCCTTATCCTGGCTGCCCGCTTGTGGCTTACGAGATTCGAGAATGGACTCGTTTTGATTTACGGCGTAAACTTCAGTTTTGTCGTTTTGTTCACGGAACCCTCTATGTGCATTGCATTTGATGTTCTAAGTTGCCTTGAAATGAATTACATTTAGTGTGTGAAGATGATTTGAAATTATGAGTTGACAATTGCTTTGTGAATGTTGGATTCTCATTGTTATATACTTATGCCTAAACATGCTAGTATGTATATGTATTTGGTTGATTGTGTGGCTCAATGCCATTGACTATAAATGGTTTAGCCACTGAGCTGTATAGCTCAACCCACGATTTTCCTCCTCAGGTGCAAATCGAGAAGACCGATGAATCCTTTCAGGCCTTAGGACAGATCCGAGTAGGATTTAGATTTTGCATCTTAGCTATATTTTGATAGCTTTACAAGCATATTGATCATGGATCATCAATTGTATTTTGTAACTCTTGTAAAGGTTTATGATGTACTGTCAATATGTTACTAAAGCTATGAATGAGAATATTGTATGAACTCTTCTTTTGATATGGAAATGAATGGAGAACTTGAAAGTTCTTTTTCTTCATGATTGGTAACTTTTGCAAACTTTGAATGTGTTGGATGCGTATGTTGCTTAGAAATTGTCTTTTGATTGGTGCTAGATGAGTTTTGCAAATGATGAAGTTGTTATGCTAGGATGGTGGAGTTTGAGAAGGATGTATGTGTTTATCCTTGAATGAGATATCAAATTGATATTAGTATTAGAAGTATAGCTTGTTGATATTGGGATAAATGTATGTGATGAATGATTTGGAATTGAGTTTCAATGATGGTTGATGTTGTTGGATGGGTTTGGAGTGGTTTTTGTGGTGTTGGAGAAGAATATTAAGAGGTAAGGGGATGTTAGAATGGTTTAGGAACCTTTAGAGGGGTCTTGGGGTGAAAATTTGGTTATAACAGAAAGTTACAGTGCCTGTGTGAATTTCACTGATCGTAAATAAATCGCAAGATAACCCCAATTTACCCGTAGGTTGCACCACCCGTGTGAATTTCACACAAACTGTGTAAAATCTAGACGCAGTAACTCCAATTCACATAGACCGTGTAAATTTCACACGGACTGTGTGATTTTGGGCGCAGCAACATCCGTTCACCCGAAGGTTACACGGGCTGACCGTGTGATTTTCACACGGTCCATGCTTTTTTAGGATATGAACATATCGGTTTCGTTTGGCCATAAATCCTTCGTTCGACCTCCAATTGAAGCGATTCTTGAGGTGTTAGACTTCTAACACATTTTCCTACCTCCCCTTAAAATTTCATGATCATTGGTTTCGAATCCTAGAAGTTGGATCTATTGGAAGTGAGTGGTCAGGTTGGAGAGCTTTATCGGGATATGAACCTACTTTGGATTTTTACGCATATCTTGAGCTTTATAGCTCCGACTGAGGTGATTATTAGTTCTACATAAACTAGAGACCAAGAGCTACCTTTTTCAAGAAGTCAATTGTAGTTTTGTGGTGCTCATTTTTTGGGCTCGCCTTTGTGGCTTGATTTGTTGTTAGATTGAGGGCTTTACGTGAGGGTTAAAGAGCTTAGGAAACCCGCTTATGTTTATGCTCTTTGATTTTGAATCGATCGTTGGGCTTCGAAAATGGGGCCCAACATCTTTTGGTATCAGAGCCCTAGGTTTTTAAAGAGTCCTAGGCTTAGAATATGTTGTGTTATGTGCTAATTGTTTGCATTTTGAATTGATTTTTTGCCTTAAATGACATACATATCATGCATACATGTAGAATGTGAGCTAATCGTGAGTGTTCCTATTGAAGGAGTGAGATGGCACGTCGTCGAAGAACACGAGGGATAATGCAAGGATCGGTCGCACCTGACCCTCCGTCTAAGGAGGGGGGCACAGATGAGTCTAGAGCCCCAGGGGATGCTGAGGCTTCTGTTGGGCAGAGTAGTGAACCCGTCCAATCGCAGACTCAGGAGTCGTCTGTTTCACAGGAGCGAGCGCCTACCTTGGATCTGAGATTGTTCCAAGCATTCACCCAGGCGTTCGTCCAGGCTATGGGACAAATGTCGCAATCTTCTGCTCCGGCCTCAGTTAAGAAGGGGAAGCAATTTGACAAGCTGAGAAAGTATGATACAGTGGACTTTTTCGGGACCACTGATCCCGAGGAAGCTGAGACATGGCTGAGAAAGACAGAACGGATACTAGATCAGATGAAATGTGAAGATGAAGAGAAGGTGGAATATGCTGCAAGTTTGTTGCAAGCGGATGCTCTGCATTGGTGGGAAAGTGTCCCGGGAAGTCAGTTGAAGCCGTCAGTATTGGCATGGAAGGAATTCCTAATAGTCTTCAAGAAGAAGTATTTGTCGGAAGTGTGCATCCAACAGAAGCAAAGAGAGTTTCTGAGCCTCACCTAGCGGGAGATGACGGTGAGTGAATATGAGCGTCGATTCACCCAATTGGCCCGTTATGCTGCTGATCTAATGATGAGTGAAGCGGCTAGGTGTCGAAGGTTTGAAGCAGGATTGCATTTGGCCATCAGAGAGAAAGTGGTGGCACAAAATTTCTATGATTTCCAGCAGCTGGTTGAAGCAGCTTTAAGAGTGGAAAATGTAGAGAACATTAAGAGTGCGGTGAGCAGAAAGAGGAAAGGGAGAGAACAGTTCAAGAGGGGAGGCGGTGCTCCCATGACCGAGAGGAGTGCGGACCTTCCTGCGGTCGAGAAGAAAGAGCGATGGAGCGGCGGGCCTCGACAAATGAGAACTGTCTTATATCAAGCCTCAACGGCTGGAGGCAGTAGGAGGGGAGATGGGGATAGGCTGCCTATCCCTAAGTGTGAACACTGTGGGGGAATCCACAAAGGGGAATGCTACCGTTTGACTGGAGCCTGTTTCAACTGTGGAGAGAAGGGACAAAGGGCAAGAGAGTGTCCTCGACCTCAGGAAGGAGAGGAGTCGATCTGAGCTTCTAAGAGAGCCGAGTCGATTGGGGGCGTAACAAAGATCGAAGTGGGCGATAGAAGTTTTGATGCGCCGAAAAGTGAACCCTCGGGGAGACCGAGGGACAAGCTCCAAGAAGAGTTTTTTATATGACAAGGAGGATGCGAGCGACTCCGAAGTCATAAGCTGAGTACGATTAAGCTTTTTGATGATCATGTTGTTGTTTTGATTGATTCGGGTTCTACCCATTCGTTTGTGTCTTTGAGTAGGACTGTGAATGGTAGAGAATTGAGCCCATTGAATACTCCCTTGATGGTGAGTACTCCAATCAGCCAATGTATTATTATTAGTCAAGTATTTAGAGACTGTGAGATTATTGTTAGAGAGGAGCAATTAGTGGTGGATCTAATGCCTTTAAGAATGGGAGGTTTAGATGTGATTTTGGGGATGGACACCTTGGAGAAATATAATGCCAACCTGGATTGCAAGCAGAAGATCGTGGAGTTCAAAATTGGAAATGATAGAAAGGTGCTATTTATGGGGGACGGAAAAGCGAGTTCGATCAGAATAGTTTCGGCTCTGGCAGCAGAGAAATTGATGAAGAAAGTGAAATGAATCAGACGTTAATACAGTACTTAGAAAACGATAATAGAATGCACGAGAAGGGGGTTGAATGTGTATTCCCTCTTTTAAATCTTTTCGAAATTACTTGTTAGGAATAAAAATCTTTCTGAAATTTTTATTTATTCCGATTGATCAAATTTCTCAATACTATGTATATGAGCGAGAAGTAATGATAAAATATGAAACTAAAAGCGAGATAGAGAGTAAGAGTGGTAGACACGCGATTTATCTGGTTCACCCCAAATCGTGGGCTACGTCCGATCCTCGAGTTTCTTCCGAGATTTCACTATCTCTTCAATCGTTACAAGTATTCTTTCACGAGCCTCTTGAGTCTCTACAACCAGTATTCTTTCACACTTAGCCTCTGCAGCTATCTGTACACCTTTTCTTTTAGGAAAATATTTGAACACTTTATTCTGAGAAGATAGCTTTTCACTAGTTTGCACTTAATTGCTTTTTCACTTTGTGTAATTTTTCTAAGATCGTGACTTTTCGGTTTCGACTTGACTTGAATTTATAGCCTTCGTCTCTAATCGCTTCTTGATTCTTGAATCTTGAATCTTTAATCTTTAAAAAGCGGTTAATCAGTTGAGTTACAGAACTTCATCGAATCGACTCTTGCGTCATTTCTTTACTTCGTCTGCATCTGCTTCATATCTGCGTCTGCGTCTGCTTTGCGTCTGCGTCTGCGTCTGCTTTGCATTTGCGTCTGCGTTTGCGTCTGCGTCTGCTTTGCGTTTGCGTCTGCGTCTGCTTTGCGTTTGCGTCTGCGTCTGCTTTGCGTTTGCATCTGCGTCTGCGTCTGCTTTGCATTTGCGTCTGCGTCTGCTTTGTATTTGCGTCTGCGTCTGCTTTGCATTTGCGTCTGCGTATGTTTTGCATTTGTGTCTGCGTCTGTTTTGCGTTTGCGTCTGCGTCTGCTTTGTATTTGCGTCTGCGTCTGCTTTGCATTTGCGTCTGCGTCTGCTTTGTATTTGCGTCTGCGTCTGCTTTGCATTTGCGTCTGCGTCTGTTGCTGTTTTCTTGTATCTAGTCTCTCTTTGTTTGTTATACATCAAAATCATTTTTATGTAAAGTCATTTTGACTTAACAATCTCCCCCTTTTTGAATATAACAAATTACATACAAGAAAAGAAGCAGAACAAAGTAAATTCTGATTTTGCAAAGTAGAAAAAACTTATCTTTTCCTTTCTTTGTATGCATTGTGGTCACACCTTCTTTGTCGAACATCCTCTCCTTTTCATTGATTATCTTCTTTTCGCTCTCCCCTATTTGTTATAAGTAAAAATGATTAACGATTACGGGTCTTCAGCAGATTCGCTATCATCTTTCTCGGATCATTCACCGTCTCCTTCATGTCGTTGAGTTCACCTCGTGAATCGCTAACTTCATCTGGTGGATCAACCGCGAAGAGGCTTGATTAACCTGGCGATGGAGAAGCGAAAGGAATTGAAGTAGTGTAAGCATCGAGGATGGGATGTAGTCTTCATTGATCTCAAAGGTAGGTGGACGAATGAATGTTTCAGCTTTAGGAAGATCTAAATCAAAGGAGCAAAAGATCAAGAATCTGTCTTCCTTGCGAGGGTAGAGCTTGTGCTTCAATAGACGGTATTAGACAAAGGGCTATACGAAGAAGCTGTCGAACGAGGAACTCGATAAATGTTCTGTTCTTATTCTTCCCCTCTTGGATAGTCTTCCTCACTATAAGTATGGCTGCAGCTCGCTTTATCTGACTTCTATGCAGGCGTGCATGCTTCATCAATTTTTCGCACCTCTTCTGCAATTTGATCTGCGGACAGATCATCACTAGCATCATCTTGAGGATATAATTTTGATTTCCCCTGGTAAAATCTTTTGGGTATCTTATTTGTATATCCGTGCAACCATTATCTCTGTATTTTTAGTGATTGGAAAAATAGTACACGGATGGCGGACGCTTTGTAAGATATGGCATAGTAGCAAAGCAAATCCCAAAGTATCATAGAAGATCTTTTCGTCTTCTTTGAGTAACTCCATGTGTTATGATTAATCACCATAGGTTGTACCACACTACTATCTTCTTCCTTTGGTTGAACACCGATTGCAATAGCAATCTTAAATGCAGTAACTACTTCCACCATTTTGATCTTCAACTTTTCTTAAAACTTGTGGTAGTTGTATACCATTAGACACGGTTTATCATCCTCCGAATCGACATCTGCTGTTGCTTCTTGATGTGCTTCATTAGGAGTCATCTGAACCGGGCTTTCTTCTACTGGCTCCTCCTGTTGAGCAACAGGTGTTTCCTGAACCGTGCTTTCTTTAGCTGGTTCTTCTTCTTGTTGAACAATAGGGGTATCCTGAAATGTAAACTGCTCAGCTTCTGTTTCTACTTGAACAGTATTGATAGTTTCTTTCTTTTGACTAACGTCCTCAACAGCTGAAATGATCTTCTTTCGACTAACCTTCTTAGTCTTTTTCTCTACTTCAGTTAGTTTTACTGATTTCTTCGTTGGAGATTTTCTTTTCTCAGATGTTGCTTTTCTCTTCCTTTCAGTCTCTTTGGATTTTCTGGTCGTATCTTCTTCCAGAATAGAGACTAAGGATCTTGTGGCTTGGGTGCACAAGATTTAGAAGTTTCTTCTCGACTACATTCTCGGCAATCTTTTCTTCTGTTGCCTCGAGTCCTAATTCTTAGTGATCTCTTTGCTTTCTTCACAACTTCGTTCAAAAGACTTTCTCCTTATCTCTTTGGCGCACTTTGTTTTGTCCTCTGAGATTGACTTTTTTTGAAACGAGGACTCGCCATTTTCATGAGAGGTCTACCTAGCACTCTCCTTAGTTTAGCGATGGGTGATTTGATACTCTTTGGAGGCGAGAACTTGAGAGCAGAGTCTTCTTCAATACACGCTCCCCCTCAGTTCTTGACTTCCTTGAAGAGTCGGCTTGGTCTTTGTCTACTGTGTTAAGACCCATTCGCCGTATCGTGTGTGCATCGATCTTGTTCTTCACAGGAACAGTTTGTCTGATACCGTGGTGTAGACGAATACTGGATTCCTTAAAAATCCTCGTCAAAATCATACCATAAGGATAAATGGTAGTTTCCTTTAACCCCTTAACTATATAGTGAAAGATTAAGAAGGGTAAATCTATGGGGCTTCGATTCAATAGGTAGAACAGACATTATTCATCCAGAGTGGTCACTAAATGTCTTGAACCGACTCTGGGTAGAATGCAATTAAACAAAATTGCGTGAAGCACCCTAGCCTTCGGAATCAAATTTGATGTCTTCCTCTCCCTTGAGTTATTTGTGCCATATAATTGCCTTTTGATATCTTCTTCTTTCATTCCGACTAAGGTCATCCATCCGGCCTTGGTAGACAATTTCTCACCAACTGATGGACAGTCGGTCACCTTCTTTATCAAATCCTTTATTACAAGAACAGATATTCTCTCTACAGAGGATACAATGGTGTTATCTATCAGACGAGCGTTCTTCCAGAACTCATATACTTCATTCGTATAGACTGGTTCTTGTATCTGAAAGAAGTTCTTCCAACCAGCTCTTATGATTTCTGGTTCAACATCCATGTCGTCTCTTTTTAGTGACTCAAAGTCCACAAGTCTTCTATAAACCATGGTTGCTTCCATTGTATAGAGTGAAAAATATCTTCTGGAGAACTTTTTGAACGAAATGTTTTTGAGAGAATTGGTAAAGCAAAGATGAATCGTCAGGAGATGATGAAAAGACTGCTATAATTTCATCTTCAGTCTACATATAGGGTTATGGTCCGGTGGGTTCTAGAATCATTAAGAACCTCGAGATTATCAGATTTTCCCTCCAAAAATCTTTCTTGAGAGAGAATTACCAGCTGTAACTCAATGTAACTAATGCCGTTAGTTTCCACGTTACTTTAGCCTGACTGCTCATTTAACATCACCATGTTAAGATTGCGTCTTATCTTCTGAAACCGTTCTTCACTTAGTGGTTTAGTGAAGATGTCCGCCTTGAAGTTCTGTTTCAACAAAGCGTAGAAGCACCACTTTCCTCTGAACATAATCTCGGGAAGTGATGTCGACTTCTATATGCTTCACTCTGGAATCTTTGAATTGGATTCTTTGATAGATTTATTCATACTGGTGTTGTCGCAATAAATTGGAATCTCCTCCTCTTTAACTGAATAGTCTTCAAGTCGATACTTGATCCCGGCGTCGTCGCTGACAACTTCATGACATGATATATATTCTCGCTTCGGCGGTTGATAGAGCAATTGAGCTTTGTCTCTTGCTTGACCAGAGACTAGATTTCCTCAGAAAATGACATCCTCCACTTGTGCTTTTTCTTTCGATTCATCTCCGTCATAATCCGCATCATAATATCAATTAACTGAAATCTTTACCTTTCTCAAACATTAAGCAAAGATCAGTAGTACCTGCGAGATATCTCAAAATTCTTTTAACAGCAATAAGATGAGACTCTTTAGGATCGGCTTGAAATCTTGCACGCAAGCATACACTGAATGAATATCAGGTCTACTTGTCAGAAGATACGAGAAAGAACCGATCATCCCTCTATATAGGTTTGATCCACCTTCTTACCAAGTTCATCTTTCGACAAAAGGTTTGAAGGATGCATCTGAGTTGCCATAGGCTTCACATTATTCATATCAAACTTATTCAACAACTCTTTCACATACTTTTGTTGATGAATGAAGATCTTCTCTTGATGCGCCTAACTTGCAACCCAAGAAAGAACTTTAACTCGCCCATCATACTCATTTCAAATTCTTTCTTCATTAAGCTCTCAAACTTTAAACACAACTCTTTTGAAGTAGCACCAAAATGATATCATCAGCGTAGATCGTATTTAAGATAAAATCATTACGAAAACTCTTTCTAAAGAGCGTCTTATCAACTTGTCCTCTACTGAAACCATTCTCTATTAGGAAAGTACTCAGATGATCATACCAAGCTCTAGGAGCTTGCTTCAGCCCGTATAAGGCTTTGTGAAGTCTATAGACATTGTTTGGTTTTTTAACATCTTCAAAGCCAGGTGGTTGTTTCACATACACCTCTTCATCTATAAAACCATTCAGAAATGCACTCTTAACATCCATCTGAAACAACTTTATATCATGACAGATCGCATATGTTAACAAAATCCTTATAGCTTCAAGTCTCGCCACTGGAGCATATGTTTCATTGTAGTCTATTCCTTCTTGCTGATTATAGCCTTGTGCTACTAATCTAGCCTTATTACGACTCACTCTTCCTGATTCGTCTAACTTATTCTTGAAAACCCATCTGGTTCCAATAATGGATTTCTTAAAAGGTTTAGGGACTAAGGACCAGACGTTATTTCTAGTAAATTGATTCAGCTCCTTTTGCATGGCTAACACCCAAGCTTCGTCTTGAAGAGCTTCCTCAACCTTCTTAGGCTCTACTTCAGAGATAAAGGCTACATTAGCTTCTCTTACGAATCTGGACCTTTCCTAACTTCTTCGAGGTGTCACCGATAACTAGTTCTTCGGATGAGAACTTTTATATCTCCAATTTCGTCTTAGTTCTATAGTTTCGGAATATCTTCAATCTTGTTCTCATGAGTGTCCGACGAGGAGTTTCGAGGTATCATCTAAGTTCTTTGAAGGACCTTCATTCTCCACGTCATCTTCCTTATGGGGTTGAGAATTATCATCAAACTTGACATGGATCGTCTCTTCAACAGTCTTTGAAGTCAAGTTGTAAACTCGAAATGCTTTAGGCGATAATGAGTAGCCTAGGAAGATTCTGGATAGTCTTGAATCAATTTATCCAACAGCTCTTTCAGATTCGAGAATGGAACATTTGCACCCAAATGGATGAAAGTAAGATATGCTTGGTCTTCTTCCATTCCATAACTCGTAAGGAGTCTTCTTCAACATAGGTCGCAACATAATCCTATTCGAATATAGCATCTTTGTATTCACGACTTCCGCCTTGAGAAATACTTAGGAAGATTAGTCTCACATAGCATTGTCCTTGCCATCTCTTGAATCGTCCTATTCTTTCTTTCAACAACTCCATTTTTGTGGAGTTCTAGGAAATTCGAGAAGTTGGGAAATTCCATTCTCCTCACAAGATACTCTAAACTTCTCATTTTCAAATTCTCCACCATGGTCACTCCTGATACTGGCTAAGGACATTCCTTTTTCATTCTATAACTTTCTGGATAAGATTCTAAAGCACTTAAAAGACTCATCTTTGTGTGATAAAAACAATATCCAACAGAATCGAGTAAAGTCATCAACAATGAGCGAGTCCATATTTCTTTCTCGCTAAGACTTAATGTCCTTGTAGGACCAAATAAATCCATATGTAGATTCTAAAGGTCTTGATGAGGTTACAAAACTTTTAGAAGAAAGAGGTTTTAACTTGTTTTCCTTTCAAACAATTTTCACAGAAAATTTCTTTGTCAAAACTTATTTTGGCAAACCTCTTACCAAATCATGTTTTACCAATTTTGAAATATGTTTCAAAGAGACATGACCTAGCTTTTTATGCAGATTAGTCTTTCTTCTTCAGAAGATAGAAAACATGAAATATTTTGTCTTTGAAAATCTTCTAAATTGATTTTGTAAAGGTTGTTTCTTCTCTTGGCGAGAAAAGTATAGACCCATCTTTGTTTCGACTTCGCAAAGATTTTGATTGAATGTAAGCGTGAAACCGAATCACACAATTTGATGACGCTAATCAAGTTATGCTTTAGACCATCAACAAGCAATACATTATTTATGCATGCAAAGGAATCTTTACCTATTTTCCGATTCCAATAATTTTGCCTCTTGGTTGTCTCCGAAAGTTCTTGATCCTCCTTCTTATTTGAAGGTCTAGGAACATAGACCTTCTTCAAAATCATGTGTCGCATGAGCATCCACCGCCTAAATACCAATGGTGCTTGCCATATCTTCCAAGGAAGGATATCTGCAGGAGAAACTATTTTATTTCTTGGTACCCAAATTTTCTTAGGTCCTTTATGGTTAGTAGTATGCATATGATGTGATCTATGATGCATATTATTAGAATGTTGATTAAAATGAATCATCCTATATCTTCGTTTTTGAATGTCAGATTTTTTTACGAGACTGAATCTTGTTTCCTGTAAACCCTAATCCAGTCTTATCACTCGGATGTCTACATTTTTCAAGCATCTCATTCATTTTCTTTGTACTCTCTGTGAAAGTAGCTAAATCAACTGATAAATTCTTAATCTTTAGTTTAAGTTGATTAATCTCTTCTGATCTGTCTACAATTTTCTTTTTATCTTCTAATTGTTTCTTTAAACAAACATTTTCTCTCTCTATTATCTCAGTATGTCTAATATTTTCTACATACTTCTTCTTTAACAGTGTTGGGACCCGATCCGGAGACCGACGCCCCAACCCGAAAACGGAAAACGAATACAAATACGAACCAATATGAATCGAATCAAAGCAAGGAAATGAAACATAAGGCGAAATCAAATCAGATACGAAGCAAACTTCGGATCACAAAGCTCAACAAATCATTAACGAATCGAAAGCAAATCGAATCGAAACCAATTTCTGATATGTTACAAAACGGAGCCGACATCCGTGAACAAGTATCAAAGAAAGCGTTTGCGTTGGAAACCTTAAGACTATCGGACAAAACTAATCCAATCCGTGTACATTTTTTTTTCTTTCTTTCTTTCATTTTCATTCCATCTCTTACAAGTGACTTCAATATCCTCAATCCAGTAACATTCACATTTCTCCATATACAAATCGTGCTTATATCTCAGTTGGACATACACAAGTTATATAACATATCCATGTGCAATACCATAACTCAATAGCCTCATCCAAACCTCATAAATACAATTACGATTTATACACCATTTCATAAATCAAAGCTTTATACAAATCATAGTGGCATTTTCAAGTCTTATACATTTCCCATAACCCTAAACCAAAGTACACAATACACAACAATTCCAGACTTCTCAGCAACCATCTCACTTAACAATAATACAATAAAACACATGTAAATAGAAATCTTCATTTTCTTTCACCCGATCTTCTTCTCATCACCTATGGATGGGAATGAAGGGGGGTGAGCTTTACAGCCCGTGGGTAACAGTTTATAACGAATATATATAAGAAAAATCCTTGAAATTCTTTTTCTTTTCCGGTCTTGGAAAATATTTCTTTGAAATCCGTAAAGCACATTTTCAAAAAGTGCATTTCTCGTTGTAGCCAAAATCGCCATTTGCAAAACATATGATTTTTAGGCTTTCATCCATAAACCCATAAATTTAAAAAACATGAATGCATCAACTCGGCAATTCATAGATGCAATGGCAATTCACATATACAATGCACAACACATGGCTCGAGAGTTCCGTGGAACACAACGAATAAATCGAAGTTTATCGTAAACACAACGAGTCCGATTTCTCAGGATCTCGTGGCCTCTAACGGGAAGCCGGGAGCAGGCTTAAACGTCGACGTGCACGTGACTAACACAACGTTCCTCTCTCGCCCAAACAAAAGCACATACTCATGCTCAATCACTTTATCGAATGCTCTTTTCCAAATATACGAAATGCCATGGAATCTTTCGAGGCATAACACAAATGTATTTTGCATTTCATCAAACTTTTATGTATGGAATCAATAATGATTTTTCAAATCATTCACATAATGGTGCAACATTTACGATGCAATTGAAATCAGAAAATCTCTTTATTTAAAGAAAGCATTAGTGGCTTATAAATTTTATTATAAACAGGTACCCACCTCGAATCGATGCTAGAAACTTGTTCCTTGCTCCAATTTGTCCATTGATTCCTTCTTTCTTCCAATTTAACTTTACCTAAAGCAATTCCACACAAATTCAATATCATAATTAACTTAATCCTCACATTGAACTTAGAAACACTAATCCCTCATATATTCAAGCTTTCTAAATCACAAATTTCCAAAATCCCTAAATTCCAAATTTGGGCATAAACCCTAATTAATTTCCATCCAAAATTAAACCCATAATACTAAGAAATCAACAAAATTAACTTCATACTCCATAAACCCATTCCATTTTCCATGATTCTAAACCAAAACTTCAAGAGAAACTCAAATCTTAAAAACTGCTCTTACCTCATTTCTCCTCCATTTTTGGATTTTCTTGGTTCAAGATGAAACTCTCTTCATCCTCCACCTTTCTATCTCTTAGAATGACATCAAAATCACTCTTCAAGTGATAGAAAAATCTAGCCCTAGCTTTCTCCCCTTTTTCTCCACCGAAGCTTGCTCTCCCTTCTCTCTTCTCTCTTATTTTCTTTCCTTTTGTTCAAGTGTCGTGCCTCACTTAAAGAAACAACACCTCAATCCTTTTTATAGTGTCATGTCATTTAATGAATGGAGAATGACCCATAAGCCCCTCCATTTAAGCCTATAAACTTAACCCTTTAAGTAAATTTCCAAAATTGCCCCTCCATTGGTCTTTAAAACTGACATCTTGTATGATTATTTCGATCAGGTAAATGAAGCCATTTGACAAAACTTTCTTCTAGAGAAATGTTCCTCTATGTCTTATGAATCCAATGCTTCAAGAATCAGATCGATCCGAGCTCTATAGCTCAAGATATCTTCAAAATACTGAAGTTTGTTCTACAGACCCGAGGCTGAACACTATACCTAACTTCCAACCCGAATTTGGAAGTCTTAGAGGCTAAATTATAGCTCGACTTCTTCATAACATTTGTAGCCCCATGTCTTTAGTTTAATTTCCAAAAAGAATCAGATCAATCGGAGCTCTACCAACCGAGATATATCCAAAATACTAAACACTGTTCAAACTTTTACAACCAATCAGCTCACTTTGATCGGGTCGATCTTTTTCTGTTTAATGCCAAAACCGATCTATATAGTATGAAAAGATATAAAAATGTCTTAGGAATCCAACGCTTCAAAAATTGGCTCAATCGGAGGTCTACACAAAAAGTTATGGCCAAAAGAAAGAAGAGGGGTCAAAAACACAAAAGCAGACGATGATGTCAAAGATGACGCAAAAAATTTGTCTATGATGGCGTCGGTACAAACATAAAAATTAAATCGTGATGACGTCAGCACAGACACAAAAATTCGTCTGTGATGACGTCATCACAGACGAAGATGACGTCATCACAGACGAAAAATGAAGACTAACTTCGTCTGACCCCTTTCTCCAGAACATCCCTACTTAGAAAGATCATAACTTTCTTCTCAGAACTCCAAACAAGACACGGTTTGATCCGTTGGAAAGCTAAGAGACAGATCTAAAATTTTCAAGAAGGACTCAAAGGCAAACTCAGTCTTTAAAGGAGTCAAAAATGTACTGAAAGATGACCCATCGATAATCTCCTCAAAACTTTACACAGTACCTCAACTTGCAAACATCATAACTTTTTACGCAGAACTCCAAATAAGACAAACTTGGTGTCTATAGAACGGTAAAGAAACTCTCTACAACTTTTATGAAGACCTTAAAAATCAAAACGACCTCTAAATGGGTCAAAAACGCCATGCAAACTGACTGATCGATCAACCCCACACTAAACAACATCAAAACTTCTAAAAATCATAACTTCTCGCCCTGATATCGAAAAATTTTATACTTTATGGCGTTAGAAAGCTGGAAACATGAGCTACAACTTTCATTAAGACCACTTTGGCCAAATATATCTAGATCAGTACAGATTTGCCATTGAAGTTTCTAACACCATTCTAACACATCAACTTCACATATCAACACATCACCACAAACTCTTCAACTAATTCCTCTCAAACACAATACACACAAATCTATACACAATTGATATTCATACACAATTGATCTTTCATATCCATATATAAATCCATGTCTCATTAACATCATAAGATACATGTTTATAAAATTAAATGACATTCTAAGCCATATTACAACATCAGTATTCAAGTCCAAGTACAAAAGATACAAAACTCCACCATTCTCCACATATGACTGAAATCTTATTCTTACAATAATCTAACTTAAAACACCACATGCATAACCAAAAAAATTGTCTTTACTTTCTAATTTCTTCAAAATTTTACACTTTCACTTTCTATTTCTTGATTTCAACTTCCATTTCAATCCACTCATCCACTTGAACTTTCATAACCTATACAAATCTATTTGAAACCCAAAGTTATCAAATCAAACAAATCTTTTCTCATCAATTTCCTTAAGGCAAAAATATCTATAACTCCATTCATATACAAAAAAAATCTTATCAAAATTTTATTTTCATATTTCCAATTTTCACTAAAAGATCGGGGTCCAACAAACAGCTTGTACTGTTTCAGAATAACATGAGAATCTTCTAACAATTCTGAATAGGCATCATGCAAATTATCATAATCTGATTTTACCTCCTCATCACTATCTTCCTCGGCCATTAGGCAAATGTTTGCATGTTCTGATGACTCGGAGCCTGTATCTGATTCAGATGAATCTAGGTCCTCCCATGTTACCATTATGCTTTTCTTGCCTTCTCTACTCTTCTTTGGTTTCTTCTTGAGAGTAGGACATTCGGACTTGTAGTGTCCAGGCTGGTTGCACTCGAAGCAAATGATAGAAGACTTCAATGGTTTAGCTTCATCTTTCCCATTCTTTCTAAATGTCTGGTTCCCTCTGGGCTTTTTCTTCCACATGCGTCTTATCTTTACGAAATGAAAGATAATTCGTCATCTTCATCACTTGACTCGATTGATTGGTGGAGTTATCATCCTTTGATTCTTCAATTTTCAACGCTTTTGATGACTTCCTCCTTCTCTGAGTCTTATGATTTGTCCGACCTTGATCTTTATTGACTTATCTCGCTTGGGCTTGTCTTCGCGTTGAGTTCTACTTCATGAATCTTTAAAGATCCCAAAGAACTCATCCAAACTTTAACACGCTCAAGTCTTTGGCTTCAGACTGCGATAACTTTAGGTCTCCATCTCTTAGGAAGACTTCTTAGAATCTTTGAACATGATCTTGATTGTTGTATGTCCTTCCAAGAGCTTTCAATCCATTGACAATTGTTTGAAATCTTCCAAACATTTGATCAATAGACTTTTCATCTTCCATCTGAAAAGTTCATATTGATGCACAAGAATACTTATCTTGGATTCTTTAACTTGGCTTGTGCCTTCGTGAGCAATAGACAATGTGTCCCACATCTCTTTTTAGTAGTGTCACAAGTGCACTTTGTCATACTCGCTCTGCTTAGGCACATGTCAAGAAAAATTTTGCCTTTGAATTTAAGCGTATTCTTGCTTTACGATCACCGTCCATCATTCCGTGGAATAGAATTGCCTTCTTCATCTACAGGTGTGTAAGGTCCGTTCTCTATAACGTCCCAAAGGTCAACATGAGTAAATTCGATGAATAACCGCATCCTATCTTTCCAGTAGTGATAGTCTTCTTCGTTGAATGCTGGAGGTCTAGTGACTGAAGCTCCTTCAACGATGTATACATGTGACTCCACCATTATCTTTAATCCACACTTCGCCAAAGTGATTCTTAGATACCTTGCTCTGATACTAATTGAAATGAATCACACGTTAATACAGTACTTAGAAAACGATAATAGAATGCACGAGAAGGGGGGTTGAATTGTGTATTCCCCTCTTTTTAAATCTTTTGAATTACTTGTTAGGAATAAAAATCTTTCTGAATTTTTATTTATTCCGATTGATCAAATTTCTCAATACTATGTATATAAGCAAATAAGTAATGATAAAATATGAAACTAAAAGCGAGATAGAGAGTAAGAGTGGTAGACACGCAGATTTATCTGGTTCACCCCAAATCGTGGGCTACGTCCGATCCTCGAGTTTCTTCCGAGATTTCACTATCTCTTCAATCGTTACAAGTATTCTTTCACGAGCCTCTTGAGTCTCTACAACCAAGATTCTTTCACACTTAGCCTCTGCGCAGCTATCTCAGACACCTTTTCTTTTCAGAAAAATATTTGAACACTTTATTCTGAGAAGATAGCACTCGGCTAGTTTGCACTTAATCGCTTTTCACTTTGTGTAATTTTTCTAAGATCGTGACTTTTCGTTTCGACTTGACTTGAATTTATAGCCTTCGTCTCTAACTGCTTCTTGATTCTTGATTCTTGAATCTTGAATCTTTAAAGAAATGGTTAATCAGTTGAGTTCTGTAACTAACTCAAACTGACTCTTGCGTCTGTTTCTTTACTTCGTCTGCATCTGCTTCATATCTACGTCTGCGTCTGCTTTGCGTTTACGTCTGCGTCTGCTTTGCATTTGCGTTTGCGTCTGCGTTTGCTTTGTATTTACGTCTGCGTCTGCTTTGCGTTTGCGTCTGCGTCTGCTTTGGATTTGCGTTTGCGTCTGCTTTGCATTTGCGTCTGCGTCTGCTTTGCGTTTGCGTCTGCGTCTGCGTCTGCTTTACGTTTGCGTATGCGTCTGCTTTGCGTTTGCGTCTGCGTCTGCGTCTGCTTTGTATTTGCGTCTGCGTCTGCGTCTGCTTTGTATTTGCGTCTGCGTCTGTTGCTGTTTTCTTGTATATGGTCTCTCTTTGTTTGTTATACATCAAAATCATTTTTATGTAAAGTCATTTTGACTTAACAGAAAGGATGTGAGGCATTTTTGGCCTACGTGGTGGATACAAAGTCTGATGGAGGGAAATTAGAAGATATACCTGTGGTAATGGAATTCCTGGATATCTTTCCCGAGGAATTACCAGGACTACCACCACCTAGGAAAATTGAATTTCCCATTAAACTTCTTCCAGGCACAATGCCAATATCAATTCCGCCTTATAGAATGGCTTCGGCGGAATTGAAGGAGCTTAAGGAGCAACTAGAAGATTTATTGGCAAAAGGGTACATAAGGCCGAGCTCTTCACCTTGGGGAGCTCTGGTCCTTTTTGTAAAGAAGAAAGATAGATCGCTGAGAATGTGTGTGGATTACAGGAAGCTTAACTATGCCACTATTAAGAACCGATATCCGCTCCCTTGCATCGATGATCTGTTTGATCAGTTGCAAGGGGCAAAAGTCTTTTCCAAGATAGATTTGAGATCGGGTTATCACCAATTGATAATAAAGGAGTCAGATGTGTCGAAAACTGCTTTTAGGACTCGGTACGGCCACTTTGAGTTCTTGGTCATGCCTTTTGGATTAACGAATGCACCTGCAGCTTTCATGGACTTGATGAATCGAGTCTTTAAGTCCTTTTTAGATCGATTTATCATTGTCTTCATTAATGATATATTGGTGTATTCTAAAAGTGACAAGGAGCATGAGGAACATTTGGGGATTGCTTTGGAGACTTTAAGGAAGAACGAGTTGTATGCCAAATTCGACAAATGCAAATTCTGGCTAAGGGAAGTTATGTTTCTTGGGCATGTGATTTCAGAGTACGGGGTTCATGTAGATCCGAGAAAAATAGAAGCCGTGGTAAGATGGGAAGCACCTAAGAACTTAGCAGAAGTGAGGAGTTTCTTAGGTTTAGCTGGGTATTATAGGAGGTTTGTGGAGGGCTTTTCCATGATAGCCTCTCCACTTACCAAATTGACAAGGAAAAATCAAAAATTTGTTTGGACAGATGAATGTCAGAAAAGTTTTGAGGAGCTTAAGTATCGATTGACGAGTGCACCAATTTTGATTTTGCCTTCAGGTGATGATGGATACACAGTCTATAGTGATGCCTCGAGGAAGGGATTAGGCTGTGTGCTAATGCAAGGGGATAAGGTGATTGCTTATGCTTCGAGGCAATTGAAACTTTATGACATGAATTATCCGACGCATGACTTAGAGTTAGCTACCATAATTTTTATGTTAAAAATTTGGAGACACTATTTATATGGAGTCACCACCAAGGTGTATACAGACCACAAGAGCCTTAAATACTTACTGAACCAAAAGGAATTGAACTTGAGACAAAGAAGATGGTTAGAACTGTTAAAAGACTATGATTTGATGATTGATTATCACCCAGGAAAAGCAAATGTAGTAGCGGATGCACTGAATAGAAAATCGACTATAGCACATGTGGAGACAGTGTATTTTACTTTGTTGAAGGAATTAGCCAAATTCAGAGTGATATTGAGTCAAGCTGAATCGAATTGTATATTGGCAAACTTCCGAGTGAGGCCAGTACTGAATGAGAAGATTAAGGAATTGCAGAAATAGGATGAGTATTTGAGTAAACTTAGAGAAGAGATAAAGAATGGTAAACCTTCTGAGGTAGAGGTAAAGGAAGATGGATTGATGGTAGTAGGAAGCAGATTATGTATTCAGGACGTGCAAGAATTAAAGGATGAAATTTTGGATGAGGCACATAATGCGCCTTATGCAATGCACCCAGGAAGTACGAGAATGTACAAAGATTTGAAGGAGCATTTTTGGTGGAAAGGGATGAAGAAAGAAGTTACAGAATATGCTAAAAGATGCTTAGTGTGCCAACAAGTCAAGGCTGAGCACCAGGCACCTTTAGGCAAGCTTAAACCTTTGTCGATTCCAGAGTGGAAATGGGAAAAGATTACGATGGATTTCTTGATGGGATTGCCAAGAACTAGTAGGAAGCATGATGCAATATGGGTAATTGTGGATAGGCTAACCAAGTCTGCTCATTTCTTGTCAATTAGACACACGGATTCTTTGAATGTTTTGGCTAAGAAATATGTGGATGAGATAATTAGATTGCATGGGATTCCGATTTCTATAGTTTCGGATAGAGATCCGAGGTTCACTTCGAGATTTTGGGAAAGCTTGCAAGAGGCCTTGGGAATTAAGTTGCATTTTAGCACAGCTTTCCATCCGCAGACTGATGGACAATCGGAGAGAACGATTCGAACTTTGGAGGCAATGTTGAGAGCTTATGTTATGGACTTTAAAGGCTCATGGGATGATCATTTGCCTTTAATTGAATTTGCTTATAATAATTCCTATCACTCAGGAATTCAGATGGCACCATATGAAGCTTTGTATGGTAGAAGGTGCAGAACTCCTATTTGTTGGGATGAGGAAGGTGAGAGGAGGCTAGTAGGGCCTGAATTGGTACAGGTTACTATTAACAAGATTAAATTGGTGAAACAGAGACTTAAGGCAACTCAAGATAGAATGAAGAGCTACTCAGGTGCGCATAGGAAAGAAATGGACTTTGAAGTTGGAGACAGAGTGTTTCTTAAAGCCTCTCCATGGAAAGGAGTTTTGAGATTTGGCAAGAAGGGCAAGCTAAGTTCGAGGTATATAAGCCCTTATGAGATCCTTGAGAGGATTAGGCCTTTGGCATACAAGTTAGCTTTGCCATAGGAATTGTTTAAGATCCATAATGTTTTTCATGTGTCGATGCTGAGGAAGTATCGATCAGATCCTTTGCATATAGTTCAACCTTCGGAAGTTCAGCTCAGAGAGGATTTGACGTATGAGGAGCAACCAGTAGAAATCCTAGACTCTAAAGCAAGGTTTTGAGAAACAAGGTCGTGAAGCTAGTCAACGTGTTATGGAGAAACCATTCGACAGAGGAGGCTATTTGGGAGCCTTTGGATGCGATGAAGGAGAAGTTTCCCCATCTTTTCGATGTTTCAGGTAAGAATTTCGAGGACGAAATTCTTTTAGGGGAGGAGAATTGTTAGACCTTGTTTTTTTTATTTACTTAAATTGTTTAATTGGTTATTTATGTTTTAATTTCCTAATTGGTTCTTTATGCTTGATTGATGGCTTACATTTTTTTTATTAGAATTGGTCTTTAATTAGAATTTGAGAAAAGGAATAGAAATTGAGTTTGAATTGAGGTAGTGGGTGAAGTGGGATTAATATAGTAAGTGAGTAGTAAATGTAAGTAGTTAGTAGGTGGAAGTTAGCATGGAACTAAGGGGTTAAGGGTTAGTTGGAGTCTTTAAAAGCCAACCAAGGGCATAGTTGGAAGAGCCTTATTAATGAAGGGTATAATGGGCAAAGAAAAAGGAAAATAAATGACAAAAATTAGAGAAGAAGAGGAGCATTGTCGTGGAAGCTAGGGAGAAAAGAAGAGAAATCGTGGGAGAAGGAAATAAGAGAAGAAAACTCAAGAAAAACTAGGAAAAAGTGGGAAAAATCGTGAAAAGGAGGAGAATCCAAGCTTCTAAGGTAAGTTTCATCATCTTCTTCTTGTTTTGTTAAGAAATGGGGTTAGGATTTGTAATGGAGAGAAATCCTAGTGAGAGAAAGTGGTAGGAAGAAGATGATGAATAGTGAATTCATAAGTTTTTTTTTTTTGGATTTTTCACCTAGGGGTTGAGTTTCTAACCTATAGGATTCATGAATGGGTTATATGGAGGCTTGATTTGGGTTATGACATTTTTAGGGTTTTGGAGGGGAATTTCAAAAATTGAAGAATAAATGATGGATTGTTGATTTGTTTAGGAAATCTAGGGGCTATCCAAGAACAAGAGGAAGGAAGCCATTGAGATTGGAATTTCCAAGTTATAAGGTGTGTAAATTATTTATGGTTTTTGTGCAAAATCAACAAATGCTTGTATATGCATTGTATGTGATTTGTTCGCATATTTGTTATGTTGATATGATGTATATCATGATGATTAAACCATAGAAATGTGATTATGCCATGTTATGTATGAATGAATGCTTGACATTTGGATAAGAATGTATGCCATTGAATGAAATCATGGCATTTTGTTATATGAACATTTGAATTGGATTATGTACTTTGTTTGGGCTGAGAGGAACCATTTCGAGTCACGTGCACGTCGACGTCAAAGCCTTATCTCGGTTGCCCGCTTGTGGCCCACGAGATCCGAGAATAGACTCGTTTTGATTCACAGTGTAAACTTCGGTTTCGTCGTTTTGTTCACGGAACCCTCTAGCCATTGAAATGTGCATTGCATTTGATGTTCTTAGTTGCCTTGAAATGAATTACATTTAGTGTGTGAAGATGATTTGAAATTATGAGTTGACAATTGCTTTGTGAATGTTGGATTCTCATTGTTATATACTTATGCCTAAACATGCTAGTATGTATATGTATTTGGTTGATTGTGTGGCTCAATGCCATTGACTATAAATGGTTTAGCCATTGAGCTGTATAGCTCAACCCACGATTTTCCTCCTCAGGTGCAAATCGAGAAGACCGGTGAATCCTTGCAGGCCTTTGGATAGATCCGAGTAGGATTTAGATTTTGATAACTTTACAAGCATATTGATCATGGATCATCAATTGTATTTTGTAACTCTTGTAAAGGTTTATGATGTACTGTCAATATGTTACTAAAGCTGTGAATGAGAATATTGTATGAACTCTTCTTTTGATATGGAAATGAATGGAGAACTTGAAAGTTCTTTTTCTTCATGATTGGTAACTTTTGCAAACTTTGAATGTGTTGGATGTGTATGTTGCTTGGGAATTGTCTTTTGATTGGTGCTAGATGAGTTTTGCAAATGATGAAGTTGTTATGCTAGGATGGTGGAGTTTGAGAAGGATGTATGTGTTTATCCTTGAATGAGATATCAAATTGATATTAGTATTAGAAGGATAGCTTGTTGATATTGGGATGAATGTATGTGATGAATGATTTGGAATTGAGTTTCAATGATGATTGATGTTGTTGGATGGGTTTGGAGTGGTTTTTGTGGTGTTGGAGAAGAATATTAAGAGGTAAGGGGATGTTAGGATGGTTTAGGAACCTTTAGAGGGGTCTTGGGGTGAAAATTTGGAGATAACAGAAAGTTACACGGTCTGCCCGTGTGAATTTCACACAGACTGTGTAAATCTGGCGCAGTAACCCCAACTTACTCGTAGGTTGCACCACCCGTGTGAATTTCACACAGACTGTATAAAATCTAGATGCAGTAACTCCAATTCACAAAGACTGTGTAAATTTCACATGGACTGTGTGATTTTGGGCGCAGCAACTTCTGTTCACCCGAAGGTTACACGGGCTGACCGTGTGATTTTCAAACAGTCCATGCTTTTTCAGGATATGAACATATCGGTTTTGTTTGGCCATAACTCCTTCTTCCGACCTCCAATTGAGGCGATTCTTAAGGCGTTAGACTTCTAACACATTTTCCTACCTCCCCTTAAAATTTCATGATCATTGGTTTCGAATCTTAGAAGTTTGATCTATTGGAAGTGAGTGGTTGGGTTGGAGAGCTTTATCGAGATATGAACCTACTTTGGATTTTTACGCATATCTTGAGCTTTAGAGCTCCGACTGAGGTGATTCTTAGTTCTACATAAACTAGAGACCAAGAGCTACCTTTTTCAAGAAGTCAATTGTAGTTTTGTGGTCCTCATTTTGTGGGCTCGCCTTTGTGGCTTGATTTGTTGTTAGATTGAGGGCTTTACGTGAGGGTTAAAGAGCTTAGGAAACCCGCTTATGTTTATGCTCTTTGATTTCAAATCGATCGTTGGGCTTCGGAAATGGGGCCCAACACCATTTGCTCTTTTTCTTCTCTTCTTCATCGTGGATCTCCTTGCATGCTTGCTTGCTTTGTTCCCATTTTTCTTGTTTAAATTGCTCCCTTCTCTATCTAAAATCTTTTCCTTGAGCTTGGAGTTAGAGAAGTTGTTGATGGGCTTGATTTTTGGGTGAAACCGTGGGTGTGTGAGTTGGGAGTTGAAGTGATTTTTGAAGATTTCAAGGTTCCAATCAAGTAAGCTCTTACTCTTCTTGCTTTAGTTAGTTTGATTAATTAGAGTATTTGATGATTGAGAAATGTATAAGTTTCTAATGATATGAATTGATGATTTTATCTTTTTTTGTTTTGGAAATTGAGGGATAATGGCTATTTGATGGAATTGATGTTAGGGATGAGTGGTTTGAAGTATATGGAATTGTTTTAGAGTGTTTTTAAGGTTGATAGTTGGATTGAAAGTTGACAGTAGTGAGAAATTCTGGGTTTCGGGCGTGTTTCTGGGGTTGCACGCCGCGGTGAGCAATTTTCCTTTCGCACGCCGCGACGAGCGAAGACACACGCCGTGACAAGCATGATCGGCCACGCCGCCGTGCGTGCTAGCGCATACGCCGCCGTGTATGGGAGGGATCTCGTCGCGGCGAGCACGCCAGTTTTTCGAAAATGATTTGATAGTTTGGATGTTTTAGTCCGATTAATTGGTTCTTGATTTATTGTAATTTTAAGACAAAGGACTACCGATTTTTAATAATGAAAGTTCTGAATCAATTTCGAAAATTCGCGATTTTGGATGGCTTTTGAGTAAGGAATTTGATTTCGATATATAGATAGTTTCCATGTTTTGGAGTTTAACTTTTGGAGTATTGAACTTAGTCAATTGACTTATGAGGGTTATGAATTTCTATCGTTAGAGAGAATAAGATTGGATTGGAAAGATTTGGGTCTAGTGGCGGGAATGTCGTAAACATGTATTGTACGCAATTAAATCATTGCATGTGCATTATTGATTATTGTAACTTGTGCATTTAGTAATATTTATGTATTTTGATTGTTTTAGAGGCACAAGTGGAGCGTCGATCTTCCGACGTGGCTGAGACTTCCCGACATTAGCTCGGAAGTTTAGAGGTGAGTAACCTAGTTGGTTCCTTAACCTTTATGTGTTTAATATGATGCACTTATACCATGTGGAGATAATGAAGGGTTTATGTGTTTGATTTTGATTGGTTCCGGACCATAGGTGTCCAAAGCATTGAGTACTTGATATCGAAGTGTCAATTGTGCTACATTGTAATTATTTGGTTTTAAAGCGAATTGAGACATGTGCATTCATGCATAAAGGCATGTTCAGATAATGACAGTTATGACCGGTGCAGCCACCGTATTTCAGAGCTTAAAGCTCAACGTAATAGGGCATTCGAGCCCAACGTATTTCAGAGCCACAGGCTCACCGTATCAGGGCATTCAAGCCCAACGTATTTCAGAGCCACAGGCTCACCGTTAATGTGCCCGTCACTGGGACAGTTAAGGCGCACGATCACAACACTGTAATAAAATGAAAAGTGTCACATGTGCATTACATATACAAATGATTGAATGTGAACTGTGTGAAAGGCGAAATGCCTTATATTGTGAAATGATGATGCATGTGATATTTCCGAATATGTTATTGTGCGATATTATGTGAAATTCTGTGAACTGTTTGCATATGCATGAGTTGAGTGAACCATCGATGATGGTTTCTCACGGAGTTCGCAAACTTACCCAACATTGCAAATATTTTTCAGGACAGAGATAGTAGACTTCTAGCTCCAGAGAGAGAGAGACTTTTCCTGCCTTATAGAGCGTGTTGGCAAGAGAAGTATAGCTCAAAGGTTGGTTAGCTGGGACTTTTGGGGATGACCTAGTTAGGAATTGTTTTAGTTTCTTTTCTGGATTTGTACAGACAGTGATCTGTGGCAGATGTACATTTATGGTTTCCAAGAATGCAATGAAAAGTATATTCTGGTTTCAAAGATTAGTGATATTTATATTGATGCCATGTGGAGTATAGTTGGGTTGCTCAGTAGTGCACCCTCATCGTGGGATATATGTCGAAACGACCTGCGGGCGTCCCGGTGTGTACCTTACGTTAAGGGGGCGCTACAAAATGAATCTAATCAAGGACACCTTTAGTACAACGTGTAGCAATGGAGAAGCTATCAAAATGAGAGACGAGTGAGATCATACCTTTCTTGCTTAATCCTAATCAGATCCTAAGTGTTCTAATAAACAACTCGGTCCTCACACGAGATCTCTCTCTGTATAATTAACAATTTGATTATTTGCATGGTCTATTATGTCATTTAACTCTGATTAACCAACCCAATCATTTTGAATTTGGTTCAGTCTCTTGATTTATTACCAAAGCATGCAATTACAACAAATAATCACCATACCTAAAGTAATTAACCCAAAAACAACTAGATTAACATTAAATCAAGTCTAAATCCTTAAAAAAGAGATAAAGAATCTTTAAATCAAGGTTCATCATTATCAATCCTATCTTATACATCATATGAAAGAAATAAGAGATAGAAAGAAGAAAATACAACTTGAAGGATTAGAAGTAGAAGCACCCAAGGTAGATCCCCTTCTTGTCTCTCTTCTTCTTCTCCCTTAACTTTTTCCTAAAGTGGCAAAAATGAAGCTCTCTTTTAAGCCTTCTTTCTTTTATAATTATATCATTTCCATTTAGGGAAAACATTAAGATTTACCTGAGCCTAAAAGTTTGAAATATCCCTCAAAAAGTCAAATTTTAGAAGTCGGTCCGTGTTTGTGATCGCACAAGGTAAGATCATGGCACTTAATTTTTCTCTCTATCATGATCGTGGCAGTCCCACAAGCTTCAGCCACAATTATGACCTAAGTGGCCCTGGGCCTTGTGTTGAACCCCAAACCTTGAAGCATGAAAATGAAATTAAATAAGTGTTTTGTATGTGATTTGTGTTATAGATGAGGAAATGTGATTTGTGTAAGATGAAGGGCTGAGAAGCCTTAAGCATGAATCATGATTAGCTATGTAAGGTATTATGGATAAGCAAGAGATTTTAAATGACAAGATGATATGGAATGTAAGAAATCATATGAATTGAGGTTGAGATTTGGATAAATTTCAAATGATAGTTGAATTATTATAAATGTTGTGCAATTAAGAAAGTGAAGTTAGCATGAATGTTGAGTTTTTGCATGTAGATAAAAATGTATATGCTGATTCAAGGGAATTAGGGAACAATTGAAATAGAATTGGCCAAAGTTACCTTCTTTGAAGTTGTAGCTTGATCTTTTATCTTTCTAACGAGATCAAGTATGCAAGATTTCGAGATCGGAGTTAAGAGTTATCATTGATACAAGTTATGATGTTATATAAGATTTATGTTAGTGACAGCTTGGATGAATGTTTGAGAATTTTGGTTTTGATGAATCAATTTAGTTGAGATTTGAGAAGTTCATGAATTGAGTTTGTTGCTTGAATTATTATGAAGTGTTTAGCCATTTGAATAAGTAAATATGTGGAGTGAATTAGTGCATATGATGGTAGTTTGGTTTTGAGAAACATTGGAAGAAAGTTGAAGAGGGTTTTGGAATTTGCATGTCCGTTAAACGGACATGGAAGTCCGTTTAACGGACAGCCTTGGGTCAAAAGGACCCCTCCCCTTGCTTATGTCCGTTAGGCGGACATTCTCAAATGGATTGATGCATTTTTGGCCGTGCATGTCCGTTAAACGGACAGCTACGGGTCACTTTGAGAAAATCGTGATTTTGACCAGTTTTGAGGCCGAATCTTGTTTTGAGGCCTCTAATACGAGTTGTAGATCTTGATGTTATCTTTCCAATGGAACAAGAAAGAAGGCATTTAAATATTTGTAGAAAACGTTATGACATTTGCGCCAAAAGAGTTTCAAATCGATTTAGGATTTGAACATGTTGAGTTGTTTTGATCATAACTCACTCATCCGACCTCGGATTGAGGCGATTCTTGAAGCATTGAATTTCTAACACATGTATCTTTCTCTCCATGAAAATTTGTATCAATTGGAGTTGAATTGAAAGATTTTTATTGAATCATATGAAAGTCAGAATGAATTGTCTCATTCTGATCTTGTTATTTTTCCTTCTTGATCCGACTTTGTCAAATCATTTGCTTATATCTTTTCCGTCCGACATTCGAATGACTTGGTTCTCGAAGCTTTGGATTCATAAGATAATGAAGTTCATTTTATGTGAAATTTATAAATTTTAGAGATTTAATTGGGCAGGATTATTTAAATTAAAGTGAGGCAGGAAAGTTTCTGAACATAGCTCAGTACTTCGTGAATTTCGGGAGCTGTAGAGATCCGATTGAAGCGATGTTTGAGGCATTATGAAACTAAGACATAGAGGAACAATTCGCTAGAAGGAAGTTTTGACTAATTCCTTCATTTTGATGGTGAAAACAATGTCCTAAAGTAGGATAAATTTCAGGGGCAGTTCTGGAAGTCCACTTAAAGATTTAAGAGGTTTAGCCTAACATAGAGGGGCAAAAGGGTATTTGGCCTTAAACTTAATGTGCTGGCACTATATATGGGCTGGCTGATGTGTGGAGAAGGAAGACCCACGAAATTTCTAGAAAATGAAAGAAGAAAAAGAGAGAATGAGAGAAGAGAGGGAGAGTCGGTGGAGGAGAAAGGGAGAAGAAAGAAAGAGGAGATAGGGCTTGACTTTCCAAGGTCTTCAAAAGAGATTTTCAAGATGTTTATGAAGGAAGAGGGTGGAAAATGAAGAAAGCTTCTTTCCAAGCTAAGAGGAATACGAAAATGAAGAAAATAGAGGTAAGAAGTTGTTTTGATCTTTGAGTTTTAGTGAGTTTTTGGGTTGTTTTGGCTTGAGATTGATATGGGTTTGTGAATTATTAAGTAAATGTTGGTGATTTTTGTCTTGAGTTGTTCTTGATTTTGAATGAAAAGTACTAAGAGTTATACAAGTGGATATGAGTTGGAGATTTTAGAAGTTCTTGGTTTAGCTATCATAAATTTATTATGGGTTTGTTAATTATGCAATCAATTTTGAGAATTTTGATGGTTATGATATTGGATTTGGTTGATTATGGCTTAGGTGATTTTAAGTTGGAAGAGAGAAAGAAGTAAAGAACAAATTGAAGCTTTGGACAAGCTTATGGCATGGTTATGAGGTAGGTAATGTGTTTATTTTTCAAATTATAAGCTATTTATAAATGTTGGTTTTATAAGCTCTTGTTTACAAATGATTGAACTAATTGTTTCTAAAATGATTTATAAAGTGTTAAAGTCATTGTTTCCAAATGATTTACGAAAAATCTACAATGGTTCGGACAATTTTCCATGAATGACTTAAATTGATATAGATGAAATATTTATTGCATTTCATTGTGTTAAATTGATTGATAATTTGATTATGTGAACTGGTGTGATAGTGTGATATGATTGATATTGTATTTTGAATTTGTGATGACATGAAAAGTTGAATTTTCGAAATGTGCCTTCGAGCAATATGAGTTTTTAAGCATGAATACGTTTTACATGGGTTTGGTTAGGTTCTTCATATGGAGTCAGTGCACTGGTCTCAATTTTTAAAAAGCCTTCTCCGGCTGCCGCTAATGCATAGGAGCTCCGTTCTGGACTCCCCGTATGTTTCTTTGCCGCATGGGACCGCTTATGGAATGTGCAGTACGTCATGTGTTTTTGGACCAACCCAAACCGATTGATATGTTATATGTTATACTTTGTTTAGAATGTGTTGCATGTATAGGTAATGCATTTCATGTGTACAATGGTTTGAAAGTTTGACAAAAATGAGAATTTGGATTTTCAACTATGAGAGTTTTGCAAAACTGTTTGTAAAGGTTTATGAAAGTTTTTGAATTTGAGAAGTTCCTGAGAAGTAAACCTTCACTGTTTTCGACCAACGGAAAGTAAGGTTTGAAAATACTTTTGCTTATTATTTGTTTAATAAACATGTTATCCACGAGCTTCCGAGCTCACCCCCCTTTCATCCCCATCTCCAGGTATTCGAGCAGGAGATTGGATGAAAGACATCAAGACATCAGCATCTGTATATGTTTTGTACTTTATGTATTTGGTTTAAGATTATTGGAAATGAAATATGGCTTAAAATGTCATTAGAGTATTGTAAGCAGTTAGTTCATAATGTATTTTGGGATTATGCAATTGTATAAGAACGTGAATCATGGAATTGGAAATGTGTATGGTTTTGAATTGTGCTATTTGGGTTTTGTATATTAATTAGATTGAGTTTATGAATGCAATTGGGACATATGTATGTATTTTTAGATATGGATAAATGTATTGGATGATGGGATATTAGGTGAATGTGATGAATATGATTTGGATATGAAAAATGACTTGAAGTGGTTTAGAATTTAGGTTTGCGTTTCTGCTGAGATCCTGGACGAAGGGTCCGATGGATCATGAAGTATGTGTAATTGTCTAGATACATATAGAAGTGCATTCAAGTTAATTGCAGGTTTGGGTAATTGCTAGTGCAGCCGTTATGCTGCCGGATTTTCCTTATAGTAGTATATAAATAAGAGAAATTTGTGTATGAATTTATGAATTGATTGGCATAAGTATGAGTTTGTTATGGTAAAGAATAAGACTATGATGAATAAGAAGAATCAAGTAATATGAGATTAGTATGAGTTGAAGGATAAATTTCCCAAAGAGGGAAATTATTTGCTTGTTCTTAAATAAGATGGATTAAATGATGAAAGAAATGAATAAAAAGAAAAAAAAATGTACATCGACTTTCGGATAGGTCAAGTCATAAGGGTTTCCAACGCGACAAGTTTTCTATTTTCACGCTTCGGATGTCAGGATTTGAACTTTCAGTGTCAATTGATCTATTCGATTCCCATTGGTATTTGGTTCGACTCATTTGTTTCTTTTTCATTTGTTTCAAATCAGTTTTCGACCCACATGTCACATGTGTTTCGATTTTCTGTTATCCGCCTTTCATTTCAGATTCATGTGTTTGCTTCGCTATATGATCCGATTCATTGATTTTCATTCCGCTTCAAGAGTGGTTATGAGTGTTAAGTGTAAGAAGTTGGGTCTCGGAATCGGGATCCAACACCTTGCTCCGCTGAGCTTTCTCC
This sequence comes from Erythroxylum novogranatense, assembly GCA_029891385.1. NCBI lineage: Eukaryota > Viridiplantae > Streptophyta > Magnoliopsida > Malpighiales > Erythroxylaceae > Erythroxylum > Erythroxylum novogranatense. Next base: position 54,406,356 of record CM057229.1, read on the forward strand.
AAATCTTCTTTATTCTTTAATATCTGATCTCAAATACTAACAAACACATTAAAGCACCTAAAACACACAAAATTAAAGCTTTATAGTATGCTTTAACCCACATAGCACTTACAACATAAATTTCTAAACAACTAACACAATTCTAAACCTAAACATGCATGAATCAATTAATTAACAACTAAAAACATTCTAAAATGCTTACTAAAATATCATGTAACCTACAACTATCAATTATCAGTTCACTAGTTCAATATTTTATGAAGGTAGCAATACTCATCAATATTAAGGCTCTATTAAAGTTCAAATACTAGTGGAACATTTACACTTTTTTAAAATGAAACATAAGTATAATTAGATGTGCTCAATACTCTTAAAATTAAATGTTACGTGATAACATCATCAAGGCTCAATATTGTCAAATCTCATAATCTCCTAATTTATCGTATAATAATGTCATATACATACTAACAATTTCATAAGTCCCATTAGCTTATAGTTTGTGGATATATCGTACAAAATTATTTATGTTTTTGTGTTATTTTCTATATATTACTACTTCTTTTGATTTTGGCTATATATTATGTAAGCAAGGCCTTAAGGAAACTATGTCATAGAAAGAAAATTTTGTCAACAAATATACACAAAACACAGCATACACTAGATGTACTACCTAATCATGCTCCATAAATAGAGATAGACTTAAGGTAGTGTTATGATATAAGGCGACATTGGAAGTAGGATCAAGATCAAGATGAGTAAGAAATAAAATAAAATTAGGTAAAAAGAGTAGTAAAAATGAGACAGAAGGATTTACATGTTTCACCCAAGTTGGCCTACTTCCACGGATGACAATGAGTGAAAAATTCACTATAATGGAGAAGAGTATAAATTAAATCCTCTAAACACAATGAAGATATAAATTTTTGTGTATAATCTCACAAAACAAAACTCTCTCCTAAAATAAAAGTGAATACAAGTTTGAGCTAATATTGGTGAAAATAAACTTTGAAATTTTGTTAAATGTCTTAGCTTTGTATGTATGAAAGATAGAGGGGCTCAAGATATATATATAATGCTCAACCTCTCACTGCCTTTACCTTGCACCATAAGCCAATTTGTTTACAAAGTCACTACCAAAGTATGCATGTGATTGGAGCATTAAATGCTTGGCTTAAGAAGTTTGATCTTAAATCCTTTAGCAAATAAGCCAACATTTGTAGCCACAAATTTATTGTTGACGTGGAAGAATTTGGTCCATATGCTCAACAATCTCCACCTAGGCTCAAATTTGACGAGTTACTCATCACCATATAAAACCCCAAAGGGTAATCAAATTCTGCGAGCATCGACTAAGTCCATGCAATTGTTGAACTTATTAATAGGTAGTGGGTTGGTCAACATATTTGTAGGATTGTCAAAAGTGTGAACTTTCTTTACAACAATTTCTCCAGCAATAATAGTTTCTCTAATGTAGTGATACTTTACACTAATATGCTTAGTTTTTGAGTGATAGGCATCATTCTTAATAAGATGAATATCACTTTGACTCTCCAAAAACACAATAATATTATCCTATTTGACACTAAGCTCAATAATAAGACCACACAACCATGTAGCCTCCTTCACACCTTTTGTAGTTGCAATGTACTCTACCTCTATAGTAAACAAATTCGTTATATTATAGTGATGCTTTCCAACTGATAACACCAGAACATAAAAGTAAAAATGTGACGAGAGAGAGATCTCTATCTATTGAGGTCACCACTGTAATCAAAGTCCACAAAACTGACAATATTATTAGATGTTCCTTTGCTCCTATCAAACACCAAGCTAAGATCAGAAGCAATGATCCTTGTAAGGATTATGCATAAAACGGATCACCATGCGAACTACATATACCAAATCATTTCTAGTGTGAACTATGGGATACATGAGACTACCAACAACAATAGAATATGGAATGTTTGACATACATTATATTTCTTCCTCCATCTTTGAACAAAGATCAGATGATAACTTGAAATGAGTAGGGAGAGGCGTCGAGACGAGCTTATAAAAGTCCATGTTAAATCTGTCAAGAATTTTCTGGATATAGTTCTTTTGAAACTGAAGCAACTTCCTAGCCTATTGATCCCTTTATATCTCGATGTTGAGAATATTTTTTATCGCATCAAGGTCTTTCATCTTAAACTCCTTATTGAGTTAAGAATTCAAATTATCGATTAAAGACTTGTCATGAGAAGTAATGAGCTTGTCATTGACATATTGTCAAAAAATAGATATAGTTGTCATATTGGCATATGGTAAAGGCCGCCTGATCATAAAGATATCAAACCTTTTGAACCACTGTCTTAGAGCTCGTTTAAGCCCATGAAGGGATTTCTTTAAGCGACAAACACAATGCTCCTAACTAAGAACAACAAAACCCTCGGGGTGGTTTATGTAGATCTTTTCCTTGAGTTCTTCATGTAAAAAAGCAGTTTTCACATCAAGTTGCTCCAGCACCAAATTAAGCAGAGTAATAAAAGCAAAAAACACATGAATGGAGGTATGAAAAAAATATGAGAGAAATTTTCATCAAAATCATTACCTTCCCTTTGTTTAAAACCATAAACAAATAAACGTATTTTCCACCTTGCTTTTTCAGCCCCGAGGATGCCATCTTTCATTTTATAAATCCATTTACAAATCAATGGTTACTTGCCTTTAGGAAGCTCACTAAATCCTAAGTATCGTTTCTATGGAGACTTTCAATTTTTCATTCATTGCCACTATCCACTTAAATGAATTATCACAAGAAATAGCTTCAGAATAAGAGGAAAGTTCAATACCTTCAGGAATTTCTTTTGCAACTAAGAGTGTATAAGTAACCAAATGGTCATCATCATCAGTGCATCTATCAAGCTTTCAGATAATTCTCCTTAGACAATCTTAGGCAATAGAATGCTCTTATTGAGGCATAATAGGAGTAACGATACTAGAGACATCATAAAGGTCATCAACATCACTAGACTAAGTAATGAAGGAACTAGAAGCATTGACATTGGGAGGAGGCAAGGATCTCACCTCTAGCTCCACCTTCTCAATTGTATCCTGTTGGACTAGTAGAAGAACCAGAATCTTTTCCAGAAGAAAATAATGCATTTACATTAAATGTCACATCTTTACTAAGAATGACTTTGTGTGACTCAAGGTTAATACATCATAAACAATATCCTTTGCATTTAGAAGCATAACCAAGAAGTACACACTTTTTAGCTTTAAGTGCTAGTTTTCCATTATTAACTTGTGCACATGAAGGACATCCAAAAACTCTTAAATTAGAGTAGTCAATAGGATTATCTTACCAAACTTCCTTTGGAATTTTGAATTCAATATATGAATGTAAGGAGCGATTGGCCAAATAACATGCTATAGAAACTGCTTCACACTAAAGATCACATTGATGCCATAACCCAGAATTAAAGAGCATACAATGAGCTCTCTTAAGTAGAGTCATGTTCATTCATTTTGCAACATTATTCTGCTGGGGCTTACTAACTAGTGTCTTGTGTCTAGCAATTTCAACTTGCTCACAGAATTCATAGAAATGTGTTTCACAAAATTCTAATCCATTGTTTGTTTTGAGCTTCTTCACCTTCTTCCTAGTTTGGTTCTCAAGAAGAGCTTTCCACTTCCTAAAATTAGGAAAAGCTTCATTTTTATGCCTCAAGAAATAAACCCAAACCTTGTAGGAGAAGTCATCAATCAAGGTCATCGTATAATGTTTCCCTCCAATAGAGGGAACTTTAGAAGGTCTTTAAAGATGTAAATGAATCTAATCAAGGACACCTTTAGTACGACTTGTAGCAATGGAGAAGCTAGAAAAATGAGAGACGAGTGAGATCATACCTTTCTTGCTTAACAAATTCATACATTTCTCACTCATATGGCCTAGGTGCATATTCCATAGATGAGTGAGATCACTATCAAACAATGAAGATGAGGATACAGCAGTTAAATCTGTGATAGTTGAACCTTGGAAAACATAAAGGCTACCAAGCCTATTACCTTTTATAATGACCAAAGCACCTTTAAATACCTTCGAAACTCCAACTTTAGCTGAATACTTACACCCAAATGACTTAAGGGTGCCTAAGGAAATCAGGTTACTCTTCAAATCAGGAATATGTTTCACAATGGTTAATGTCCTGATACAACCATCGTAGGTCTTGATCTATACACTACCTATACCAACAACCTTGTACTGGGTGTCATTGGCTATTAAGATAACTATATAGTCAATAAGTTCATAAGTGAAGAGCCAGTCTCTGTGAGAAGACATGTGGTAGGCACAACCAAAATCTAAAATCCACTCAGCCGTACTCCTTTCTTCAAAAGAGGTAACCAACAATATATCACCATTAGACTAAGTGTCAGCAACAACTGGCTTTAGCAGTGGGTTTTTGATCTTTCATCTCTTTTCTTTTTATTTTTCAATTTATAACACTCGAAAATATCATGCTCAATTTTCTTACAATAATGACAAGTCTTAGAATTACATCCATAAGATTTTGAACTAGAATTTTTATTTGTACTCCCTTTTTCAACCATTATACCCCTAACAAACAAGCCCTCAGCTTTATCATTTGAATGAACCTTAAGGTCAAAATTTTCCTTAAACAACATACTTGATCTTCAAAAGACAATGTATCATTATTTCCATATAACATAATCTCCTTAAAGTGTTTATAGGTAACAGGTAAAGAGACAACCAATAAAATAGCCTTGTCCTCATCATCATCTATAACATCTAAATTTTCTAGGTTAATAATAATTGAATTGAACTCATCAATATGAGATTGAATGGGAGTACCTTCGGCCAGACGGAACGTGTATAAACGCTCTTTGAGATAGAATTTGTTCGCTAGAGTCTTGTTCATGTACAAGGACTGAAGCTTCAATAAAAGTTTGGCAGCAACAGTTTCATAGAACACCTCGCAAAGCACCGCCTAGGAGAGACTAAATTGGATCGCCAAAAGTGTTTTTTCATCTAACTCCTCCCATTGCTCATTGGTCGTCAAATCAAGTTTCTATAATTTGCTATTTAGAGCCTTCTTCAGTCTATTATGGGTGAGAACGACCTTCATTTGGACTCTCCAAATGAAAAAACTAATCTTGCCGTCAAACTTCTCAAAATCAAATTTTGTAATGGTAGACATCTTAAACTGAAGCTCTGATACCACTTTTTATGGTATAAGGCGATAATGGAAGCAAGATTGAGATCACGATGAGTGAGAAGTGAAATAAATTTAGACAAGAATAGTAGTAAAAGTGAAGCATAAGGATTTATGTGGTTTCCCCAAGTCGGGCTACCTCTACAGATGATGATGGTCGAAAAATTCACTATAACGAAAAAGAGTACAAACTAAATCCTCTATGTACAACAAGGATATAAATTTTTGTGTATAATCTCACAAAACAAAACTCTCTCATAAAATCAAAGTGAATACAAATTTGAGCTAATATTGGTAAAAATAAACTCTCAAATTTTGCTAAGCATCTACATGAAAGATAAAAGGGGCTCAAGATGCATTTATAATGCTTAACCTCTCACCGCCTTTGCCTTGCACCATAAACCAAATTGTTTACAAAGTCGGCTGCGAAAATATGCATATGATAGGAGCATTATATGTTTGGGCTGAGAAGTTTGAATTTAAATTCTTTAGTAAATAAGTCAATATTTGTATCCATAAATTTATCGTTGATATGAAAGAATTTGGGCTATATACTCAATAGATAAGACTTAACACTCAAAAAGAGCATCAATATAAAAAAGATCCAAGTATTACATTGGAAAATTTTCTTTCGTAAAATTTAATTCCACTTTTCAGCAACTACAAAGCTTTACTTAATAACTCTCTTAAAAACGTATTATCTCAAGGAACGGGCATCCAAAATAAAGCCACATTACGTGAGAAAGAGACTTGACAAAGAATGAGCAACCAAAGGGGCCTAATAATTCCTTGATAAGATGTAAATACGTCAGATACAGAAAATGTGTTCAAAATCAAGCTTTTAACTTTTAGTAGCAGGTGGAATCGATCCTTTGCTGGCTGAGAATTCATCCTCCGGCTAAAAGAATGGCTTATCACTTTGAAGGAAAAGGATAAAGGCCTTGGTTTGACAGGGCATACGATTCTATTCGTATCGGATAAATGTTCCGATGCACCCAATTCGCAGCCATTTGTGTGCCTTTGGTACTGGTCACTGGGAAAGACTGTCACAACACTGCCATTGATCGTTTGTACCTTTATGACCATCAAGATTCTAGCTAGCAGTAGCTACTACCTCCTTTCTAGTACTTAAACTTGAGTTCATTGGGGAGTGATACTTTTTCCCTTTTTCTCACTTAGTTTTTAAATTAAGTAAAGTTAATCACATGATAACAAAGATGCAAACTTTAACGGGTACCCAATGAAAACTTCCCTATGTTTTTTGAAAAGAAAAAAGGTAATTATAAGCCAAAGTGGGAATACATCCATATGCCAGCTTTTGCAAACACGGTTTAAAAGTCGAAGCTTAACCAATAAGCTGGATATGTTCAATTTAGGGTTGGTGGTTATACGGCAAATTAACTTGACTATAGGGATTGATTAGAAAAAAGAAAAAAGAATGAATAAACCTAACAATTATGTGAACTCTCTTGACGCAGAAGATGTCACGGATACAAATATTGGTGTCTAATAGCAAAATATATTTCACATTTATTGACTTTACGTACTGTTGTCAGAAGCATGCATGTCTTGGGATTTTTTGACATAAGGCAACGTCAAACCAATACGATGGCGTAACTGATAATATACGCAAAAAGTAAGATGATGTATCACTTAAATACTAAGTTGAATTAAAATCACCATGAATTCAGATATGATATTGGTTAATTTTAGTGATGGATTAATTTGCTTGTGTTTGCTAAATTAAGATGCTCCTTAATTTATTGAACTTGTATCAATTTCTCTCACTTGAAACTATGTTTGTCTAAGCTTATATCATAACTTAGATAATCTCGCGAGTTGTCCTTAAAACGCAAAAAAAAACGAGCCAAGGAGAATAAAGGCCTACCTAAAAGGTGATACATGCAATCTTTTCGCAATTAGAATTCAAACCCAGTTTTGTCATATAAACCGAAAACGTGAGAATTAATTGTATGTTTGGGTGGACTTTTAGAAAATCAGTAAGTATTTTTTACTATAAAAGTCTTTTTAAGTAAGTATTTAACTGTAAAATAAAAAATACTTCTTTAATAAAATTAACTTTTGTGCAGTCAAAATATAACTTTTAAGAAGCTCAAATTTTGAACTTAAAAAATATATTTTTCAAATAAATTTTTCAGATCAATTAATGAACCTATTTTAGTCCATTTTTTCTTTATGATTTATACATAATTCTCACAATACTCACAAACTCATATATACGTTTATTTTATAATTTATATAATATTATTTGACTTTTTATATATTTTAATATTAATTTTAATTATCTTATAATTCATATAAAAATTGGTTAGATATATTTTAATTTATGTTTCATATAGTTTAAATTATATAATAATTAATATATTGTGCTTTGCATATTGTTTAATATACTTTAAATAATATTTATATGCATAAATAATTTTATTATAAAATAAAGTATAGTTAAATTAAAAATATTTTTATTTTATATTGTTAAAGAATCTATTGTATGAAATTCTTTCAAAAAAAGATCTTTTTTAAATAATAATTAAATAGTAAAATAACTTCTTAAAAAATCTCTTCTAAAAAAGATCTATAAAAAGAAATCTACTGACAACTACCCCAATTGGAAGGAGTCCAGACTCCAGATCCTTTGTCTAATATTATGGTGTCTTATTGTGTCCAATGAATCTCAGTCATTCATTTATGTAGGTCCCGTGTGAGTCCCGTAAAATAAATAGTTGAGATTACATGAGATGAGAATAAAGATGAGCAATATCGACGAGATGATCTTTTCCGAACAGTCAGGATCCTCTGCTCAATATTATGGTGTCTTATTGTGTCCAATGAATCTCAGTCATTCATTTATGTGGGTCCCGTGTGAGTCTCGCGTGAGTCCCGTAAAATAAATGGTTGAGATTCTATGAGACAAAATAAGACAGAGTAATATTTGACAGAGGATCTTTTCTCGGAACGAGTCTAGATCCTCTGTCTAATATTATGGTGTCTTATTGTGTCCAATAAATCTCAGTCATTTTTTTATGTAGGTCCTGTAAGAGTCCCGTAAAATAAATAATTGAGATTCTATAAGACAGAATAAGACAAAATAATATTGAACGGAGGATCTTTTCTCAGTTGGAACTACCATCTAAAGTCTTGTTACTGCCACTGCAATTTGATAGTTTGCGTAAGACGAAAGAAAACTCGATAGGGCTCGTCTTTAAATTTCACAACTAACCTCTTCAATGCATATAGACCAACTAATTCGATATGGTTCGTCTTTAAATTTCACAGCTAACCTCTTCAATGCATATAGACCAAGACCTTAGTAAAATGTTGGCAACTATAGTACGCTACAATTACAGCATCACATGCAGTTTGCTTTCGTCCTTCGGGCTATCACGAACACCATTTGAAAGAGTCTCAGTGTATATAAAGTGTTTCTTGTCACTTGATCCTGCATTATTTGGAAACTACGTAACCACGGCAACTGTTCCCTTTTATGCACTCCATTCCTTCCATTTCAGAGAAATTCCCAAGTTCTTGAGTCCCAAATAAGTCCCTCTTCAAGCAAATTTGATAAGTCCATTTGTTCATCAACTTGTTTAAATAAAGGGATAAAATGTTTCCTATGATGCTTCTCATTTTGATCATTTCATCTGACGTTTCGGCTGGTGCTAACTTAACAGAGAAACTAGACCAGACGTTGATGCCACAAGAACCATATACAACAGTAAAGTGTGGATCAAGTCCGGGTGTAGACCCATGTCCCCAGTTACCACCTCCGACGACAACATGCTGCACTCCCCTTACGCCACCACCGCCACCGCCTCCGACGACAACATGCTGCACTCCTCTTACACCACCACCGCCACCACCTCCAACGACAACATGCTGCACTCCTCTTACACCACCACCGCCACCACCTCCGACGACAACATGCTGCACTCCTCTTACACCACCGCCGTCGACAACATGCTGCACTCCTCTTACAACACCACCTCCAAGATTTGCTTATTTTACCCACAAACCTGGGGATGTGTACTCAGCAGATCCTGACGATCAATGGGGCTTTTCTAATGGCGATGCGCAGAGAAGTACTAGTTGGTTTTTGCTGTTGGTAGCTGTTGGAATACTGAACCGGTTGTGATTTACGCGACCAAGTATTTGTGTTTCAGATTGTAGTTCCCTTACATATATATATATATATATGCTTCATCTTATCAGTGTCTTCAACTTCTTTTCTTTATGTTCATATATATATATATATATATGTATATGTGCATATGCAGTTTATGAGCACTCGAGATTTCTCATATGAATGAACAGATGATGCATATGCATTACGTGTTGCCTGAATTGTTAAGCCTTCAAATAGAGGAGCTCATATCGCTCTTGGTTTACGCACACCGTTTCACTGAATTTATTTGGTCGCATTCTGGGCATGAGGCCTCAATCGTAGTCATGATCATTTTACTCATGTTGTGATCTGCAGAATAGAAGTACTATTTAGATCGCAATGCAAATGGTTCCATCCAATTTGACAGAAAAAAACTTTTAGTCTCTTGATTCTTTTTTCTATTTTAGTTCTCTTTTATGTTATTTAAACCTTCTAAACACAAAATTTACAAATTATCTACTGTATGTTGATTGACATAAATGTAATCGCCCATCCCACTCAGCATCATGCGTACTAAAAGTCAATTATAATGAGTCTGAAACCTTTAGAAGATCACGGCTGGATTTAAAATTTCTATACTTACAGATTCAAGATGATTATTCATATTGGTCTTCCAATATGTCAAAATATATAAATTAAAATGAAAATTAATATCTAATATTTTTTCTTTCAAATCAAACTCTAAAGTTAGTATAAAAAAGGTAAAATTAAGGTAGAAAGAAGGATTGAACTTTTGTTTAACTACATCTATTTTAGTTGTGCTATCGCTTCAAGGTTGGTTAGTGTTGATTTCATTCAAATCAATTGACGTGGTAGTGTTCTTGAATCTAAGATCTTAAATAACGAAGTGTGGGTGCCATTGTCCTTGCTTTGTGCTGTGCTTAAAGCTGATGTGGATTCAAATTCAGTAGTTGTGACAATTAGAAGGAGAGTTCATACGCATTGTGATATAGTGCTTCAAATTACATGTGCTAGCTGGTACTCTATTGACAAGGGAAACTTCTTTTAGGAGACTCGGACGAAGGTAGTCGCATATGATCAAACTCGAATCCTGAAACAAAAGAGTTGAGACATGTACAGCACCCGTTTCTAAATAAATAAAATGTTGGTTGAAACAGCAAAGACTCTGAAAGTAATTACTAACTCCTTACTGCCTAACAGCATAGCACAAAATGTTGGTTGAAACAGCAAAGACTCAAAATAATTACTAACTCCTTACTGCCCAACAACATAGCACATGTGATTTTCGTTTTTCATATCACATTTCATTTTCGTATTTCATATCAGTGCCAAACCAATCCTCATTAATAACGTATATATATATGAATACAGGTATAGCGTGCTCTGTCCCCTTTTCTATTAACATCAAAATCTCACGTAAGTAGGGGCGTGTGTGTATGGGGAAATAAGGCTAAGATCTGATCCTAATCGTATAGTAGAATAATCATGAAATTTTTTTTGTAACCTTTAATCTCCCGCAAAACTAATATTTATTTAATTCTATAAAATGATTAATGCATAAATCATAATAAAGCGGAATCTTAATTTATATTTTATTTTGAAAATTGATCATGTACTTGTTGTTTCTCTCAAACTGTTTTTGAAATTAATTCGTCTAAACCATTGTAGCCACACAAGCGTCTAACCTCTAATGATATTCACAGAACTGATTGAGAGAACTTTGTAACTCTTACAAAGAAAGTTAAGTAAGAAGTACTAACTGTAGGAAAATCCTGGTGTGTGCATCACATATACACGGTGCGGAAAAACAAAAATTTTTGTTCCGGGACCTTCCCGAAAGTCAGAATCTATGTGTCTATATAATGAAGTCAAACCATAACGACCAAAGGAGACCGTCTCTAACAGTATCCACGCAGAGGTCGGAGAAACTAACCGGGGCAAACCCTTTGACCCGGGAATAGCTAGAACAAGGGAGAGAGTGCTAGCTCTTACCTTATTCTTGGAGAGCTCAAGGAGAAGAAGATGGTGAAGCTTGGAGAAGAAGATGAAGAGAGGAGAGCTTCGGATTTTTCAACCCTTTCTTTCTAACTTAGGTTCTTTTAACTTTTGAATTCTAAACCCTCTCTTATACCAACGACCATCAACACTTCAAGCCTTCATTTGCCATTTGTCTTTAACTATTTAAAGACATTAAATGCTAAAGTGGTGAGCTTTTCACGTTAGCCATATATATATAGTTAAGATAAGTCTTCTCCTCCTCCTTCCACGTTGATGATATATATATATATATATATATATATATATATATATATTAATTACTTAATTAATTAATAATATATATATATATATAAATCTTTGAAGTGGTCCATCACACTGGAATTATCCCTACCTACTTCTGTGTTCCATATAGAAAAATATCGGAGACCTGTTTCAGCAATATCAATGTCGCGATCTCATCGGGACATATCCCGATCTCATCGGGATCCATTTAGTTCTATTGCTCTCCATATATTGGATCTATATCCAAAACTATTTTACGAATTCTCCGAATCACTCTTATGCGTGTGACCCATTAGGTTCCCGGTTATGTTGTCCACTTAGATTAACACTTAATCCAAGCAAGTCATGAGCGGTATCTAGCAACACATCATGACCTCCAATTGACCGGAAAGTAATTGGTTTGACGAATGAACCTATGTTCATCACGAACCATATCACGAACCTTTCCATAGACAATTACTGTGCAATTCGTCCTTTCACCATGCTATACCCCACTTGGTTATGAGTATGGGCAAAGTGTCAACTCTTACTAGATCGACTACGCCAAATCTAGTCCAGTGATATCAGTTCTCGTCCTGGGACTCATTACTTTATATGTCACTGAAGACACTCTTCATGACATATGAACTCCGGCCAAAGATTTCCATGTAATGACCCTGATAAGAGGCCATGGGTATCATCTTCTGCTATTACAGAAGTGATGAATCCTTTATTGGCTACTCAATTACCTTTGAATACCTCAAGTTGTACCCAATCACCACCCTATGAGCGACGTGTGTAAGGCAACAAGGAATGAAGTCAAAGCACAGAATCAGTATCCAAGATATCCTTGAGTACCTCAAGTCTAAGGATATTTGCACCATTGTTATGATGAGATTATCACTGACATTAGAATAGGACATTCATGTGATGATCTCATAGCAGGTCATCCAATGTACTTACTACCTCTAGTAAGCATTCACATTTCAACCCTAAACATCTCATATTTACAGTTTCTGAGATCCACTGCTTGATCAAATCAAGAAGCTTGACATATGCTAGTCTCTCCGGATTAACGATGTCGAGTTTCAGTAATCCTACGACTAGGGATAATTTAGATACTGACATAATTGCACATGATAGGAATCTCAGTAGTATGATCACATCACAATTTCCTTCATGCTATGTCATATATCATGGACTTCATTGATTTGCTTATAGATCAATATCAATTCATAAATAATAAACATCAAATTAATGAAATATGCCTTTCTTTATTTATTCATAAAGTATGTACACAACTTTGTATAAAACGCGCTAAAGGCGATTGCCTTTAGGGCACAACTCTAACAAAATCTTCCACTTGACCTAAAGCCAATCGCCTTGATATCTAATATCATAGGCGAGTACATTAGAATCAAAGCTCTTATGTGATAATGGCTTCGTCAACAGATCAACAATATTTTGCTCGGTGAGAATTCTCTCTATCTGGACATCACCTCGACCAATGATCTTCCTAATCAGATGATATCTGCGGAGTACGTGTTTGGATCGTTGATGAGACCTTGGTTCCTTCGCTCAAGAATAGCCCCATTGTTGTCACAATACAATCAGATGGGTCCATCACATTAGGAACCACACCAAGTTCAAGAATGAACTTTTGATCTAAACCGCCTTCCTTTCTTTGCGTCAAGCGGCAATGTACTCTGCCTCGGTTGTTGAATCGACAGTTGTCTCTTATTTGGAACTCTTCCAACTGACCCCCCGCCGTTCAGTGTGAATATATAACCTGATTGGGATTTAGAATCATCGTTATCAGATTGAAAACTAGCATCAGTATACTCGCCACCGGAGATTTCCATCTCCATATACCAAGAAAACATCCTTAGTCCTTCGTAAGTACTTGAGGATATTCTTAATACCACCCAAGTGACCCTCACCAGATCCGATTGGTATGCGTCAGACATAGCATAGCAGTATATGATAGATCCTACTGCAGATGCATACGGGATCATATTCATGCGCATCCTCTCCTCTTGTGTCTTAGGACACATAGATTTCGAGAGTGTTATCCCATGAGTCATGGGAATGTACCCTCTCTTAGACTACTCCATGCTAAACCTCTTTAGCATCTTGTCTATGTACGTTGATTGTGAAAGACCAAGTAATCTTTTTGATCTATCTCTATAAATCTTTATCCCAAGGATATAAGTTGCTTCACCAAGGTCTTTCATGGCAAATTGTTTGGATAACCAAATCTTCACAGATTGTAGCATAGAGACATTGTTTCCTAGTAATAATATGTCATCTACATATAGCACAAGGAATACGATTGCAGTCCCACTAACCTTCTTATACACACAGTGTTCATCCGGATTTTGTGAGAAACCAAACTCTTTGATTACCTCATCAAAACGGATATTCCAACTCCTGGATGCTTGTTTCAATCCATAGATGAATTTATGAAGCTTGCATACCTTTTCGCCATCATAGAACGTGAAGCCTTCTGGTTGTGTCATATACACATCCTCAGCTAGATTTCCATTTAGGAAAGCTGTCTTCACATCCATTTGTCATATCTCATAATCATAATGAGTGGCAATGGCTAGGAGTATCCTAATGGATTTAGGCATTGCTACTGGGCTGAAGGTCTCGTCGTAGTCAATTCCTTGTTTTTGACGAAAACCTTTAGCCACAAGCCTTGCTTTATAGGTAATCACATTACCATCCATGTCGGTTTTCTTTTTGAAAACCCATTTACACCCTATGGGTTTTATTCCTTCGGGTGCCTCAACCAAAGTCCATACTTGGTTTTCATACATGGAATCCATTTCAGCCTTCATGGCATGAAGCCATTTCTCAGACTCTGAACTCTTCAGAACCTCTTCATAGGTGGTAGGCTCATTATCTTCTATGAGCAATACGTCATTCTGTTCATTCACGAGAAATCCATATCTCTCGGGAACATATCGTATCCTACGTGACCTACGAACTTCATGTGTTGTAGAAGGTTGAACTGTTACTTCATCCGTATGAGTCACAGCTTTAGGTTCAGAGCTGATTGATCGCCGTGCTCGAGCATCTTGAACTTCTTCAAATTCAATTTTGCTCCCACCGCCTTCTTGTAAAAGAAACTCTTTCTCTAAAGGACAGATGCTTTGAAACAAACACCTTTTGTTCCTCAAAGAAGGTAGAATTGATATCCCATTGTTTCTTTAGGATATCCTACGAACAAACATTTGTCGGACTTTGCATCAAGTTTATCGACCGTATCCGCTTCACATAAGGTGACAACCCCAAACTTTCAAATGAATAAGATAGGGTCTTTTGTTAGTCCACATCTCATATGGAGTAACATCAACTGTCTTAGAAACTCTGTTTAACAAATAAACAGCTATCTCGAGTGCATACCCCCAAAAGGATTTTGGTAACTTTGCAAAGCCCATCATCGACTGTACCATGTCTAAGAAGGTTCGATTTCTCCTTTCAGCCACACCATTATCTTTGTGGTGTGTAAGGTGGAGTCCATTGAGATAAAATCCCATTATCTACGAGATAATCTAAAATTGTTGGTCTAAGTATTCCCACCACGATCGGATCGTAATGTTTTGATACTTTTCCCAAGTTGGTTTTCTACTTCATTTCTGAATTGTTTGAACTTTTCAAATGCTTGATTTGTATCTCATCGACATCTGGTACCCATATCGAGAATAATCATCGATAAAGGTAATGAAGTAAAGACAACCACTTCTAGCATGGATGAACATCGGACCACATACATCTGAATGTATTAGGTCTAATACTCCAGTCGCTCGTTCACCCTTTCCCTTAAAGGGTAACTTAGTCATCTTGCCTAATAAACAAGATTCACATGTGTCATATGATTCATAATCAAATGACCCTAAACTACTACTCTTATAGAGCTTAGCTATGCGTCTCTCATTTATATGGCCAAGGCGACAATGCCATAAGTAAGTTGATTTTAAATTATCTCGTTTATGACTTTTCGTGTCATTGACATTCATAATTGGATGTGACATATCTAATATGTAAATTCCATTGCCTAATATACCAGTACCATAGAGGATTCCATTCAAACTAATAGAACAACCATTACTACTAAAAGTCAAATGAAAACCAGCTCTATTTAAACAAGAAACAGACAATATGTTCTTTGTTAAAATAGGTACAAAATAACATTCATCCAGTTTAATTATAAGCCCACTGGGGAGTGACAAAAAATAAGTGCCTACACGCTAATGCAAGAACTCTTGCTCCATTTCCTACACGCAGTCTAGTTATCCCTTCATGAATCGCTCATCGTCCTCGAGGCCCCAGATATCATTGTATATGTGTGAGCCACAACCGTATCTAATACCCATTTGTTATGGTCGAAGCAGATTAACCTCAACGACAAACATACCGAAGGAGCCGAGGCATCGATGCCTTCTTCGCTTCAATTCTTCTAGATAGACTTCTAGCCGCTTAGGTGGCGGCCTTGCCACAATGGAAGCAAGTTCCTTTTGGCGCAGTTTTTTTGGTTTTCTTTTTTGCTGCACTTCCTTTTGGTTTCTTAGACCTTTTCTTCATCAGTTTTTTTTCTTTGAACCAGAAGAAGTAGAGTCCACCACGAGCACTAGCTTGCTATCCTTCTTGACAGCTTGCTCTGCTATTTTTAGTAGATTGATCAACTCAGGGATTGTCTCGGAAATTTGATTCATCCGATAATTCAACACAAACTGTGAATAACTATCAGACAATCCAACTAGAATTAAGTCAATACTTAATTCATAATCCATAACAAAACCCAAGATGGCCAACCTCTCAATATACCTATTCATCTTCAGTGCATACTGCACTGCAGATGAACCTGGAGTCATCTTAGTAGTGAAGAGTAGCCTCGAGGTCTCGAACCTTTCAGACCGAGCTTGCTCATCAAAAAGCTCTCTAAGATGAAACACTATGGTATGAGCATCCATAGACTCATGCTGCTTCTGCAGCTCTGGTGACATAGAGACGAGCATAATACAGGTAGTCATGTCACTGTCTTTGAGATGCTTACGATAAGCTTCGATCCTCATCAAGCATCAACAAAGAAGTGGATCGGGAAGTGGAACATCTAGACATAGCCCAGTTCCTCAGATCTGAGAACAATTCTCAGATTTCTCAGCTAATCGAGAAAATTAGGTCCAGTTAATTTATTAGAGTCCATAAGTGAGCGCAAATTCATACTGGAAGACATCTTCAATCAACCTAAAGAGAAAGAGAGAAAGAATGTTAGAATAGAATTACATGCATGATCATAAGGACTTGCATGACATGCATATGGCTCCCACTAGTTTCAAAAATCCATAACCCTCATTACGAATCCAAGAAACATTATGACAAAATGTCCTAGTGGGTCGATATCAGACATTACTAAAAATGACATTGGGTTTACCCAACAAGCCACCTTAGGTCAATCGATAGGTATCGGTCATACTAATTGCATCATAGATATTCGATATTACTAAAATGACCTTGGGTTTACCCAACAAGCCACCTTAGATCAATCGGCAGGTATCGGTCATACCAGTTACATCACAAGTGCAATTATTGACTAGTGCTATCAACTCGTAATGTATGCAAACACATTGGGTTATCAACTCTTGATGCGCGTACATCTAATGTACGCTATCCAATTTTGCCTCTGTCTACGTTGACCTTGAGTTTACTCAATAAATCAACGTTTCTAGTGAAAACCGACCTATTAATCCGAAAATCTTATTTTCATGGTTCAAACATATCCGTATAGAGTGAGCTTGGGTTTACCCAACAACCCTAACTCTATAAGAACTCTGGTTCTCCTCATATTAATGGAAGGCGTTAGTTTTCATATTCTATGTGAGGGATTTCAAACTCTGGTCTCATCCAAGCTGTAGGATTATAGTCACCATGACTATATGGAATGATTTAGGGCATTTCATCAATCACATTGAGTCTATACCTATAATCATCCATCATCCCACCTAAGCATGTTGTAACTCGACTTACCTGAGAATGCAAGTCGACTTATGCATGTGTAAGTCGACTTATGTATGTGTAAGTCGACTTAGACTACTGTGCACGAGCAAGTCGACTTGTGCATGTGTAAGTCGACTTACCTGACTACTGTGCACGAGCAAGTCAACTTGTGCATGTGTAAGTCGACTTACCCGAGAATGCAAGTCGACTTATGCATGTGTAAGTCGACTTATATTTAGAATTGCTCTCTAATCAGCTAATTTCTCAATCCGTGCAGTTCAAATTCACAATACCAAGTGTAATATACTTTACCTTGATGTACCAATGAAACACTTTCATTGTATCATGCTTACCATATATAATCATACTATACATGAAAAACTTGAAATGGATTAATACACTATTATTCTCTTAGATTTCCAAATAATTTTGCAAATACCAAATAATCTTCCTAAGTATCTCTAGGTAGTCTACACTTTATCAAGACTACTTCGGTACTGGTCACAAAATTGGTGACAGCCAAAACAATCAAGACAAGGAAATATACTAACGAGACGCTAATGAGACATATTTGACATCCGAAAATTTTTGGAAACCCAATTTCAAGAAAATCAGTTTGGAAAGCATAAAACATCAATGTAAAATATTTTTAATCACATTAAAAATGATCCAAGGCATTGGAACCGAAAAATACACAATCAATCATTCCAAACAAAACAGTTCTAGCAACTTTCTCAAAACTTCCAAGCTCTGTTTTTGCTTGAAAAAATCATTGAAACGATTTCAATAAATTCTGAGAAAATTACAGAGGTTACAAAATGTTCACAAAATGCTCCATGAATGTTTTCAGGATTTATTTCTAACAAAAACTCAACCAACCTCAGCAACAAAGCCAATGTTGAATCTGTGTTCCTCAACACAGATATTCCCAGCAGCACACGATAAATTCTCAAATAAATAGTAAATAACCTCGAAAACATTTTTCCATCCTCATAGACATTTATAAACATCTTAGAGACATGTTGGTGAAAGAAAATCAGAAAATGTTTTTTCTACAATTTATTCTCAAATTTACAAGCATGCCTGTTCAAGGAATGCGCACAAACACAGCAACCAGAACATAAGGGAATAAATTAGCAAAACCATATCAAACCACATTGATAAATTCTTTCCTTCCACAGACATATTCAGCAACATCTTATGAGAAAATATGGGCAAGAAAATTCTGAAAAAAAGTTTGCTACACTGATTTCGAATTTAACATAGTCCACATGCACAATGGTCACAAGCAATAGGCAGCATCAACCTAGTCATGCTTTCTTCTTTATATACGACACAAGTGGCTCTGATACCACTGTAGGAAAATCCCGGTGTGTGTATCACATATACACGGTGCGGAAAAATAAAAAATTTTATTCCGGGACCTTCCCGAAAGCCAAGATCTATGTGTCTATATAATGAAGTCAAACCATAACGACCAAAGGAGACCGTCTCTAATGGTATCCACGCAGAGGTCGGAGAAACTAACCGGGGCAAACCCTTTGACCCGGGAATAACTAAAAAAAGGGAGAGAGTGCTAGCTCTTACCTTATTCTTGGAGAGCTCAAAGAGAAGAAGATGGTGAAGCTTGGAGAAGAAGATGAAGAGAGGAGAGCTTTGGATTTTTCAACCCTTTCTTTCTGACTTAGGTACTTTTAACTTTTGAATTCTAAACCCTCTCTTATACCAACGACCATCAACACTTCAAGCCTTCATTTGCCATTTGTCTTTAACTATTTAAAGACATTAAATGCTAAAGTGGTGAGCTTTCCACGTTAGCCATATATATATATATATATATATATAGTTAAGATAAGTCTTCTCCTCCTCCTTCCATGTTGTTGATGATGATGATATATATATATATATATATATATATATATATATTAATTACTTAATTAATTAATAAGATATATATATATATATATATAAATGCTGAAGTGGTCCAACACATCGGGTCAATCCTACCGCCTCTGTGTCCCGGTATGGAAAAACATCGGAGACCTGTTTCAGCAATATCAATGTCGCGATCTCATCGAGACATATCCCGATCTCATTGGGATCTATTTAGTTCTATTGCTCTCCCTATATTGGATCTGTATCCAAAACTATTTTACGAATTCTCCGAATCACTCTTATGCGTGTGACCCATTAGGTTCCCAGTTATGTTGGCCACTTAGATTAACACTTAATCGAAGCAAGTCATGAACGGTATCTAGCAACACATCATGACACCCAATTGACCGGAAAGTAATTGGTTTGATGAATGAACCTATGTTCATCACGAACCATATCACGAACCTTTCCATAGACAATTACTGTGCAATTCGTCCTTTCACCATGCTATACCCCACTTGGTTATGAGTATGGGCAAAGTGTCAACTCTTCATCGGATCGACTACGCCAAATCTAGTCCAGTGATATCGATTCTCGTCACGGGACTCATTACTTTATATGTCATCAAGACACTCTTCATGACATATGAACTCTGGCCAGAGATTTCCAAGTAATGACTCTGACAAGAGGCCATGGGTATCATCTTTTGCTATTACGAAGTGATGAATCCTTTATTGGCTACTCAATTACCTTCAATACCTCAAGTCGCACTCCAATCACCACCCTATGAAGCGACACGTAAGGCAACAAGGAATGGAGTCAAAGCACATAATCAGTATCCAAGATATCCTTGAGTACCTCAAGTCTAAGGATATTTGCACCATTGCTATGATGAGATTATCAATGACATTAGAATAGGACATTCATGTGATGATCTCATAGCAGGTCATCCAATGTACTTACTACCTCTAGTAAGCATTCACATCTTAACCCTAAACATCTCATATTTACAGTTTCTGAGATCCACTGCTTGATCAAATCAAGGAGCTTGACATGTGCTAGTCTCTCCGGATTAACGATGTCGAGTTTTAGTAATCCTACGACTAGGGATAATTTAGATACTGACATAATTGCCCATGATAGGAATCTCAGTAGTATGATCACATCACAATTTCCTTCATGCTATGTCATATATCATGTACTTCATTAATTTGCTGATAGATCAATATCAATTCATAAATAATAAACATCAAATTAATAAAATATGCCTTTCTTTATTTATTCATAAAGTATGTACACAACTTTGTACAAAACGCGCTAAAGGCGATTGCCTTTAGGGCACTATTCTAACACTAACTCCATAGAGTTTAGTCTATTTATAATAAGGTTTGGATGTTTTAGTAATTTAATTTCAATTAAACTTTAATTAGAATTACAAATAATTCTAATTAAATACCAATTATGCCCAAATAAGATTCAACATCTCTTATTGGTTCTTATTTATTAAGTATCTTATATTTAATCTTAAAGTTTCTCAAATTTTACAATCAAGTCTAACTTTATTAAACTAACTTTGCTCTCTTCGACTCATTCTATATGTGAGATCCATTAGGTTCTCAAATATATTGGCAATGATTATAAATTATAATTATAATTCATAATTAGAATTAGATAAATTAAAACTTCTTTTAATTTATTTTAATTATCCAATTAAACAATTTATAATTATAGATCAAGATTAACGCCTAGTAATGCATCATGATCACCCAAATATTTAGGTATAAGTGATTTTGACTAATCTTTCCATGTATGATTTTTCCATATAATCCAATCCTTTCATCATATAATGTTCCGATTAAACATAGAGCATGAAACTAATGTCTACTCTATTTTAAGTCCAATTGTATTAGTTCTTTGCCATTAGCTGTTGATTCGATTAATGACATTTGTAAACTATTTACAAAATGTCATTACATATTGGCCAAATATTTCCTGAATCAATACTAATTGAGAATAACGAAACATTCTTCCTAATTACTTTAGGATCATGATTCCTATCTTGATCACTCAACTACCTTTATATAGTTCATGCTACATCCAATGACTTCTGATTAAATGACCTATGATTAAATAGATCATAGTAGTATCAAAACATACCAATCCCTATACAAGCTAACTTTGGTGACCTCAAGTCAAATGATCACTTATACAATCATTACAATGAGAATTCCATATACATACAAATAATGTTTCAAATGGATTTGTCATGTCGTGTAACATCCCATTACCTGCGGGAAGGTTAGGATAGTAAATATGAGTGATTAAGGAGAGATTAAAAAATGCATTCCATGCTCATGCATAATATGACATGCACATACACATAAATAGTGAAGGTTTTGAACATGAAAATAATTGTATATGCATTCATGAATGATTTCAAGTATAATTAAATTGAATTGAGATTTTTGGAAATTTAGTGAATTTAGAATTTATTTATGTTGAACATATTATTGGTTAGTAGAATTGTGAGATTTATGAATCTCTGTGAATTTAGGAATAAAGTTCAGAGAAAAATTTTAGAAAATAGGGGAAAAGAAATAAAAAAATGATTTGGAGACAGTTGGATTGTAAAGATAGAATTGATGGAGTTAGTCTCAAAGAAACTTAGTTAGAATTAGACCTTAGGAAAAGTGACAAGTGTAAAGTTGCCTTTATTATTTGTCAGAAGTAAGTTTGAGTTATTCTAGAGTTAAAAAGGGCTTTTTTTTTTCCTAAGTTCTTTCCTTGTTATCATCTTCTCCAAAATTGTTCCCATACACAAAGTTTTCCATCAAACTCCTTCTGAGAGTTAACTTTGATTTTTCATATCCCTCACTACTTCCTTCACTGCTAAGTGTTTCTTCTGTCTTAAGAAAAACTAGAAATTGATTAGTGTTCACAGTGGTTTACGTAATTTTTTATGGAGTTAGGGCTTGAAGATAGTTGAAGCTTTTGGAGTCTTCAACAAGTAAGTAGTGAATAAAATTGTTAGAATTGTAGATTTTTTAAATAAAGTTGATGAATTTATTGTCAGTGCATGATCATGGCATTTACATATATTTATATTCTTGAACATTGTGTTAAGGGGATGAAAATTATGGAGATGGTGTTATTTGGTTTTTTTTATGGATTTTTAATGATCAGATGTTGTGGAAATGGTTCTTAGAGTTGAAGTAGTAATGAAATGATATATAAGATTAGTGTAGAGAATTAGATATCAAAAGGTGATATGCTCTGTTTCTTCCCTATACATGTATGAATATATAGGTGTTTATACGTGAGTTGATGAAGACTTAGAGATGTTCTAGGAAAAAAGTTTTTGAGTTGAGAAGTATAGATAGTATCGTCTTAAGTTGACCATCTGTATCGTCTTAGGTTGACTTTTACCTTGTCTTAAGTTGACCATCTGTATCATCTTAGGTTGACTTCTGCTTCATCTTAAGTTGACCTTGTTTCGTCTGCTTTTGGCTTCGTTTGCTTCTTGGATTCATCTGCTTTCTGTTTCGTCTTCTTTTTTCTTCGTCTGTTTCTTGACTTCATCTGCTTTCTGTTTCATCTACTTTTTGCTTCGTCTATTTCTTGACTTCGTCTACTTTTTGTTTCATCTACTTTTTTGCTTCATTTGTTTCTTAGCTTCGTCTGCTTTCTATTTCGTCTGCTTTTTGCTTCGTTTGCTTCTTAGCTTCGTCTGCTTTTTGCTTCCTCTGCTTTTTGCTTCGTTTTCTTCTTGACTTCGTTTGTTTTTTGCTTCGTTTGTTTCTTGACTTCATCTGCTACCTGCTTTGTCTTATGTGGACAGAACCTTGTTTAATTCTTTCAGCCATAACTTTGTCGTTCGAACTCCAAATGACCTAATTTTTGAAGCATTGGATTCATAACACACATAATTCATTTCCTACATGGGCATTATTGAAGAATTATACTTGTGCATGTTGTGATATAGGTGTATGTTTGCATAATATAAAGGAACAAATTGAGCACCATCCTCTAGATGTTGCCGGGACTTCGAGGCAATAACTTTTGCAGCAAACTGTGAGTAACCTAGATGGTCTCACTTAATTACTTGTTTGCTTAATTTATGTTTTAAATGATAATTGGATGTGTTTAATTGTGGATTCCGGATAGAAGGTCTGATGAATGTGGCTGTGGATTGAGATATTGAAGTGCTACTTGAATGTGAATGTGAAGACCTAAGTGCTTTATAATGTGAGTGATTGTGGTACATGTAGTCCATACATGACTGTATAATCATATTTATAGTCTTCGTCTTCAACTGCTTCTTGATAACTACTTCTTTCTTCTTGATTCTTGATCTTTAAAGAAACGGTTATTCAGTTGAGTTCTGTAACTAACTCAAACTGATTTGATTCTTCATCTTTGATTCCTTCGTCTCATTTTCGGCTTCACTTAGTCTCATATTGTTTCTGTCTCATTTTCGCTTCTGTCTCATTTTGTTTCCGTCTCATTTTTGCTCTTCCATCTCATTTTGTTTTCGTTTCATTTTTCTTTTGCTTCCGTCTCATTTTGCTTTTGTTTCCATCTCATTTTGCTTCTGTCTCATTTTTCTTTTGCTTTTGTCTCATTTTGCTTTTTCTTTCGTCTCATTTTACTTTTGCTTCCGTCTCACTTTTCTTTTGTTTCATCATTATTTGGTTTTCATTAAAATTAATCGTAAAGTCATTTTGACTTAACAATCTCCCCCTTTTTAATGATAACAAATAATCATAGAATTTTTTTTATCTCCCATCTTCTGTTCTATTCTCCTTTTCTTTTCTTCTGCTCCCTCTATCTTTGTCATTTTTTCTTCTTCTTCTCCTTTCTCCCCTATTTGTTATTGATCAAAAAGAATCATGATCGTAGATTCTTCATAACTTCAGAAAATATTTTTCTCATCTCAATGCGAAGTGACTTGATATCTTGTCGAATATCCGCTACTTCTTTATGCAAGTCACCCACAGAAGCACACAGATAAGTAACTTTCTCTTCAATATCTTCATCAGGCTTTTGTTGTACGAATTTAACACCAATAATTGTAGTATATGCATCTAAAGATATAACATCTGGTTCAATTATTGTAATGGTAGGAGGTTGAACAGATAGGTTAGGTTCTGGAAGATCAAGATCATCAGGGCCAGTTAGACGTAGAACTTGTCTTCCCAATAGGTGTAGAACATCACCAAATGAAGACACAGTTGATAAAGATCTAATGTGCATAATGAAATGCACAAGGGACTCTACTGCGTAGCTTCGGTCTCCAACCTTAATGGATCTGTATGGCCCTTCTGAAAGTCTTCCACCTACTTGAAAAGAATCTTCAGTGGTTTGTTGACCACAATTGCTTCCTGACGCTGTTGAAATAAAGTGGGAAACATAAGTTCCAATCTGTTGGATTGCATAGCATGCTTCATCAATGTTTCTCACTTCAGCTTCAATCTGTTCATCTGTCAGATCATTTATCCTTTCAGGATACATTTTCTTCTTCCTTTTATCCTCATTGCGAACAATGAAAGGTCGAGGTTGAATATCAGGTACAACCTTGATCATAGTTTTCCTTGTGATTGGAAAATAGTGTACTTCTGCTTTATCATCTGTGTGGGGTATGGTCTGGTTCCTTCATCCTTCTAAACATTATACATACTTTTCTCGTCCTCACTCAACAGATGCATGGTACTACTATTTACCAGTATAGGTTGAAATTGTACCTTGACTGACCTTTTTGGAATTTTCTTATTATTATTGAATTACTACTCCTGATAGGTTGAATTTCTTCAAAAATCTTGACTCTCAAGTCTTCTTTTCTTATCAGTCGAGAAGTATTGACTTGTGTTGGACTGCGTTCCACTATCCTCTTCTTCTTCTGAACAACAGTAGGAGTGCTCTTCTCAGTACTGATTTTCTCCTTTTTATTCTCCTTAATCAGTCTGGAAGTCTACTGAGGTTGAGGTTTTACTTTCTTAAACACCAATTTCTTCCTAATTTTAGTCACTTTAGCCAATTTTGGTGATTCTTCTCTCAAAATCGAAACTAAGGACCTGGTTGCCTGAGATGTTGTCTTCTCAGAGTTTTGACCATGAATCAACTCTTTCCTTTTCTTTTCTTCTCGTTGACGCAGGGTTTGAACTCTAGGTGAACTTCTTGCTTACTTCGGCTTCTCCAAAAGTAGCATATCCCCTTTTCTTTTCAAGGTTACTTTTTCTTTTTGTTGCACCTGGCTTCCTTCTTTAAGAAATATCGTCTTTCCCATTGATTGTCCTGACAATTCCTTCTCTCCTTTTGCAGGTATCCTCTCAATAGATTGAGATTTTGATTTTGTTAAGGGAGATTCTTTTTTAGTACGCTCCCCCTCAATCCTGACTTTCTTCTTAGAATCTGCTTCTACTCTCTCCAGATTCTTCAAGCCCATTTTACTAATTGTTGCAGAATTGATGACACTTTTGATATTCATCTTCATCCTAATTCCCCTTTCCAGATGTACTCCAGATTCTCTGAATATCCTTGTTAATATCATTCTGTATGGTAGAGCAGTCGAGTCTTTCTTAGACTTTACCATATAATGAAAGATAAGGAATGGTGGGTTGATAGGCTGACGATTTAATAGATGAAATAGGCATTGTTCATCTAGCATTGCTACCAAATGCCTTGACCCTGTTCTCGGTAGTACACAATGAAAAAGAGTTGAGTATATTACCCTAGCCTTTGGAACAAGATTGGACACCTTCTTTTCCCTTGGATAATTGCCTCCATATAACTGTAAATTGATATGGGTTTCCTTCACGTTAGCTTGTGTCATCCATCTAGCTTTGCTTGTGAGCTTCTCTCCTTCAAATGGACACTCTGTGACCTTCTCAATCATCTTCATGGTCACAATAATCGACAAGTTATCCACCGAAGATACAAGAGTATCGGCTACAAATTCCATGTTCTTCCAGAAATCATAAACTTCGTTTATGTAGATTGTCTCTCGAATTTGAAAGAAATTCCTCCATCCGGCTGCTACAATCTCCGGTTCAATATCCATGTTGTCTTGTTTCAGGGATTCAAAATTAAATAGTCATTCGCTTGTCATGGTTGTCTCCATTTCTTGTAGTTACCAACGAACTAAAAACAGAGAAGTTTTTCAAAGAAGTGAAGTCGGTTTGTGAGGTTGAGAGTGTGAGCAACGAAAGTTTGAAATCCAAACTTTGTTGGATTTAAAGGTTGATTGTCAGAGTATATCATGAGTGTTCTAGAATGGGTGGTGTTCTCAAGGCTATGAGAAACTTTCCCTCCAAAACTTTCTTCTAATGGATGTTATCAGTTGTAACTCACGGTTACGGTTACCGTTAACTCTTTCAACCTTTTCATCTGGGTCATGACGTGTCAGACGGTTGATTACTTAACATCACCATGTTAAGGTTTCATCTGATTTCTCTGAATCTTTCTTCACTTAATATCTTAGTGAAGATGTCCGCCCACTGATGGTTCATCTCAACAAACGGAAGACTCACGATCTTCCTCTAAACGTAGTCTCGTAGAAAATGGTGTCTGACTTCGATATGTTTAACTCTCGAATGTTGTATGGGATTCTTCGACAGATTGATGGCACTTGTGTTGTCATAGTAGATTGGGATTTCTTCTTCTTGTACTGCGTAGTCTTTTAGCTGGTACTTAATCTACAATGTTTGTGAACGGCAACTTGCGGCTGACATATACTCAGCTTCCGCAGTTGATAGAGCAATTGAGCTTTGCCTCTTACTTGACCACGAAACTAGGTTATTGCCAAGAAAGTGACATCCTCCACTCGTACTTTTTCTATCAATCCTATCTCCAGCATAATACGCATCACAATAGACAATTAACCTGAAATCTTTACCTTTCTCATACATTAAGCAAAGATCAGTAGTACCTGATAGATATCTCAAAATTCTTTTAACAACAATATAATGAGATTCTCTAGGATCGACCTGAAATCTTGCACATAAACAAACACTAAACAAAATGTCAGGTCTACTTGCTATAAGGTAAAGTAAGGAACCAATAATCCCTCTATAAAGAGTTTGATCAACCTTCTTTCCAGTTTCGTCCTTGGACAAATGGTTTGAAGGATGCATCGGAGTTGGCATTGGTTTTATTTTTCCCATATCATACTTTATCAACAGTTCCTTCACATACTTCTGTTGATGAATAAAAATCTTTTTTTCGGTTTGCTTAACTTGCAACCCAAGAAAGAATTTTAATTCACCCATTATGCTCATCTCAAATTCATTTTTCATCAAAATTTCAAAATTAACACATAACACTTCAGAGGTAGCACCAAAAATAATATCATCAACATAAATTTGAATAATAATAAAATAATTCTTCATGCACTTTCTAAATAAGGTTTTATCCACGTGACCTCTAGTGAACTTATTCTCAATAAGAAAACAACTCAGACGATCATACCAAGCTCGAGAAGTTTGTTTCAAGCCATACAAAGCTTTATGAAGTATATAGACATGATCCGGTTTCCTCAACAGTCTTAGAGGTAAGGTTGTAAACCCTATAGGCTTTTGATGATAGAGAATAACCTAGAAAAATTCTAGAATAACTCTTAGAGTCGAATTTATCCAGACCTTCCTTTGTATTCAATATAAAGCACTTGAAACCAAATGGATGGAAGTAGGATATATTAGGTTTCCTGCCATTCCATAACTCATGTGGAGTTTTCTTCAATAAAGGTTGAAGAAGTATTCTATTTTGAATATAACATGCTGTATTCACAGCTTCTGCCCAGAAGTACTTAGGAAAATTCATCTCACACAGCATAGTCCTAGCCATTTCCTGAATCGTCCTATTCTTCCTTTCAACAACTCCATTCTGGGAGTTCTAGGGTAAGAGAAATTCTGGAAAATTCCATTTTCTTCACAGAACATTCTGAACTTTTCATTTTCAAACTCACCACCATAATCACTTCTAATACTAGCTATAGACCTTCCTTTCTCATTTTGTAACTTTTTGGACAGGACCTTAAAACACATAACAAACTCATCTTTATGTGATAAAAACAATATCCAACAAAATCTAGTGAAATCATCAACAATAACAAGACCATACCTCTTTCTGCCAAGACTTAATGTTCTAATTGGACTAAATAAATCCATATGTAACAAATCTAGAGGTCTAGAAGAAGTTACGACATTTTTAGAAGAAAACGTTGTTTTAACTTGTTTTCTTTTTTGACAACTTTCACAAAAAAATCCTTATTAAAACATATTTTTGGTAAATCATTTACCAAATCATGTTTAATCAACTTAGAAATATGTTTAAAACTGATATGACCTAGCTTTTTATGCCAAATCAAATTTTCTTGATCAGTAGATATAAAACATGAAATATTTTGATTTTGAAAATCTTCCAAATTGATTTTGTAAAGATTGTTTTGTCTTTTGGTAGAAAAGAATATGGACCCATCCTTATTTTTGACTTCATAAGAATTTTGATTGAAAGACACTTCAAAATCAGAATCACATATTTGACTGACACTAATCAAATTGTGTTTTAAACCATCAACTAGCCGCACATTATCAATGCATGCAAAGGAATCTTTACCTATTTTACCGATTCCAATTATCTTGCCCTACTGGTTGTCTCCAAAAGTTACTGATCCTCCCTTCTTATACTGAAGATCTGGGAACATAGACCTTCTTCTCGTCATGTGTCGCAAGCATCCACTGTCCAAGTACCAATGGTGCTGGCTACTTTTTCCAAGGAAGGATATCTGCAAGTGGTATTATCTGTCTTTTAGGTACCTAGATTTTCTTGGATCCTTTAGGGTTAGTTCGTGCACAATTCATAGTATGATGATGCAATTGATGATATCTCCGATAATGATTAGGTTGATGGAATTTTTTTCCTTAAGGGAGCAGAAACCTTTTTATGCTGAGAATGGTTTTTACTAAAACCTAATCCAATTTTATCATTAGGGTGTCTGTATTTCTCTAACATATCATTCATTTTCCTCGTACTCTCTGTAAATGTTGATAGATCAGCTGAAAAATTATTTATTCTCTGCTTCAGCTTATTGATTTCTTCATATCTATCTACTACAACCTTTTTCTTCAACTCATCTACTTGTTTCTTTAGGCAGGCATTTTCCTCTTCTAATGCTTGCGTGTTTTTCAAGTTTTCTACGTACTTTTTCTTAAACAACTTATACTGCTTTAGAATTGCATGAGAATCTTCTAATAGTTCTGAGTATACATCTTGTAATTCATTAAACTTTGAGTTTACCTCCTTATCACTTTCTTCCTCAGCTACTAGGCAGATATTTGCTTGAACCGATACTTCTGAGTCCGTATCTGATTCAGATGAATCTAGATCTTCCCAGGTTGCCATCATGCTTTTCTTTCCTTCTCTACTCTTCTTTGGCTTTTTCTTTAACAATGGACACTTGGACTTGTAATGTCCCGATTTATTGCATTCATAGTATGTGATGGATGTTTTCTCATTTTTCCCTTCATCTTTGCTATTCTTCTTGAAGTAGGATTCTTTATTCCCTTTAGCCTTTTTCTTCTACAAGCATCTGATCTTTCTCGAGATAAAGGATAGTTCATCATCTTCCTCGCTTGAAGTATGATCTGAATTACTGGAATCGTCATCCTTGACTGCCTCAATCTTCGGCGCTTTTGACAATGAACTTCTCTTCCTTTGATTCTTTTGATTCTTCTGTCCAGCCTTCAATGCTATGGATTTGTCCCGTTTGGTCTTATCTTCAGCATAGAGTTCAACTTCATGTATCTTTAGAAATCTAGGTAATTCATCAAACTTCAATACGCTTAAATCCTTGGCTTCTTGTACGGCTATAACTTTTGTTCTCCATCTCTTCGGTAAGCTTCTTAAGATCTTTCTAACGTGATCTTGATTGTCGTACGTTCTACTGAGAGCTTTAATTTCATTGATGATAGTTTGAAATCTTCCAAACATCTGATCGATACACTCTTTGTCCTTCATTTTGAACAGCTCATACTGGTGTACAAGAATGCTTATCTTGGACTCTTTTACTTGATTTGTGCCTTCATGTGCTATGGATAGCATATCTCACATCTCCTTCACAGTATCGCATCCGTGAACTTTATCTTACTCACTTCTGCTTAGGGCATAGCTTAAGAAAAACTTGGCCTTCGAATTTAGCTAGAATCTTGCTTTTTGTTCTGCCGACCATCTGATTCATGGAATGGCATTTCCTTCTTTATCTGTCAGTGTATAAGGTCCATTTTCTATTATCTCCCAAAGATCGATATGAGTAGATTCAATGAAGAACCGCATCCTATCTTTCCAGTAATGATAGTCTTCTCCATTGAACGTCGGAGGTCTAGTTACCGAGGCACCTTCAGCTATGTATACGTGTGACTTTGGCATGGATCTTTATCTACACTTTGTTACGATGGTTTTTGGACACCGAGCTCTGATACCAATTGAAGTGAATCACACATTAGGATACGATATACAAAGTGCACAAGAAGGGGGGTTGAATTGTGTATTCAAATTTTTTAATACAATCCCCTTTTTTAAAAAAATTGCTTTCTCAAAATGATTGACAAACAATATTATGAACTATTTATATCAGCAATAGAAACAAGAGTTAAGAGTTATGAGTGAGAATCGAGACAACAATTTTATACTGGTTCACCCCAAACCGTGAGCTACGTCCAGTCCTCAGAATCCCTTCTGAGATTTCACTATACTTCACAAAAGTACAAGTATTCTTTTCACCGAGCCTCTTCAGGTTTCGTACAACAAGTATTCTTTTTCTCACATAGCCTCTTCAGGCTCTCAGCTATTCTTCTTTCTTACAAAAAGATATTGTGAGGTTTGTTACAGAAAATATAACTCTCGTGTTTTTGCACAAATATAGTATTTAGCTTTTGAATATCACTAACAAAATCACTAACTCTTTCAGCCTTCGACTTCGACTCATATTTATAGTTTTCGTCTTCAACTGCTTCTTGATAACTACTTCTTTCTTCTTGATTCTTGATCTTTAAATAAATGGTTATTCAGTTGAGTTCTGTAACTAACTCAAACTAATTTGATTCTTCGTCTTCGATTCCTTCGTCTCATATTGCTTCCGTCTCATTTTTGCGTTCGTTTCATTTCACTTCCGTCTCATTTTGTTTTCGCTTCCGTCTCATTTTGCTTTCACTTCTGTCTCATTTTGTTTTCGCTTTTGTCTCATTTTGTCTCTTCCGTCTCATTTTGCTTCCGTTTCATTTTCCTTTTGCTTCCGTCTCATTTTGTTTTTGCTTCCATCTCATTTTTCTTTTGCTTCTGTCTCATTTTGCTTTTGTTTCCATCTCATTTTACTTTTGCTTCCGTCTCACTTTTCTTTTGCTTCATCATTATTTGGTTTTCATCAAAATTAATCGTAAGTCATTTTGACTTAACAATTTGATCCCTTCTCCAGTTATTTATTTGACTATTTCTTCCTTATCCTTTTTAGAGATCTATTTAATTTCCCTCAACACATCTTTTGGTATTCCCTCTACTCCAGCTTCAATTTGATACTTCTTACTAAATAAATTAAAAGTGATTCTTTTTTTATTCTTTTAATCTTGATATTTTTAACCTATTCCATCTTCCAAGAATTTTATAAAATTCTTATTTCATCTCCATCTGCTCCTTTTTTTATTTTGGTTTCTAATAAAGTAACAAAATTTGCTAAGCTATCTCTAATCAAATCCCTAATAGCTAGTTGTTTATTCTGGCTATAAAGCCCTATCATGTTCTAAATAACTAACATCATCATTTCTTCTTCTTGCCTAATTTTTTCCTATTAGTTTTCCTACTTATACTAGGAGAAGTAGTTTCAACACTATGTTTAGTACCTGAAGTCTCCCCTTTCTCCATTAAAGGACTTCTTTCTGGTTCTTCTACTTGGCTTTTCTCTAGGTCCTCTACCACCTGTTTTCCTTTCTCCGGTGTAGTTCTCCTCTTTATTATATTTTTCATTATTCTGCTTAACAAGTGGTTCCTTCTTTTCTACTAGGTTCTCATTAATATGTTCTGCGCCTACTTTAGTTATCTTATTTGTGGTTCCCCCTTTTCTACTAGGTTCTCCTTAACATGTTCTGTGCCTACCTTAGTTATCTTATTTGTTATCTTATTGCCCTCTTAGTTATCTTTTTTCCTTTAGATCAACCTCTCCTCTTTGATTTTTGGTCTCCACATATAGGTAACCCTTACAAGGTCTTCTTCAAGGCTATCATCTCTCCTTTAAATTCATAATCATAAGAGAATTAGGCAATTTCTTTGTGATATCCATATCTATACACACCATATCAAACCCAATTTGTTTCATTATAAAAATATTATCTCTCATTCCCAAGGGCTTACCTATCTTGATTGCAATTTAACTTATCGCCTCAATAGACCAATACTCCAATAGGACTTTGTGGAAGTTTACCCACAAGGGCATTGCTTCTAGCTTGCTCCTATCTAATGTTACCCCTAGATGCCACCTTTTAAGAAGGATTAGATGTCCAAGCATATATTAAGGCCTTGCCTTAATCACCTTTTGCATATTCTCTTTAGAATTAAATTTGAAGACAAACTATTCATCTTAATTAGCCATTAAGTCCCATATTCCTCCAAGATGCAGTCCCCCATTTGTTTACTACTAGAAATACTAACCTTTTCTCAAGGAAGAAGCCTATTAGGGATAAACTGCACTTCTATGAAAGCCTAAAAAGGTTCTTCATTTGTCTACTCCATATATCTTCTCTTCCCAAGGTTTTTAGTCATTTAATATCGAGCTCTAAGTTGTTTTTCCCTTCTCAAGGTCATGTCATCTTTCTTTGGATCCCTTCAGGGTAGTGAAATCTGTGGTGTTGTTTAGGTAAGTTGGGATTACTATAGCTATAGTAGTTTTTGAGTTTGTTGGTAGATCTCTCTCAGGTTTATTTAGGTTTATAATGGTAATGGTTTAGTTTCCATATTTGGAAGGTTCTTATGGTTATCGGCTAATGGCTATCGAGGGTAGGGGAGGGAGACTCTCATTAACACTATAATTCTTTTACTAGTCCTATAACTTGACATTGTCTTACCAAATTCTAAACACTTATTTACATTTCCTTTCATAAGAAGGGATCTTGAATCATCTTAAGAGCAAAAAAATATGTGTTAATGTTCTCCACTGAGTTCTTTATACATCATTATTACTATTTTTTTTAACCTCAGTTTGATATTGTACTCCATTACCACTCTAGCCTTTCATTTAAGAATACAATCTTATCACTGATTAAGTATTTAATTGCAACATGTCATTTCAAATCTTAGTAATCAAATCATTAATTATAATGTCTTCTTAGTTCTTATCTTCTCTTAATATTTTCAAAAGATTCCATTTGAAGTTAGGAAAATATGATAGAAAATAATTCTACACTATGATGTTCTCCTTTCATTTCTTATTCTTAATTTCAAAATTATGCCCTTATAATACTCCAATATGTTGAAAAGGGTACACATTCTCTATTTATTCTAACTCTTATGGTCAATATTAATAATCAATGACCTCCTATTTACGTCGATGCCAATACTTAATGATTATCTCTATTTCTAAAAGACCCTACTTATACACTAATAAAACACGATATTTATAAGTTAATGGCTTCCTTACACATACTAGTAGATAATTTCTTTAGTATAACTCTAACACTTTATAAACATTTGTCTTTATGATAAATTATTGCGAGTAATCAAGCAAACTAGTCATATGCTAAATTAAGTGCTTTCTTGAAGTCTTCAAAAGTTGTTTATACTTATATGTTCCATTAAGATGACTTCTTTCCTTAATATGTCAATTTGATTTGCTTCTAATACTAAAATTCCTTATAATTTTTTATTGTAATTAAACAAACCCAAAAAACCTTACAATTCTCTTATAGTTTTAATAATTGACTAATTTAATACAGTGTATATTTTCCTCAAGTCAATAACAACTCCTAAAGAAAATATTATATGGCCTAAGTATTCTAATTGAGTGATCCTAAATGTGAACTCACTTCAATCCAAGAAATTGGTATTGTTACAATGTAACACCCCACTCCCAAGTGACCCGAACCCGATATCGTTGGTGATATTCGAGTCCGTACCCCGCGAGGGTGGCGTACTACATCAGTCGATTAAAACTTAGTATAACATTTTATACCACCTAAATGTAACACCCCACTCTCGAGTGACTCGAACCCGATATCGTTGGTGATATCCGAGTCCGTGTCCTGCGAGAGTGGCATACTACATCAGTCGATTAAAACTCAGTATAACATTTTCTCCTCTCTTTTTTTTGAACCATTCATTAACGCAGCATAAACAGTAAGAAACTTGAGCCCATGTTCACAATTAATCATTTTCATTTATTACAGTCATCCAATAATAATTTACAATCAGTCAATGTGTAAAACAATAAAACCACAATGGGCTCATTATAAATACAAAGCATTATTGCACAATGATTACGAATACAATTCGATAAGACACTAATGCATACCGAACCGATCCCGACCTCTATCCTTCACTTTTACAGAGACATACTCCGTGTCAAACGGGTACCCTTCAAATCTGAAAATAGATTGCAATTTTGGATGAGTTTGCGAACTCAATGAGGAACCATCATCGATGGTTCTCCCAATTCATGCATCACGTAATCAATTCACGATAATAAAGCGATTGCGGTAATACTACGATCTACGATCCACAGTAATAGTAATATATGATTACAAAAAAATCATACGATCATAGACACAACAATTTACATTAGATGCCACATACAGTAA
This sequence comes from Erythroxylum novogranatense, assembly GCA_029891385.1. Taxonomy (NCBI): domain Eukaryota; kingdom Viridiplantae; phylum Streptophyta; class Magnoliopsida; order Malpighiales; family Erythroxylaceae; genus Erythroxylum; species Erythroxylum novogranatense. Next base: position 54,441,680 of record CM057229.1, read on the forward strand.
AAACCATTTCAAGTATCCAGTCCAGTAATGATGCAATGCACATGTGACTCTTTTCCAGTTTTATTACAGTATTGTGACCGAGCGCGTAAGCGATGATTGATGATCGATCAAGAGACGTGTCTGGGAGAATTATCTCCCTTCGAGCTCTAGGCTCGTTTCAGTATCAGTGGCGACTCGGTTCACAATTTTCCGTTATCAGTTTATGCATCTGTGTATGAATGCACTTGCCTAGTTACAACATCCCCATAAACAGTTAATCATTCATAGTCAAGCACAGTCAATTTAACAGTCAGCATCCACAAATAACAGTCCATAATTCACAACAATGAACAGTTCATAATTGACAATCAATCACAGTAATGGCAGATAGGTCACACAATGTACACATTCCTGGTCCCTCCATTATCCTCATATTTGACAAGTAATAATTGAGAAACCCATCTAGGTTACTCACCTATCACTTCCGAGCTAATGCCGGGAAGTCTCTGCCACGTCGATCGATCGACACTCTAGTTGTGTCGCTATAAAAAATCAGAGAACAAAACGATCACTAATGATCCAATCCGAATTCGTTAATGATACACATGTAGGTGTATAATGCATGTTCATGAATTCCCGACCCTAATTCCATTTTTTTCCTTAAAAAAATCCGTTTAAAAATTAGAAATCCAATGACGCTGACGACGCTCAATTTGGACCTCTATAGGTTCCCAATTAAATAAAACAGTGGTTAAGGACTCCATTACCTAGACCCACATCAATTTTTCGTCCAAAAGTATTCCCAATCTCTCAGAAAATGAAATTAAATATTCTATGAATCCGATGCCTCAAGAATCAGGTCAATCGGATGTCGGACAGAAAAGTTATTCACGAAAGAAACCAAAAATTCAAATAAAACAATATATATATATATATATATATATATATATATATATATATATATATATATATATTGCCCATATTTCGTTCTCTTTTTCCTGTTTTTCAACTGAAATTCAATCTATCATATCTCTTTCTACACATTTCAGAAAATTACAAACTATACCTTGTTGGAAAGATCATAAAAAACTCTACAAGTTTCATGAAGACCCCAATAAGCAAATTTACCCCGAAGGGTATCAAAAATCCAATTGAAACTTCTGCCCATGCACTACCTCTTAAAACGGAACAGTATTTGTAAATTCAGTTACTTTCATTCTCTTCAGTCAAAAATTGCACCATAAATATGCTCAGAAAGATCACAATGTGATCTACAACCTTCATGAGCAGTATGAAATCAAATTCAATGGTTAACTAGGTCAAACAATTCAGTGAATGCTGCTGCCCCTGCAAGTACTCAATCTGGATAGTAATGTTCTAAACAGTATATCTCCTTGCACAAATGTCAAATAAGTGCATACTTTATACCTATTGAAAGATCAAACACAATGCTACACTTCTCATGAAGGGCTTCAAAGCCAATTCCATCTCTAACAAGCTTAAAACTTTCATGCAAGTTCTTGATCGTATGCAAATCAATAACCTCATGCAGGTATAGATTTTGAAAATTCATTACTCCCACATCTGATCTCCAACAATTACATGCTATATATCATTTTCAAGATAATTGCTTCCTCTACAACTATTCAGAAGATCACTCAAGCCAATTCAATTAACAGAAATTGACAGAAATTGCTAAAATTGCTTCTAATCAGAATATGCACCAAATCCACAGTTAGTCTAGTTTTCACCAAATGACACAAAATCAGTCCATAGTCAACAGTCCATATCTCCCAATATACGGATCGAAAAATTGAAAAATCAGTGGGAATGAAAAGCTCATTTAATAGGCTTCAACTTTCATTTAGACCATTTTCCCTAATTCCATCTCAATTAATTTAGAAAAAACAGCAAAACACTTAGGTCATAGTTTCGGTTACTGTTTACAGACTCTAAAACAGTAACTTTTTAAGCCAAATTTCAACCTCTTAAGGCTAAAATTGGACAATACCTATTTCACACAAAAATGTAGCCGACAACCCAAAGTTTAATTGGGCACAAACGTCGACTCATTTGCATAACAAAACAATGAGTTATGCTCAAAACAGTACAGTAGGTCAAACTCACATTTTCCAGCTTTACTTCTCAAATCAATTCCTAACACTTCCAATACCAATTCCACATGCATAAGCATCCTAATAACACAAGAATTGAGCCAATAGGTCATCAAGACCTTCACTTCAACATATATATCCATAAATTTCAGTACCTATCTTCAATCACTTTCTTATCATTTTCTTTTAAGTTTGAGTCATCTAATATCACTAAATTCACTTCATCATCTTTACCTTATGATTTCTTACACACAAATATGCCCAACAAGGCAAGCCATATGTGTCATGACATTAAGGCATCATTCATCTTATTTAATGAACAATCACTTCCAATCCATGCAATTAACTATGAATTCATGCATTAAAACCATAATGAAAACATAAACATCATCTTACCTAAAGCTTCCAACTCCACCTCTTCAAACCTTTAATTTTCCAACTACCCTACTTCTTCTCCATCCCATGTATGGTTATCATCAAGATAAGAGGGTAGAAGGTGTAAGTTTGCAAGCTTGTAAGGAAGAATGCTTAAGATGGGAGGAAGGAAACTTTAAAGAAAGAGAACAAAAAAAATCGATGGAGAGGAACAAATGAAGAGGGTTTCGGATGAAGGAGGAGCTTCCAAGTGATTCATTCTTTTAAAAAGCCATGGAGAAAGTCGTAGGTGATGAATACTATAAGACAAAACTAATAAATGAGTAGGACACTTGGCAATTAGGGAGAAAAGACAAAAACTTAATTAACATGATTTAATCACAAACTCTAATACACACTCTAATACAAATTAATCTTAATCCATCTTATACTAATGGTATAAAACTATTCCCACAATTATTCATCCAATAATCCAATGCCATAAGGCAGAACTTTTCAGTACAGAAAAATCCACTCAGTCAGCCAGTTGAAATTTTTCCGGTCCGGGGAAGTACCTCGAAAAATTTTAGAAAAATTCTCACAAATCCCTAAAAATGTGAAACACATCTAGAGCACCTCAAATCCATTTTTCAAACACAATAACTACGTTAATCACAATAAAATTATATTAGGCACGAAAACCGGGATTGTCATGTATGCATGTACAGTACTTTCATGTGCACAAATGATACTGTGTACCAATCCTATTATGCATGAACAGTCCTAAGTCATTCCAATCCAACTCATCATATGCCAAATTTACTATTTTACCCTTCCTGTCGGAGGTGGGATGTTACATACAATGTTTTTTAATATAATCTTTAGGTACTTTATGTAAGTATTAAATGAATAATTGTAAATGATAATATCATTAAAAAAGATAGATAAATTTCTCTATGTTTAGCCTTAAAAAGTAGTTTGAAAGTATCTTTCATATGCTCGATGGTAGTCTTAAAACTTTTTAAAATATATTCTAATTTGAAAATAATTAGAACTCAAATCCATTAAGTTTCTTTATATAATTCATCAAAATCTTCTTTGATGGTGTATTTATTTTGTTTCCTATGAATAATACAGAATCTTAAGGAACTATAGTGCTATGATAAATTACTCTCTTCTTCAAGAGGTCTTACATTAATCCTTAGTGATTATTTTTATACACCAACTTATTTTGAAGGCCTATTATTTACTAGTTGTAGCCCATATTTCAAAATAATAAAAGGTGGTAGCTTATACACTAAGTAAATATCAAGTTAAATTCAATTAAGAGAGATTCTAAATTTTGTTAGTATGCATCTACCAAAATGAAATTCCTAATATTAGTTCTTGTTAATTTAAAATTAAAACAATTGGAACATGTGCAATTTTTAAGCATGTGATTTAGAAAGAATATTTCAATATATTTTGTGTTCATTAAATTTGAATGATTTAGAGGTCCTTTTACAAAATCTTAATTCTTATTTTTAATAAAAGAAGCATGGTTTCGTTCCAAAATTGCAAAGAACTTTATCCAAGATTGAGACTCATTAAATCTTAAAACTAAGCATAACTACCAAAGTGATAACAATGTATGAGTAACAAGCTTTGCTATAGGTTAGGCTTGAGCCTAAACCTGAGCTCGATTTAGTTTGAATAGCTCGAAGCTTGATCAGGCTTAGGAAGGCCCAGCCAAACCCGATTAAATATATTTTTGGTTCTTAAAAATTAAAAATGTTTTTGGTTTACTTGAAAATTTTGAGTTTAGGTCAGGCCTCCTGAGGTCTAGCCCAAGTCTATTCCAAAGCCTTAATTTTTTTTAAAAAAAGATTGAGCCCAACCTGAAGCTCAGTCTACTTAGGTCCAACTGCTAAATTTGGGTTGGTATAAGTTGGATTTGATTGGGATAGGGAATTTTTTCCATTCCTAATTAGTAGAGTTGGATTCATAAAAAGTTCATTCAAAATTCTTTCATATATGAGCATAAGGTAATTGTATTCCGCTATCCATAGTTAGTTTCAAAACTTGAAATTCCTTGTACTTATAAAAACACTTTGGCACTAATGCAATATCTATAAAATTATGAATGATGCATTGTTAATAATAATATATATGGGCCTCTCTATATGATACCTTATTACTCTCAGTTGTTTAAAACATTATACATGGCTTAAACATAAATCAAGGATAATTTCTTCTTTCTATGAAGTTTTTTCAATTAAATTCCTTTCAGTTTCTTGAATACTTCCATCCTCCTCATCCTATGCATAAACAATTTATGCTATTCTTTTTGCATTTATGATCAATTGAGGTCTTGTTACCATACTAAAAACAAGGTACCTTAGCTTATTTTCCTTAAATTATTTTGCTATGTTTTTGTCTTTAATGTCTATGTATAGGTTTAGTGTTAAAAATTTAATAGGTAGTATGGGTGAAAGCAACAAATTAAAGAGGTAATTGACTTGGCTAGTGGTTGAGAGAGGTGGATGTGGGTGTTTGATTAAGAGACCTCACTTTTATAACTAAGAAACACACGTGAACCATAACATCTTACTTTTTCTTCCGTAAACATAAGGATGTTGCAATGAATTAGGATTCAAAAGCTTCAATAGTAATTCTAAATTGTGTTTTAGACCTTAAAAAATCAAGATTTAGGTATTCAAAACTTATTTGAATACCTATTAAAAAGAGCATAATACTCCTTTATTATTCTATTTTGTCACAACTCTTTAAAGGCACCTGTTCTATCAACAAAAGATTCTTGTCCAAATTTCTATATTATAACTACATTAAACTCTGTGTAGTTGTTTTTAGGAACATTATAAGTAAGAAAAATTTAAAAAAAGTGGCTAGAATTTGACGTAATTTCATTGAGTAAGAAGGTTCTCATTTATACAATGTAAGTTCAAGTAATAAAGGAGAAATAGCTAATAGCTTCCTAAAAATTTGCTAGGAAAATTAGTCGTATTATTTATTATTATATGTTTAAACTAATATAAACCAGATTGAGTTATTTTAATCTATAATAGCTAGTACATATCCTTTTCAATAGCACCTATGTCACTTATTCAATACTCTTTTTTGGCTTTAGGGTTGTATAATCCAAGTTTCAGCCTCAAACATTCAAAATGAGTTTTAGGTAGTACTTTTGTAAATATATCAACATTTTTTATATTTAGTTTTGAAATAAACCAGTTGTACATCATCATCCTTTTACAATTATCTCAGAAAATAAAGCTTAATTTTGAAATGGTTTGTCTTACTATAAAACACTAGGTTATTAGCAATTGAAATTGTAGATTAGTTATCTACAAAAATCTTTGTCCCTTGTTCATGCTTCATCTACAAATCAGTTGTGAATTTTTTGATCCAAGGAGCTTGACTTGTTAGAGCAGTGACTATTATATATTTCGCCTTAGTTATGGATTGAGCTATAGCCTTTTACTTCTTAAGACACTAAGAATAAATTCCATAATGCAACAATCAGAAGTGCTTGTTCTATTATCAACACATTCAATCGAATTAATATGATAAAAGCCTTTAAAACTAAAATCCTTGACTTTACCAAATTTTAAGCCATAATTAACTATGCCTTTAACATATCTAATAATTACTTTGGTTGTTTGTAATTGATTTCATTAGCACATTCCATATATGTTGAAAAAAGACTTAAAACTTACATGATATATTGCATGGTTGCAATTAGGTACGTCAGACAACATATTAAGCTTTAGTACAATGTTTCATCAACTTTCTCAACTCAATCTTCTTTGTATAACCTCTCCTTTTGATTCATTAGAGTTTCAGTTGGCTTGCACTTTTCCAAGTTAAATTTTTTGAGGATTTCCTTTCCATATTTTGACTAAAGAAAAAAATTTCATATTGTTTTTGTTGTATTAGTATGCCAAGGAAGAATGACATCTTCCTAAGCTCTATCATTTCAAACATGCCTTTCATTTCTTTCTTAAGCTTATTAATTAACTCCTTACAAACTTTTGTAATAAGTAAATCATCCATATATAGAGATGCCACAAGTAATTGATTATTAACCTTCCTGACATATAAATTAAATTCACTCAAAACTTTTTTTAAAGCCTAAGTTTAGCAATTAAGCATCATTTTATTGTACTAAAGGCTTAGTGCCTATTTTAAACCATAAGGAGCCCTTTTTTAACAAATAAACTTTGTCTTCTTGTTTTTGTACAATAAATCCTTTTAGTGTTTAACAAAAATTTCTTCCTTCAAATATCCATTTAAGAAGGTTAACTTGACATTCATTTAATATATGATCCAACTTTTTTGGTATAGCAAGAGTCAGTGACATTCTTATGGTATCTAGTATATTACCATACATCAAATGTTTTAGAAAAATCCACTTCAAAAGTTTCAACATATTCCTTCATAATAAGCCTTACTTTGTACTTAGTTATGGAACCATCATGATTAAGTTTGGTCTTCTACACTCACTTGACTCTTATAGTGTTCTTATGATTAGGTTTGTTCATAACACTATGTCTAATTTTTTTAGTCATTTGAGCTCCAAACTTTATTGTAATAACCTATTTCCAATGTTTTGTAGATTCGTTATATCCAACAGGTTCCATTATAGGAAAATTGTACCTTTGAAATGTTAGAAAGAGATCTAGTTCCTTTGATATGTGTAAGATTGATATTTCCATTCTCCTCCTAAGATTGAAATTCAAGCTTTTAATCATTTTTCTAAGTCCTATAATTTGATTCAAGAAATTGAACCTCACTACTAACTACCAGTTTGTTACTTTACGATAAATAAATCCCTTGGGTTTTTGAAGTTAAGTAATAGCCTACAAAGATCCCTAATTTTGCTTTTTTGTTGAGTTTGTCTTTCTTAACCTAAGGAATATAAGAGAAACACAAAAAACCAAATCAAAATAACCATTTTTAGTTTGTACATATACCAAGCTTTAAATGGAGTCATCTTTTGTACGATCTCTTTTTAGTAATCTATTCTATAAAAAAAGTTATATTTATAATTTTAGCCTAAATTTTTTTTGACAGTGATTTCTCATACAACAAGTGCCTTGTAATCTCGATATAGTTTTATTTTTTCTCATTACAACCTTATTTTGTTGTGGTGTACATAAGAAAATTAGCTAGTGTCTAATACCCACTTCTTCACAACATTTGCTAAATTTTTTGCAATATTAAACCTAATCACCTGTAATTTTCATTTGCTTTGAGTTTGTACTTAAGCTTTAAACTTCTAGAAAACATTAGCAACCTCAAATTTATACTTCATGAATTATATCTAACACATTTTTGTATAATCATCGATGGAAGTAATATAAAACTTATCACCACTCCATGATGATGTTTTTTCTTTTAGGTCCTCTAGCATTAGTATAAACTAGTTGTAACTTTTGTGAAGCTTTACAGGCCTCATTCTAAGGTAAAGGATACCGTGTTTTCTTTCCATATTGTTAAACAAAACATGCAAGAAGTTCCTCTTTGAGTTCAGGAAAACCCTCTACAATTTTAACTCTAAGCACATCTCTGCCTTATGCTATGGGCTTTTTTTAACAATTGACAAATAGGGATTAATTAAGAGGCATATAACACATCTGATATTAATTTTAAACCTGTGTGACTCTTAATTGCTACTATTCCTCTTCCTTTTACTGTGAGAGATTCTTCATTCTTAATTCTAAGTTTAGAAATTATAATTTTGTCAAACTTTTTAAAGAGCTCATGATCATACATCGAATGGCTTGTACAACCACTATCAAATTGCCAAATTTCATTTTAAGTATTGGTGGACTAACACGATGCTTTGAATAATTTCTCCTCTTAAGGTTGATTTTAGTAGCTTTACCTTCTCCTTGGTATTATTGAGACTTACACATCTTCTCTATGAATTCTAATTCGCCTTATTTATGAAACCTTGCATCTAGCTCATACCAATATTTTTTTACAATTTTTTTTTTCTTAAACTAGGTATAAGGTGGAATTTTTTCAGTTTTATTGCCACTGCTCATGTTTTTGTTGGCACCCAACTATTATGTTTGTAATTGTTCTTCTTTCTTTTATTCTTCCTACCATTGTTATTTTGTGATTTGGCTTGAAATGCATCTTCAACATATGAATCCTACTTTATGAGCTTCCTTTGTTCTTGTACCTACAATGCACTTAATAATTATACCAAAGTAATACTTGACAGATCCTTAGTGATTTCTAGAGAAGAGATTGTAGATCCAAATCTTTCTAAAATAGTAACAATTTTTTTTTTTGCATAATTCTATAATCATCAAATTTGGTGCTACAAATCCTTATACTATTAGTAATATTAAGGAGTCCATCAAAGTATTTCTTGCTTGTTTGTAAATCTTTCATCATTTTCATATCAAATTCTCAAACCATTTTTAAGACTTAAATGCCTTTAATCATTTCATTACCGTTATACTCTTGTTTAAGAAAGTCCGAAATTTCTCTAGTTGATTCCATTTTCGTGATTTTGTTGAAGATTTTTTTGTTTCGACTGCTTCTTTTTTATGGATCTTGATTGGCGCCATTGTTGGGTTTCCTGGCAATGGGAAATCTCATAATCATCTTTAATAGATTCACATAGGTCAGTGGGTTCAAAATAGGCTTGTATTCAAGCAATCCATGCTTGAAAATTTGCTCCATCAAAGACTAGTGGTACAAAAGCATTTAAGGATGATTCTATATCCATTTTAAGCGTTTGTATATTATGTATGATAGGAAATATCTATTTAAAATTGCATTTGCCTCACTCAATCTCACATGTCAGTTAAGAAAAGAGCTCTAATACCAATTAAAGGCTTTTTATAAACATAATAAGCAAGAAAACAATAGGAAGAATGGATAGAATTTGACATAATTTCACTGAATAGAAAGGTTCAAATTTGTAAAACATATGTTTAACTAAAAAAGCACCCCCCATGCGCACCCCCGCCCCCCAAAAAATAGGCTAATAGTTTCTCAAAATTCTACTAGGAAAATTAACCATATCAATTTGTTATTATTTGTTGAAACTAACACAACAAGTAGATTAATTATTCTAATCCATAACAACTAATACATATCCATTTTAACAGTTCCTAAGTTACTTGTTCAACATTCTCCCCAAGTTAGTTCCTTCACTGAATTGATTGTGTGTGTATAGTTGATGCCATTAAGCCAATTCCTTCCATGTGTACTACGACTATCTTAACTTTCATCTTAGGAGGGATTCTATCTAATGCAAATAACTGCTAAGCTTTGTAAAACCAACTTGAACCAAAAACTTTATTTTGCTTGAGAGAGTTATAGCTATGTAACGATGAGTTTTTGACTGGTAAGTGTATTGCATCATAAGATGGCTATTCATTCCTTTTACATAAGCATCTGGAGATTATGGTTGAAATCGAACTTTGTGCATGAAAACATGCTACTAAAACATCTACCAAACTTGCTCATTTTTTGACCACATTTCATATGTGCTGCCTGCAACTTAAATTGAGCCTTCTACATTTCTTGCATTTCGCTTCTCAGTGACTCCTCCATTTGACCAACTTCTTACCAACATGTATTGCCTACTGTTGGGCACCGATTCTAGGGTTCAACTCTTACTCTGAAAATCATAAGACTTGAGCGTGCATATTATCTTGTAGGGTTGTTTCAATGAATCCTCATTAGCCATCATCCTACATGGGTGGCCTGCCCACATCAGTCAATCATAAAAAACGAACTCATTTCTCCCATTTTCGAACAGATTTTAGGAAACCTCATATTGGAATTTCAATTTGGCTTCTTCAAAATATTTGTTCCCCATTGTCTTAAGTTTCTAAAGACACCAAAATCATTCAATTTGGTGCAAAAATCTAAAAGTTATAGCCCACCCATTTTCGGACTATTATTAAACTGAAACAGTACAATATACTCAAAATCCATCCAGAAATTGAAAGTCTTAAAATCTGAATTAAAATTCAATGTCTTCAGAGGATTTGTAGCTCTATGTCTTTAGTTTATTTAGAAACAAGAATAATTCGATTTGGATCTCTATAAATCAAGATATCATCCAAATATTGGAGTATGTTTAGTGAAATATCCAGTTCATACTCTTTCAACTGATACCCTTACTTGGATTCGATCAATCTTTTTTATATCAATACCAAAAGCTATAAATTTTTATTTAGAGATATTAAAATATGTTAGGAATCCAATGCTTCAAAAATCATGTCATTTGGAGGTCGGAAGACAAAGTTATGGTCAAAAGAGTAAAAGATATTCAGGTTTGGGGAGGGAAGCATGCGGGTCGTGACCTGCGTGGGCATTGTCGCGATCGCGACTTTCCCTTCCTGCTTTTCTTCTTCCGACCTATAATGGTAAAAAGGGCATAATTTTCATTACAAATATCATATTAAGGTTATTCATAGACCGTTTAAAAGAGAACTTCTAGACCTACAAATTCTATGAAGATCTCAAAAACAATTTTTGCCTCTATAAAGGTCAAAATTTCAAAACAATATAGCTGTCCCGAATGTCCCTCTTAAACAGCATCACAAACTTTCAATGACCATATCTTTCAACCCCATTGACTAAAAATTTCATACTTTATATCGTTGGAAAGATAAGCGAATAAACTACAACTTTCCAGAAGACAATTTTGTCTAATTCAGCCTAGATTAATCCAGTTTTTTCTCTAAAGTCAAAACACAATTCCTATCTTTCCTTTCCATAATACTTCTCCCTTATATGTAACAACAATTCATATTCAAAATTTATCATCTCAAATTGATAACTTCTTCAAGTGTACCTAATTCCAACTTAACCTCATCCTTAATTAATTCGTATTTCAACTCCACCTTATCCCTACTAAGTTTCCATTTCAACTTGACAATCATCCATACACAAATTCATATTTCATTAACACCATAAAACAAGAGTTTACAAAGCTTTAATGGCATTTCAAGCCACAATATATTAATATTCCAAAATCCCCAAATTACACAAGATACTTGAATAATAATTGGTCAAAATGCAATTACAACCTTATTTTACATAACTATTCCAAAGCAAAACAAAACATGTAAATCAAGAGTAATGTTTTCACTTTCTTTCACTCGGTCTCTTACTCATCACCTGAATAGGGGAAGGAGATTGGGGGTGAGCTTAAAAGCTCGTGGATAATAGTTTATAATCAATAACAAACAAAACCATTTAAATTATTCATTTGTTATAGAAAATTCTTATTGAATTCAAGAAAAGCATAGTTCTTAACCAATTCACAATAATACAAATCATGTGAGCATCAACTTGACAATTCATAGATGCAACACACAACAAATGGCTCGAGAGTTCCATAGAACGAAACAGAGAAACCGAAGTTTACTCAATGAACAAAACGAGTCTGAATTCTCAGGATCTTGTGGCCTCAAGCGAGCAGCTGGGAGAAGGCTATGGGTCAACATGCACGTGACTAACGAAATGGGTTCATCTCTTGCCCAATCACAAGCTAATTTATGCTCAATTCATTTCCATAAAATTTCATATTCTTATTTTTTTCGTCTTTTTTTTTCTTTATACAAAAAGCCATGACACATTTCAATGGCATAACATGATAATACATCACAATGCAGTTTTTTCCACATTCATAACAATTCAAATCCAATCAATTAAACTTATACATAAATATAAATAAATTCTTTAAATCATTTAAAAGCAATATATGCACATTTATGAAGTACTTGAAATCATTTTATTCTCTTGATTTGGAAAAACTTTAATGTCTCATTATTCAATTATAAACATGAAACACACCTTGATTTACTTGCTTATGGACATACTCAAAGATGTCTCTCCCCTTGCTCTTCTTGCCGCTCTTGATTTCCTTTATCAAAGGCAAATTTCCCATTTAATAGGAATATCAGTTGAGAACCCAAACGAAAATATTCATAAAATTGATCCTAAATCCTTAAACCCATACATTTCTTAAGCTATATGAACCAAAACCCTCTCAAAAATCCAAAATATTAAGATCAAACTTACCTTGAATCTTCACCAAATGAAGAGTTTGTTGGCTCTAATGGAAGCTCTCATCTTCTTCTACCTTTTTCCCTTCTTGCATAACTTCAAAATCACTCCTTAGGACTAAGAAAATCAAGACCTAGCTTTTTTTCTTTCTTTCCTCTCAAAACTGAAAATCTCTCCTTCTTCTCTCTTCTCTTTGTTTCTTCTCTCTTAATTTAGTTCTTGCTTCTTCGTTAAAAGCCAAACAACACTTCTTATTTCAATTATGCCATTAATGATCGAGAAATGTCCAATTTTCCCTTCCTTCAAAGCCTTATGACTTTAATTCTTAAGTGATCTTCCAAAAATGCCCTCATACATATATATACTCTTACCACTTAATTCAACTAAACCATATTTAAAAATCCCACTAACATTAACATAAGAATTAACTCCAAATAAAAATAATTAATTTAGCAAGACCTCAAAATTATTTAAGTAATTCCTAACTCCTTCCAAAAATCTAGACCCCTTTTTGATCAGGTAATTGAAGGAATTTAATAACACTTCCTTCTAGAAAAATGTCTCTCATTGTCTTAAGTTTCTAATCTTTATTCATACTTGCTAATTTAATGACTAAACTCTAAAATAATGAAACAAATAAATCAATAATGAATAAAAAATTTTTAGGGTCCAACACCTGCCCTGTACAAACTTCGCAAAGTTATACTAGTTTTTATGAGTGCTAGTGGTCTTTCACAAAGTAACTAGTTGCCTAAATATTGTTGTTATGATATCATAACGTTAAATAATTTATGTTGCCAAAGAGAAGAAAAAGAAATGGGAGAATCTAAAAATTATTATTCCATTCAATGGGTTGTAAAGAGGTGTTATAGTCATTATCAATGTTTTAAAATTGAATAAGACATTGAATCGGTCAAAAAAAGTTTAAGATTTAAAAGTTCAATCAGTATTAATTATTATAAAACTAATATATGATAAATAAAAATTATAAATTATAAGAATAAGTTAAAATAAATATTTTATTATAATAAAAGAGTGCACTAATGTTTATTATTGTATAATAAATAATTAACTAATTTAATTTAATAATAGAGCCAACTAATGGATAAATATAGAAAAATTTCCTAACTTAATTAACATGTAAGTTAATTAATATTTTTGTCTTTCTTTTAACTCAATTAATAGATAAATTAATTAAAATTATTTTCATTGCAATGATTAATATTTAGTAAGCCTTATATGAGTATTGACCTTGGCTAATTGTTCTGGAAACTAGAAACCCATGCTTTGTTTTGACACTTAATTAATATTTAACTTTGACAATGACCATGCTTACATTTGAGCAAAACGTATTAGAAAATGTTAACTATTGATAAATATAATTGTAAGTTCCATAAAATAATGTAAAAACCAAACAAAAATAAAGTGCAGAAAATTAAAAAGACTCAAAATATGGTATCGTTGTTCAAATATCAAAAGATACCCTACGTCAGCGAGGCCTTGCCTAGTTTCAAAGTTTTCAGTATGAACTCAAGAAAGAATACAAGAAGGTAAGTTTGTGCTTCTAGTATCCTAAGTAGTATTTTGACAACTCTATTGTTGTCCAGATTGCCTCATACACAGAAGGCAGATTTTCTTCTCACCAATCTCTAAACACTCCTCATGTAAGATGCCTAACACACAGAAGGCAATAATTCAAACTCTTTTCTCACAAACCTAAACCGCCTCACACAGATGGCGAAACACCTAACACTCAAAAGACTCAAACCACAAATAACAACTCATGCAGATGTTAACACCTTTCCCATGCAAACGTTAACAACTCTTCGTTTGTGTCTCACTCCAATTTTTCTCCCTCCTTCTAATACTGCATCTTCTCCTTTTATAGAGCTATGTTGTAGAGTCCTTCTTTGCTTCTGCATGGATAGGAAATCCCAGAAGATAAGAATTGTAATGAGAGTGAATTTCTTGCTCTACAGTTTTCCTATTTTACAGTGTTCAAGATCTAATAGAATTTCTTTTAGTTTAGAGTTATAATTTATTGCCGACTTAGTTTCCTTATTAAACAATTCTTTTGATTCAAACTAGAAGACTTTAAAGCTGTCAAAAACTACTAACCACTTGATCCATAATATTCAAAACTTCAAAATGTAATTATAATCTCCCTGTTTGGCATCTTTTGACAAAACACTCCCAAGCCATGATATCAGGAAACTAAGCAATAAGCAATCATCCTCATTGCTCCCCCTTTTTGTCAGAAATTCCAAGGGTCAACAACGTATGAGAGAAATAATGTTAACCACCTTAGAATCATTAACTTTGGCTCCTCCTCAACAAAATATCCAAAAAATTTGATTGCTACAAAAGAAAGTATTGACATAACTCCTCCTCAAACTGAGCTTTTCTTGACAAACAAATAACTTATGATATAAGATCTATCAGAGAGAACAAACTCCAAGAACTCCACGAAAAAACTCAAACCTGGCCAGACCAAAGCTCTTAGTTAGTAGATCTGCCTAATTATTCTATGTTAGGATGTACTTTAACACTACCTTCCCATCTTTAACAAGATCTCGGATGAAGTGATTTCTGACTTCGATATGCTTGAATCTGGAATGAAGGACTAGATTTTTGGAGATGCTTATAGCGCTTGAATTATCACAGTAGATCATTAGAACCTTTTGCGAGATACCATAGTTGACCAGCATTTGTTTCATCCATAGTAGTTACGTACAACAACTTTCGATAGCAATATACTCCACTTCAGCCATAAATAGTGGACAGAATTTTGTTTCTTGCTGTACCAAGACACTAGATAGTTTCCTATGTAAAAACATCCACCGGATGTGTTTTTTCGATCGTCTGAGTTACCTGTCATATCTACATCACAGAAACCTACTAGTGAGGAGTCAATATCTTTTGTGTACTAGATGCCCATGTTGATAGTTCCTTTGGCATATCTGATTGTCCTTTTTACTATTTTGATGTGAGACTCCATAAGGTTAGCTTGATATTTAGCATGTACACCTACACTATAGCTTATGTCTGGTCTATTAGCAGTCAGATATAGAATGAAGTGAATCACACGTTAATACAATACTTAGAAAACGATATAAGAATGCACGAGAAGGGGGGTTGAATTGTGTATTCCCATTTTTTAAATTCTTTCAAAAACTATTTGTTAGAAATAATATTCTTTTACAGAACTTCAGATAGATTCTAATTAATCAAAACTTTGAAAACATTGTTTACGAACTAAGTAATGATAAAACTTGAATCTAAAAGAGAGATAGAGTAAGAGTAGTTGACACAGCGATTTATCCTGGTTCACCCCAAACCGTGGGCTACGTCCAGTCCTCAGAATTCTTTCTGAGATTTCACTATCACTTCAACTTTTACAAGTATTCTTTACGAGCCTCTTCAGGTCTCTACAATCAATATTCTTTCACACTTAGCCTCTACAGGCTTTCTGCACTACTTTCTCACAGAAAAGTGTTTGAAAACTTGTTACAGTAAAATAGCTCTCAGTTAATTTGCTCAGTATGCTTTTTACGATCGCGTAGATGTAATTCAGTCAATTTTTCAACTAACTTTGCAATCTTTGACTTTGACTTGTATTTATAGCCTTCGTCTCCAACTGCTTCTTGATTCTTGTTTCTGGATTCTTGCTTCTTAAATCTTGTTTCTTGAATCTTTAAGAGAACGGTTAATCAGTTGAGTTCTGTAACTAACCCGAACTGACTATTGCATCTCCTTTTTGAATTCTGTGTCTGTCTTTCTCCGTTTGTATTTTTTACATCTGTGTTTCTGCGTCTGCATCTGTGTCTGTGTCTATTTTTTCTGTTTGTCTGCGTCTGCGTCTGTTCTTTCAATTCGCGTCTTTGACTGTTTTTATTTTATGTTTGCGTCTGCGTCTGCGTCTGTATTTTTGTTTCCGTTTGTGTCTTCATCTTATTTCTATTCGTCTGCGTCTTCGCCACTTCGTTTGTATTGCTTCGTCTGCTTTTGTTTTTCTTTTATTGTTCTCATTGTTATACATCAAAATTATATCTAAGTGAAGTCATTTTTACTTAACAATCTCCCCCTTTTTGATGATAACAAATTATATAAAAAAAGAAAACAAAATACAAAATACAATGTTTATAAAAGAAACAAAAAAACTTATCTTCAGAATTCTTCTTTTCTTTTCTTTTCTTCATCTGCTTCAATCACACCTTTTGAAATTCTTTTCTGAACATTTTCTTCTCCTCCTCTGCTCATTCCCTTCTCCCCCTATTTGTTATAATAAAAAATGATTAAGGATGATGGCTCTTCAACAGTTCTGTCATCATCTTCTTCAAATCATTCATCGTCTCCTTTATTTCGTTGACTTCTCCGCGTAATTTGCTGATTTCAGCTTGTGAGGCCAGCGGTGAAGAGGATTGATCGTTCTCTGCTGAGGGTGAAGTGAATGCAATTGTTGTAGCATATGCGTCCAAGGGAGGGATGTAATCTTCATTAATCTCAATAGTTGGTGGACGAATGAATACATTTGACTCTGGGATGTCCAAGTTATAGGGAGCAGGTAGCATAAGCAACTGTCTTCCTTACAAGGGTATGCCTTCAGCTTGTATAGACAGAGTATTAGATAACGGTCTAATACGCAAAACTGTCTGGACAAGTGATTCAACAATTGTCCCTGTTACAAGTCTTCCCCTTACTGGACAGTCTTCATTCTTATCAGAAGCTACAAACTAGCTCGTCTCGAAATCTCTCGTCAAGTGCATGCCTCATCAATTTTCCGCACTTCTTCTGCAATTTGATCTGCGGACAGATCATCATTGATTTCTTCTTCAGGAAATAGCTTCGATTTCCCTTTATTCAAATCCAAGGGATATCTTGGCTGAATGTCTGGTACAACCTTTATTATCGACTGTTCTATGACGGGATAAATAGTGCATGGTCTGCTGGATATTTTCATGGGGTATGGCTTAGTAGCTGCATCCCTCAAGACATCGTAGAACATCTTTTCGTCTTCTTTCAGTAAATGCCATGTGTCACTATTTATTAAAATAAGTTGTACGACAGCTATTACCTTCTTCTTTGGTTGATTGCAGATAGCAATAGCAGTCCTCCTCTTGGTAACAACTTCAACCATTCTGATCTTCAACTTTTGTCTTCTCAAAATTCTCGAATAGTTGTATACAGTTGGACCAGATTCATCGGATTTCTCTGTGGTATCTCGAACCAAGTTTGGTTCTGCTGCTGCCTCCTGGTTACGCTTGATAGGATTCTCTGAACCAGCTTATCTCCTCTGGTTCCTCCCTGTTGAGAGTGGGAATTTCTGAACTCGCTATGCTCAATTTCTTTTTCTTTTGAGCAAAGATTCGAGGTATCTTTCTTTCGACTAACCTTCCCAGCAGTGGACACAGTCTTCTTCCGACTAATCTTCTTAGTCTTTTCTTCTGCTTCAGTCAGTTTTGACGATTTCTGCACTTGAGATTTTACTTTTTCAGATTCTGATTTTCTCTTCTTCTCAGTCTCTTTAGCCTATTTGGTTATATCTTCTTTTAGAATAGAGACTAGAGACCTTGTTGCTTTGGGTGCACGAGATTGAGAACCTTCTGCTTGACTATACTCTCTGGCTCTCTTTTCTTCTTGTTCCCTCAGAGTCCGAATCCTCGGTGATCTCTTTGCCTTCTTCGTAATTTCACCCAAAAGATTTTCTCCTTTTCTTTTCGACGCACCTTCTTCTGTCCTTCGAACTGGGTTCACTCCACTTTGAGGACCTGCCTGTTTTATCAATGGTCTTCCTGTTTTATCAACGGTCTTCCGATCATTCTTCTTATTTCATCTGCAGGCAATCTTATACTTACTTGAGATTGAGATCTTGAAGCAGGAGTCTTCTTCGATACACGCTCCCCCTCAGTTCTTGTTCTCCTTGAAGAGTCTGCTTCTTCTTTAATCACTGTCCTCAGACCCATTCGTCGTATAGTAATTGAGTCAATAGTACTCTTCACATGTACAATCCTTCTATTTCCTTTATGTAGAAGGACTCCGGATTCCTTAAAAATCCTTGTAAGAAGCATGCCGTAAGGATAGCTGTTTGTATCCTTCATCCCCTTAATCATATAATGGAAGATTAAGAAGGGTAAGTCAATAGGATTGCGATTCAGTAGGTAGAACAAACATTGTTCATCCAGAGTGGTCACCAAAGGCCTTGAACCTACTTTGGGTAAAATGCAATTAAACAAAATAACATGAAGAACCCTAGCTTTTAGGACCAGACTCGAAGTCTTTCTCTTCGAAGGGTAATTTACTCCATACAACTGTCTGCTAACATCTTCTTCATTCATGTTGACCATTGTCATCCATTTAGCCTTGGTTGACAGAGTCTCACCAATCGATGGACAATCGGTCACCATCCTTATCAGCTCCTTTGTCACAAGAACAGATATACCGTCTACTGAGGATACAATAGTGTTATCTACAAGTTGAGCATTCTTTAAAAAGTCAAATACTTCATCGGTGTACACTGGTTCTCGTATCTAGAAGAAATTCCTCACCCAGCTCTTTCAATCTCAAGTTCTATGTCCATACCATCATTCCGTAGCGACTCAAAATCCACATGTCTTCTGAATATCATAGCTGCCTCCATTGTTTTTGTAGCATCCCACCTCCGCAAGACCCGAACTCGACATCGATGGTGATATCCAAGTCCGTGCCCGCGAAGGTAGCATGCTAAACCAGTCAATCGCTCACATATCGGTATAAAATTTTTTTCTTTGAAACACTAACATAGACATAAGTCCAATTTCAGTTTGGGCCAAAAAAAAAAGTTCAAAGTCGATAGCACATTGTTTTCAATGCAGTACAATCAAAACAGTTTCACTGATCAATTAGGGCCCAATTTCAGTAATAACCCTTTTTCAATTACAAACAAATCGCTTTGGGCCATTGGGGCCCATTTCAATACACATAACATTTCTTAACATTCCCACTTGGTATCATTTGATATGTATAGCAATATTTGCATTTAAGCAATCCCATTACAAAAATTCCCATACATCATCACAGACCGAAAAAAAATACAAATACATATTGCACAAAAATTGCGGAAAACACTCTATACAAAAGCCTAATGCAGACACGAACTGATCCCAACCTCTAACGGTCCTTTATAAGCAGTAAGTCTACTCCCGTTGCATAACGGGGTATTCTTCTGAATCCTGAAAAATAGATGAAAATTTTGAGTGAGTTTTGCGAATTCAGTGAGTGACCATCATCGATGGTTCACCCAATCACATAACATATAGCACATACTTTCATTTCCATTAAGTCACATTTCATATTCCCTATCACACTTCACATTCACATACAGTTTCATATTTTCATTGTGTCGATACAATGTCATATTCAATATAATCAAATCGATCATTCAATCAAATTAATCATTCCCATTCAACACAATGTCACATTCCCATTTAATACAATGTTGCAGTCCCATTCAATTCAATTAATTCAACCATTCTCATTCCATACAATCAAATCAATCATGTTATGCATATGTGCATGAGACCCACTTTCCATTTAATTAATCTGTCGTGACCGAGTGTCTAAACTGTCCCGTACCCATTGGATATCGGGCTCATTAAAACTATCCCATATAGGGCTCATTGTAAACTGTCCCATAAAGGGCTCATTGTCGTTGAGCCTGAGGCTCTGAATTAGTATCTGAGCACGAAGCTCTTTTCACTCGTTGATCTTTAAGCTCTAATCATTGACTAATCTGGTCACAACTCCCATTATCTTTCATGTATTCATGCAATGAAATGCCTTATGCATATTTGCATGCGCTCATTCAATCATAATTACTATCATCGGACCGTAGTCCGGCATTCAACATCTAATTATGAAGTCACATTTCATTTATATGCAATTATGCATCCAAGACATTTTAACAATCTCAATATATATACTTAGGTCATCCCATTCACATTCAAGGAGCACTTCAATAACGCAATCCCCAGTACACAATCAATCACCAGACCTCCTGCCCAGAACCCATATTCAATCACAATTAATAAAATCAATCAATACTCATTCAACATATAACAAAAACAAATAACCAATAAATAAGACCATCTAGGTCTACTCACAGTACGCTCCAGATTTGCATTGGTTTCGGTTTAAGGAACGCTCGAAAGTCTTGGCATTTATCCTGCACTAAATAAGCCTTTCCAACCTCAATCCTAACTTCTCCAATTACTTTACTTTCTCTCCTTTCTCCTCTTCATATACGCTATCCCATGGTAAGGAGGAGAAGGTTTAAGCTAAGAAGTATGCAAGGAAGGACAAAGAAAGTGGCAACTAAATGAAACAACTGAAGAAAATTCGATGGAAATGAGAAACTAAAAGTAGGTTCTCGGATGATACAAAACCAATAAATCAATAACACAACTTTCACTCTTCACCCATCGAAGAGTCGAGAATGCAGCCACCTAATATAAGCATTAATTGTTTTGACACTTTGTCACTTAAGAAAAAGACAAAATAATTGAATAACCTTTGATAAAATAATCCAAATAAAATTAGATCTTCAATCCATTTCCAAGGGTGTCAGTTACAATGCCAAAATAATGTATCCAATAATACAGTACCATTTGACAAAAATTTTCGGTACCAAAAACCAGTCGTTTCGCCACTTGGTGATTTTTTCGGGTTCTGAAAATCCCTTAAAATTTAAAACACTTAATGGCGCACTCAGAATAATTTTTCAAACCCAATAACCACGTTAATCACAATAAAATTATATTAGGCACGAAAACCGGGAATGTCATGTATGCATGTACAGTTATTTCATGTGCACAGATTTCACTATTCACTAGTACCAGTATGCATGAATAATACTAATAAATCCCTATCAATCCCATCCTATGACAAATTTACTATTTAACCCTTCCTGTCGGAGGTGGGATGTTACAATTCCCCTCTCCTTATAAAAAATTTCATCCTCGAAATTCTCAGTCAACAGTTCACTATGACAGTCTCAAATGTCCCTACATGTTCCATACACTTTTCCACTCAATGATTCATTTTTCGAAAGGTCACAGTAACCACATTCAGTCAGTTGTTCCGTCACTTATTTGGCCAACTCGTTATCACTCATCACAGTAGACGGACTCAACAATGCTGTCAGTTGGCGATTTCACTATCTTAACTATCTCACTTGCCATTTTCAGAATAGCCACTACCTTAAGTTCCGATGCTATGACTCAGTTCATTTTTTTCCGAACCTGTTCACTTATCATATTTTCTCAATCCAATACCTTTTTTGCCAGTAACATACAGACTAATCCTGGTCCTTTGATACTCTCTTTGCCACTTCTATTCTGAGTACACCTTTTTAAGGTGATACGTACAATACAATAATTTCATTATAACCGGTGGTATCCACCTGATGCATTTATCCTTCATATTTCATTGACTCTTAATCCAGATTCAGTTTTCTTTTGACACTTCATTATTCTATAAGCATTTCATTATATTTCATTTGTCCAATCCTGATCCACTTCAGCTAACCCATGCAGTTTTCCTAAGTCACTTTCTTTTGTTTCACTCATCACAAGTATCTCGACTCAATTTTGGTCTTTGACTCTTGTTAGGCACTTTTCTGTGTAATATAAGCGTGTACAATTCCTTTTTATGATCACCAATAGCCCTAAAGTTATTCAGTCAAAACTATATAACAAGGTCATAATCCTATGAAGTCCAAAACACTTAAGCACTTTTTCTGTGGAACATTCAACCTATAATCACTTGAACTTATAATCACTTCATTCAATACCCATAGTTATTCAATTTCACCTTTCACATCTACTTAATAGAATGTCTAGCTTCGACTGTACACTTTCTTGTTCTATCACTTTTTGTCGGGTACACATACTTCTTCTTTGAATCATTCAATATTGTTTTTCCGATTTCACTCGCATATTCAGACTCCTTATAGGACTCACCACTTTAACTCCTACACTCTTAACCTTTCTTACCTTTATCCAGTATCTCAATTTTCCTGAAACACTTCACAATTACCCATAATCTACTTGACATTCTTTGGAAATCCCAATATCTGTAATTGGTCTGTTCATTTCAGAATTGTCAGTATAATAGTCATTATGCTCGTCTTTTTCTTCGAATTAACCCAATGTATCCTTATAGGAATCTAAGGTCTCCAAGGCTTTAAACAATTTCGATCATAGCACCAATACCATTTATCAAAGTCAATTCAATTTATCTTATTCTGTTTTAACATATTGTCCCATTTCATCACACACTGCCCACTCTCCAAGGATATGCTTATCATCAGTATCAACTTTCTCAATTATTCAAATAGTTCTTTTTACTTTTCACTGTTCAACACTTTCTCATCAGCCAACCAGTTTCCCTAATTGCTTTTCAATCATCCGTGGTATCTCAAAAGCTCAATTTCAACTATACGCACAATCTCAGTCAGAACAATTTTATGCCATAATTTGAAAGATAAAAACATTCCTTGCACTAAATACACTTTCTTTAACCCTTATACTTTACTATACACATTACTCGAAATCATTTCATCTTATCCGGAAGCCAATTATTAACCTATACGATTCAGAATTCCACAAACTCATTTCCGTTTATGCCAATCCTCAAATAGAGGACTTATGCCATAATCATTTTTCATTTCTCCCATACGGGCATGGGCATGCCCATCCTCTTATGTCCGGCTTTCACCCATTATGAACTTTACACTTATAGAAACTAAGTCATCTACCATTTCCTCTATTCTTTCCATGTATATGTCACATCAGTTTCATGCATCATGATCACCTCACTATCCAGTATATACTCCCAACGGTAAATCAACGTAAATAGGTCAACTCTCTTTATATATCACTATCCTTGTTTCATTAGCATTTTCATTGTTTCACTATCTTTATCCTTGTTTTCTTTCCCACACGTCATTGTACTTCTTTTTACATAGTTTTCTTCTTATATCATGAATGTGTCAGCTTGACCTTTTACGGTCATATCCACTTGGCTTATATACTGTCATCGTATGATTGCTACGTATCTTTGTATTTTTCTGAAACAATCCACGATAGGGTATTCACATTACTAGTACATTCGGGCATGTGTCCCCAATCACGACAACATTAGAGATACTCATACACTATCTCTCTCTCTATTTACCCATTTCTATGTCCATATTCAGACATTTAACCAATTCAGAATTTTCCAATACACTATCAGGAAAAATTGTCGGTCTGTCTTTTTCCCTTACAATCTTCTGATACTAGTTTTCAAACTCTTAGCACATTATTCGCATAACCATTTCAGTCTCAAGCTTATGCGCCAGATCATAACCGTTTCACGAGTTCTTTTCGGTTTATCTGCACACTTTTGTCTCACCATTTCTACTTTTCTTACCCTACTAGGCACTTTGCTCTTTCGGTTCTTTTAGACCATTACAATACAATATCGATCTTAGTACAATCTCGCTATCATCATCTATGATATCCACTAACACAAATGTAGTGAATCCATATCTGCCTGATCGAACCATATACTCTTTGCTCATTTCCAGTTCCCATTTCGTCGAAGATACAAGTCAGAACTCTAATTACCTCATCATGTAATTGCACATAGGCCTACTATAACCAGTATGTTTCTCATATCTCCAGTGGACCTCTCCAAGTTCTAGACATATTCGTTTACTGTCGCCGTAATATTGCCACATTAATCAGGGAACTCAGTTTGAGATCAATTCTTTCCTTAATCAGTTTAGGCTAACATAGTCATTCTAACCACAGGACATTATAATTCTCATTATCGATGTTTCCTTTTTCCCATTCCTCATTGCCCATACACATTCATGGGCTCACATTCTCATACCTTCTCACTATTCTCACACTTCATCATTTAACACATGTTTACATGTAGGATTTATCCTCGTGCGACTCAGACTGGGGATCAGTTACTACGGTCTGCAACGACACGACTCAAATGCAGGCAACTTAACCTATGTTTCAGACTGTGCCTAGATACATTCGTATTGCTGGGCTCTGATACCACATATATAGCATCCCACCTCCGCAAGACCCGGACCCGACATCGATGGTGATATCCAAGTCCGTGCCCGCGAAGGTAGCATGCTAAACCAGTCAATCGCTCACATATCGGTATAACTTTTTTTTCTTTGAAACACTAACATAGACATAATTCCAATTTCAGTTTGGGCCAAAAAAAAAAGTTCAAAGTCGATAGCACATTGTTTTCAATGCAGTACAATCAAAACAGTTTCACTGATCAATTAGGGACCAATTTCAGTAATAACCCTTTTTCAATTACAAGCAAATCGATTTGGGCCATTGGGGCCCATTTCAATACACATAACATTTCTTAACATTCCCACTTGGTATCATTTGATATGTATAGCAATATTTGCATTTAAGCAATCCCATTACAAAAATTCCCATACATCATCACAGACCGAAAAAAAAATACAAATACATATTGCACAGAAATTGCAGAAAACACTCTATACAAAAGCCTAATGCAGACACGAACTAATCCCAACCTCTAACGGTCCTTTATGAGCAGTAAGTCTACTCCCGTTGCATAACGGGGTATTCTTCTGAATCCTGAAAAATAGCTGCAAATTTTGGGTAAGTTTTGCGAACTCAGTGAGTGACCATCATCGATGGTTCACCCAATCATATAACATATAGCACATACTTTCATTTCCATTAAGTCACATTTCATATTCCCTATCACACTTCACATTCACATACATTTTCATATTTTCATTGTGTCGATACAATGTCATATTCAATATAATCAAATCGATCATTCAATCAAATTAATCATTCCCATTCAACACAATGTCACATTCCCATTCAATACAATGTTGCAGTCCCATTCAATACAATTAATTCAACCATTCTCATTCCATACAATCAAATCAATCATGTTATGCATATGTGCATGAGACCCACTTTCCATTTAATTACTCTATTGTGACCGAGTGTCTAAACTGTCCCGTACCCATTGGATATCGAGCTCATTGAAACTGTCCCATATAGGGCTCATTGTAAACTGTCCCATAAAGGGCTCATTGTCGTTGAGCCTGAGGCTCTGAATTAGTATCTGAGCACGAAGCTCTTTTCACTCGTTGAGCTTTAAGCTCTTATCATTGACTACTCTGGTCACAACTCCCATTATCTTTCATGTATTCATGCAATGAAATGCCTTATGCATATTTGCATGCGCTCATTCAATCATATTCACTATCATCGGACCGTAGTCCAGCATTCGACATCTAATTAAGAAGTCACATTTCATTTATATGCAATTATGCATGCAAGACATTTTAACAATCTCAATATATACACTTAGGTCATCCCATTCACATTCAAGGAGCACTTCAATAATGCAATCCCCAGTACACAATCAATCACCGGACCTCTTGCCCGGAACCCATATTCAATCACAATCAATAAAATCAATCAATACTCATTCAACATATAACAAAAACAAATAACCAATAAATAAGACCATCTAGGTCTACTCACAGTACGCTCCAGATTTGCATTGGTTTCTAGTTTCTGGGAATGCCTGAGTGCGGGCATTTATCCTGCACTAAATAAGCCTTTCCAACCTCAATCCTAACTTCTCCAATTACTTTACTTTCTCTCCTTTCTCCTCTTCATATACGGTTATCCCATGGTAAGGAGGGAGAAGGTTTAAGCTAAGAAGTATGCAAGGAAGGACAAAGAAAGTGGCAACTAAATGAAACAACTGAAGAAAATTCGATGGAAATGAGAAACTAAAAGTAGGTTCTCGGATGATACAAAACCAATAAATCAATAACACAACTTTCACTCTTCACCCATCGAAGAGTCGAGAATGCAGCCACCTAATATAAGCATGAATTGTTTTGACACTTTGTCACTTAAGAAAAAGACAAAATAATTGAATAACCTTTGATAAAATAATCCAAATAAAATTAAATCTTCAATCCATTTCCAAGGGTCTCAGTTACAATGCCAAAATAATGTATCCAATAATACAGTACCATTTGACAGAAATTTTCGGTACCAAAAACCAGTCGGTTCGCCACTTGGCGATTTTTTCGGTCCGGGAAATTTCTCCGGAAAATTCCAGAAAAATTCCTGAAAATCTCTTAAAATATAAAACACTCAATGGCGCACTCAGAATAAATTTTCAAACCCAATAACCACGTTAATCACAATAAAATTATATTAGGCACGAAAACCGGGAATGTCATGTATGCATGTACAGTTATTTTATGTGCACAGATTTTACTTTTCACTAGTACCAGTATGCATGAGCAATACTAATAAATCCCTATCAATCCCATCCTATGACAAATTTACTATTTAACCCTTCCTGTCGGAGGTGGGATGTTACAGTTTCAAAACGAAAACTGACTTTGGAAAGCTTTTCTTCTAGGGTAGGATGCTTGAGAGAATTTAGAAAGCAAGATGAAATGTCTATAGATGAGAGTAACCGCAATGATCTCAACTTCAGGCTACTTGAAGGGTCTTATCATGCATGCCCTAGAATCGTTGGGATTCTAAAGATCGTGAAGCGTTTCCCTCCAAAACTTTCTTGTCAGAGAAGTTACCAGCTGTAACTCACTGTTTCTGATGCCGTTATTTTTGACATCCCTTTAGCCTGACTGTTCGCTTAACATAACCATGTTAAGGTTGCGTCTGATCTTCTGGAATCGTTCTTCACTCAATGGTTTAGTGAAGATGTCGCTTGTCGATACTCTGTTTCGATGAGCTGTAGCTTAACCACCTTCCTCTGAACATAGTCTCTCGAAGTGATGTCGACTTGATGTGTTTCACTCTCGAATGCTGGATCGGATTCTTTGACAGATTGATTGCACCGGTGTTGTCATAATAGATTGGAATCTCCTCTTCTTGAACTAAATAGTCTTCAAGTTGATATTTGATCCACAACGTTTGTGAACAACAGCTTGCGGCAGACATATACTCTGCTTCGGCAGTTGATAGAGCAATTGAGCTTTGTCTTTTGCTTGACCATGAAACTAAGTTTGAGCCAAGAAAGTGACATCCTCCACTTGTGCTCTTCCTTTCGATTCTATCTCCGGCATAGTTCGCGTCGTAATATCCAATTAACCTGAAATCTTTACCTTTCTCAAACATTAAGCAAAGATCAATAGTACCTGCGAGATATCTCATAATTCTCTTAACAGCAATATAATGAGACTCTCTAGGATCGACCTGAAACCTTGCACACAAGCATACACTGAACAATATATCAGGTCTACTTGCTATAAGATAGAGTAAAGAACCGATTATCCCTCTATACAGGGTTTGATCCACCTTCTTACCAAGTTCATCTTTCGAAAAAAGGTTTGAAGGATGCATCGGAGTAGTCATTGACTTCACATTTTGCATATCAAACTTATTCAACAATTCTTTCACATATTTTTGTTGATGGATAAAGATTTTCTCTTCGGTTTGCTTTACTTGCAACCCAAGAAAAAACTTTAACTCACCCATCATGCTCATTTCAAATTAATTTTTCATTAGACTCTCAAACTTCATGCATAATTTCTTTGAAGTAGCACCAAAAATAATATCATTAACATAGATCTGTACAATTATAAATTCATTTTCATAATTCTTCCTAAAGAGCGTCTTATCAACTTGATCTCAACTAAAACCATTCTTTAAGAGAAAAGTACTCAGACGATCATACCAAGCTCTAGGAGCTTGCTTCAGGCCGTATAAGGCTTTATGAAGTCTATAGACATGGTCTGAATTTTTAACATCCTCGAAACCAGGTGGTTGCTTAACATACACTTCTTCGTCTATAAAACCATTCAGAAAGGCACTCTTCACATCCATCTAAAACAACTTTATATTATGACAAACCGCATATGCCAGCAATATCCTAAT
Organism: Erythroxylum novogranatense; assembly: GCA_029891385.1. Classification (NCBI taxonomy): domain Eukaryota; kingdom Viridiplantae; phylum Streptophyta; class Magnoliopsida; order Malpighiales; family Erythroxylaceae; genus Erythroxylum; species Erythroxylum novogranatense. Next base: position 54,470,148 of record CM057229.1, read on the forward strand.
GGCTTCAAGTCTTGCTACTGGAGCATATGTCTCATTGTAGTATATTCCTTCTTGCTGATTATAGCCTTGTGCTACTAATCTAGCCTTATTTCGACTCACTCTTCCTGATTCATCTAACTTATTCTTAAAGACCCATCTGGTTTCTATAATGGATTTCTTAGGGGGTTTTGGAACTAAAGACCAAACATTATTTCTAGTAAATTGATTCAGCTCCTCTTGCATGGCTAACACCCAAGCTTCGTCTCGAAGAGCTTCCTCAACCTTCTTAGGCTCTATTTCAGAGATAAAAGCCACATTAGCTTCTCTTCTGAATCTGGACCTTGTCCTAACTCCTTCTGAGGTCTCTCCGATAATCAACTCTTCTGGATGAGAACTTTTATATTTCATCTCTTTTCGTCTAATAGTTTTTGGAATATCTTCAACTTTGTCTTCTTAAGTACCTGGTGCTGGAGTGTTTGTTGTGTCGTCTAAGTTCTTTGAAGGACCTTCACTCTCCATGTCATCTTCCTTATGGGGTTGGGAACTATCATCAAACTTGATATGGATGGTCTCCTCAACTGTCTTTGAAATAAGGTTGTACACCCGGAATGCCTTAGACGATGATGAGTAACCTAGAAAGATTCCTGGATAGGTCTTTGAATCGAATTTATCCAACATCTCCTTTGTATTCAGAATAGAGTACTTGCACCCGAATGGATGAAAGTAAGATATGTTTGGTCTTCTTCCATTCCATAACTCATAAGGAGTCTTCTTCAACATGGGTCACAACAGAATTCTATTCTGAATACAGCATGCTGTATTCACAGCTTCTTCCCAGAAGTACTTAGGAAGATTCATCTCACAAAGCATAGTCCTAGCCATTTCTTGAATCGTCCTGTTCTTCCTTTCAACAACTCCATTCTGTTGTGGAGTCCTTGGAGCAGAAAAATTGTGAAAAATTCCATTCTCCTCACAGAATAATCTAAACTTCTCGTTCTCAAACTCTCCACCATGGTCACTCCTGATATTAGCTATAGACATTCCTTTTTCAATATGTAACTTTCTAGATAAGGTCCTAAAACACTTAAAAGATTCATCTTTGTGTGATAAAAACAATATCCAACAAAATCGAGTAATGTCATCAACAATAACAAGTCCATATTTCTTTCCACCAAGACTTATTGTCCTTGTTGGACCAAATAAATCCATATGTAACAACTCTAAAGGTCTAGATAATGTTACAAAATTTTTAGAAGAAAAAGAAGTTTTAACTTGTTTTCCTTTCAAACAATTTTCACAGAAAAACTCTTTGTCAAAACTCATTTTTACTTTGAAATGTGTTTAAAAGAGACATGACCTAGCTTTTTATGTCAGACTAGTCTTTCTTCTTCAGAAGATAGAAAACATGAAACATTTTGACTTTGAAAATCTTCCAAATTAATTTTGTATAGATTATTTCTTCTCTTGGCAAAGAAAAGTATAGACCCATCTTTGTTTCTGACTTCACAAAGATTTTGATTGAATGTGACTGTGAAACCATAATCACACAATTGACTGACGCTGATCAAATTATGTTTCAGACCATCAACAAGCAATACATTATTTATACATGCAAAGGAATCTTTACCTATTTTGTCGATTCCAATAATCTTGCCCTGCTGGTTGTCTCCGAAAGTTACCGATCCTCCCTTCTTATATTAAAGATCTAGGAACATAGACCTTCTTCCAGTCATATGTCGCGAGCATCCACTGTCTAAATACCAATGGCATATCTGATTGTCCTTTTTACTATTTTGATGTGAGACTCCATAAGGTTAGCTTGATATTTAGCATATACACCTACACTATAGCTTATGTCTGGTCTATTAGCAGTCAGATACCAATTGAAGTGAATCACACGTTAATACAATACTTAGAAAATGATATAAGAATGCACGAGAAGGGGGGTTGAATTATGTATTCCCATTTTTTAAATTCTTTCAAAAACTATTGTTAGAAATAAGATTCTTTTACAGAACTTCCGATAGATTCTAATTAATCAAAACTTTGAAAACATTGTTTACGAACTAAGTAATGATAAAACTTGAATCTAAAAGAGAGATAGAGTAAGAGTAGTTGACATAGCGATTTATCCTGGTTCACCCCAAACCGTGGGCTACGTCCAGTCCTCAGAATTCTTTCTGAGATTTCACTATCTCTTCAACTTTTACAAGTATTCTTTACGAGCCTCTTCAGGTCCTACAATCAGTATTCTTTTACACTTAGCCTCTGCAGGCTTTCTTCATTACTTTCTCACAGAAAAGTGTTTGAAAACTTGTTACAGTAAAATAGCTCTCGGCTAATTTTCTCAGTATGCTTTTTACGATCGCGTAGATGTAATTCAGCCAATTTTTCAACTAACTTTGCAATCTTCGACTTCGACTTGTATTTATTGCCTTCGTCTCCAATTGCTTCTTGAATCTTGTTTCTGGATTCTTGCTTCTTGAATCTTGTTTCTTGAATCTTTAAGAGAACGGTTAATCAGTTGAGTTCTGTAAATAACCCGAACTAACTCTTGCGTCTCCTTTTTGAATCCTGTGTCTGTCTTTCTCCGTCTGTATTTTTTACATCCGTGTTTCTGCGTCTGTGTCTATTTTTTCTGTTCGTCTGCGTCTGCGTCTGTTCTTTCAATTTGCGTCTTCGTCTGTTTTTATTTTTGTATACGTATGCTGCTCGTATTTACATTTCCGTCTGCGTCTTCGTCTTATTTCTATTCGTCTGCGTCTTTGTCGCTTCGTCTGTATTGCTTCATTTGTATTGCTTCGTCTGCTTTTGTTTTTTCTTTTATTGTTCTCATTGTTATACATCAAAATTATATCTAAGTGAAGTCATTTTGACTTAACATAGAAGGCTTCCAATCATGCTTCTATGCAATCTTTGATCAGCTGGGATTCCTTTATCATCTTTTGAAAGCTTCTCATTTTCTCCCATAGGCGTTCTACATTCTTTAACATTACTCATTCCAAATTTCTCAACCAACTTTCAAGCATATTCTTTTTGTGATAGGAAAATTCCATCACTTAGTTGTTTGATATATAACCCCAAGAAAAAATTTAATTCTCCAACATACTCATTTTGAATTCCTCCTTCATTAGATCAACAAAACTCTTTACGTTAGTATTAGAGGAGGACTCAAAAATGATGTTGTCAATGTAAATTTCAACAATAGTCAGTTCCCCATTACTTTTCTTGATGAAGAGCTTTTGTCTACACTTCCTCTGACATAGCCATGCTTGATTAGGAAAATAGAAAGTCTCTCGTACCATCCTCTTGGGGCCTGTTTAGCCCGTAAAGAGCTTTGTTCAATTTCAACACGTGGGCTGGAAAATCTGGGTCACAAAATCCTTTTGGTTGCTCTACATAGACTATTTCTTTTAGATCTCCATTTAGAAACACACTCTTAACATCCATTTGATAAAGCTTTATATCTAGGAAGGCCGTTATTGCCAAGAATAGACTGGTCCAAATGTTCTCCAAAATCAATTCCCTCTATTTGAGAGTATCCCTGGGCTACCAACCTTGCCTTGTTTATGAACATTGTTCCATTTTCATCACTTTTGTTCTTGAAATCCTCTTAGTTCCAACGACGTTCTCTTCAGCAGGTCTGGGAGCCAACTTCCATACATCCAAAACTTTGAATTGTAATAGTTCATCTTGCATGGCTCCAACTCAGTATTCATATAACAATGTTTCTTCAACTTTCTTCAGTTCTATCTTAGAGAGAAAGCAAATATAATGAATGATATTGAAGATGGCTATACTTGCCATCAGCTTATAGTCAAATTTAGACACCCCTCTAGTTCTTCTTTCATTTAAGTCTCCAATGATGTCTGAGATGGAGTAACTTTTTGTAAAATGAGTAGAAGGTTGGAAGGTATTAGCTTTTGGATCTTCTTCTGATATTGTCGGATCTTCCTTTGATTCCTCAATATCTTATCTATCCATTTTAGAGACATCAACCACTAATTCATTATCTGCATTTGGTTCATCTAGAGACTCCAGAAACTTCACACTGTATGACTTCAAGATCGTGTTGGTTCTTTTGTTTAGCACACGATAAGCTCTACTATTTGTTGCATAGTTGAGAAAGATTCCTTCATCACTTCTAGAGTCGAATTTCCCTTTGTGCTCCCTTTCCTTCAAAATAAAGCACTTGTTACCAAAAATCTAAAAATATTTAACAAAGGGGGATTTATCTTACTAGATTTCGTATGGAGCCATCCTTTTTTTAGATCTTAGATGAACTCTGTTTGAAATGTAGCATGCAGTAGATATAGCCTTAGCCCACAAATTCTTAGGAAGTTTTTTTGATAACATCATCACTCGAGCCATGTCCTGTAAGGTTCTGTTCTTTCTTTCAACAACACCATTTTGTTGAGGTGTTTTGGGAGCTAAAAATTTGTGAAATAATCCAATCTCATTGCAGAACTCTTCATAAGTTGAATTTTCAAATTCTTTCACGTGATTACTCCTAATTCATTGGATTGTCATCTCCTTTTTGATCATCAGCCATTTACATAGTGTTTTAAACACTTCAAAAGTTTTTGATTTTTCCCTGAGAAACTCAACTTGGGTAAATCTGGAAAACTCATCAACTCGGACAAAGGTGTAATACTTATCTCCAACACTAACACATTGCATGGGGCCCATTAAGTCTATATGCAGAAGTTCTAAGTTTCTGGAGGTTGTGATGGCATGTAGCTTCTTGTGTGTCTCTTTAGTTTGTTTCCCTTAATTTGATCTTCAAGTTTAGGCAGCCCCTGAATAGTTTCAAATCTAGCTAGATCTTTGATATTTCTAAAGTTAACATGTCCCAGTTTTTTATACGAAATTTTGGTTGTGTTCATCGTAACTAAGTTGCAGGTTGAGTCAGTGACTAGTTTGCAGCAGTTATTGCCCTCTCTTTTACCTTGAAAGACCACCTTTCGATTCATATCGAGTACTTTACAGAACTTTTTATTGAACCAAGCATTGTAGTCATCATCACACAATTGGTTTATGCTAATGAGGTTGTTGTCCAGGTCTTCTACAAATAGCACGTTCTTCAAGCCATTTTTCTCAATGAGCAGAGTTCCTCTTCCCACAACTTTACCTTCTCCTCCATTGGCATATTTGATTACTATGAAAACATCATAGGTGATATTCTTTAGTAGCTGCTTCTATTTGGTCATGTGTTGTGAACATCCGCTATCAAAGTAATAAGCTTCCTCCTCCTTAGTGACTTTGTATGCAATGATTGTAGAGAATATAGTTTGAACCATCATGGCCATGTGCTTTTCATTTTAACCTTCTCCACCCATTGCATCTTCAATTGGTTTGTTATATTTTCTTTCTTTCTTGGAGTCCTGCTCTGTGGCTTAAACAAATTCAACATTCTGTAAAATAGTGAGGTCTGATGTGTCCTTTGACACCACAGTGGTGGCAAACCGCAGATTGCTTCCATCTTCTTCTCTCAATTCGATTCTTCCTTTTTTAACATATCCAAGACCATATCGGCGGTTGTGAGTTCTTCCAGAGTTAAGAATGTTATTGAGCAAGTTTTTTCCTGATGCAAATTTCTTTCATATTTCCTCAGCTTTAATCAATTTTTCTTCTGATTCAATTAGTTTCTTAGTTTTGTCACAGAGTTCACCTTTGACTTGCTTCAATTCTACCACCAGTTGGATCTTTTCTTCTTCTTATTTTCTCACTGTATCAACCAAAAGATGGTTAAGTTTAAGTACCTTTTCAATATCAAAATTTACCTCTTCATCAGATTTACTGATATCAGGTTGTAGGAGTGATCTCTCGGGCTCAGATGTCTTGGTCACAGATGCATCAATGATTGAGGTAAAGGCAGTGTATTTTGCAAAGTTGTTGATGATGTCTTTGTCACTATCATTGGAATCATCATCTTCATCATCTGAACTCCAAGTAGATGATTTTGTTGCCTTCATTGCTTTCAATCTTTTCTTCATATTAGAACATTCTTCCTTAATATGTCCAGTGCCTCCAGATTCTAAACATTTTTGTCTTTATTATTGTCACAATTAGCAACTATGTGACCATATCCTTCACATTTGTAACATTTAATTCCCCTTCTTCCAAAGCTACTGTCATTGCTTGATCTACCTTGAGGTGGTGGTTTTTCTCCTAACATTGGTCTCTTATCAGAAGAATTGTTGCTTCTTCCAAACTTTTTGTTGAACTAATTAAGATTTTTCACAAGCATGATAAGTGTTTCTTCCAACTTTGGAGTATTCCTAATAATATTGTCATCCTGATTGGATGTATTAGCTACAAATGTAATTGTTAGGCCCTGATTTTTTTTAATAATAATAATTATTATTATTATTTATTAATTTACTTTTATTTATTCCCTATTTTTCTTTAATTATTTTATTATATTTTTTTTTATAGTTGAGTCTTGGAATTAGCAAGGATGAAATGGGAATTAGAAATTTGAAGTTAAAATGAAGGGTTAGGATTAAGTTAGATTAATTTGTAGTAGGCTTGTAAGTGTAGAGCCATATGAGACAAAATAAAGGCAAAATGGGAAGGTCCTTGTAAGTGAAGGGCATTTTTGGGAGGAATAGGCTTTTGGTGGTTTAAATAAATGAAGTAAAAGAAGAAGCAGCTAGTTGCATAGAAACCAAAGGGAAAGAAGGCAAAACGTGAGCTAGGAGAAGAAAGAAAGGAAGAGTCGTAGGAAGATTGAAGGGAGGAAGAAAGAAGAAGAAAAAAGAAGAGAAACCCACTTGTTGGAGGTAAGTTAAATCTTTGCTTATGCTAGATTCAAGAAGGGGATAAAATGGAGGTTAGGGTTTGTGTTGGGATTGAAGGAAGAAAGAAGAGAAAGGTAAAATCAAATGGATTTTGGGATTTCTAAGTTAAGGTTTTGGTTATTCTAGCATAGATGGCCCATGGGTAGGTTAGGTTTAAAGTTGATTTTATCTTTGCTTGATTCTTGAATGCTATGACTTTCTTTGGAATGTATTCATTGAATGGAAATTTGTCTAATTGAAGGGAACCAAGGAAACCTCACTCAAGAGAGAGAGGAAGGGCAATCTTAAACTTGGATTTCGACATTTAGGTGGGTAATATTTTAATAGCCGTTGTGTGATGGAAAATGCCCTATGTGTGTATTTTTGTTTAAATTGCGTACATGTTGAGTTGTGGTATATATTTGAAAGTGTATGATGAAATAGATATGTTTTCCTTTAATATGAATGAAAAGTATGAAACTATGAGGATTTGATAAAATGAAAGAAGCATAAAATGCCATTTTTGCGATTGAATATTTGAGCATAGTTTGGTTGTGATTGGGCAAGAGAGAACCTGTTTCGTTAGTCTCGTGCACGATGACCCATAGCCTTCTCCCGACTGCCCGCTTGAGGCCACGAGATCCTGAGAAATCGTACTCGTTTTGTTTACGGTGTAAACCGTTTTGTTTATGGAACTCTCGAGCCATTTGTGTGCATTTCATCATTAATTGTGATTATGATGCATAATACGTGTTATGACTGATAGAAGTTTTCATGTTATGCTTTATGTGATGAATTTGGTTGATTATGCTTTATGTGATAAGGTTGGTTAATTATGCACAATATGATAAATTGCTAATGATTTGGATTTCTTGATTTATGTGTTGTATGGCTCATTACCGATGGCTATAAAAGTTTTAGCCACTGAGCCGTATTGCTCACCCTACTCTCCCTCCTTAGGTGCATATCAAGTCAAGCGCTGAACCTTGCAAGGCATCGGAAAAACTCCAAGACTTTAGATACTTTTGTATTAAGTTAGTGACTAGCTTTTGAATAGCTTTTCAAGTATATCAAACATTGAGCATTTCATATATTTTGTATCTTGTGCTTAATTCATGATGGATATGTTGATATGTAACTAAAGCTATGTATGAACTCTTATTATGATTGGAAAAGAGAATGAGAACTCTAGTATTCTCTTCTTTGTGTGTTTATGTTGGTTTGTGAATTGTGTATGACCTTGCAAAAAGGAATGTGTATGTGCATATTTATTCATTGTTCAGTTGCTGTTGGGTTTTGCTTTGGAATAGCTCTTTGGAAATTTGCAACGTTTTATGAGTTGCCGAAGTTGGGCGTAGGTGCTGTCAATTTATGGGCTAATGTGTTCATAGGGTTAATTTTGGGTATGTTAGGCATTAAGGCAAATTCTGGGCTAATATAGAAATTTAAAAGTGGCCTTCTTGAAAGTTGCAGAGGAGCTTTAGAGCTTTCCAATGATGCATAATGTGTTATTTTCGGATGTGTTAATTGGAAGATGTGAGTTGTTAAAGTTGAGTGCAAATGCTGTCAAAATGGAAAATTTCAGATAGAGATTTTGAGTCCATATTTGACCCTTATAGAGTTGGAAGTTGTTCTTATGATCTTCATGGAAGTTGTAGAACGTTCTTTTATCTTTCTATAGAGACCAAGTTTGTGAAATTTAGAGTTCTGGGTCAAAAGTTATGATGTTTACAAGTTTTGGTACTGTTTATGAGGAGCTTGTCGATCGGTCATCTTAGAGTAAACTTTTGACCCCTTTGGAGACCGAACTTTCTTTTGAGTCCTTCGTAAAAATGGTAGATCTGTCTTTTAGCTTTCCAACAGTACCAAGTTTGTAAATTTTGGAGTTCAGAGCCAAAAGATATGAAGGTTAGAAGTTAGGAGATCAGAACCGCTCTCCCGCTCGGGCGAGCGCACGAGCGAGCGCCCGCGCACACCGCTCGGGCAAACGTCCGAGCGAGCACCCGCTCGGGCGAGCACTCGACCGCTCACCCAAGCGGGTGAGTGCCCAAGCGAGTGCCCGCACGCGTCCCCGCTCCGGCGAGCGCATGTCCACTCGCCCGAGCGCTCGGCCTCTCACCCGATCGGGCGAGCAGGCGCTCGCGCGCCTTTGAGCGCTTATCGATCGGCCCGCGAGGTCGATTTTCGTCCGACCGACCTCTCTTCCTTCTTTTGGTCATAACTTTTTCGTTTGACCTCCGATCGACCTAATTTTTGAAGCCTTGGACTCCTAAGACATTTTTTCTCTCTCTATACCTTTTTAATCGATCTTGATATTAAATGGAAAAAGGTGGATTGAAATGAAGTATGATGATCGGTTGAAAAAGTCTGACTATGCTTCAGTAATTTAGTGATATCTCGACCTGTAGGGATCCGAATGAGGCGATTCTTGTTCCAAATTAAAATAGAGGCATGGGGCTATAACTTATCTGAAGGAACCAAATTCCAATTCGGGCCCTAAAATTTTCAATTTCTGACATGAAGTTGGATATAGCATTCAGTCTTGGTTGATTTTTTTCCGACAATGTTTTGGTCATAACTTCCCCATTATTAAACAAAATTGAGCTTTTTCGGTGGCGTTGGAATCGTTAGAATATAGGGAACAAATGTTCTGAAGGAGTTGGTCCGAAATTTCTATTGGAAATTCCCCAAATTGTGTTCAGTAAGTTGTCAGTTTTGGGTCTTTTATGCCTTTATGCTTCCAAATATTGGACTTCGGAGATGGGGTCCAACAGTAATATTCTTCGATTTCAATGGATCAATACCCTCCTCAAGCCATAACTCCTGTTGATGAGATGCAAGGTTCCCTATGAGTTCACAATACCGGTAGATGTTAAGGCTCTGTGTTTCTTGAATTGTAGCAGCTTCTGCCTGAAGTAACTAGGCAGAGATCTTAGGACCTTTCTAATGAGTTTTGCTTCTGGAATCGATTCTCCTAGCATGTGCACTTCAGTGGAGATCTTTCTGATTCTATTATCATATTCTTGAATGAGCTCCTTTTCCCCCATCTTCATGCTCTCAAACTCAGAAGTTAGAATTTGGAGTCTAGTCATGCTGACAGATTTTGTTCCTTCACATGTATCCCTAATAACATTCAAAGCGTCAAAGGCTGTATCAGAGGTAGCAATGAGAGTCGTGAACTATTTATCAACACCATTAAATAAAGCATTTAAGGCTCTAGAGTTGAAATTAGAATCTGTTATCTCATTTTGAGTCCAGTTTGCTTCTAATTTCACAACGATATCATCTTCGATCACCTCTGTTGGTGGAGTCCATCTTACAATGATGTTCCTCCAAGCACGCTCATCTATAGACTTGATGTGCATCTTCATCATGTTCTTCCATATTTAGTAATTTGAGTTCGTGAGCTTTGGTGGGCTCACAGTTGATCCTCCTTCCTCCATTCTTAATTAGTTTGATCTTAATCCACAACTATGGATTTGGCTCTAATACCAGATGTAATTGTAAGCCCGATAAAGTGATGTAAAAACCACACAAAAATAAAGTGCAGAAAATTAAAAAGACTCAGAATATGGTATCACTATTCAGATATCAAAAGATACCCTACGTTAGTGAGGCCTTGCCAGTTTCAAAGTTTTCAATATGAACTTAAGAAAGAATACAAAAAGGTAAGTTTGTGCTTCTAGTATCCTAAGTAGTATTCTGACAACTCTATTGTTGTCCAGACTATCTCATACCAAAAGGTAAATTTTCTTCTCACCAATCTCTAAACACTCCTCACGCAAGATGCCTAACACACAGAAGGCAATACTTCAAACTCTTTTCTCATAAACCTAAATCGCCTCACACAGATGGCGAAACACCTAACACTCAAAAGACTAAAACCACAAACAATAACTCATGCAGACGTTAACAACTCTCCGTTTGTGTCCCACTCCAATTTTTCTCCTTCCTTCTACTACTATGTCTTCTCTTTTTATAGAGCTAGATTGTAGAGTCCTTCTTTGCTTCTGCATAGATAGGAAATCCCAAAAGATAAGAATTATAATGACAGTGAATTTCTTGTTCTGCAGTTTTCCTATTTTGCAGTCTTCAGGATCTAATAGAATTCCTTTCAGTTTAGAGTTCTAATCCATTGCTGACTTAATTTCCTTATTAAATAATTCTTTTGACTCAAATCAGAAGACTTTAAAGCTGTCAAAAATTGCCAACCACTGATTCGTAATATTCAGAACTTCAAAATGTAGTTACAATAAATTGTACATTCTTTAAAACAACTTAGCAGATTTGAAAACATTTCAACTTCCAAGACTCAAATATTTTGCAACATCTACTATACATCTCTTTAACTATGAAATAACAAGCTCTGCTTGTGTCTGAAGATATCATCGCAAAGGCCATAGCTTTTGGCAAGTAAAAATATCCAAAATTAGTAAGCAAAGATTTTGGTTTTCTGAAAGACCATTACTTGGTTCCACTGTATCGGAGACAAGATGGGAACAAGAGTATGGTGAGAAGCCACAATAGTGATGCAACCCAAAAGGCCCAGGTGATCATTCGACTGATATGCATCATTATCTTAAACAATTAGGTCATGCTTCTAACTATAACCACTAGGTTTTACAACAAATAAGTGGTTTAGTGGCCAGTAAATTGATTTTGTTTTTCTTTTTGAGAATGGAATTTGTTGAAGGAAACGTACAACTTCTCGTTGGTTGTTGTTTGTTTGTTTAATGAACTAGTAAAAAAAATGTCAGGAGAAAGTATGTCAATATATTGCCCCAATGTCCTAACTCTATTTTGATTTAGAGTTATCTAGATTATTTGGAGGTGTTAGCTCTTAAGAAAATGGAAATTAAATGATGGAATAAGTTTAAATTAGAGTGGAGTAAGTTGTTAGAAATGAAATGAATAAGTTGAAGTAAGGGCTTTTTGGGTAGATCATAATTGTGTTTAAACACTAAGGCATTGAAGGAGGGCTATTTTGGTCCATTTGAGTGAAATTAGAAACAAAAAGGAGAGGAGCTTAAGGTGTAGCCGTATATGTGAGGAGAAAGGCTAAGAAAGTTTAAGTTTTAAGGGGGAAATCTAAAAACTACGTAGTTTTGATGATTGGGAGCTTAGGTTTTTAATATAAAAACAAGTGTTAAGGCTATTGAAAGGAGAGGCACGAAAATTCTAGAAGGAAGAAAGGAGAGAGGGAGTCTTCGTGGGAAAGAAGAAGAAGAAGAAGAAGAAGAAGAAGAAGAAGAAGAAGAAAGGTTAGGATTTTGGTTCACTTGTTTTAGAAAAGAGAAAGGAAAAAGGAAAGAAGAAAGATCAAGCTTCTATGAGAAGCCAAAGGAGATTTTCGTGGGTTTCACCTTCAAGGTATGAAAATATGATTTCTTTTGGATTTATGGATGGGTTTTAGTGAAACTAGCTTAAGTTAGGTATGGGTAAAGTTAGATAGGTTTTTCTCCATGCTTTCCTCTCCTAGAAATGTTTAATTTGGGTTATCATCATGTTAATTGGGTTGTTATTGCTTAATGAAGGTGAAGAGAGGTTATTAGAGCTAGAAGCAAGGTCAATTGACTAATTGCAAGGCTAAAGGATTGAGGTGGGTGATAATTTAATAGTTGAGTTTATAAGCTACTTAATTGCTTTGAAATAAATGTCATAAAATGTTTTCCTATGTTTTCCCAATTTTAATTGGATTGCTATTGTGCTAGTTTAAACTCATGTGAAATATTTTTGAGTGTAAAGACTTTGTCATAGTATGTGTGAATTGGTTTGTCAAGAGAAAAAGGTCCGAATGGATGATTTAAACGATTATGTGAAAGTGATTTTTTTTGCCATTTGAGGCTAATGATCAAGAATAGTGTGAATTATGTGATATACATGTTTGTTTGGATTTGTGGTGGTCCCTCATGTGTGATAGGTGCACCTGTCAAAATTATAGCCTTCTCCCGGCTGCCCGCTAGTGGCAATGGAGCTCCTCACGGACTCCTTCATGTATTCAAGGCTACATATGACCGCTCTGCGAAAATGTGTAGTACGTCCTGTTTGGATCCACCCAAACTATCTTATATGTGATTATGTGATATGCTTGTCTATGTTGTTTTTGTAAGTTATGTTGTTTGATAAATGATTTTGATAAATTGACTTATTGCTTTCTCTATGCTTATGTGAGCTTAATGTGTAATTGCTGGGATGAAATGAGTTTTTCAAAAAGGTTTTGATAAATTTATAAAGTTCTGATAATTGTGATATTGGTTTTGAAAACAAGGAGTTTTGATGAAGTGAAAGTGTTTGATCAATGTAAATTGGCCTTGATAAGTTTGAAAGATTTTTATCAATCTAAAAGTTTCTTTGAGAACGGAGAATAATGAACGCTTTTGCTTATGTCTTAATTATTAAGCTGTTACCCACTGAGCCGTCGAGCTCACACCTCTTTTCCCCTCCACAGGTGATGAGCAGGAATACAAGTTTCAGTATTTGGGATTGAGGCACCACTTCAACGTTTCTAGTTTAGAAGTCATAGAAGTGAAGTATTAGGTTGCATTTTGAAAATTTGATTCAATATGTACTTCGGCATTTGACATTTGGATTGTAATCGGGCTAAGTGCCCTATCAAGCGTTGTAATAACTCAGATTGGTTATATAAATGCAAGGGTGTTGAGTTTTAATGTATTTTTGTGCAATTCATATATGTTTTATCACAATGTATTGTTGTATGGTTTGCATTTGACAAGAAGAAGGGAAATGTATTGTTTTATAGTTTGGGTATGATTAGAGTTTTAAGAGTGTGTGGCTGCTATCGTAGTTGATCCTTTGGAATATTTGGATTGGGTGGTGTTATGAGAGATTGAAGATTTAGGTTTATATGCAAGTACTTGAGTTAGGTTCCATTGAATTGAAGATTGGATATGAATTTTTAAAAGTTATGCTGTCAAATTTTTACAAAATTTGACAAAACCTTTGATGGTGATTTAGACCCCCTTAGCGTTTGAGTTGAATTGGGAAGTATTCTTGAAGAATGTAACATACGTTTAGAGCTTTCTAATGGTGTATGGTATGTCTTAATTGGAGTTAGAAATAAAAACTTATGGGAGTTGAACCTATACCAGTTACTGTTCATGCTGCAAATTTTACTATTTCAGTGGTCCTTATATGAGTAAGTCATTTGAGTGAGTTTTTACCTCCTTTAATGATGGAATTGAGTTTTGCATCCTTAATAAAATTTGTAGAGCACTTTGTTATCTTTCCATTGAGGTATAATATGTACATTTTAGAATTTGGAGTAAGAAGTTATGACAATCGGAAGATAACTGTTAAAGTCATTTTTTATGTTTATTTTGCTTGTGAGCTTATGATGGCCTTGATGACTAAAGATTGAATTCATGGATTTGATTAACCATTTAAGTTGTAATTTGTGAATTTGGTGAGTTGAACTTGGTGTTTAAGGTGTTATGAAGTGTTTATACTTTAGAATAAGTTAAATTTGTGAAGAATGCAAATGGTTATGAAGTTAGATTGAAGGTGAGGTGTTTGGAAGAGGTTTTGAAGTTGGGAAGAATGGCATGTCCGTTAAACGGACATGGATGTCCGTTAAACGGACAGCCTCGGGTGCAAAAACACCCCTTAGCCTGCCCATGTCCATTAGACGGACTTGTATGTCCGTTTAACGGACATTCTCGAAGCATTTGGGACACTTTCACCCAAATGTGTCCGTTAAACGGACATGGATGTCTTTTTAACGGACAGCTAAGGGAAAGATGGTGTTTTTGGACATTGTTAGAGGCCGAATCTCGTTTTATGGTCTTCCTGGGAGTTGTAGAAATATATGTCTTCTTTCTAATGGTCAAAGAACGAACTCAATCTAACATCTGTATTAAAAGTTATGGAAATCGCGCCAAAAGAGTTGCAATTTGATTTCGGGTGTGAACATAGTCTGTTCTTTTGGGCATAACTCCCTCATCCGACCTCCAATTGAGGTGAGACTTGAACCATTAGTTTTCTAAGACATGTATATTTCTATATATAAAAATTTGTACCATTTGGAGTTAAATTAAAAATGGTTTCATTAACGTAAGTGAGAGGTCGGTTTGGAGATCATATTTGGAGTATGAGCTCTTTTAGGCTTTTTGAACATAACTTGAGTTATACAAATACGTTTGAGGTGATTCTTGTTTTAAATCGATCACGAGACATAAGGCTACATTTTTTATGAACAAGTCAACCTATGATTTTGGTGTTTACATAGTGTGCGCTCGCCACGAATGTGGAGTTACAGCTAAGGACCCTGCAAGGTTATAAGCTCAAGGCTTCAGGCCTCCGGAAATTGGACTCTGAAAACGGGTCCAATAGATGTGGAATTAAAGCAAGAGTAAGAATGTTAGGTTATAAGCAGTTGGGGTCCGGTCTCCGGGTCGGGTTCCAATAATATCCATTCAGTGGCAAGCTCAATAATATTGATTTAACAAGGTCTAATACATAAATATCATATGTGCCTCCCAACTGCTATATTTAGTTAAATAAGAAGTGTAAAATGACTAGTAATTATATGGTTAACGCAATATTTATAAAATCATATTGAACTAGCCATTTTGACCTAAAAAATCTGAATCGACCGATTCTCCTATTCAATTTCATTTAATACTTTATATATAAAAATCGATCCATTTATGTAAGAACTGTCGAAACCGGTTTTGTTGTATTTAATTTCAAAGGCCAAGAAAAACCACTCTCAGTTCTTCACTTTGCTTCATTTTTTAGGTATCTCAACTGTCTGCTTCTCCTTACTTTGTTTTCTCCTCCACTTCTCTCTTGTCTTAGGTTACAAATACTAGCGACTTGTTTGTTTTGTCTCGAGAAACTTTCATCGATGGCTACACCTATTTCTATTTTTCTCCAAGAACCTACTAAAACTGAATCCTTTCATCAACGTAGGTCTGTAAATAATAGTACTCGAAGAAGAAAACACATCAAATGCCCACCTTGCAAGAAACATCCTTCCTAAAGAGGCATAGGTGTGCCTCAACTCGAGTGTTAAAGGCTACAAGACCGGAGAAATACATGTTCTACTGGAGTTCAACTTTGTTCAATATTCAAGTTTTGAATATGTGGAGAGATAAAGATAAGATGAGGGCTTGGGCTTGTGTGTGGTGCTAGCATGATAAAGATTAAACTGTTAGAATTTTGAGAATGGGAAACTATCTAAAATAAAATAGAAAAGGAAAGAGATAAAACAAGAGATAATTTATTGATTGGTTCTACTTTACATTGACATAAAAGTCTAAATATATAGAGAATGAAATAACAACCTTATCTAATATCTAGATAAAACAAATCAAATTCAAAATTTTAAATCCTAACTAGATAATAATTATATCTTAATAGATAAAATTTTATCTTTTAACAAATATCTTATCTTTAAACAAAAATTTCAATTTTAACTTTGAATCAATGTTGAAATTTTGAAGAAAAGAAAAGAAGATAGAAGAGATGGGATAAGAAAAGTTTAAACAATAATTAACGCTCCCATACTTTTATTATTAAACTTAGTTGCCTTTTATAGACAAAATACAAATAACTAAATAGATTTTTCAGCCACCAAATTTAACTTACAAGATAAGATCAAATATAATCCAAGATTTATTCTAAGATAATCTAAGACCTATTTTAAAGGAATTTAAACAATTCTAAAATTTGAATTAATTTCCAACATTCCCTCTTAATTTAAAATTTTTTTAATGGAGCACTTCTCCCCATTTTCAGAATATTCTGTGAAGCACTTCTCTTTACCTATTGATGCACTTCTCATCAACCTTCAATGATTATGTGAAGCACTTCTCTTCACTAATTTCTCGTTGACGCCCTTCTTACCAACATACAATCATTGGAGCACGTATCTCCAAACTTCTCAATAGAGCACTTCTCTCTATTCTTCAACATGAGCACTTCTCTCATTTCTTATCTCCATAGAGCACTTCTATCTAAATTTTTTATTTGTGAAGCACCTTCTTTTCACTGTATGATGCACTTTCTCATCATCTTACCATTGTTGAGCACTTTCTCTCAACTAGTTCTAAAAAGAGTTTCTTCTTCAGTCACTTGGCTTTCCTTTGTGCTAACAATATTCCTCTTCATGACCCGGCTTCTTGTAATATATACATTGGAGATTGCTTCCTTCCTTCTTCAATGATGGAACTTTTGCTATATAAGCGCCCTCTATCATTCTCACAGTCCCTCAAGGATCTATGTCTCTGATACCATGTTGAAATTTTGAATAAAAGAAGAGAAGATAGAAGAGATGGGATAAGAAAAGTTTAAACAATAATTAACACTCCCATACTTTTATTATTAAACTTAGTTGCCTTTTATAGACAAAATACAAATAACTAAATAGATTTTTCAACCACCAAATTTAACTAACAAGATAAGATCAAATATAATCCAAGATTTATTCTAAGATAATCTAAGACCTATTCTAAAGGAATTTAAACAATTCTAAAATTTGAATTAATTTCCAACATAAACATTAAAGAATAAAGAGTGATGAAAGAAGATGAAGTGAGTTTGGGAAAAACAAAAAGAGTAAAGAAGAATAGCATAGAATAAGTCAAGTTTACCTTTTAAATTTTTCCATACACGTGCACCGTTAATTAATTGATTAGAACTTATAAGAATTTATAAAAAGCAGTATGTTTTCTTATTAGTCTTACAACAAGATTTTCATTTCAATAAAATTAATTTAATTAAATTATTAAAATGTAAAATTGAAATAAAGTTTAATATTTTATTTTAAAATAATAATAAGTTCTTTTAGTGCATGCCAATATAAAGATTTTATTTTATTAATAGAACAAAATTGTATTATTTTAATTTATTAAATTAAATCATTAAAATTAAATTTTGGATCAAGTTCAATATTTTATTTTCAAAATAATAACGTGTATATTTTATTTTTAGTATATGACAAAATGAATGTTTTATTTCATTAATCAAAAAATTATATTATTTTAATTAACTAAATTAAATCATTAGAAATTAAGATTTGAGATCAAGCTTAATATTTTATTAACCAAATAAAATATATTACTTTAATCAATCATATTAAAATCTCTTCCTTAATGATAAAAGTAATGCTAATTTCTAATTATTCTTGATTATCTTCAATTAGCTTTTAAGGAACACAATATTAAATTACACTTTTTTAAATAATAATAATAATAATACTTTTATTTACTTTTATAATTTTATTTTTATTTATTATCTATTAGTTTTATAACAGTTTGATACTAGTTAAATATTTAAAATTTAAATTTTTAATCAATTTAATCTCCGATCGATTTTTAAAATATTACTAAATGATAAATTAACATAAAGTATTTATTAAGGGCTTCATAAAAGACAACTTCGTCTAATTTGCAAGAAATTTCATGGCCAAAAGTGAAATACCTAAAATTATTTCTTTCATGCCTTATTTTAAGGATTTTACATAATGCTTTCAAGGAGAAACGTGCAAATTAAGGACTGCTCTTCTCTGCTAAAGAGAGATAAACTGCCATTTAGGTTTGCAGTTCTATAGTTAAAACTTCAGTTATTGTGAACAAAATTTGGAACTTAATGATACAAGGGAAGAAGCAACTATCACATTCTTAGATATCTTCGCAGAACCACAACTTATCTCCGAATGAGAATAATTTTCTTCAATGTATACAGTACTTTAGATCATATGACCCTTTGAAACTCTCTTACCGACTTATGGAATAGGTGTTCGAGAAGACAACACTTTGTTTAGAGAAAGGCCACCAGTGATGAGGTAAGTTAAATCTTCAAGTGGGCTGAAGCCAAACAGTTTATAAAAGCCCAAAGAATGAGTATACAGGACCGACACATATGCTGCAGCTTTGTATTCTTCATGAGACTTCTAGAAGAGCTCCTCTGTACCTGCATATCACCAGATTCAGTCACTCAATAATAACAATAACTGAAATTGTTATTCTGTTATGGATGACAGCCATTAGATCAAAACAATAACAGATCAATGGTCAATATCAATACTTGTACCATGTATAAATATACATATCTATCAATGAAAAAGTGCGAAGTTTTTTCCACAATTTATATCTTTGTATTCAGTTTTTACATGGTATCAGAGCTTTCACAAACAAATCGTCAAATGGCATCCTCATCTTCATCTGATACTAGTCATGTTATTTCTCCCACGGATCCTCTTAAATTTTCTGCCCTTGCAAAAACCCTCAACTTCAATCTTCCTCTCAAGCTTGATCAGAACAATTATCTAAACTGGAGGCCACAAATCTTAGCTGCCATTAGAGCGCTATATTTAGAGATTTATATCTCTGCTGATCATTCCCCACCATCTGCCATTCTACTCACTCCTTCCTCCGATGGATCCTCCACTCCTATTTCAACTCCCAACCCAGCCTATAAAAACTGGAAACGCATTGACCAGCTTCTGCTTTGCTGGTTACTCACCACAATCGATGTTTCTGTCATTGGACAAGTAAATCATGCCAGTTCCTCAAATGAACTTTGGCAAATACTAGTCCAGCTTTATGCGCAAACCTTTCTAGTAAAGGTTCTGCAGCTCAAACAAAAACTCTCTTCTATGCAGAAAGGTGCTTCCTCCATTGCTAACTATATTCAGCAGATCAAGACCATTAGAGACTCCCTAAAAGTTGTTGGTCATGTTGTCACAGAACAAGAACTTGTTCTTAGTGCACTAAGTGGTCTAAGCAGTGAGTATGATTCAGTTGTGGTTCTTTTAACAAGCTCGCTTGGCATTTCTTCTTTACAGGATGTTCTCTACACACTAATGATGCATGAGACAAGGCTAGAGCAGCAACATGCTATCTCTCAGGTTTCTATTCTTAATGCTTCTGTACATCTAGCTCAACATTTTCAGCATCCTCACAGGGCTCCTTCCAATAGTCGGGGTTCCTATAGAGGCAGAGGAAATCGCGGATGAGGGGGCAGAAACAATCGCCTTTACTGCCAACTCTGTCGCAAACATGGTCATGATGCCCTAAAATGTCACAAACGATTTGACATTCATTGGCAAGGTAACAGACCAGCTACTAATCACATCAATTCGGGTCCTCCACTACCTCAAGAATCCTATTTGGCTCATCACACCACACAGAACCCTACTGACTCAAATACGGATCAAGATTGGTTCATTGATAGTGGTTCCACAAATCATGTTACTGCTGATCTCTCAAATCTCACACTCCACAATTCCTATACAGGCAAAGATCAGCTAACAGTTGGTAATGGTAATCATCTTCCTATCTCTCATATTGGTACTTCCTCTATCCCTTCTTACTCTACCACTCCACTCACCCTACATAATATCCTACATGTACCTCAAATTAGCAAAAATCTTATCAGCATTTCTCAATTAACTAAAGATAACAATATTATTGTGGAGTTTACTGACTCTTGTTGTGTTTTTAAGGACAAAATTACAGGGAAGATACTACTCAAGGGACTGCTCAAGAATGGTCTGTACAGCCTTGAAGCCTCCCCATCATCTATCTCTATCCAATCTCGGTTTAATTTCCCTAAAACATGTACTGCATTGCTTTCTAAGCTAAATGTAAAATGTGGCATGCTCGATTAGGGCATCCTAATGCTTCTATTTTACAACATGTTCTAAAATCAATGAATCATCAAATTTCCCCTAAATCTCTTCAATTTTGTGATTCTTGCCAGTGTGGTAAACAACATAAATTACCATTTCAATCACATCCCATTTCTGTCACTAAACCACTACAAATAATTCACACCGATGTATGGGGTCCTAGTCCTTATCCTTCTACAGATGGTTATAGATACTACGTTATCTTTGTGGACGCCTTTTCCAGATTTACTTGGTTTTATCCCCTCAAAAACAAATCAGACACATTAGAAGTTTTTATCAAATTCAAAGCCTCAGTTGAATTACAGCTAAATCACAAAATAAAAGCTCTCCATAGTGATATGGGTGGTGAATTTACTGCTCTATTACCCTTTCTTGCAACCCACGGTATACAAACCAGACTTAGTTGTCCCTATACCCATCAATAGAATGGAATTCCGGAAAGAAAACACAGACACATAACAGAAACTGGACTCACACTACTCTCTCATGCCAAAATGCCTCTGAATTATTGGCTTGAAGCATTTCAAACAGCAACTTATCTAATCAATATCCTACCCACCCCAACCCTTCACAATCAGTCACCTTTTCAAAAACTTTTTCACCAAAAACCTTCCTACAATCATCTTCGAATTTTTGGCTGTGCTTGTTTTCCCTTCCTAAGGTTTTATAATAAACACAAGTTGGGTTTTCATACAAGTAAGTGTGTGTTTCTTGGGTACAGCCCCTTTCATAAGGGCTATAGGTGTCTCCATCCTAAAGGGTACGTTTACATCTCTAGGCATGCCACATTCAATGAACATGACTTTCCTTATTCAGATCTTTTCTGTAAACTCTCTTCTTGCTCTCTTGCACCTTCTAGCCTCCCATTTTCTATCCTTACAGATGCTATACAGACTATTCCTGTTCAGTCTCGACCAGTAGCCTCTTCCGTGCAACAACATCCTTCATTCACTGTAACACAGGTAAACTCTTCTCCTCATACTCTATCTGATCACTTATCACCTTCACATACTTCTCCTACTTCCTCTACATACCAGCCAGCTCCCATGCCTATTCCCCAATCCATTTTGCCCACCGTTCCTAACTCTCATCCAATGTCGACCCGCTCAAAGAGTGGCATCTATAATCCTAAAGCTTATCTTTCCACATTTTCATCAATCCCTAACTCAGCACCCCAAACTCCTACAGAAGCTCTCAAAGATCCTCTCTGGCAACAAGCCATGGCAGAAGAGATTCAAGCCCTTAATTTAAACAACACTTGGCATTTAGTCCCCTATACCTCATCTATGAAGTTGTTAGGTACTAAGTGGGTGTTTCGAATAAAGTACACGCCTACTGGTGCCATTGAAAAATATAAGGCTCATCTAGTAGCCAAAGGTTTCAGTCAAACCCCAGGTTTTGACTTCACAAAAACTTACAGTCCTGTAGTAAAGTCCTCAACTATCAAGGTTATGCTTTCTCTTGCAGTTTCTCACAATTGGGACATCCAGCAAATAGATGTCAACAATGCATTCCTAAATGGTTCCCTACTCGAAGACATCTACATCACTCAAACCACTGGTTTCACTGATCCTACACGGCCTACCCATGTTTGTAAGCTCAACAAAGCCCTCAATGGCCTAAAGCAGCTCTAAGGGCTTGGTACAATACTCTCAAGTCTACACTACTACAATGGGGTTTCCAGCACTTAATGTCTGACACGTCTTTGTTTTATAGGCATCACAATGGTTCTCTATTGCTCTTGTTAATCTATGTTGATGACATATTAGTCACAGGGAATTCAACCAAAGACATACAACAGATCATACAACAGCTAAACAGCCAATTTGCTTTAAAAACATTGGGCAGTATTAATCATTTTCTTGGCTTTGAAGTTTATAGAGACAAGACAGGTTTATACCTTTCTCAACGATAGTATATTTTGGATCTCTTTGCTCGTGCCAAAATGTCAGCCTACTCTTCCTATCCCACTCCTCTTGCACTTGGCACCAAGCTATCTGCTCTTGATGGTCGTCCTTTTGCTGATCCCACTATGTATCGCAGCATCATTGGGGCCCTTCAGTACCTGTGTCACACACGTCTTGACATCAGTTTCACTGTCAATCGATTAAGTCAATTTTTATCCAGACCTCTAGATACACATTGGGTTACCTGTAAGAGAGTTCTTCGATATCTTAAAGGCACCATTAACCTTACCCTTCATTTTCGGCCTTCACTGCAACCTTTGTCACTATATGCATATAGTGACTCTGATTGGGCAGGTAATCCTGATGATAGGAAGTCCACAACAGGTGGATGTGTTCTCCTAGGGGGAAATCTGGTATTTTGGAGCTCCAAGAAGCAAACCACAGTATCCCGCTCCAGTACTGAAGCAGAATATAGAGCCCTAGCTCAAAACTCTACAGAGATTCTATGGTTACACTCACTACTCAAAGAACTAGGGTTTACTCTACAACACACACCAATTCTTTGGTGCGACAATAATGGAGCACGATTACTTGCCCAAAATCCATTCTTTCACGCCTGTACGAAGCACATCGAAGTCGATGTACATTTCATACGAGATAAAATAACCAGCGGACAACTAGAAGTGAGATATGTAAATACTGAAGATCAATTAGCCGACTTACTCACAAAACCCCTCACGGCATCCAAAACATCGATATTGATCTCCAAACTCCATGTTTCGGCTCTTCCTCACTCTCGCCGAAACAGGGAATAACGCTGATGATAAAGATAAACCAGTAGCTAAAATGTTGTCGACAAATCTTCAAGCTTCGTGTGTCAGATCTATCTCTAAGCCACATGCGTCAGATCTCTCTCACTCTTGCTTGACAGGGAATGTTCGAGAAGACAACACTTTGTTTAGAGAAAGGCCACTGGTGATGAGGTAAGTTAAATCTTCAAGTGGGTTGAAGCCAAACAGTTTATAAAAGCCCAAAGAATGAGTATACAGGACCGACACATATGTTGCTGCTTTGTATTCTTCATGAGACTTCTAGAAGAGCTCCTTTGTACCTGCATATCACCAGATTCAGTCACTCAACAATAACAATAACCGAAATTGTTATTCTGTTATGGATGACAGCCATTAGATCAAAAAAAATAAAAGATCAATGGTCAATATCAATACTTGTACCATGTATAAATATACATATCTGTCAATGAAAAAGTGCGAAGTTTTTTCCACAATTTATATCTTTGTATTCAGTTTTTACAATAGGAAGTTCAAAGTTTAGTCTCAGATCTTCCCGACGTTTAAAATCAATTACTACAGTTTTTTTTATGAAACAATTATGAATACACTGATGCATTAAGTTGAAACAAAGAAACTTTTCTAGTAATATGCTAAACATATTTTTTTAATATGATTTCTACTGTCCAAGATTTACTCTTGGTTTACTTAAAAGGGGAATTTCCTGAGCTTTCAAGTTTAACAATTCATAAATATATTTTTCATACATTATTTCTATGAAATGGTGTTTATTAAAGATATATTTTGTGAAAAACATTATTATTTTAAGATTTCTTTATTATTTTATTATTTTCTTATTTATTTATGATATCACATAATTATAGGATCTAATTATCCTATTTAGTTAGGATATCATATGATCATGAAATCTCACTTTGTTTTTGTTTCTTTTATAGTTTTAGGATATATATATGTGTGTGTGTGTGTGTGTGTATGTATATGTATATGTGTATGTATATATACATATATGTTATATCATTTTGTACACTTTTAAACAAGCAATGCAGAAGATGGTCTCTTAAATCTCAAATTTTGTCATGATATTAGAGCTATAAAGTCTTTAATTCTTAGAAAAAATTGATTGAGTGTCTACTTTTCAATATCAACATCTTAGTGAAATGTAAAAAAATCTAGGTTGCATATAAGTTAGAAAGAAAAAATTACCTTAAATAGTCTCAACTCGATCATACCTTACTAAAAGGGAAAGGGAAGATTAATCATCTCACAAGTACGGAGCTAGAACTATAGGATCCTCGGTTTGAAGCATGTGATGAAGAATATTTTGTTTATGGAACTCTACGATACTAGAGATTAGTGATACATGTATATTCTTGGGAACTTTGAATGATATTTGGGATGCACTTCACTAAACATGAAGAAGAAGAGGAAGACCGAAGAAGAATAACAAAAAATAAAATGAAACTAAACTAATGAAAAAAATTAAAAAAACATTTAAAAATGATGAAAGAGATGAAATCGTTAGGGTCCATTCATCGATTCAATCTCAGCTTACACTCAGTTAAACATACTTCATTGAATTGTTATTCTCCTATCCCTCCTATAGGTTAACGATAAACTCTATTAACCCTAATTTTCCCTTAGGTTGTATTTAATTAAGAGATGCTTGTTAATTAAACCTAACTATCAAATAACCTAGGATACGATCTCTAGATTCAATTGGACGACTGCATTACGAATTAGGTAAACTAATTAATCAAGGCAACAACTACATACGCTCGGGTTATTTAACGTAAGTTATGTTATCCCTAATGATTCGAAATCAATCGGAAACACAACAATTACAGATCGTATCCCTAATGGTTCAATATCATTAGTAGCTACAAATGAATTTCAAACATAACAATTATGGATTATATTGAATCTCTGGCAATGGGTTTGTAATAAAACGATCTAATGAATGTACTAAAATCATATCTAATGAATGCACTAAAATCATCTTTTCGAAATATCCAAATAATAAACATAGGATAACATAATCAGTTCCTAAAGAGAGTAAAAATAACAAACACATTGAAAGAAATGCTTAATCGAGTTCTTCAGTGTTGATATCACCTCCTAATGGTGTTGAGGACCTTAGCTCTCCATCTTCTCTATAGGTCTCCGATAGTATCTAACCCTCTTCCTCATTCTTCTCTTGAAGCCCCCAAACATTTCCTCCAACTTTTCATATTTGTTTTGACGACAGAATTTAAGTGAGTTATCTGCTTTCATGAGCATGCATATGTTATTCACGGTCGTGAATGGCCTCTTTAAAAGGCTCATGGTCGTAAGCCTCATTTGTCATGCCCATGCAAACAATTGTCACACCCATGACAAATTTGTCAAGGTTGTGAACAATTTTTTGCACTCTTCATTCTTGATGTTTACAACATAAACTCTTTATTTTATGCATTTTCTTGTCTCCTCTTACTCTAATCCTTCTCCTTTTTGCTCTATGAAGACAAGTAAGTGTAAATCTCAATAAGACGACTCAAAGAATGTGCATTTACTCACTTTAGCTTTTACGCTTTCGAATTTTACCTAAAATCAAATATGAACTCAAGTGAATGTCTTAAGCATTCCATATTATTAAACACTAAATGTTATGGAATAAATGTATAATCAATTAAGCACATATCAAGACCTTTAAACCTTTTTCTTCAATTCTTGCATCATTAATTTAGCCTAAATACTATTGTTTGTAACAATTGTTCTATTAATTATTTTATTTATTTATTTCATTTTTCTTTTCAATAATTTTTTGTTTAATTTACTTGTATATTTTCTTTCTTGTCTATTTATTTATTTTACTTATTTTTATTTTTATTTTGATTTAATTTAATTTTAATTTTTTATTTATGTAGTTGACTAGTATTTTCTTTCAACTATTTTTAAAACATTTTTCCCTGTAAGTCTACTAAAAACAGCCTCTCTATTAGCTAGAGAGAAGACTGCAAACTTCTGGACCTCTCCAAACCCCACATCTCAACAAGATTCCAACTAGAATAGTGTTGTTATTGTTATTGATTTACCTTATAGATATATTATAAGGATTATGACATTACCTAAGTATACGAGGTCGAGGTAAAGATTATGGATGCAAAACAAAAGAGTAGAGACAATTACCAAATATGCCAATTGGTTGAAATTCTTATGGAAAAAAGTTAACCACTTTAATTGGAATTAATATAGAATTTGACCAAGTCCGATTCTAGACGTTTAGCAAGCATGAAGTTTCATGTTTTAATGAGGTTATGGCCTTAGTTTGTAGAAAAGAAAGTAGAAGAAACCTGATGCTTAAACCACAAAATATGGACAGCTCTAAATGAAGGCTAAAATGGTAATAATATAGCCATAAATTCTTAAAAAAACTCATGATTGTGACTACTTATAATATAGTTACTATAAGAAGGCATGCCATTCATTAGCCTTACAATATATCTATAAGGTGGAGATAGAGAAATAGATGGAAATAGAAAGGAAGTAATGCTCCTAATGTCTAGGCATAAACACATTCAATAACAATTATAACTTATAAAACTCAAATTCACAGTTAAACAATTTAGAGTTTCAAGGATTTTTAAATCTTACTTTAACTGAATCTATAGAGCAACATGTTGGTTATTATTTTAGGTCAAATAATTAAAACAACAATACATAATTAATAGAAGGGAGGCATTTTCAAATATATATATATATATTTGGGTCTAGGTAGGAAATAGGGGAGAACCTCTATTGGCTTTATTTTTCTTTTTTATTTTTTTTTCTTTTCTTCGACAAACATCAACACAAACTAAGGGCTTTAGTGACTAAGCTTATTTTTCTCAGTTGAAGGGAATAAAAGCCCTTATAACTTTGCAAATTTTGACATGTTTTAGTTTTAATGTAAATTATTTTGTTTATTTAGATATTGAACTGTTCTTCTATGCTTATGTGTTATGATTGCTTGATTGAGTTCTAATTCACTTGATTAGTTTATTAATTAAAATAATTTACTGATATATTAAATATTGAATACATAATTATTAGGTCCTTTGATCATTATAAAACTAGGGTTCATAATTTGTTATATCATGAATTATTAGAGCCTAGGAAGAATGTTTAATTGGATTAAATGCAACCGAGAATGTTGTGTTGTGATACTTCGTTGATCTTTTTATTTTTAAAGTTATAGGTTAACTAAATTTTGGATAATATAGTAATAAAATGATTTTCTTTTTATCAATGATCAATTATAATTTTAATGTTGGATGTGACTATAGAACAAGGTGAGTTTTATTGGTAATTCACTTTTATTATTTTTAAATTTAATTTTCTAATTTAATTTTATATTATCACATCATTTTGTTAATTAGTTCATTACGTAATGGCAAACAGATTAAAATTCCTTATGAGAATAATCCTTACTTTCTTATACTACATCTATTTTTATTACAGGAGTTTAGGATTTAATTTAGGTGCAGATGACAAATTACTATATTTTAGCATCATTGCAAGAAGTTGACAATTGTTTATGTATGTTAAACCAATCTTTACAAGAAGATAATTTTCAATGTGATTTAGAGATTGAGTAAACTACTTAATGCTTAAGGAAACAAACAAAAATTTAAAAGCAATACAATTCTCCAATTTGCAAAATAGTGAAAATTATGGCTCCTAGTTAGATTTAATAGATCTTGTTGTTCTAGATTTGAACCAATAATTTCATTGAATTATTTTTCCAAATTTATATGGTAATGCTACTTTTGAGTTAAAATCTATATTGATCTATATTTTTCCCACTTTTTATGGATCTATAGGTAAGGACTCTCATAAGCACTTAAAAACATTCATGGTGTGAACAAGTATGAAACCAAATAGAGTAACTAAGGAGCAAAAAGAAGTAAGAGCCTTCCCATTTTCTTTAAAAGATGATGCACATGATTGGCTTTATTATTTACCTGTGGAAGTTGGCACCATATAAAAAAAGATGAAAAAACTTTTCATAAAGAAGTTTTTCCTAGCCTCAAGAGTTGCCAACATCAAGAAGGAGATTTATGGGATTAAGAAACACAATAGAGAATCATTGTACAAATATTAAAAGCATTTTAAGAAGTTGTGTGAAAGCTACTCATACCACCAAATTGGTAGTCAACTTCTCATTTAATATTTTTATGAAGGTCTTCTATCAACCAATAGAAATATGATTATTGTCACTAATAGTAAGGCATTGGTTAATAAAACACCTGAAGTGGTCCAAGACTTGATTACCAATATGGAATTTAACTCCCAGTAATTTGAGATTAGTCTAAACCATTTATCTCAATATGTAAATGAGGTAAATATTTCTTCTAATGGGAGACAATTAAATGAACTAACTTTGCTTATTTGTAAATCAAAGGTAGGAAAAATAGAAGTAGCAAAAGCTTGTAAAATATGTTTAGTTGTAAGGCGTGCAACTGATATATGGCAACTCTTCAAGAAGATTCTATGGAATAATTTAATGTTATAAGTGGATTTTTAGGGCAATTGTTGACAATCTTTTTTCTAATACTTACAACTTAGGTTGGAGAGATCATCTAAATTTTCATAATATTAATGCATCGATATATCAACATATGATCAATTTCCAATAGTGCAGGCATGCCCCTCCTCCTAAGCAATAATTAACTTAAAATTTTAATTCAAGTACATCTTTAGAAAACATTTAAACTTTGGATACTAACACTGATAAACAATGGACCATTGAAAAAAAGTAGTGTAATGATTCAATTAACTAGCCAGTCTAATGCATATCTTAAATGGTTAAGATGTTCTTATTTAGGTTAATGATAAGTTGATCTTTTCTACCAATTTTACATTTTGATATAGAAAATAATGATATATCATCACCTATTTTATTGAGAAGACATTTTCTCGACTTATCAAAATAAAATTGATGTTCATAATGATGCACTAACTGTGGAATTTGATAATAAATCTATTAAATTTATTATCTACAATGTTATGAGATATCATGATGTTGATTCTCTTATTTGTTTATTTGATTTAATTGATTCTTTAATATAGGATGTTTTTGAATTAGATGGTGAAGACAAGTTTGAGTTGACTAATATTGAACATTTTCTGGAAAAAAAATTTGAGATTTAAAGTTGAGTCTCAAATTGCAAGATATAGTGGCGGACTTGAATGAATTTGTGGCGATAAAGAAATTGGGTAATGTGTCTTATGATTAGTTGCTAGCACCTGATTATTATTTTTTCCATCTATTTTGTAGACATTAGTACTGAAGTTGAAATTGCCTATGATCTATCTTAAGTATGTTTACTTGGGGGATAGTGTAAAGTTGTCAGTTATTATTTCTAGTAAGTTTAATAAGAGAAAAGAAGAAAAATTAGTGCAAGTTTTCAAAAGGTATAAAACAACCATAAGATGGACCATTGTTGATATAAAGGGAATCAGTTCCTCTACTTATATGCACAAAATTTTGTTGAAAGAGGGAGTGAAACCAATTAGACAACCACAAGGGACACTAAATTCTCCTATAACGGAGGTGGTGAAGAAGGAAAATTTTAAGCTTCTTCAAACTAGAGTTTTACATCTTATTTCAGATAGTAAGTAGATAAGCCCCTTCAAGCTATTCTAAAAAGTTGGCATCTAATGGTAAGGAATCAAAACAACAAATTGAAGCCTAACCAAGTTCAAAATGGGTGGCAGGTTTGTATTGTTTATAGAAAAATAAATGTTATAACTTGAGATGATCATTTTCCTTTATCGTTTATTAATCATATTTTATAAAGCCTAACTAACTAGGTTTACTTACTATTTTTAGATTTTGTTTAGGTTATTTTTACAATGTAATCGCTCCAGAGGATTAACAAAAGAAAACTATCCTATGATGATTTTACTGTTTATGGAGATTCACTTGAAAATTTTTTACATAATCTAAAAATTATATTGCTTAGGTGCATAGAAACTAACCTTGTTTTAGGATTTTGAAAAGTGTCATTTTATGGTGGGACAAGGTATTGTTTTAGGACTTGTTGTTTCAATTAGAGGTTAAGAGGTAGATAAAGATAAAATTGATGTTAATCTCTTTCTTACCTAATTATTGTTTGGGAATTTTGTTGTTTTATTAGACGTGTAGGTTCTATCGACCATTCATTATGGATTTTTTAGCATCATACTGCCTTTTTGTAAGTTGCTATAGAAAGATGTGATTTTTGAGTTTGACAAAGGGAGTAAAAGTTTGTTTAATAAGTTATAACAATTACTAATGTCAGTACCAATTATTTAACTACCAGATTAGATTCTTCCATTGAAGATAATGTGTGATGTGAGTGATCATGTTATAAAAGTTGTCTTATATGAACGTGCAGAAAAATGCCACATGATACATTCTAGGCCTTATTTGCATTAAATGATGCTCAAAAAAATTATTCAACCACTTGTATAAAGGTGAAAAAAGCTTTGCATTTTTACATTTGTAACCTGTTACATAAGGTGGTATTTATACATGAATTTACACAAGAATATATAAAAGAATATGCTTTATAATTATTACATAAATGTATAACGTTAACATCTCCCCTCAAGATCTAGGTGTAAGGAGCTGGACATTTTGAGTCTAAAAACAAGTTCTTAAAATCATCAAGATGGATGAGATTTGGTACAAATATTCGCAATTTATGATTGTGGTGAGGTATGGACAAGTTGAGTAGTTCCTTGAATAACATTATTTTGCATAAGGTGATAATCAATCTCAATATGTTTTGTATGCTCATGAAAGACATCACTATGATCAATTTGTATGGAATTGTTATCATCAAAAAATAAAGTATTACAAAAATGAGGAAACACCTATATCTTCAAGCAACCAATGTTGTCAGAAGAGTTCAAAAGTTGTTTTTTATAAAAGATCAAAAATAGATCAAGAGATAACTAGTTGTTTCTTACTATGTCATAAAATGAGAAATGTGCCAAGAAAGAAATAATAGCCAATAGTTGAGCATCGGGTTAGTTGGATCTCCAACCTAGTCAACTTCAAAGTATGCTCATAACTCTAATAGAGATGAATACAAAAAGTGAAGACCATAAAAGAGAGTACCTTTGATATACTGAAAGATATAGAGAACAATAAATAAGTGAGTGATTCGAGTTCGTATGTAACATCCTGTCACCGATGGGAAGGTCATATTGGTGAATTGAGACAGGTTAGGATTTTTCTTACCGCATATATTTGACTGAGCATTTATTTGGCCTCTAATTCTAGAGGAATGGGTCTTTTGTACATGCACATATAGGTACATGCATTCATAACAATTTTTCCCGGCATTTGATTTTGAATTTGATTTGAATTGTGATACTGATATGAATTGTGATTTGTGAGATAATTAGGTTTGATTATGATTTATTGGGAGTTTTGGAATAATTAGGTTTGATTATGATTTATTGGGAGTTTTGGAATAATAGAGTGTGAATATTGAATTGGAACTGTATTAGAGTGATTGCCAATTGATAGCGACTCTTCGAAAATTTTCTGGAAAATTCGGGAGAAAAAGGTCCGGACCGAAAATTTTCCGAGTGACGGACTGATTGACTGCATAGTCCTAGAATAATTGGTAGATGGCAATGGAAAATTTAGATATATGATCTTGGAATTTCATATGTCGAGCTATTGAAATTTGGAGACAAATTGGACTGAAAATGATCGTGAAAAAGAGTAACAGATTTACATGTATTATGAGGAAAAGGGGCAAGAGACATAAGGAACTAACCTTTAAAAGGCCTTAGGTTTCAAATGGAAGAACGAAATCCTCTTCTCTCTTCCAAGGGTGTACGATTTTCCTCCACCGATTGAGCTTTATTCTTCCTCCTCTTTATGATTTTCGTTGCCCAAGTTGTTTGCTCTTTCCTTGTTGTTTGAGAGCCTTGAGAGGAAGAAATTTGCTAGAGGTATTGGGAGGAAATCGTTGATGTTAAAGGTTTAGAGGATTTTCGTAGATTTTGAAGATTCAAGCTTGATTTGGTAAGTAAAATGGTTTAATGTTGTTGATTTGTTAGCTTAATGCATGCATGGGTTTAATTGTGAGAGTTTGGGGTTGTTATGGGTGAGTTACGACTGGTTTTAGAGAGAGAAAAGAAAAAAAAAGGAGAATCGGAGAAGACGAACCAGGGCCCGTACGTCGCGACGAGAAAAGGGGAGTACGCCGCGACGTGCATAGGCGCCGCGACGAGCGATAGATTGGGACGTCGCAACGAGCAAGTTTGTACGTCGCGATGAGATGCTGTATAGACGCCGCGACGAGCGTCCATACATCGTGGCGAGGTCCAGATTTCTGATTTGATTTAATTTGGTTTTTGGGGCATAGCTAATGGTGTAGACCTCCAATTGAGGTGATGTTTGATTCGTTATGATCTAGAGAAAGAGGTCTACAATTGAGGAAAAAAAATGAGAGTTTGAATTCAGGTTTTGAGATCTTAATTAATGAAAGAAAGTTAAGAATGTGATTGTATTTCAACCTAAGGATTGTTCTTGAAAATTTAGGAGTTCCGTAACATGTTATTGAATGGGAAGTGAGTTATTATTGAGCAATTGAGTGAAAAATTAGATTTGGACAAAGAAAGTGGAAAATGGGAAATAGCACCGGGGAAGTCATGAATAGGCATAGTACATCTTTATTCAAGACATGTGCTTCATCAAAATTATTTTGACTGTGCATTAGTAATTGGAAATTATTTGAATGTTATAGAGGCTCCGATGGATCGATATTTCACGGACAGT
Organism: Erythroxylum novogranatense; assembly: GCA_029891385.1. Lineage (NCBI taxonomy): Eukaryota > Viridiplantae > Streptophyta > Magnoliopsida > Malpighiales > Erythroxylaceae > Erythroxylum > Erythroxylum novogranatense. The sequence goes on from CM057229.1 coordinate 54,503,081, forward strand.
GCTGAGACTTCCAGGCTGTAGCTCAGAAGTACAGGTGAGTAACCTAGTTAATTCCTCAATTTCTGATTTGCTAAATGCTCTGTGTGTGAACTGTTGTTAATATGAGTTGTATGATCACTGGTCACTGTGAATTGGTGTGAAGAATTGTGAATAATCTATTTGAATTCAATAAGTAGAATCGACTGAAATATGTTATTGTGCCATTGTGAACGCATGCTAGGCATGATCGGAAATTATATGTCTGTTTCCTATAAAATGATTCTGTTTGCATGGGATAAATGAGTTCCATAATTGATTGATTAATAACGGTTGTGACTGGAGCTGCTACCGAGAGCTATAAGCTCAATCAACGATCTTGAAAAAGAGCCTCGAGCTCAAAAGGGATTAGTGCATACCTAGAGGCTCTCTATCTCTCTTGATGCGTGGAAAGTAGTGCATGCCGGAGGGCTCTCCTACTTCTGAAAAGCAATTATCATTCATTGTTCGCTTCGATCACAACTTAGAATAAAAAGGAAAAATGGGTAATAATGGGAAAAGATTATGTGTATGGATTAAGTTGTGGACTAAGAAAAGGGTTAAATGATCATAATTATGTGATGGTGATTTGCGAAATTTCGAGTTCTACAATTGCATGAGAAGCGATAATTGTTATATGATGATCTTGGCGTGAATTGCTTGCGATATGCATGAGTTGAGTGAACCATCGATGATGGTTTCTCTTGAGTTATAAATTCACCCAACATTGCAAATATTTTTCAGGACTTGAAGAGTACCCCGTTAGAGAAACGGGAGTATGATTACTACAAGCAAGTCAGAGTTCGAGGTCGGGATCAGTTCACGTCTGCATTAGTATTGGTCTGTTCTTGTATAGAATTTATATTTTTGCACTTTTCGCAGAATAGTACTGTTGTTTTAGAGGGCCCCAATTGATAAATGTTATAATTGTAACGTGATTACTGGAATTGTGTTTTGATTGCAATGTTTTTGTATAAGAGTGGGCCCATTATGGTTACTGATTTCTGCGCACGAAATTGTTTTCAAAAATGAGAAAAATGTCTTACTAAGTTTTGAACGGGTTTGACTGCTCTAGCATACCACCCTCGTGAGGCACGAGCTCGAATATCACCATCGATATCAGGTTCGGGTCTTGCGGGAGTGGGATGCTACATTTGTGGTATCAGAGCCCAGAAGTATAATCTTACATGGGCTTTCTGAAAATGTGTCAAGTTACATGCATTTAAGTCATGTCACGGCAGACAGTGACAACTGATCCCCAGTCTAGTATATGAGTCACATGCATGAGCATGTATCAGTCGTTTAAGCGGTTAGAAATAGTGAGGAAAACGATAATATGTTAGAAGGTGATAAAAGGAAGTTGTGAATATCGAGGAATCGGAAAAAAGTGTATGGTTCGATTTAACAGATGAAGATTCAGTATATTGGTATTGGCGGATATATTATGAAATACGACATCCGAGTTAATACCCCGGTATACACTTGATTGTGGTATAAATATATATCGTTGTGGATTGATAGAGGAAAGTAGAGATATGATAGAAATGGCAAGATTTCAAGTGTATAAGTGGGAGAAAATAAAATGTTACAATTGGGATTGATTTCTGAGCTGAGAGTTATGAATATTGATGTATGACTTTGAGTCAATTATGTTAGGGGGAAATTAAGAATTATTGTACATCTATGAGATTGATTTAAGTATGAAAATACATGGGTATAATGCAATAATGAAAAGATTGAAATGTAAGATAATGAAAATGGTAGATGAAAAAGTTGTCAAGGTTTAGTTGATTTCCTACGTAATACACACCTGGTTTTGGGAGCCCCATGGCAAATGGAACTATTAAGCTAAACTGTCTCATATGTGTGGAGATGATATCGGAATCAATTAGTGAGTTAGTGGATGACCGCCAGTTATAGTTCTTAAAGTTTAAAGCTCAATATGAGTTAGAATAAGAAATGAAAGTGTTTATAGTGACCAATTGGGAATGAATTGAAATTATTAAATGTTAAGGATATGATCATGGTAAAATCCTCACGATTGAGGACAGTTACAAAAAGGGAGAGTGTTGTTAAAAAAATCAAATGAGATTAATGTTTCCTTAGCGTAAATGATTAATTGGTGAGTTGTCCTACATCTGTCTCTCGATATGATGTAATGATTTTGATGGTATTTACTTCACTGAATTTTATTAAAAAGGATGTTTTGATTTATATGAATTGAGGCATAATTGATCTTTATGGGATATTATGAGTTATAGCTAAAATTGATTTTCTAAGGCATTGAGATTGACTGACAAGAAATGTGATGACTGTCGATAATTAGGAATTTCATGAGCGTTATTGACGATAGTAGTAAGAAATCTTCTTAAAGAAGAGTTTCTCCGAATTGGGTCAAGCCGATTAGATTATTCAATTTAAACATGATCAATGAAAGGATAAATTGGAGATAAATCTCAAATGAACTAAAATTCGTTTTGGGGAGTCCTAATCTTAGTGGAGACTCAAGTGTAAGAGATAGAATATGCTACTGAAAAAGTGTACATTATGTTGGTGAAATGACTCTGATTATGTAAGAGAATTACTGAATATCAAGAAAATACTAATTGTGAATATGAAGGGAATATAGGTTCATATATATATTTTGTGTAATTATGTCCTGAAAGTACGAGATTGATATAATGAATGTTTATTTAACCCAGGGAGTGATCTATCGCAAATAAATTTGGTTATGTGGGGAAAGTAGGGTAAAGGAACATGTGTCAGAATATGTTATGATGAAACTGAGAAAATTATAAGAAAATTGTTCCTCATTGGAGACATTCGATATCTAAAGAGTTATATGAAGCAATTAGGGGTATAAGGAGTTTTTTGTATTACTGAAGAGTAAAGTGTTTCAATTGTAATTAAATCGAAAAGTGACTATGATCATCGATGATCGATTTAACGTATTTAAAAAGTGAAGAAGATAAATTGGCACCGTTGAGGAATTTTATATCATGCAAATTTCATAAGAGTGAATCTTAACATGATCGAATGAATAGTGGATGAATTAGTATACGAACATGGTCTATTGGGAGACTTAATGAAGATATAGGTGTTGATAAAATGCGAAATTTCAAGGGATATATGTACACAGGATTTGGAATTAATTAGAACTAACTGAATGCTGGATGCATCCAGAAATTATCAAAGATTTTCTGGTTTAACTTTGACAATAATGTTTGAGGAAAATCGTGTGAATGGTATGACTAATGATTGTAAAAGAGACATTTGAAGAAATGTTCAGCTTAAGTATTGATCGTATCACTTTAAATTGGAGATTTTGCAATATAAACTAAAGTGTCCCAGTAAAGGTTATGGCGCGATCTATTGAAATTGTGTAAAGTGATTTTATGTACCTAGGAACAAATATAACTTCATGGGCGGTATTATGATCGATGATTTGAAATTTGTTATGCTGACTGTTACTTTAAAAGCTTTGAGACGTTAATTGTACAGAAACAGTTTGAAGATGTCCATGGATATGCAAATCGATAACGGTCAAGAGATTTCGGGAATTTGAATGATTTGGAAAGGGTTAAGCGATTGATTATTTCAAACTAAGCTAGTGATGCAATTCAATGGATTGAATAGAAAAATTTCAATGGCAGGAGGTCACAATTCGGGCGATAAGCTTGTATTACTGAGTGCAAACTATCGATCTATCAAAGGGGCAAAAAGAGTGTATTATTAGTTATTGGAATTCCAAATTAGTTGTGTATGTAAAGGATTGGCAAAGACCAAATTAAGGTGTTTGAAATTTACGAACCTCATCGAGGAATTGGAAATAACTCCAATTGTTGAGGAAAGTGATATGTATAGTTCGATTAAGAAATATGTGTAGTATAGACTAAAGAAACCGTTAGAGAAATCGCGAGAAAAGATCAGAGCCTTATGGGTTAGAAAAAGATACATCGATAGAGTAATTGATGGTTTAGAGGATAAAATCAAATGATTATATGTGTGATTAACCAACAGATTTGACTATTGGAAACAAATGTCAAACTGGTATTGTGGGGTTCATAGAGACATGAAACTGATGTATAGTCCAGATTGATTGAGGACATAACAATTGTTATATGGGTGACACCATTTGAACAGTGTCTTATGTTGATGGGTAAATGAATCTGTAATGGGGATTAGGAAATCCAAGAAATAGGGCAATGATTTGAGTGGATCGAGGCTATTAAAATCTTATGAGATTAGTGTTTTAACTCTAAGGAGTTGTAACTTGATAAGTGATAAATGAAATGCTTCGAAGTGTATCGCCTCGGCCAAGATACACTTAGATAGAGATAAAGGCTTATATAGTGACCTCTTTGTGACTGTGGTGTAGATATGGATTGGTAAATTAGTTTAAAACCTAAAGAAAGATCCGGATCCAAAGTGTTACATAGATAGGATTAGGAAATATTGTTAGGATCCGATATATGTGTTATTGATATTGAAAGTGGCGATTTGCGAGTAATCATGAGAAAACAGTAAAGCAATGTGGAGTTTGAGAAAGACGAGTGGTTCATCGATGATTTTGATTTCAGTTAAGTGGTAGAAATTATTCATGTAGCGAAATAAGTGGAAATCAGAAAGTCATTGATCGAAAAGACTCCCCTGTCTTCCTGATCAATCATATATGAAATTTCGAGGACGAAATTTTTGTTAGGAGGGGAGAATTGTAACATCCTGTCACCGATGGGAAGGTTATATTGGTGAATTGAGACAGGTTAGGATTTTTCTTACCGCATATATTTGACTGAGCGTTTGTTTGACCTATAATTATAGAGGAATGGGTCTTTTGTACATGCACATATAGGTACATGCATTCATGAGAATTTTTCCCGACATTTGATTTTGAATTTCATTTGAATTGTGATACTGATATGAATTGTGATTTGTGAGATAATTAGGTTTGATTATGATTTATTGGGAGTTTTGGAATAATAGAGTGTGAATATTGAATTTGGAACTGCATTAGAGTGATTGCCAATTGATAGCGACTCTTCGGAATTTTTCTGGAAAATTTGGGAGAAAAAGGTCCGGACCGGAAATTTTTCGAGTGACGGACTGATTAACTGCATAGTCCTAGAATAATTGGTAGATGGCAATGGAAAAATTTAGATATATGATCTTGGAATTTCATATGTCGAGCTATTGAAATTTGGAGACAAATTGAACTGGAAATGATCGTGAAAAAGAGTAACAGATTTACATGTATTATGAGGAAAAGGGGCAAGAGACATAAGGAATTAACCTTTAAAAGGCCTTAGGTTTCAAATGGAAGAACGAAATCCTCTTCTCTCTTCCTAGGGTGTACGATTTTCCTCCACCGATTGAGCTTTATTCTTCCTCCTCTTTGTGATTTTTGTTGCCCAAGTTGTTTGCACTTTCCTTGTTGTTTGAGAGCCTTGAGAGGAAGAAGTTTGCTAGAGGTATTGGGAGGAAACTGTTGATGTTAAAGGTTTAGAGGATTTTTGAAGATTTTGAAGATTCAAGCTTGATTTGGTAAGTAAAATGGTTTAATGTTGTTGATTTTTTAGCTTAATGCATGCATGGGTTTAATTGTGAGAGTTTGGGGTTGTTATGGGTGAGTTACGACTGGTTTTAGAGAGAGAAAAGAAAAAAAAGGGGAATCTGAGAAGACGAACTAGGGCCCGTACGTCGCGACGAGAAAAGGGGTGTACGCCACGACGTGCATAGGCGCCACGACGAGTGCACGCCGCGACAAGCGATAGATTGGGATGCCGCGATGAGCGATAAATTGCACGTCGTGACGAGCGATAGATTGGGACGTCGCAACGAGCAAGTTTGTACGTTGCGACGAGCAAGTTTGTACGTCGCGACGAGATGCTGTGTAGACACCGCGACGAGCGTCCATACATCGCGGCGAGGACTAGATTTCTGATTTGATTTAATTTGGTTTTTGGGGCATAGCTAATGGTGTAGACCTCCAATTGAGGTGATGTTTGATTCGTTATGATCTAGAGAAAGAGGTCTACAATTGAGGAAAAAAATGAGAGTTTGAATTCAGGTTTTGAGATCTCAATTAATGAAAGAAAGTTAAGAATGTGATTGTATTTCAACCTAAGGATTGTTCTTGAAAATTTGGGAGTTCTGTAACATGTTACTGAATGGGAAGTGAGTTATTATTGAGCAATTGAGTGGAAAATTAGATTTGGACAAAGAAAGTGGAAAATGGGAAATAGCACCGGGAAAGTCATGAATAGGTATAGTACATCTTTATTCAAGACATGTGCTTTATCGAATTATTTTGACTGTGCATTAGTAATTGGAAATTATTTGACTGTTATAGAGGCTCCGATGGATCGATATTCCACGGACAGTGCTGAGACTTCCAAATTGTAGCTCGAAAGTACAGGTGAATAACCTAGTTGGTTCCTCAATTTCTGATTTGCTAAATGCTCTGTGTGTGAACTACTGTTAATATGAGTTGTATGATCACTGGTCACTGTGAATTGGTGTGCAGAATTGTGAATAATCTGTTTGAATTCGATAAGTAGAATCGACTGAAATATGTTATTGTGCCATTGTGAACGCATGCTAGGCATGATCGAAAATTATATGTCTGTTTCCTATAAAATGATTCTGATTGCATGGGATAAATGAGTTCCATAATTGATTGATTAATAACGGTTGTGACTGGAGCTGCTACCGAGAGCTATAAGCTCAATCACTGATACTGAAAAAGAGCCTCGAGCTCAAAAAGGGATTAGTGCATACCTAGAGGGCTCTCCTATCTCTACTGATGCGTGGAAAGTAGTGCATACCCGGAGGGCTCTCCTACTTCCTGAAACGCAATTACTGTTCACTGTTCAAGCGCTCAGTCACAACTCGAATAAAAAGGAAAAATGGGTAATAATGGGAAAAGATTATGTGTATGGATTAAGTTGTGGACTAAGAAAAAGGGTTAAATGATCATAATTATGTGATGACTGATTTGCGAAATTTCTGAGTTCTGCGATTGCATGAGAAATTGATAATTGTTATATGATGATACTGAAACTGTGAATTGCTTGCGATATGCATGAGTTGAGTGAACCATCGATGATGGTTTCTCACTGAGTTCGCAAACTCACCCAACATTGCAAATATTTTTTAGGACTTGAAAAGTACCCCATTAGAGAAACGGGAGTATGATTACTACAAGCAAGTTAGAGTTCGAGGTCGGGATCAGTTCACGTCTGCATTAGTATTGGTCTGTTCTTGTATAGAATTTGTATTTTTGCACTTTCTGCATAATAGTACTGTTGTTTTAGAGGGCCCCAATTGATAAATGTTATAATTGTAATGTGATTACTAGAATTGTGTTTTGATTGCAATGTTTTTGTATAAGAGTGGGCCCATTATGGTTACTGATTTCCGCGCACGAAATTGTTTTCAAAAATGAGAAAAATGTCTTACTGAGGTTTGAACAGGTTTGACTGCTCTAGCATACCACCCTCGTGAGGCACGGGCTCGGATATCACCATCGATATCGAGTTCGGGTCTTGCGGGAGTGGGATGCTACATGGTAGCCCAAATTAACTGACAATGTGAATAGTATGAGTAATATTAGAATGGCAATAATGGTCAATGTTTGCTAATAGTAACTACTATTAAAATACGGACTGATGTTAAACATACTATATAAGAAAATGTTTCCTCATAATCAATATTATACTTTTGGGTGAACCCTCTAGCAACTAGTCAGGCTTTATATCATTTAACTAATCCATCAGCTAGAATAATAATTTTATATACCCATTTATACCCAATAATTGATTTTCCTAAAGGTAAGTCGACCATATCCTAACTATTATTGCTATTAAGTGCCTAAAATTCTTCTGTCATTGTTTGTTGCTATAGAGGGTCAGAACTTGCCTTGTAATATGTGCAAGGTTTATATAAGGAGACAATAACAAAATAAAGATGTCAATGGATAGAGAGGAATCTTCTAAAGGAGTAATGGATTGACAGTTGGTGGAGATATGATTGGATCAAATATAAGTTGTGTTGAACTGCTAAAACTATTATCCTATAAAAGAAATGTTAAGAAACAAGGATATAGTGGGATCAATAAAAATTAACAAAAAGGTTTATTGACACAAAATTTTGAAATGGATGAGAACATCTTATGTTCCTAAAAGGTCACAAGTTAAGAAATACAAAGACTTTATGACAAAGGATCCAAATATCAGGAAATAACGTAAATATACTTTTGGTTCTAGTTTAGTATATTCATATAGTTAAAGAAGAACAAAACAACCACCACCAAAAATTTTAATGTTTTGGTAGTCAAGAGCACAATATACTAGCGTTCATGAGGAAAGATATTACTTATAAAAAAAGTAAGAACATAATTGATAGTATAGACAAATGTAAGTGCAGCTTCTTCCCAAAAGGTTTTCGACATTCATTTGTGTCTTAGCCATTGCTTACTCTTGCCTAAATTTTAGGCTTTCACAAGGTTTTAGTATATGATAAAGTCTTCCTTAGTTTCTTGTTTGGTGAGAATCACAATCCCCATTAAAACCACTTAGGAATTAGTTGTATATTTTATCCAAAACTTTTCCTTTAAATTTAAGGAAAACATTTTATTAGATGAGAACAGTAATGTTAAGGGCCTTGTTAACTCTTCTTATCTTGTTTTACTTGATCCACCAACTCAAGTCATCAAGAAAAGTACAAAAAGGATTTAACAACCCCTTAAATTTAAAGATTATGTTTATCTTTCAATAAATATTACATTATATTATGATTTACATGCATCCTCTTATAAGTTATGAGATGGCATTGTTGATGTGTAATATAGCAATTGAACCCTATTAAGATACTTTTAAAGAATGAATGAATGTATAAGAAAGGTCTTAGCTAAGCGTTTATTATTAATGATGTTGATGATAACTCTATAATATCTCAAAATTGGATTTATTTCCTTATATATGTAACGACATAATTCTTAAAGGAAATGATATCATAGGATAAATGCTTCCTTTCTTACAGGAACCTTCTTAGCAAACTTACCTTATTAGAAAAGATTCCAAAATATATGCAAGAATCTTACCAATCACATAATTTGAATAATTAGCTCAAATATTCTTATCAAAACTTCTTTATTAACATCTAAATATTGGAATATTCTAGCAGAAATTATATCGAAGATACTAAGTCAACTCAAAATTAAAATGAAGCAACGACTAATTGAAGAAATATCTACTTAAGGAAGAGCCACTATATTTGCAAAAAACATATAGATTTGTGAAATACTTCAGCAGCATCGATATTTTTGAAAGTCCCATCTATATCAAGCTCTTTATTCCTTAGAAAGTGAAATCACTCTATTGAGAGAGACTGTTATCATTTTTTGTTAAGAGCTTGAAGAGGCTTGTTAAATACTACGAATGTAGAAGAATGAAAAACCTTGAAAAACATACATTTGCAAGCTTAGAGAGGCTCGTGAAAATTTACTAGAACTTTTATAGTGAAATACTCAAGTTGAATACTTGGGGATTGGACGTAGGCATCGTTATAAGTTGAACCAATATAAATTAACTATGTTACTCTCTCTATCTCTCTTAACTTTTAAATTTTTTCATTACAATGTGTGTGTTTAATTTACAAGAGGCTCCTTCACTTTTGGAATAGGCTCCTTCTGTTTTAATATTGCAAAAGGTTTCTTTCATTAACAAACTCCTTTCATTTTTAAAGTTAACAAGCCCCTTTCGTTTTAAACAGGCCTCTTTCATTTTTAAAGTTAACATGCTCCTTTTGTTTTAAACAAGCTCCTTTCATTTTTTTTAAACGTTAACAGGCTTCTTTCATTTTTTAACAGGCTCTTTTTGTTTTCTTAAAAGTTAGCATCACCTTTCATTTTTTAACACGTTCCATCTATTTACAAATTTTTGTTAAAATTTAGCATACTCTTATCATTTACACGAATTGATAGTAACTTAAATTTTATAAGTCACACACAATTCCAACCCTCTTGCGTGTGTTTGCTTTATCATTTGATATCAGAACAAGGTTTTATATTTATTGTGTTTTACAGCATATGTTGGACCCTGATTTGCTTTGCTTTTTAATTATTATTTGTTTGATGATTTATTCATGCTTGATTATGTGTTTAATTATTTATTAGTTTGAAAGATGGGTAGTTGGTAGTATAAATGTGGGTTTAATGTGGGTTTAATGGGCTTAGGTGTAGTGCCATGTGAGACAAAAGAGTTGGCTTAGTTAGGATTGAACTAAGCTAGTTGGAGTCCTTAAAAAGCTAACCAAGGGTATAGTTGGAAAGGGGCTTTAAGTGAAAGGTAAAATGGGTAAAGAAGAAGGAAAATAAAAGACAAAATTGGAGAGGAAGAAGAGCATTGTCGTGGAAGCTAGAGAAGAAGGAAGGAGGAAACGTGGGAGAAGGAAAGAAGAGAAGAAAATTCGAGAGGAAAGTGGGAAAAATTGTGAAAATGAGGAGAATCAAAGCTTTCAAGGTAAGTTATCCTATTTTCTTCTTGTTTTGTTGAAGAAAGGGGGGATTGTGTTGTGAATGGAGATAAATCCTAGTGAGAGAAAGTGGTAGGAAGAAGAAGATGAATAGTGGATTCATAAGTTTTGTTGGATTTTTCACCTAGGGGTTGAGTTTCTAACCTATAGGGTTTATGAATGGGTTATTTAGAGGCTTGATTTGGGTTATGCTATTTCTAAGGTTTTAAAGGGGAATTTCGAAAATTTGAGAGTAAATGATGGATTGTTGATTTTGTTTAGGAAATCAAGGGGTTATCCAAGAACAAGAGGAAGGAAGCCATTGAGATTGGAATTTCCAAGTTCTAAGGTGGGTAAATTATTTATAGTTGTTGTGTGAGATGAGCAAAATGCATGATGTGTGAAATGTGTGTTATATGACTTGATGGAATTATTGTTATGTTGGTATTTCATTATGAGGTATACCATTTTGATGAAACAATTGAATTGTGCCTATGTTGTGTTATGCATTGATGGATGCTTGACTTTTGACATGATTGTTTATGCCATTGATTTTGTCATGGCATTTTGTATAAAGAAAACTTTGAGATTTTGATCAAATGGAATTGAGCATGATGATGCTATGCATTGTATGATGGCATTTTGATAATAATGGAAAGAATGATTGAATTGAACATAAGGTGTGATTATGTGCTTTGTGTGGGCGAGAGAGAAATCGTTTCGTAAGTCGAGTGCACGTTGACAAAAGCCTTCTCCCGGCTGGCCGCTTGTGCCACACGAGATCTGAAAATAGACTCGTTTCGTTCACGGTATAAACTCCGGTTTATCCGTTTTGTTTCACGGAACCCCTCGAGCCAATTGATTGTGCATCTGCATATTAATGTGTTAAGTTATGCTTTGAATTGAATTGCATTTAATTATGTGTTATTGGATGATGTTATGAATTGTGGAGTTAGAATTGTATGGTGAATTGCAAGTGTTCAATGTTCATGTTGATGATTATGCCTACATGAATGTGTGTGTATATATAGCTATATGGTTGTTTGTGTGGCTCAAAGCTAATGGCTATAAATCTTTTAGCCACTGAGCTGTAAAGCTTAACCCATTATTTTTCCACTCCTCAGGTGCAGACCAAGAAGTTCGATAGGCCCTTGCAAGGCATTTGGATCCATTGCAAGAGAATAGTTTTTGTATTTTGTATAAAGTTAGAAGATAGATTTGGATAGCTTTGGTAGCATATTGAACATGAGCATCTTTTGTATTTCTGTATTAAGTTGATGAAATGCCAATATGTAATCAAAGCTATGAATGAAAGCATTGTATGACTCCAATTGTTTTGAAAGGAAATGAGACCTTGAAAGGTTTCCTTCTGTTGATTGTGTATTATTAAGTTTGAATATGTTGATTGTGTATATTGTAAGTGTTGAGAAAATCCATTTGATGATTGTGTTTGAAGAGTTTGATTTGGATGATTATGAAGTTGTTTTCCATTATGAAGAAGTTTTTGGGGGATTTTGTGATTCCGTCGTGTGGGCTCGCCCTTGGGCTTGAACTATCATGCCACGGAGGAATTTCTCCTTGATGGTTTCCAGGTTAAGGAACTTGGGAATTCGCTTATGTTTTCGTCTACGATCCGATCGTTGGGCTTCGAAAACGGGGCTCAACATCTTGTGATATATCATAGCAAACAATTTGAGAAGCCTTGAAGGACAATTCGCTCAAAGCCTCCTTATTTTAATAAAAACAATTATTCCTATTGGAAAAAGAGAATGACAATTTATCTTTAATCTGTAGATATCAAAATTTGGCAAGTTATCAAAGTTGGAGCCATACCTCCTGATATTGATAATGTAAAAGTGTGGACTAATGTTGATAAAATAACGCACAGTTAAATGCTAAAGCAAGACATTATATGATCCGTCCACCATCTCCAGAAGAATATGAAAAGATATCCTATTGTTCTATAGCAAAGGAAATATGGGACAAACTCCAAGTTACTTTTAAAGGAACAAATGAGGTAAAGAAACATAGAATAAGTCAAAATAAGGAGAAACTATAGATGAATTCTTCAGATGTTTCAACAATGTCATCACAGTCTTAAAGAACATAGGAAAGATATATCATAATGTTGAGCTTGTAATAAAGATTCTAAGGTCACTACCAAATGAATGGAGAACTAAGGTGACAGCTCTAGAAACTGCAAAGGATCTCAACACTTTTTCACTCGACTGGTTAAGAGGAAACTTGATGATCTATGAAGCTGAGCATTGATGAGATGAAGGATCTTCAAACAGAAGAGGAATGGCACTAAAAGCAGTTGATGAATCAAATCCATTAAACGGTGATGAAAGCGACACTGAATTACAAATAGATGGAGGTGAAGAATTCAATTTTATGGTCAAAAAATATGCCTGTTTATACAAAAAGAAGCTAATGAAGAAAAAAAAAGAAGGAAATAAGAAAACTGGAAGTAACAAATAACCATCTAAAGGAGGTAACAGCAGTAGCAATTCACAAAAATAATGAAATCATATGTTATCACTTCAAGAAGCCTAGAACACAAGATCAAAATGTCCTTTTCTTCGAAAGGTTAACATAGAATAGAAAACCTAGAAAGCAAGATAGGACTATAGCCTAGTCAGATGAGGATTCTAAAAAATTTAAAGAAGAAGAGCCTGAAGAAGTAAGCAATGTTTGCTTTATGGTTGAATCAGGAGATGATGGAGTATATTATTCTGACTTTGATATTAAAATTGATGAATTAAGAGATGCATATCACAAACTGTAGATTATTATAAAAATAATAATAGTGCAGTATTTCAAAAATATTGAGAAGTCCAAAAATAATTATGCATCCTTGACAAATAAGATTAAATCATTAGAATCTAAGAATAAGAATTTGTTGTCTATAGTTTTGTTTCTAAAAAGGAATTCTTGAAACAAAAAATAAGTCAGTTAGAGAATGCATTGCTTGAAAATGATTTTGTTAAGGTAAAACAATTAGAAGAAAAAGTTACTTCTCCATAAAAAGATCTTGCCAATTTTGTTTATGGAAGGAACAATCTTGTTGCATTACTTGGGCATGGTAAATGTATTTTTGATAAAGGAGGGATAGGATATAATGAAAATAATAATATTATACTATATAAGAATTTTTTCGTTATATTCAGCAGTAGCCCTAGCCAAAATAGCATGAACCTAATAAATATAAAAAATTACAGTAATTCTCATTCATCTATTTTGTGCAATTATTGTGGTAGGCATGGTCATATTAGTCATTACTGTAACTTTCAAAAAATGAAGAGATTATCTCAAATGTATGTCTAAAGAACAAAGGTCAAATTACTAACCTAAAAAGACCTAGAAAAATTTGGGTACCTAAAAATGAGATAATACTTTCTACATATATGCTTCAGAACAGAGATAAGTGAAAATCAATGGATTGATGATAGTGGTTATTCGAGACACATGATAGGTGAAATGTCACATTTCAACTAAATTGAAAGGAAAGATGGAGGTAATGTTGTCTTTACCGACAAAAACAAAGAAAAAGGCACTGGAATTGGTAAAATTGGTGACTTTAATTTTGTTTCTATTGATAATGTTCTTTATGTTGATGGTTTGAAACATAGCTTGTTAAGTGTAAGTCAATTATATGATAAGGGTTATAGAGTGACTTTCTATGCATCCAATTATGAAATTATTGGTAATCTTAATGACAACATTGTATTTTTTGGTCCTAGAAATCATAATATATATTGTGCTCAATTGGAAGACATCTCTTCACAAAACGTTAAGTGTTTTGTTTCATTAGAAAATGATTCCTTTCTCTAGCATAGAAGATTTGGACATGCTAGCATGAGCATTCTATCAAAATTATTCAAAAATAAGTTAGTAAGAGGACAACCAAACTTGAAGTTTGAGAGTAATCAAGTTTGTGATGATTGTTTAAATAGAAAAAAAAACAGAAGTAACTTTCCTACTAAAAATATTGTTTCTACTAACCAACTACTTGAACTTGTACATATGGACTTATTTGGTCCTACTAGGACTCAAAACTTTGGTAATAAACACTATGGTTTTATCATAGTTGATGATTATTAAAGATTTATATAGGTTTATTTTCTATCAAATAAGGATGATACTTTTGAAGTATTTGAGAATTTTTGCAAAAAAAAATCATATTAAAAAAGGACACCTTATTACATCTATTCGAAGCGATCATGAGGAGAATTCGATAAAATAAAATTTTAATATTTCTGTAATGAAAATGGCATAACTCGTAAGTTTTCATGCCCAAGGACTCCTCAGCAAAATGGAGTTGTTGAGAGAAAAAACAGAACTTTTATTGATATGGCCAGGACAATGGTGTGTGAAAGTGGTCTACCTCGTGGTTATTGGGCAAAAGCTATATCTACTGCTTGTTACAGGAAACTTATAAGAACTATTCTTAAAAATACCCCCTATAAGTTGTGGAAAGAAAGAAAATCGAATGTTGCTTACTTTCAAGCATTTGGTTACAAGTATTTCGTATTAAACAATGGAAAGGACAACCTTGGAAAATTTGATGCGAGATCAGATGAAGCTATTTTTTTGGGTTATAGTACTACCAACAAAGAATTCAGAGTTTATAATAAAAGAACAAAGAAGATAGAAGAATCAATATATGTGGTATTTGGTGAAGCTCTACCCTCGACAACAACGGGTGATTCAAATGATAAAGAGCATCCTTCAGTTCCTAAAAAATCATGGTAGACTCAAACTACACTTATAGTATCTTCAAAACCATAAGATCAAGAAGGTCCTTCTGAAGTCAGGACGGAGCAGGCTCCTTCATCTCAGTAGAAGCCTATACAACAAAGAATAGTAAGAGAATGGATAGGTCAAGATACACATCAATACATTCTAGGAGACCCTTCTGAAAGCCTAAGAACTAGACCTTCCTTTAAAAATAATTATATTGCTCTCATCTTACAATTAGAACCAAAGACTATTAAAAAGGCTCTTACTGATGAAAGATGAATCAAATCAGTTTGACAAAAGCAAAGTCTAGAATCTAGTACGTTATCCACAAAATAAGTCAATCATTGGAACTCGTTGGGTTTTTCGAAACAAACTTGACAAAAATGGAAAGGTAGTAAGAAATATTGTAACTCAAGGTTATAATCAACAGAAAGGAACTAATTTTGTTGAAAATTATGCACCTGTTGCTATATTAGAATTAATTAGAATTTTACTTGCTTTTACATGCTATAGAAACTTTAAATTATTCCAAATAGATGTTAAAAGTGTCTTCTTAAATGGATTTATTAATAAAGAAGTGTCTATTAAGCAACCTCAAGATTTTGAAGATGAAAACCATCTTAATTATGTGATGGAGTTGATTAAAGTCTTATATGGTCTAAAGCAGTCTCCTCGAGCATTTATGAGAGGTTAAGTAACTTTCTAGTTGAGAATAACTTTGAAAGAGAAAAGGTAGATAAAACCTTATTTATTAAGAAAATTCATAGTGCAAATATATGTTGATGGCATATTATTTGGTGCTCCTAATCAATTCTTCTGTGAAGAATTCTTAGCTTTAATACAGGGGGAATTTGAAATGGGTACGATGGGAGATCTATCTTTCTTTCTTAGGTTGCAAATTAGGCAAACAAAAAATATGAATCTTTATCATTCAAGACAAATACACAAAGGAAATCATTAAGAAATATCATTTTGAGAATGCCAAACCGATGGGTACTCCTTTGTATTATGGAACTAAACTTGATTAGGACAAAGAAGGAAAATCTACTGATGAGACAAAGTTCAGAGGAATAATTGGATCACCATTATATCTCACAAGCTCATGACTAGATATTATGCTTGCTGTGTGTCTTTTCCCACATTTTGAATTAAACCTAAAAGAGAGCCACTTTCAAGTAGTCAAGAGAATCTTTCACTATCGTCATGGAAGTATGGACTTTGGATTATGGTATCCAAAAACTGATTCTTTTAACATAGTTGGCTTTTGTGATGTAGATTATGAAAGTGATAAAGTAGAAAGGAAAAGCATAAGTGGTCATTACTAATTTATTAGAGGATTTCCAGTTTCTTGGTCTTACAAGAAACAAAATTGCATATTGTTTTTGAAAACTAAAGTGGAATATATAACAGCTTCTAGCTGCCAACTGCGCTCAAATCTTAAGGATGAAACATCAAGTCTAGGATTTTTCTCTAAGCTTTGATCATATTCCTATACTATGTGACAATACAAGTCCACTAAATCTCTATAAAAATCTTGTGCAACATTCTAGGACTAAACATATAGAAATCAAAAATCACTTTCTTAGAGATCATGTTTTAAAAGGAACCTTTGATCTTTTGCAAGTTAAAACTGAAAATCAAGTAGTTGATAGCTTTTCTAAGTCACTCTCTAAACATAGATTTTGTGTACTAAGAAAAGAGCTTGGTATGTGCAGATTTGCTGACATTAACTCTGTATGAAGATTCTATGCTACTTCTCTTTGCAGATATTAGTAGGTTCCTTCTAATTTGTTCTTTTATGGAAGGACCCTTTTAGTTTACAAGGACCCTCTTAATTTAGAAGGCCTCTCCACTTTTTGATAATGAAAAAGGGGGAAAATAAATGATATATTTTCTTTTGATGATATATTTACCTTATTATCTACTAACTGTTAAAATATTGTTGAATTGAATTTGTGAAGTTAAATCTGTGATATGCATAAATGATAAGCTCATATCGTAAGAAAGACTTCTTCTAATCATAACTGTGAGTAACAACATATAAAGTTTGTAGGTATCTTTCGAAATCCTTTATTATTATTTGAATTTTGAAAATATATTTGTTATTGCTTGTCATTATCAAAAAGGGGGAGATTGTTAACTGAAGGTTTATTATTAATGATTTTGATGATAACTCTATAATAATTCAAAATTCAAATTGAATTTGTTTCTTTATATAGGTAACGATATAATTCTTAAAATTAAATGATGACATAGGATAAATTCTTCCTTTCCTATAGGAACCTTCTTAATGAACTTACCTTACTAGAAAAGATTTCACAATATCTGGAAGAATCTTAACAATCACCTAATTCAAATAATTAGCCCCAATATTCTAGGCAAAACTTCTCTATTAACATCTCCTATATTAGAAGATTCCAACAAAGATGATATCGAAGATACAAAGTCAACTTACAATTAAAAAGAAGCAATGACTAGTTGAAGAAAATGTCTACTTAAGAAAAAGCCACTGCTTTTGCAAAAAACACACCGATTTGCGAAATACTTCAATAGCCTCGATATTCTTAAAAATCCTATCTATATCAAACTCCTTTTGCCCTAGAAAGTGAAATCACTCTATTGAGAGAGATTGTTAAACCCTTTATACATTTTTTGTTGAGAGTTTGAAGAGGATTGTTAAACAACACGTGTGGAAGGTTGAAGAATCTTGAAAATATGTACTTGTCAGCTTGGAGAGGCTCGTGAAAATTTAGTACTGAAAGTTTTATAGTGAAATACTCAAGTTTAATATATGAGGACTGGACGTAGGCTTCATTATAAGCCAAACCAGTCTAAATCGACTGTGTCACTCACTCACTCTCTCCTCTCTCTTAACTGTTAAATTTTTACATTACAGTGTGTGTTTAATTTATAAGAGGCTCCTTCAGTTTTAGAATGGGCTCCTTCTATTTTAATATTGTAAGAGATTTCTTTCATTAATAGGCTCCTTTCATGTTTGAACAAACTCCATTCGTTTTTAAAGTTAACAAGCTCCTTCATTTTAAACAGGCTTCTTTCGTTTTTTAAGTTTTTTTAAAAATAAAAAAAAATTATGTAAAGATGTAAAAGAAGGAGATACACGAGTATTACTTTAAACCACTAAGGCAAAACTAAGACGACTCTGTGGAAACATGAAAAATGAAAAGAAATGACAGTGTTCAGTAGGCGGAAGTAAAAGACATTATCTATGTTTGGTAGCTATAAATGGTATAGAAATGTTCACCTCACAATCGGAGTATTGCGAAGTTTTCGAATTAGGGAAACGAATTAATTCTTCATCTACAAGAGGAGTTCTTGTCTCCTCCTAGAATTTCGTCAAATGGTGAGGGTCTCGTAAAGGTTTGGTGGTTGTTTCAACACTGGATCAATTGATTAGGTGTTTTAATTTCTTCGTTGCTTCTTAATTGTACTTTGTGTCTTCTGCTTCTCTTTCATACAAGTGATTATCTTTCGACCATAGCTTCAAGTTAAACATTCAGTGAATCTAGTATGGTTGTGTTACATGTCTGATTAAGGTTACAAAGTAGAATGAGTTCTTTGATTTCATAGAGGATCTCATAAGCGAGGACCTCTTTAGGCATGTTGGTTCCTCCAAACCGTTTGAGATTTCGGCATGTTGGTTCCTCAAAACCGTTTGAGATTTCTTTTCTTCCATAGTCCATATAAGCAGAGTCCTAGGAATAGAACTTGGATCTGTCTATTAAGGTGTGGAGGAATTGTTGGGTTTGTAAATTTTTGGATCATCTCTGAGATAGTGTTTCCCGGGTTTAGCCATAGGCATATGTTGGTTATAGATTCCCATACATATCTGCTATAAGGGCATGTGAAGAATGGATGATCTCTTATTTCCACATGGATCTTGCACAATGTACATGTTTTGTCTATTTACAAATAGTGAATTCTGTCAGTAATATTCAGCCTATTTGGGACTGCTAATCATAATATGAAAGAAGCCCTTAGGGTAAATACCTTTCTCCAAACAACTCTTTGCCATTCCACCTTTTATTTCCTACATCTTAGGATATCTCTTGTGGCTTTGTTTGTGAGTTTAAGGATGGGTTGGGTATGCCAGTAGAAGGTGTCTTGAGGATTGGGTTGGGTAAGGTATGATGGTTGAAGATGTCTTAGGTTTTGAGGAAAGTTCTAAGTGCCCTCTATGATCATTAAGTTGAGTTTAAGTTTTGGTGAGGTAGTTTGACGACTTCTTAGAATGCCATAGTGATGAATAAGAGATCCCACACTAGTCCAGTTGTCATACCAGACATAAGTCAAGTTTCCATTCCCAATTTTATAATAGATCCCATCTTAGACTTTGCCCCTCAATTTCAGAATTTGGTTTTAAAAAAAAGTACAAGTATTATGTGTTTAATTGTTCATACATTTAATCATTTACACTTAGCGATTAATGATACAAAAATGCTTAAAATACTCACTTTAATTCATATATGATTTTAGGTACAATTTGAAAATAAAGAAATTAAAGTGAGTTAAAAGCACTACATTTGGGCTATTTTTTGAAGATCAATACTCACTTGTCTTCATAGAGCGAGACAAAGAAAATTAAAGGACAAGAAAAATAAAGACATGAAGAAAAGAACGTGAGCTATATAGATTATGGTAACAAAACAGTAGTGTGAAGGCACTAGCACAAGCCTAAAATGACAAGCAGCTAGATATAGGAGCAAAACGACGTTGGAAAAAACACAACACCAAATGAGGAAGCATAAGCAATGATATTTGTCCAAGCAACGTCTAAAACATCAACGTGTGTGAAGAACACACTTGCATGATAGAAAACAAAACAAAGGGTGGACGCAAAAGGAAAATGCATGCAAAAATAAGAGTCCAAAACACATGAAGTTAAATGCAAAAGGAAAACGTATGAAGTTAAACACAGACGTATAAGGAGTGTTGAAGTGTGAATTTAAAACAGATAAAACATGCGTGAATAAAAATGACACAAGGAAAGTTGGTGAACTAGCATAAAATGACAGTCAAGAGACATGAACCAGGAGAAAACGACGCAGTCATAAAGAACGTTGGACAAAATGTTGGAAGGATGCGTTAAATGCTTGATGGAAACACAGTCAAATTTTGGGTTCAATGAAAACACAAATGATAGTAGCGTTAGGATAGACAAACTAGAGAAGAGAGGGGGGAGGCTGAGAGAATAGAACAGTAGCGTGAGAAAAGAAGCGATCTTCGTTTTTGGAGGCGTTGTCTCATAAAAAAGAATAGAAGTTGTTCTTCGGACCGCAGGGGCCTTTCTTAGGAAGTCTTCAGTTGGGGATGGAAATAGGGGCTAAGCTCTATCTTTTTGGGAGACCCATGGAAGGTTAAGTTCTCGACGCTAGTTCAAAGGTGACATCGACGCCGATGACCCGAGTTAAGTGCATTTCATATTTTTGTTATTTCTTTCTCTCATTAGAAATTGATTGTGTTATTCTATGTTAATTGATTTGGATTTTGTGTATGAATAATTAAATTTTTGTTATTGTTTGGTTATTTGTGTATGAACCCATTGGGTATTGTGAAAAGATGATTTTAATGCATTTTATTGAATCGTTTATTTGCAAACCCATTGCTAGAATTTCAATATAATTCGTAATTTTTATATTGAAATTCATGTGTAGCGACTAATGATTCGTAATCATTAAGGATAACATGACCTAGGTTATGGTTGTTGCCTTGATTAATTGATTTTCCTAATTCATAATGCTACTTCCTAATTAAATCTAGATATTATATCCTAAGTTATTTGGTGGTTAGGTTTAATTAGTGATCGTATCTTAATTAAACACTACCTAAGAAAAACTCGAGTTAATTATTAAACCACGATTAATAGTTGCTAGGAGAGGTTTAAGAACAACAAATCAAATAAATATACTTAATTAGGGTGTAGGCCGAGATTGAACCAAAGAACCGGGTCCCTATCGAATTTCCCATTTTTATCATTTTTCATATGTTTTCTTTAATTTGTTTTTATTAGTCTAGTTTCATTTTATTTTCTAAACCTAAAACCCTCCCAAACCTAAACACCGATTAATTTTATTTCAACAACTTTACACACATTCTTTGTAGGATCGACCTAAACTCATCACTGCTATAGTAATAATCTAGTTATTTTATTTTGAGTAGCATTACGACACGCTCGTCAATGAGATTGATTCCTTAATGCTCTATAAACATCTTTCCTTAAGGAAATACAAGTGTAGCCATTTCACCCAAAGAGAGTTTTTATCCATAAGGATCTATCATAGTCTTTTCAAGATTAGGGCTTGATTTGTGGTTTTAATAGGAGCTATGTTTAACCCTCCTTCATCCTTAGGAAAACAAATATCCGCCCATTTCAATTTAGCTGAACCTTTGCCCCCATTTGGGGTTCCATAGGAAATTCTTGAGAATTCTTTCAATGGTTTTGATGATACCTTGAGAAAGGAAGATGTGAAAGCTCCAATAAATATGGAGGGAGTTTAAAACCGATTTGATGAGTTGAAAATATGAAAAAGACTTGTTAACCCACAAACTAACTCTTCTCTGTATTTTCTCTAATAGTGGGGTGCATTCCACATATGAGACTCTTTAGAAATTGGTAGTCCAAGATACATAAGAGGTGTCTCTTTAAAAAGCATTCTAGTAGATTGAGATATATGAGCCCCCAAAAAAGTAGCTTTTTTTAATAGGAGGAAATGAATCTTTGTTGGATTGACTTATAGTCTAAAGAAGTTTCTGAATTTGATGAGTGTTGCCATATAACTTTGCATGGAGTCCATCAAGGCCCTATAAAATAAAGGTAGGTCATCTAGAAAACAAAGGCTAGTCAAATTGATCTTCTTGCATTTAGCATGGTATATGAATTTTGGGTTTTTTAAGACTTCATACTTAAAGAGGGACTTAAGAGTCTCTATACAAAGGATAAAAAGATAGGAGATAAGGGGGTTCCCTTGCCTAAGTCCCCTTGCTACCTTAAAGAGTGTGGTAAGAGTGCCATTGATTAGAATAGACAAGAAGGAGGTTGAGATATACTCTTTAATCCACTTTATAAAGACCATTGGAAATCCTTGAGCCATCAGCAAAGTCCATAGGAAATCCCAGCTCACACTATCAAAAGCTTTATGGAAATCAATCTTGATTATGCAATTTGGAGAGTAATTTGATCTAGAGTAGCCTTTTAAAAGCTCTTGTACAATTAGAATGTTATCTCCTATATGTTTATCTTGCATAAAAGTGCCTTGATTGTCACTGATTAGCAAAGTTAGGATTTTTTTCAATATTAAGGAAAGTATCTTGGATATGATCTTGTAGAGGAAATTAGTACATGTAATAGGTCTGAATTCTCCAAAATGTGTAGGATTGGAGCATTTGGGAATCAAACACATAAAGGTTCTGTTAATCTTTTTGAGTAAGACCCCTTGGAAAAGAATTCTTTTACTGCCTATATAACAAACGGACCTGTCTCCCTTCAAGACTTCTGGAAGAAGTACCCATTTAGACATCGAGGCCAAGATCTTTGGAGTCATCTATGGCAAGAAAATACAGCTTCTATCTCTGAACTTTCTATTGGTTTTATGAAGAGTTTCGCATCTGCTGATGTGATTTGTTTGAGGGATAGGGATGTAAGTTCATCTAACATAGCATTTGAAGAGTTAAGAGTTCTTAGTAGTTCTTTAAAGAACCTTACTGCCTCCTCTTGAATATCTTGTTGTGTCTAAGGATTAGCACCTTTTTTGGAAGTTATAGAACAAATTTTGTTGCTATTTTTCTTGCAAGAATGGAGTTGAAAAAGAATATAGTGCAATTGCCACCATCTTTTGACCAATGTGCTCTAGCTCTTTATTACAAGGGGGTTGTGATTATGTGTAGCCTTCAAAATTTGTGATAACACATTCTTTTCTCTATCAAGTAGAGTCGGATCAGTAGGATGAGCAACAAGCCTTGCTTGGATATCTTGAAGTTCTACTTTATAGGATTTTATTGAGGAAGTGGTAGGCCTTTGTAAATAATTTAGGATCTTCGTTTGTTGTTTGATAACTTTCAATTTTTGGACACGGCAGAACTGCTTAGTCCCATGACAACTATATACTGCACCTCTTATACGTGTCTCCACAAACCCTAAAACATACGCCAAGAAGTTGTTGAATCAGAAGGGATAATGCTTGCTAACTTTTTGGAATAGGTTGTGCACTATAAAGGGGTATGATCTGAGAAGAGGGGGTCTTTAAATGTAGTAAGGTTGTCCAGGAAGGTCCTAAACCAAATATTGTTTACCAGTGCTCCAACTTTTTCCTGATGTGCCAAGAAAAATTTTGTTTGTTGAACCAGGTAAAAGTATGACTTCTATACTTAAGATTGTCACCCCTACCTCCTCCACCATGCCTTTCAAATCGACTGAATAATTCTTTAGAAGTAATTTCCTTGTGCCTTTAAGGGGTATAATATCGAGTTAAAATCTCCACATATTAGCCAAGGAATAGAAATAGTGTTGTTGAATGAAGTCAAGTTGTTCCATAGGTCTCTTGTTTGGAATCGAAAGTTGTTTGCATAGATGAAAGAAATGTTTATCTGGATGTGCTTTTGTGAGAAAGATATTTTCAAATGCACGGATTGCTCATTTGAGTCTAATAGATCCACCTTTAGTTCATGCTTCCTGTAGCATATTATAATTCTGCCTAAGGCGTGATGTTGGTGATTGGTAATCATGTTCCAATGGGATCCAAAAATGTTCAATTTTGCTAAATTGTCAACTCTAACCTTGGTTTTTAGTAATCTGAATATGAGAGGTTTCTCCCTCAAAACAAAACCCCTTAGAGCTAATTATTTACTGGGACAATTTGTTTCACTCGATTATAGACATAGGTTAAATGGTTTGGCTTGTGTTGCCCTTCCCTTTACCTTTCTTTGAGCTCCTTTTCTCCACTGTATGGAATTCACTATTTACTGCAGTTTTTTTAAGAGTAGTAGAACCTTTAGGAGTAATTATGGTTTCAGATTAGATAGGATTAATGCTACTCACCTCTGAATCTCCTTCGTCACTTTGCGCAGTCACTGAATTTATGGTTGGGAAGATCTGGTCATTATTTAATTCAGTTTCAATGCCATATGTTGTATTTGGTGCTTGTGAATCTTGCTGCTCTGCATTGCTTGCTACATTGTGTTCCTTATCTTTTTATATGTGAGTCAGTGGAAAAATTTGCATTGCCTCATTGTTTTGTCTTTCCTCCTTTTCAAGCAGTATAACATCAGCCTCCTTTTGCAACATGGTGGCTTTGGTTGTCAAGGAAATGGTGTGTTTCAGAGTTTCCACTTTAGGTAATTCCATAAGTTCTTGGTAGCTTCCTGTTTTAAACACCTTTCCCGTAGCTTTCCAGATTTTGTTAGGGTTAGTGGATGGCGGTTTCCATTGGTATGAAAATTTTATTGTATCTTCCCATAACTTATCTTCCTCTCCTAATCTCATAATTGGAATTTACTCAGGGAGTTCCTGGGTAATGTTAACACCGATGCAAATCCAAGCATAACTGACTTGCTTCTTCTTAGATGTGTGTTCATCCATACACAACGGCCTTCCAATGTTAGATGGCTAGAGCTCCAAGCCCTTGGGTTGTCTAATATTTAAGTGGGATATTGTGGAGGTTAATCCAGAGTGAGACACTTTGGACTTTAAAAGTTTCAAGGTTCAAGAATAGCGGCCAAGTTTGTAGGAAAATTGGGTGGCTTCCGATGTGCCAAGGTCCTTCCTCCATAATTTTCTGGGTATCTGTAGCAGAGCTAAAGGTGAAGAGGATAAAGTTCTCTTCAGAGAGAAGAACATTTGTCAAGCCTCTTGACTTCCATTGCTTGTTTGCCCATTAGGAGACTAGAGGGAAGGGTGGCCTTTTTCCAAAGAAGAAACCAACCATAGTTGATTCCCAAGCCCGAGCTCCCTCCTTGAGGACTTCAATGTTGAGGAAAACTACTAGCCTTCCATCCATATCCTTAGGAGGTGATTAAGACAATGTTGAGGGGGATTCTTCCCCTACAACTTGCTTCCAGGATCTGGAAACAATTGTTGGAGATGGATTTGCCAGAATTGTTGAAATTGTGGAGGAGGGTTTGGGAATGGAGGAGGTTAGAATTGGAAAATTTGAAGTGGAAGGTATTGAAGTGTTGGACATTGTGAATAAGTTTCATAAAAGAGGTTTGGTTTAACTTTAGGAAGGAAAGTGTCAGAAAAAAATTTGGCTTAAAAAGGAAAGAAAGCAAGGCAAGAAAGGTAAATTTAGTGAAAAGTCAATTGTGGCCTTGGGTTGATGGTTGGGGTTCAAGAGCTATCTTGTAGGAGAAATTGCAGAAAAAGAGATGATCAAGAATAATGCCAGAGAAGGACAGGAAGCAATGTTATGGTGAAGGATGAAGATGAAGAAGGTTAATGGTAGCAGGAAGTAGAAGAAGAAGCATGACTAGTTTGTTATGAGAAGTGGGAGCATCTCTCCCCAGTATCTTACATGATCCCTATCTTTCGTTTTTAAAGTTAATAGGTTCTTTTCGTTTTTTTTTTTAATGTTGACAGGCTCCTTTCATTTTTTAACAATCCTTTTGTTTTCTTAAGCATTAGTAGGCGTCTTTCATTTTTTAACCGGCTCCTTTTTACAGAATTTTCTGTTAAAATTTAGTAGACTCTTATCATTTATGCGAATTGATAGTAATTTAAAATTTTTAAGTCACAAACAATTCACCTCCCTCTTGTGTGTGCTTACTTTATCAAAGGGGAGAAATAGTATAACGCCTTGTCTTTCCCAAATTCTACTTCCCCTCGCTTCTCTCTTCTTGTTTTTTTCCCCCTAGTGTTAGTGTGAGTGTGTAACACTAGCTGTAATGGTGTATGAAGCTTTTCTTCATCACCCAGTACTGGATCACAAACTAGACAAGAAAAAGGGATTTTCATGGAAAAAAAATTTAACAGAAAGGATAAACAGGCATGTAATATGACATGACAAATTCTCAATTCAGTTCCGGAACAGAGATAAACTTTAAATTTTTGACTCATTCGAACCAAAAGCGTGAACTGAATGTAAGACTAATATTACGAGGCCACCACATCAAATGTGCAAAAATTGGTTGAGGAACCAACTTATGTTGAGCTGAACATGAACATAAGAATCAACGAAAATTGCAACTCGAGTTGAAGCTACCGAGGCTCTACTATTACGATATCAACGTTATCAGAGCTGCAATCAGGAAAAACATAGTTTATCCGTAGATGTAGAGGGTATTTATTCGTTAATCCGACCAGAATACCCGAGGCTCCTTAAGAATGGCTTGACTAGTAGATGTAGAACTGTAGAAGAATAAAGCCTGGCAGAAACCAAAATGCTTCCTACTTGAAAGCATATACTTGGAAATTCCAAAAATCGTAACTTCCGATAGAAAATTAAGATCTAGAAGGAAAAACCGTATGCGTCTTTCCGGAACAAACCTGCAGCTTGCAGTAATTAATAACTTTTGAGCTACCAAAGTTAATGTTTTAATTCAAATCCTTACTGAAAAAGAATTATTACTAAGTAAACCAACGAGTAAGCAGCGGCTTCTTGATCACAGCTGTGGAAATGTGTGACTATAAGTGTCTCGATGCATACATCTGTAGCGTATTAAGTGTTACAATAGCTATCAATGCCAACTATGGGCCGTACATTCACACATACAATTTCACAAGTGAATGTCTCAAGCTATCAACTTATTAAAAAAAGAATTATCATCATTGTTCAAATTATTCATCACATATTATGAAAGACAAACAATAAATGTAAAAAAAATCATACCGACTGAAGATACTGATTTTTTTTAGTAACACGATTAACTTTCTTTACATATGAAGAGTTCCATTCTCCACCATCTTGGGCATAATAATCCATTGGATAATCTCCAGAAGAAGCTTCTTGCATCCGTTTTGCATTTCCATCGCCACAATCATAACATGAATTTTCACTACAAATCAAACTCTTCTCCCACCAGCCTAGTAAATCTCCGAAAGCAATGTCAGCCTCAAATGGAGTTAAAAGAGGTTTTCCAAATGCATTCCCCCAATCAATAGAGAGTCTAGGGCATGCGATCTGAATCCAGGCATCCACAGATTCCTCAAACAGAGCAATCTTGACAGGACTAATTTCAGACATCAGGACAACCACATAATCAAGTCCCTTTTCTCTCATTTTCTTCTCCAATCTCTCTAAAATCCTCGGATTGCCTTGCCGACCTAATGTCCCTAAGATGATACCCCAATTCTTTGCCTTCCTTGCACACTCTATTACCCCCTTCCGAGTATCCTTCATTTCTCTATGACCATATTCTTCCAAAAACAATTTTCCCAGATATGGGTCATACCTAAACGCCCTAATACTGGGATTGGCTATCATAAAGGCCTCCAAGTGAAATCTCCCATCAGCCACAAATACAAGGACAGTCTCACTAGAACCAAAATCAGCCATCGTACTACGAGAAATTTTAGGTGCTGTACAACCTAACACCTCTCCTGCAGACAATGGTTTTGACTGAGGAATCAAAACCCTCAGCCCAAGTTTCTCCAATTCAGGCTTTGCTTCTCTAATAGCAGACGCAAACTGAATTGTCCCAGCAAGGATAATATTGTTGTCACTCAAATTTAGTTTGATTGTGTTAATTAGGCAGTCAACATCAATTCTGATATCCACAAAAACATAAAGACATGGAATTTTAGTAACATCAATAGGAACCAAGCAGCTATGGCCATAATGGATCAAAAGATCAGCACCCAACGCCAAGGCAGATATGTCATCCACACAACAAGCACCATAGGTTACGTCACCAAGGATGAAGCAATGGGCAACATCAGCAAAGGCAGTGAATATGTCTGAAAGGATAAGGGAATACATGAGTAGTCCCTCAGGAAGTTGTAAAGCCACACGTTTTGCCCCAGTAGAGCGAATGCGCCACACACACTTGTGTATCTCAAAATTATAGTTAGAAGGCAGCAGCGAGATGACAGAATTTAAGGATGGATCATTGAGAATTGAATCTGGAATTTGGTTTTTCACAAAACGTTTTGGTGCTTGTCTCATGTTTGTGATAATGTCACCATTGACTTGGCTTGCTTGCACAGGTTGCTCCAAGTTCTCCATCATCATCAACTAGTTTCAGAGCCAAAAATTGTTAAGCTATTAAAAGGGATAATTTTTCATTCTTATTCAACCAAAATACAAAATAATAACATAAAAAGGTTAATAATATATTAACATGCATGCACAAAATACAGAAATTAGGGAATTGTATGAACGTGGTCGTTTTATCTTCAGGTATGCAACAATTAATTTTAAGTAATTGACAAATACAATCCCACAAAGTAGCATTCCACAATTAAAAAAGTAATAAATATGAGCCTTAAATGATAACTAAATTGATTTCAAAACCAATACTAAGTCTCTTTTAATCATTTAACCTATTCCCTGTTAGCTTAACAGCTTGATTTCAAAACCAATACTAGGTTAAGTAACCGAGGGCTTATTTTATACCAACATAAACAGAAGTATGACTTCAAGCAAGTAACAATCACAGATGACATGGATATGAACAGAATCGACTGCAATCTTTAAGTTCTGACACTAGGAAGCAAAAGGGAAGAGAGTCGAATGACAAAACAAAGATCCCAGAAACACGAAATTTAAAACAGTTCAAATATCAATGAACAAAGCATAAAGTAAGTACAACCTGGAAAACAACAAGAAAAATGGGGAAAATAATAACACGATGGAGAACATACCATAGAAACACAAGATCAGAACACGAGGGCATAAAAAAGGGGGGAGTAAGCCTTTGATGCGCGTGGAGTGTTCCCTTCTCTTGGGAAGGCGTGTGGACCGACGTTTCCACTTTCTTCGTTATTGGTCGACCTCCCCTGTCGATTTCTTCAACTACAAGCCGTTATCGTCCCCGTAAAAACAAAAGATGACCACAAGGTTAACTAAGGGATTTTCCCTCAACATGCAAATCTAGTTCGGGATGCCTAAGCGACGCTAGACTTGACAAAATAGAAGCAAGTAAGGCGGGCAAGGGATGATTTCTGTTTGTGGAGCAAACAACAGCTCAAAAGACTGAAGGAGAAAGTTGATTTGAATTATTTAAAAAAAAAGAGAGAGGAAGCGATAGGCGCACCGAAACTAGTGAAAAGGGACGGTAAAATGACGAGATAGGAGAAGGAATCGAAATATTAGAGAATGGCGGAAGAGAAATAGGGACGGCAGGGACGATCTATGAATGACCTAGGGTTTTTCCAAGAGAGGGAAGCGAAGAAGCCCAAACCAGTAAACCTATAGTCTCTGATCTTCGATTTTCTTTTCAATTCCAATTATGTCCTTTTTAACTTTTAATCTTAAACTTTTCATTATCTTAAAAAAAACTAACAATTTCGTCTTAACTAATATTCAAAACATAATTAAATAAATTTAGTAAACAAGTTAATTTAACTTAATTAATTTAATTTAATATAATAAACCTAATTATTAAATTTTGAGAAGAATGAACTCAAGCAATGCTCTACTTTTTAAAATTAAATTTATTGAGCAATATTGATTTAAAAGAGAAGAATTTTAAAATGATACACCAACATTAACACAATGTAGAATTCATTCAATATTTAAATCTTATAATACTATTTAGAAGTGAAATATAACAAATCAAATGTAAAATATTAGTTTATTTCGAATATGGTCTCAAAGTAAATTATAGTGCCATCATTTCAATAAACGTGTACAAAGATTCCTTTGTTAAGACTTTCATAATAGTGTTTACAATGTGGCTGCTAATTTTGTTCTCTTCTTTTTGGGAGAGTGAAGCAATTGTGAGGGTGATGCTCTGTCTAGTTTGAAGAAGCATTAGTGAAATGGATAAAATGAAAGGTGACAGTGAAATTATTTGTATAAAATAATACTCATTATATTACCTAAAAGTGGTAACAAAAATAACACTAGAGGCTTATTTATATCATTTCTAAAATGTTAAGAGTGAAATTTAGGCTTTTAGTCAATGTTTAAAAATTATTTATAATGTTATATTAGTGCTTGGTAGGTCCAAATTATCTATTATTTATGATATAATATAAATTAAAATAAAAGGAAATAAAGAAAAGCATACTCCTGGCTAATTATTATCCACAGGTGGATAATAAAAACGAGTGGTACTTTCCTTTAGTGCATAACAAGTAGTCTTCAATAATTGCTTCTACGAAGCTGTCATCTTTATTGTTTTGAACTGGCAGAGCAATATTATTTTAAGATTTACGGTACTAACAATATTATTTTAAAATTTTTAAAATAACTCTGATAAGATTTATGGTACTAACAATATTATTTTAAAAATGTTAAGATATAATATGATAAATATGATATTATAAATAACATTAGGTATTAAATTAGACAATTAACTATTAAAATAATTAAATGGGCTAAGTTAAACCTTTTATTGAAAAGAAAATATTTTCAAAACTAAATCAAAGTATAGGTGGAGAAAAAACGGTTAATTCCAACAATACTAAGGTTCTTTCCAACAAAAATCATTATGAAATCGTCATATAGCCTAAAAAGTAATGATTTTATTTTGAAACATGAATTGTTTTCTTTACACAAAAAGAGTTGCATTCTTCACCGTCATGAACCTTTTTGCAACTATAAACCATGACACGACTTTTAAGTATAAATCAAACTCCGTTAACTTAACGTATATGATTACGATAATTGCATAATATTTTGAAATTTAAATAGGAATTTTTTTACAATTAACTGTCTAATTGTTAACAGAAAAAAAAATCATCAAAAATACGCTTTTTTCTTGCAGAAATCTTCTTTATGAACTTATCTTATTAGAAATAGTTTATCCGAAAAGATCCTACTAATTATAAAGGTCATATATTAACCCCGTGATTATTGAAAAAATTTTGACAAAAATAGCATCGAAATTATTTAGATTTAAATCCATACAAATGACTGAGGATGTAAGTGAAACAACGGCTAATTGAAAGAAATGCCTACTTAAGGAAGAGCAGTTGCTTTTGCAAAAGTAGATCAAACTCTTGAAATGCACATATAGCATCATTTCTCTTGAAAGTGATATCATTGTCAAATCTCTTGTGCTTTAGAAAGTGAAAATTCTTTTTGAAAGAGATCATTGAAACTCATATCAAGTGAATTATATTTTCATTTGTTGAGAGTTTGTAGAGGCTAGTTAAATACTACTAGTTTGGAAAATTGGAGAACCTTAAAAAATATGTACTCGTAAGCTTGAAGAGGCTCGTCAAATTATTACTTAGAATTTTAGTAAAACACTCAAGTTGGATACTTGGAGACTAGACATAGGCTTGGGTTATAAGCCGAACCAGTATAAATCAACTGCGTCATTCTTTCTCTCCTCTTAACTTTTAAAATTTGACATTATATTATGTGTGTTCATTTTAGTAACAGGTTCTTTTACTTTTATAATAGGCTCTTTCTGTTTTCAACTTGCAAGAGATTACTTTCATTTTAATAGACGCCTTTTATTTTAAATTATTTTGACATGATTTATCATCTAACAAGCTCCTATAGTTTAACGGGTTTCTGTCGTCTAACAGGCTCTTATTGTTTTAAATTTTAACATGCCCATGTCTTTATACGAATTGAAAGTAACTTCTTTTTTTAAAAGTCACACATAATTTACCCCCACTTGCATGTATTTGTTTTATCATTTAGTATCAGAGCGAGGTTTTACATTTGTTGTGTTTTACAATGCGTGATAGATCATAGTAAACAACTTGAGAAGCCTTGAAGGACAATATGTTTCAAAGCCTCCTTACTTCAATGAAAACAACTACTCATACTAGAAAGAGAGAATGACAATTTATCTCCAATCTATAGATATTGAAGTCTGGCAAATCATTAGAGTTAGAGCTTCAATTCCCACTATAGAAAACATAAAAGTATGGTCTGATGCTGACAGAAGAAATGCACAGCTAAATGTTAAAGTAAAAACATCATTTGATCTATGCACTATCTCCAAAAGAATATGAGAAGATATCTTATTGCTCTACAGTAAAGGAAATGTGGGATAAACTACAAGTTTTTATAAACATAGAATAAACCTTTTAGTGCATCAATACGAAACTATTGATATAAGACAAAGAGAAATCATAGATGAATTCTTCGAATGATTTGACAATATTATCACGACCTTAAAGAACTTGGGAAAATATATCCCAATGATGAGCTCGTAACGAAGATTCTAAGATCACTACCAAAGGAATGGATACCTAAGGTGACAGCTCTAAAAACTGCAAAGGATTTAGACATTATTTCACTCAACTGGCTACAAAAAAATATGGTGATCCATGAAACTGAACTTAGGCGAGATGAAAGATTCTCCTACAAAAAAGGAATGGCATTAAAAGCAACTAATGAAACAAATAGTGATAAAGTGACACTGAGTTACAAATAGATGGAGATGACGAGGTCAACTTCATGGTCAGAAAATATGTTCTCTTTGATAAAAAGAAGCTGATGAAGAAAAGAGAAAGAAATAAGAAAGCTGAGAACAACAAGTTCCTATCAAAAGGTAACGACAGCAGTAGTAATACACAAAGCAATCAAATCATATGCTATTATTGCAAGAAACCTGGACACACAAGACCTGAATCTCCTCTTCTTCAAAAAGACAAGTTAGAGAATAGAGAACCCAGAAAGCAAATGGTGACTGCAGCCTAGTCAGATGAGGACTCTGAAAACTTTAAAGAAAAAGAGTCAGAAGAAGTCAACAATGTTTGTTTCATGGCTGAATTAGGAGACAATGAGGTATATTATTTTAACTCAGATTTTGAAGTTGATGAATTGAAAAATGCATATCATGAATTATACGATCAGTATAAAAAGTTGACAGTGGAGTATTTCAAAGAAGTTAAAAAGTCCAAGAACAATGATGCATCTCTGAAGAGTAAGTTTAAATCATTACAATTTGTGAATGAGAGTTTGGTGACAAAAAATGTCCCTTAAAGTTGATTATAAGCAAAAGGTTTCTGAAAAAGAAGTTCTACAAGAATGATTAGCCAAGTTGGAAAATACTTTGCTTGAGAATAATGCTAATAATGTTAGGACTCGATTTCGGAACCGGACCCCAACCAAAAAACAAAAACAGAAAGCGAAACAAAGAGGACGAAAGCGAAAGTAAGTGAAAACCAAAGAAATCAAGTAGGATCAAAAGTCATAAAGTGGAAACAAAACCAAAGCGAAAGAATCAAATAGGCTCGGAATTAAAGAAAACAAAATGTTCCATTGAATAGAAACAAATTTCAGACATCCGAGAACGCATACTTAGCAAAACTAATGTTGAAAACTCTAAAGACACACTTGGTCTAAACCAAATTCATTTACATACACATCCCTAATTCATTTACATCATCCAAAAGAAAATACATCACCAAGCAAAAGTGACATTTTCAAGCCACGATACAACATCAATTCCAAAATCCGAAATACAAAATATACAACTCTTGAATACACTAACATCTTACTATTACAAAAATCTAACTTCAAAAACATCATAAACAAACATAACGGATAAACGTCTTGCTTTCTTTCATTTGATCTCCTTCTTGAAACCTGGAGATGGGGATAAAAGGGGGTGAGCTTTATAACTCGTGGATAACATATTTATAAATCGAAAAATAAGCAAAAATCATCTTTTTAAAACTTTTGTCATTTTATAAAAATTTTACAGTTGAACTATCAATTGCTTATTTCTCAAAATTCTCAACTTTTCAAACTTCATGAACCATTTCAAATAATGTAAATCTCCATTTCTTTCAAAATTCATGAACAATTTTTAAATCATGTAATGCATCACAGTATAACACACATAAGCACATAACATATCAGAATTTGGTTTGGGTCGGTCCAGAAGCGAACGCATCGCACATTCTCATGCATAGATCCCTGCGACCATGAACAGAACGTACCACACCTTCCCGCATAGCGGTCTGGTGTAGCCGTGAACTTATAGGAGTCCTTAACGGAACTCCAATGCCACTAGCGGGCAGGCAGGCGAAGCCTAGATAAGTGCACTTGACCCTCTTATGGGACCTAACCAAACTCACATAAAAGAAAAATTCATACTTGAAAATCGGACTGCCCGAAAGCATATTTCGAAAACTTAATTTTCATATCATGTCATATCATATTCAAACATAATGTCACAAAGTCACACAAATTCACATATCAAATTCTCAATCATTCAAGCACCCAATAATGCAACAATTTTGCAATTTATATAAAAAAAGTCAATCAAATTCTCATGCATTCAAAACAATGAAATCATCAATTATAGACATTTCTCAAATTATTCAAATCATTCGAAAAATAATGAATTCAATAATTATTGCAATTTTTTAAATCATTCCAAATAATGAATGTACCATTATAACAATTTCTAAGATCATTCCAAAAGCAAGGAATTTTATCATTCGAAAATAATAATTTAAAAAAACCTTTCACTTTCTTGATTTTTCAAAAACACATACATAGCTTATATTTCTAAATATAAACATGGTACCCACCTTAATTTCATGCTTGAAACTTGTCCAAAGCCTCAATTTCTCTAACGCCTCACTTAAATTCCCTAATCCAAGACAAAAATCCCTAATTTATAATCATCCAAAAATTAAACATCACATAAGTCATAATCACCAAAATTAACTTTAGAAATCACAAACCCGTAACATTTCCAAGCTATCTAAACCAAAATCTCCTTAAAATTCAAAGATTAAAATCTCAATCTCACCTTAATCTTCACCCAAATTCGAATTTTCTTGGCTCATAATGGAGATCTCATCTTCCTCCACCTTTTTCCCTCTTGGAATATCTCTAAAATCTATCTTGAAAGCTTGGAAAAATTGAAGCCCTAATCCCCTTTTTCTTCTTTCCTCTTTCTCCACCGAAGCTTTCTTCTTCTTTCTCTTCTTTTCCTTCCTTTCTTCCTCATTTTCGTGCCTTTCTTCCTTCTTAAATGATAGCCCACTCTTCTTGCATTTAATGAATGCTAAAAGACCATTATGCCCTTACATATATGCCTTATAACTTAAAACCTTAAGTGATCTTCCAAATTTGCCCCTAAAATTTATTTTAATTTATGCTTACATTAGGACATTTTTCTAATCATCAAATTGAAGGAATTTGCTAAAACTTCCTTCTAGAGAAATGTTCCTCATTGTCTCAATTTCATAACGCCACCAAAATCATTTAATTTGGTTTACTACTCCAAAAGTTACACCTCAAACATTTCGAACTATTCTTATGCTAAAATATTTTCCAACACTTTACTTCCATCCAAAAATTGATGATCTTAGAGGCTAAATTAAAATTCACTTTCTTCATAACAATTGTATCCTTATCTCTCTAGTTTAATACAAATCAAGTATCACCTCATTTGGATGACTAGAGCAAAAGTTATGTCCAAAATACTTTCGGCTCTTACTAATCCAAGACTAAACACTAAACCCAACTTCAATTCAAAAATTGAAAATCTTAGGGGCTAAATTGAAATTCAATTCCTTCATATGACTTGTAGCCCCATGTCTCTAGTGTATTTAGAAATAATAATCAACTCAATTGGATCTTTAATGATCAAGAATTTTCCAAAATACTGAACCATGTTTAGAAAATTATCCAACTCTAACACTTTAACCAATCCTCTCTCTTTGATTCAATCAATCTTTTTCAATTTAATCTCAAAAATCACAAATTTTCATGGAGAGATAGAGGGATGTCTTAGAAATCTAACGCTTTAAAAATCGGGTCAATTAGATGTCGGACGGAAAAAGTTAGAAGCAAAAGAATGAAAGAGGGTTGATCGCCCGTAACTTTTGATCCCTAACTCCAAATTTTACAAACTTGGTATCATTGGAAAGCTAAAAGAATTCCCTACAACTATCATGAAGAACCCAAAAATCAATTCCATCTCTAAAGGGATCAAAAATTCACTCAAAGTTTCTACCCAAAATTGCCATCCTAAAACAGCAACACAACTTCCATAAATCATAACTTCGTATTCCAAGGTCCAAAAATTCTATACTTTATATCAATGGAAAGATCAAAACATAATCTAGAACTTTCATGAAACACTTAAAGGCAATTTCAACCTCTAACTAAGTCAATTTTTCAATCAAAGTTTCTGCCCTGTTAAAAAATCACCTAAACAACATCCAACTTCACATTTTCATATCTTCCAATTTTCACAATCAAAAATAACTTATTATACATCATTGAAAAGCTATAAACTTCCTCTGCAACTTTCAATAAGGCTACTTGATCCAATTTAAACCACATCAGTCCAAAAGCTTCCTCAAAACACAGTACATACAAATCTACATTTATGGAAATTTTCAAAACAAAGCCAAATAACCTTAACTTCGAATGGTCATAACTTTCAATCCCGATATCGAAAAATGTCACACATTAAGGCGATAGAAAGCTTTCAACAGAAGCTACAATTTTCATGAAGATCATTTGATCAAAATCTGCCTAGATCAAGCCAGAGAAATTTACAAAGATTTCAGCCCAAAAAGTCAACTCTGCTACTATTCATCCCCAAAAAGTCAAACTTTCTTAATTCTCCAAATTCTCACACTTTTAATATTTATTTCTTGCTTTTCAATTTTCATTTCAATCAACTCATTCACTTTAACTTTCATAATCCATACAAATCTACTCAAATATCAAAGTCATCAAAACCAATCAATTCTTTTCTCATCAATTTTCTTAAAGCACAAAACCACCCATAACATATCCATATACCCAAAAATACTAATTTAATTTCATTTACTATTTCTAAATTCCACTTAAAGATAGAGGTCCAACAAATAAAGTGAGATAGCTAGAAGAAAAGGTTGTCGCCCTAGAACTTGAGAAAGAGAAATGTGCAAAAAAAATCTTATCTCTAGAAAAAGATCTTGGGAATTTCGTTGATGGAAGGAACAAACTTGATGCACTACTTGGTAGTGGTAAATGCATCTTTGATAAAGTTGGAATAGGCTATATTGAAAATAATAATGTTAGGTCATACAAGAACTTCTTTGTTAAATCTAACAGTAGCTATAGTCAAAATAGCAAGAACCTAATACATCGTAGAAATTATAGCAATTCTCATTCATCCAGTTTATGTTTCTACTGTGGTAGACATGGTCACATTAGTCATTCTTGTAAACTTCATAAGATGGAGAAATTATCTCAAATGTATGTTTAGAGACCGAAAGGTTAAGTTACTAACCCAAAATGACCTAAAAAATTTAGGTACGTAAAATGAGATAATATTTTTCTGTAGATATGCTTCAAAACGGGGACAAAAGAAAATCAATGGATAGTCGAAAGTGGTTGTTTGAGACACATGATAGGTGAAATATCACATTTCAATTATATTGAAAGGAAATACGGAGGTAATGTCATCTTTGCTAACAAAAATAAAGCAAAGGTTACCAGAATTGGTAAAATTGGTGATTCTGACTCCACCTCTATTGATAATGTCCTTTATGTTGATGGTTTGAAACATAACCTATTAAGTGTAAGTCAGTTACGTGAAAAAGGTTATAAAGTCATTTTCTATGCATCTCATTGTCAAATAGTCGATAATTATAATGATAATATTGTATTCGTTGGTCCTAGAAATCAAAACATATAATGTGCTCAACTGGAAAACATGTCTTCACAAAGTGTTAAGTATTTTGTTTCTATAGAAAAGGATTTGCTTATCTAGCAAAGAAGATTTCAACATGCTAGCACGAGCATCTTATCAAAATTGTCCAAAAATGAGCTAGTGAGAGGACTGCTTGATCTAAAGTTTGAGAATACTCAAGTTTGCGAAGCTTGTTTAAAAGGAAAAACAAATCAGAAGCAGCTTCCCTCCTAAAAATATTGTCTACTAAACAACTGCTTGAACTTGTGCATATGGATTTATTTGGTCCTATTAGTGGTAAACATTACAGTTTTGTTTAAAAGGAAAACAAATCAGAAGCAATATCCCTCCTAAAAACATTGTGTCTATTAAACAACTAGTTGAACTTATGCATATGGATTTATTTGGTCCCACTAGGACTCAAAGTTTTGGTGGTAAACATTATGGTTTTGCTTTATTAGATGATTATTCTAGATTTACATAGGTTTACTTCCTATCAAATAAAGATGATGCTTTTGAAGTTTTTGAGAATTTTTGCAGAGAAATTCAAATTGAAAAAGGATACTACATTACTTCAATTTGAAGTGATCATAGAGGAGAATTTGATAACAAAAAGTTTGAAGATTTCTGTGATAGTAATGGTATGACTCATAATTTCTTGCCCAAAGACTCCTCAACAAAATGGTATTGTTGAGAGAAAGAACAGGGCCCTAGTTAATATAGTCAAGACAATCCTGTGTGAAAGTGTCCTATCCCATGGTTATTGGGTAGAAGCAATTACTACTGTTTGTTACATACTCAATGGGTGTCTTATAAGACCTATTCTGAAAAAGACCCCCTATGAGCTGTGGAAAGGAATAAAATCAAATGTTGTTTACTTTCGAGCATTTGGTTGCAAGTGCTTCATTTTAAATAATGTGAAAGACGTTTGAAAAGTTCGATACGAGATCAGATGAAGCTATCTTTCTAGGCTACAGTATCGTTAGTTAAGGATTCGGAGTTTATAATAAAAGAAAAAGAAGATAGAAGGATCAATACATGTAGTATTTGATGAAGCTCTACCATCAACAACAACAGTTGATTCAGATGATGAAGAACATCCCCTGATTCTTAAAGATACATCAACTTCACCTATAGTACCTTTGAAATCACAAGATCAAGAAGGTCCTTCTGAAGTCAGGATGGAATAGGCGCTCCTTCCTATCAGCAGGAGCATATGCAAAAAAGAATAGTAAAAGAATGGAGAGGTCAAGATTCACATCAATACATTCTGGGAGATCCTTCTAAAAGTCTAAAAATCAAATCTTCCTTTAAGAACAAAGGTGTTGCTCTCATCTCATAATTAGAATCAAAGACCATTGAAGAGGCTTTTACTAATGAAAATTGGGTTTCAATAATGAAAGACGAGCTGACTCAGTTTAACAAAAACAAAGTTTGGAATATAGTACCTCGTCCTTAAAACAAGTTAGTCATTAGAACTCATTGAGGATTTCGAAACAAACTCGACGAAAATGATGAGGTGGTAAGAAACAAAACTAGACTTATAGCTCAAGGTTACAATCAATAGGAAGGTATTAATTTTGATAAAATTTATGCGCTTGTTGCTAGACTAGAATCGATTAGAATTTTGCTTTCAATTGCATGTTATACAAACTTCAAATTGTTCCAAATGGACGTCAAAAGTGCTTTCTTAAATGGGTATATTAACGAAGAAATGTTTGTTAATCAACCTCCAGGATTTGAAGATGAAAATCATCCTAATCACGTGATAAAGTTAACCATAATCCTGTATGGTCTAAAACAGGCTCCTTAAGCATAGTATGAGAGGTTAAGTAATTTTCTGCTTAAAAATAACTTTAAAAGAGGAAAGGTAGATAAAACCTTATTCATTAAGAAAAAGGATAATAATTTACTCATAATGCAAATATATGTTGATGACAATATTTAGTGCTATTAATCAGTCTTTCTATGAAAAAATCTCAGCATTAATGCAGGGGGAGTTTGAAATGAACATAATGGAAGAACTATTCTTCTCTCTCAGATTACAAATCAGGAAAACAAGAAAAGGGATCTTCATTAGCCAAGACAAATACACAGAGGAACTTATCAAGAAGTACCATTTTGAGAATGTCAAACTGATGGGTACTCCTATATATATTGGAACTAAACTTGAGAAGGGTGAAGAAGGTAAGGATACAGATGAAACAAAGCATAGAGGAATGATTGGGTCACTATTATATCTTACAAGCTCAATACTAGATATTATGCTTAGTGTGTGCCTTTGCGCATGCTTTCAATCAAATCCTAAAGAACGCCAACTTCAAGCAGTCAAAAGGATCTCTTAATATCTTCTCAAAACTACAGATTTCGGTTTATAGTATCCAAAAGCTGATTCTTTTAACATAGTTGACTATTGTGATGCATATTATGCAAGTGATAAAGTTGATCGAAAAAGTATAAGTGGTCACTGTCAATTTCTTAAAAGATGTCTGATTTCTTGGTCTTGCAAGAAACAAAATTGCACAACGCTTTCAACAACCGAAGTGAAATATATAACAGCCTCCAGTTGTTGTGCTTAAATCTTATGGATGAAGCATTAACTCCAGGATTTGCTCTAAACTTTTCTCATATTCCTATATTATGTGATAATACTAGTGTAATAAATCTTTCTAAAATTCCTATTCTTCATTCTAAGACAAAGCATATAGAAATCATGCATCATTTTCTTAGATATCATGTTTTAGAAGGCACCATTGATCTTTTACATGTTAATATTGAAAATCAAGTAATTGATATCTTCACCAAACCACTCTCTGAAGATAAATTTTGTGTGTTGAGAAATGAGCTTGATATGTGCAAACTTTTTAATATTATATTTGTTTGAATTTTCTATGCTACTTCCCTCTGCTAACATTAGCAGGATCCTTCTTCTTTAGAAGGCTCCCCTAATGTTCAAGACTTCATCTTAGTATAGTAGGCTCCTTTTAGTTTAGAAAGATCCTTCATTTTAGAAGGCTCCCCTTGGTTTAATAGAGCAAGATTACACGTATACTAAAAAGGAAATTTCTTTTGTTTTGTCATTTTAGCATTTAAAGATGTGTGTGAATTTCTGACAATCGACTGTATGGGACTAACAGAAGATACACAAATAATCACGCTTCCTGTATTAGTGTATGATCGTTCTTCTTCACATGAGATCAACACTCAAGAAATGCTTAATATACCATAAATAGACATCTCTCCTCTACTCACCCTAATTGTTCTTTGAAACACCACTCTTGGCTATTTGCATTCCAACTCTCTATTATCCTATCAAATCATCTAAACCTCATCCATCATGCTTACAATGGCACAAAACAAATAAAAAAGACAAAATAAAACTCCAACTTCTACTGATAGTCATGATGAAGTTCGTGTTACTGAACCTATTGGACCCCGTCTTCGAGGCCCAACATTCGGAAACACACAAGCATAGAAGACCAAAAATGACAACATACAGGTCACAAATTAGGAAGCCTCCAAAAGAAGGATTCGGGTTGGCTCTATAATAAATTTTATTCCTCATGATCTAACGATCCTATCGCCATTGAAATCACTCAATTCGGATTAGGAATGAAAAAGTTATGCCCAAAATACTTTTTAAAGAAATAGTCAAAACTAAACACTACATTGACTTCACGTCAGAATTTGAAAACCTTAGAGGCTAGATTGCAGCTCGGCACCTTCATAAAACTTGTAGATTTACGTCTCTAGTTTAATTTAAAACAAGAATCGCCTCAATCTGAGCCCTATAGCTCAAGATATTTTAAAATTAGTAAAGTATATTCAGACTCTGTCAACCGATCGTCATACTTTGTTTCAAACCACCTTTTTCAATTTAAAAGCAATACTGATAAATCAGGTATAAAAAGATAGAAAATTTTCTTAGGAATCTAACACTTCAAAAATCAGCTTAATCGGAGGTCTATGCAAAAAGTTATAGCCAAAAGAAGGGAGAGGGTCGGTCGCCAAAACGACCCTCAACGCTGAAGTCAGCCTAAGTATGAAGGCTATGCATGCATGGGCGACTACCTACCCAGCGATCCGACCTATCAAACTTCTAACTCTCATAACTTTTGACTCCGAGTTCCAAATCAGATACGGTTTGATTCGTTGGAAAGCTAAGAGAAAAGTCTAAATTTTTTAAGAAGGATTCAAAGACAATCTCGGACACTAAGGAAATCAAAAATTTACTCTAAGACCGATCAACAAACTCTCCACAAACAGTACCAGGACTTACAAACACCATAACTTTTGACCCAGAACTCCAAATTGAGCAAAATTGGTGGCTGTGGAAAGGTTAAAGAATTATCTAAAACTTTCATGAAGATCACCAACCTAAACTCCATCTCTATAAGGGTCAAAAGTGGACTCAAAGCTTTTGCCTGACATCTACCATTTAGACAGCACCTGCATTTAATTCTAACAACTCACACCTACCAATTTAACACATTATAAATAGCTCATAAAACATCCTGGGAGAGCTCTGCAGCTCACCACAACAACACATAAATCATAGCAAATTTCCAGTGAGCTCTCCCAAAGTCAAAACCCAACAAAGAACTCAATAATTAAAATACCCATACACATACTATTTCAAGGCCATACATGATCAGAATCAACAATTTCACATGATGGAGAGAGTACTAGAGCTTTCATACATCTTTCCAATCATAAGAGTTCAATCATAGCTTTAAGTACATATCGGCATATCCATCAAAAGTCAAGTACAAAATACAAGATACATGAGATGCTCGATGCTTGATATGCTTATAAAGCTATCCAAAAGCTAGTTACTAACTTAATACAAAAGTGCCTAAATCTTGGAGTTATGCCCGATGCCTTGCAAGGTTTCGAGTTCAACTTGAATTTTCACCTGAGGAGGGAGAATGGGGTGACCTAACACGGCTTAGTGGATAACATGTTTATAGCCATCGAGTAATGAGCCACACACAAAACACACAATTACAAATCCAAAACAATGGCAATTTATCATATAAAACGCCAATAGCCCAAAATCATCACATAAGGCATAGCATGAGAATTTATATCAATCAAACATATATCATGCATCATAAACACAATTAAATGCTAAAATGCACACAATTGGCTCGAGAGTTCCTTAAATACGACAGAAACCGAAGTTTACCGTAAACACGACGAGTCCATTTTTTGAATCTCGTAAGCCTCAAGCAGGCAACCGGGAGAAGGCTAAGGGGGTCAACGTGTAACATCCCGTTACTGCTAGCAAGGGAATTATGGTAATATTGGGTCAGACTGATAGGTTTCATTGCATTCACTGATTGAATATGTTACTGGCCTCTATTCATAGAGAAGCAGGTTTATTGCATATGCATTTGTCCATAGGTACATGCATTCATGATTTTTCGGCATTTTAATTGTGAGTACGAATTGATTAGATTGTGGACTGACTGAACTGACTGGATTATGATTGATTGAGAAATTAGGAGTAAGTGGGCTTGAATGACTGATTTAGAATAGTCTAAGAGTGATTGGCTATGGATAGTGGCTTGTAGGAAATTTTCTGGGGATTCGGGAGAAAATGCCCGAACCGAAAATTTTCGAGTGACAGACTGATTGACTATATAGTACTGACAGAATTGTCCAATGGCGATGGAAAAATTAAAGTTATACTGTTAGGAAATAAAAATGTGGAGCCATTAAAATTTAGAGACTGAAATTTGAACTGATTTGGAGACCTGTGTCTATAAATAGCTTAGGTTTTGAGATTTAGGGATTTTACCCTAAGGCTTAAACGTTTCTTCTCTTCCTCCTCCCACGGTGTTCTTCGATTTCTTCCATAGGTGAGGATTCCTCGATCTTTTCTTATGGTTTCCTTCTCATTGTGGTAAGCTAACTTGTCATTGTGATTGATGAAGGTTGAGAAGCTTGAGAGTGGTTTATCGTTGAGTTTGAAAGATTTTAGGGTTTACGGTGATTTGTGGATTTGAGGCTTCATTTGGTAAGTTAATGGCTTTAATATTGTTATTAATGGTTTCTGATGCATTTATGACATTTATCATGGTTGATTGAGAAGTTAGGGTATTAAATGTTGAGCTTAAAGAGCATTAATGGCGGAAATCGATCGGAGAAGATGATCGAGTCTTCGCACGTCGCGACGAGCGCACAGAGGCGTGAGGGCTTGCTGCGATTTAATAATGATTTATTCGTCGAACGAGCTCGGTTGGACGTCGCGACGAGCGTAGATTTATTCGTCGCGACGAGCGGTCTCCACGTTGCGACGAACGAGCTTCCCACGTCGCGGCGAAGGGGCGTAGGTCGCGACGAGGGATAGAAATTCTGAATGGATGAGTGTTAGTTTATTGGGCATAATTTATGGTACAGACCTCCGATTGAGGTGATTCTCGATTCATTGTGAACTAGGGATAGAGGCCTACTATTGAGGATGATTATGGAAGCTAGAATTTAATTTAAGTAGTATTGATTCATAGAGAATAAGG
This sequence comes from Erythroxylum novogranatense, assembly GCA_029891385.1. Lineage (NCBI taxonomy): Eukaryota > Viridiplantae > Streptophyta > Magnoliopsida > Malpighiales > Erythroxylaceae > Erythroxylum > Erythroxylum novogranatense. The sequence goes on from CM057229.1 coordinate 54,547,603, forward strand.
TCAATTATGGTTCATAATGTGACCTAAGTATTGAATTGGAACAATTGGATTTTTAATTGGGATTTTTAAATAAAGGCTTTGATCCAATGAATGGGAAATTGTTATAGGGAGTTTGAATTGAGGAAATTGAACTGAATTTTTAGGAATGGATCAATTATTGTCGATCAATTGAATGAAGAGTTAGAATTGGGTTTTAGCGTCGGAAATCGTGGACATGCATTGTACATAATTTCATTGAGACATGCATCACTGAATTGTTTAATTGAGCATCTAGTAATGGGACTGTATTTAAATGTTATAGAGGCGCCGTTGGATAGTCATTCCACGGACATTGCTGGAACTTCCAGGCAGTAGGTCGGAAGTAACAGGTGAGTAACCTAGTTGGTTTCTCAAATTCTTGATTGTCTAAATGCTCAATGTGAATTACTTGCCAACGTGAAATTGCATGATTACTGAAATGTACATGATCAAATGGCATGCTTTTACCGTATTGATCGACTATCGCATGACATCGAGAAATGCAATCTCGGGCTTTTATAGCCATACACCGAATTATCGAACATCGCATTACATGCATAAATGCATGATCGATAATGGACATGTGACCCAAGTTGCTATATTATCGAAAAGAGCCTCGAGCTCTAACATCAGCATCGACCGGGCCTCGAGCCCGACGGAGAAATCTCGACGCGCCCCCATCGAATACTAATCGAAAATTGGCCACAATCATCAATAACCGGAAAATAGCCTCATATGCATTGCAACTTCCGATTAATCGATTTGTGACATCGATCGATTACGTGATGGCATGATTTCATCGAAATTGCGATATGATATCGTAAATTGTTATATGCTATTGTAAATTGTTAATTGATATCGCAAACCGCTATAGGTTACCGTAAATTGTTATATACTAATTGTATCTCATCAGTGCCGCGTCAGCACGTTAATCTGCGTAATGCATGATTTGAGTGAACCATCGATGATGGTTTCTCACCGAGTTCGCAAACTCACCCAAAATTGCATCTAATTTTTCAGGATCGATAGAGTAGACTCTAGCTCCGGAGATAGTCTTTTCTCGCTGCAAGAAGCGTCTTAGCAAGAGAAGCAATGGCACATGTGTCGATCCATTGGGTTGGACTTTTGAGAATGACTTAGATATATGCTTCAGATCGCTTCCTTTTGGTTTTGTTTAGGGACCGATAGACTTGTCTATTTCGATATTGGATGACCGTATCAAGATTATTTTGGATTTTAAAAGTTACCGACATCGATATATTATGGTTTTAATTATTATGATGCCATGTGGACTATTAGCGAATTGTGCGGTAGTGCACCTTTATCGTAGGATACGTGTTTGAGCGACCTTCTAAGCGCCCCGATGTGTACCTACGTGAGGGAGCGCCACATTAAGTGGTATCGAGCATAGCTTGGCATCTTTGGGCATAGTTTATTTTAATTTGGAATCTTTGTAAGAATAGCGTAATCGATCGTAATTTCTTGTCTATTTTAGGTCATCCGTCCCTGGAGATCGCGCTGAGCTACCAAATGACTTGGAATCGGTAGGAGCCGGTAGGAGTCCTCGATGCCTCTTTCGGAGGAGTTGCCTCCCAGTTCTGTGAGACGGAACGGAGATATGATCGACTGCGTAAGCAGGGGGCGGTTGACTTCTATGGTAGCACCGACCCTGTGGAGGCTGAGGGATGGCTAGAGAGGACTGAGAGAGTCCTCGATCAGATGGATTGCGACCCTGAGGAGAGATTTGATTATGCCGTCTCTTGCTGCTGTGGTTCTCAGATATCGATGGTGGAAGACCGTCCGGCAAGATTACCAGCCCTCGTATAATCGACATGGGATGATTTTCTGAGGGCCTTTAAGGACAATTACATGCCCAAGGTCTACCTGGAAATGAAGTTGCAGGAGTTCTTAGAGCTGAGACAGGGACAGTTGACCGTGGCCGATCATGAGGTGCGGTTCAACGAGTGGTGGTCTATGCTTCTACATTGGTTGCTACCGAGGCTGACAGTGTCGGCGTTTGAGGGCGGACTCAACTGAGATCCGCACTGATTGGCCTGTGTCCGATACGGGTAATTTCATTGAGCTGAGGGTTGCTGCGGTAAGGATAGAGCAGCTACTGAGACAGAGTATGACTGAGACTGGTCAGGGGACCAAGACCAAGAGATCTAGTGATAGCCAGGGCAATGCTAGTAAAGGGTACAACAAGCTTCAGAGTAGGCCCTTCAAGTCCGCAGGAGGGACTAGACAGACTGGTCCTGGGCAGAGGGGCAGATTTGTACAGATTGGTAGTGGTGGCGGCAGTGCCAGAGTTTCAGGGCAGTCTATTCCTTTATGCGAGCATTGTGACAAGAGGCATAGTGGAGAGTGTCGATGGTTGTCTCGAGCCTATTTGAGGTGTGGCTCGATGGACCACCTGGTAAGGAACTGCCCAGAGACTTTGGGAGCCCAGTCTACTATGACTGGAAGATCAGCAGTAATACCATAGTGCAGCAGAGCCGTGGAGGTGGATCGGGATGGAGAGGCCGAGGCCGCAGTAGGGTCCGAATGAGGTCGAGGGACTGAAAGCAGCACAGACAACAACACAAAGCCGTGGTCTATGCCATGACTCGGCAAGAGGCCCAGGATTCCCCGGATGTTGTTGCGGGTATGCTTCTAATTTCTGATTTTGAAGCATATGCATTGTTGGATCCTAGATCCACTCATTCTTTCATTGCACCGCATTTAGCATGTAGACTGCATGGGATAGGCAGAGGTTACAGATGGGTTAGAGGTGAGTACACCTCTCAGTAGTACTACCGTATTGGGAGAGGTCCAGATAGGGTGTCAGTTCAGATCGATCGAGCGGTTTGAGTGTCGATCCGATCATTTTGCCTCGAGGAGATTGATGTGATATTGGGATGGATCGTTAATCGCAAGATAGGGCTATTATGGACTCGTTATACCAAGGAGGTTGTCTGAATCTCCGGTCACCCCAGTAGTTTGCCGAGGAGTTAGTCAGCAAAGGCGCGAGGACGATTTCTTCGAAAGTGCCCGAGATTGATGCTGGGAGGTTGTGAGGCCTATCTGGCTCACGTAGTGGATTCCAGAGTCGAGCCGAGATTGCAGGATGTTCCCGTAGTCAGGAAATTTTCGGATGTGTTTCCCGAGGAGTTACCGGGATTACCGCCAGAGCGGGAGACAGAGTTTGAGATTGATCTCGTTCCCGGTACCGCTCTTATATCGATATCTCCGTATAGGATGGCACCGGTAGAACTGAGAGAGCTTAAGGCTCAGTTGTAGGAGCTATTGGATAAGGGGTTCATTAGACCGAGTGTTTCGCCATGGGGAGCTCCGGTACTGTTTGTGAAAAAGAAGGATGGGATGCTGAGACTGTGTATTGATTATAGGCAGTTGAATCGGGTGACAGTGAAGAATAAGTATCCACTGCCTAGGATTGACGATTTATTTGATCAATTATAGGGAGCTCAGGTGTTCACTAAGTTGGACCTGCGATCAGGTTACTATCAGTTGAGGATTGCAGAGGCCGATGTGCCTAAGAGTGCTTTCAGGAGCAGGTATGGGCATTTTGAGTTCTTAGTGATGCCGTTTGGGTTGACTAATACCCCGGCAGCCTTCATGGCTTTGATGAATAGAGTTTTTCAGCCCTACCTGGATCGGTTTGTGATTGTATTTATTGATGACATACTGGTTTATTCGGGGAGTAGACAGGAGCACGCTGAGCATTTGAGGATTGTCCTTCAGGTCATGAGAGAGAGGCAGCTGTTTGCCAAATTCACTAAATGTAAATTTTGGCTTGATGAGATTGTATTTCTGGGGCACGTGGTGTTCGGTGAGAGTATTCAGGTGGACCCTCATAAGATAGAGGCGGTTATGAGTTGGGAGATTCCGAGGAGTGTGCGAGTCATGAGTTTCCAGATTGGTCTGATATTACCGGAGGTTCTGCCGAGGGTTTTCGCTGATCTCCGCCCCTTTGACGAAGCTATTGAGGAAGAATGTGCTGTTCAGATGGTCTGAGGAGTGTCAGAAGAGCTTTGAGGAGCTGAAACATCGGTTCACGACTGCGCCGGTGTTAAGCATTCCTTCCGTAACGGAGGCTTTAGAAGTGTACAAGTGATGCCTCGCATCGTGGATCGGGATGTGTATTGATGCAGCATGGGAGAGTTATAGCGATGCCTCGAGACGATTGAGGTCTCACGAGGTGAATTATCCAAAGGCATGACTTGAATTGGCCACAGCTAGATTTATACCAAGATCCTGGAGACATTATCAGATGGGAGACGTTCCAGATCTTCACTGATCATAAGAGTTTGAGGTATCTATTGAGTCAGAGAGAGCTCAATCTGAGACAGAGGAGATGGATAGAGCTATTGAAGGACTATGACTGTACGATTGAGTATCACCCAAGGAAGGCCAATGTGGTGGCCGATGCACTGAGTAGGAGATCGCATGGTAGTACAAATTTCGAGTTCAGTTTCGAGGTTACCGGTCCGATTCAGCTTGAGAGCTCTTAATGCATGATGGATTTGGGTCAGGATGGAGCTCTGATTACTACTTTGAGGCTGAGGCCGATGTTGCATGATAGGATCCGGAGAGTTCAGGATCAAGACCCAGTGTTAGTGAGACTGATTGAGAGAGTCCAGGCCGGTACTGATTCGGAGTTTGAGTTGAGAGATGAGACTTTATAGATGGGACAGAGACTGTGTGTACCAGATGTTGATGATTTGAGACGTGAGATTCTGGAGGAGGCACACGTGGTTGCCTATGCTATGCATCCTGGTATGACCAAGATGTATCATTCACTGAGACAACATTTCTGGTGGCCTGGTATGAAGAGGCAAGTGGCAGAGTATGTTTCCAGGTGCCTGATTTGTCAGCAGGTTAAGGCAGAGCATCAGGCTCCAGTGGGGAAGTTACATTCGTTGCCCATTCCGGAGTGGAAATGGGAGCGAATTACCATGGATTTTGTGATGGAGTTGCCTAGGACACCGAGGCAGCATGATGCTATCTGGGTCATAGTGGACCGATTGACCAAATCTGCTCACTTCTTGCCAGTGAGGGAGAGCAATACTCTCGATCAGTTAGCCTAGAAGTATGTAGTAGAGATTGTATGGTTGCATGGGGTTTCATTGTCGATAGTCTCGGACAGGGATCCCAGGTTCACTTCAAGGTTCTGGAAGAGCCTACATGATCGCCATGGGTACTGATTGAACTTCAAGATCGCATTTCATCCTCGCATGATGGGCGAGAGGAGAGGACGATTAAGACTGCTGAGGATATGCTTCGAGCCAGGTATTGAGTTTAGAGGATCATGGGATCAGATTGCACCGATCGAGTTTGCATATAATAACCAAAGATCGTAGTAGTATTAGGATGGCACCGTATGAGGCCTCAGATGGGAGGCCGTGTCGATCGCCATCGATTGGGATAAAGAGGGTATGAGATCGATTGAGGGTCCCGAGTGATTCAGATCTGATGGATAAGGTATGCTTGATCCGGAGTCGCATCAAGGCAACTCAGATGCATGTAAGAGCTATGTGGATCAAGATCGGCGTAGAGATGGAGTATAGTGTAGGAGATAGAGTGTTTCTCCAGTGTCACCTTGGAAAGGAGTATGCGAGGTTTGGCCGTAGGCAAGTTGAGCCCTCGGACATTGGTCCGTATGAGATCCTTGAGAGGATAGGACCGTTGGCTTACAGATTGGCATTACCGAGTGAGATGTCCCAGATGCATGACGTGTTTCATGTTAGTATGCTCCGACGGTACCGTTCCGACCTGACGCATGTGATTCCGACTCAGGAGATTGAGATAGACAGTGATCTGAGTTATGTTGAGGAGCCGGTACAGATTATAGGATCACGGGTCAAGCAGCTAAGGAATAGGATGATTCCATTGGTGAAAGTCCTTTGGTAGAACCACTCTTCTGAGGAAGCTACATGGGAGACTGAGGAGCATATGAGGAGTCAATATCCTCATTTATTCGATCGGACAGGTATTAAATTTCGGGACGAAATTTTTATTAGGAGTGGTGAATTGTAACATCCCGTTACTGTTAGCAAGGGCATTATGGTAATATTGGGTCAGACTAATAGGTTTCATTGCATTCACTGATTGAACATGTTACTAGCCTCTATTCATAGAGGAACAAGTTTATTGCATATGCATTTGTCCATAGGTACATGCATTCATGATTTTCCGGCATTTTAATTGTGAGTACGAATTGATTAGATTGTGAACTGACTGGATTATGATTGATTGAGAAATTAGGAGTAAGTGGGCTTGAATGACTGATTTAGAATAGTCTAAGAGTGATTGGCTATGGATAGTGGCTTGTAGGAAATTTTCTGGGGATTCGGGAGAAAATGCCCGGACTGAAAATTTTCGAGTGATGTAATCGATCGATCAGATAGGTCGATGTAATTGTCTAATGGCGATGGAAAAATTAAAGTTATACTGTTAGGAAATAAAAATGTGGAGCCATTAAAATTTAGAGACTGAAATTTGAACTGATTTGGAGACCTGTGTCTATAAATAGCTTAGGTTTTGAGATTTAGGATTTTACCCTAAGGCTTAAACGCTTTTCTTCCTCCTCCCACTTGTTCTTCGATTTCTTCCATAGGTGAGGATTCCTCGATCTTTTCTTATGGTTTCCTTCTCATTGTGGTAAGCTAACTTGTCATTGTGATTGATGAAGGTTGAGAAGCTTGAGAGTGGTTTATCGTTGAGTTTGAAAGCTTTTAGGGTTTACGGTGATTTGTGGATTTGAGGCTTGATTTGGTAAGTTAATGGCTTTAATGTTGTTATTAATGGTTTCTGATGCATTTATGGCATTTATCATGGTTGATTAAGTAGTTAGGGTATTAAATGTTGAGCTTAAAGAGCATTAATGGAGGAAATCGATCGGAGAAGACGATCGGGTCTTCGCACGTCGCGACGAGCGCGCAGAGGCGTGAGGGCTTTGTCGCGACGAATAATGATTTATTCGTCGCAACGAGCTCGGTTGGACGTCGCGATGAGCGTAGATTTATTCGTCGCGATGAGCGGTCTCCACGTTGCGACGAAAGAGCTTCCCACGTCGCGGCGAAGGGACGTAAGTCGCGACGAGGGATAGAAATTCTGAATGGATGAGTGTTAGTTTATTGGGCATAATTTATGGTACAGACCTCCGATTGAGGTGATTCTCGATTCATTGTGAACTAGGGATAGAGGCCTACTATTGAGGATGATTATGGAAGTTAGAATTTAATTTAAGTGGTATTGATTCATAGAGAATAAGGTCAATTATGGTTCATAATGTGACCTAAGTATTGAATTGGAACAATTGGAGTTTTAATTGGGATTTTTAAATAAAGGCTTTGATCCAATGAATGGGAAATTGTTATAGGGAGTTTGAATTGAGGAAATTGAACTGAATTTTTAGGAATGGATCAATTATTGTCGATCAATTGAGCGAAGAGTTAGAATTAGGTTTTAGCGTCGGAAATCGTGGACATGCATTGTACATAATTTCATTGAGACATGCATCACTGAATTGTTTAATTGAGCATCTAGTAATGGGACTGTATTTAAATGTTATAGAGGCGCCGTTGGATCGTCATTCCACGGACATTGCTGGAACTTCCAGGCAGTAGCTCGGAAGTAACAGGTGAGTAACCTAGTTGGTTTCTCAAATTCCTGATTGTCTAAATGCTCAATGTGAATTACTTGCCAACGTAAAATTGCATGATTACTGAAATGTACATGATCAAATGGCATGCTTTTATTGTATTGATCGACTATCTTGCATGACATCGAGAAATGCAATATCGGGCTTTTATAGCCATACACTGAATTACTGAACACTGCATTACATGCATAAATGTATGATCAGATAATGGACATGTGACCCAAGTTGCTATTATCACTGAAAAGATCCTCGAGCTCTAACATCAGATCGACCGCCTCGAGCCCGACGGAGAAATCCTCGACGCGCCCCCATCGAATCTCGACCGAGCACTTGGGCACAATATGAATAATCGAAAAACAGTCTCATATGCATTGCAACTTTCGATTAAGCGATTTGTGACATCGATCGATTACGTGATGGCATGACTTACTGTAAATTGCGATATGATACTGTAAATTGTTATATGCTATTGTAAATTGTTAATTGATACTGCAAACTGCTATAGGTTACTGTAAATTGTTATATACTAATTGTATTCATCGTGCGTGTCAGACGCATAATCATGTAATGCATGATTTGAGTGAACCATCGATGATGGTTTTCACCGAGTTCGCAAACTCACCCAAAATTGCATCTAATTTTTCAGGATCGATAGAGTAGACTCCTAGCTCCGGAGATAGTCTTTTCCTGCCGTGCAAGCGTGCTGGCAAGAGAAGCAATGGCACACAGGTCGGTCGGTCAGTTGGGTTGGACTTTTGAGGATGACTTAGGATAGATGCTTGTATCAGTTTCCTTTTTGGTTTTGTTCAGGGGACTGATAGACTTGTCTATTCTGATATTGGATGACTGTATCAAGATTATTTTGGATTTTAAAAGTTCTCGACATCGATATATTATGGTTTTAATTATTGCGATGCCATGTGGACTATTAGCGGAATTTTCTGGTAGTGCACCTTTATCGTAGGATACGTGTCGGAGCGACCTTCGGGCGTCCCGATGTGTACCCTACGGTGAGGGGGCGCTACACAACGTGCACGTGATTATCGAAATAGGTTCTCTCTTGCCCAATCACAACCAATTTATGCTCACACATTAAGGCCCAAGCATAGCATTTTATGCTTCTTACATTCTATCAAATCAACATAGTTTCTTTCTTTTCTTGCCAACCGAATGAAAACACTTTCAATATACACACAATTTTAACAAAGATAACACACATAGGGCATTTGCCCATTACTTAACAACTATAAAAAATGTTACCTACCTATTGTCAGATTTCGAATTCAAGATTGCCCTTCCTCCTTGTCTTGAGTGGGGTTCTCTTGATTTCCTTCAGTAAAACATACTCCATTCAATAAATACATTTTAAAGGAAAGCTATAATATTCATAGATCAAGCAAAGATGAAAATAAACTTTAAACCTAACCTACCCATAGGACATTTATGCTAGAATAACTATAACCTTAGCTTAGAAATCCCAAAAATCCATAGATCTCACCTTCTCTTCTATCTTTCTACAAACCCTACACAAACCCTAACTTCCATTTCCTCCCATTTTTGAATCTAACATAAACAAAGATGGGACTTACCTCTTACAAGAAGATTTCCCTCTTATTTTCTCCTTCTTCCAAACCTCCTACGGCTCTCCTTCCTCTTGGCCGAAAGCTCCTTCTTTCTTCTCTCACGATTTTGCTTTCTCTTCTTTTCTTTCTTTTCTTTCTCTACGACACTTGCTTCTTCTTCTTTTCCTTTAATTCATTTAAGTCTCAACTTAAAAGCCTACCTCAAAACTAAATAGTTTTGAGCTCTCCTTCTTACAATCCCTTTTTGGGCTCTCCTCCTCACAAGCTCACTACACACTAAAGCCCATTCTTCCAACATAAATTCTAACCCTTCACTTAATTTTCAAAATTCTAATTCCCAATCATACATGCTAATCCCAAGGCTCAACATAATCTATATTTATAAATAAAACCATTAAGGCACAATAAAGAATCATTAATGAATAAATCAATAAATCAATAAATAATTAATTCAAATAAAATAAAAAAAAATTCGGGGCCCAACAGAACCTGTCTCCTCTAAGCCCCAAGTATCAAAAGTGCATTAGGTTGTAAAGGATGATGATTTAGATGAATAACATTCTCGGTTGATTAGACAACCAAGAACTAGAGGAAGTTTTGCAAAGCAAGCAAAGAAAATTTTTGAATAAAAAAAAACTTGATGCGAAAAAGAAAAAGGAAGAAGAATCCAGAAAAAGAAAAAGGGAAGAAATAAAGAAGGGAAAAGCACCTGTGACTGAAGAAACTATTGACATAAATAAGTTGTTGTATGAAGAGATGATTCCTAAAGAAAAAGGGAAAAGAATATAAAAATAGTTGCACAAAACGGAAAGACATCAATACCACAAAAAATGTTTCAATCAACGGAAGTTGAAGTTTGCTATAAAATGTAGTGCAAGAAAAGAAAGATGGCTGCTGGGTGGATCTTGCTTCCCATGATGTTTGATGATATAGGTATATGTATCTCTCCGTACTTTGTTGCCATTAGCTGGGAAAATTTTCTGAAATTAGATTAGACCACTTGTTATGAGCTAGCAAGAACATTTTACACACACATGAGAAAAGAGGAAATTGACGGAAAGGTAGCGATTGTCTCATGGGTACATGAATGTGAAATTTTAATTTTTGAAGAAATCTTAAGAGATATACTAGACGTAGCTCTTATAGGGAGAACTGATTTTCCCTATCATAAGTGGGATGTCGATGATTTTGAGTTAGTAAAAGTTGTTAAACCATTTGTTGTCATGCTGAAAACACCCAAAATAGGAGACCTTGGAGCAGGCAATTGCAATTAAACCTACTACCACAATTCATTGCATTGTTATCAGCTACTTTAATTTTTTCTAGAAGTAGCTTAGTTGAAACGTGCAACCTGCTAGACACTTATGTAGTGTATAATTTGTTGAAAAGGAACAGAATGAATCTCCCAGCTATGATATTGAGATTCATCATGGATAAGGGGAATCATAAGAATACCATTGGTTATCTGCCTTATAGGATGTTGCTTACCAAGATTTTCACCCATTATGGAGTTCCTTTTGCAAATTTGAATTGTTATGCACCGACTAAGTTTCACCTTTCCATTCCTTACCAATTTGGATATAAATTGCAAAATAATGTCTAGGTAGAGAAAAGATCTGAAAGAGTAGTAAAAAACTTAAATCCTACTCCAGACCAACAAACTCTTATCCCTTCTCAAGATGAAAATACTTCAAATCTCCAACAACATCTGAAGGACATTTAAGCCAATTAAGAACAAATGTGAGAATAAATAGATAGCATACAAAATCAACTTCTTGACATGTAGAGAAAAGATCTGAAAGAGTAGTAAAAAACTTAAATCCTACTCCAGACCAACAAACTCTTATCCCTCCTCAAGATGAAAATAATTCATATCTCCAACAACAGCTGAAAGACATTTAAGCCAATTAAGAACAAATGTGAGAATAAATAGATAGCATACAAAACCATCTTCTTGACATGTAGATTTTTCTTAGAAGAATCCTTGAATCTCTTTAATAACTTTGTTTCTATTTGCTATTTGATTGACTTATTTATACTAATGATTTTGTTTGATTCATTATTTACTATTGTTGGATCGCGTATGACCTGAGTATTCACAATACACTGCAGAAAAGACCATACAACAACATGAAGTATAATCGAAAATACTTAGGATGTACAAAAATACCTTTATGCCGTGGGTGGGTTGATTCTTTTCGGATTCTAAGACACTGCAATACGCGAAGGCCCTCTACCGGTATCCACACGAGTATACACGATCCAGGCTGCGTCTATGGTGTGCTAGCACGTTCTGAAACTCTTCCCGAAAGCCGCACGATTTTCTTCTCGGATGGTGGCTAGGGTTTCGTGTGACAATGGTGTCTTCCACTAATTAGACCTAAGTTTCTCTATTTATAGAGAAACCCTAATCCCATTGAAACCCAATAAGTTTCGGCTCATTATATCTCATATAATAAAAGCCCAACAACTTAATTCAGTCTAGCCCAATAAATATATCTACATATATTTATTCAATACCTAAGAAATTAGACCTAAGAGAATAAGCCCAGATCATATCACTCTTTGTGTGCGACCCTGTAGGCTCATTTGATGTTGGCAATGGGCTTGATCAAAATTCAAGGCCCATAAGTCATAAGCGGCCTCTAGCAAGACATTATGACTACCCAAATCAAATGAGGATCAATAATCTGATTTAACCTGTAACCATGGTTATAAGCTCAGTTCTTTTGTAACACGATATCAAGATTAATCACAAGGCATGGTACATGTCAACCTTTGATTAATCATAGTTTCTTGATCCCCAAGTTAACTGATTGTAACAAATGAAATTAATGACTCCTCATAAATTCATTTGAGCACGGTCATGCATTTCTTCAGTCACACTTGTCAAGAGGCCCAAATGATATCTCTCTCATTTAAGAGAGATACAAATCCCATCTACGTCATTCACATCCTTCCACATGATTCATTTAGTGTCCAACATAAGACTACTTGTTATTCGGTTAAAAATAACTTAGTCTAATATCAAAACACCGAATTCCTCATGTAGGGAACCATGATGACTTCAGGTCAAAGGACTAAAGTCAAACCATATTAACAATCACTAATGACATGAAACCATGTAGTATTCTTTATGTGGGTCAGTCCAATATATGTTTTCTAACATATATCTATGTTTCTGATTTGATATCTCATATCCATGATCAGTAAAATGTGATCATCAACAAGAACACATACTAGCCTTAATTCATTATTGTTCCACCAATAATGATCGACCAGGGACAGTCTAGAATAGTCTTATAACGCTTATGGTTTTACTATCAAGTCACATACTTGATGACATAAGTCTAAAACCATTCATGGAATGTAAATCACATTACATAAACGAAATACATGCATTTATGAAAGTAATACCTCATAATATATTATTAACAAGTCATAATGTTAATACATGAATTACAACTATCCATTAGCCTAGGGCACACTACTAACAACTATTGCCCTCTATTTCTTTTTGATAATGAAAAAGGTGGAGAAATTGATATATTCTGCACTTTATTTTAATATTGCCTTGATGATATACTTATAATGACATATTTAAATATGTGATAAATAATGATAGGCTCCTTCCTTTTGATGTCAGGCTCTTTCTAATTATAACTGCGAGTAAAGTCTACAGGTACATTTCAAAACCCTTTATTATTATTGAATT